>OX336392.1:222943881-224378881 GCA_946902985.2 Meconema thalassinum
AACTTAAAATCCAATAATTTGGTAAAAGAAATTGAAGAGATTGTGAGATTACTGAGGGTCGTTCTCACCCAAAACGTGTTTCAATTCGACAATAAAATATACACACAGAGAGAAGGCCTAGCAATGGGATCGCCACTTAGTGGGTTAATCGCTGACATCTTCATCAATGCACTAGAAAATGCGTTCTTAGAAAAGACTTCAACAAAGGGAATAGTAATATGGAAAAGATACGTAGATGATGTAATTTGCATCTACGATACTGAACTAACAAGCGAGGAAACAATTCTCCAATCCATTAATAGCCTTCACCACTCTATCAAATTCACTAAGGAATCCGAAATAGACCGGAAAATAAATTATCTCGATATAACTATTGAACGTAAAGACAACGACCTTTCATATTCCATATTCCGGAAAGCAACACAAACCTCGCATGCAATCGACAATCAGTCTAATCACCCCAGTACGCACAAACTAGCGGGTTTCAATTCAGTGGTGGACAGGGCTTTAAACATACCCATGTCAAAAAACAACTATAATAAGGAAATAAGAACTATTATGCAAATAGCAAAGGAAAACAACTTCTCGCCAAGCAAAATAAATCAAATTATAGCCAAACATAAAAACAAAGATAAAACTATTCCCAAACCGGACAGTAATGAGAAAAAATTTGCGCGTTTCAACTATGTGAATGCGAATACATATAAAATCTCTAACCTATTCAAAAAGCGAGGCATAAAGATAGCTTTCACGACGAAAAACACAACCGCTAGGCACCTCCTAAATAGTAATCTATATAAACGTGACCCGTATTCAAGGTCAGGGGTATATTCTATAACGTGCCAAGACACCGATTGTCATGCTAATTACATCGGGCAGAGTGGAAGGCGAGTAGACACACGTTATAATGAACATAGGAATGCGATAAGATACGGAACACATTCAGCCGTGTGCGAACATATGTGTGACGCAGGGCACAGCTTTACCAACATAGAATCGGACCTTAAAATAATCCATCACGAATCGAAAGGCAGAGCTCTTGACATAAAGGAAGCAATCGAGATACACCTAGCCAAACGAAACAATCCCAACAATCTAAATGAACTCACGTTCATGGAGAGCTCACCCCTCTTTACGCTACTAAAAACACACCCTTTCGGAAACAAAATACAATTTAGCGACACAGCCAAGCTAGATAAAAAAGGGGGAAATTAGGGGTTTTTTAATAGGTAAATGTTATCTGGATCAGGTGTACGATGTACTTTTCTTCTGCAATAAACCAAGGCCCATATTCGCGGCAGTATTAAAGGTGCCGGGAAGTCCTCATAAGACCGTCAACGCTTAGTTCGAATGGGTTATGCTCCACGCGTGGCGAGGGCTAATCCACGGTCTTTAATAGTTGTATACCCACCTCATTCAATAACATACATCTTATCTAGGTTGGCAACACCTCACATAAACACATCGCTATCACTCCCCACAGCACGTAGGGGCAGGGGGGAGAAAGCAGGGAAAAACCAGTCGTTAAGATAACCACCGCAGTCGACCGCACAGCGAGTTCCAGTGAGCACGAAAACTGCGAGTAGCTGTAGTACGGAAGACAATCAGATAAGTAGTTAGCCTAAAATTTTATAGTTTAACCATAGTTTACAACCATATAATCTCTCTAAAGTACAATCTACGGATAGCTATCACCTTAGCATTTCACCTAACATACATACTGCATTTAGCATACACTGACAGTTGCATTACCAATATTGCAACTAAATAATTGTACATATTGTAAATATTTTCACCTGTATTTCAAACATAGATTTTGTAGCCTAAGTGTAATGGATCTGATGATGATCGCTTGACGATCGAAACTGGTCATCCTAGTGTTTTATTAATCTCATGTAATTTATTTCAGGATTAGGGCATAACCCATCTCTTTTGGGTACATTCGTGTTGACCGACTGAAAAGCACTAAACTCTTGTTTACTAAGGCAACACTGAAAATATGGCTTCAAACACCACAATGTTCACGGCTAGTCAGGCAAATCGTGAAGCCAAGAAATTCAAATCACTCAGGCTTAAACTCATGAATTTAGACAAGTCAATTTGGTTCAACAAAAAATGTATAGAACTAAACCTCACCCCTAAATACGTACCAATTAAAACCGTACCGAACACACCAGCCTCGATCATTTCAACCAAACAAGCCAAAGCGCTTTGGATAAAAAACGAATTAAGATTTGCATACATAAGAAAGCAAAAATTAACCAACAATTATACTACATTCAATTGCAACTAAGTAATTTCTGGCACGCAGCCCAATGGGACAGCTTCACCGAGCACCTACATGACACCATCAAAATCAGAGCAACGAGGAAGCATGAAACGCTAGAAATAAATTAAGAAAACTAGGAGAAACACAAAACCATCAATCTAACGAACAGCACACGAATAACAATGAATTCAATTTCCACAGCAGAGTAAACAACAGAACGAACGTAACCTTTTCTCAAGGTGAAATGAATATGTTAAACAAAGGTTTGAAATACAACTGCACAGACGCACACACGAACCACAATATAAAACAGTTAATCACAGATATTGAGATAGCCAGTCACAAGCTCCCAGCAGAAGACAGGGAATTAACCAAAAATCTCGCCACCAACGAAGCCAACAAAATCCTCAAACGGGAGGGTGATAGCAATAACATTCAAAACAACAAACAAACTCAAAGAAATAAAGTCGTTGAAACAAAAAATAAAAGAACATGACTTAATCATCAAAAGCAGATAAGGGAAACACTACAGTAATTTTGAACAAAACAGAATACATTGAAAAACAGTCGAATTCCTAAACAACAACGAAATCAAGGAATTAACAAAAGACCCCACCAACAAATTCCAAAAACAAATAAAACGTGCGCTAAAAGAAACAGAATACATACTGACCAGAGCCGAAAAATCAAAACTAATAAACATGAACCCGAAAATACCGTCATTGAGGGGACAACCAAAAATACACAAAAAGGAATGCCCAATGAGACCAATAGTAAATTGTAGGAATGCCTCTAATTACAAAATCAGCAAAGAGTTACTAAAAATCTTAAAATGCCGTCTTTCCAACGACAAAAACAACTCTGTAAAGAACACAACAGAACTAGTAACAGCATTGAACACCCTACAAATGAAACCTAGCTTCAGGCTAGTATCCTTCGACGTAACTAACATGTACACCAATATTCCGATTATTGAAGCAATCAACACTATCGAAAACAACTTAAAATCCAACAATTCGGTAGAAGAAATTGAAGAGATTGTGAGATTACTGAGGGTTGTTCTCACCCAAAACGTGTTTCAATTCGACAATAAAATATACACACAGAGAGAAGGCCTAGCAATGGGATCGCCACTAAGTGAGATAATCGCTGACATCTTCATCAATGCACTAGAAAATGCGTTCTTAGAAAAGACTTCAACAAAGGGAATAGTAATATGGAAAAGATACGTAGATGATGTAATCTGCATCTACGATACTGAACTAACAAGCGAAGAAACAATTCTCCAATCCATTAATAGCCTTCACCACTCTATCAAATTCAATAAGGAATCCGAAATAGACCGGAAAATAAATTATCTCGATATAACTATTGAACGTAAAGACAACGACCTTTCATATTCCATATTCCGGAAAGCAACACAAGCCTCGCATGCAATCGACAATCAGTCTAATCACCCCAGTACGCACAAACTAGCGGGTTTCAATTCAATGGTGCATAGGGCTTTAAACATACCCATGTCAAAAGACAACTATAATAAGGAAATAAGAACTATTATGCAAATAGCAAAGGAAAACAACTTCTCGCCAAGCAAAATAAATCAAATTATAGCCAAACATAAAAATAAAGATAAAACGATTCCCAAACCGGACAGTAATGAGAAAAAATTTGCGCGTTTCAACTATGTGAATGCGAATACATATAAAATCATTAACCTATTCAAAAAGCAAGGCATAAAGATAGCTTTCACGACGAAAAACACAACCGCTAGGCACCTCCTAAATACTAATCTAAATAAACGTGACCCGTATTCAAGGTCAGGGGTATATTCTATAACGTGCCAAGACACCGATTGTCAAGCTAATTACATCGGGCAGAGTGGAAGGCGAGTAGACACACGTTATAATGAACATAGGGATGCGATAAGATTACGGAACACATTCAGCCGTGTGCGAATATATGTGTGACGCAGGGCACAGCTTTACCTACATAGAGTCGGACCTTAAATAATCCATCACCAATCGAAAGGCAGAGCTCTTGACATAAAGGAAGCAATCGAGATACACCTAGCCAAACGAAACAATCCCAACAATCTAAATGAACACACGTTCATGGAGAGCTCACCCCTCTTCACGCTACTAAAAACACACCCTGTCGGAAACAAAACACAATTTAGCGACACAGCCAAGCTAGATAAAAAGGGGGGAAATTAGGGGTTTTTAATAGGTAAATGTTATCTGGATCAGGTGTACGATGTACTTTTCTTCTGCAATAAACCAAGGCCCATATTCGTGGCAGTATTAAAGGTGCCGGGAAGTCCTCATAAGACCGTCACGCTTAGTTCGAATGGGTTATGCTCCACGCGTGGCGAGGGCTAATCCACGGTCTTTAATAGTTGTAGACCCACCTCATTCAATAACATACATCTTATCTAGGTTGGCAACACCTCACATAAACACATCGCTATCACTCCCCACAGCACGTAGGGGCAGGGGGGAGAAAGCAGGGAAAAACCAGTCGTTAAGATAACCATCGCAGTCGACCGCACAGCGAGTTCCAGTGAGCACGAAAACTGCGAGTAGCTGTAGTACGGAAGACAATCAGATAAGTAGTTAGCCTAAAATTTTATAGTTTAACCATAGTTTACAACCATATAATCTCTCTAAAGTACAATCTACGGATAGCTATCACCATTTAGCATTTCACCTAACATATATACTGCATTTAGCATACACTGACAGTTGCAGTACCAATACTGCAACTAAATAATTGTACATATTGTAAATATTTTCACCTGTATTTCAAACATAGATTTTGTAGCCTAAGTGTAATGGATCTGATGATGATCGCTTGACGATCGAAACTGGTCATCCTAGTGTTTTATTAATCTCATGTAATTTATTTCAGGATTAGGGCATAACCCATCTCTTTTGGGTACATTCGTGTTGACCGACAGAAAAGCACTAAACTCTTGTTTACTAAGGCAACACTGAAATTATGGCTTCAAACACCACAATGTTCACGGCTAGTCAGGCAAATCGTGAAGCCAAGAAATTCAATTCACTCAGGCTTAAACTCATGAATTTAGACAAGTCAATTTGGTTCAACAAAAAATGTATAGAACTAAACCTCACCCCTAAATACGTACCAATTAAAACCGTACCGAACACACCAGCCTCGATCATTTCAACCAAACAAGCCTAAGCGCTTTGGATAAAAAACGAATTAAGATTTGCATACATAAGAAAGCAAAAAATTAACCAACAATTATACGACATTCAATTGCAACTAAGGAATTTCTGGCACGCAGCCCAATGGGACAGCTTCACCGAGCACCTACATGACACCATCAAAATCAGAGCAACGAGGAAGTATGAAACGCTTGAAAATAAATTAAGAAAAATAGGAGAAACACAGAACCATCAATCTAACGAACAACACACGAATAACAATGAATTCAATTTCCACCGCAGAGTAAACAACAGAACGAACGTAACCTTTTCTCAAGGTGAAATGAATATGTTAGACAATGGTTTGAAATACAACTGCACAGACGCACACACGTACCACAATATAAAACAGTTAATCACAGATATTGAGATAGCCAGTCACAAGCTCCCAGCAGAAGACAGGGAATTAACCAAAAATCTCGCCACCAACGAAGCAAAAGAAAAATCCTCAAACGAGAGGGCGATAGCAATAACATTCAAAACAACTTCGTCTTCTTCTTCTCCTTCTTCCTTCGGATTTTCCCAATTAATTGGGGTCGCCTGAGCCAACCAGGCTCATTTAAACAACTCAAAGGAATAAAGTCGTTGAAACAAAAAATAAAAGAACATGACTTAATCATCACAAAAGCAGATAAGGGAAACACTACAGTAATTTTGAACAAAACAGAAATCATTGAAAAAACAGTCGAATTCCTAAATAACAACGAAATCAAGGAATTAACAAAAGACCCCACCAACAAATTCCAAAAACAAGTAAAAAGTGCGCTAAAAGAAACAGAATACATACTGACCAAAGCCGAAAAATCAAAACTAATAAACATGAACCCGAAAATACCGTCATTGAGGGGACAACCAAAAATACACAAAAAGGAATGCCCAATGAGACCAATAGTCTATTGTAGGAATGCCTCTAATTACAAAATCAGCAAAGAGTTACTAAAAATCTTAAAATGCCGTCTTTCCAACGACAAAAACAACTCTGTAAAGAACACAACAGAACTAGTAACAGCATTGAACACCCTACAAATGAAACCTAGCTTCAGGCTAGTATCCTTCGACGTAACTAACATGCACACCAATATTCCGATTATTGAAGCAATCAACACTATCGAAAACAACTTAAAATCCAACAATTCGGTTAAAGAAATTGAAGAGATTGTGAGATTACTGAGGGTCGTTCTCACCCAAAACGTGTTTCAATTCGACAATAAAATATACACACAGAGAGAAGGCCTAGCAATGGGATCGCCACTAAGTGGGTTAATCGCTGACATCTTCATCAATGCACTAGAAAATGCGTTCTTAGAAAAGACTTCAACAAAGGGAATAGTAATATGGAAAAGATACGTAGATGATGTAATTTGCATCTACGATACTGGACTAACAAGAGAAGAAGCAATTCTCCAATCCATTAATAGCCTTCACCACTCTATCAAATTCGCTAAGGAATCCGAAATAGACCGGAAAATAAATTATCTCGATATAACTATTGAACGTAAAGACAACGACCTTTCATATTCCATATTCCGGAAAGCAACACAAATCTCGCATGCAATCGACAATCAGTCTAATCACCCCAGTACGCACAAACTAGCGGGTTTCAATTCAATGGTGGACAGGGCTTTAAACATACCCATGTCAAAAGACAACTATAATAAGGAAATAAGAACTATTATGCAAATGGCAAAGAAAAACAACTTCTCGCCAAGCAAAATAAATCAAATTATAGCTAAACATAAAAATAAAGATAAAACGATTCCCAAACCGGACAGTAATGAGAAAAAATTTGCGCGTTTCAACTATGTGAATGCGAATACATATAAAATCACTAACCTATTCAAAAAGCAAGGCATAAAGATAGCTTTCACGACGAAAAACACAACCGCTAGGCACCTCCTAAATAGTATTCTAAATAAACGTGACCCGTATTCAAGGTCAGGGGTATATTCTATAACGTGCCAAGACACCGATTGTCAAGCTAATTACATCGGGCAGAGTGGAAGGCGAGTAGACACACGTTATAATGAACATAGGAACGCGATAAGAAACGGAACACATTCAGCCGTGTGCGAATATATGTGTGACGCAGGGCACAGCTTTACCTACATAGAGTCGGACCTTAAAATAATCCATCACCAATCGAAAGGCAGAGCTCTTGACATAAAGGAAGCAATCGAGATACACCTAGCCAAACGAAACAATCCCAACAATCTAAATGAACACACGTTCATGGAGAGCTCACCCCTCTTCACGCTACTAAAAACACACCCTGTCGGAAACAAAACACAATTTAGCGACACAGCCAAGCTAGATAAAAAGGGGGGAAATTAGGGGTTTTTAATAGGTAAATGTTATCTGGATCAGGTGTACGATGTACTTTTCTTCTGCAATAAACCAAGGCCAATATTCGTGGCAGTATTAAAGGTGCCGGGAAGTCCTCATAAGACCGTCACGCTTAGTTCGAATGGGTTATGCTCCACGCGTGGCGAGGGCTAATCCACGGTCTTTAATAGTTGTAGACCCACCTCATTCAATAACATACATCTTATCTAGGTTGGCAACACCTCACATAAACACATCGCTATCACTCCCCACAGCACGTAGGGGCAGGGGGGAGAAAGCAGGGAAAAACCAGTCGTTAAGATAACCATCGCAGTCGACCGCACAGCGAGTTCCAGTGAGCACGAAAACTGCGAGTAGCTGTAGTACGGAAGACAATCAGATAAGTAGTTAGCCTAAAATTTTATAGTTTAACCATAGTTTACAACCATATAATCTCTCTAAAGTACAATCTACGGATAGCTATCACCATTTAGCATTTCACCTAACATATATACTGCATTTAGCATACACTGACAGTTGCAGTACCAATACTGCAACTAAATAATTGTACATATTGTAAATATTTTCACCTGTATTTCAAACATAGATTTTGTAGCTTAAGTGTAATGGATCTGATGATGATCGCTTGACGATCGAAACTGGTCATCCTAGTGTTTTATTAATCTCATGTAATTTATTTCAGGATTAGGGCATAACCCATCTCTTTTGGGTACATTCGTGTTGACCGACAGAAAAGCACTAAACTCTTGTTTACTAAGGCAACACTGAAATTATGGCTTCAAACACCATAATGTTCACGGCTAGTCAGGCAAATCGTGAAGCCAAGAAATTCAATTCACTCAGGCTTAAACTCATGAATTTAGACAAGTCAATTTGTTTCAACAAAAAATGTATAGAACTAAACCTCACCCCTAAATACGTACCAATTAAAACCGTACCGAACACACCAGCCTCGATCATTTCAACCAAACAAGCCAAAGCGCTTTGGATAAAAAACGAATTAAGATTTGCATACATAAGAAAGCAAAAAATTAACCAACAATTATACGACATTCAATTGCAACTAAGTAATTTCTGGCACGCAGCCCAATGGGACAGCTTCACCGAGCACCTACATGACACCATCAAAATCAGAGCAACAAGGAAGTATGAAACGCTTGAAAATAAATTAAGAAAAATAGGAGAAACACAGAACCATCAATCTAACGAACAACACACGAATAACAATGAATTCAATTTCCACAGCAGAGTAAACAACAGAACGAACGTAACCTTTTCTCAAGGTGAAATGAATATGTTAGACAATGGTTTGAAATACAACTGCACAGACGCACACACGAACCACAATATAAAACAGTTAATCACAGATATTGTGATAGCCAGTCACAAGCTCCCAGCAGAAGACAGGGAATTAACCAAAAATCTCGCCACCAACGAAGCAAAAGAAAAATCCTCAAACGAGAGGGCGATAGCAATAACATTCAAAACAACTTCGTCTTCTTCTTCTTCTTCTTCTTCCTTCGGATTTTCCCAATTAATTGGGGTCGCCTGAGCCAACCAGGCTCATTTAAACAACTCAAAGGAATAAAGTCGTTGAAACAAAAAATAAAAGAACATGACTTAATCATTACAAAAGCAGATAAGGGAAACACTACAGTAATTTTGAACAAAACAGAAATCATTGAAAAAACAGTCGAATTCCTAAATAACAACGAAATCAAGGAATTAACAAAAGACCCCACCAACAAATTCCAAAAACAAGTAAAAAGTGCGCTAAAAGAAACAGAATACATACTGACCAAAGCCGAAAAATCAAAACTAATAAACATGAACCCGAAAATACCGTCATTGAGGGGACAACCAAAAATACACAAAAAGAAATGCCCAATGAGACCAATAGTCTATTGTAGGAATGCCTCTAATTACAAAATCAGCAAAGAGTTACTAAAAATCTTAAAATGCCGTCTTTCCAACGACAAAAACAACTCTGTAAAGAACACAACAGAACTAGTAACAGCATTGAACACCCTACAAATGAAACCTAGCTTCAGGCTAGTATCCTTCGACGTAACTAACATGCACACCAATATTCCGATTATTGAAGCAATCAACACTATCGAAAACAACTTAAAATCCAACAATTCGGTTAAAGAAATTGAAGAGATTGTGAGATTACTGAGGGTCGTTCTCACCCAAAACGTGTTTCAATTCGAGAATAAAATATACACACAGAGAGAAGGCCTAGCAATGGGATCGCCACTAAGTGGGTTAATCGCTGACATCTTCATCAATGCACTAGAAAATGCGTTCTTAGAAAAGACTTCAACAAAGGGAATAGTAATATGGAAAAGATACGTAGATGATGTAATTTGCATCTACGATACTGAACTAACAAGAGAAGAAGCAATTCTCCAATCCATTAATAGCCTTCACCACTCTATCAAATTCACTAAGGAATCCGAAATAGACCGGAAAATAAATTATCTCGATATAACTATTGAACGTAAAGACAACGACCTTTCATATTCCATATTCCGGAAAGCAACACAAATCTCGCATGTAATCGACAATCTGTCTAATCACCCCAGTACGCACAAACTAGCGGGTTTCAATTCAATGGTGGACAGGGCTTTAAACATACCCATGTCAAAAGACAACTATAATAAGGAAATAAGAACTATTATGCAAATGGCAAAGAAAAACAACTTCTCGCCAAGCAAAATAAATCAAATTATAGCTAAACATAAAAATAAAGATAAAACGATTCCCAAACCGGACAGTAATGAGAAAAAATTTGCGCGTTTCAACTATGTGAATGCGAATACATATAAAATCACTAACCTATTCAAAAAGCAAGGCATAAAGATAGCTTTCACGACGAAAAACACAACCGCTAGGCACCTCCTAAATAGTATTCTAAATAAACGTGACCCGTATTCAAGGTCAGGGGTATATTCTATAACGTGCCAAGACACCGATTGTCAAGCTAATTACATCGGGCAGAGTGGAAGGCGAGTAGACACACGTTATAATGAACATAGGAACGCGATAAGATACGGAACACATTCAGCCGTGTGCGAACATATGTGTGACGCAGGGCACAGCTTTACCAACATTGAGTCGGACCTTAAAATAATCCATCACGAATCGAAAGGCAGAGCTCTTGACATAAAGGAAGCAATCGAGATACACCTAGCCAAACGAAACAATCCCAACAATCTAAATGAACACACGTTCATGGAGAGCTCACCCCTCTTCACGCTACTAAAAAACACACCCTGTCGGAAACAAAACACAATTTAGCGACACAGCCAAGCTAGATAAAAAAGGGGGGAAATTAGGGTTTTTTTAATAGGTAAATGTTATCTGGATCAGGTGTACGATGTACTTTTCTTCTGCAATAAACCAAGGCCCATATTCGCGGCAGTATTAAAGGTGCCGGGAAGTCCTCATAAGACCGTCAACGCTTAGTTCGAATGGGTTATGCTCCACGCGTGGCGAGGGCTAATCCACGGTCTTTAATAGTTGTATACCCACCTCATTCAATAACATACATCTTATCTAGGTTGGCAACACCTCACATAAACACATCGCTATCACTCCCCGCAGCACGTAGGGGCAGGGGGGAGAAAGCAGGGAAAAACCAGTCGTTAAGATAACCACCGCAGTCGACCGCACAGCGAGTTCCAGTGAGCACGAAAACTGCGAGTAGCTGTAGTACGGAAGACAATCAGATAAGTAGTTAGCCTAAAATTTTATAGTTTAACCATAGTTTACAACCATATAATCTCTCTAAAGTACAATCTACGGATAGCTATCACCATTAACATTTCACCTAACATATATACTGCATTTAGCATACACTGACAGTTGCAGTACCAATACTGCAACTAAATAATTGTACATATTGTAAATATTTTCACCTGTATTTCAAACATAGATTTTGTAGCCTAAGTGTAATGGATCTGATGATGATCGCTTGACGATCGAAACTGGTCATCCTAGTGTTTTATTAATCTCATGTAATTTATTTCAGGATTAGGGCATAACCCATCTCTTTTGGGTACATTCGTGTTGACCGACTGAAAAGCACTAAACCCCCAATTTGAAGAGATTAAAATGACTTCAATTATCTTGTCTTGGGATATACCACCTTAATATACCGTACCATACGTTAAACTGTTAAGTATTCTTTACCATAGCTAAACTAGCATAACACAATAAATGCCGTATCAGAAAGGCAAAAAATATACGCACGTAGGCCTAAAATTATCGGGAGCAAGGTATGGTTTGATACATGTTCACAGCCTTCGGTACATAGTTTCAGAGCAATTTCGTTCCGAGTTGCAAAACTAAAGGTAAATTAGATACTGATCTAATATCAGCATTCACTCTCACAAGATTATCTGATCATTTCAACATCGCAGGCTCGAGGATAGTACATCGCCCTTGTCCACTTTCGAACATCGCGCTCTGCTACAGATCAGATGGAGTAAACCGTTCACAGGTACACGTAAAACCTGATCCCGCTCCCGATGCATCAGCTTTGGAGCTGTTGATCAACTGTTTGCTACCGTGAACGCAACCTATCAGCACGCGTAAAAGCATGTTGCCAACAATGACATGCGTGTGCTGGTCTGAAATAATCTGAAATATCTTGTTGTGCCAATTTTGGATGAAATCCATTTGTTAGTATAGAAGTTACATGTATTTTAAAATTGGACATATCAGCAGGCATAGAATCATGTTGGCAGCACTGCCTTGTATTAATTATTCCAAATTAATCTAGAATATCAGGTGCTATACGTGTGCAAAGTATAGAGCTGTTGGCTTGCATACTTTCTGATGTATTGATATTAGGGTAAAAAAATATAGAAAGCATTTATTAACAGTTGGCAGCTCTGATTGCTCTGAACAATATTTAGTCATATCTGTTATGGTACACATAGCACATACGAAATTTGGTTGAAATCCAACTGATAGTATAGAAGTTACATGTATTTAAAAATTGGTACTATCAGCAGGCTTATAATCATGTTGGTAGAACTGACGAATATAAGTTACTCCAAATTAATCTAAAATGTCAGAATATACGTGTGCATAGTTTAAAGCTGTTGGCTTACATACTTTCTGATATATTGGTATTTGGATTAAAAAAAATTGAGAGAGAGCAATTAATAACAGTTGGCAGCCCTGGTGGCTCTTATGAATACGCTCAGTCATATCTGTTTATGTACAGATATTACATACAAAATTTGGTTGAAATCCAATTGATGGTGTAGAAGTTATATGCATTTAAACATTGGACCTATCAGAAGGCTTAAACTTATTTTGGCAACACTGTCATTGTTGGCCTCCTGGAAATTAAACTGAAATAGACTTATCTACATGTGTGCCAATTTTGGAATAGCTCCCATGCATACCTTGCAAGATATCCAACATGGAGATCAAATTTCTAGTGCGTTTTTTCAGCAGTTGGTAGCACTGACGTCATTTTCAAATATGGACGTGAGATATTCCGGTGCACATCTTTACTCATACTAAATTTGGTTTTGATTGCTGCTGCCGTTTAGGAGTTGAAAGGGGGGGGGGGGGGGGGACACACACAGCCAGCCAGACAGACAGACACATCTTTTCCCGGATCGATCTCATAAGTCTACTTTTTCCTCATTTTTGCAAAATGTGAAAAGTAGGCTAAAAATAGCTAATGTACAGATGATCCAGCATGAGCAATATTAGCAGAGAGAGAGAGAGAGCGGTAGACAGTTCAACCAGTTCCAGCTCCGTTTTCTACTAAACTACTGTACTTGCTAATAAAAAGAGATAGATCTTTCTTTGGTCCACTCTAGTTCTCTAGGAACAAAGCACCAGGCATAGATGATATACCGATTGAGTTGCTACGCTGCATAGGAGATGAAGGTCTGATCAGGTTATTTCACTTGGTGTGTAGGATGTATGAGACAGGTGAGGTACCCCCTGATTTCAAGAAGAATGTAATCATCCCTATACCAAAGAAAGTGGGAGCTGACAGATGTGAAGATTACCGTACAATCAGCTTGATTACTCATGCTTCAAAGATCCTGTCTAGAATAATTTACAAGAGGATGGAAAGCCAGATAGAAACGGAGTTGGGTGAAGACCAGTTTGGTTTCAGGAGAAATGTAGGAACAAGGGAAGCTGTACTAAGTCTTAGGCTGATTTTGGAAGGTAGAATAAGGAAAGATAAGAGAACGTTCATGGCTTTTGTAGACTTAGAAAAGGCTTTTGATAACGTTGATTGGACTAAATTGTTTGACATTTTGAAATCGATTGGAATAAAGTGCAGGGATAGGAGGGTGATATACAATCTGTACAGAAACCAGACAGCAGTCATTCGAGTTGAAGGACATGAGAGAGAAGCTGGTATTCAAAAAGGTGTAAGGCAAGGCTGCAACTTATCACCCATACTTTTCAATCTTTACATTGAACAAGCAATGAAGGAAATTAGAGAAAAATTTAAAGTGGGAGTGAAGATTCAAGGAGAAATAATTTCAACTCTGAGATTTGCTGATGACATCGTCATCTTGGCCGACAAGCCTGAGGATTTGAATGAGTTTTTGAATGGTATGGACTCCGTCTTACGGAAAGAATTCATGATGAAAATTAATAAATGTAAAACAAAAATACTGGAATGCAGCCGAAATAAATCAGAAACCTCTATGGAGATCAAATTGGCAGGTGAAAAGCTGAAGGAAGTAGGAGACTTCTTTTACTTAGGAAGCAGAATAACCAGTGACGGACGAAGCAAAGAGGATATAAAAAGTAGGTTGGCTCAGGCAAAGAAAGCATTTCTACAAAAAAGGAATCTGCTGACATCGAATATAGATTTAGGTATTAGGAAGTCATTTTTGAAAGCCTTTGTCTGGAGCGTGGCGCTCTATGGAAGTGAAACTTGGACTATTGGTGCAGCAGAAAAGAGGAGAATTGAAGCATTTGAAATGTGGCGTTACAGGAGAATGATGAAGATCAGATGGGTAGATAGGGTTACAAACAAAGAGGTATTAAGACGAGTGGGAGAGGAGAGATGTTTCTGGCGACTGTTAATGAAGAGAAGAGATAGGTTGGTAGGACACATACTAAGACACCCAGGAATAGCAAGCTTAGTTATGGAAGGAAGGGTCGAGGACAAAAACTGTAGGGGTAGACCAAGGTTAGAATATGTTAAACAGATTGCCTCGGATGTAGGGTGTCGGAGCTATGTAGAGATGAAACGATTAGCTCAGGAGAGGGAGGCATGGAGAGCTGCATCAAACCAGTCAAAAGACTGAAGACTCAAACAATAACAACAACAGTTCTCGTCTGACCCCGACGGTGTTAATGTACCATAGGCCTAAGGATTCTTCCATTTTTCTCGCCTTAATTAGCCCTTGTCTCATCTTTCCTGATACCCTCATTTTACAAGGGGTCAGACCTCTTCTTCAGGCAGCTCATCAGTCAAGCTAATTGCCTCCCACCAAGGTGGACTGGGTTCAATTCCAGGCAAATGCATGTGAGATTTTCGAAGTAAAATGCCATGTCCTGTGGTTCAGATTTAACGTAAAAAGGAGGCCCGTGGTTCATGATCGCGAGATTTACGATCACGTTAAACTACAAGCTTCCTCATTCTTTACATGGTATCTCATGCCTTCTGGTCTAGGCCCTAGAGCAGGCAAGGAGTGTGTAGCCACACCACGTATGGTGCATTTTGGATAGTGCCACGCCCTCAAGGGCTCACGGTTGATGACCCCGAGAGATTCCTGGGCTGGGTTTGGTTTTCCCCCTTATTCCAGTGACTCTCGGGTGGATTGTCTACTCTTTTCCTTTCCTATCTGCCTCTCATGGCAGGTCCTTCTGTTCTCATTTTTCGAGGTTTAAGGGCAGTTCTATTCCTCCTGTTTTTTTTTAATTTTCCTTGTTCTAATTAGCCTATTTTCATTTTATGAAAAATAAAATAAAAATAGGCTTATGAGATCACCTTTTGTCCGTGTGTCTGTGTGTGCGTGTGTGTCCCCTAATAACTTCTAAACGGCTGGAGCGATATCAGTGAAACTCGGTACGATCATAGCACCATTCCGGCCGACCCCGACCGTACCCTTCAAATTTTATTGCGTCGCACCAATCCAACATGGCGGCAGTGCGAAATATTTCACCAGCATTCAGTATCTCCGAAACTATTACCGATATCACCCTGAAATTTTGTACGGTGAAAAAGGGCACTACTAAAAGTGTACCTATGAGACGTTCAAAAAACTTGGTAACTACAAAACCAACATGGCGGCCAAGCGAAGTTGAGACTTTTAAATAGACTTTTCTCGCGATTTAACCATCCAATCGTAATTAAATTTGGTACAGCAAATGTTTATCCACATTGTAATGCATTGGAGTCTAATTTAGTTCAATTGTTTTCATAACCTCAAAATGGCGGCTGTGCGAAATATTTCACTGGCATTCTATATCTCCGAAACGATTACAGATATCACGCTGAATTTAGTACTGTGATGAACGGCACTGCTACAAGTTTATCTATGTAACATTCAAAAATATGTAAAGTACAAAACGAACATGACGGCCAAGCGAATTTGAAACATTTTAATAGACTTTTCTCGTGATTTAACCATCTGAGCGCAGTGAAATGTGGTACAGTAAATGATTATACATACTGGCATCTAATTTAGTTCAATTGTTTACATAACCTCAAGATGGCGGCTGTGCGAAATTTTAAAATTAAGCTTTTATTTCTTGTGCGGTAATCATGTGATCGAAGTGAAACTTTGAATGATGAAGCTATCCAATAATTTTCCTTTAATGGTACTGTCCCCGTTTACCCGGATAGTAGGCTGTCAGATATACGCCCCCTCAATCGGATTGCCAACAATCAATCGCACCGGCTCAGCTACATCAATGAAAATGGCACTGACAGATACTACCGAGGTTTGAACACAGAAGTTACCAAGAAAATTATTGTGGAACACACCAAAATAGACGGGGTTTCATACTTACTTTTACTTACCTCTTAAAAATAATCTCGGGGATTGGGTTGACAACAGGATCTCTAAAGTATGCTCCCACAATAACCTTCACTATGACATTTAAAAATGAACCAGAACGACGGCAAGAACTTTGAACTGTACAAAAGCTTTTATTTCAAATAAAAGGTATGATTTTAACAAACTCAACAAAATAAATGTGGCTATCAGTAGCCCATGTCAATCTGACTATGTCCTCCTAAAGGACTTGCAAAGTCATCAAACAATATGTTAGCTCCTATGAGCTCAAAATAACGTAACATTCAAAACACATTTGGATTGGATGAGGAAGTCAGGATACGACATATATAGAGCATTTGGTTTCTTTTAATAAACATCACACTTGTATTAATAGGCGCAAGGCCAGAGTATCGACCTCGCCCGCTGATAACCAGATGTCGAGCCAGCTGGTCTACTCTACAACCTGGCGCATGCCTGTCAAATGGGGTTCACTTGTCACGCCACACTGCGTAAGAATTCAGCTCCTCTCAAAGCTTTAAATGTCTACAAGACAACTCATATATATTGACGCAAATCTTTCAAATGCTTAACTCACATACCACTGGATTATTCTGACAATCCCTAAACTTGTTAAGTTATCATCCAAATGTTTAATAAGCATAGTTTAGAGTATAAAACACACTCTTAAATGTTTATAACAAAATTACATAAATTATTTATAACAATTAGAAATTGTTTATAATATTGTCGAAGATAATTACAAAAATTTTAAACACGCCTTTAACATTACTTTCGTTCCACATTATTGTCAAAGATATATACATTATTATTTACAATATCAACATTTAAATTATTTAAATTATTAATTTAAGAAATACATTGAACCACATGTTCATCCGGTTGGTAATTTCATAATCGTTTCCATATAATCGACCAATGAAGGTTAGTTATACATGTAAATGTCACAATCTGGTTTAATAAAGGTTGTAATAATTATAATTATTTGTGACGGTAATCTTCATTCAAAATCTTATCTCAAATTCTTTCAAAACTCTTGTTAATTATAACAGCAAATTCACTTGATTAATTTTCAACGAACTATGACAATACACTCTAGCGGAAAATACTTCGCTTACAAAATAATGCACAAAACTGCATTAAAATTAGGCCCAAAATTCATCATATATTAAAATATACGGCATCAAAATCTTCCACAGACTTTACAAAAGCCTCCACTAACACAATCTTTATCATCATTAATTACTGTGGGAATCTCCTTCATTTATTTAAGGGCATTATACATCAGCGACTTTCAACATGTCCGCTGCACTATCGATTATACATTCATAGTTCCACTTAAAAATTCTTATAATCATTAATTGTTTCAAAACTGTTGTCATTTAACTTTCGTGGATTTCATTCATGAATCGAATTGAAATAAAAAATTGCCAATCACAAACAAATTTAATAGTGAATACGCTTATATACGCATGTCTGGTCTATCAAAATTTAAGATTAACATCTTCAAAGAATTGTAGTATAAAAATACTATCATCACACAAAGTGCGATTAAGCTGCAAAATAGTCGAATAGAATCCAATTAGACTGGGGAATGCAAACATCATTATATAAATCTCTAATTGAGAAAAAAATTCCTAGCAAAAGTTCACGAATTTAATGCATTCAATAATTCATAATTAAAGTTCATCTTTCACAAAATGGTCTATGATGCAATGATCGTTCATAACTGACGATAAATGTCTGTGTTGCAATCAATTCAAATAACGACTAGTATTTCCAAGATCGTCGACAACGTAATGGATTTTAACGCTCTAAAATCATTTAAATGTTCTTCCTTCTTGATGATGACAGAAAATTGGTCAAAGTAATTAAACTGGGGTAGAATTACTTTAATAAAGTGACACGCTGTCTGAATTTAAATCTGCCATAAAAATCATTAACTTACAGTCAAATCGAGACTACAAAAAAAAAAAAAGCAAATTACTGAAAAATCTAAATATCAGTCTCAACTGATCCAAAATCGTTTAACTATGCCCATGACATAACAATGTCTTAATAAAATCGCCGAAAAAGGCATAACTCAACAAGGTGTACTGAGAATAGGAATCTCAAACAAGAATATAGGGCAAAATACATGAGGACAAAAATATGGGAAAATGGTTGCTCAAATATTGCTAAGAAACTCAAATACAATAAACGTTCACGACTACCTTATCTGCCGATTGACGTTCCAGAGGAAAATTCCCCAAAGAAGACTGTTGATGGATCCATTTCACCAAGTTAAAGCTGAGCTCCATCCTCGAAACAAGAAACAGCACCCTCGGAGAATCGAACTGCTTCACGAAGACGAACGACATCCTTCCGGCAATAATCTTCTTTGTGAGTCGGGACAACCCTGACCTCTCTTGAAAAATCCCTGAAGTTCCAGTTGAAAATCGCCATGAAGTTTTTGTATAAATTTCCGAAGAAATATTCATATTCAGAAAGTATGAAATCATTTCCATTGCTGTTTGATAGTATTCAGCCTTTAATCACGAAACATGGGTGTAGATGTTTGTTCACCACATGTTCGCTTGTGTGGAATAGCAATTAGCGAAGTTCCATGCTGCTATCTTACTCCGTTGAAATATGTCCCAATTGCATTAAGTCCTTTAGCCTTCCATCTTCTCTTCGGTTATGGTAATAGAAGAACAAACTGCCATATTAAACTGCTCCATAATACTGTAGCGTTGTGTCACAAAAGCAATCTGAAGTCTCCCTATTTCACTAGCCGTGTCAGCCGTAGCGTAGATTCTGGCTATACAAAGTGCTTCTCATGTAGCGAGAAAATCACTTTTGTCAGTCGTCTAAAATTGTCAATAACTTCCAAAATACTTCCTCGAAATTGTTCAACTTTTCTACACTCCTTACTGTAGCAATGCACAAGAGAATTAGCTTATAGGCGACCGCTAACTGTTCACAGCTAATCTTGTAGAAGCGTTATAATGGTCGTTTCAACTTCACCTAGATTTACTCACAGTAAACCTGCACTGCTTGTATGTTCGACTCTCGTTTAATGCAGTGGATTCACCACGCGTTATAAAGACGACTTTTTCACTAATAATCTCACTCGACGTTTCACTGAAATAACTATTTGAGATCTGACGATTGAGCTATCAGACGATCGATGATCTGAGAATGAGGCTCCTCTCTTCTGCGCAAGGCCTTTTATGAACTTCATGAGGGGCGTATCCATCCCTTCCATAGGGTGTTACTGCGTCATCGCTAGAAGTTCCAACTTCGTCAATACATGACGGATTTTCAAAATTCAAAAACTGAAAATAAATTTCACCAAAATTCCAGAACAATGCCTCTACTGCAAATGGATTTCCACAATTCTGCATTCCAAAAAGTAATAAAAATACCATAGTTTCAGCAATCTCCGTCTTCCTTCAGACTATCGTTCATTGGTTTGAGCCTCCCCTCCAATAGCATAATTTCTTCCTCAGCAGAATTCCACGTTTCCTGCGACTGCGTCGTAGATCTCGGATCTTTCTCGAATAAATGCTGACGTCACTGAGAATCTCAGCTCAAGTAGCCTGCTGGCATAACGTCTGCGTCATCCGTGCTTACGTCATGACTACCCACGTCATAACTATGACAGCCATAACTTTCTTTATAATTTCCAAAATAGCCACCGTGGTCTCTATATAATTCAATTACGGGGGCATTCTCCTCTCACCACGTTTTAAAAACAGTTGCAAATTTTTTTTAAACTCGATGTTACAAGTACCTCAACTCTCTTGAACACGAAATTGAATTATTACTGGCTTACTCTAGGATAGTATCTTTTCAAATTTCCAGCATTGAACTTGCCGTAAATGACATTATTCTCATCATCGTAGAGTTCATAGCAGTTGTTTCCATAGGCGTTCGTAATCCTGAACGGACCCATGAACACATTTCCAAATTTGGGGTATATTTTCTTGCTCATATCAGCCTTGACAGGTCTGCGTAATAATACAAGATTTCCAACTTGTAAGGGTGCACCAAAACGTTTTCCAGCTACTCTTTTCAATCGTTTCTCTGCTGCTTTCTGGAGTTGTTCCTTCGCCTTGTCAATCCTCTGCTGCCTTCCTAGGTCGGGATCTCTAGGAATGTGGTTGAAAAGATTATCCCACGGCCTTTCTGGGTTTCTTCCTAGATGAAGTCGCATTGGCACTTCTCCTGTGCTCTCCTGCACTGTAGAGTTCAGACATTCCTCAATAAGGGGTACAAATCTCACCCAACCAGAATGATCATTTGGACAGAAAATTCGACAGAATTTCGAAAATTCAGCCATATATCTTTCTCAGGAATTCGATTCTGGGTAACGCACGCTTGAAAATAAGTGCTTAATGCCAAGCCTTTCCATATCCGCTGCAAATTCCACGGATGTAAACTGCGTTCCATGATCTGACAGTAGATATTCTGGTTTACCAGCTTTAGGAAATACAGCATTTTCCAGTCTGCTTACAACGTTCCTTGTGTTAGCTTTCTGCATGGGACTCATTGTAACAAATTTTGAGAAAACATCCACGGTAACCAACAGGTACTGGTTACCCTGATATCCCTTCGGACAGGGGCCAAATATATCCGTCGCCATTAGTTCGTTTGGCTTAGAAGGAATCATAGCCTTCGGTTTTCCTTTTAATAAAGCAGAAGCATACTTTGCTCTTTGACATTTGTCACATGATCGAATGACCTTGGCAATGCTGGAACGCATGTTAGTCCAGATAAATCTCTCTTGAAGAGTATTAAGAGTCTTATCTAAACCGGCATGTCCAGTTGCGTGATGAGCTACCCACACTAAATTGACAACAAGTTTAGGTGGCACGACTATTCGGAGTTTTGTATGCGCAGAGTCAGCATACTTGCATACGATGTCTCCACTCAAGACAAAGTGTCGTGAATTTCTCCGTGTAGCTACATAGTCAACATCCGTATTGTCCATGTAACCCTTGAGGAACCTGTACATTTTCCTTATTGTAGCGTGTCTCTTCTGTGACACACCGATTCGGGCTAACCTCCTAACGGTTTCTTGATCTTCTTGCTCCAATTGTACATGGTGTATCTGCACATTTTTAATAGGGTTACGTGATAGAGCATCAGCCAGTAAGTTATCTTTCCCAGGCTGGTGGACGATAGTGGCGTTAAACTGTTGGGTGAAAAAGCCCAACGTGTCAATCTATCACTCGACATGTCAGTTTGCAGCATAAACTGTAGTGCTTTATGGTCAGTAATGATGATGACCTTATGTCCCAGCAGTATTTTCTTCCAGGCTTGCAATGCTGTTACAAAAGCTAACGCTTCAAGTTCCGTCGTGAAGTAGTTTTCCTCGTGTTTCTTCAACTTCCGACTAGTGAACGCAATGTAGTGCTTGTTGCCTGCCTCGTCTTTCTGGTATAAGACTGCACTAATGCCTACTCTTGATGCATCAGACTCAATATAGAACACCTTCTCAAAGTCTGGGTACTCCAGTTTCACATTATTTCTGAGCATCTCTTTTGCTTTCTCAAAAGCCTCGTCTGCAGCGGGACTCCATTTCCATCTGTTATTCTTCTTGAGTAAGTCATACAGAGGAGCCATAATTTCAGAGTATCTTGGACAGTGGCTGCTAATAAATTGGCATGCGCCTACAAATTCTCTGACTTGTTTCACCTTAGTTGGCTTTGGAAATCTCGTGATCGCATCTACTTTTTTCATGTTTGGATGATATCCATCTTTATCAATAGTATGCCCCAAGTAATTTATCTCCTGCTTCAAGAATTGACATTTTCCAAAATTCACCTTGATATTGGCCTCCCTTAAATTCTCGAACAACTTTCTCAAGTGCACTAAATGTTCTGCGGCGCTGGGTGAAGATACGATTAAATCGTCAATGTAGCAGATTACATTTTCTTTCACTTCGTCAGTGAGCTTACTATCAAGTGCTCGAATAAGTGCTGGTCCACTGTTAACCATACCAAAAGGCATTCGGACAAAGACCCATGACGTCTGGTCAAATAGGAATCCAGTGTACTGCATACTATCTTCTTCTAGCTGAACTTGATAAAATGAAGACGTCAAGTCAAGAACGCTGAAACATGCTCTCCCTTTGAATTTTCGAAGCAGATCTCTAATCTTGGGTGGTCGGTCATTTTCTGGAAGAATCTTCAAGTTGATGGTCCTGGCATCGAGACAAAGACGTATCTGACCATTACTTTTCTTCACTACTGTGATGGGGTTTATATAAGACGACGCCTGTTTTTTAATAATCCCGTCTACCTCCATTTTTCTGATTAACCCTCGTACTTCTTGATAGTATTTCTCAGGAATGGGGTATATTCTCTTCTGGTAAGGGGTTTCATCTGTCAGCCTTATCTTGTATTTATAATCCTTAATCAATCCAGGCTTTTCATCAAAAATATCTTGGAATTCCTTTATCAGATCTTCAAATTCCCCCTGAATTTCTTCAAATCCTTCAGTTTTTCTACTGGGTATTTCTGCTAAATTTTCCACTTCATTAATTATGGTATTCAAAATTTCTTCCCTAAGGTCTATTTCCAGACTGTTTTTCACGTCCTGTTTTTCTATCTCTTCTGTGATCATGTACCCATCATTAAAGCTAATACTTCTGTTCTTCATGTCAATAATAGCTCCGACCTTCGATTTAAAATCGATTCCAAGCACCATATCAAAATTGATCTTGCTCACCACAATGAAGATCTGTTCATAGTTCCTTCCATTGATCTCAAAGTTCAATAACACTTGAATCTTGCACTTCACTGCCTTATCTTGGAATATCCCTCTCACTTTGACGGTAGAAACAGGTAGAACTGTCATATTCTCTCCTCTTAGCAGACTTTGATAACATTCCTCTGAAATGATGGAGATAATTGCACCAGTATCCATCAGGGCTTTGTACTGTTGGCCATCTATCCGTACAGAAATAATAGGTAAGGCACATGGTCTTTCCTCTTTAACGATACCCCTCTCTTCTAGCAAATCTTCATCAGTCACTTCATATATCTCATTAATTGTAATCAGGTGTGGTGTGGCAATGTATTTACAAGTTCTCACTGTCGTTGAGAAATCGGCGGTTTTTTTTGTGTTACCGACCTCAAAATTCTGCTGGCTCGTAGAAGGCCCAGGATCGATTACAGCATCCTGCCTTTTCTTTTGGTTGTTGGCTTCTTTTTCCCGTAATTCTTTTAGGTATTGCTGGCTTTCCTTCTCTCTTTCCTGATACTGATCGGGTGTCATAACCTGACCTTGAGGATTCTGATTTCTGTTTTGGCTCTGGTTATTCCTATTATAATTTCGGTTATAACCATTATTGTTGTAATATCTGCCTCATCCATTGTAATTTCCTCGATTATAGTTCCAGCCTCTTCTCTGTTGATACGGTCGGTAACCTGGCGATCTGTTATTTCGAAACTGATTATTCCTGTGGGGACCTACATTGTCAGTTTTCTCTTCATCTGGCTTGTCAGTTTGTTGGACTTGGTCCATATATACAGTATTTATTTCTTTGAAGTCATGCCTTTGACCTTTCTGTACCACGTTAGGCATTGGACTTGTGTAGTCTAATCTCCTCAGTAATTCATCCATGCTGGTAAAATCCTTGATGTTTGACGAAATTATTAGTCTCCTCACCTCCACAGGTAGCATACGAGAAATCGCATCAATAAGTTGCTCCGTTGACAATGGGGGTTGCAAAAATCTCAAGCGGGATAATTGACTCGTAAAGAAATCAGCGTACCGCGTTGGAAGAGTACCTGAGTATTTTCTTGAATACACCTCCGCTCTTAACGAATTCTGCGCTTCTATGGACCAAAATCGTTTGATTAATGCCTCTGCAAACTCGTCAAAGTTACTGAATGTGTATCTAAATGCGCGGAACCATTCAAGGGGTCCTCCAATCAAATATCTCTCCACTATCTTCATCTCTCTCTCTCTGGGAATGTGAGCTTCGATGAAATAATCTTTGAGGTTCCTTACATATTCGATAGGTGTCAAACTATCAGTGTTACTGAATTTTTGCGGTTTGTCTTCAAAATTCCTGATGACCGTGACATTCCTCGGATATGAATCCGGGTAGTTTTTCCCACTATCTCGATAGTTCCACTCAGGTTCCATATTCCTCTCGTCATCTTCCTCCCTGAATCTGGATATACGTTCTTCAGGAGTCACGTCTCTCTCTTCTGGATCTACGTTATATCTTCTGGCATAATTCCTATTGGTTTCGCAAGCCAAGCCTTCTGTATCCTTGTTAGTGATTTCCGTTAAGACTTTCTTGATTAACTCTTCTTTGTAGGTCTCCATTAAATTAGCTTCTCCTAACTTCAAATTCTGTAGTTTACTCGTCGTTTCATTCACATCAGAGACCACTTTATGAATCTGTTCCTCTAATGCAGATTTTAATGTTTGCACATCCTGACCTAATTGTGTTCTATCTTCAACTTGTCTTTCGGATAGCGAATCCATCCTGACGCTTAAATCTTTCCTAATCTGTACTACTTCATTGTTAATATCAATTTGAGTACTGGCAAGTTTTCTTTCAATACGTTCCTGGATTTGGGTTACATGTTCCCCACATGACCTATTCCACTCGTCTTTCCATATTGCTACATTTGCCGTTAACATTTCTGCTATGTCTATTTCGATATCCTCTTTCAATACTTTATTATGGTCTAATACTTGGGTTCTCATGACCTCTACATCATACTTTAAACCTTCTAAAGACGCTGTCGTTCTAACTGACTCATCAACTAGCCTAGTCGTTAATGCACTTATATTACGTGTACAAAGGGTTTTCGAATTTTCTATCTCTTCCCTGACTTTATTTACATCAGTTTGGACTTCAGCAACGTCTACGAAAACTGTGTTGACCTCTACTTGAATTTTATTTATGTCACTTTGCATCTCGTTTACATCCGAATGAATGTTATTAATATCAACCTGAACATTGGACACATCAGTTCTAACATTTTGGATTCCTCTTTGGACTTCCTCAACCTTGTCTTGGACAGTCGCAACGTCATTTTTAACAACAACTACCTCAGCCCTAGCACAAGAAATATCGCTTCGGACATTAGCTACATCTAGATTCAACATTGTACGATCTTTATGCACATTAGCAACATCAATTTTAACATCAACAACATTTTTATGCATATTAGACACATCTATTTTAACATTGGACACGTCTGAGCGCATGTCAGTTACAGCATTCTCAATTCCTTGGGTATTAATCTGTAAACGCGACATATTATCCTCTAAGTTAGCAGAACTAGTCTGAAGAACCTTCAAACTTTCATTCAGCATCTGCTTCATACTACTATTCATGCTTGCTTTCAAGTTAGCAGACAAATTACTAGCATTTTCCTCCATTCGACTAGTATTCCTAGCTTCCATCTCCTTCATGCTTTCACTCATGCTAGCTTTCAAATTACTAGCATTCTCCTCCATCATCTGCTTCATATTACTATTCATGTTAGCAGACATCTCCGCTAACATCATCTTCAAACTTTCATCTGCCATTACAATATTATTCAAAATTTAGACTGCTGTAGGGACATACATCAAAAGAGCAAAATAACAACATTTGAGCAACACTTTTCACCATATATAAATTTGATCAATTTTCTGTCTTAAATCTAACTTATAACTACCTTATAATTAACTTTCGAAGACACTTCATGTTGAAACAAACTCAAGCACATGTTCAAATTTCCCTGGCTCATTTTAAAATATCCTAACACAAATAATTTACATTTACAATCCAAATAATTTAATTTTATTTTTAATATGACTAAAATGTCATAAGCCGGTCAAATAAAATAAGGTTCCAGATCATAGGCGATTTTCCTAAGTTTCCAGCCTATTTAACCTTTCTCAAGTTGTATAAGATCTGATCTTTTCTGAGTGTAATTTTCCTACTACAATACAACATTTAATTCCTATATAATCACACTCTTAAATTCTAAAATTGGCCTAGACATCTAACAAAGAATCAACCTCTTTATTTGAGTCTAATCGATCCACACGTTTTAGGTTTGCCAATCCTACTGTTGACTCAGCCCCACGTTCTAGGTGTGCCAATCCTTCTGTCCCCGTTTACCCGGATAGTAGGCTGTCAGATATCCGCCCCCTCAATCGGATTGCCAACAATTAATCGCACCGGCTCAGCTACATCAATGAAAATGGCACTGACAGATACTACCGAGGTTTGAACACAGAAGTTACCAAGAAAATTATTGTGGAACACACCAAAATAGACGGGGTTTCATACTTACTTTTACTTACCTCTTAAAAATAATCTCGGGGATTGGGTTGACAACAGGATCTCTAAAGTATGCTCCCACAATAACCTTCACTATGACATTTAAAAATGAACCAGAACGACGGCAAGAACTTTGAACTGTACAAAAGCTTTTATTTCAAATAAAAGGTATGATTTTAACAAACTCAACAAAATAAATGTGGCTATCAGTAGCCCATGTCAATCTGACTATGTCCTCCTAAAGGACTTGCAAAGTTATCAAACAATATGTTAGCTCCTATGAGCTCAAAATAACGTAACATTCAAAACACATTTGGATTGGATGAGGAAGTCAGGATACGACATATATAGAGCATTTGGTTTCTTTTAATAAACATCACACTTGTATTAATAGGCGCAAGGCCAGAGTATCGACCTCGCCCGCTGATAACCAGATGTCGAGCCAGCTGGTCTACTCTACAACCTGGCGCATGCCTGTCAAATGGGGTTCACTTGTCACGCCACACTGCGTAAGAATTCAGCTCCTCTCAAAGCTTTAAATGTCTACAAGACAACTCATATATATTGACGCAAATCTTTCAAATGCTTAACTCACATACCACTGGATTATTCTGACAATCCCTAAACTTGTTAAGTTATCATCCAAATGTTTAATAAGCATAGTTTAGAGTATAAAACACACTCTTAAATGTTTATAACAAAATTACATAAATTATTTATAACAATTAGAAATTGTTTATAATATTGTCGAAGATAATTACAAAAATTTTAAACACGCCTTTAACATTACTTTCGTTCCACATTATTGTCAAAGATATATACATTATTATTTACAATATCAACATTTAAATTATTTAAATTATTAATTTAAGAAATACATTGAACCACATGTTCATCCGGTTGGTAATTTCATAATCGTTTCCATATAATCGACCAATGAAGGTTAGTTATACATGTAAATGTCACAATCTGGTTTAATAAAGGTTGTAATAATTATAATTATTTGTGACGGTAATCTTCATTCAAAATCTTATCTCAAATTCTTTCAAAACTCTTGTTAATTATAACAGAAAATTCACTTGATTAATTTTCAACGAACTATGACAATACACTCTAGCGGAAAATACTTCGCTTACAAAATAATGCACAAAACTGCATTAAAAATTAGGCCCAAAATTCATCATATATTAAAATATACGGCATCAAAATCTTCCACAGACTTTACAAAAACCTCCACTAACACAATCTTTATCATCATTAATTACTGTGGGAATCTCCTTCATTTATTTAAGGGCATTATACATCAGCGACTTTCAACATGTCCGCTGCACTATCGATTATACATTCATAGTTCCACTTAAAAATTCTTATAATCATTAATTGTTTCAAAACTGTTGTCATTTAACTTTCGTGGATTTCATTCATGAATCGAATTGAAATAAAAAATTGCCAATCACAAACAAATTTAATAGTGAATACGCTTATATACGCCTGTCTGGTCTATCAAAATTTAAGATTAACATCTTCAAAGAATTGTAGTATAAAAATACTATCATCACACAAAGTGCGATTAAGCTGCAAAATAGTCGAATAGAATCCAATTAGACTGGGGAATGCAAACATCATTATATAAATCTCTAATTGAGAGAAAAATTCCTAGCAAAAGTTCACGAATTTAATGCATTCAATAATTCATAATTAAAGTTCATCTTTCACAAAATGGTCTATGATGCAATGATCGTTCATAACTGACGATAAATGTCTGTGTTGCAATCAATTCAAATAACGACTCGTATTTCCAAGATCGTCGACAACGTAATGGATTTTAACGCTCTAAAATCATTTAAATGTTCTTCCTTCTTGATGATGACAGAAAATTGGTCAAAGTAATTAAACTGGGGTAGAATTACTTTAATAAAGTGACACGCTGTCTGAATTTAAATCTGCCATAAAAATCATTAACTTACAGTCAAATCGAGACTACAAAAAAATAAGCAAATTACTGAAAAATCTAAATATCAGTCTCAACTGATCCAAAATCGTTTAACTATGCCCATGACATAACAATGTCTTAATAAAATCGCCGAAAAAGGCATAACTCAACAAGGTGTACTGAGAATAGGAATCTCAAACAAGAATATAGGGCAAAATACATGAGGACAAAAATATGGGAAAATGGTTGCTCAAATATTGCTAAGAAACTCAAATACAATAAACGTTCACGACTACCTTATCTGCCGATTGACGTTCCAGAGGAAAATTCCCCAAAGAAGACTGTTGATGGATCCATTTCACCAAGTTAAAGCTGAGCTCCATCCTCGAAACAAGAAACAGCACCCTCGGAGAATCGAACTGCTTCACGAAGACGAACGACATCCTTCCGGCAATAATCTTCTTTGTGAGTCGGGACAACCCTGACCTCTCTTGAAAAATCCCTGAAGTTCCAGTTGAAAATCGCCATGAAGTTTTTGTATAAATTTCCGAAGAAATATTCATATTCAGAAAGTATGAAATCATTTCCATTGCTGTTTGATAGTATTCAGCCTTTAATCACGAAACATGGGTGTAGATGTTTGTTCACCACATGTTCGCTTGTGTGGAATAGCAATTAGCGAAGTTCCATGCTGCTATCTTACTCCGTTGAAATATGTCCCAATTGCATTAAGTCCTTTAGCCTTCCATCTTCTCTTCGGTTATGGTAATAGAAGAACAAACTGCCATATTAAACTGCTCCATAATACTGTAGCGTTGTGTCACAAAAGCAATCTGAAGTCTCCCTATTTCACTAGCCGTGTCAGCCGTAGCGTAGATTCTGGCTATACAAAGTGCTTCTCATGTAGCGAGAAAATCACTTTTGTCAGTCGTCTAAAATTGTCAATAACTTCCAAAATACTTCCTCGAAATTGTTCAACTTTTCTACACTCCTTACTGTAGCAATGCACAAGAGAATTAGCTTATAGGCGACCGCTAACTGTTCACAGCTAATCTTGTAGAAGCGTTATAATGGTCGTTTCAACTTCACCTAGATTTACTCACAGTAAACCTGCACTGCTTGTATGTTCGACTCTCGTTTAATGCAGTGGATTCACCACGCTTTATAAAGACGACTTTTTCACTAATAATCTCACTCGACGTTTCACTGAAATAACTATTTGAGATCTGACGATTGAGCTATCAGACGATCGATGATCTGAGAATGAGGCTCCTCTCTTCTGCGCAAGGCCTTTTATGAACTTCATGAGGGGCGTATCCATCCCTTCCATAGGGTGTTACTGCGTCATCGCTAGAAGTTCCAACTTCGTCAATACATGACGGATTTTCAAAATTCAAAAACTGAAAATAAATTTCACCAAAATTCCAGAACAATGCCTCTACTGCAAATGGATTTCCACAATTCTGCATTCCAAAAAGTAATAAAAATACCATAGTTTCAGCAATCTCCGTCTTCCTTCAGACTATCGTTCATTGGTTTGAGCCTCCCCTCCAATAGCATAATTTCTTCCTCAGCAGAATTCCACGTTTCCTGCGACTGCGTCGTAGATCTCGGATCTTTCTCGAATAAATGCTGACGTCACTGAGAATCTCAGCTCAAGTAGCCTGCTGGCATAACGTCTGCGTCATCCGTGCTTACGTCATGACTACCCACGTCATAACTATGACAGCCATAACTTTCTTTATAATTTCCAAAATAGCCACCGTGGTCTCTATATAATTCAATTACGGGGGCAGTACATAACTCTATGGCCTATACATATGAAAATAAAAATCCAAAATGGCGAGCTTCCGAAATAAATTGACGGTTATCAATATCTACTAATCTTTTGCAGCACGGACATAAGTTCACCTATAGGACTTTCAGTAACCTGGTGAGCTCAAATCCAACATGGCGGGGACGCGAAGAATAAATATTTAAATGGACGTTTCTCGCGATTTAACCATCTGAGTGCAGTGAAGCTTTGCACGTTAAATGCATATACAAATGTTAATCCACTGCCATCTAATTTATTTGAATTGTTTTCATAACAACAAGATGGCAGCTGTGCGAAATTTTAAAATCTCGTTTTTACTTCTTGTGTCCTAATCATGCGATTGAAGTAAGACTACCACACGTACACAATAATGTTCATGTAATAGTACGTAAATAAAAATCCAACCTGGCGACCATCTGAAATATGTAGACGGTTCTCAGTATCTACGAATCTATCACAACAATAAAATTGATTTGTTTTATGTTGATAGAGGCAATTAACACGAGTAGGATATATGAAAATTGGCTGTATAGTTCTTCACGGAACTACTGGTTTTTGTTTTCCATTTCCTGTTCTAGTATGTAAGTCTGTAGTTAGTTTTAGTTATCATATTTCATTTTACTATCATCCACATCATTAGGGGCCGATAACCCAGATGCTATGCCCCTTAATACAACAATTATCATCATAATCATCATCATCATCATCATCATCATCACCACCATCATCATAATTTACGATGCCTGCAACATAAATTTGGAGTACGTTAGATGACCTTGGTGTTTTTGACTTAAAACAGTCTTCACCAACACCATTAGAGTGAGGAATTAAGTGATGGAATATAATATAACCTTCAGTATCGGTAATTATGACTCTTCTTCTGTAGTTATTTGGGCCACCTATGGGCCACGGTGCGTATGCTTTAGCAGTTGTCTGCCACTTCTGGTGTTCTTCGTGGATTGTTTGGTGGCTGCTTTCGTGCTGATATCTTGAGCCTTTCTAATTGACCAATGTTCTTTCAATTTCTTGTTGAACTCTATCTTACGTTCCTCGAACCATTTCTTGGACTCGTTCTGGTTAGCTTGTGTAATGGATATGAGGAAAGGTTTCAACTGTCAGACGGTAGCGACTCGTGTCATTTATTGTGTCTTGTTGAATATTAAGTTCAGCAAGATTCTTCTAATTTTCTTTGATCCATAGGGACCCTGTGGCTTTACCCTTCTTGAAGATCTTATAATACGCACTGTCAATCGTCCCGTGGCGCTTTATGGTACTGAATGCTGGCCGAGCACGAAGGAAGCAGAAAGTCATGGAGACCAAGATGCTTAGATGGACAGCAGGCATTACTAGGTTGGATCACATCCCCAATGAAAGAATAAGGGAACGATTTGGTGTCGCAGCAATTAACAACAAAATGCGTGAGGGTCGTCTGCGTTGGTTTGGGCATGTGCTACGTACTGTTTTAGATCCCTTAGTGGGGGGTAGTTAGATCTAAAACGGATGTGGTATTGTGTTAATTTATAAGGGGGTGCCTAAAAGGGGGTAGCTTCCCGTAGTTGGGCAAGCTGACCAGTGTAGAATGTTGTTTAGTGTTAGGATGCTAGGGGGTGCTCCTATAAAAGACGTAGGTGTATTTCAGGGGATGAAACTTAGTGTACATGTCAACGTGCTAGTCTCCCAGCTGATTGGAGATAGTTATATAACCGACGTGCACGCGTCAGCTATGTGGCGGCACGCTGCTTCTGGCAGTCGGGCCACTACGGGAAATACAATGATACCTGAGCTAGCACCTGTTTGGCTACTGTATGTCACGTCTAATCGTGACGGGAGTCAGGAAGGACTTTAGGACGTAAAGAGGCGTGTAAACAGTAAGACAAGTGTAGTGTACTGACCAACTATTTATTGGCCAGTTAATATGAAATTATGAGTCCCTTTTAGGGGAATGTAATGAATCTTATAAGTATAAGTGTACAAGGCTGTGAGGTAGGTCACAAAATATAGGAACTCTGAACACTGCTGACTCACCTGATGATAACGGCTAGGGCTTTCGGCGGACGCACTGTATAACTGGTAATTGAGAGAGAGTCGTCCTCCTTAAGGTCCTCTTCTTATATGCTTTAGTGCTGCTTCGTCGGCATTCCAATGGCATAGCTGCCCCAGTTAGTTATAGTATAGGTGTTATGTGTGTGATGCAAGTATTTGGCAAGCCTTCCGAGCTGGCCGGCTTGCCCTTGCTGTATGAAAGATACTGTTCTGGACTTACGAGATTTGCCAGTTAGGGGTGGTTTAAAATAGATGATGGGGGGATGGCCTCCAGGGGGTGCAGACCCCTGGGGGACTGTACAAGCCTCTTCCTCTATTTATTTCGCGTCCCCGCGAACGGGAACGGAACGTGAGGTTGGGATGTCGATGTAGCAGTTTGTTCTTGAGTCTTCCTTGTATCTCCTGTTGGTGTCTTCTTCGTCGTGGTATAGATGTGGTGATGTCGTGTTGATGTATAGGTGTGAGATCAGCTCGTGTTCAGAGGGGTGGGTTATGGGATATACATATATATATGACATTGACATTGACATTGACATGGTAAAAATTGACATTGACATATTGAAAGTTTCAGAAAAAAATACATGGTTTTGATAATTATGCGATATATTGTTGTGCAGGGAGGAAAAAAAAACCCAGGGCTGGACGGATGATTGTGTCCGCTCTATCTTAGGGAAAAAATTGCTCCCTGCAATGAGAAAGATAGAAGAAGTAGAAAAATAGGTGTTCCAGGGTATAAGTTAAGGGAAATATTCAAAATGTGTTTATTGCGTTGGGATGAAACGGAACACCTTTACAAGTGGGGAAGTTAGAAGAAAGAAAATGAAAGAAAAACAAATCATAAACATGGTGTACATGTGCTCTTAAAAAGAGTATACCGTTTAATGTGTTATATTGAGATGTGCATGTATTAATGTATTAACGTTGAGGAATATCATTTATCACCTCCGTAGACAATGTGGGGGTGCGAGGTATTATTTATATGTTTATAGTAGAATGATTGCCCGTGGGCGCATTAATGTATGTTAAGTTACCCTTTTACAATTATGAATTACAATTATCTTATATCTAGCTTAAGCGCGCTAATTTTCTATAATCCTAGTTTATATGTTACCTCGCGTGCACGCTACTCCTTTGTACGTATGCGACGTCTCACGGCTAATCCTTCACGGCCACTTCCTGGTACGGTTTAGTGGTCGTACCGCTTGAAATGTATCCTTAATCTGTGAAGCATTCCCTGTGGGCGAATTCCTTCACACTTGACAATGAGAGTCGCCGCCAGAAGTCGGTTGCGCCCTCATTGCCGTAATTTGCGCCGCATTTTTGACGCCTTATGTTTTTCTTGTTTACGTTGATCTGCCAGTGAGCCTGATACCCCACAGGTATCAGTCCTGCTGTGCAGATTTGTAGAGTGTAGCTGCAAAAATGTGGTGAGTGTGTGAGTGAGGATGAATACGAATATTAAAGACAAATTAATGCGCAAAGGTGGAATACAGTAATATGATGGCACAAATAGTATGCTGCTGCTATATGGCAGCGAAATTATAGTCACCAGTGCCATATTCCTGGTGACGATGCCTGAAAAAAATGGAGAGGTTTAGAAAACATATAAATATTGCATATTTTCTATGCCGCTTCTTGTGGCAGTGTGTCCACCGTCTGAGGCTCTTTTTCCCTGTGAAAAAAAAAAATGGCATGATTAGTGTTATTTGATGTATACCCGGGCTTACCCTATACGGTGCCGTAATGTCGTTTCTTACGCTCAAGGTGTTTATATAACCTAATTAATCTAGTTAATCTACTTAATGTATCACCTTAATATTATTCATATTACTATGTTGTCTTAATGTGTTGTCGGCCTTATCCCGGTAGCGGAATTTTGGTTACCGGGTGCCGATATATTCTACCTCAATTATACTTATTTTAATGTATTATAATGTATTATAATGTATTATCGGACTTACCCTGATGACGGGTTTGTCGGTCATCAGGTGCCGAGAGGCGTTATCTTAACACTATTTATCTAACTTATGGTAGAAAAAACATGGTTGCTATTACTAAGCCGAATGGGTGGCCTTATTCTATTGCCGAAATATGCTGTGCTCTTATTTAGCAACAGCGGTTAGTAAATTTGCTTAATCCTAAGTTGCGTGTCAAATGCAACTGTCTTACAGATAAAATTTTGACCAGGGCGATCGCCCGGGGCAGCGTTAACTCCCCAGATCACCACCCGTACGTATTCTAGAAACACCGGTTGTCTCTAGATCCGCCGGATTCCGCCCCCTTAATTCTAGTTGTCGATGCTTATGCTAATGACTACTAACTAGTATTAACTTAGTCGCAGGCGGCTTACGGTGCCTCTAAGCAAACCGTCTCACCCGCTGTATGTATCTGCTCATTGTCATTGTATCTGCATTGTTGTCGTTGTTGGATCTGCCCACTTTGATCCCTGTGAGTTGCTCGCGATGCTACTCATTTAATGCCCTTGGCTGCCCGATGCGTCGCCATTTATGTGGGCATTGGACATCGTCCAATGGCATAATATTATCTTCGCCTTCATTGGCAATAGTATTATTCTCTTCGCGTTTATTCGCAGTAATAATAATCTCTTCGCCTTTATTGGCAACCGTAGTATGCTTTTCGCAGTAATAATAATAATCTCTTCGCCTTTATTGGCAACCGTAGTATGCTTTTCGCAGTAATAATAATCTCTTCGCCACTGTTGGCCGCAATAGTACTTCACTCCCGCGCGTAGGAGTCTTGCTTCCCGCTGTAGAAGCCCTACTTACTTATAATTAACTAAGGGTCTAGTCCTAGTTTGGTCGTCCCTAGGGTCAACTCCTGGGTCCGGCGTGGAGCTAGCTATTTCTCCCACCATCCCTAGAAAGTCTCCCCTGCAGGTCTTGGCTTCGACGACCGTGGCACATGGTGGGTGTAGCATCTCTTCCTCCCAGGAGCAGGCTAGGCATACCTAGGATTCCGAAGCTTGCCCATGCCAGGCCGTGAATACCTCGACCTTACGTGGTTCGTCTTTTTGGTCTAGTCGTTAAGTTAACTAGGGTCATTGAGCTGTTGAGCCAGCTAGGGTAAGGGTCAACATCACCTTCCCCAGCTCTGCTCCAGTGTGGTGCCTCTGGCCTTCTGCTTGTGCCGTTATCACCAATCAGAGTGTTATGAGATTCCTTTTTATATATAAAAGAAATATAAGTGTAACCTGTAAATAATTTATTTTGTATAAGGTGTAAAATTTTTCAAGTGTTTTGGGGTTGTAGAACTTCTAAGTGCATAGACTACTTTAGGCCTCCTGTTGCTACGTCAGATTCCCAGCGATAATGCCTTGTTAACCTTTATGGAGGCGTTAGTAGGGTCTATGGTGTTAGGTACCCTGTTATTAGGATCTGGGGGTAGTTATTCGTAGAGTAGGCTGAACGCATGGTAGGAAGGGGTTGCGCATCTTTGGGCTCCACTAAATGGTGGCCTTGAGCCGGTAATGCTGCTAGGATTGCTCTTACAATGAGTGGACGGGGGCAGGTAATTCCCGGGATTGCAAAAATATAAAAATTCCATGCAGGTTTGATAGTAATAACCCTTGGTATATGGATGGGATACTCCATGCATGTATCTGGATATGAGGCATATCCGCACTCATGCAAGGATAGGTATAGGGTGAGGCGTAATAATAATGTCCCTTTCATGCGGGATTATTTAATAGAAAAAAAAATTGTTAATATGTAAAGTTGGCCTCATCTCTCACTTAGAGATGGGCATTACGCTTATTTATCGTTGTCCGACACACCCCTAATACTCGGGTGTTAGCATTGGGGTCCAGGGCGTAGTAAGCCCTCTCTTTAAACGCATGAAGTCTATCAACCCCGATGCATACTTTGTCATGTAGTTTTATGTGTTCCATGTGTCTGTGTTGGCTAATGTTGTAATTGGGAAGGTTATGGAAGGGGAGTAAGGTATAAAAATGGTAGCCCATGGGTGGTATATTAGTAATCCCACTGGGATTATCCACCTATGCTCCTGTCATTCTCCCTCGGTCCATGTCTGCTTTCTATCCGCTCCTTGGGATAGTAAAGCGTCGTGACGCTGTGACGTCACGACTTAATCTGGTCTGGCATTTGTAGTGTTAATGCAGCCAGTGGTCGTAGTATGCCTGGCCATGTCCTGATAGCCTGTAATGATTTTTGCGAACTAAAATCGAGAAAAGAAGTTATTAGGGGGGAGGTCTTGTTTCCTCAGAGCCCCTGTCTGTGTTCGCTCCTGATTAGTGAGCGCGTGTGTGTGTGACTATGTTCCGCTACACCACGCGGCCGGTTGGTCTGTTATAGGCTAAGTCCTAATGTGTATCGCGTGTCTTAGTGTCAGATGGCGTGGGCAACTTGTCAACGTCTTTGAGATATGTCCCTATGGCCCTACGATAAGTCCGGTGTTAATGATGTCTATGCGTTGCTAAATGTCACAATTGTTTTTGCAGTGCTAAAAAATGTGTGGCATTATGATTGCTTTGCGCTTGTGATTTCATGGTCACTGCCGATATAACAATAGTGTCTGTCGGCAGCAGTGTGGCAATGCGGTGAAACCTGCAAGTCAGTATTTTCGTCATGTTGTGCTTTCATTTGTTTGCGTACGTGACTTTTCGCCAGTATGTGAGTGTTGTCACTGTTCGGTATTCCGGGCGGACCAATGTAGCAATTCGTCCTATTTAGCTAGTACTGTTGTGTGGCCACTATTCCATAAGACTTTTGCCTTACGAAATTTTCATACCTGTGTCTGGGAAATCTATTTTTTATGTCAGGTGTAATTGAAATTTATGCACGGTGTTTGGCCGAAGGAAATGTGGTATTCCCTGTTTATGTACTTGTATGGGCCGATGTCGGTGTGATTGGAAGCCTGGATAGTTGTTTTCCATGGTGTCCAATTTTTATTGGGATTTGGACCTGTGATCTCATGTGATTCTCTGTGTTCTATGTCTGCGTTGTGTTCCTGGGATTGAGGTGTCCTCTGTGGTTTTTGCTTGTGTCTCTCGTACCAAAAATACCGTTGGTTAGTTAGTTTTTGGTACGAGTGTGGTGTGTGATTATGAATTCGGACCCGGCTTACTGTAGGGACTTGGTATGACCATATCTGTGCCGTCTATACTATGGCACATGTATCGTGTATTTGCAATGCGCAAATGAAAGTACGCATTGCCGTGAAGAGTTTGTGTGTTTTTGAATTCTCCTCGTAGTGTAATTTGGGGAGTTATGAGGTCTTTGGATCTGACGCGAATGATGGCGTTTGTTCCTGTTCACTTGGAGTTGGCTTAGTCCGTCTATATGCGTGAAGGTCACCCAGTCACGCGGGTCTTATCGCTGACAGGGGGGCGTGGTGGCTCAGCGGTCTAGCTGTATGCCTCTCACCAAGGCGGTCCGGGTTCGATTCCCGGTCACTGCATGTGAGATTTTCGAAGTGAAATGACATGTCCTGTGGTTCGGATTTCACGTAAAAAGGAGGTCCCGTGGCTCATGATCTACAGATTAACGGTCACGTTAAACTACAAGCTTCCTTCCTTTTTTTTTTTATCGCTGACAGAGGTAGTGTTGAATTACAATGGCGTGCGCACTCATTTGTTACTTGTCCTGACCATGCTCATGTTTCCGGCACGTGTATGTGTGAACTTGAGTGCTGTCTCTGTAATTGCGGGTGAGGCTTTCCGCAATGGAAAAGAACCTTTCATTACCTACGTTCGTGTCCCCAAATTTTTGTGTTAACTGTAACGTGGGTCGAGTATATCCCTATCCATGGTACAAAATGTCGTTATACACGAGTGTCCCCGGGCCGCTAGTCGCGTGTTTGGTGACTAGGTGCCGGAGGTGATTTTGTTGTTTTCCGCTTATGGATATCTGTTAGAGTAACTGTCCCCATCTGTTTTAGATTCCATACTTTCCTATCCTGCAACCAAACTGTTTTAGATTCCTTAGTTTCCTATCCTACCCGACCTTACATTCCTGGTATTCAGAAGGTTGCGGGTTTTGAGACCGTCTTTAACCAGAGTAATTGTTTCTGGTGCCATTCTAGGCTGTGTCTCCGGGACAGTTTGGTAGTGTATTACTGTTATGTGGCAATGTAAATTGACTGTGTGTCTTCCAAAATATGTAGGGTTTCCCAAAGTCTGGGATTTTCACCCTATGGTGTGTTTGCGTTTTAGCTTGCGTGTTGTTATGGAGGTGAGAAAAAGTAATGTTATAGGCAGTGTAATGTGTCACGTATGCCTATGGATTAAATACATACCGTTCAACTTGGCCACTTTCCTTTCTCGGGATTAATGAGTGAGGCAAAAAAAATGCGTTATGCCCCGCTCCGAATTAAGAGAGCACTTTGAAAAAAATATGGAAAATATATTATATATCGCTTGCCCACTGCTTTATGCTTATTAAAGCGGGTTGCCTGGCGGCGGTAGTCTGTAAAAATTGTATCGTAAACAATATCAAAAATGTTTAAAAATGATAAGTGGGACCTGAGTGTACTACTCACCCATTTGGTGACGTTAGTACTACAGTAATCTAGTTACGTCTCAGGGGAATCTACTGACACTGTCTAGTACACACTGGGAAGCCCATTGCAAGACGTATTTGATACATGTGTATCCACGTCACGAGCAAAGCCAGTGCACTATGGGAGTCGAAACTCCACTCCAAAGCAATTATAACCTTACCTTGGCATTGAATATATAATTTTCAAAAGAAAATTATGTATTGCCCGTTGAGCCATTATATATTTAAACACAAATAGTGCTAAATGTTCCGGCATAACTCAACAAAATGACAGCGTTTCGCCCCGGTGTGTTATTGGGCTCTTCAGTTGGTTAAAGCACACCTCATCAAATTTTTGAAAAATAGTTTGCGACTCTTAATTCTTGCCACAATTAGGGCTCTCGCCCGTCACAAGAGAATCTATCAAACTGTGGGACCGGAACATACACACATCAAAAAAAGTTTTGCATCACCTCGGTTCCCAGATCTCCGGCATATAGACGTTGACTGTGTATATTGTATCCAAGATACAGTCCCTTTGACTGTTCATAGATGTCACTAAAACTGCTCAAAGATGTAAACAACCATGCATGAGCAGGGCCTATTAGACGGAGGGGGTACGACAGCCGATCAGTTCCAGTCATTCCACCAGGACGAAGGTACGCTGCTCATGTTGTCAGTAGTTCTACCATGCCTAGAAGGTCAATACCGCAGTTCGATCGCGTCCGCATTGTTACTTTGTGTCAAGAAGGGCTCTCAACAAGGGAAGTTTCCAGGCGTCTCAGAGTGAACCAAAGCGATGTTGTTCGGACATGGAGGAGGTACAGAGATACAGGAACTGTCGATGACAGGCCTCGCTCAGGCCGCCCAAGGGCTACTACTGTAGTGGATGACCGCTACTTACGGATTGCCGCTCGGAGGAACCCTGACAGCAATGCCACCATGTTGAATAATGCGTTTCGTTCAGCCACAGGACGTCGTGTTTCAACTCAAACTGTGCGCAATAGGCTGCATGATGCGCAACTTCACTCCCGACGTCCATGGCGAGGTCCAGCTTTGCAACCCCGACACCATGCAGCGCGGTACAGATGGGCCCAACAACATGCTGAATGGACCCCACGGAATTGGCATCACGTTCTCTTCACCGATGAGTGTCGCATATGCCTTCAACCAGACAATCGTCGGAGACGTGTTTGGAGGCACCCTGGTCAGGCTGAACGTCTTAGACACACTGTCCAGCGAGTGCAGCAAGGTGGTGGTTCCCTGATGTTTTGGGGTGGCATTATGTGGGGCCGACGTACGCCACTGGTGGTCATGGAAGGCTCCGAAACGGCTTTACGATACCTGAATGACATCCTCCGACCCATAGTGCAACCATATCGGCAGAATATTGGAGAGGCATTTGTCTTCATGGACGACAATTCTCGACCTCATCGTGCACATCTTGTGAATGCGTTCCTTCAAGATAACGACATCGCTCGACTACAGTGGCCAGCATGTTCGCCAGACATGAACCCTATCGAACATGCCAGGGATATGTTGAAAAGGGCTGTTTATGGACGTCTTGACCCACCAACCACTCTGAGAGATTTACGCCGAATTGTCGTTGAGGAGTGGGACAATTTGGACCAACAGTGTCTTGATGAACTTGTGGATAGTATGCCACGGCGAATACAGGCATGCATCAATGCAAGAGGACGTGCTACTGGGTATTAGAGGTAGTGGTGTGTACTGCAATCTGGACCACAAATGCTGAAAGTCTAGCTGTATGATGGTACAACATGCAATGTGTGGGTCTCATGAGCAATAAAACGAGCTGAAATGTTGTTTGTGTTGATCTCTATTCCCTTTGTATTTAACGGTTCCGGAACTCTTGGAACCGAGGTGATACAAAACTTTTTTTGATGTGTGTAGAACATTTAGTCATTTCTACTTAGAAAGACCCGCCTAAGCTCTATGCTGTGATTTGATGCTTAAGCTGTGTTCAGAATAGCTCTTTCCGGCCTTAAGCCGCGTGGCTCGCCTGATTGGCTTCCGCTTGGCTTTGGATATGAAAAAACTTTACGTTATCCAAGTTATAGTGTGGACCATCTATGATCAATAACCATTGATGGCCTAAAAAAAATGCTAGGGGCCAAAAAGAAACCAAGAAGGATTTAGAACTATGCCCTTTTGATGTAGCCATGTTGCACTGCATATACATGAAAAAATGTGCAGTTTATGTTTGTGAGTCTCTGTTTGTCTATTGTCGTATTTCCTACGTGTAAACGAGCTCACGTGTATCTATAATATAGGTGCAAGTGATATTAGTTTATTATTGTGTCCCTGGTGGAAGTCGTTATTCCCGTCCGAGCGTTCTGGGTCTGAAAGGTGACTACTTTCGCCCTGCTACTAGGGCATAGGCCCCTGAAATCCATTGAGGCACTCCTTTGCCATTTTCCGGCGGTTTTTCTAGCAAAGGAAGCCTGGGCCTACTTTCACCGTAATGTCTGCCTGTTGGTCTGCGTGTGCCCGTGTTCGAGGGACTACTTGCGCTTTGCGCTACCCTAGTGGAGTTTACGGGGTGTGTGTATTTTTGACCGACCTGTCTTGAGGGGTAGGTAGTAGGACCTTCCTTATACCCCGTGTACCGTGTGTTAGCGCCTGGTCAGAGTGTGCGGGTGTGTATTGTGCATCCCGAGGACCTGAATGCAACACCCTCTTATGCATTCGCACCTGGGGTACGAATGCCAGTGCCCGCTTTCGTTCTGGCAATCTTGCCCTTTGAACTAGCGGTAAAGGCCGCTTAATTGCCTGTGTATGCCCTAGCAATGTAGTGGCGTGTAGTCTGACCGCTTTCTGGCCTGTGGCCACGGTAGACTCCTGCCATTGTGTTTGGCTATTTGTGCAGGTATATGGGGGTTTAATGTGCTGTAGGGCGGGCTCTACGTCCTCAGCCCATGACGTGGTTACCACCAGTGTTATCCCTGTTGTGTCATGTGTGACGGATGGTCCTGGCGTCAGCTCCCTCTCGTTCGTCCGTTCTGAGGGGGTTGGCCTAGGTTTTGCTCCTCGGTTTGGCAAAGTTGCCTTCCGAACCGGAGCTAAGGGATGTGTAATGGTGTACCTTTGTCCCCGCAGTGTATTGGAGTCTAACCTGGCCGTCTTCTGGTCTGTGGCCACGGTGGACTCCTTCCCATGTGTGGCAGTACATGGCGAGAGGGACATCCTCGCAAATTGCCGAGTTAGCGTATCTACGCTTATGTCCTCTCTCGGCTGGGCTGGTGGCCCCGCCATGTACTCAAAAATGGCCTAGTGAGCCCGGAGTTCCTTATGTTCGCCCCAAATTTGGGCGTACTGCCTGTTGAGGCTCATGGCCTGCTGGCAAACTGTTGTATCAATGTGCTTGTGCTTTGAATAGTTCTGTGGCCGCCAGTTGGAGAAACGCTTGTTCGCGAATTAACTCCCTGTACTGAGTGTGTAAAATCGTGTAGTGCACCCTCATCCTCTCGAGGGTTGCATTGTCTATTACAGGACCATGTGTGGTGATCAATCGGTCGTGTATTCTGTGTCTTTGGATATGGATCCTATTGAGGTGTTCGTGTATGTGCCTCAAGTGCTTATGTGCGCATTTTAATTGCGCTGTCCTACCTTCTGACGGAGTGTATGGCTGTTTGCCCTGTATTGCCCCGATTTTTGTTTGGAGTGCCCGTATCTGTGTTTGCCGGCTTTGTATGTGCCTCTGGCATCTGAGCAATAATGCTAATAATATTGGCGTACCCTTGCTGCCTCTATGGCTTACAATCTCTGTTGTTTCTGCATGAGGTGCATGAAGTGAATGAAGTGTATGCGTCTTCTAAGAAAACAAAACTGTGCGTGTTTGTCAGTGTATCCTGTGTCTCTCTGATTCTTTCTGGGGCTGGGGGGTTGGTTTGCTAAGAATTTCCCCTGTGTAGACAGTGCGAAGCAAAAAAAAACTGCTTTCTGTCTGAGAGGAAAGATTTTTTTTTTCAGTCTCGCTTGGCTATATGCGGTACGGGCCGTTTTGACCACGAGAACTCGTTGTATGAGCCCTATTTTACTGTGCGTGGTACCCGGCGCCTCCACCATCTGTTTTAGATCCCTTAGTAGGGGGTAGTTAGATCTAAAACGGATGTGTTATTGTGTTAATTTATAAGGTGGTGCCTAAAAGGGGGTAGCTTCCCGTAGTTGGGCAAGCTGACCAGTGTAGAATGTTGTTTAGTGTTAGGATGCTAGGGGGTGCTCCTATAAAAGACGTAGGTGTATTTCAGGGGATGAAACTTAGTGTACAGGTCAACGTGCTAGTCTCCCAGCTGATTGGAGATAGTTATATAACCGACGTGCACGCGTCAGCTATGTGGCGGCACGCTGCTTCTGGCAGTCGGGCCGCTACGGGAAATACAATGATACCTGAGCTAGCAACTGTTTGGCTACTGTATGTCACGTCTAATCGTGACGGGAGTCAGGAAGGACTTTAGGACGTAAAGAGGCGTGTAAACAGTAAGACAAGTGTAGTGTACTGACCAACTATTTATTGGCCAGTTATATGAAATTATGAGTCCCTTTTAGGGGAATGTAATGAATCTTATAAGTATAAGTGTACAAGGCTGTGAGGTAGGTCACAAAATATAGGAACTCGGAACACTGCTGACTCACCTGATGATAACGGCTAGGACCTTCGGCGGACGCACTGTATAACTGGTAATTGAGAGAGAGTCGTCATCCTTAAGGGCCTCTTCTTATATGCTTTAGTGCTGCTTCGTCGGCATTCCAATGGCATAGCTGCCCCAGTTAGTTATAGTATAGGTGTTATGTGTGTGATGCAAGTATTTGGCAAGCCTTCCGAGCTGGCCGGCTTGCCCTTGCTGTATGAAAGATACTGTTCTGGACTTACGAGATTTGCCAGTTAGGGGTGGTTTAAAATAGATGATGGGGGGATGGCCTCCAGGGGGTGCAGACCCCTGGGGGACTGTACAGTACGGTCAGGAGCGGACACCATTGCAAAACAGAGCTACACACTCGAGGTCGCCGGGAAAAGACCAAAGGGACGACCGAGACAACGTTGGGCCGATACACTGCAAAGGGATCTGAAAAGCGTTAACCTTCATCCGGACATGGCCCATGACCGAGTAAAGTGGAGACAGCGGATTCACATAGCAGACCCTGCCACAAGGCGGGACAAACGCTAAAGCAAAAGAAGAAGAAGAAGAAGAAGAGAAGATCTTATAATACAGCCTGTGGTGGTTCATTCTGTAGAGGTGGCCGTAGAAAGTCTGGCGTCGCCTTCTCGGAAGATATCTGATGACTCTAATATAAATAATACAATATAGATTATTTGATAGAAATGTTTCCCTGAGTCCTGTGGATAAGTTAGTGATATTATTTTGCATAATTCACCATTTTCTACAGGTCGCGTGATGACTTTCAATGTTAAAACCGTACAGAATAACTCTTTGTAGATCGATCATATCTGTTGACAATAGGAAAAACCTTGAAAAAAGACCGTACAACCATTATTTCCTGCAGGCAAGTGAGTGCCACTTCCAGGGCCATGGCCTTCACTTGTCTACGAATACTTTCTCGGTTATAGATTTAGACGGCAATGCATAACTTGTTGTTTCATATAGAGGGGCTATCCCGTGTACATAGGGTTGCCATAACGGTAGGGTGCAAAATCAGAGCCTTCTAACAAAATATCAGGACATTGTGACGAAGTATACAAAACATCTATTGAGTGACAACAGTCTGTAAAAAATAAAAAATAAAATAAAAATCCACAGCTCTAACCCTACAGGCAAGCAACTCAATGTTAAAAACATCCTCTAATGTCATAGACTAGACCTTTTATGAGCACCATTCCTTTTTTTAAACTAAAGACTTGTTCTGTTTTGAATTCGATTTTTTGTTTTTTTCACAATTTTTGTTTATTTATATAATTATTAGTTTTATTTACTTTTTTGTTTTATTAATTTTCGGTCTTTTCAAATTTAGGTGTCCACCTCTACATTTCAAATTACGAAGTACGTCCAGAAAGTAAGTTCCGTTTGGTAACATTAAATTGTGTACAGATACAGAAAAATTATTTATTGCACAACATTCTACAACCCTTAAACTACTTTTCCACATAACTGCCGAAATGTTGCAGGCATTTGTCGTAGCGTGGCACGAGTTTTTGTATACCTTCTTCATAGACGTGTGCCGTCTGTGTCTTCAACTAGTTGTACGTTCCGCTGCAACGCAGTTCCGCATATGCGCGGTAGACGCTCTGTATCAAGGAGAAGAAACGTGCGCTATTTGGAGAGCGCTGTCAGCCACGTACGCGTTGTTGTGCATGTTTACTCGTACAATGTCGGTGTTGATTGAAAATCCCGCCGCTTGTGAAATCAGATCTGTGATTCGTTTTCTGAATGCTAGGAAAGTGAAACCAATTGAAATTTATCGGCAAATTTGCGAAGTGTATGGACAAAATGCGATGAGTGATTCAATGGTGAGAAGATGGATCCGACAGTTCAATGAAGGACGTAGTGAAGTGCACGATGAAGAACGAAGTGGGCGTCCATCTTTGGTTACAGAAGAACTGGTTCACGCGATTGATGACAAGATCCGGGAAAACCGCAGGTTTACAATTAGTGCTCTCGCTATGGAATTTCCCCAAATCTCACGATCACTAATTCATGAAATTGTTACCGAAAAACTGAACTTTCGTAAACTTTGCCGACGTTGGGTACCAAAGATTCTTACGGAGCAACACAAAACAAAACGGATGGGTAGTGCACTTCAGTTTTTGACCCGTTACAATGAAGACGGCGAAGAATTTCTGACACAGATATTCACAGGAGATGAAACTTGTTTTTTTTACGACACCCCTGAAAGTAAGCGGCAATAAATGGAATGGAGGCACACTTCAACCCCAGCAAAGGTTAAGCCGAAACAAATCTTGACACCTCGGGAAATGATGTGCACAGTGTTCTGGGACTGGAAAGGCATCTTACTCATTCATTTCTTACCGCGTGGTCAAACAATCAACGCAGATGCTTACTGCGAGACACTTAGGAAATTGCGCCGCGCAATACAGATTAAGCGCCGAGGGTTGCTGTCAAAAGGTGTTGTTTTTCTTCACGAAAACGCACGACCACACACTGCAAATGTGACGAAAAACCTCCTACAGAGATTTGGCTAGGACGTGTTTGACCACCCTCCGTACAGCCCTGACCTCGCTCCTAGCGACTTTCATCTGTTCACACATCTCAAGTCTTTCCTTGGCGGTCAACACTTCAACAATTACGACGAGCTGAAAGAAGATGTTTCCAACTGGTTGAAGACACAGGCGGCAAACTTCTATGAAGAAGGTATCCAAAACCTTGTGCCACGCTATGACAAATGCCTGCAAAAGTTCGGCAGTTATGTGGAAAAGTAGTTTAAGAGGTGTAGAATGTTGTGCAATAAATAATTTTTCTGTATCTGTACACAATTTAATTTTATTACCAAACGGAACTTACTTTCTGGACGTGCCTCGTACATTCCAAATTTGTATACTTTAATCTGTGTTAAGAGGGCAGATGACCTCGTAGTTCCACCCCTTAAAACAAAAATAACTAACTAACTAACTAACTTGTTTTCTCCACTCTTCCAAACGTAAACGACACACTAAACGTTTCTTACGAGGTGCTGGTATGATAACACGCGGTAGACTGTTGATTATTCACCGGAAACTCAACCATATCCAGTCGATTAGATTATCAGTTTCCCTTTTCTACCCCTACGAGCGCTAGTGTGAGTCAATGCAACTCAACAATATCCGGTCGATTATATTAGCAGTTTGCCTTTTCTACCACTACAAGCGCTAGTGTGAGTCAATGCAGACTTTCCCTTAAGCCCTTATAACTACAGTACCGTACTTCTGGTGTGAAGATTCTTTTAAAAATCAAAAAATGCCTGAGGGTATTGAACCAACGAACACTTTAAAGCAATAATTATGTAAATACGTTAATTTGGCTAGCGTATAGTCTGGATTTCGTCCGTCTACGACGGGGTACTATATTGTTTTACACTTTATTGTTTTCTACCGAAATGAAGTACATTACACATCAGTTGTTACGTCCACCTTCTCAACATAATCTCCTTGTAACTTTATGCACTTTAGCCATCGATGTGTCAGTCTCTCCAGACATTCCTGAAACCATTTTTTTGGAGTGCTGCGTACCCAAGTCTTGACAGCTGTGTCCAGTTCTTCAAAATCCGCAAAACGGCGATCATGCAATGGAAGCATAGGGGCAGTCCACCGCCAAAGAAAATTGACATTTAATGTCAAACAATGCCATCAGAGTGCATGCGAATGGCGACAGTGTTCTGGGACACTAAGGGAATCATCCTCATTGACTGGCTGGAATTGGGGGCCACGATTAACAGAGCAGCAGATGGTGCAATCCTTAAGCGCCTACGTCGTGACATTCAAACTAAGCGGCCAGGATCATAGGCTAAAGTTGTACTTCTGCAACATGACAATGCCCGCTCCCACACTAGCCGAAAGACCACCACTGCCATTGGATTCACGGTATTGCCATACCCACCATACTCTCCCGACTTGGCATCCAAGTGATTATCACCTGTTCGAGAACATGAAGAAACCTCTGGATACAGCTGTCAAGGCATGGGTACACAGCACTCCGAAAGAATGGTTTTAGGAACGTCTGGAGAGACTGACACATCGATGGCAAAAGCGCATAAAGTCACAAGGAGATTATGTTGAGAAGGTGGACGTTACAACTGATGTGTCTTGTACTTCATTTGGGTAGAAAAAAATGAAGTCTAAAAGAATATAGTATGTCCCTCGTAACTTCCAGAGATTCTCACCCTAGTTTTTCTATCATTCGAGTTACACTACTGTACTTCTAGGATTAAAATCGTTGAGCCCAAACCTAGCATCCTTCCTTTGTACCTTCTCCAGCTCATTGATGACCCCTACTTGATATAGGTCCCAAATCGCTGAGTTTGTAACCACCGTGTATGTAATTCGCCTCTTTGGTTTGCTTTACCATTTATCTGAAATATTGTATGTTAAGTGGGGTAGTTAAAACAACCCGTTGTGTGTTTTGTTGGCAGGCCAAAGTTCCCTCTGCAATCCAAAGACACACACGCCACCATGCTAGCGGGGGTACGTCACATCCTGCACTCAAAGCCTGAGTGCCCCACAGTGCTGCTCCTGTTGGCCCCCACTGGAGCTGAAAATACTTCCCGCAAACTCGCCCAGAAAGTTGCCATGGCTGCCACGTACGCCCTACTCGAGACTCGCATCAAGGACATGGATAAGATCACGGTACACGGTGACCGCTTCAACTTCCCCGATGACTACTGGTTATGTCACGACAAACTCAGCCAGATGCTAGCGGACTACCAGGTCGCCATCATCACGGACTTTCAGATGATGAACTCGCATGTGGCCAGTGTCTTGTGTCATCTCACCGACGACACGTACGCTCCTTTCCCAAGGGTTAGTGACATGCATGATTCAGTTTTTTTGAGAAATCCGTGGGTGCGGGTGGAGAGGACGTCAACATTCTGAAATAATAATAATAATATCGTATGATCTCGGGTTCCGGGTGCAAGCTTTGTTATTTGACACCCAGAGGGCAGCTTGCATGTCGAATTTTGTTGTTCCTTGAAGCACTATGAAAGTCAAGAAGGTTTGATATCTAAGCTCCTTGACACTATAGCGCTTTCTAGTAGAGACATGAGGAACTTTGTTGGCGGAAAATCCTGAGATTAATTTTGCCATTATGAACACGGCCTACTGAATTAAAATGGGTTCTTTGACATGCCAACATCGTATAATATGCGTGCCGTGATTTTTGACGCCTATCAAAAATCACTTACCACGGCTAGGAGCGAACCTGCAAGCTTTGGGTTAGTAATCCGACACGATTACCACTCACTCACCGTTGTAAGCTAATATTCTGAAATTAAGACGCTGGAAATCCTGTTATCAAGGCATAAGGTGCTGACTTCAGGGAAGGCATTTTTTCTTCCCACAATTATAACGTAAGAGTCATCGCCCTCTATAATATTACCAACCATTTAAGTTTCTCACTAGTAGTGCCAATTTGTTTGAAAACTTAAGGTTACGCATTGATATGAAGTACAGCACACCTCATAGAAGTTATCCGTATTGCCATATAAATCAAGATACCTGCTGTTGTTTGAGTCTTCAGTCTTTTGACTGGTTTGATGCAGCTTTCCACGCCTCCTTGTCCTGAGCTAGTCGTTTCATCTCTACATATTTACCACACCCTATATCCGAGGCAATCTGGTAAACATATTGTATCCCTGGTCTACCCCTACAGTTCTTGTCCTCGACCCTTCCTTCCATAACTAAGCTTGCTATTCCTGGGTGTCTTAGTATGTGTCCTACCAACTTATCTCTTCTCTTCATTATCAGTCGCCAGAAACATCTCTCCTCTCCCACTCGTCTTAATACCTCTTCGTTTGTAACCCAATCTACCCATCTGATCTTCATCATTCTCCTGTAGCACCACATTTCAAACGCTTCAATTCTCCTCTTTTCTGCTGCACCAATAGTCCAAGTTTCACTTCCAAAGAGTGCCAAGCTCCAGACAAAGGCTTTCAAAAATGACTTCCTAGTACCTAAATCTATATTCGATGTCAACAGATTCCTTTTTCGTAGAAATGCTTTCCTTGCCTGAGCCAACTACTTCTTATATTCTCTTTGCTTCGTCCATCACTGGTTAGTTTGCTTCCTAAGTAACAGAAGTCTCCTACTTCCTTCAGCTTTTCACCTGCCAATTTGATGTCCATAGAGGATTCTGATTTTTTTCCGGCTGCATTCCAATATTTTTGTTTTACATTTATTAAATTTCATCATGAATTATTTCCTCAAGACGGAGTCCATACCATTCAAAAACTCGTTCAAATCCTCTGGTGTGTCGGCCAAGATGACGATGTCATCAGCAAATCTCAGAGTTGAAATTATTTTTCCTTGAATCTTCACTCCTACTTTAAATTTTTCTCCAATTTCCTTCATTGCTTATTCAATGTAAAGATTGAAAAGCATGGGTGATAATTTGCAGCCTTGCCTTACACCTTTTTGAATACTGGCCTCTCTCTCATGTCCATCAGCTCGAATGACTGCTGTCTGGTTTCTGTATAGATTGTATATCACCCTCCTATCCCTGTACTTTATTCAATCGTTTTCAAAATTTAAAACAATTTAGTCCAATCAACGTTATCAAAAGCCTTTTCTAAGTATACAGATGTCATGATCGTTCTCTTATCTTTCCTTATTCTACATTCCAAAGTCAGCCTAAGACTTAGTACAGCTACCCTTGTTCCTACATTTCTCCTGAAACCAAACTGGCCTTCACCCAACTCCGTTTCTATCTGGCTTTCCATCCTCTTGTAAATTATTCTAGACAGGATCTTTTGTAATCTATCAATTCTTGCCACAAGATGGCTTCACCCAGAGAAGCCATTTGTAACTTTGAAGATACAAAAATTAAATAAAAATGAATATTCTGCCTCATAAATGGCCTTTCTTTAAAATTTAAACAAACTGACATAATTAGTACTGTAATTGAACAAATCCACCTTATCGAAACTCTTCTCATCTCCGGGCGTGTGCAGATATTCTGAAAGGACTGGCTCGTACATAGGCCTTACCAAAACCTCCTATAAATTAATAAAGATGAAGGAAGGTTTACATGCATCTAACTAAAAAGAAACTATCCAATTTAAATTTACTTTATATTCTGAAGCTGCATCATGCAAGAAATTGATTAATATAAGAAAAAGAGTGACACACAAGAAATGCAATTAAAACTATATAATATAATAATATAATAATAATAATAATAATAATATTTAGGCCTTTAAAGATTTATTATTTGTTTTCACATTACCGGTTAATGCCGTCGTCTGCCCAATATGTCCATTTCATCACCACTTTGAAGCTGGTCAGCCATGCCATTATGGTTTACCGCCATGAAGGTCTTCTTCAACTTAGCACAGTTATCTTGATGGGTATTAGCCCTACTATGATTGTGGCATTACAGCCAGAACCCAATCACGTGGTACCCTCCATACTAAAACAATTCGGAGGTACCGTACGGTCTTCAAGCTTTCCGTAGAAACACCAAGCGCTCAGCTCAAGAGAGACACCCTACACAACCTGACATCTCAAAGTCCAGCGAGACAATCATTTAAGCAGTGCAGTCAGTCTGAATGCCACAGCCCGTCCCTCAAGCCGCACCTCTGCCAGGGAGTCTTCTCAGAATTCTTATTGTCATACGCCTGTTTGTACAGACCACTCATAGCAAGGCCCCCTGGCTGCTTCCTCATCACCCTCCCCGGGGTAAGCGAGCATACCTGCTCGAGACAATAGCGTCCATAAATGCTGCCTCCTGTACCTGTGACCAAAACATGAACCTGACTCCTGGTTCGGTGGTCTGAACAATATTAATAAACTTTCTTAGACAACATACGATTAGAGCTAGCTTCAGAATCTCGTCAAAAGTGACCTAAAATACATTGAATAATTAATAATAAAAAGTATTCGTATATGATAATAGTAATAATAATAATAATGACACTGCGTCTACTGCAGACGTGTCCAATGCAATTGAACACGTTGCCAACACGATAACATGATATAAAGAAATAATAAACCCACTAGCCTACATTAAAACTGTCATGGGGGACTCATAAAATATAGGTTACAGAACGCCCCCTTGCTTTTCATTCATTTGGTCCTATACCATAGAATAAAAAGCAATCCTTTTAGGCATGACTTCCCTTCCAAAATCCTAACTCCTTCCTTCCACAAATATATACACAATCAACAGGGCTACTAGGATATGTACATCCTCAGATTGGAAATATTGTAAATCCCTAGCACCCTGCCGTCCTTTGTAAGGAGCTCGTACGCACAGGCCCCTAATTTCCGTGCAATTTCATACGGTCCTTCATACAAAGGAAAAAATTTACTCACCAATTTCTGGTCTGCGGACGAGACATGAGGCACCCTCAAAAGCACAAGGTCACCTACATCTAACTTATCTCCTGCCCGCTTCCCTTGCTGCATCTGCCGTTCCTTACCCCCAAATCTCTGAACTAAATCCTCAGTAGTTTCCGGTCGCTGATGATCCGGCGCAATGCGTTTATTAGCTTGTCTTGCATCCAAACATAGCTTAACTGACCCATCCTTCTTAATCACTACTACCAACGGATTGACATACTGGCTCCTACTGAATTCGATCACCTCATCGTCTAGCATCTGCGAAATGACATCATCTACTGCTTTGACATGGGCGTGTGGTATCGGGTATCTAACACCATTAAAACTAGACCTATCGGTGATCTCGAAACTATGCTCGTACACATGTGTCCTACAAGGTTTGTCAGAGAACACCTCACTGTGCTCTCTCAAGACTTCTAACAACTGAGCCTTCTGCTCTACCTCCAACATGGTATCTTCCACAACACTTGAAAATTCGCCTTCACGCTCCTCTTCCACTACCATACTACAACTTTGAATATCCTCTGATACCATGTCGCTACTAACCTCACTGACTTCTTCCTCTTCATTTAAAACCTGGACACACACTGATATACTCACAAAGGTTCCCGAGTCCACCTGATAACTCAGACTAATCGTATCAAAATTCTCACCCCACTTGAATCTCACCTTAGATTCGCCATAATCAAGCTTACACATCTGACTGCTTAGCCAATCCGCACCCAATATGACAGGATACACTAAATTCGCGACCACTAGAAAACTCTGACGACCACATTTCTCATCAATGTACATAGGTGCGACAACCTGTCTACGCACTCTCTGTGACTTAGTCCCAACAGCAGACAATATAAATATATTGGACACAGGAATCTCCTCTATGGCTTCTCCTTTACTCTTAACCTCATCATAAAAGCCTGCCTTAATGCAAGAACACATGCTCCCTGAGTCCAACAAGGCATCGACGACTTGACCCCATATCTTCACTTTAATCACAGGACTGATCAACGTAGGCTCACATCTCTCCTGCATAACCTCAACCTGGTCATCTAACAATTCCTTTCTAACATCAAGGTCGTATTCTATCTTCTTCAACACATGAACTGGAATACTGGGATGGGACCCTCTATCTGACCGTCTTAAAGAGCCCTGTTCCCGTTTAAATTACTCGGCTGAGCTGGCTGTCTCTCTTCTTCACGCCCCCTATTCTCTAACTGCCTTTGTTCCCCAGGTCCCCGATTTTCTGCCTGCCTCTGTTCTCCGCGCCCCCTAATCCGAAAATTCCCTTGGTCACCCCTATCCCTATTTACAAAATTTCCTCTATCATTCCTCACAAAGTTACCTGGCCTATCAATATTCCTACGCTCATAATGCCTATTCCCTTCCTCCTGATACCCCTGATCGTAATTTCCTTCCCTTCCCTGTTCTTGCCTCTTACCTCCCATTCTACCCAAAGTATCAAACCTTTCTAACACACGTTCCATGTCCTTAATCGTATTTACATCCTGCATGACTACGGCCATCTTCACCTCATCAGAAAAATGACGGGCCATACGCCTAACAATATCACCTTCAGAAGAACTAGTGTCTAAATTCTGACTGATAAGGACATGTGTGAGGAAATACTCCGTCATGCTCACCCCCTGATTCGACTGATACCTCCCAAAAGAAATCTTGTCTCTTTCTCTTCCTTTAGTCTGTTCGTTCCAGAACTTTCCCTCAAACCTCTGCCTAAAATCTTCTAACCCCTGAAACCCTCCCCTAAAAACTTGATACCAAGATTTAGCCTCCCCCACAAAAGCTAATGATATGATTTCCTCAACAATATCCCAGTCTAAAGTCCCATCTTCTAACCCTTTCGAAAACCTCTTCTGAACAACTTTAACAAACTCCATAGGGTTAAACTGCCTTCCACTAAATGTAGGTAAGTCAGATTCCCTATAGAAGTTACTATGTCCTACAGAGTGATTACAATTTTCCTTATTTGACTTGGCCTGATTCAGCTCTCTTCTTAATTTCAAATTTTCGCTCTCATTAAAGGATTTCAGTTCACTAATCTCCTTTTTTACACTCTTATCTACCATCGTTACTCTGGCTGAAGAAACCGCTAGCTCCTGTTCGAAAGACACCTGCTTATTTCTAATCTCAGTTATATCCTTCATTTCTTCCTCTACAACTATCAACCTCTCACTAACTTCTTTCTTGACAATGGCTACCTCATTACTCACCTCGCCTATCTGCTTATCAACAGTATCCATAATGCCCTGCCTCTGTAAGCTCATCTTCTCCTCAACTTGCTCGAATCTTTTATCTACCATCTCAATTCTACTAGCAATTTCCTGGCGAATTTCCTTATAGCCTTTACTCATACTCTCTACAATCTTATTAATTTTGCTCTCTAAATCCGTACTTTGAATGTCTATCTTAGTACTAAATTCACTACTTTGATTATTAATTTGAGTACTTAAATCACTACTCTGAGTATCCATTTTATTACTTAAATCACTTAGTTTACTACTGAATTTAGACATCATCTGCTCCATTAACTTGATCATCTGTGAGTTTTCCCCCAGCCCTACATTTTCCTCCTCACTATTCTCTCCCATTCCTAACTCCTTGCTAGTTGCAACATCATCTTTCTCGGCCCCCTCACGTCCCTCCAACGTACCAGAAATCGCATCCTTATCTGCCATTTTACTATGAACTACTCTCGAATGTGTGGAATCTGACCGCTTATTGGTCTGCCTGTTTGACTGACTCCTGCCTCTTCTAGAATGACCAAGAGTGCTTCGATCAACACTTCTAGATCTCAACTTTAATAAATCAGGCTCACTCTTATTACTTAGCATACCCTCCAAAATCACTGAACATATATACCCTTCCTAAAATACCCGATCAGATTTCACAAATTACCTGTGCGTACTGCCATACTATGCACCAGCCAGCCTTATTCACACTCCATAGTTGGGCGCCATTTGTAATCTATCAATTCTTGCCACAAGATGGCTTCACCCAGAGAAGCCATTTGTAACTTTGAAGATACAAAAATTAAATAAAAATGAATATTCTGCCTCATAAATGGCCTTTCTTTAAAATTTAAACAAACTGACATAATTAGTACTGTAATTGAACAAATCCACCTTATCGAAACTCTTCTCATCTCCGGGCGTGTGCAGATATTCTGAAAGGACTGGCTCGTACATAGGCCTTACCAAAACCTCCTATAAATTAATAAAGATGAAGGAAGGTTTACATGCATCTAACTAAAAAGAAACTATCCAATTTAAATTTACTTTATATTCTGAAGCTGCATCATGCAAGAAATTGATTAATATAAGAAAAAGAGTGACACACAAGAAATGCAATTAAAACTATATAATATAATAATATAATAATAATAATAATAATAATATTTAGGCCTTTAAAGATTTATTATTTGTTTTCACATTACCGGTTAATGCCGTCGTCTGCCCAATATGTCCATTTCATCACCACTTTGAAGCTGGTCAGCCATGCCATTATGGTTTACCGCCATGAAGGTCTTCTTCAACTTAGCACAGTTATCTTGATGGGTATTAGCCCTACTATGATTGTGGCATTACAGCCAGAACCCAATCACGTGGTACCCTCCATACTAAAACAATTCGGAGGTACCGTACGGTCTTCAAGCTTTCCGTAGAAACACCAAGCGCTCAGCTCAAGAGAGACACCCTACACAACCTGACATCTCAAAGTCCAGCGAGACAATCATTTAAGCAGTGCAGTCAGTCTGAATGCCACAGCCCGTCCCTCAAGCCGCACCTCTGCCAGGGAGTCTTCTCAGAATTCTTATTGTCATACGCCTGTTTGTACAGACCACTCATAGCAAGGCCCCCTGGCTGCTTCCTCATCACCCTCCCCGGGGTAAGCGAGCATACCTGCTCGAGACAATAGCGTCCATAAATGCTGCCTCCTGTACCTGTGACCAAAACATGAACCTGACTCCTGGTTCGGTGGTCTGAACAATATTAATAAACTTTCTTAGACAACATACGATTAGAGCTAGCTTCAGAATCTCGTCAAAAGTGACCTAAAATACATTGAATAATTAATAATAAAAAGTATTCGTATATGATAATAGTAATAATAATAATAATGACACTGCGTCTACTGCAGACGTGTCCAATGCAATTGAACACGTTGCCAACACGATAACATGATATAAAGAAATAATAAACCCACTAGCCTACATTAAAACTGTCATGGGGGACTCATAAAATATAGGTTACACTTTGAAGCATGAGTATCAAGCTGATTGTACGGTAATCTTCACATCTGTCAGCTCCCACTTTCTTCGGTATAGGGATGATAACCTTCTTCTTGAAATCAGAGGGTAACTCACCTGTCTCATAAATCCTACACACCAAGTGAAATAACCTGATCAGACCTTCATCTCAAGATACCTATGAATAGGTAAAATGCTTTATTCCACCTGAAGTCAATACTAACTAAATGACACATATCGTACTAGTTTCGATTAACTTGTAACGATCCTCAGCTAAAATCAATTTATAATAACATTAAACTAAGAGAAATTCTGACGCGTTTTTTAGTAGTGTATGAAATATCTTAAATTGAAGGAATTATTTCACAGCAAATCATCTACTAGAAATAATTTTTTAAATATCCGTCCACGTTAGCTCAATTGGCTAATCAGGTTAGAATATCACAAAATCACATTCCCTTCATCTGGCTACAGGAAAGCTATACATTGTTGAAGATTCTATGAACCAAGTTCTATTCAGTTTTAACATAATTATTTGGCCATCTGCATATATCTCTTATATATAAAAGTGAAAGTTTGCATGTATGTATGTATGTATGTATGTGGTTATGTGTGTTTGTTCTTGATACAAATCTACACCGTTCCACCAATCTCAGCCAAAGTTTGCATACACATAGTTCAGGACCCATAAAATCCGCTGGCTACATGCATTTTCAACAGTCTTTCTCATTATTCTGATTTCGGCCTTTTAGCACTCAATCAAAGGCTATTAAAGCCAGAAAATTAACAGATGAAGGAATGGCAAATCCGTCTCCATGGCAACAGTAGGTCATGACGTGACCACCAAGTGTATCCCTGTATGAGGCCATACCACTCCATTTATTATCTAAACCCCGATAAGAACATTACGAATCTGATCACCATAAAAATCTGAAACCGTATCTCTTTTATTATCAGGGGTCGTAGTAGGGAATTGAAATTAAGAAAGAAATACATTGGCTAACCCTTCATGTGGCATAACGATACAACGGCTGGAAATATCATCACGAAACTTAGTACTGTAACCGTTCATTCTCACTAAACCGGGGTTGTGGTTGATTATACTCACAATGAGGGAGAGCAATTAAAAAGAAACATCTCTTCCATTTATTCCTTTTCATTTAACACTAAGCATCAATCACTAACACTTCACTTCTCGGGATCTTATCACGCAATCCGACCAAGTCAACAGATACTCACATTGCTTCCTACAATCTCCAAAGATAAAACGGAGAGATATTCTAATACAAAAACTAGCAGTATGGACTTTAACAAGAATAGACATAGATATATACTTCGAGCATACAATAGGATAGAGAGGCCTTGGCCAGCGGAACATGGGGCCAGAATAAGATCAGCTGATGTTGGTATAAAATGGCGCCTATGCCCAAGTTGTCAGCGCGAGCGTAAAGATTATACTTAATAATTATCGATATACGAGCCCATTTTTGCAGTATAATATATTACAAATATGTAAAATACGCATTTTCCTTTATGTAAGAGGCTGAATGTGAAGTTATATAACGAAAATGGTTATATCTTGCGCTACTTACAATTGCAGTCAGAGGTTTGAAAAAGGGAACAGGCTATCTTTTCACGGGTATGAATTAAAATATATGACCTAAAATACACAGACTTGATTACATACATTTCCCCAATATAGCTGGCATCCAGCGGCGTAGCCGTGCTCGTTAAATCATGCAGCACGCTCGGATATCGCAGGTCGAATCCCGGCGCTGACTGCTGCTATCCCCGAGTGTGGTTTATCCCCCAGGATTTAAATGCCGGGATAGCACCTTAGTTCAAGTCCCGAGGCACCCACCTCATCCCTGTCCCTAATAAAGTTACACACTACTACAATCATCATATCAATACAGGTTATCAGACAAGTTCAAGCCACACCCAACTACACGAAGCTGATGACCAAGATGTCACAAGCCCCTTAAATGAATTAACAACCGCCAATGCAGCTATACACACTACTGCAGTCATCACAGAAATTTAAGTTATCAGACAAGTTCAACACATAGGCCTATTCAAGTACACAGGGCTGATGACCCGGAAGTCCCTAGCCACCAAAAATGAATTTACTAAATATGGAAGGGAAGGGGATAACATTAGGATATGTGTAAGCTTTATTGCTGTAGGTGATAAATATTTGGAGTGGGGATATCATTGGTTTTCTTTTAAGATGCAGTGCTGGATATCACTTTGTACGCATAATTAAATGTATTCGCTTATTTCAGCTTCCCTTCAGACCCTGAATTGCTTAATATATGGACCATAAATATGAATTTTAATTGATGATTGATGATTATCGGCAAACTTTCTTGATTTATAAAGGAAAACCAGCATAATAGAAGCATAGGGCCTACATGTTACTAAAAAAGTAAGCTAGTACTAGAATGCTTTGTAGAGTTTATTATTTTAGATATGTAAAAATATTACAAATATAACCAAGTCAGACAATTATTACGGATAAGAATTATACGTAAACGTATTTTATTCACCATTTTATAATTTCCTAACCATGTAGGCCCTACCAACACTGATATGTCAACACACCAAAATATCGCATATAACGATTATACTTCACACTTTTCATACAAAATAAAAGAACAGCAATATTCAGAAGGAATTGTAGTTATCGCCACCTTCAACAGAAATAGTCTGTTAATCACAAGGAATACGCTTGAATCGGGATTTTAAGTCACTTCATAATGCTATTCTTATGGGAGACATGTTTGTTTTGCCCAACATCAGCTGATCTTATTTTGGCCCCACGGTCGGCCGGTAGAAGCATAGCTGGCGCCCTCTCTATCCTATTGTATGCTCGAAGGATATATATAAAAACAAAACAGCATCGTAAATGGAAATATAAAAAGAATATATAAAACACTAGCAGGTACCCGCGGCTTCGCTCGCGATCAAGACAATGGGGACGATGCATTAATTGGTCTATTCTATTACAGCAATCGCGGCTACAGATGGGTCAATTCTAATTCTGAAAATTCTGATACATACCGTACAGTATATTGATATGTGCCGAAAAGTGGGATTTTTTTAGAGTTGTCAAAATCTGCAGGGTACAATGTTACATTATATGAACACATTTTAAAATTACGGTTTTGGTTTTGCCATCTTCTGCTGAGACATAACGATTTTGTTGTCCGGATACTCGCGAGCACGCCACATACAGTTGCCCATGGGAAAAAAGGTTTTGTCTAAATGTACACCTGCTGCTGTTAAGTGTGTGACATTGCGCTTTGTTAATAGAAATTGCGAATATAGTTTGAAGAGGGAACTGCACTCTTGCACACTGGAATGGCAAATCTATCGGAATATGGGGAATTAAAAGTATTTTTCCTTAAGCTATTCTGGGTGTAATTTTGCCACACTTTTGATGATTTGAACGTCAACATGTCGCTATTAATAGACCTATATTAAAATATATCTCACCTTGGCCGCTGATGTACTCGTACATTATGCAGTCTCTTCCAGTGTTACGTCCCAGGGATTGAAATTCTCCAAAAACTCTTTTGCCTCACATGCCTCTCTAAATAATTAAAATTCCTCATTGTTGTTGCTTGATTCTTCAGTTTTTTTTACTGGTTTGATGCAGCGCACCATGCCCCCTCTCCTGAGCTAATCGTTTCATCTCTACACAGCAACCACACCCTACATCCGAGGCAATCTGTTTAACCCTGGTCTACGCCTACAGTTCTTTTCCTCGACCCTCCCTTCCATAACTAAGCTTGCTATTCCTGGGTGTCTTATTTATGTGTCCTACCAACCTATATCTTCCCTTCATTAGCAGTCGCCAGAAACAACTCTCCTCTCCCACTCGTCTTAATACCTCTTCATTTGTTACCCTATCTACCCATCTGATCTTCATCATTCTCCTGTAACACCACATTTCAAACGCTTCATTTCTCCTCTTTTCTGCTGCACCATTAGTCCAAGTTTGACTTCCTTATAATGTCACGTTCCAGACAAAAGCTTTCAAAAATGAATTCCTAATACCTAAATGTATATTCGATGTCAACAGATTCCTTTTCTGTAGAAATGCTTTCCTTGCCTGAGCCAACCTGCTTTTTATATCCTCTTTGCTTCGTCCATCACTGGATATTTTGCTTCCTAAGTAACAGAAGTATCCTACTTCCTGTAGCGTTTCACCAGCCAATTTGAGGTCCATAGAGGTTTCTGATTTATTTCGGCTGCATTCCAATAATTTTGTTTTACATTTATTGATTTTCATCATGAATTCATTCCTCAAGACGGAGTCCATACCATTCAAAAACTCGTTAAAATCCTCTGGCGTATCGGCCAAGACGACGATGTCATCAGCAAATCTCAAAGATGAAATTATTTATCCTTGAATCTTCGCTCCCACTTTAAATTTTTCTCCAATTTCCTGATTATTGTGGTATTAGAGATCTTTGCAATGCGTTGTCCTCGCAAATGGTGTAGATGCATTGTCAAAGGATAACATTCCATGTTACGAACATGGGCCGCATAACCTGCACCGAAAGCCTATTCTGGACAGCAGTTCCTTGAATTCAGATTTGCCAACATTTTATTGTATCTTTCCATGTGGTATATCTCTGTACCTCAACATACAGAAGAGTGCTTTAAAAATCATGTCTTGTGTACATTTTGGAAAAGGTGGTGAGTGTGGTTTTTGCCAGAGTGGATACTCGCACGTAGAAATTCTTTTCAGTAAATAGACTGGTTCACAATTTTGTAAGTGCACATTGAGGTATGTGACGGCGAGATGCCTTAAGTGTTACGGAAACGGCAATGGCCGCCACAGAGCTTCGTTGCTACTGAAATAACGACCAGACTGATATTTGTACTTAACTATACGGGATTTGTAAGCCCAATGTTTATGAAATTGAACGCAGGTATATCGCTAACTTTATTGAATAGCCGCTAGTGTAGTGTTTAAAATTTAAAAGTGGTATTAGAAGGCGCTATCCCTATTTTTTTTACCCCTGGCACTACAGCCCATGAAGGGCCTAGGCCTATCATGCGACCGCTTCCCAGCCATTTGGCCTGCATATATTGTGGTGACGAGTGGTCAGTGCATCGTGTTCGCTTGGCCGTTTATCTTGTTCTTCGTGACCGGGGCGCTGCCTCTCTATCAGACAGCTACTCAATTGTCCTCACGAAGCTGAGTGCACTCCGTTGCAGCCCTCACGCCAGTGTCTACAATCTCTGACGGGTCCGGGAATCGAACCCGGGGCCTCCGGATGGGAGGCAGGCACGCTACCCTGTTCTTGTGTTTATATATCTCTTGAAAAAGATAATAAATGGATTGGCACTGCCTCCTACAGGAATATATAGAAAATCGGATGTCATACCTTGAGGTTTAGTTGCCATGGAAACGGACTTGCCATTAGTTCATCAGTTTACCAGGGTGAAGATAGTTTTCTGCGAATATCTTTGAAACTGTTGGTTTTAGGGCCTTAAAATGTGGTTTTCGGTGTCCCGTAGGGACCTACCGAGTATTGTTTCTCGCATCGAGGGGCGTAAAATGAGCTTTGTCCGGTCCATATGCGACAACTTCGATATTTTGTCCCGGCTGAGTAATTTTGGTGACTTTTCAGTTATGTTGCCCGTTCGACGGGAACAATGATTTATTTCCGGATGAATGGCAGCCTATATGTTATCCTAGGGTATAAGCTGTCTCCATTTCAAATTTCATCCAAATACGTCCAGCCGTTTTAGTGTCAAGAGGTAACAAACTAACACACACACGGACACACAGATTTTCACAATTATAATATATATAGGGATCTAACTTCATAGGCAAGGCCACCTGCCATGCCACACCGAGATGCAAACTGCCCTCCCAGCAAGTGCCATTTTCCCAACCCAATCTCCTTGCAATCAGAATGGTTGCAGTACAGTAATAAAAATAAGTGAGCTCGATGTTGATTGATTGAGGATTTGCGACATCATTATCATGTAACCCCATGAATTTAAGTGTGTATGAAATTTATCTCAGAAACTGTGTTACTGTGATCAGGGCCGTGGAGAGCGGCGACGGGCCCTGGGGCTGGAATCTCCCGGGCCCCCCTCTAAAACCAAATTCTGTAAAATCCTCGCAAATTTGCACAAACTGATTTTGCAAATTTTTTATTTGCACTAAATGTTCATCACGAAATCAATTACAAGAGCATAAAGAGCCAGCAAGCAAGCAAGCAATAGTAATCATAATAATAATAATAATAATAATAATAATTATTATTATTATTATTAACAGCAAACAACTAGATATAAGTCGCATTAAAAATATTACTTAACCAAACATTAACTCATAACATAAATTTATGAATATAACTACCATAGTGTAACTTTTTGTGTCTTTAATTATTGACATTAATACTTTATCATTATCATAACAAACAAAAAATTGCATGCACTCTTGTATTGAAATATAATCTATATATATGTTGTAAATAATAATTAATATGTCTCACAGATAATCTGTACTGTCATCAGACTCGTGAGACATATCACAATAATGTAACATAAATAGTATTTATGAAATAAATTAAATTAAATTATTATTATTATTATTATTATTATTATTGTAGCATGCTGAACTGCAGTGCCCAAGATCGCGGGTTTAAACCCGGCCGAAGTCGTCGGATTTTTAAGAGCGTTAAAATCCTCCAGTATGCCTTTATTCGGAGGGGAAGTAAAGCCAGCGGGTCCATGTCATAGATTTATGGCATGTAAAATAACCTACCACTACAATATTGGTAGTGTGTAGCCAAAATTTGTAGGTTATTTGGTTAGAAACGCTCTATCAAGTTCCAACGTTTCCCGCTGGGTGTCAGTGACAGTGGCGTCTGGTAGCCAAAGTTGAAACTACTTGAAATTGAACTTGTTGGGGAGCCTTCGGACGTTCGATTGAAATGACCATTGGCTGCAATTCATATATAATAATAATATTTCAATTATATATTCCACTAAATCCAGGCTACATTTATTATCATAAGCAGAGCGTGAATTACTATCAATATAAATAAGTTAATGCTGGTATGTAAAATTTACAACATTGAAAGTGGATGAATGCATCCAAAATTATTTGCAAAGTCAATGTTTATACCTGACAAGCGCGTACTAATGCATTATTTTCAATTAACAAAAAATAATATCAGATTAAAGCCATCGTAATAATTTTCATTAAATTCACTATACTGTTTTGGCGTTTGAAAAATCTAAATTTGTCTCGTTGAGGTAACACAGTAAGCATATACAATGTTCAGATTTAAAGTTCTGCAGATCCTCTTTGATATCAATAACTTTAGAACTTCAGTGATACTCGTAAAAGCAATATGCTCGTTTGTCGTACACAAATTTGAAAAAAGATGCATTTACCGGACCAGTAATTGCATGGCTTTTACAGTATTTAACTTCGGGAAAATACTCACATCGAAAAAAGCTTTTGTCCATTAACTCGGAAACAGGTGGGTTAGAATTCCACCGTCGGTGATTCTATGCTTATTTTCCATGATTCATCGTTTTAACCCGTACATTCATTTCCTCCTCAATTCTATCCCTATGTCATAAGACCCATTAATCAACAGGAAGTTCATCTCACTGAACAGCATGTTAAAAGAGGTGGAAAGAGTACACTGTGCAGTACTACGGTCTCTGTGGCATATGACGTAATCTCTTTTCATAATGAAAACATGATTTTTACAAAAAGTCAAGACGTATTTTAAAATACGTTTTACATATAGTGTGTTTATGTTGACATTCTTAAAATTTGCTGCCCTTGAAGAGTCACGCCCTTGGGTCCAAGCCTAAACACTGATAGGTAAGTGTTTTGGTTGAACGGCGATCAGACATCTTTGTACATTAAACAAAGCAAAATATATTTTCATAATTAACCATAGGTATACAGTACTCATACTAAGTTATTATGTGCTATCAGTTGATAGCAGCTGATCAGTGATTGTTTTCACAAAAGAAGAAACGGTGAATTTTAACTATATTTTGTAATTGGCAGTCAGTGGATTTCTTATAATTTAATATTGCTTTGCAGTAAGCAAAACTAGAGCCAGGTTCTCCTAAAAATCCTGATTCCTATCTATGACTGGTGACCATCATGGGCGGATCTAAGCCAAGATTATGGGGGAGTGGACACACCGGGGATCTTGGGGTATGGAATATCACCAAACTCAGAGTGGGGTCCGGGGGCCCTCCTCCGGAAAAGTTTGCAAACATTAGGTCCAAATTATTGAGTTATACGATAGACCATTTGAGTGATTATTTTTGGGATATTTTGGAGTAAAAATTTGGTGACCATTGACATATAGTGGCTATAGAAAAGACTCTCTGATATTTAAGTAAAAGCTCTCACATCTTCAAGTAAGACCCCGCGGTGTAGCTCACCATGACCGTGATTGGGGCCTACAGCGAGTCTACAGATCGGAGGTTCGAATCCGGGCGCTGACAGCGGCTATCCTGAGTGTGGTACTTCACACTCCCTCCAGACCAATGCCGGGGCAGTACCTTATTTCAAGTCCAGGGACACCTACCCTACTCTTAACCCTAATAATTACAGTAATAGTCGCGACGGCCAACGCATTCCCAGTCGGCAACTAAGAATACGACATGCGATTTATCATGTCACAGAGGCCTTAGCACAGCACACACAGTGTATACCCTGCTTTTCGCTCAGCAGTTGATGGTTTTAAGAGGGTCTAAGTTTTTACTCTCCAAGACAAATAGTTACAACAATGTTGCCAATATACCTTACTTATTATACAACAACCACTAGCCTCCCCTTCAGTCTACACAATTCGCACATTTTTTGGTTTTCTATTTTGTTCACTGCATTAATATCTGTGAAAACTACTGCTTTACAGTCAACTTCATTCAATAACGTGGAGGCCTTCAGAAACAAACCGTAAAACTAACGCGTCAGCAAGTACTGAATTATATCTACAGTACTATTTGATGCAAACCATCCCCAACCGAGCGCCAATTGTTCATTGCCCGCCAGTGATACTAGACCTACTAGCTACCAAGTACACGGGTTGAATGTTGCAGGCCCCTAAATGAATTAACATCTGTAACGACAAACAGGCCTTTTTATTAACTGTTGAGTAAGACTACGAATAACACCGCAGTCGGGAAGCCAAGTCCTGCATTCCTGCCACGGCTTTGTCAGGAACCGGGGTCATTTCTAAGTCGTAGATAAAGAGGGCAATTAATTTTATGTTTAATGGTACTGAGACGTTAAAGCGTATCACGAAAGGGCTTGATTCGCAAGGGAAAATATATCTGCGCGTCCTGAAGAATAAGTGCTTTGCACATCCTCCTAGGACGCCGGGCCCCCCTGGGAGGGTCGGGCCCCGGGGCACCAGCCCTGCCTGTCCCCCCCTCTCGTCGGGCCTGACTGTGATGGCTGTAGTAGTGTGTGTATTTGTAATTCAGATGAGGATTGGAAATGAGGCTGCTGTGGCTTTCAGTTACGAACTATCATGGCATTTGATTGCAGTGGATGTGGGAATCCACAGAAAACCACTTCCGAGTGGTACAAAGTACCAGTTCCAGCCCTCAGACCAAAATCAAAATTTCCTGTCAGAGCTGGGATTCAAACTCGGACCTTCAAGACGACAGTCGAGAATGTTAGCCGCTAATCCACTAGGTGGCCTAGATGATTTTGCATTTTATGCATACATTTTAGCCTACTTTCGATTTTTGCAAAAAATGAAAGTAGACTTATGAGATCACTATAGGGCGAAAAAAAGTGTGTCTGTCTGTGTGTGTGTATGTGTGTGAGTCTGTGTGTGTGTGTGTGAGTGTGCGTACTCTGAATGTCTGTCCCCACCTATCAATTCGAACACGGTGAGCGCAAATTGAACGAAATTTGGTACAAAGGTAGCACTAGCAAAGGACACCTCAGTGTCATGTTTTATATCGCCGCCATCTTGACGGAAACGTAATGGCGGCCACACAAATGTTCAAAGATTAAATCAAATTACGACTAACCTAATCATCCGATCTCTACCAAATTTTGCAACAACATACCTTTATGGGGGCAGTATCCTTTGACCAATCTAATAGGTCATCAGCCTAATAGTTTGCAGATGGCGGCCATCTTTGTGTGAAAATCGATTGCCCCTATTAATTCGAACACGATGAAACCGAATGGAATGAAATTTGGTACAGAGGTAGCACTAGCAAAGGGCACCTCAGTGTCATGCTTTATATCGCCGCCATCTTGACGGAAACGTAATGGCGGCCACCCAAATGTTCAAAACTTAAATCAAATTACGACTAACCTAATCATCCGATCTCTACCAAATTTTGCAACAACATACCTTTATGAAGGGAGCATCCTTTGACAAATCTAATAGGTCATTAGCCTAATAGTTTGCGGATGGCGGCCATCTTTGTGTCAAAATCGATTACCCCTATTAATTCGAACACGGTGAAACCGAATGGAATGAAATTTGGTACAGAGGTAGCACTAGCAAAGGGTACCTCAGTGTCATGTTTTATATCGCCGCCATCTTGACGGAAACGTAATGGCGGCCACACAAATATTCAAAGCTTAAATCAAATTACGATTAACCTAATCATCCGATCTCTACCAAATTTTGCATCAACATACCATTATGGAGGGAGCATCCTTTGACCAAACTAATAGGTCATTAGCCTAATATTTTGCGGATGGCGGCCATCTTTGTGTGAAAATCGATTCCCCCTATTAATTCGAACACGGTGAAATCGAATGGAACGAAATTTGGTACAGAGGTAGCACTAGAAAAGGCCACCTCAGTGTCATGTCTTATATCACCGCCATCTTGACGGAAACGTAATCGCGGCCACCCAAATGTTAAAGGCTAAAATGTAATTACGACCAACATAATAATCTAGTCTCTACCAAATTTTGCAACAACAAATCTTTATGTGAGAAGCATATTCTGACCACTCTGCTAGATCATCAGCCCAATAGTTTGCAGATGGTGGCCAAGTATGTGTGCAAATCGATACCCCCTATCAATTCAATCACGGTGAAACCGAATTGAACGAAATTTGGTACAGAGGTAGCACTAGCAAAAGGCACCTCAGTGTCATGTTTTATATCGCCGCCATGTTGACGGAAACGGAATGACGGCCACCCAAATGTCAAAAGCTTAAATCAAATTTCGACCATCCTAATAATTTGATCTCTACCGGATTTTGCAACAACATGCCTTTTTGTGGAAAGCATCTTATGACTGACTACAAGGTCATCAGCCCAATAGTTTGCAAATAGCGGCCATGTATGTGTGCAAATCCATTCCCCGGATCAATTCAAACACGGTGAAACCGAATTGAATGATTTTTTTTACAGAGGTAGCACTAGCAAAGGGCACCTCATATTCATGTTTAATATCCCTATAGCACGTTGTATTTCAACAAGCTACTACAACCAACATTCAATTATACTCCTTGAAAAGGACAAAGAGTTATAACAATACCCATGTATTTAGGAGAAAGTAGGCTATATGTTCTTTACTGAACATCGTGTTATTTAATTCATATTGCCTTCAGGGCATCCAATCCGATGTGTCATTTGAATCTAATTTCATAGCCCTGATGCCGCTGCTTTTACGGGAGATTTTGAACCTTTATCTTATGACTAGCAGTAGTGCCCGGTGGATTTATTTGTTTTATGGATGATAATGAATACTACTACAGAACTGGAGCGCTCAAGGATAAGGATCGGGAAGCCCCAAACCCTTATTGCAGCTGATAACCTCAGTATACTGCACCAACACCATCGCCCTTGTACATAGGCATACTATTGCCTTGATGATAACTCTTTTAAGGGGCCTAAGAAATCTTTTTGCACTAATTACTCTCCGTGACTGCAATTTATAAGCAGCTCGCAATTCTGCACCAGAACACTGGTAGGGGCGACGTGATTCAGCCCGCATTTCCAGGCAACAATAGTCTTGGGTATTATTGAAGCTGTTCGGGAGCGCTTGTTCTTCCGACTTACTGAACAAAAATCAATCTTTAAGGTTACCTGAGAGGTGTAGCCTAATGCTACATAGCCTAAACTATTCCTCTTAAATCTTGCTATCATATACAAATACAATTTTTCGAATCCGACTGGCAGTTCCAGAGATTAGCGCGTTTAATCACACAAACACACAAACTCTTCAGCTTTATTATATTAGTATATATGGTAGGTATCACGTGCAATAACCTATATTGTATGTAATGCCTCCTACAGTTGTAGTGGTATACACTCCGTAAATATGTGCACTACTACTGCTGTGTTATAATCAACCTTAATGTCTTTATGCTGTAATGTTTTATTGTTCACAGTTTGTACTTATGTCGGCCGTCTTTCGTATTACAAATCAACCAATACGGTAATACTTGCGTGTTATTGCAGATTCATCTTATTGTATTTGTGATTTGATTTTGGATGATAAGGACTAAACAGTAAGTAATGATACAGGGGCGGTAGTAACACAGTTTGCCACCACGCCCGGTGTGGCGATAGTAAAACAGTTTGTTACCAGGTACCGCAACGGGCAGAGACAATACAAAGACATTAGTGTTGACTAAGGCTAGCGGTTGCCAAAACTACAGTTTGGTCCTTGACCAACGTGCGCTGTTCTTTATACATGTATCTGATCTTGTGGTTCTTCAAATAAAAATTATGTTCATCCCACATTTTGGTGACCCCGACGTGGTCGATTTTGTTATAAAACACGATGGAGGAGGCAGAAGAACAACTGCCTCAGCTTCAGGCACATAATTTACTACTGCAGAAACACATAGCATAAACAGAACTACCTTCATCTTCACCGGTCAGTATCCATGTAAGCAGAGTCGCAGTGAAATTACCATAGTGATGACCCCTAAGATTCTCGAAGATACCAGTGCAGTGTAAATAGTGTTGTACATATTGTTACGTGCCACCCCCCTAGTGGCACTTTTGTTAACTGGATTACGGTGGGTAGGAGGCACAACACCAATTACTGCTTAAAGAAATAATTAACTTTATTGCGGCCAGAAAATTACACTACTCATCAGCAAACACAAGCAATTGGAACCTTACTCCAGTTTCCTCAAGTCTCTTCCTTGAGCGCTCTTGGCCCCTTTCACTTGTCAACAGACCACAGAAGTTAATCCGTCCTAATGAGTACGGTGGCCTTGACAGAAACTATATGCTCCTCTCCCTTATGTACGCCGACTACAATTACTTACGATCACTTGCTGCAGGCTGTTCACAAGCTGGGAGAAACAATGTCACTGGATTTCCTAACTCCACGGCACTCCGTCACCACACTTCTGTCGCTCAGTATAAACACCCGCACTAGCTCATAAAAACACAACAACAACCCCCTGCTTGACAGGTCGCACTTATATAGCAGGCCGGTGACTCAATAAATGCTTCTAGATCCATCCAGGGTTCACGGCTTCTCGAGGTTTCCATCGCTGGTCCAGTCACGAATATTCTGGACTATCCCTTTGTCCTAGTAGCCCTGTTGCATAAGGCGTACGCAATACAGGAGGCAGGGCACAGCACAGCCCTGGGGCAGTTGTGACTCATGCGGCGAGCGATGACACAAACTCACAGCCGTAACACCACCCCCTTCCTAAAAAGGCTGATCGTCCCAATCAATCATTGGTCCGTCTGTGTCCCTCCGTAGGCTGCCAGGCGATCTCGATGCACGATCTTCATCTTCGCCCTCGGGCTCCGCTGGATCCTGTAGACGACATCGTTGATCCGTTTCACGACTCGGCACGGGTCCTCCCAGGACTTCTGAAGTTTGGGTGACAGGCCATTCTTCCGTAATGGGTTGAAGAGCCAGACCAGGTCGTCCTCGTGGAATCCGCCGGCATCCGTCTGTTGGTCGTATCGGGTCTTCATTCGGTCGGTCTCGATCCGCAGTTTCCTCCTCGTGAACGCGTGCACGTCCTCCAGTTGGTCGACCAGTTCTTGACAATACTGGCTTACCGGGATCGGATCATGCCCAGGTCGGCCGAAGGCAAGATCGACAGGTAGACGGAGCTCCCTCCCAAACATGGCCCGGGCTGGTGTGCACCCGGTGGCTTCATGCACGGCGGCGCGGTAGGCCAGGAGAAATAGTGGAAGATGTTTGTCCCAATCCCTCTGGTGCTCGCTGACGACTATTCGGAGATGGTTCTCGATGGTGCGATTGAATCGCTCTACCATCCCGTCGGACTGAGGGTGTAGCGGCGTTGTCCTTGTCTTCCGGATTCCCAGCAGCTGGCATAGGTTCTGGAACACCTGCGACTCGAAGTTCCTCCCTCGGTCGGAGTGCAGCTCCAGGGGTACTCCGTACCGGCTGACAAATTCCTTCACCAGGGTCTCTGCAATCGTCGCGGCTTCTTGGTTAGGGAGCGCATACGCCTCCGGCCATTTGGTAAAGTAGTCGCTGACGACTAATATGTAGCGGTTCCCTGCCTCGCTTAACGGGAATGGCCCAGCAACATCGATGGCCACTCTCTCCATGGGGCCACCCACGTTGTAGGTCTTCAGTGGACCCCGCCGTCTTCGTCCTGGGCCCTTGCTGGCAGCGCAATCGTGGCACCTCGCGCAGTGGTTCTCCACGTCGGTTCGGCATCCGATCCAGTAGAACCGCTCTCTCAGCTTCTCCAGGGTCTTCTTTATCCCTAGGTGTCCACCAGATGATCCTCCATGAACTTCCTTCAGGACTTCCTCCGTCATAGCCTTTGGAACGACGACTTGTTCCCGAGATGTCTTCCCGTCGGTGCTCTCCCAGGTACGGCAGATGAGGCCATTCCTCACAACCACCGAGTCCCACTGCGCCCAGTAGGACTTAAACTTTGGGCTGCAGTCACTCACAATGTTCCACCCGGGTCTGGGGACACAGGCCCTCTTCCATTCGGCTATCAGTCCCAGGTCATTATCTTCTGCTTGTGCCCGCATGAAAGATTCGCGGCTCCAGCTCCCTTGAAGTTCCACGGTAGTCCTTCGGCACTGTATCCCGGTGTTCTCCACCCCTCGGGCACAGAAATTGCAGTCTTCGGGGCACGGTCTTCGTGACAGGGCGTCAGCGTTAGAATGCAGTTGGCCTTTCCTGTGCTGAATCTCAAAGTTGTACTGTTGAAGCCTCTCTAACCACCGCGCGAGTTGACCCTCGGGCTGCGTGAATTTCAGGAGCCACCGCAGGGATGCATGGTCGGTCCTGATGAGAAATTCTTGCCCGTACAGGTACTTGTGGAAGTGTTCAACGGTCTTCACGATGGCGAGCAGCTCCTTCCTGGTGACACAGTAGTTCCTTTCTGGCGTTGACAAGGCCTTGCTGAAGTAGGCCACTACTCTCTCCTCGCCGTCCACTACTTGCGACAGGATTCCCCCTATGCCAAAGTCGCTGGCATCGGTATCGACGATGAACCTTGTTCCAGGTCTGGGGTAGGCCAGAATAGGTGCGGTGCACAGAGCCTGCTTGAGTTGTTCGAAGGCACCGTGGCATTCTGCTGTCCACGTGAAGAGTTGGTCCTTCTCAGTCAGTCGATGCAGTGGTTTAGCGATGTCGGCAAATCCTCTCACGAAGCGACGGTAATAGGTGCAGAGTCCCAGGAAGCTTCGTAGTTGGGATTTGTCCTTCGGAACTGGCCTCTCCCTCACAGCTGCGGTCTTCTCTGGGTCGGTGCACACCCCCTCCTCGGAGACGATATGCCCAAGGTACTGGACCTGCTTCTGGAAGAGCTGACACTTCTTGGGGCTCAACTTCAGCTGGGCAGCCCGTAGCTTCATCAAGATCTCCTTCAGGTTGCTGTAGTGCTCCTCGAAGCTTTTCCCAGAACGATGACGTCGTCTAGGTAGACCAGGCAGGTCTTCCAGTGTAGTCCCCTCAGAATGGACTCCATTAGCCTTTCGAAGGTCGCAGGGGCGTTGCACAGACCAAATGGCATGACGGTGAACTACCAGAGCCCGCTGCCCACAGAGAACGCCGTTTTCTCGCGGTCCTTAGGGTGGACCTCCACCTGCCAGTAGCCACTCTTCAAATCCAAGGTGGAGATCCATCTCGACCCTGATATGGTGTCCAGTGTGTCGTCGATCCGGGGTAGAGGGTAGCTGTCCTTCTTCGTGACGTCATTCACCCGCCTGTAATCCACGCAGAACCTGGTGGAACCGTCCTTCTTCTTCACTAGCACGACCGGAGAACTCCAAGGACTATGTGATGGCTCGATCACCCCTTGCTCCTTCATCTCTTCTACCATCCGGTCGACTTCGGCTTGCTTGGCGAGCGGGACACGTCGGAATGGGGCCCTAATCGGTGCGCTGTCCCCAACGTCGATTCTGTGCTGAACCAAGCTTGTCCTGCCGAAGTCTTTGCTCCCCACGGAGAAGACGTCCTGGAATTCGCGTAGCAGGTCCTGAAGTTGGCGTGATTGTTCCTCGTCTAAATGTTCCTGGGATCCTTGGTACAGCTTCTGTAGTTCTTCTGGTAGTGTGCGTCTTCTTCGGTTGTCCGTCTGCAGGTGTCCGTCTGTCGTATCTGTGATGCGGGCAATCCAGGTAACGGGCTCGCAGACTCCTAGGTTGGTGTTCCGGTGAACCGTAATGTCGTAGTCGTTCAGGTTGGACAGGCGGACGTACGGCCGAGACGTCGTGTTGATGAGAGTCTTGGCAACTAGCAATCCTTTTGTCTGGATGTCCTCATATTTTGGCTCGATGACAGCCACCACTCCCTCAGCATCTCCGTCGACAATTACGGCAGCGCTGACCTCCGTCCTGGCGGGAACGATGACGTCTTCTCTCAGCCTTACTCGCCGTGCGGTGATGGACTCGTGCGCAGGTTGCAAAGCAAGTTCCTCACCTCCGAAGTGCAGAGTGTTGGTACTCAGATCCAAGATGATGTTGTTCTGGTCCAGGAAGTCCAGTCCGATGATCACTTCATTTGATACGTCAGCCACAAGCACTGGATGCTTTATCGCTCGTCGACCAATGACGAACTCCAGTGATGCTTCGCCATGTACCGGTGCGGTCTCTCCGGTCGCGGTTATTAGCTGGAGGTTCCTTTGTGTGGGTTGCACTCTCCACTTCGGGATCACGGTGGGACTGACGATGGTCCTCGATGCTCCCGTGTCGATTAGCATGGGCCAGCTCTCTCCGTTGACGACTCCGTCGACCATCAGGCTGCTATTGTCCCTCCGTAACTTCGTCACACGAACTTGGACTGCCGGGGCTTGACGACTGTCACAAGCCAACCTTTGCCCCCCAAGGCTGGCTAATACTCGTTTCCCTGGGTCGCGCGGTTTTCAGACGACTGATTTCCCGTCGGATACCCTCGGCGGCGGCGATCACCGCAGTCCTTGCTCAGGTGGCCTTTCTTACCGCAGGTCCAGCAGGTCGGTAGTCCTCTTCCGGGCCGCCTCTCCGGTTGCCTTACGGCTGTGTCGTTGCTAGTGGTGCCGCGACTATCGAAGAAACGGCTTAGCGCCTCCATTAATTCGTCGGCCAGGGGCTTGTTCTCGTTGGCTTTTACTGGATCGTCGACGTCCACTTGACGCACCCGCGCGTGCATTCTGGATGCCCGTTTTGCCGTCTCGAACTCAAGTGCGTGGCTCAGCGCATCTGTCAAGGTCTTATTGCGCGCGAGTCGCAGCGCCTGTTGAGTGTCCGAGTCCCGTAGCCCGTCGGTGAAAGTCTGCGTCGCTATCTGCTCCAGAAAGTCGGCCGGCGCTGTTGGGTAGGCGAGCATTACGAGACGTGCGATGTCCATCTCGAACTCCTGCAGGGTTTCCGCGTTCTTTTGTACCCGGGTCCGGAGCTGCATCTGGTAGGCCTGCTGAAGATGGCTATCTCCATATCGGGACTCCATATGGGCGATCAGTGAAGCGTAGTCCTGGGATCCAGTCGGGATGGCCTGAAGGACGTTAAGGGCGTCACCTCTCAGCGCTACAATGAGAGCTGTAGCCTTTTCTGTGTTGTTCCAGTTATTTATGGAACAGGCCGCCTCGAACTGACGTAAGTAGGTGCTCCACGGGACCTTTCCGTCGAAGGTTGGGGGCGTCACTCTGCTCTGTCCCGTTCCTGATGTCCCCGGTGTACCTGTGGGCGGGCGTCGGCGCAGCTCGGCAACTTCCTCTTGAAGAGCGTTGAATTTCTCTTCCACCCCCGTGAGTGGGCGTTGGCGCAGTTCGGCAACTTCCTCTTGTAGGGCTTTGACTCTCTCATCCACCCCGGTCGGCGGGCGTCGGCGCTGCTCGGCGACTTCCTCTTGTAGGGCTTTGAATCTATCTTCCATCCCTGTCGGCGGGTGTCGGCGCAGCTCAGCAAATTCCTTTTGTAGAGCGTTGAATCTCTCTTCCACCCCCGTCAGCGGGCGTCGGCGTAGCTTGGCAACTTCCTTTTGTAAGGCGTTGAATTTCTCCTCCACCCCCATCAGCGGGCGTTGGCGCAGCACGGCAACTTCCATTTGTAAGGCGTCGAACTTCTTTTCCACTGCCGTGACTTCCTCATGCAGACCCAGTTCTAATTTCTTCAGGTCCTGTGTCAACTTATTCTGACCGTCTTCCATCTTCTTCTGGCCGTCCTCTATCCTCTTCAGGTCCTCCGCTAGCTTATTTTGACCGTCTTCCATCTTCTTCTGACCGTCTTCTAGTTTGGCAGTTAGGTCCTCGGCTAACTTCTTCTGACCGTCTTCTAGTTTGGTAGTTAGCTCCTTGGTTAAATTCTTCTGGCCGTCTTCTATGCCATTTAACTTTTCTAGTAATGCTGCCAATTGCGCTTCCATTTTAGTTGTTTGCCTTGTAAAGGGCATGCACTCACAGGAAAATTAGAGAAAATGACCTGCTCGGGTTTTGAAATCAGATGTTGTGCTTGAGTTCGTAATCCGGCTTCTGACACCAGTTGTTACGTGCCACCCCCCTAGTGGCACTTTTGTTAACTGGATTACGGTGGGTAGGAAGCACAACACCAATTACTGCTTAAAGAAATAATTAACTTTATTGCGGCCAGAAAATTACACTACTCATCAGCAAACACAAGCAATTGGAACCTTACTCCAGTTTCCTCAAGTCTCTTCCTTGAGCGCTCTTGGCCCCTTTCACTTGTCAACAGACCACAGAAGTTAATCCGTCCTAATGAGTACGGTGGCCTTGACAGAAACTACATGCTCCTCTCCCTTATGTACGCCGACTACAATTACTTACGATCACTTGCTGCAGGCTGTTCACAAGCTGGGAGAAACAATGCCACTGGATTTCCTAACTCCACGGCACTCCGTCACCACACTTCTGTCGCTCAGTATAAACACTCGCACTAGCTCATAAAAACACAACAACAACCCCCTGCTTGACAGGTCGCACTTATATAGCAGGCCGGTGACTCAATAAATGCTTCTAGATCCATCCAGGGTTCACGGCTTCTCGAGGTTTCCATCGCTGGTCCAGTCACGAATATTCTGGACTATCCCTTTGTCCTAGTAGCCCTGTTGCATAAGGCGTACGCAATACAGGAGGCAGGGCACAGCCCAGCCCTGGGGCAGTTGTGACTCATGCGGCGAGCGATGACACAAACTCACAGCCGTAACAATATATTATTGCCATGCCAATCAATGACGCCACGAACGCTATAATGCCACATACAAACCAACCAATCAACCAGCCAACTAACCAACCAACCAACAAACTAACCAACTAACCAACGAACCAACCAACCAACCAGCCAACTAAGTAACCAACCAACCAACCAAACAAACAACCAACCAACCAACAAACGAACCAACTAACCAAACAACCAACCAACCAACCAGCCAACCAACAAACGAACCAACTAACCAAACAACCAACCAACCAACCAGCCAACTAACCAACCAACCAACCAGCCAACCAACAAACGAACCAAGTAACCAACCAACCAACCAAACAACCAGCCAACCAACAAACGAACCAACTAACCAAACAACCAACCAACCAGCCAACCAACAAACGAACCAACTAACCAAACAACCAACCAACCAGCCAACTAACCAACCAACCAACCAACCAACCAACCAGCCAACTAACTAACCAACCAACCAACCAACCAAACAACCAACCAACCAACAAACGAACCAACTAACCAAACAACCAACCAACCAGCCAACTAACCAACCAACCAACCAACTAACTAACCAACCAACCAACCAACAAAACAACCAACCAACCAACAAACGAACCAACCAACCAAACAACCAACCAGCCAACTAACCAACCAACCAACCAAACAACCAACCAGCCAACTAACTAACCAACCAACCAGCCAACCAACAAACGAACCAACTAACCAAACAACCAACCAACCAGCCAACCAACAAACGAACCAACTAACCAAACAACCAACCAACCAGCCAACTAACCAACCAACCAACCAACCAGCCAACTAACCAACCAACCAACCAGCCAACCAACAAACGAACCAACTAACCAACCAACCAACCAACCAACCAACCAGCCAACCAACAAACGAACCAATTAGCCAAGCAAGCAAGCAACCAACCACGAGAAAAGCTGCACGCACGCTAATGTACTCAATCAGGCCAGCAACAACAATGCGTTCCGGCTGACGTATGAGATTTCCGGACTGTTTTCAACCGTAGCCACCTCTACACCGAGAAGGGTTGGTGTGGCGGAAGTATCACATTCTGATAGTGCGCTAGTAACACATTTTGACACCAGGTACCGCCACGGGCAGAGACAATCCAAATACATTAGTGTTGACTAAGGCTAGCGGTTGCAACGACTACAGTTTGTTGGTTGACAAACGAGTTCTGTACTTTGTACATGTAACTGATCTTCTGGTTCTCAAAATAAAGTGTGTTCATCCCATAATACGTTAGCATAAGAATACGATACATTATGGGCCTGTAGTTCGTTTCTGTTCGTTCACACGTTTATATCACCTATGTATTTATATTAGCCATATTACTGACAAATGATATTGTTTAATGTTGAAGTTATCATGGATTCTAAACAACCTGGATTCCGCTATAGAACTTTAGATATCATTAAGGGTTGAGTTTAGAGAATGTATTTCTTATCTAACGAAATACTTTAGGGGCTAAGGAAGCCCAATGTGTTCAGAATCAATTCATCTTATTTGACATTATACTGGGATTATGCGTTGCTGCATTTATTTTAACTAGATAAGATGATACGCATGTAAATTATTTTTTACAGCAATACTGTTCCCTAATATAGTGGACTACACACTGACCTATGTACAGGAATAAATGATTCCTTATTATTCACACCAATTGTGCGGAGTTTAAAAAATCATAAGTATAATCGACTTCAGAATGCTGACTTTATCTCCCAATCATTGAATAATTTAAATATTGTTTCCTGTCAAGGAGGTAGGTGCAACATTTAAAAAATAAAAAAGATAGCTATGTGAACAAGACATTTTAATTACCCCATTACATAAAAAATAAATACTATCAGGAAAGTACTGTAACTGTGAGACTAGGTCCTTGAGGAATACTGTGCATATACTGCCCTTTTTTTAGCCTATTTTCAATTTTGAAAAAAAAAATAAAAAAATAAAAAAAAATAAAAAAAAAAGCTTATGAGATCACCTTTTGTCCGTGTGTGTGATATGGTGTGGGTGTCCCCCTAATAACTTCTAAACGGCTGGAGCGATTTCAATGAAACTCGGTAAGTTCATAGCACTATTCGGGCGACCCCGACCGTGCAATTAAAATTTTGTAACGTCTAATCAATTCAGCATGGCGGCTGTGTGAAATATTTCACCAGCATTTCAATATCTCCGAAACCATTACCGATATCACCCTGGTTCTATACAGTGATAAAGGGAACTACTAGAAGTTCACCTAAGTGACGTTTGAAGAACTGGTAACTAAAAAACCAACATGGCGGCCAAGCGAAGTTGCGACTTTTAAATAGACGTTTCTCGCGATTTAACCAACCAAACGCAATAAAACTTGGTACAGTATATGTTTATACACATCGTAATGCACCAACATCTAACTTCGTTGAATTGTTCACATAACCACAAGATGGCGGCTGGGCGAAATATTTCACCGGCATTCTATATCTCTGAAACTATTAGCGGTATCACCCTGAAATTTTGTACGGAGATAAAAGGCACTACTGGAAGTTCATCTATAAGACTTTCAAAAACCGGTTAACTACAAAACGTATATGGCGGCCAAGCGAAGTTAAAAATTTTTAATAGACCTTTCTCGCGATTTAATGTTTCAAACGCAATGAAACTTGGTACAGGAAATGTTTATACACATTGTAATGCACTGGTATCTAATTTAGTTAAATTGTTTGCATAACCTCAGGATGGCGGCTGTGTAAATTTTAAAATTAAGTTGTTATTTCTTGTGTCGTAATCGTGCGATTGAAGTGAAAGTTTGAATAATGAACCTACGCAATAATTTTCCTTTAATGGTACATGATTCTATCGCCTATACATTTAACAATCGGACATGGCGACCACCCGAAATATATATACGGCTCTGAATATCTACGAATCTATTATAGCAATCAAACTGAATTTTTTAATGTTCATAGGGGCTATGAACATAAGTTCACCTATAGGACTTTCAATAACCTGGTGATCACAAATCCAACATGGCGGCGAAATATATATATTCTCATGGACGTTTCTCGGAATTTAACCATCCGAGTGCAGTGAAACTTGGTACAGTAAACCCTTATACAAAAGTTAATCCACTGGCATCTAATTTATTTCAATTGTTTCCATAACCAAAAGATGGCAGCTGTGCGAAATTTTAAAATCTCGTTTTTACTTCTTGTATCATAATCATGCAATTGAAGTTTGCATGCTACACGTACACAATAATCTTCATGTAACAGTACATAACTCTAGGACCTACATATATAAAAATCCAACATGGCGACCATCCGAAATATTTAGTCGGTTCTCAATATCTACGAATCTATTACAGCAATCAAATTGAAATATTGCATGTTGATAGTGGCAATTAACATAAGTAGGATATATGAAAATAGGCTGTATAGTTCTTCACAGAACTACTTGTTATTATTGTTGCATTCTCTGCAATGTTATTGTACTTTTCGACTAGGTTCACAGTGAGTTCATATTGCACTTGAGTAACACCCGAGCCCAGGAGAACTATGTTTTAAACTCACTTTAGGGCAAAGTGAATATAATATGCGAAATATATTGATGTATCTTTCTATAAAAATTAAAGGCCCCTGCCGGGCAACGCTGGGTAAATAGCTAGTACAATATAACACAATTACATGTATTAGGCCTGCTAATTATTCAAAAAGATAATTTATAGGTTTACACGTTAATTACTCGTGTTGTGTGCAAACATTCTCTGTGGTAGCTCATAAGGGAATTCCACATTCACTTAATTACGACGTTTATATCTTAAAACTAACTGGAACATAAGAGGACAATATACAATAATATAAGACAAGGAGCTCATGAAGTCAAAGATATGGCATTACACGGAATGCGCAAGATACCCGACCGTGCTACGGGCGCTGCCGTGCGTGGACACTGGGTGAACTACCGTTAATATAGGGAGCAGCACCGTACATGCCGCCCAGCAAATTTGTCAAACAAATTACAAAATTGGTAGCAATTCATAGACACACTTCTCCAACGCAAGTCTCTAGCAACTAACAACAGAAACTGTACACACACAAATATAAGAAACAAAAAGGAACACAGTACAGAGGTAGTCCTTTAAATGAGCTCGTCTGGGAAAAGACTGATCCTTGTCACTGGCCTTTTATATGACCCTTTGCTTGTCCGCACAGTTACTACAGGTACCAAACCATCAATCCCAGGATGAAGCTCTTCAATTATTCCGGTTGGCCATGTGAGGGGGGGGAGTATTGTCTTCTTTCAGAAGTACCAGCCTTCCTGCTTTGAAGGTTGGGTTGATTCTGAAGCCACTTGGAACGCTGCTGGAGCTGACCCATGTAATCAGTTGACCAGCGTTTCCAGATGAGTCGTCGGCACCGCTGGACCAATTGCCATCTTGATAGCCGTGATGATGGCACTAAGTGACAATCAGGTTCAGGGAAAGAGACTAAAGGCTCGCCAGTCAAGAAATGACCAGGGGTGAGGAAAGCGTATTCATCAGGACTGTTGGGTATTGCGACGATTGGTCTCGAATTTAAACATGCTTCAATTTGTGTGAGCAGTGTGGTTATTTCTTCAAAGGTTGGCACAGTGTTACCGGCAACCTTCTTCAGGTGGGTCTTCACTGATTTTATACCTGCTTCCCACAGTCCGCCAAAGTGAGGGGAGTGAGGAGGTATGTGATGCCAACGAATTCCTTCTTCAGCTGTGAAGTTCAATACGTTCGTTTGATGATCTTTTGTCCGGATGAAGCGTGACAATTCATCTAATTTCCTTCTTGCTCCGGTAAAGCACGTGCCATTGTCACTGTACATGTGACTGCAATGGCCACGTCTTGACATGAATGTTCTTAAGGCGGCAATAAACGCCTCCGTGGATAGATCACTGACGGCCTCAATGTGTACTGCCTTGGTCGCCATGCACACAAACAATGCTATGCAGCATTTCTTCTGAGTTTTACTTCGTGGATTTCCATATTTCACATGCAGCGGACCTCCATAGTCCACACCACAATGAGAGAATGGCTTGCTAGGGGTCACTCTAGGCTTAGGCAATTGTCCCATGAGTTGACTGGTGTCATTGGTCTTCGCTCGGAAGCATGTTACACAACTGCGGATCACCTGCCTGATAGCAGATCGGCCATTGGTTATCCACCACCGTTGCAGCAACGAAGCTAAGATAAGTTGGCTTCCTGCGTGCAGAAGTCGTATGTGTTCATTCCAAATATGCAATTTCGTGACATGATGCTTAGGTGACAGTATCAAAGGATGTTTTTGTTCAAATGATGCTTCAGCATTCTCTAGCCTTCCGCCCACCCTCAATAGATTGTCACTATCTAGGAAAGGGTACAGAGTGAGATGTTTGCTCTGAAGTGACACTGCGTTCCTTTTATGTAAATTATGAATCTCCTGACTGTACGAACAATGCTGAACGATGCGAATGATTGCTGTCAGACTATCGCGAAGTTCGGCAACAGTCAAAGGTCCATGAAAATGTTATCTGCATTGTGATTACTCGCCACGAAACACAATCTTACTCCTCGTTGTTCAGGAATTTCGGTTGGTCGAACAGTGGTAAGTTCAGGCCAGGTTGAAGTATCCGTAATCAGCCAACGGGCCCCACCCACCATGCTCGACTGCTTCGAAGTCGATGTGGCTCAGTTCCCCTGGAGATAATATCAGCTGGATTGTCCTGTGATGAGACATGGTCCCAATCTTGCTGAGACGTCAGTTTGTGAATTTCCGACACCCTGTTGGCCACATATGTTTTCCAAGCTGAAGAATTGCCTGCAATCCAGGCTAGAACAACAGTGGAGTCTGTCCAATAATATCGTCGACATGAATGTAACTTAAGGGCCTCAATCACCCTTTCCATTAGTCTGCTCAGAAGTAGTGCGCCATTCAACTCCAGTCTTGGAAGCGACACTTTCTTCAAAGGGGCTACTCTAGATTTTGAACAAAGTAAATGAACGGAGATTGTTCCATTGGCGTTGATGCAACGTAGATAAACGCATGCACCGTAGGCTCTTTCTGACGCATCAGCAAACCCGTGAAGTTCAACATTGGCATTCATGCCGTCTGCTGTTACCCTCCATGGTACATGAATTTAATTTAGTTTAGGGAGCTGCTGATGTATCTGTTTCCATTCTGTCTCAAGTTCTGAGGGCAATTTGCCGTCCCAATCCAGGTATTGTTGCCAAAGAACTTGTATAAACAACTTGCATTGAACAATTACAGGCCCTATGAGTCCCAATGGATCATAAATGGACGCTACATTGGCCAACACTGATCTCTTTGTCCAAGTCACATTATTGCAGTTGAGGGGCCCCCACTGAGAATTGAAATGAGTCACGACTCGAATGCCACAACAAACCAAGTGTTTTTTTGGCGCCATCTTCAAAGGGAAGACTGCATGACACCTGGCTCTCGCGAAGTGTTGATGGGATGGCTTCCAAAATATCAGGATTGTTGGATCGCCATTTACGGATGGGAAATCCTCCGGTTTTCAGGAGCGATGTGAGGTCTTTGTATAATTGGATGGCTTCTTCAATGGTATCTGACCCTGTCAAAAGATCATCAACGTAGAAGTCTCTTTTGGTAACTTTGGCTGTTGTAGGGTATATGTCTTGACCATCGAGTGCCACCTGCAGTAAACAATGGGTAGCTAGATAAGGAGCCGCTGAAGTACCATAGGTTACTGTAGTCAATCGGTACATATCCAGTTGTTGATTCTGAGAACTGCGCCATAAGATTCTCTGGAAGTCTCGATCTGCTTCATGAATCTGGATCTGTCGGTACATCTTCTCGATATCTGCTGTTAGCGCATACTTGTGTGTACGGAAGCGAAGAACGATCGAGAACAGATCCTGCTGAACAGTTGGCCCAACCAACATCACGTCATTCAGGGAGATCGACGAAGTAGTTTTAGACGACGCATTGTAGACAACTCTGACCTTGGTAGTGCTGCTCGTAGCCTTGATTACCGCGTGGTGAGGCATGTAATAAGCAGGTTTCTGCTGGTCACTAGGTTCGACAAGTTCCATGTGTCCTAGTTGTAAATATTCGTTCATGAATTTGATATACTCGTTCTTCAGGTCAGGTTGTCGATGCAATTTCCTCTCTATAAAGCCAAAGCTCCTCCTGGCATTGTCAAAGGAGTCACCAAATTCTCCTACTCCTTGCCGAAGTGGTAGTCTCACTATGAACCTGCCCGACTCATCGCGCGTGAAGGATTTCTGAAAATGTTCCTCGCATTGAGTTTCTTCCTTGAAATGGCTACGAGTCGTAAGCTCTTCCTGTTCCCAAAAGCGTTCCACCTCAGTGTGCAAGGTTTCAGCCGTGGACAACAATGATGTTGTTCCATTCTTACGTTGTTGAACTGAGTGAGAGGGGATACATCCAGATAGCACCTAACCTAGTTGTTTATTTTGAAGAGTAGGGTAACAATCCCTAGTTTGTTGTTCAGGCCATAAGAGTTCAAATAATAGAGTAGCACCTAACAGTAGATCTATCTCTTTGGGCTGGTAGAAATTCGGGTCAGCTAATGGAATGTTGACGGGCAGTTGCCAGTCCTCGTAATCTATTCTAGATGAAGGCAGTGGACCAGTAATCTGACGCAGGACAGAACATACTATATGCCGACTATAAGTACTAACTCTCGACTCTATCTGAAGTTGACAGAAGTAAGAGGATTGAGTCGCTTGCGTGTTGCTGATACCATTTATAGGTATCGAATGACGATTCAGTTTGATACCCAAACGGTCTACTAAGTCTCGAGACACGAAGTTCATCTGTGATGCACTGTCTAATAGTGCTCGACATTGATGCATTTGACCTTTGCTATCCCTAATGTTAATATTGGCAGTTGATAACAATACTTCATTGTGAGGACATGTGCTTCTGACAAAACAATATGCTTGCTGCTGGGATGCATGTAGTACCGGGGTAGCAGTACTGTTCATATTCTGGTGTATATGTAACAATGCGTGGTGACGTTTATTACATGTTCTGCAGTTGCCTGAGTTGCAATTATTGGCTACATGGTCACTTCTCAAGCAATTGAAACAAAGATTATATTCCCTCACAACATCTACCAGGCTATTTACGCCCATGTACTTAAATTTGGGGCATTTATGCAGACTGTGAGATGTCTTACATAGCTACAATAAGGTGACGTGGTGACGAAAGTTCGATGTGGTCCCCTTGAACTTGTACCATGCTTGACCTCATCTTGGGTTACAGCAGCTGACTTGTTGAACGTGACTATTTCTAAAGTTCGGCAATTGTTTTCCAAGAATTGAATTAAGTCCTTCAAGTTGGCGTGCGATTCATTTTACGTACCGTTCTCCCATTGCTTCCTGAGATTGAAACTGACTCTCTCCAAAACTAAGTGTGACAGCATGAGGTCATGCAAGGGCGTTTCAATTTTTAAAGCTTCTATTGCATTAAGTTGCTGCTAAGTTGATTTATTAGCAAACGCAGCTCCTTAGGAGAATCGTGCTTTGCATTGGGGAGTGACAACAATTCCTTGATGAGGAGATCTGATAAAAGTCTGGGATTGTGATACCGACTGCGAATCATTTCCCAGGCGACCTTGAAGTTATCATGTGAAATTGGTAAATTCTCAATGAGGTGGCGTGGTTCCCCAGACAAGCATGATAGAAGATAATAGTATCTTTGAATGTCAGTGATTGTTCCATTATTGATGATCAGCGCTACAAAGGTGTCATAGAAATGCATGCAATCTTGTAGAGCGCCATTGAACTTGGGTAGTGAAATAGTTGGAAGTTTTAGTGCACAACTATTGCTCATGTTATCACTATTTACAGGCGGAGGTGGGTGTGCATGTTCGGGGCACAATAGCGTTTCCAATTTTGACTTAATGTCCAAGCCTAAATTATCAAAGGCTGCTCTATCTAGATCATGTGTTTCGTTTTCAGCATCATCGATTTCCAATTGCATCTGAATGTCATTATACTCATCCATTAAACTCGCCAATGATTGCTTCCTAACCATTATATCGTTAAAATTCCCACCTGCAAATTCATTCACGAATGTACTTAAGCGAGTCACTCGAGATTTGATGACTGCTCTTTTCTTTGTCAATACACGTTTTTGATTGGTATCCATGATGACCCGGTAAGAAAAGGACAAAGGAAATGTTGAACCAGAATGTACTTACTGATGTAGTTCTGTGCCCTCTAACTTAACCAAGTTAGCTATTTTCATAGATGGTTACGTAGTTCACCTATATCCGGCAATCGGAAGGACCAAAAAATGTTGTGTGCAAAAATTCTCTCTGGTAGCTCATAAGGGATTTCCACATTTACTTAATTACGACGTTTATATCTTAAAACTAACTGGAACATAAGAGGACAATATACAATAATATAAGACAAGGAGCTCATGAAGTCAAAGAAATGGCATTACACGGAATGCGCAAGATACCCGACCGTGCTACGGGCACTGCCGTACATGGGCACTGGGTGAACTACCGTTAATATAGGGAGCAGCACCGTACAACTCGTATAACTTATTATTCATTTGTAGATAGAGGGCAATGTAGGATTACGCGCAAATTACATGTTTTACTTATTAGTAAGATAGATAGGAGGCAATTTAGGATTACGCGCAAATTACATACATTACTTATTTTTCACATAGATAGTTATTCTTGTTTTAAGGGATGGAACCAGAAGTCATCTGCTCATATTCTCATAGATAAGGGGCTATTTAGGATTACGCGTTAATTACATATATTACTTATTATTCACATAGATAAGGGGCAATTTAGGATTACGCGTAAATTACATGTATTACTATATATTATATTTTATATTTCCGTGTCCGAGGGACACACTAAATTCTTCCTTTGCAGAACTCCGTAGCTCTTTTCTCTCGGTCTGTTTCCAAGATAAGGTCTTCCTGGCTGCAGGTGTCATTCAAATCTTGGCACGTGAGCAGGTGTTGTAGAGTCTGGATTCCTCCACAGTCACATCTTGGATTTTCTGCATAACCCCACTTCACAAGGTTGCTACGACACTTAGGCACTCCGGTTCTCATCCAATTTAAGGACCTCCAAGTGGTATAAGACAAATGTGTACCACTGCTCACTTCTTCTTTAGGGGTAAACCCCTCTGGTACTATTTGTTTCCACAGTGACAAACGCCGGACGTCTGGTTTGGTATGGAGGGGTACTGTTCTCTTATTGTTTGTATAAACAGGTTAAAAGTTCCGCCTGATCAATACTTTTATTGTTCTCTTAATAAAACTCTTCCCGCAACACCCCCTAGTGCAGCGAATCCACGACCTACTAGCCGGGCTGTGCCACGCTGACACTCGAATCACCTTTCTGCGGCTTCCAAGCCACATGGGAATTGCGGGAATTGAGTTAGCGGATCAAGCTGCAAAAGAGGCGGTATCACTACCACCTCGACCAATGGAGGTACCCGCTAGAGATATTCGCTCTCAGTTACGCCTACAAGTTCTGGCATTTTGGGAGAGTCAGTGGCTAGCTGACCCACTGCCAGTAAACTGAGAGCGATCAAGGGAACTACTCGCGTGTGGCGGAGCTCTTTCCGGTCACGGAGAGAGTCCGTCATTTTGTGTAGGCTAAGGATAGGTCATACAAGATCCACCCACTCGTACCTAATGAGAAGGGAAGACCCCCCACTTTGTACCTGTGGAGCCGTATTCACCGTGGCCCACATTTTTACCGAGTGTGTGGATCTTGCTGACTTACGAAGAAACCTTGGTTTGCAGACGACACTCAAACTTATATTAGCCGATGACGCGTTGGCTGCTGATCGCGTTATCCGCTTTATAAGTGAGAGTGGGTTAGGGCCAGCAATCTAAATTTTCCAGTGAACATTGACTCAACGACTTGTTCGTTTTTGAATGATAATTTGTTGTTTTTCCGTAATTTTTGTTTATTTTTATAATTAATATTTTTATTTAATTTTTTGTTCGTGTTTCATTAATTTTTGGTCTTTTTAAATTTAGGTGTCCACCTCAAAATTTTAAATTCAATTCCAAATTTGTATTCTTTAATCTGTGTTAAGAGGGGCAGATGACCTCGTAGTTCCGCCCCTTAAAACAACAATAACTACTACTACTCACTCCTTTCCAGACATTCAACTTTCTCCGGGCCTCTCTGTTGCGAAGATGAAATGCACATGTGTCTTTCCTTTTTATTCACATAGACAAGGTGTAATTTGCCGCCTCCGTGGTGTTGGGGTTTCGCCTGCCTCTCACCTGGAGGCCACGGGTTCGATTCCCGGCTCCGTCAGGGTATTTGGAAACAGACGTAGGGCTGGAATGGGGTGCACTCAGCCTCTTGAGGACAATTGAATAGCTGTCTGACAGTGAGGCAGCGCCCCGGTCACGAAAAACAAGATTAACGTGCGAGGGGACCCGATGCGTTGACCACGCATCACCCCAATATCTGCAGGCCAAATGGCTGGGCAGCGGTCGCTTGGTAGGCGTAGGCCCTCCATGGGCTATTGTGCCAGGGATTATGTAAGGGGTAATTTAGGATTACGCGTAAATTATATGTATTACTTATTATTCACATAGATAAGGGGAAATTTAGGATTACGCGCAAATTACATGTATTACTTATTATTCACATACATAAGGGGCAATTTAGGATTACGAGCAAATTACATGTATTACTTATTATTCACATACAGAAGGGGCAATTTAGAATTACGCGCAAATTACATGTATTACTTATTATTCATATAGATAGGGGGAAATTTAGGATTACGTGTCAATTACAGGTATTACTTATTATTCACATAGATAGGGGGCAATTTAGGATTACGCGCAAATTACATGTATTACCTATTATTCACATAGATAAGGGGCAATTCAGGATTACGCGCAAATTACATGTATTACTTATTATTCACATTGATAAGGGGCAATTCAGGATTACGCACAAATTACATGTATTACTTATTATTCACATAGATAGGGGGCAAATTAGGATTACACGCAAATTACATGTATTACTTATTATTCACATAGATAAGGGGCAATTCAGGATTGCGCACAAATTACATGTATTACTTATTATTCACATAGATAGGGGGCAATTTAGGATTACGTGCAAATTACATGTATTACCTATTATTCACATAGATAAGGGGCAATTCAGGATTACGCACAAATTACATGTATTACTTATTATTCACATAGATAAGGGGAAATTCAGGATTACGCGCAAATTACATGTATTACCTATTATTCAAATAGATAAGGGGCAATTCAGGATTACGCACAAATTACATGTATTACCTAATATTCACATAGATAAGGGGCAATTCAGGATTACGCGCAAATTACACGTATTACTTATTATTCACATTGATAAGGGGCAATTCAGGATTACGCACAAATTACATGTATTACTTATTATTCACATAGATAGGGGGCAAATTAGGATTACGCGCAAATTACATGGCAAACTACCTCACTCCTCTTCTTGTCTAGAACGCCTCAATATAGCGCTGCCTTGGGTTTTTGTGGGTATCTACTCACATAACCTAACGGCGGTGCTTTTTGAGGATCCAACCAGCCTTCGGGCTGACTACCTAACAGACAGACTTATTATTCACATAGATAAGGGGCAATTCAGGATTACGCACAAATTACATGTATTACTTATTATTCACATAGATAAGGGGTAATTTAGGATTACGCGCAAATTAAACGTATTACTTATTATTCACATACAGAAGGGGTAATTTAGGATTACGCACAAATTACATGTATTACTTATTATTCACATAGATAAGGGGCAATTCAGGATTACGCACAAATTACATGTATTACTTATTATTCACATAGATAAGGGGCAATTCAGGATTACGCACAAATTACATGTATTACTTATTATTCACATAGATAAGGGGAAATTTAGGATTACGCGCAAATTACACGTATTACTTATTATTCACATACAGAAGGGGTAATTTAGGACTACGCACACATTACATGTATTACTAATTATTCACATAGATAAGGGGCAATTCAGGATTACGCGCAAATTACATGTATTACTTATTATTCACATAGATAAGGGGCAATTCAAGATACGCACAAATTACATGTATTACTTATTATTCACATAGAAATGAAAATCCACTGCCTGCTTCCAGTCTCCGACCGGGTCAGGAATGGAATGAATGAAGCCCCCATCTAGCGTCGAGGATGTGAACTGTGCCGGCTGCCGAGGCCTGACGCACTCCTCTGGGGCAATGATTAAATGAATGACACATGAAATGAAATGATAGTGGAGAGTGTTGCTGGAATGAAATTTTGACAGGGAAAACCGGAGTTCCCGGAGAAAAACCTGTCTGCCTCCGTTTTGTCCAGCACAGATCTCACATGGAGTGACCGGGATTTGAACCACGGACCCAGCGGTGAGAGGCCGGCGTGCTGCCGCCTAAGCCACGGAGGCTTTATTATTCACATAGATAAGGGGCAATTCAAGATTACGCACAAATTTCATGTATTACTTATTATTCACATACAGAAGGGGTAATTTAGGATTACGCACAAATTTCATGTATTACTTATTATTCACATAGATAAGGGGCAATTCAGGATTACGCATAAATTACATGTATTATTTATTATTCACATATATAAGGGGCAATTCAGGATTATGCACAAATTACATGTATTACTTATTATTCACATAGATAAGGGGCAACTCAAGATTACGCGTTAATTACATGTATTACTTATTATTCACATAGACAAGGGGCAATTCAAGATTACGCACAAATTACATGTATTACTTATTATTCACATAGATAAGGGGCAATTCAAGATTACGCACAAATTACATGTATTACTTATTATTCACATACAGAAGGGGTAATTTAGGATTACGCACAAATTTTATGTATTACTTATTATTCACATAGATAAGGGGCAATTCAGGATTACGCACAAATTACATGTATTACTTATTATTCACATAGACAAGGGGCAATTCAAGATTACGCGCAAATTACATGTATTACTTATTATTCACATAGATAAGGGGCAATTTAGGATTACGCGCAAATTACATGTATTACTTATTATTCACATAGATAAGGGACAATTCAAGATTACGCGTTTATTACATGTATTACTTATTATTCACATAGATAAGGGGAAATTCAGGATTACACACAAATTACATGTATTACTTATTATTCACATAGATAAGGGGCAATTCAGGATTACGCACAAATTACATGTATTACTTATTATTCACATAGATAAGGGGCAATTCAAGATTACGCGTTAATTACATGTGTTACATAATATTCACATAGACAAGGGGCAATTCAAGATTACGCACAAATTACACGTATTACTTATTATTCACATAGATAAGGGGCAATTCAGGATTACGCGTTAATTACATGTATTACTTATTATTCACATAGATATGGGGCAATTCAAGATTACGCACAAATTACATGTATTACTTATTATTCACATAGATAAGGGGCAATTCAGGATTACGCACAAATTACATGTATTACTTATTATTCACATAGACAAGGGGCAATTCAAGATTACGCGCAAATTACATGTATTACTTATTATTCACATAGATAAGGGGCAATTTAGGATTACGCGCAAATTACACGTATTACTTATTATTCACATACAGAAGGGGTAATTTAGGATTACGCACAAATTACATGTATTACTTATTATTCACATAGATAAGGGGCAATTCAGGATTACGCACAAATTACATGTATTACTTACTATTCACATAGATAAGGGGCAATTCAAGATTACGCACAAATTACATGTATTACTTATTATTCACATAGATAAGGGGCAATTCAGGATTACGCACAAATTACATGTATTACTTATTATTCACATAGATAAGGGGCAATTCAGGATTACGCGTTAATTACATGTATTACTTATTATTCACATACAGAAGGGGTAATTTAGGAGTACGCACAAATTACATGTATTACTTATTATTCACATAGATAAGGGGCAATTCAAGATTACGCGTTAATTACATGTATTTCTTATTATTCACATAGATAAGGGGCAATTCAAGATTACGCACAAATTACATGTATTACTTATTATTCACATTGATAAGGGGCAATTCAGGATTACGCATAAATTACATGTATTATTTATTATTCACATAGACAAGGGGCAATTCAAGATTACGCACAAATTACATGTATTACTTATTATTCACATTGATAAGGGGAAATTCAGGATTACGCATAAATTACATGTATTATTTATTATTCACATAGATAGGGGGCAATTCAAGATTACGCACAAATTACATGTATTACTTATTATTCACATAGATAAGGGGCAATTCAAGATTACGCGTTAATTACATGTATGACTTATTATTCACATAGACAAGGGGCAATTCAAGATTACGCACAAATTACATGTATTACTTATTATTCACATAGATAAGGGGCAATTCAAGATTACGCGTTAATTACATGTATTACTTATTATTCACATAGATAAGGGGCAATTCAAGATTACGCACAAATTACATGTATTACTTATTATTCACATAGATAAGGGGCAATTCAAGATTACGCGTTAATTACATGTATTACTTATTATTCACATAGATAAGGGGCAATTCAAGATTACGCGTTAATTACATGTATTACTTATTATTCACATAGATAAGGGGCAATTCAAGATACGCACAAATTACATGTATTACTTATTATTCACAAGCCTCCGTGGCTTAGGCGGCAGCACGCCGGCCTCTCACCGCTGAGTCCGTGGTTCAAATCCCGGTCACTCCATGTGAGATCTATGCTGGATAAAACGGAGGCAGACAGGTTTTTCTCCGGGTACTCCGGTTTTCCCTGTCAAAATTTCATTCCAGCAACACTCTCCACCATCATTTCATTTCATTTGTCATTCATTTAATCATTGCCCCAGAGGAGTGCGTCAGGCCTCGGCAGCCGGCACAGTTCATATCCTCGCCGCTTAGATGGGGGCTTCATTCATTCCATTCCTGACCCGGTCGGAGACTGGAAGCAGGCTGTGGATTTTCACTTATTATTCACATAGATAAGGGGCAATTCAAGATTACGCGTTAATTACATGTATTACTTATTTTTCACATAGACAAGGGGCAATTCAAGATTACGCACAAATTACATGTATTACTTATTATTCACATAGAAAATGAAAATCCACAGCCTGCTTCCAGTCTCCGACCGGGTCAGGAATGGAATGAATGAAGCCCCCTTCTAGCGGCGAGGATATGAATTGTGCCGGCTGCCGAGGCCTGACGCACTCCTCTGGGGCAATGATTAAATGAATGACAGATGAAATGAAATGATAGTGGAGAGTGTTGCTGGAATGAAATTTGACAGGGAAAACCGGAGTACCCGGAGAAAAACCTGTCTGCCTCCGTTCTGTCCAGCACAGATCTCACATGGAGTGACCGGGATTTGAACCACGGACCCAGCGGTGAGAGGCCGGCGTGCTGCCGCCTAAGCCACGGAGGCTTTGTTTATTATTCACATAGATAAGGGGCAATTCAAAATTACGCGTTAATTACATGTATTACTTATTATTCACATAGATAAGGGGCAATTCAAGATTACGCACAAATTACATGTATTACTTATTATTCACATAGATAAGGGGCAATTCAAGATTACGCGTTAATTACATGTAATCCTTTTCAGGGCTTAGGCGGCTTCGGTGGCGTAGTTGGTAGCATGCTGAGCTTCTATGCCCAAGATAGCGGGTTCAAACCTGGCCGAAGCCGTCGGATTTTTATGAGCGTTAAAAATCCCTCAGTATGCCTTCCTTCGGAGGGGAAGTAAAGCTGGCGGTCCCATGTCATAGATTTATGGCATGTTAAAGAACTTTCCACTTATTACACCGGTGTGAAACTAAATTGTATAGGTTAAGAATGTAAACAACCCTCTTAGTTTGCTACGTTCGTTGCCAAGAGCCGACTGCGGTAGCGTCTAGTAGCTAAGTTCTGAACTAGGCCTAGTAGTCGTTGACGGTGGCGTTTGGCGGCAAAAGTAGGAACTATTTGAAAAATTCAAAGTTGCAGTCTATACCTGAATTAAAAAAAAACATATACACACACTAATACAGTCATCACAATTAACACCAGTTATCAGACAGTTTCTACACACACCGCAAGTACACGGGGCTACATGACCGCGTTGTCGCAGCCCCTAAACTAAGGAATCAACCAACCAACCAACTTTCCAGGGCTTGTGTTGTATATAAATTGAACGTGTTGACCAACTGAAAAGTATAAATTGAAAACCTTTGGTTTGGGTTGATGTACCGTATGTACTGTATGTGACTATCCACTTAAAGGAACTGTACTCATCAACGAGAGGTAATGGTTATTTACAATTCCCTTTGTAGACAAGAAAGGAGAGCTACATAATTAACCAAGTAAACACATACCAGGACTTTTAATTAGAGGGGGTTGTCTCTGAATGATATGACGTTCTTCTCTTTTGTTTGCCTGGGATGAACCTCACTTTGTTAAAATAGAACGACTGCATAAACATTTCACTCGACACGATGCACCATATTAAATTATTTGCCTTTTACATTTCTCGAAGAAGAAGATAACCTGAGAAGTAAAAGTTCGAACACATGCAATGTTCACTAATGCATGTTGACAGCCTTACATAGTAAGTTACATAGTTACATAGTTTGGAGGGGTTAATGATCCCTTGAAGTAAATTGTTGAAGGTCAATTTCTTCTGGTCAAAATATACTGGATTCGATTGTATTGGATAATACATTCTGGGTAAATGAAATGTCGTACGGACGCCCATGAGTGACCTGTTTCGGCGAGAAACATATTGGACGGAATGAAAGTTGCTGAAAGCACGCTTCTTTCATGATGTTCACTGTCTTTTGTCTGAGCCATTTTACACTAGAGTTCCTGTATATTTTCAGAGTTGTCGTTATATATATATTTTTTTACAAGGGAAGTGGAAAAATCTTGCACAATTCTTTGAGAAGGGTCCGCACTTCTCAAGAGTGTGGGATTCTTACCCACTAAAAACCACACCCTGTCCTCTTGACCAAACCCATCCCGGGACCACTTTAGTATTACTTCAGGACGGAGCCATTTTCTTTGCTTAACAAGCACCTTCTTACTTCTCAATTCATACTCAGTCCACGGATCGCAGACTTAAACAACTAAATCGTGCAAGTCCCCTTCCGACTTCTTCTGACGAAGGACCACCTCAACGAGGAAAGCGACCGTATCCCAGTTGAGCTCGTTCCTCAGCATAATTCCAACTACTGTATATTGTCCGGCGTTATTGGACCAACCTCAGCTTCAAGTTGTTCTTTTTCTGCTGCCCAACGATCGCAGACGAAGAACGTATGACATACGTCATCTCGTTCGTTCTCGCAGTAAATACATGCTGGACTCCTTACTTTGGCCATACGATGAAGGTAACACCGAAAGTAGCCTTGACATGTCATCATCTGAGTTAGAAAGTAATTAGTTTCCCCATGTTTTCTACTTGTCCACTCAACCAGACTGGGTATCAGCCGAGCTGTCCATCTTCCTCTGAGATCGTCATTCCACATCTGCTGCCAAAGCTCCATCTTGCATGCCAGGCTTCCTTCCGGGCCAGAGCCTTGCCCAATTCTACTCGTCGGAAGTATACGTCTTTACGTTCTTGCGCGAGTAAGTCAATTGGCGCAACACCTGAGACAACCAGAACTGCAGGTTCCGAAACTGTACGGTAAGCACACGCCACCTTCAGAGTTCCTCTCCTCTGTATTGCAGCTAGGTGTTTCCTATACTTCTCTATCCTCAGCGAATCAGACCAAATCTCCGCTCCATACAGGAGAATAGACTGCGCCGTGGACAACAGTAGCCGACGCTTGCTTTGTCTAGGACCATGCACATTAGTCATGAGTCGACTAATGACAGCTGTCACTACTTCCGCCTTGTCTGCTGTCTTCCGTATATGAGACCAGTATGTCAGTTTCGTGCCAAGAGTAATTCCTAGGTACTTTGAAGTGGCTCCAGTTCTAACGACCACCTCCCCAACTTTCATGGGCATTATTGTGTCCATTCTCCTCCTAGTTGACATTAATATTTCAGTTTTCGCCATAGGTAAATTCAGACCATGAGCGTTCATCCAACCACTCACCCGCCGCATTACCTGATTGAGTTTCCACTGAGACAGAACCGCATATCGGGCTACAATCACCGCTGCAATATCATCAGCAGTAAGCCGTCGTACAAGATGTTCCATAAATCCGGGACCAGGATAGATCCTTGCGCTGCTCCTGCCGTGACTTCCCTCCTCCTCTGACCGTCTGCAGTGTTGTATAACAGGGTACCATCCTTCAAATAATCTTTCATTATACGCAGGAGATATACAGGCACCTGGAAAATGATTTGAAGAGCTTCAACCATATCTATCCACCTAGCTGAGTTGAAGGCGTTCTTCACATCCAAGGTTATCAGAAGTGTTATTTTCCTAGAATAGTGGTTACCTTCCTGTGCTTGATTCGCAGCTTCAACTACTACGCGTACTGAATCTATTGTACATCGCCCACGGCGGAAGCCAAATTTCCCGTCGGACAGATTCCCGGTGGCTTGAATAGACGACAGTATGCGAGGTTTTAATAGCTTCTCCCGCACTTTTCCCGCAATGTCTAAAATACATAGTGGTCTGAAGGACCTTTTTTAATCAGCACTAGGCGAGCCATTTTCCAACGGGCATTAAAGACACCTGCTCTCCGACAACAGTTGTACATTTCAAGCAGTAGCTGCGGACAAACCATGACAGCTAGTTTCATAGCTTCCGCAGGTACCCCGTCAGGGCCTGGAACCTTCTTATTCCGCAGGGAGCCTACTGCTTCCTTCAGTTCATCTATGGTAAATAGAGGTATGAATTGCGGCTCAAGTACGTCACCCGCATAAATTCGCACAGGATGAGTAGGGAATAGCTTGTCTACAATACCATCCATCGTCCGTGCATCCAGCGTGGAATTGGACATGGTGCCGAGTTTCTTGGTGACAATTCGGTAGCCTAATCCCCAAGGATCTACTTCTACTTCTTTAACTAACAACTGCCACATGATAGTCTTACGTCTTCTGATGGCATCTCGAAGGGTTCTCTTAGCTGCAAGGTGCTCAGCGGATCTCAAATCAGCCTCTGGTCGATGCCTGCAACGCTGAGCTCTTCTTCTGAGTCGGAGGCAAGTTCTTCGAAGATCAGAGTTGTCGTTAATAATAATAATAATAATAATAATAATAATAATAATAATAAAGATGGTGAAGATGATGATTATTATTAACACAGTGCTTGCTAGTGGTGATCCTAGCGGTTAAACATTTCAACTCTAGTGGAAAGTGAAATAATGCCAATTGAAACGTTTTGAGGTTTTACTGTAATAACAAGTGGTGGTGAAAATTGTTTTAGGGATAGATTTTGTTCAAAACCTCACTGTCATTATTATTTGTCTACAGTCTCTTGTTCTGCTGCTAGTGAACCTTGGGAATCATTTCACGTCAGACAAGTTGAAGTACCTGCCGCCCGTGGTGATAGCCGAGACCTACCTGGATGACCTGTGGAAGTATTGCACAGACCAGGTAGTGCTTACGTCCATCAAGGGACGGGTCACTGGGAGGTCAGTCCTCGTGGTGGAGGAGAAAAAATCACTTAAAAATCAAGAAGGTAAGACGTTAAACACTAATGCAGATTTTCATTATAAGCAATGCTAGACATCATTGCTGCCAACTGCTTAGATTGATGGCACACTTTTGGCTAGTTTGTCCTCAAAATCTGCCAGATAATTGGATATTTTTAGCCTATTTTCATTTATGAAAAACAAATAGGCGTATGAGACCACTTTTGTCTGGGTGTATGTGTGTGCGTATGTGTGTGTTCCTAATAAAATCTAAACGGCTGAAGCGACTTCAAAGAAACTCGGTAAGGACATCGGTCTAGTACTATTTTGAATGACCCCGCACGTGCCCCCTCAAATTTTAATACGTCTCACCAATCCAACATGGCGGCTGTGCGAAATATTTCACCGGTATTTTATATCTCCAGAACTCCTATCGATATCACCCTGAAATTGTATATGGTGATAAAGGGCTCCATTATAAGTTCACATATGTGGCTTTCAGAAACCTATTAAGTACATAACGGACATAGCAGCCAAGCGAAGTTGAAACATTTAAATAGACTTTTCTCGCGATTTAACCATTCGAGCGCAGTGAAACGTGTTCCAACAAAACATAAAACATTGTTGTTCAATTGTTTTCATAAACTCAAGATGAGCCCCTAAACTAAGGAACCAACCATCCTACTCAAGATGGCGGCTGTGCGAAATTTTAAAATTATTATTTTATTTCTTGTGTCCTAATCATGCAATCCTAGTCAACGTTTGAATATTGAACCTACGCAATATTCGTCATCTAACAGTGCATAACTCTATGGCGTACATTATAAAAATACAACATGGCGACCATCTGAAATACTTAGACGGTTCTCAATATCGACTAATCTATGACAGAAATCAAACTGAACTTTTGTATGTTGATAAAGGCTATTGACATTAGTTCATCTATGGGACTTTCAATGAGCTGATGAGCACAAATCCTACATGGCGCCTGACGCGAAATTTAATAATTTAAGTGAACGTTTCTCGCGAGTCAATCATCTGAACGCAGTGAAACTTGGTACGGTGAATGCTTATACAAATTTAAATCCACTGACATGTAATTTATTTCAATTGTTTTCATGACCTCAAGATGGTGGCTGTGCGAAATTTTAAAATTTCGTTTTAATTTCTTGTGTCCTAATCATGCGATTGAAGTTTGAATAATAAACCTACGCAATAGTCTTCATTTAATAGTACATGGCCAACATATATAAAAAATCCAACATGGTGAACATCCGAAATATTTAGACGGTTCTCAATATCTACGAATATATTACAGCAATCAAACTGAAATTTTGAATGTTGATAGAGGCAATTAACATAAGCAGGATATGTGAAAATAGGCTGTTTAGTTCTTCATGGAACAACTTGTTTCATTTTTAAAGACATTCCTTATGAATTTGCTCCACTTGCAGCCAGCTTCATTTTTAGCCTACTTTCGATTTTTGCAAAAAATGAAAGTTGGTGTATTCTTGGAATATACGGTACAAGAGAATATAAAGTTTAATGCTCTTTGCTTGTTCATTCCTTCTTCTTCATCATCAAACACCAACAGTGATCTTCTATTTTCTCTTTGATGATCATGTCGCTTATATCTTTTGTGAGTCTGTTCTAGATATATATCTTCCATGACCCACCTAGCGTCATCTAGCAGCGAATCTCTGAAGCTCTTCAACTCTTCCTGGTGCAAGAGGACTTCATTTTCCATCTGGCCACCAGATTGTGCTACCATCGCCAGCTATCTTCTCCATGAGCAAGAGGACTTCGTTTACTTTTTCACTCACCATGCTGTGCTAGTATCGCCTGTTATCAACTCTTTGAAGACCATCTCCTCAAGAGAATTTCATTTCTTATGTTGGTTATGCTGATATGTATACCTTTTGTCTCCTACCCCCACTCCTTTCCCTTCCTTGGTCCCTCTGTGCGTCGCTGAGTGGGTCTCACTAGTGCGCTGGCCGTCGACTCAGTTAAGGCTCAACTAGAGCTAGCCTCCTGACCTATCGAGGCATTTTTCAGATTCCACGCCATGTGGTAACTTTAAACATCAAAGGGAACTTCACCTTCGACATGCAATCAAGTTAAGTACCAACTTCAAGTTTTAACCTCATCTTCATGGTTTTAACTTCTACATGCTTTTAACGATCTTTTATAGGCAGTGTGAATTTTTTTTTTTTGAAATAATCATTCTTCGCGGGATTTGCCATGTTGAGCTTTTGTCTGTCTAAGCCAACCTTAATGGAAAGTAGCTTTTCTTAAGCTAACCAAATGAGAAATCTTCTCACCACGTGGGATATTATTTAATACCCGCTGTCTATAAATCACCAAGCTAATTCCTCCGCTGGATTAACTTTGGCCCCATTCTTCTATTAAGATCGTTCTGGAACCTTCCAGATCCTGTACTTTATCTACAAGTCCTGCCGTCATGTATTTTTCACTCACTTGTGGGAATACTATTTAAAATGAGGAATCTTCCTTATAAATTACTGCAATAGAGAATTTTCTTCCACCGATGGAATGTTCTATGGCGCATTTAATTGTAATTCACAACCTTCTCAAGAAATAGACTTTCGCCTACCTAGTGCAACCAGTTATTTTCATTATTGCAATAATTTCCTTTCTCATAAACTTTCGTGTTTCTACAGTGAACTTTTCATCTATTTAACAGACTATAGTGATAACTAGTGCTTGTTCCACTTTCCACCGCGTCGCGATCGTCCGTTTACATTAAATAAGGCCATGAACAATTCTCCTCAATCCCAATTGATCTTCCCTAAACCTTCTACTAACACACCATATTAATAAAATTGTAACTTTTCTATAAGGTGTCACTATAACGAAGTGCCCTTCCATTTTTGCTTGTTTATCATTAATTAATCTCTGTATAACTACGTGTTTTATACACGGTTCATGCTTATATTGTTTCTTCCCTATAATCAGGGAAAACAATTCTTTCAACTCTTGAGTGAGTTATTTCTAGGTCTCACGAAATGGAAACTGCCCCATTTGGCTTGTGATTCCTACTTAACCATAGGAGGTCGAGAACCTTCCTTTTGATTTTCTCTTCAGGTTTCACAGTAGGTGACCTGCCCTTATTTGTATAATGACCCAAAGTAATTCCGCTTAAATATAAGAAGTTTTAGGAACTTCTATCTTATTCTTCATGTTTTTCTTATTGTTATTTTTGTAGTTGTCACTCTCTCTAGAATATTCTCTCAGAAATTTCTTAAAGTACACTTCTTGTACTCAATTTAATGTTTAAACTTTAATTACTTCATTTGTCTTTTTTAAATCTTATAAAGATTTTAGAACATATATAAGGTTTGAAACCTCATAAATTGTCAATTGCCTGGAGCAAACGTTTAATGTTTTCTGAGGTCTGTGACCCAAAAATTGTTAACCAAATTGAAAATATATATTTGTTAAAGTTATTAACTTCTTTTGCCTTGTTAAATAAATTAAATATTTGTCTTTGGATTTATCATTTCGCAAATACAACTGTTAGGCAAGATCCTGTCTTCCTTGACTCTTCCTCAGTTCATGCCATCGTTAATACAGAACAAATCTACTGCTATTTGTCTTGCCAGACTATCACCCTTCCCCATAGTAGCCTTATGCATGCTTGGGAGGAAATACACTAAAGCCTTTCTCTGGCAAACCGCCCAAGTCTTAGCTGCGGTTCCCGTCAGCTTCGACCAAGCTCGTACCCACTTTAGGTATCAGAGAGCGGATTTGCAGTTGCAACCGCCTCTAAGTGCATTAAAGGTTTAATTTATAACTTTCGTGGAACTCTCATCCTATTTCTCTATCCTTTTTCTCCAGTCCGAAACCAACCTCCTTTTTTTTAATCATCTTCCCTTGGTGGGTAGGTTATTCCCCAGCCAATAATCTACCCAAATTTTGGTGCCGAAACCCGGGAGAGTCCATTTTCTATTCTTATTCTTTTTAAAAGTGTCATTTGACAATACTTTGCAAATTATTAATATCTGCTTTGAATCTTTCAGCTATAACCATATCGTGCAAAGCCTGTGAAGTGGAAAGAGGCCGCTCCTGTCTCCTTTGGTGTGTCCCGTTCTTTCTACTTATTTGCTGCTGCCAGCCTGACAGCATCTCCAAAGTTCAACAGTTTCGTGAGTTACATTTCAATCTATTTTCTTTAACATGGCTCCTACTGAAAAGGATGAAACTCTCATTGCTAGACGTTCTTCCTATAAAGGGCAACTCACCAGATTCAGAAATTTCATCAACAAATTAAATCCCGCCGAGTGTGATTTAGACATCTTAACACAACGCCTTAAGTTGTACGAACGGTCCTATGATTATTACGATCAAATTCAAACCGAGATTGAATCCGCTTGCCCAGAACTTCAATCGGATCGGGACGAGGTCGAACCCTTGTACTTTGAAGGGATTGCCAAGGCCCACCAACTGATCCGCAGTATCTCAAAACTGGACACTAGGGTCATCAATCCGGCCCAGTTCGCACCCGCTTCAGTTCACAAGAACAAACCGAAACCGTTACTTCCTAAGATAAGCCTACCTCACTTCTCAGGCCAGGAAGGTGAATGGTATTCTTTTTATGAACTTTACTGCTCACTCGTTCATGACAATAAGGAAATTCCCGACATTCATAAATTCTACTTCTTACGTACGTCTTTGGAAGGTGAGGCCTTGGCCTTGGTTCAGTCACTGCCTTTAAGCGCAGATAACTACCACATCGCCTTTAATCTCCTTAAAGAGAGATATGGCAATTTACGTTTGTGTGTAGCTCGTCATATCCGCTGCCTTTTCAACCTGCCAGTCGTCAAACCTAATGACGTCACCTCTTTAAGAGACCTGTTGGACTCTATGCAGTTAAATGTTAGAGCATTATATCAACTTAAGCAGCCCGTCCAAACATGGGACACCATACTTATTCATTTAGCTACATCCAGATTCGATTTTTCGACTTTAATGGCTTGGGAGATCGAACTCGCCCGCAAGGAGGAATTTTCGTTCGAACACTTAATCTCGTTTCTCAACAGCCGATGCCAAGTCCTTACAGCACTCTCATTTCAGTGCGAAAATGTCGAAACGAGTCATCAGTGTCACATTTTTGAGAAAAAACTTGCTTTTTCAAAGGGTCATCAGCCCCCATCTGTCGAGAACAAGCAAACCCGTTCTTCTTTCAATCATCCAAGAGAACATATCAGGCCGCTCAACAAATCTTTAAAATGCACGCTCTGTAAACAGTTTCACACTTTGTACTCGTGCAAATCCTTTAAAGAATTGTCTGTTGAAGACAGAAAGAAGTTTGTCTTCAATAGCAAACATTGCTTCAACTGCTTGTCACCTAAGCATTCTTCTTCAAACTGTACGTCATCCAATCTCTGTTTCCATTGCAAAAAACCGCACCATTCTTTATTGCACATTCATGATAAATCGAGGTCATCAGTACCTGCCTCTTCAAACTCCATGCAGAGCAGCTCCGAACAAACTAATGCTTCTTCCTGCATTTCTAACGCCGAAACTTCTCACAGTGCGCAAGCCCTTTTGTCCACTGCACAATTCGAAATCCAAGATAAATTTGGAAATTGGTTTCGAACCCGTGGTCTTCTCGATTCTGCTTCAACCCACAACTTTGTTTCGCGATCGTTAATTAAAAAACTAGGTCTTTCGTCATCAACGACTTCTATCAATGTATCTGGCATTGACAATTTGAAAACTCAAGTCTTACAGTCTTCAAAATTGAAAATCAGAGACATTTGTCAAAGAAACACCAATCTTAACTTAATCTGTCTCATTCTTACCAGTATTGGCAAGGACCCTCCTAGCAGCTCTATTAATACCTCCGGTTTAAAGATTCCTTCGCACTTAAGGTTAGCTGATCCTCAGTTTAATGCTCAAGGTCCCATTGAGATACTTTTCAGTGCCAATGTTTTTTGGAATTGCCTTCGTAAACAGGTTCGCAAGTTATCTTCAACCGTGGTCGCTAGAGACACTGATTTTGGTTGGGTTATTACTGGTGAAATCCAACATCCCAGTCTTCAAACCAAATCGCAATGTCGTTTTGTTACTGCTGATATAAATCCCATTTCTGAAAAAGAGAACGCTCATGCTTTCGATCTCGATACTTTTGAAAAACACTTGCCGAAACGATGTCTTATCGTAAACAACTACGCCACCTTTGTAAGTTGTTTAAATGATTTTGCCTTCTTCCCGCACAAGATGGCAATTCAAGTTCGCCTCGCCTTGGGTTACTTCGCTTACCTTCTCATGTCATTTTTTATAGCAGGTAATTGCTTAAACTCTCTATCGAAAACTATCTTCCCCTTGTGGAAAACCATGGCTATCAGTCACCATCACTTCGCAGAAAGCTATGTTTCACTTCTTTCGCTATTTAGAAGGATGGCCACGGCCGGCTCCTCCCCCCTTCCTCACAATTGGAAGTCGCTCATGAAACCGCTTGAAAATCTGAATTCTCTAGCATCTAGAATAACTATTCTTACGCATAAACTCCTTCTCAATGCCCCAGCTTCTCTTCCTATTTCGGAAGAATCAAGCTTCTTTCTGTTGAAAATTGTCGGATTTCGTAATCCTCAAAATTATGCGAAATTGATTTCCTACTCTATTTCATATGGCTTTAAATCGTTTGTTCACGTCCAAGCTACGGATGACTGCATGTCGTGTTATTCGTTCCGCTTTAAGTTACAGCTGAATCAACTATTGTTGTTTGTTTACTTCGAACTGCTTGTTTGTCAAACTTGTTTGTATACAAGTTTGGGTAAGGCCAAGTTATCGTTTATTTCCTGCATGCTTGCCAAAGTTCAGAGCATGTTTCCCTTATCTCAACTCTAGCTGATTGCCAACCATTGCCTTGCGAGTCGCTTCCGTAAGTTCAGAAGCTGCTCAACTCATCACCAAAATAAACTTGTTCCGCTCAAGGACGCTTTCAGATATTTATATTCCTTATCTCGCTGTACTATGTGGGTCAAGGCCGCGCTTGCCTGTGTCTTCCACTTACTCACGCTCGTATCCTACAACTGCTTCGATTCTTGTTTATAACATCGTTGCATATCCTTTACGCGCTTTTGTATTGCACTCTGCTTACATATTTTGCACTTTTATTGTTCATTGATGAACAAACTTGTTTTTTCTCGTCGTTACATTCGATGTGTTTTTGTATTTATACTTGTTATGTCACGTTTCTCGCTGACTTAAGTATTTTTCTGCTCAACCCCATTGATACTTATTATGACTTAAGGTCATTGTTTATGGCTACTAGGTTGTTACCTATGGCGTTCTTGCTTTCTACTCGCATAGTTCCTTTGTTTATTTGGTATATTCTTATCCTTAATAGATGTACTTGTTTCTATACGCTTTGTTTAAAGTTGTTAATTTTCCTTTTGCGTCTTATCGCAATCTTTACTAGTGCCTTATTTCCCTCAGCTTCTAGCTATTTTGTGATTGAGGGTGTAGTTAACTCTCGCCCTTTAACTCCTCATTCCAATGACCCTGATGACCTGCTTCCACTTACACCTGGTCACTTCCTTATCGGCACTTCTCTTTCTGCCCCTCCTCCTCTTCCCAATTCTTACAGGGATTTTAATCTACCTATCGTTTGGCGTAAACTTGAAGCCCTCCGTAATTCTTTTTGGAAGAGGTGGAACTTGGAATATTTAACTTCCTTGCAACGGAGACAGAAGTGGTTTCTTTCCAGTCCCGACATTAAAGTGGGGGACTTGGTCTTGGTTAGGGATGTTCCCCCCCCCCTAGTCTGGATTTCGGGTAGAGTGACCGAGTGTTATCCTGGAAGAGATGGGAGAGTCAGGGTGGTCAGAGTCTTGACCACTAATGGTCCGATCACAAGACCACTGTCTTTGATCGCTCCATTACCTTTAAATGTTTAACTGCTTATTTGTTCTCTGTTGGTGTTTCCCTCCCAGTATGGTGTATTCTTGGAATACACGGTACAAGAGAATATAAAGTTTAATGCTCTTTGCTTGTTCATTCCTTCTTCTTCATCAAACACCAACAGTGATCTTCTATTTTCTCTTTGATGATCATGTCGCTTATATCTTTTGTGAGTCTGTTCTAGATATATAACTTCCATGACCCACCTAGCGTCATCTAGCAGCGAATCTCTGAAGCTCTTCAACTCTTCCTGGTGCAAGAGGACTTCATTTTTCATCTGGCCACCAGATTTTGCTACCATCGCCAGCTATCTTCTCCATGAGCAAGAGGACTTCGTTTACTTTTTCACTCACCATGCTGTGCTAGTATCGCCTGTTATCAACTCTTTGAAGACCATCTCCTCAAGAGAATTTCATTTCTTATGTTGGTTATGCTGATATGTATACCTTTTGTCTCCTACCCCCACTCCTTTCCCTTCCTTGGTCCCTCTGTGCGTCGCCGAGTGGGTCTCACTAGTGCGCCGGCCGGCGACTCAGTTAAGGCTCAACTAGAGCTAGCCTCCTGACCTAACGAGGCATTTTTCAGATTCCACGCCATGTGGTAACTTTAAACATCAAAGGGAACTTCACCTTCGACATGCAATCAAGTTAAGTACCAACTTCAAGTTTTAACCTCATCTTCATGGTTTTAACTTCTACATGCTTTTAACGATCTTTTATAGGCAGTGTGAAATTATTTATTTTTTTGAAATAATCATTCTTCGCGGGATTTGCCATGTTGAGCTTTTGTCTGTCTAAGCCAACCTTAATGGAAAGTAGCTTTTCTTAAGCTAACCAAATGAGAAATCTTCTCACCACGTGGGATATTATTTAATACCCGCTGTCTATAAATCACCAAGCTAATTCCTCCGCTGGATTAACTTTGGCCCCATTCTTCTATTAAGATCGTTCTGGAACCTTCCAGATCCTGTACTTTATCTACAAGTCCTGCCGTCATGTATTTTTCACTCACTTGTGGGAATACTATTTAAAATGAGGAATCTTCCTTATAAATTACTGCAATAGAGAATTTTCTTCCACCGATGGAATGTTCTATGGCGCATTTAATTGTAATTCACAACCTTCTCAAGAAATAGACTTTCGCCTACCTAGTGCAACCAGTTATTTTCATTATTGCAATAATTTTCTTTCTCATAAACTTTCGTGTTTCTACAGTGAACTTTTCATCTATTTAACAGACTATAGTGATAACTAGTGCTTGTTCCACTTTCTACCGCGTCGCGATCGTCCGTTTACATTAAATAAGGCCATGAACATTTCTCCTCAATCCCAATTGATCTTCCCTAAACCTTCTACTAACACACCATATTAATAAAATTGTAACTTTTCTATAAGGTGTCACTATAACGAAGTGCCCTTCCATTTTTGCTTGTTTATCATTAATTAATCTCTGTATAACTACGTGTTTTATACACGGTTCATGCTTATATTGTTTCTTCCCTATAATCAGGGAAAACAATTCTTTCAACTCTTGAGTGAGTTATTTCTAGGTCTCACGAAATGGAAACTGCCCCATTTGGCTTGTGATTCCTACTTAACCATAAGAGGTCGAGAACCTTCCTTTTGATTTTCTCTTCAGGTTTCACAGTAGGTGAGCTGCCCTTATTTGTATAATGACCCAAAGTAATTCCGCTTAAATATAAGAAGTTTTAGGAACTTCTATCTTATTCTTCATGTTTTTCTTATTGTTATTTTTGAAGTTGTCACTCTCTCTAGAATATTCTCTCAGAAATTTCTTAAAGTACACTTCTTGTACTCAATTTAATGTTTAAACTTTAATTACTTCATTTGTCTTTTTTAAATCTTATAAAGATTTTAGAACATATATAAGGTTTGAAACCTCATAAATTGTCAATTGCCTGGAGCAAACGTTTAATGTTTTCTGAGGTCTGTGACCCAAAAATTGTTAACCAAATTGAAAATATATATTTGTTAAAGTTATTAACTTCTTTTGCCTTGTTAAATAAATTAAATATTTGTCTTTGGATTTATCATTTCGCAAATACAACTGTTAGGCAGGATCCTGTCTTCCCTGACTCTTCCTCAGTTCATGCCATCGTTAATACAGAACAAATCTACTGCTATTTGTCTTGCCAGACTATCACCCTTCCCCATAGTAGTCTTATGCATGCTTGGGAGGAAATACACTAAAGCCTTTCTCTGGCAAACCGCCCAAGTCTTAGCTGCGGTTCCCGTCAGCTTCGACCAAGCTCGTACCCACTTTAGGTATCAGAGAGCGGATTTGCAGTTGCAACCGCCTCTAAGTACATTAAAGGTTAAATTTATAACTTTTGTGGAACTCTCATCCTATTTCTCTATCCTTTTTCTCCAGTCCGAAACCCACCTCCTTTTTTTTAATCATCTTCCCTTGGTGGGTAGGTTATTCCCCAGCCAATAATCTACCCAAAAGTAGACTTATGGGATCAACACAGGGCGAAAAAATGTGTGTCTGTGTGTGTGTGTGTATGTGTGCGTGTGTGTGTGAGTGTGTGTGCTCTGAATGTCTGTCCCCCCTATCAATTCGAACACGGTGAACGCGAATTGAACGAAATTTGGTACAAAGGTAGCACTAGCAAAGGACACCTCAGTGTCCTTTTTTATATCGCCTCCATCTTGACGGAAACGTAATGGCGGCCACACAAATGTTCAAAGCTTAAATCAAATTACGACTGACCTAATCATCCGATCTCTACCAAATTTTGCAACAACATACCTATGTGGGGGGAGCATCCTTTGACTAAACTAATAGGTCATCAGCCTAGTAGTTTGCGGATGGCGGCCATCTTTGTGTGAAAATCGATTCCCCCTATTAATTCGAACACGGTGAAACCGAATTGAACGAAATTTGGTACAGAGGTAATACTAGCAAAGGACACCTCAGTGTCATGTTTTATCGCCGCCATCTTGACGAAAACGTAATGGCGGCCACACAAATGTTCAAAGCTTAAATCAAATTACGACTAACCTAATCATCCGATCTCTACCAAATTTTGCAACAACATACCTTTATGGAGAGAGCATCCTTTGACCAATCTAATAGGTCATTAGCCTAATAGTTTGCGGATGGCGGCCATTGTGTGTCAATATAGATTCCCCCTATTAATTCGAACACGGTGAAACCGAATGGAACGAAATTTGGTACAGAGGTAGCGCTAGCAAAGGGCACCTCAGTGTCATGTTTTATATTGCCACTATCTTGACGGAAACGTAATGGTGGCCACACAAATGTTGAAAGCTTAAATCAAATTACGATTAACCTAATCATACGATCTCTACCAAATTTTGCAACAACACACCTTTATGGAGGGAGCATCCTTTGACCAAATCAATAGGTCATTAGCCTAATATTTTGCGGATGGCGGCCATATTTTTGTGAAAATCGATTTCCCCTATCAATTCGATCACGGTGAAACCAAATGGAACGAAATTTGGTACAGAGGTAGCATTAGCAAAGGGCACCTCAGTGTCATGTTTTATATCACCGCCATCTTGACGGAAACGTAATCGCGGCCACCCAAATGTTAAAAGCTAAAATGTAATTACGACCAACCTAATAATCTAGTCCCTACCAAATTTTGCAACAACATATCTTTATGTGGGAAGCATATTCTGACCAAACTGCAAGATCATCAGCCCAATAGTTTGCAGATGGTGGCCAAGTATGTGTGCAAATCGATTCCCCCTATCAATTCAATCACGGTGAAACCGAATTGAACGAAATTTGGTACAGAGGTAGTACTAGCAATGGGCACCTCAGTGTCATGTTTTATATCGCCACCATCTTGACGGAAACGGAATGACGGCCACCCAAATGTTAAAAGCTTAAATCAAATTACGACCATCCTAATAATTTGATCTCTACCAGATTTTGCAACAACATGCCTTTTTGTGGAAAGCACCTTATGACTGACTACAAGGTCATCAGCCCAATAGTTTGCAAATAGCGGCCATGTATGTGTGCAAATCCATTCCCCATATCAATTCAAACACGGTGAAACCGAATTGAATGAATTTTTTTTCAGAGGTAGCACTAGCAAAGGACACCTCATATTCATGTTTAATATCCCTATAGCACGTGGTATTTCAACAAGCTACTACAACAAACATTCAATTATACTCCTTGATAAGGACAAAGAGTTATAACAATACCCATGCATTTAAGAGAAAGTAGGCTATATGTTCTTTACTGAACATCTTGTTATTTGTTTTAATTGTATCATTTGGCTTGTGATAGATGGCTAGAATGAAGATATTATGGCTTAGGAATTATATAGACTTACAATTAAGGATAACATACACGCCTATGGCTGGATTCAAACTGGCAGCCAAGCGCGTGCTCACCTACATAATCAATGCCTAATCTCTAAGCCATACCAGATGACAATTGGCTTAATTTATGCAACTCCAACTCGTGTGCTTCTCGAGAACACAGCGCAATGTTACATTATATTCTTTGCGGTAGTGTAGGAAATATTGCCACTGAAATCACATATATGCCAATGGTGACCAAACGTGGTGCACGCTCGCATGTGCATTTGGAAGTAGAGCAATTCATATATTCTGTCTTCTTGATAACACTATCACGATCATCGAATTCGTTATTTACAAATAGAAAAGTAGCTGTTGTTGTCGTGTATATTTGCGTTTACAAGATAAACATAAACATGCAGTGAGGCTCCATTTCTATGTTTAGAAAATCTAAGTCAGTTTCGGTTTTTGCCGGATGGGTGACTCTGTGTGTATTGTATAGGAAGTCATTGACACGTCTGGTCAAATCATTCCTCTGCGGATTACAGTACCATCGATCCCCGAAAGGACGGGGTCTAGTTGAGTCGCTGGTTAGTAGATTAGGATTCTAAATTTGTAAATGTTTTTTATTAAATTAATTTATAGTCGCTTTAACTTAGAAAGTCTTATTGCAAAGTTTACTGTAGATTTACATTATATTAATGTACTATAGGAATACTACTGAATTGTAAGGATATCCATTTTAATATTTTATTTCATTTTATTACAATTGTATCATTATCATTTCATTTCTTATTTAGCTTTAAGTACATATATACTATTTTGGTTTAATTCTTAATTGATTTTCATTTTTTAGCTGAAGATGACCTCATTGAAGGTCGAAATATGTCCTATATATAAAAATATATATATGTGTCGAGTATTGATTTGGCGTATAATTTTAAGCACCTAGAAGAGTTACAATACATTAAATTGAATACACTATAAAACCATAAAATGAACACCAGAAATACGGGAAAGTTCAGTTACTACCGGTATGTGTTGATCAATCAGATTTTGAAATATAATCCAGAGTCTTTGAAGAACTTGATGAGTTTTTTGAGCTGTGAAGGAGATGAGAAGGCCTCACATATCTTCTAGGGAATGCCGTTGTGCTGGCACCATTGGTTGTAGAGAACACAGTCTGAGATTATGTGCTGCACAGTCAGTACGCTGTTACATGTTGAGCAGATAGGGGGTTGTTTTTTCTCGAGGAGATAGCTGTGGGTGATGTTGGTATGACCTATTCTTTTTCGTGACATTAGAACTTGATCTTGCCTAACAAGTATCAAAATAACATTTCAGTATCAAAGGAACTTATTTCATCCCCGTTTCTAAGATTACTGTAATAACGTCTTAATTTGGAATTAATAATAAAGCAATAAATAAGGTTAAAATGCCTAACCTAACCTAACCTTACCTCACATCAACTATTCTCTCTTTACCTAACATAACCTTACCTAGCCTAAACTAACCTCACTTTACCTAACCTAACATAACTTCACCTCAACTAACCTAACCAAGCCCACCTCAACCTCACGTCAACTAACCTCACCTAACCTAACCTAATCTCAACTAATCTCACCCAACCTAACGTAACATTACGTCAACTATTCTCACCTAACCTAACCTAAACTCACATCAACTAATCTCATCTTACATATCTTAACCTCACTTTACCTCACCTAACCTAAACTCACCTCAACTATTCTCACCTAAACTCACCTCAACCAAACCTAACCTTATCTCACATGAACTAATCTCACCTAACATAACTACACCTCAACTAATCTCACGTAACCTAACCAAACCTGACCTCGCGTCAACTAATCTCACCTAACCTAACCCTCACATCAACTAATCTCACCTTACCAAATCTAACCTCACGTCAACTAATCTCACCTAACCTCAAATCAACTAATCTCACCTAACCTAACCTCTCCTCAACTAATCTCACCTAACCTTATCTAACCTCAATTAATCTCGCCTTACCTAATCTAACCTCACGTCACCTAACCTCACCTAACCTAAACTGACCTCACTTTACTTCACCTAACCTAACCTTACCTTATCTCACCTAACCTAACCTCACATCAACAATCTCACCTAACCTAACCTCAACTTGGGTCGACAGTAATCCGCACAGGAATGTTTTGACCGTGCGTCCAACTAAACGTTCCCGTAACTACTGTGGACAGTTCCATGGGATCATACTCGAACTTCCCTCCGAGCTGCTCATGGGACCAACTCAACCATTCTTCTTATGAGCATCACTGACCGTGCGTTGAACTCAAATATGTTTCCGTGTCATCTGGAAGCCACCGCAAGAGCGCGTCTCCATTAATATATCTCAAGTTTTGCTCAACAGATATTAGCGAAGATATTTTGTCTCCAAATTTACTTGGGTGAATTCTACACTGGGCGAAATTCTGAGAACTTATTGCGCACGTGAAAGACAGTGCAACTCACACGTATAGTCCTGCTGAGTTCTGATAACCTCTCTCACGAATCCACCTGTAAATTTAAAACAATCTAAATTTGTCCAAGAACTGTGTTCCAAGGGGGCAGATGACCTCGATATTCCAATCCTTAAATACAACAAAAAATCACCAATCACCTGTGACTGACTTAAATTTCTTTGCGAATCGAATCCACCTATTCTCAATTTTTCCTCATGAGGCTGTGTTTAAACCGTTCTAACATTCAGCCCAGAATTAATTTCCTCAGGAGCTGACAGCCACTGACCACAAACGTTTTTGATAACTTCCTGCAGTGTTTCGGTAAGCTGATGATGGGATGTTTGAAGTATGGTCACTGCTTGGAGAGATGGTTTCCATGTGATCTCATCAACATTTGTGCAAACTTGGGAGATTCACGTTCGCGATGCTCTTTGAGGGAAGAGAACCCAGCCACAGTGTTGTTGTTTTACAGATTTTAGGGGCTTGGAAATCAAACTAATCAGCTCCGTGTTCTTGGGAACATTTGTCATAATGGTGTCTGCAGTAGTTTATGAATTTGAAGGATCCACGGGAAGAAGGGGAAAATCCACTCAAAATGTAAAATCGAGATATCAGCGCGATCTGGTAGGCCTCTTTGCGACGTATTGAAGGCACAATTGTGTCATGAGAAAATTACATTTCAAGTTGACGCTTACATATAAGTACATATAAGTAATATGTACAGCAATAAAAACGCGTATGCATAAATTACAAAGGTGTTTTCATATGACAAAAGATATATATATAATAAAAAACTTATCCTGGAACACTAAATTAAGGCATTATCAAACAGTGGTCAGACCTGAAACTCTTTATGCAGCAGACACACTTAAATTAACAAGATTTGGTGATTTAGACAAATTAGAGAAGACTGAAAGACGAATTCTGAGAAAAATACTGGGAGCTAAACGAAATAATAACGCAGAATGTAGGTTACGACCAAATGGAGAGTTATATTTGAAATGTGAAAAATTAACTAATGTAATGAGAAAGAGAAGATGACAGTTTTTTGGACACATCTATAGAATGGAAAATAGTAGACTAACTAAACAGATCTTCAACTTACTGACTAGTTACAAATCCAAACCCACATGGTTCATTGAAATTGACAAAGATTTGACAAACGCCAAAATTCAGACAGACACAGTAGCAAGCAGATCACTCTTCAGAGAAGCTATTAAAAAGGCAAAATTTCAAGAAAGGAAGACACAAACAACTGGCAGAAAGTTGACTCAAGAGGAGAAAGATCGTCACTCTAGAAGGATGAAAGAAATTTGGAAACAACGGAAATTGAATACAATGGACAATAGCCAACGTTGATTCATCGCATCCTCCAAGTGGGTTATTTGAAAGAAGAAGACGAAGAAGAAGCCGAAGAGGAAGAAGAAGAAACTTTAAAATTAGTTTCCTGAACATTTTACATTATTTGACATTCCCCTTCTTCCCCTGGACCTTTGATTTGTAATCGTGACTAGGCATGGAAAGAAGGCAGTCGTGGTCTTCGGTTAAGAATTATACTGGCATTTGCCTGGAGTAGAAGTGGGATACCACGAAAAAACACTTATTTGAGTCCGAAGTGCGGATCGAAGCCACCTCCTCCCAATTTTGCTTCATAGGACTGTGTTTGAGCCGTTCCAACATTCAGTTCAGAATTAATTTCTGAATTAATTTAATCGAATCAATGGCTGTACTAGTGAGTGTATAGCATAGAGAAGGAGCAGACCGTGGCTTTAAGTTAGTAACCACCCTTGCGTTTGACTATAGTAGAGTTGGGAAACCATGGAGAACTACTTCCAGGATGGCTGAGGTAGGAATAGAACCCTCCTATTCTCGGTTTGTCTCACGAGGCTGACAATGCGTTGGCCCCGTTCCAGTCCTCACACCAGAATTGAAATTTCTTGGCAGAACCGAGAATCGAACATCCGGGGCGAAAGCCATAAATGCTAGACGCTACACCACGAGGTGGTCCCTCTTCATTTCACTGACGAGAACTGATCACCAGGATTGATGTCATCAAGAGCGTCAGCTATCAGTGGTGACTCAATTGGGGTTGTGCAAATAACATCGGGGTTCTTGCTATCTCGGGAGAAGAAACGTAAATAGGCGTGCATAATCGTTGATACGAAGGAATAAATGCCGGTATTACATAATATAATGAGCTCAGTGTTGGATAATTAATAGGCTACTTCTACGTAATTTTGGTGGTGCAAGGCAGTGGGAGATTTCCACTCGATTCTGGCTAACAGCACTCCGTAGAGTTACGCAAGTATTATCTGCACAAGGGACTGTGGTAATCGAAACTTGACCTTCTGCCATTGTGAACGCACTATATAAAACGCAATAATCTTAAGTCCCCTTTTATTCAATCGGTTTCCAGTCTGCTGTGGGAATGTACACAGGCGTAAGGTACGTAAAACCCTGAAATGGTTTACATGTTAATCTATACTAATATAATAAAGCTGAAGAGTTTGTTTGTGTGTTTAAACGCGCTAATCTCTGGAGCTACCAGTCGGATTCGAACAATTCTTTTTGTATATGATAGCCAGATTCAAGAGGAATAGTTTAGGCTATGTAGCATTACCTCTCAGGTAACCTTAAATATTGATTTTTGTTCAGTAAGTCGGAAGAACAAGCGCTCCCGAACAGCTTCAATGATATCTAATTCTATTGTTGCCTGGCAATGCGGGCTGCATCACGTCGCCCCTACCAATGTTCTGGTGTAGAATTGCGAGCTGCTTATAATTTGCAGTCACGGAGAGTAATTAGTGCAAAAATATTGCTTAGGCCCCTTTAAACAGTTATCATCATGACAATAGTATGCCTCTGTATAAGGGCGATGGTGTTGGTGCAGTATACTGAGGTTATCAGCTGCAATAAGGGTTGGGGCTTTCCGAACCTCATCCTTCAGCGCTCCAGTTCTGTAGTAGTAATCATTATCATCCATAAAACAAATAAATCCACCGGGCGAAGCCGGGCACTACTGCTAGTGTTGAATACATTTCTTACCAGACAAAGAGAAGGGGTCCCATTTGAGCAAAAATGTAAAATTAAGCATTTTCCGCAATTGTGCGAATTGCCGAAGGGCTAAAGGGCCCGGAAAGATCTCAAATTGTGAGTCTTGGAGAGCTCTATCAGGCGGCTTCGGTGGCGCAGTTGGTATCATGCTGAGCTTCTATGCGCAAGGTCGCGGGTTCAAACCCGGCCAAAAGAGTCGGATATTTTAAGAGCGTAAAAAAGCCCTCAGTATGCCTACCTTCGGAGGAGAAATAAAGCCGGCGGTCCCATGTCATAGATTTATGGCATGTTAAAGAACCTTCCACTAATTACACTTGTGTGAAGATAAATTATAGGTTAGATTTGACTAACGCTCTTCTATGCCCAAGATAGCGGGTTCAAACCCGGCCGAAGCCGCTGGATTTTTTAAGAGCGTTAAAAATCCCTCAGTATGCCTTCCTTCGGAGGGGAAGTAAAGCCGGCGGTCCCAAGTCATAGATTTATGGCATGTTAAAGAACTTTCCACTAATTACACCTGTGTGAAACTAAATTGTATAGGTTAAGAATGTAAACAACGCTCTTAGGTCGCTACATTCGTTGCCAAGAGCCGCCTGCGGTGGCATCTAGTAGCTAAGTTCTGAACTAGGCATAGTATTCGTTGACGGTGGCGTTTGGCGGCAAACGTAGGAACTATTTGAAAAATTCAAAGTTGCAGCCCTTACTTGATTTAAAAAACAGATACACACACTAATACAGTCATCACAACTAACACAGGTTATCAGACAGATTCTACACACACCCAAAGTACACAGGGCTACATGACCGCGTTGTCGCAGCCCCTAAACTAAGGAACCAACCAACCTGACTAACGCTCTTCGGTTCCAACGTTCGTTGCCAGGAGCCGACTGTGGTGTCATCTAGTAACCAAGTTCAGAACTAGTTGGTCGTTGACGGTGGCGTTTAGTAGCAAAAGTTGGAACTACTTGAAAATCGAATGTCTGCAGTTGTTTCTTGAATTAAAAACAGATAACACACTCTAATAGAGCCATCACAATTAACACCGGTTATCGGACAGATTCTACACACACCCAAAGTACACAGTGCTACATGACCGCGTAGTCGCAGCCCCTAAACTGAGGAACCAACCAGAGCTCTATCAAACTAAAAAAAATAATTTGAAAATCACTCCTGCCTAAATGCAGTTTCGGAAAAGCAGCTTAAAATCGCTTGTTTCTTTAAGTTACTCGTTTTCTTTTTGATCCAATACCTTGCCAAATTAACTTATGTACATAATTATTTTTTAAATGTGTTCCTTGGTTCAATACCCTCAGGCGTAATTTGATTTTTTGCGAAATCTTCACATCGGTAGTAGTTATAAGGGCTTAAGTGAAACTCTGCATTGACTCACACTAGCGCGCGTAGTGGTAAAAAAGGCAAACTGCTAATATAAGGTGTGTTCAAAAAGTAACGAGCCGGAGGCTGTAATTTGTAAACCGGTGACGACGTCGGCTAATCGTGGCGTGTGTAACGAGGTGAGGTTCCGACCAAAGCGTGGAAGGTCACAGCCCGTCGCTAGAGGGCAGGCGTGCACGTCGCGTGACGATACAAAGCGAGCAGCGGCATGCATCAATTGTCCAACCAAGACCAAAACAGTAGGCCATTCGACATGCTTTCTGGTGTGGTTGACGACTGTGGGGCACCTATTGGGCACACACTTTCCGCAAGTGCAGTCGTTCCTTCATGATGGTGTGCACACTTCTGACGCTCAATCCGACCACTTCGGATATGGCGTTCACTGTCACTCGGCGGTCCTGGGTAATGCGTGCATCAACCAGCTGGACGTTGTCATCGGTAATGCAGGGGGGGGGGGGGGAGGTGCCCCGGACCGGGCATCATCGGCTAATGACACCCTTCCTTCCCTGAAGCGCTTGTGCCACGCCTTGACCCTTGCGAGGGATATGCAGTGTTCGCCGTACACTTGTGACATTCGGCGATGAATGTCCGTTCCCCCTACTCCTTCCGCTGTCAGAAACCGAACAACACCTCTTTGCTCTTCGTTTGACGCCTCCATGTCACTGTTTGCAATGCGACTGGCAGCGTTGGACGATTGATGCATGCTGCTGCTCGCTTTGTATCGTGACGTGACGTGCACACGTGCCCTCTAGCGACGGGCTGTGACCTTCCACGCTCTGGTCGGAACCACACCTCGTTACACACGCCACGATTAGCCGATGTCGTCACCGGTTTGCGCATTACAGCCTCCGGTTCGTTACCTTTTGAACGCACCTTATATAATCGACAGGATATGGTTGAGTTTCATTTGACTCACACCAGCGCTTGTAGTGGTAGAATAATCAAACTGCTAATCTTTAATCGACCGGATATGGTTGAGTTTCCGGCGAACAATTAACAGTCATTATGTGTCACTATGCCGGCACCTCGTAAGAAACGTTTGGAAAAGTGGAGAAAACAACGGAGATTAATTAATTACAAATGCACCAAAACAGAAATAGTGTTCATGGAAGGTCTATTTCAAGACGTATTAAAGTTTCATTACGATCTGATTAATCCATACTAATATATAAAAATGAGATTGTGTGTGTCTGTGTGTTACTCTATCATGCAAGAACCACTGGTCCGATGTAAATGAAATTTTGCATGGATGAAGCTGATTTACCTGGTTAACAAACAGGCAACTTTTGATTTCGATATTTAAAGATGGCGACCATTTTACTGACCTCACTACACCCTTTTGGTTCCAAAATTTCATATTTCCATTTCAAATCAAAAGAGAACGCTGAGAAATAGCAAACGATTGATGGCATATACGAGGTTTAAAATTTATTTTCTATCCCAAAGGTCCTTATCTCTCTTCGTATAACTCCAACGGTTAGCGAGTAAAACTTAACTTTGTGCTTTGAGACACGGTCAACGCCGAGCGATTTTAGTCTATGTTAGTCCCTACATGATCTGTTGTAATTATAGAGGTAGTTTGTGGGGTTCGAAACAAGACGTGATTGTGTCTAATTTTATCCTCTTTGTGCCTGTTGTTGTTTGTGAGTATTCGGATCTTTACGCTGTTTAGATTTCATCAGAAAGCTAACTATTGCAATGGGTACCATGTTTCGACTTCCGGAAAATTTCGACATATCTTCGCGTTTCACATCCCCCAGACCCCAAAACCACTGTCAGTTCAAAAGTTTTTATATAATTTATGTATATATGAATAACAGTTTCTTGTGGACACGATAACTGCCGTAATTTTGCACCAATCACTTTGAATTTTTTACTGTATATGTATACCTATAGAATCTCGGTCGAGTTCGTTACTGGGCTAAATCGGTCGAAGGGGGTGAAAATGGGGGCTTTTTTTTTTCGAAAAAGTGAAATATTGCTATAACTCCCTTAATATGTGAAATATCGAATCCGTTCAAAGTCATACTATGTGTCGGATAAAGCCCAAAAATTTATGGTTGAAGAGTTTTCTTATAGCACCAACCATTGACCAAAGGGGTGGAAAAAGTGGGTTTTTCGGGAAACCTTAATCATATCTCTCCTAATAGGCACAATATCAAAACCGTACAGAATGGACAATATTCCCCTAATAATTACCTAAAACTTTTGTCTGAAAGAATTTTTGATCTGACCCACCATTACGCCAAGTGATGAGAAAAATGATTTCGGAATTATAAGAAAATGCCAAGAGCTATCAGACGTTGCCATGGCAACACTACTAAATTGATGAGGGATGAGCCATCAGACGTTGCCATGACAACGCACTTGCACGAGATCAGATTCAGATTTCCATCTTACTAAGTGTGAAGCGGCTTTGGTGACGTAACTGGTACAATGCTGAACTTCTATGCCCAAGGTCGCGGGTTCAAAGCCGGCCGAAGTCGTCGGATTTTCTAAGAGCGCTAAAAATCCCTCAGTATGCTTTCCTTTGGAGGGGAAGTTCCAACGTTCGTTGCGAATTGCTGGTTGCGGTGTCATCTAGTAGCCAAGTTCATTGCTAGGTGTCGTTGACGGTAGTATCTGGTAGCAACATTAGGAACTTCTGCTTGAAATTGACCGTCTGCAGTCCTTACCTGAATTACAGATTAATACAGCCATCATAATTCACACCGTTTATCAGACAGATTCTATACTCACCCAAAGTACACGGGGTTACATGACCGCGTTGTAGCAGCCCCTAACCTGAGGAGCCAAACAAAATCTCTGCGGGAGATAAAATTTTGCGTGAAGACGTAACAGACCGTTAGATAGCTACACATCAGTGTCGAATCCTTGCATAAGGACAGTGTGACCACAAGTATAAATCTGGACCCTAAATAACAAAAAGGTTACCGTCCCCATAAGACAATAAAATGTTTAAAATATGCATACAATGACGAAAAACAAAGTTAATTAAGCTCCAATTATAAAAAACTTTCTCGCAATCAATGAGGTCTGATCCTTCTACGAAAACCTGCATATTCTGCCTATTTTCGCCTATCCCCAAGTTTGCCCGGTGAAATCTACCTCCGCCTTCCGGCGTGCCGATAGGACTTTTATATATATATATAGATGCCAAGACCCATCAGAGATTGCCATGACAACACTACTAAATTGATGAGGGATGAGCCATCAGGCGTTGCCATGACAACGCACTTGCACGAGATCACATTCAGTTTTCTATCTGACTAAGTCTGAAGCGGCATCGGTGACGTAACTGGTAGCATGCTGAACTTCTATGCCCATGGTCGCGGGTTCAAAGCCGGCCGAAGTCGTCGGATTTTCTAAGAGCGCTAAAAATCCCTTAGCATGCTTTCCTTTGGAGGGGAAGTTCCAACGTTCGTTGCGAGTTGCTGGTTGCGGTGGCATCTAGTAGCCAAGTTCACAGCTAGGTGTCGTTGACGGTAGTATTTGGTAGCAACATTAGGAACTACTGCTTGAAATTGACCGTCTACAGTCCTTACCTGAATTACAGACTAATACAGCCATCACAATTCACACCGTTTATCAGACAGATTCTACACTCACCCAAAGTACACGGGGTTACATGACCGCGTTGTCGCATCCCCTAAACTGAGGAACCAACCAAAATCGCTGCGGGAGATAGAATTTTGCGTGAAGAAGTAACAGCCCGCTAGATAGTTACACATCATTGTCGAAACCTTGCATAAGGACAGTGTGACCACAAGTATAGAAATGGACCCCAAATGACAAGAAGGTTACCGTCCCCATAAGACAATAAAATGTTTAAAATATGCATAAAATGACGAAAAACAAAGTTAATTAAGCTCCAATTATAAAATACTTTCTTGCAATAAATGAGGTCTGATCCTTCTACGAAAACCTTCATATTCTGCCTGTCGAATACATAGAATACGATGTGGTGGACTGTATGAAAAATGAAAATCCACAGCCTGTTTCCAGTCATCGACCGGGTCAGGAATGGAATGAATGAAGCCCCCATCTAGCGGCGAGGATATTAACTGTGCCGGCTGCCGAGGCCTGACGCACTCCTCTGGGGCAATGATTAAATGAATGACAGATGAAATGAAATGATAGTGGAGAGTGTTGCTGGAATGAATTGTTGACAGGGAAAACCGGAGTACCCGGAGAAAAACCTGTCTGCCTCCGTTTTGTCCAGCACAGATCTCACATGGAGTGACCGGGGTTTGAACCACGGACCCAGCGGTGAGAGGCCGGCGTGCTGCCGCCTAAGCCACGGAGGCTGGGTGGACTGTATAAAGAAATATATTTTACACTGTATGTACATGATTATTAGGTGGCCATGATAAGACCTAGATTGTGATGAGGTGCCACATATTTGTTTTCTATAATGGTATTTATGCTGTTTTATAGCGATCATCAAGTGATTTCAATGATTATTAATGATTTTACAGTGCGAGTGCATAAATTGTCTTCTGGATTGGTGCTTCTTGTTTTTTCATTCATTCATTCATTCATTCATTTATTTGCAATGGGGGGTGTGCCCCCCGGTGGCAAATTGGATATACATAACACATACATAATTATACATAACAATACATAATTATACATAACAATACATAATTATACATAACAATTCAATAACAATTATACACCAATTAAACTGGAGTATTTACACAAATAGTCAGTCTTTTCTTAAACACACCTATATGTTTGGGAAAAGGCTCTAAGACTGCGGCAGGTAGAGAGTTCCAGTTATCAATGGCACGGTTTACAAAAGAATATTTACCATAATTTGTTCGCTGTGGTCGGCCCTTAACTTTGAAAGGATGATCGCTCCTACCCATGTAAGTGGGCTTTCCCAATCGTTTGCTAAGCTCACCCCATGCTGGTTGATTTGTATACGTGTTGTACATAGCGTAGAGTCTAGATTTCATCCTCCTAGCCTCCAGTGATTCCCACCCAAGTTTCTTTAACATACGGCTGGAATGGTTTAATCAATTTGTGGAATGTGTTTCGATATCATAGATTGCTGCCATTTTGTTTATATAGCTTTGATTGGATATTTTGTAGTTTCTTGCTTCAATAGGGGCATGCCTTTGAAATCCCAAAGCCACCTATATAGCGTCTGAGACTAAACACGAAATATACCCGGACTCTTTCATATGGTGATAGATCTAACAAGAAGCCAATCAACATATGGATATATAAGGCCATGGCCTCTTGAAGTGTCACAAGACATGAATAAATACCGTTAAAATAATCTCATGTTTGTTTACACACCAAAATAAGTAAATTTACGTCTTTACCTTAAAAATTATCTGTGAAAAACAATAATTATATACTGTGAAACGGAATGCATAGGTATAAAATAAATAATTACCAACAAGGAAACGTGATAAAACCTAATAATAGTGTATGGTGTCTTACGTAACTAACGGAAGATGCAATCTGGAACCGGGCAGCAGCGGGCACCAGTATCGACTTGATGCACAGAGCAAATGATGCTTTAGATGGATCAAGATCGAAAACTCATGGGCGGAATCAATCATAGTCTGGTTCTTCGGTCATGATACTGCGATGTGGAAAGGAAATGGAAAGACTACCACATTATTATATTTCCTGAACGTCGGAGGACGGAGAATAGATGATGGCACTTCCTGGAATAATACGTTCCAGAGGTAAACTACTCCCCCGATCGGATCTCCGGGTGGGTAGTACCTTAGGGGATGTCATCGAAAGAGTTGAATATTTTAATTTTAGGATTGGGACATGGAATGTAAGAACACTTCGAAGAGCAGGGAAACTGGAAAATTTGAAGAGAGAAATGGAAAAATGTGAAGTTAACATAATGGGTTTAAGTGAAGTGAGATGGACAGATAGTGGTGAAATAGTGTCAGGTAATTACACAATGTTCTATTCAGGTGGACAAGGTTTTGAACGTGGTGTAGCAATAGTGATGGACAATCAACTAGTGCACAGTGTGACTAAAGTGGTGTGCCATAGCGATCGTTTAATGTTTGTGAAATTAAGTGCACAACCAGTGGACATTATGATAATTCAAGTGTACATGCCGACATCAGATCATGACGACGACGAAGTGGAGAAATTGTACGATGAAATAGAAGATATCATTCACTCTGAAGGCAGAGGAAGAGTAAACACCATAATTATGGGTGATTGGAATAGTGTGGTTGGACAAGGTAGAGAAGCAAACATTGTGGGACAATATGGATTAGGCAGAAGGAACGACAGAGGAGGGATGCTAGTGGAATTCTGTCAGAGAAACAATTTAGTGGTGATGAACACTTGGTTCAAGAAAAGAAAGAGCAAATTATACACATGGAGGAGCCCAGGAGACATTAACAGATATCAAATAGACTACATACTTGTTAAACAGAGGTTTAGGGGCAGTGTGAAAGACGCTAGGACTATGCCGGCTGCCGATATCGACTCGGATCACAACCTTTTGGTTGCAGACATCAATACAAGGCTGAAGAGGATTCGACAGTGTGGGAGGAGAAAGCAGAGATGGGACCTGGAAAAGTTAAGAGTGAACAATGAGAGAGTAGGAGAATCATTGGAGCTGCAATTTAGTGAAATGAGAGGTGAAAATGCAAGTACAAGTGTGGAAGTGCAATGGCGAAATGTTAAACTGGTTTTGTTGAATACTTTAAAGAGTGAAGTTGGGAGGGAAGCAAAGAGAGCGAGGAAACCCTGGATCACCAATGAGATGATGGAGAAGATGGAGGAAAGGAGGAAGTGTAAAAATATAAACGAAGAAGAATACAGAAGACTTAACAATGCACTCAGGAGAGAAACAGACAAAGCAAAGGAAAAGTACATGGAAGAAATGTGCGATGACATAGAGGAACTACAAAGAAGAGGAAGGTACGACCTCATGTACCAGAAAACGAAGGAGCTGGGAGGAAGCGAGAACAAAGGAGTAAGGTCATTCGGAATAGAGGACTCTAGAGGACAAATGGTTTCTGAACAAGCGGGAGTGCTGAAAATATGGGAAGAATACATAAAGGAACTCTACGATAAGGAACACCGTCCGCAAGACATCGACATGGAGACAGAGGAGGCGATTGATGAAGACGAGAAAGGGCCCAGCATACTGACAACGGAAGTAGAGAAGGCAATTGAGGACATGAAAAAAGGGAAAGCTACAGGAGAAGACGACATACCGGTGGATTTGCTGAAAGAAATCAGAGACGGAGGTCTGAAAGTGCTGACACAACTTATCAACAACATTTATGAAAATGGAGAATGGCCTAAAGACTTTTTGGACGTCACAATGGTTCCTCTTGAGAAGAAAAAACAAGCTACGAAATGTAGTGATTACCGAACAATTAGTCTGATCTCACATGTGGCGAAGATCATTGCAAGAATACTCAATAGACGGCTGGAACACAAAATTGAAGAAGTAATGGGAGAGGATCAATTTGGATTTAGGAAAGGAAAAGGAACCAGAGATGCTATCGGTATAGTGAGGATATTGTCGGAAAGAGTTTTGACTGTTAACGAAGAAGTTTGCGTTTGTTTTATAGACTGGCAGAAGGCCTTCGACAGAGTCAACTGGGCAAAATTGTTGAACATCCTTAAGGAGATAGGAATCAACTGGAGAGACCGGAGACTAATTTTTAATTTGTACCTGGGACAAAGAGTAAAGGTGCGACTGAAATACGGAGAAACGAACAGCGTGGAAATAGGAAGAGGAGTCAGACAAGGATGTTGTCTATCGCCAAGTCTCTTCAACCTGTATGGTGAATGGCTGGTGAAAGAAGCTTTGAAAGGGTGCGGAAATTTCAGGATAGGAGGACGCCTCATAAACACCATCAAGTATGCAGATGACCTAGTAGTGCTCGCCAAAAATCAAAGACAACTGCAGCACATGATGAACCGGTTGGTGGAAACTGGAAGGATATATGGCATGGAAATCAACATCGAGAAATCAAAAGTGATGCGGATTTCAAAACGGGAGAAACCTTTGAGGGTAAATATCGACAATCAAGAATTGGAGAATGTGAAGCAGTTCAAGTACTTGGGAAGCTTGCTGACAAAAGATGCTCAATGCACAAATGAAATTCGCGCCAGAATTGCCATTGCCAAAGCCGCATTCAACAAGAAGAGGACTCTGCTCACCGGAAAGTTGAGTTTAGAACTAAGGAAGAAATTGGTGAAGTGTTACATCTGGAGCATTGCACTGTACGGGGCAGAGACGTGGACAATGAGAAAAAGGGAAAGAAAATACTTAGAAAGTTTTGAAATGTGGTGCTGGAGGAGAATAGAGAAGATCAAGTGGACAGATCGGGTGACAAACGATGCAGTACTGAGAAGAGTAGGTGAGAATAAAACTTTTCTGAATACAATTCTTCAGAGGAAGGCCAACTGGATCGGGCACATACTTAGACATGAGGGGCTCATACACGACGTCATTGAAGGTAAGATCAAAGGAACGACAGGACGGGGAAGAAGAAGAATCCAACATTTGGATGATATGAAAGATAGAAAGAGTTACAGCAGACTGAAGAAAGAAGCTGAAGACCGGGAACGTTGGCATCAGAAATTCTCTGTACGAAGACATGGACCTGCCACTAGGCAGAATACTGTATAATAATAATGTACATGATTAAACACTGAACAAGTACAGTAGATATTACATGCGTGCTATGACACCATGTCCGGTAGCCACTGCTACCTGCTTGCAAGTGAGTCCTGCTTGACGCAGGTAAGAAAGCGACCCTTCCTCTTAATGGGTCAACAACCCTCCAGCAGGGGGACCAACTGTCATTAGAGTATGTACAGTGCCAGAGTTGCCAACATACTCCCCCCCTTGAAACAGCAAATATTTCAAACAACAATTAAATACTGTCACTTTGTTCTATTAACTGGAATGAGAGTTGAAATAAACACTATGTACACAAACATTTAAACAATTCACTTCTCTTCACTCAACAATGGGCAAAGTCTTGACACTGCTCTTTTCAAAAGAGCTCCGCTGGGTGTTTTGATGGTATCAACCCTCGTAACTCCGTCGGTTCCTGGATGCACTGCTGCGACACGGCCCAGTTTCCAATGAAGTGGAGGCACGCCCTCTTCCTTCAGAACAACCAGAGTGTCGATTTGAGGGGATTGTCCGGGCGACCGCCATTTAGAACGCTGTTGGAGTTGTCCGAGATATTCCTTGGACCATCGACGCCAAAATTGCTGGAACATAGCCTGAAGCAGTTGCCAGCGCTTCAGTCTATTCAAGGGAGTCTGAGACACATCTTCTTCCACAGGAAGATGAAATGAGCCACCGATCAGGAAGTGGGATGGGGTTAATACTTCCGGATCATTGGGATCAGAGGATAGTGGGCAGAGGGGGCGCGAATTCAAAACTGCCTCTATCTGTACAAGCACTGTAGTCATTTCTTCAAACGACAATGCAGCATTTCCTACTATTCTCTTAAGGTGATACTTAGCTGATTTAACTGCAGCCTCCCACAACCCTCCGAAGTGAGGTGAACCAGGAGGACTAAAATGCCACTGAATCCCCTTCTCAGTAGCAAAGCTTATGAGTGACTGCTTGGTATTCATATCATTAAAGAATTTCTTTAGCTCACGTGATGCACCTACGAAATTAGTTGCGTTGTCAGTGAATATGTGGGTGCAAGTTCCTCGTCTAGCCATGAATCTTTTCAGTGATGCTAAAAAAGCAGCTGTAGACAGATCGCTTACAAGTTCAATAGTACAGCCTTTGTGGCAAAACAAACAAACATAGCTATATATGCCTTAATCCGAGCGCCCTTCCTGGAGGAAGGCCGTAAATATACTGGGCCACAGAAATCTATTCCTGAAGATGCAAATGGTCGACTGGGAACTACTCTCCTTTCAGGTAGCGATCCCATTATCGGTTGATACGGCCGAGACGAGAATTGAAAACTCATCTTACATCGATACACTGCTTTTCGAGCACCGTTCCTCCCACATAGAGGCCAGTATTGCTGTCGCATCATTGTCAATAAAGTCTGAGCTCCAGCATGAAGAAAAACAAAATGAAAATGATCAAATAACATTATTGTAATGCGATGATTGCCAGGTAATAAAATAGGATGTCTTCTGTTGACCGATAGTTTAGAATTTTGCAGACGGCCTCCTACCCGTAACAGACCCTGCTCATCCAAATACGGTGCTAATCCATGTAATTTGCTTCCCTTGGGTAGTGGCAAATTTTGTTTGAGAGCCTTTATGTCTTGTGAAAATTCAGAACCTTGCGCAATTTTACACCATAAATACTTAGCCTGCTCTAGTTCTACCGGATTAAGAGCACCTGTTTGTCTGTCTGTTTTAGTTTTAAGATTTTTGATAAATCTGAGCACGAGAGCTGTTATTCTAATCAGCTTGCTCCAGGAAGAGTATCTGTTAATCAGATTCGATCCAAGGGATTCTATAGATGACACTAGAACGATTTTAGTTTTCCTAACTTCAGGTAATTCTTGAGAGCTATGCCTCTGCTGTGAAGGCCATTCTTCTTTATTATCTGAAAGCCAAGATGGTCCCGATAACCAAAATGATGAATTTAACAGCTTCTCCGCGGTAACTCCTCTCGAGATCATATCTGCTGGGTTATGATGAGTAGAGACGTGCTGCCAACAATCAATATTTGTCAACTGTTGAATCTGCGACACTCGATTAGCGACGTATGTTTTCCACTGGTGTGGATGGCCCGAAATCCATGCTAATGCTATTGTGGAGTCAGTCCAACAAAAACACTTGTCTTTAGTTACGTTTAAGGATCTCATGACTCTTTCGACCAACTGAGCAAGTAATACAGCACTGCATAGTTCTAATCTTGGTAAAGTTACTGAGCCTAATGACGCAACGCGAGACTTGGAACACAATAAGTGAACTGTTATTTTACCATCTCCTGTCTGAGATCTTACATAAACACAAGCGCCGTAAGCAATCTGAGACGCGTCACAAAATCCATGAATTTCATACTCCACAAATTCTACTGCCCTAACATGACGAGGCACTTTGAACTCCTTCAATTTAGCAATATCCTGCATATAACGAATCCATTTAATTTGAAGTTCTATTGTGAGAACGTCGTCCCAATTTAAGTTCATTTGCCACAGTTGCTGGACGAAAATCTTACCCTTAATCAATACTGGGGCCAAAAGCCCTAAGGGGGAAAATATTTTAGCCAGGTCTGATAGAATTATTCTTTTGTTTATCTGTGTCGAACTGAAATCACTTCTCAACTCAAACTGAAAAGTGTCTGTGATGGGTTTCCAAGATAGCCCCAACAACTTCAAGTCTTCAGCTTCATCTACCTTAATAATGTACTTGGGATCTGTTTCGTGGTTAGAAATGCTCGATAGTACATTGGGCTCATTCGAACACCATTTTCTTAAGGTAAAACCCGCACTGGATAAAATATCTGAAACACACTTGTGAGTGGTTCTTAAGCCGTCAGTTGATTCACAACCTGTCATTAAATCGTCAACATAAAAATCCCGCCGTATTACATTCGAAGCTTCAGGAAATTCCTCCTTAGTGTCATTCGCCAATTGAGAGAGGCATCTTGTGGCCAGGAAGGGTGCACATGACGTGCCATATGTGACTGTTTTGAGACGATAATGTTTAAGCTCGTCCTTAGGGGACTCCCTCCACACGATACGCTGAAAGTCAGTATGTGCAGGTTCTATGAGGACCTGCCGATACATTTTTTCTATGTCAGCGGTCAATACATAGCGATGCATGCGAAATCTAGCCAATATTGAAAATAAATCATCTTGGACGATCGGTCCTACTAATAACAAATCATTGAGGGATAATACAGAATCGCCCTTCGAGCTGCCATCAAATACCACGCGAGTGCGCGTTGTCAATGAATTACCCTTAAATACACAATGATGCGGAAGGTAGTACTGTAATGGTTTGTTTATCTCATTACTGGGAATTTCCTCCATATGATCCAGGTCAGTGTACTCTCTCATAAACTGTATGTACTCCGACTTGACTTGGGGCTGCCTTTCAAAACGCTTCTCTAGGCTGTGAAACCGTCTAATTGCCTCATTAACATTGCTACCTAGCTGACTCGGGTCCTCTTTAAGGAGTAGTGGGACTATGAACCTACCCTGTGGATTCCTTCTGTGACCGTCAGTAAATAGCCTCTCACTAATCTCTTGCTCAGAATGTCCTTGGCCAAGCAGTGCTTTCCCCGGCTCATTGAATATCTTACCTGACACAAAGAGGCAGGAAGAACTGTTATCTGCGTGCCTTTCAGACAAACCAACACTACCTGCTGCTACCCAGCCAAGAGCCGTGTTGCGAAACAACGGTAGTTTGTTTGAGAAACTGTCGAGCTGAAATTGTTCTGCGCCGATAAGATCGTAAAAGAATTCTGCTCCAATGAGAATGTCTATGGATGATGACACATTAAATTGAGGATCCGCAAGGTTTTCTAATATAAACTCTGGAATACTCCAATCTGTGATGTTGATATTTTAGTGGGTAAGCACTGACCAGTAATTGAAGGTATTACGTGAAATATCATGATTCGTTCAATGGACCCGAACCGCGAAGAAATCTTTGTTCTTACCACCGACCCCACCTTGATGGTAGTGTTATGCAACCCATGTATCGGAATATTAGTCATTGTCTTTAACAATCGTAATTGATGAGCTAATTCCCTGGTTATGAAGTTGAGTTGCGAGCCGCTGTCTAACACAACCCGAGCATGACGGGTTTTTCCCTCTGAATTGTTGACATTCACTACTGCTGTCGACAACAATACATGAGAGGAAACATCATTGTTGTGATTGTGCAATGAAACAGCATTACTACTATGTTGCTCATTAAGGGGAGACAATGAAGTATTATTGGTCACAATACTCTTGTTTGAAGTTTGACTATTATTGTGGTTCGGTGACCCTTGGTCCCTGTGAAGCAAGGTGTTGTGTTTATCCTTCCACAGCTTACAACATGAACGAGTGCACTCGTTAGCGAAGTGATTTCCAGACAGGCAATTAACACAGAGCTTATGCTTCTTGATCTCCCGCCATCTGTCATAAACACCCATAGAAGTGAAGGTTCTGCATCTAAATATGGGATGTTCCTCCGTGCAAAGCGGGCATTTCTGATTTTTCTGTGAAAGGAAACAATTTTTTCCTGGGTTCGTGAATGGCCTCGGTTTGAAACCAGATGCATTCGTTTTAGATGAAACGCCTACCTGCTTCAGCTGTTTTGTGCGATCACAATTCTTAGTTTCGATCGATTCCAATGCATTACATGTTTCGAGTAGAAATTTGTCCAGTGTCTGATACGATGGAAGATCAAAGGTTGGTAACGAGGTCTCCCATTTTTTTAATGTTTCAGCGTCAAATCTGTTTGTTATTAAATGTATCAAAATGGCATCTAATTGTTCTTCACAAGACAGACCAAGCGCTGATAGCGACTGTATGTGCCTTCTGAAGCCGTCATACAAGTCTCTTAATGCCTTGGAAGAATCTACTTCTATTTTGTTAATCTGAAGGACCGAATTAATGTGGGAGGAAACAATTGCTCGCCGGTTATTGAACCTTTCATTTAATAGGTTCCACGCTATGTCGTAATTCGCTGCAGATATTTCTAAGGACTGTAAAACGTCTGCCGCCCTGCCCGATAGCACTGATTTTAGGTAATGAAATTTCTGTATTTTTGACAAATTTGCATCTTCATGAATGAGATTCTTAAAGGTATCGGCAAAATTGGGCCATTCTAAATAATCACCTGCGAATGTAGGTAAACTTATTTGAGGCAGTTTAACTGAACGTGTTTGCGAACTGGAAGTTGATTCACCAATAGAATCACTTAGCGAAGTTGCTGACTTGGAAATTGCACTGTTTATGGATCTTATAAGACCAGATGTTTTGAAGTATTGCTCCTCAAAGTCGGAGCGATAAGATTCTTGTTCTGCTTGAAATGATTCATCCTCTTTCAAATCCCCTATTTGTGATTGAACTGTTTCATATTCTTCCCAGATTTTTGATAAGTGAGCCCGTCGATCTTCCAACTGATCTACGTCCTTAGATTGAGAATCTAATTTCTCTACGAAGCCTTGTATGCGAGATAAGCTAGCCTTTAACCTACCCCTTTTGCTACACAGTGATTTTATCTTTTGTTCCATTTTTCACTAGCAATTCCCAATAAACTGCTGAATGATATAAAATCACAATAGACCAAATGCATATACGTAAAAGAATGACAAAACGAAAAGACAAATACCTAACATATTTACATAATACAAAGATGAACTCCTGGTTTTGTTTCAAAGAGTTGCGGGAAAACTGCGTACAAATAACATACAGTTTTACGGGCGAAATCATGTGTGATCACTAGCAATACCAATACATTGCAAGTACAAACGAACAGTTTTGAATGGAGAAACAAAGGATGCATATGAGTCACAAGGAATAATTAAGGATGATCGGTGACTTACCAGGATGATGAATTCTGTTGTCCAGTAGTCGCCATGCCGCCAGCAACCCACGGCATTCGTGCGAAGCCATGCTGTCTTGGGATCACAGAGTTCAATTTTCACTGTTTTCCTTGCCATCTAATCGTGCCCGGAGGACCAAAACTTATGTCGAATACATAGAATACGATGTGGTGGACTGTATAAAGAAATATATTTTACACTGTATGTACATGATTAAACACTGAACAAGTACAGTAGATATTACATGCGTGCTATGACACCATGTCCGGTAGCCACTGCTACCTGCTTGCAAGTGAGTCCTGCTTGACGCAGGTAAGAAAACGACCCTTCCTCGTAATGGGTCAACAACCCTCCAGCAGGGGGACCAACTGTCATTAGAGTATGTACAGTGCCAGAGTTGCCAACACTGCCTATTTTCGCCTATCCCCAAGTTTGCCCGGTGAAATCTACCTCCGCCTTCCGGCGTGCCGAGAGGACTTTTTTTTTACAATGTTATGGTGCTTTCTACCTTGCACGGTATGCTTTCTTACTGTTTATAGATTTGTTTTTTGTTAACTGAATATTTCTGTTGGCCAATATTTATCTGTTTTTTGTCGTCTTTTGCCATGATCAGCAACCCAAATTCACAGACTAATGTATCGAAGTCTACCGACTGTCACATTAGTTTATTTAGTTTTCATAATTAATCTCTCTGGAGAATCGGGCAAACTTATTTCAATATTTTTGGAATTTTGCCTTTCACGGCCAATGAAACCTCGCACAAAACACGGCGAAAACCTAGAAAAGTTGCTGAGTTTGAATTGCTTGGCCCTGAAATTCAATATACAATCATTTTGGAAGCCTTTATCGGGAGGTGAAAGACTGTTTTAGCGGTTAGCTCTCGCAGTAAAATACCGGAGGTGTTCTAGATAAGAATTGAGGTAGAGCGCAGTTTGCTACTTCTTTGGTGGTCCACAAATGGACAACAAGAGCTCGCTGATGAGCCATCTCGGATTTACTAGATGAAACCTCCCACAAAACACGGCATAAACTTAGAAAATTTGCTGTGATTAAAACTGATTTTGTTATTATTACTTGGGTTGATTAAAGTTTGTTTTGTTACTGTTACTCTTTATCATGACATGATACGTAGTTTCCGCAATATTACTTACTGCGGATATGACAATTGCTACCAAGTTTGATGTATTTTTAGCATACTGTTTATATGTTTAAATATAGTATGAAGACGTTAAACGATAGGTGTTCAACATTTAAGAAAGGTTATTTAAATTTTACTACATAGAAGCAGATATTTATTTCCAACTAGCTGTACCCGGCATGCGTTGCAATGCCAATCAAAGAAAGTGTTGGCATTGTAACTTTGTATGTAGAAGTGCTTTTGGATTCCCAATTTTCTTTTTCCGGTAACCACCTCTAAACTATTGTAAAATTGATTTACTATCTCAAAAAAAATCATGGGAGAGTGCTCAACAACCCACCGAATTTTCATCGCAATGAAATGAATGGTATATGAACGCATACGGGACTTTGTTGAAACGATTCGAGCGCCGTCACCCATTTATTGAATATACTCGTACGCTACCCACTGTAAAATGGATTTACTAAGTGAAAACCTTCCCTGGCGTGCTCACAACAACTCATGAAAGTTTCATCGCAATCGGATGAATGGCATATGAACGCATACGGGTTTTTGCTTAAACGATTCGCGCGACTACACTCATTTGTTTAATATACTTGTGCGCTAACCATTGAAAAACGGATTTACTAATTCATACACCTTCGCAGGACAGTGCTCAACTCCCCAAAGTTTTATGATAATCGGATGAATGTTATATGAACGCATACGGGACTTAGTTGAAACGATTCGCCCATTAATTGAATCTAATCGTGCGCTACCAATTGTAAATTGGATTTACTAAATCAAAAATCTTTTCGGGAGTGGAAACAACATTTCTCCAAATTTCATTGCAATCGGATGAATGGTATATGAACGCATACAGAACATTGTTTTAACGATTCAGGTGCCGTCGCTCATTTGTCGAATCTACTTGTGCGATACCTATTGTAAAGTAGATGTACTAAGCCAGAAACCTTCCCTAAAGTGTACACAACATCTCACCCTAGTTTCATCGCTTTCGGACAAATTGTATATGAACGCATACGGGACTTTTTTGAAACGCTTCGCGCGCCTTTGCTCAAATGTTGAATCTACTTGAGCGCTACCTATTGTAAAATGGATTAATTAAGCCTGAAACTTTCCTTGGAGTGTACACAACAACTCACCCAAGTTTTGTCGCTATCAGACGAATGGTATATGAACGTATACGGGACTATGTTGAAATACTTCGCGCGTCGTCGCTCATTTGTTGAATCTACTCGTGCGCTACCTATCATGACATGTATTTACTAAGACAGAAACCTTGCCTGTAGTCTACGCAACCTCTCACCCAAGTTTCATCGCTATCGGACGAATGGTATGTGAACGCATACAGGACTTTGTTGAAACGCTTCGCCCGTCGTCGCTGATTTGTTGAATCTAATCGAGCGCTACCTATTGTGAAGTCGATTTACTAACCAGAAACCTTCCCTGAGGTGCACACAACATCTCAGCCCAGTTTCTTCACTACAGGCGAATAGTATATGAAGGCATACGGGACTTTTTTGAAACGCTTCGCTCGTCGTCGCTCATTTGTTGAATCTACTCGTGCGCTACCTATTATAACATGGATTTACTAAGCCAGACACCTTGCCTGTAGTGTACACAACCTCTCACCCAAGTTTCATCGCTATCGGACGAATGGTATGTGAACGCATACAGGACTTTGTTGAAACGCTTCGCCCGTCGTGGCACATTTGTTGAATCTACTCGTGCGCTACCTATTGTTAAGTGGATTTACTAAGCCAGAAACCTTCCATGAAGTGTACACAACACCTCACCCAAGTTTCATCACTATCAGACGAATAGTATATGAACGCATACGGGACTTAGTTGAAACGCTTCGCTCGTCGTCGCTCATTTGTTGAATCTACTCGTGCGCTACCTATTATAACATGGATTTTCTAAGCCAGAAACCTTGCCTGTAGTGTACACAACCTCTCACCCAAGTTTCATCGCTATCGGACGAATGGTATGTGAACGCATACAGGACTTTGTTGAAACGCTTCGGCCATCGTCGCTCCTTTGTTGAATTTAATCGTGCGCTACCTATTGTTAAGTCGATTTACTAAACCAGAAACCTTCCCTGAGGTGTAAACAACATCTAAGCCTAGTTTCATCACTATCAGACGAATAGTATATGAAGGCATTCGTGACTTTGTTGAAACGCTTCGCGCGTAGTGGCTCATTTGTTGAATCTACTCGTGCGCTACCTATTATAACATGGATTTACTAAGCCAGAAACCTTGCCTGTATTGTACACAACCTCTCACCCAAGTTTCATCGCTATCGGACGAATGGTATGTGAATGCATACAGGACTTTGTTGAAACGCTTCGGCCGTCATCGCTCATTTGTTGAATCTACTCGTGCGCTACCTATTGTAAAAAGGATTTACTAAGTCAGAAACCTTTCCTGGAGTGTGCACAACAATACAGCCAATGTTTCTTAGCAATCGGATGAATGGTATATGAACGCATACGGGACTTTTTTTTTATGCGATTCGCGTGCCGTCACTCATTTGTTGAATCTACTCGTGCGCTACAACTTTCATATTTATTCACCTTTTAAACCTTCTCTGGACTTCCACAAATAATTCAAGACCAAAATTAGCCAAATCGGTGCAGCCGTTCTCGAGTTTTAGCGAGACTAACGAACAGCAATTCATTTTTATATATCTTTATATATATAATTCGTCGACACGTGTGTATGTGACTGAACTCCTCCTAAACGACTGAACCGATTTTGATGGAATTTGGTATGTATATTAGGCTGGGTCCATGTATGATTTTGATTCACAATCTAACCCGGCAGGTGGAATGAACACAATTTTAGAACCACAATTTACACAATTTTAGAACCACAATATACAGTCAAAAACAGTCGTCATGGAAACCATTGGCCTTGGCCTTGGTGAAAGCTGATGTCTTTGGACGGTTTGTCTCTGCACGTTAGAGCCTCCTGGTCGCAACCTGTGCAACTACCGCCATTACATACACTCCGCCCGTGGCGGAAAGTTGTGTTTTATACCAAAGGTGGCGGTGATGTCGAATTCTACTGTTTGTCTCTGGACGTTAGAGCGTTACAAAGTCCCGTATGCGTTCATATACCATTCATCCGATTGCGACGAAACTTGGGTGATATGTTGAGTGAGCTCCAGGCAAGGTGTTTGGCTTACTAAATCCACTTTACAATAGATAGCGCACGAATAGATTCAACAAATGGGCGACGACGCACGAAGCGTTTCAAAAAGGTCCCGTATGCGTTTAAATACCATTCGTCCGATAGGGATGAAACTTGGGTGAGATGTTGTGTACACTCCAGGGAAGGCTTCTGGCTTAGTAAATCAATTTCACATTAGGTAGCGCACGACTAGATTCAACAAATGAGTGACGACGCGCGAAGCGTTTCAACAAAATCCCGTATAAGTTTATATTCCATACATATATTGAGATGAAACTTTGATGAGTTGTTGTGTACACTTAAGTGAAGGCTTCTAACTTAGTAATCCATTTCACAGCAGGTTGCGCACGAGTAGATTCAACAAATGAGCGGCGACGTGCGAAGCGTTTCAACAAAGCCCCGTATGCGTTCAAATACCATTCGTCCGATAGCGATGAAACTTGGGTGAGATGTTGTGTACACTTACGTGAGGGTTTCTAACTTAGTAAATCCATTTTACAATAGGTAGCTCACGAGTAGATTCAACAAATGAGCAACGACGTGCGAACTTTTAATCAAAGTCTCGTATGCGTTCATATACCATTCATCCGATTGCAATGAAACTTGGGTAAGATGTTGTGTACACTTACGTGAGGGTTTCTAACTCAGTAAATCCATTTCACAGGAGGTTTCGCACGAGTAGATTCAACAAATGAGCGACGGCGCGCGAATCGTTTCCACAATGTCCCGTATGCGGTCATATATCATTCATCCGATTGCGATCAAATCTTGGTGAATCATTGAGTACACGCCAGAGAAGGTTTCAGGATTAGTAAATCTATTTTACAATAGGTAGCGCATGAGTAGATTCAACAAATGAGTGACGGCACGCGAATCGTTTAAAGAAAATCACTTATGCGTTCATATGTCATTCATCCGATTCCGATGAAACTTTGATGAGTTGTTGTGTACACGCCAGGGAAGGTGTTCAACTTGGTAAATCCATTTTACAATATTGGTAGCGCACGAGTAGATGTAACAAATGAGTGACGACGCGCGAAGCGCTCCAACAAAATCCTGTATGCGTTCATATACTATTCATCGATTGAAACTTGGATGAGTTGTTGTGTACACTTACGTGAAGCTTTCTAACTTAGTAAATCCATTTCACAGTTGGTAGAGCACGAGTAGATTCAACAAATGAGTGACAGCGCACGAATCATTTAAACCAAATCCCGTATGCGTTAAATGCCATTTATCCGTTTGCGATGAAACTTTGGAGAGTTGTTGTGCACGCTCCAACGAATGTTTCTAAATTAGTTAATTCAATTCACGATAGTTTAGAGGCAGTTAACAGAAATTGAAAAAAAAAATGTTTATCCAAAAGCACTTCAAGAAACAAAGTTACAACACTTTCTTTGATTGGCAGGACAACGTCTGCCGGGTCAGCTTGTATAGATATATAAAGCACTTTCCTAACTACAAAGCGGAGGCAGACAGGTTTTTCTCCGGGTTTCCCCGTCACAATTTCATTCCAGCAACACTCTCCACTATCATTTCATTTCATCTGTTATTCATTTAATCATTGCTCCAGGGGAGTGCGACAGGCTTCGGCAGCTGGCTCAGTTCATATCCTAGCTGCTAGATGGGGCTTCATACATTCCATTCCTTGACCCGGTTGGTCGACTGGAAGCAGGCTGTGGATTTTCACTTTCCTACCTCTGATTAATTATTGGGTGAGTGAAAATGCAAGTAGTCTACACAAATGCTTTGGCTGGGAATTAAACTCCGTCAGCCTTGGTGAGAAGCTAGAAGCGTGACTACAGCACCAACATGGTCCCTTCTTTAGTAGTGATAATAATAATAATAATAATAATAATAATAATATTGGTTGATCCTAAGTTGTAGGGGCTCAATAAGAAACGGTTTTTGAAAATTCAACTTGTAAGTGTTTTTTTTGGCCCTTTGGCACTGAGCATGGACAATAGCTAACCTTGGTGTTTACTTTATTTGTTTTCTTTTTTGTTTAAGGTTCTTTTTTATACTTTATGTGTTGCTTTTCGTGTACGAGTGTGTCTATATTGGTTTTATCTGAAGATGGAAAGCTTTGGTAAATAGAGCTTCAGAGTGGATTTTTGTCGTCACATTTCGCCATCACTTTAAGACGTCACATCAACGATCACATAAAGTCGCACGCTTCCATTCAGTGGTCTACTATAAGTACCGGTAAGTGATCGTTGAGTTAATCGTTAGTGTTGACAAATGGAACACTACATTAACGGGGCAAATTGTACATTTTAACAAGAAGTTCCGTTAAGAACTATACAGCCTACTTTTCATGCCAATGATTATTCTACAGAATATGAACCTATCTAGAATAATGACGAAATTAAGTTGCTAATATCGAAATTTCCAATTAATTCGAAATACTGTATACCTGGCATAATGTATCCTAATAGAGCACTACAGTTGGCAGCCCTGATGACTGAATATATTCTTAGTTCCATCTCTTAAGGTAAAAAATACAAAATTTGGTTGAAGTCCAATGAATCGCATGGACGTTACATGCAGTTAAACATTGGATCTAACAGCGCGCGTAAAATATGTTGGCAACAATGTCATGCATGTATTGGTCAGAAATAATCTGAAATAATGTGATCTATTGTTGTGCCAATTTTGAATGAAATCCATTAGTTAGTATAGAAGTTACATGCATTTTAAAATTGGACCTATCAGCAGGCTTAGAATCATGTAGGCAGCACTGACGTATATTAGTTACTCCAAATTCGTCTAGAATGCCAGGTACTATACGTGTGCAAATTTTAGAGCTATTGGCTTGCATACTTTCTGATATATTGATATTAGGGTAACAAAAATAGAGACAGCACATATTAACAGTTGGCAGCCCTGGTTGCTCCTTAGAATACGCATAGTCATATCTGTTATGGTACACATAACACATACGAAATTTGGTTGAAATCCAAATGATAGTATGGAAGTTGCATGTATTTAAAGTTGGACCTGTCAGCAGGCTTAGAATCATGTTGGTAGCACTGACGTATATAAGTTACTCCAAATTAATATAGAATGTCAGGTACTATACGTGTGCATAGTTTAAAGCTGTCGGCTTGCATACTTTCTGATATATTGGTATTTGGATAAAATAAATTAGGAGCATTTATTAACAGTTGGCAGCCCTGGTAGGTCTTAAGAATACGCTCAGTCATATCTGGTTATGTACACATACAACATACGAAATTTGGTTGAATTCCAATTGATAGTGTAGAAGTTCTATGCATTTAAAAATTGGACCTATCAGGAGGCTTATAATCATTTTGGCAACACTGCCATGTTTGGCCTCCTGGAAATTAAACTGAAATATTATGGTCTGTACGTGTGCCAATTTTGAAATAGCTCCCATTCATACTTTCCAAGATATCCAACATGGAGCTCAAATTTCAATTGCGATTTTTTAGCAGTTGGTAGCACTGACATCATTTTCAAACATGGCCGTGAGATATTCAGGTGTAGATCTTTACTCCTACCAAATTTTGTTTCGATTGCTGCAGCCGTTTAGGAGTTGATAGGCGGGGGACACACACACAGCCAGACAGACAGACAGACAGACAGAAGGACAGACAGACAGACAGACAGACAGACAGACAGACAGTCACACATTTGCTCGATCTCATAAGTCTACTTTTTCCTCATTTTTGCAAAATGTGAAAAGTAGGCTAAAAATCTGCTCTGTTCGAAGACTTCGTAAATACATATCGGGCAATTTCAGCTGAGATGTTCTCTGTTGTAATACTAAGACGTATATTCAGCTTTTGTTTTTAGGATAGTCCTGGATGTTGGTTATTGCGCGTACGCGTCACTCATTGTTTAATTTCAGTCCTTCCATTTGGTTACTTCAAAGAGCTTTATTTAACTGGTATTTCAGTTTTGTTTTTTGTGTTATAGATATCGTTAAAGTGTTCAAATTATTATTTAGTTTCGAAGACTAGCTTGGTTCACTTTCTACTTCATCAATGTCACGGAAAGTTGTTTTAATACTATTTATTTCGGTTCCGCTGGTTAAGGTATGGATTTAGTTGGTAACATGGAAATAACATAAATACATTACGAATGTGTAATTATATGAATGATTTAAGCCAGCAAGTACTAAAAGCCGTTCGAAGAACGGGTACTTCAGCTAATCTCTACTTAGTATAAAACAAAGTCCCCGATTCTTGGATGTTACGGGTAAACTCGAGAACCACTGGATGGATTTTGATGCGGTTTTCACCATTCTGTAAAGGATATCTCGAGGATGATTTCTGTAGAAAATAATTTATTTATGATCAAAGGAAGCCGAGCAGTAACGATTCCAGTGGAAAAGTTGAAAAAAAAAAACCTGGCGTCCGAGCACTTTGTAAGCTTTGCAAACCGTTAAAATATCTAAATACTATGAGTGCAAGAATTGTTCAGCATGAAAAGTTCTACAAAAAAGTCCGCGAGAGCATATGTCTATCTTTAATACAGTACATCACCCACTATAAGTGTTTTTACGTTTTAATTTCTTCCTACCATGTCCATCCAACTACTGAGGCGACAGTTACGAGCTAGCTAAGGGCGAGTCTATCATCCCTGTTACAACATAGCTAGCGGGCGAACCTATTGCCCCTGATACAGCCAGCAGCAAACCCTTGAGTCGTGTTGAATGAATACTTCTGAGAAGGGTGGTTGTGTTTGAAGTTTCCCTGGAAGTGCAACTCGGGTTTTCTTCATTTCGCCAGTGAAACACAGTCAAGTTAAGATTGGACGGAAGGGGGATTTGAGTTTCATTCACCTCGCCATTCCCTGGAAGTGCAACTCTCATTTCGCTGTGAACTTTTCGTTCCGCAAAATTCACAGTCAATTTAAGATTGGATGGAAGGGGGATGATATTATATTAAATTATACTGATTGGCGTATAATCGCTACTTAGTATGAAACAAAGTCCCCGATTTTTGGAAGTAACGGGTAATCTCGAGAACCACTGAATGGATTTTGATGCGGTTTTCACCATTCTGGAAAGGATATCTCGAGGAAGGTTTATGTAGAAAATCATTTATTTATGACCAAAGGAATTCAAGCACTAACGTCATTGAAAAGGTAAAAAAAAACTGGCCTCCGTGCGCTTTTTAAGCTTACGCTGCGCAAACCGTTAAACATATCTAGACCTATATACTTTGAGTGTAAGAATTGTTCAGCATGTAAATTTCTTCAAAAAAAAGCCTGTGAGAGCATATCTCTATCTTCAATACATCGCCTACTATAAGTGTTTTACGTTTTCATTTCTTCCAACAATCTCCATTCAGTTACTGAGGCGACAGTTTACGAGCTAGCTAGGGGCGAGTCTATCACCCCAGCTACAGCTCAGCTAGCGGACGAGTTTATTTCCCCAGATACAGCCAGCAGCAAACTGTCGAGTTGAGCTAAACACTTTAGAGAAGAGTGGTTGTGTTGGGAGTTTCCCTGGAAGTGCAACTCGGCTTTTCTTCATTTCGTTCCGAAAAATTCACATTCAAGTTATGATTGAACGGAAGGGGGATTTGTGCTTCATGAACCTCGCAATTCTTCTGACAAGAATTTGTTGCACATGCATCTCCATGATAATATAATTAATAGTCCAGTCAGTGATTTTAACCTATCATGCCGAGACGTAAAACGGATATAGGTCGTTGTTCATTGGCATTGGAAGAAAAAAGCGCTTATCACGTAATGCATTCATAACTGTTTCCGGGCGAAGCCGGGTCGGGTTGCTAGTACTTTTAATAAAATGATCTTCCGTTTGACTTGGTAAAGAACTTGCACCTTTTTGTTCATTCAGCTATAAAATTTTAACGGATTACAATACAAATGTTTACTCTAGATAGATAAACGCAGAATAAAATAAGGAAGAGTTTGCTTTAGCTCGTTCTTATGTAAGACTACGGGTAACGTTTCTATTGACGTCTAAACTCGAATATCTATACTTTTCCCCCGACAGGGTCTAAGCTATTAAAGAATGTTTTCAACATTGAGTTGCTTGCCCGAAGTTGCTTATCCTTCAACCTCGGCTTCATCCTTGGACTCTGCAAGAGGACAGTGTCTGGTAGCTGAACATAATTGTTATCAGATACAACTGGGGATGGTGACAGGCCGATCGCCTAGGCGACCTCTTACTTGGGTCAGGGAAGGAATTTTGGAAGGTAGCCGTCGGTGGTCCTGTTGAAAGGAACCTTTACGACATCTACATTTGCCTGGTGATGAAAATTGGAAACCACGAAAACCATTTTCAGAACAGCTGAGGTAGAATTAAAACCCACGTTCTCCCGATTCCAACGCGACACAAGCTAGCGCGTTAGTGCTGTCTGCCACCGTGGCCGGTTCTGACCATCATGCCAACAACATGCTCACAATTTAAGTAGTCTATAGATTCCAGGAGGGTAATCGAGATACTGAACAACAAGAGGAGGGACTGGGAGTGTTTTGAGTCTTCAGTATTTACAGCTCCCCATGGCTTCATATCGCCAGCTAATCATATCTACCACGCCCTACAACCGAGGTCCTCTGTTAACCGAGGGGCTTCGGTGGCGTAGTTGGTAGCATGCTGAGCTTCTATGCCCAAGATCGCGAGTTCAAACCTGGCCGAAGTCGTCAGATTTTTTAAGAGCGTTAAAAATCCCTCAGCATGCCTTCCTTCGGAGGGGAAGTAAAGCCGGCGGTCCCATGTCATAGATTTATGGCATGTTAAAGAACATTCCACTAATTACAACTGTGTGAAGCTAAATTAACTTATAGGTTAAACAACGCTCTTAAGGTTCCGACTGCGGTGGCGTCTATTAGCCAAGTTCTGAACTAGTAGTTGTTGACGGTGGCGTTTGGCGGCAAAAGTAGGAACTACTTGAAATTCAATGTCTGCAGTCCTTATTGAATTAAAAACAGATAACACACACTGATACAGACATCACATTTAACACCGGTTATCAGACAGATTCTACACACACCCAAAGCACACGGGGCTACATGGTCGCGTTGTCGCAGCCCCTACTAAACTAAGGAACCAACCAACCAACCTCTGTTGACCATATTCTAACCTTTGTCTACCCCTACATTTCTTGTCCTCGAACCTTCCTATTTGCTGTTCCTGGATGTCTTAGTATGTGGACAAATATCATCTCTCCTCCTCCCTGTCTTAATACCTCTTCATTTGTTACTCTATTTACCCATCTAATCTCCATCATTCTCCTGCTACACAATATTTCAAATGCTTCTACTCTCCTCTTCACTGCTGTACCAACAGTCCAAGTTTAACTTCCATAGACCACCGCACTCCAAACAAAGGGATTAAAAGATTACTTTCTATTACATTTTGTAGCTTTTCAGTCGGTCAAAGCGATTGTGCCCAATGAATGGGCGGGGTTCAATATACCTATAAATACACTCCTGTAAAAAGATACATGTATTAGTTAATATTCACAATTAAATGGGGGTAATTTAGGATTACGCGTTTCGACCCTCAATTGGCCATCATCAGATCCTGATCAGTGTGTTCAAATAAAAAAAAAATGAATTTTTAAATAATGTAAATTCACTATTGTATTACACAACGATACTATTGTAGTACAATTCGCTTCAATCTTGTCTATGTTAGTTATTCCAAGTGTATTTATTAATCTCATGTAAATATTTTTCAGGATTAGGGAACCATCCATTACAATTGGGTACAATCATATTTTGCATATTAAGGCTTTCACGGCCCGGATTATTATATAAATAATTCATGCTTTTGGGCTAATGCCGTGTGTATTTTTAATTTAAACCATACGTTTCGGAGAAACCTTGTCTCCTTTCTCAATGGAAATAAACAATGTGGCCAAAGAATGTATAACAATCAGATTACGAAAAATATAGATAAATTCCTCTGTTCGTCACCAGAGAGCAGCTGCCAGAAATTACTGTATGAACCATGGTGGAACGGCGGACAGAGTAGTAAGTAACGAGAAGGCAAAGGGGGCGGTGTGAAAATATAGAAACTCTTCGAAGAGTGAGGAAGGGGGGGGGGGGGAGGGGGGGGGGGAGGGTTAGATGGATATAAGGAAACATAAACAAAAGGGAAGTGTATCTGAACGATACCTAACGTCATACAGTCAACGGCGAAAAAACAGATGGATAAATTGTCCCCAATACTACAACCTGGGGTGTATGAAGTCCCATGTACTTGCGGAAAAGTCTACATTGGACAAACAAAACGGTCCATTGCAACTCGCATCAAAGAGCATCTAAGGAACATCCGTCTAAAACAACCTGACAAATCAGCTACAGCTGAACATGCCCTGTCTTCAGGGCACGATGTATGTTTCAAGGATGCTCATGCGCTTGCCCTTGTTAAGCACAACTGGTCTAGAATTATAAGGGAGGCAGTTGAAATTCGTAAAAATCCCAATAATTTTAACAGAGACACTGGATATCAGCTATGTGACACTTGGCTACCAGATATTAAGGATCTAGGGAGATAGTTCCTCTCAGTCTCTCTGTTCTTCACATATTTAAAATTGTACATTTTCCCTCTAGGGCTCAGAGCCTGGATTTGATCTCCTTTGTTCGTCACTGGAGGAGTCTCCATCTGTTTTTTCGCCGTTGACTGTATGACGTTAGGTATCGTTCAGATACACTTCCCTTTTGTTTATGTTTCCTTATATCCATCTAACCCTCCCCCCTCCCCCCCTCCTCATTCTTCGAGGAGTTTCTATATTTTCACACCGCCCCCTTTACCTTCTCGTTACTTACTACTCTGTCCGCCGTTCCACCATGGTCCATACAGTAATTTCTGGCAGCTGCTCTCTGGTGACGAACAGATGAATTTATCTATATGTAATCTCATTGATATACTTTCTTTGGCCACATTGTTTATTTCCATTGAAAAAGGAGGCAAGGTTTCTCCGAAAAGTATGGTTTAAATTAAAAATACACACGGCATTAGCCCAAAAGCATGAATTATTTATATTACAATCATATTGACTGAAAAACATTAAATTTTGATTGCTAAGGCAACACTGAAATGATGGCTTCTAATACACTAATGTTATGTAATAAGATGTAATAATGTATCGACAAACCCATAATGGCATGGACTAAGAATGTACTGTTATCAAATCCAAGAGGAAACAAATATCTCTAACAGAGGGCTACTCTCACCTACCTATCTGAAAAGCAAAGTTCAATGGCATTCAGCACTTGAAAAAAAATTGTTCTGCAAAAGCCCAGAATTGTTATGATGCACTCCCTCATTTGTAAAGGTTTCGAAATCTACTCGAATAGTTTCAATACAAATACTTGATGAAAGATTTACTATCTATGGTAAAATAATCCATAGCTACTAAACAATACTACAAAACAGGCTGTATTGTTTCTACAAGCTGCTTGGTGATCCTGATAGTTGTTGATCCTCCATAACGTTCATTGGTAAAATGAGTCCATCTTAGCATTCGCCTAGATCTGCGGCGTTCCCATGTCCCCATGTTGTCCAGTCCAGTCCCGTTGTTCTAGAGTAGTCACTCATGGAGATGTCCATGGTCATAGAATACTTCAAATGGTCAACCCTTTGTACGTTGAAATTCATAATTGATACGTGATTGAAATTGCGCCTCATGTGCGTGAATCATGAACTAACAATGACAGCTCCATGGTCCAGACACTTCTTATTGACTTAACGTCATCTACCTTCGAACTGCCTGAAACAGACTAGACTCAACTCTTTGAGAAGCTGCGTCACGAAGTTGGCATTATCGCCTCACTTGAACGCCTTTTGAGGAGGCATTGTGTCCAAGCAATCCGATGGATAAGGCATCCCATCACTATGAAGATGCCCCTGTGTTTAAACATGCTCTCACGAGCCGTGTACAGTTCGTATTTTGGCCCCTTTGCAAAATTATTTAAACTGTGAAGGGAATCTATTAGTTGCTATGACATGGAATCACCGCATCTCTGAGAAGGACCGCTGTTGGGACCTTGCTGAGGTCTTCATCATCCAGGTAAGATAAGCGAGATATTTTATTAAAATTATAATGATGTGTGAAGTGAATTTGCGTGTGAAGCAATGTGTAACCACCGGCTCATTCCAGGCGACAGGCGCAGAAACCCATACAAACCAAGGATGAACCAACACGTGAACCACGAGAATTCAAGATCTCGCTCCAGACCAAGGTGGATGGAGCGAGAAGATAATAAACATGTCGTTATTTACAACATTAAATCCCAGTCATACGTACGGATCGTGTTCACGTGATTCAGATTCGTGTGTGGAATTCGAGTGGCAGAGCAGATCAAGTCTAGCCGACAGCTTGTGTTAATTTCCTCTCCATCTTCATGTGTCGCTCCTTATGGTGTGCACCAGATTTTACTCGTTTCATATCATAGAAATTGTATTGAATATTAGCTTGGGTTGATATGATTTTGCCCCAGTAATGTATAAGGTGCGTTCAAAAAGTAACCAGCCGGAGGCTGTAATGCGCAAACCGGTGACGGCATCGGCTAAACGTGGCGTGTGTAACGAGGTGTGGTTCCGACCAGAGCGTGGAAGATCACAGCCCGTCGCTAGAGGGCACGCGTGCACGTCACGTGACGATACAAAGCGAGCAGCAGCATGCAACAATCGTCCAACCAAGACCAAGACAGTAGCCCATTCGACATGCTTCCTGGTGTAGTTGAAGACTGTGGGGCACCCATTGGTCACACACTTTACGCAAGTGCAGTCGTTCCTACATGATGGTGTGCACATTTCCGACGCTAAATCCGACCACGGCGGCTATGGCGTTCACTGTCACTCGGCGGTCCTGGGTAATCAGTGCATCAACCAGCTGGACGTTGTCATCGGTAATGCAGGGGGGTTCCCCAGACCGGGCACCATCGGCTAACGACACCCGTCCTTCGCTGAAGCGCTTGTGCCACGCCTTGACCCTTGCAAGGGACATGCAGTGTTCGCCGTACAGTTGTGAGATTCGGCGATGAATGTCCGTTCCCCCTACTCCTTTCGCTGTCAGAAACCGAACAACACCTCTTTGCTCTTCGTTTGACGCCTCCATGTCACTGTTTGCAATGCGACTGGCAGCGTTGGGCGATGGATGCATGCTGCTGCTCGCTTTGTATCGTCACGTGACGTGCAAGCGTGCCCTCTAGCGACGGGCTGTGATCTTCCACGCTCTGGTCGGAACCACACCTCGTTATACACGCCACGATTAGCCGATGTTGTCACCGGTTTGCGCATTCCAGCCTCCGGCTCGTTACTTTTTGAACGCACTTTATACAAAGAATGAGCGCACTCCTGGTAACTGTTCGCCGAAGTGCCAACGGTGGGTTTACACGAGCATTGTGCCTATAAGAAAACTGGCGGCATCATGTTGTTGTCAGGTGCGCAACAGGGTAGCATGCTATGACGCCAATGAATGTTTAGAACACAGTTCGATGTACAAACTAGAGAATTTCCCATATACTTTCTCTATTAAATTGGATTTGCCTGGGTTTCGAATGAGTATAAGATTTCAAACCTGAGTACAAGGTCTCAAACCTTCAGTTGCTCTCGGAAATTCTTGTGTCTTAGTTAGTTAGTTAGTTAGTTATTGTTGTTTTAAGGGGCGGAACTACAAGGTCATCTGCCCCTCTTAACACAGATTAAAGAATACACATTTGGAATTGAATTTAAAATTTTGAGGTGGACACCTATATTTAAAAAGACAAAAAATTAATAAAACAAAACCAAAAAATTAAATAAAAATAAATATTATAAAAATAAACAAAAACTATGGAAAAACAAAAAATTATCATTCAAAAACGAACTAGTCGTTGAGTCAATTTATAGTGGAAAATTTAGATTGCTGGCCCTAACCTACTCTCACTTATAAAGTGGATAACGCGATCAGCAGCCACCGCGTCATCAGCTAATATAAGTTTGAGTGTCATCTGCAAACTAAGGTTTCTTCGTAAGTCAGCAAGATCCACCCACTCGGTGAAAATGTGGGCCACGGTGAAAATGGCTCCACAGGTACCAAGTGGGTAGATTATTGGCTGAGGAATAACCTAACCACCAAGGGAAGATGATTGAGAAAAGGAGGTAGGTTTCGGACTGGAGAAAAAGGATAGAAAAATAGGAGGAGAGTCCCACAAAAGTTATGAATTTAACCTTAAATGCACTCAGAGGCGGTTGCCACCGCAAATCCGCTCTCTGATACCTAAAGTGGGTACGGACCTGGTCGAAGCTGACGGGAACCGCAGCTAAGACTTGGGCGGTTTGCCAGAGAAAGGCTTTAGTGTATTCCCTCTCAAGCATGCATATGCCTACTATGGGGAAGGGTGATGGTCTGACAAGACAAATAGTAACAGATTTATTGCGTATTAATGAGGGCATGAACCTAGGAAGAGTTAGGAAAGCCAGGATCTTGCCTAACTGTAGTATTTGCGAAATGATAAATCCAAAAACAAATATTTAATTTATTTAACAAGGCAAAAGAGTCTAATAAATTTGACAAGTATATAGTTTCAATTTTTAGTAACAATTTGGGGTCGCAGACCTCCTAACATTTAAAGTTTGCTCCAGGCAATTAACAATTCTTTAGGTTTCAAACCTTATATATGTACTAAAATCTTTGAAAGATTTAAAAAAGACAAATGAAGTGATTAAAGTTTAAACATTAAATTGAGTACAAGGAGTGTACTTTAAGAAATTTCCAGGTAACTATTTTAGAAAAAGATACAACTTCGAAAATAACAAAAAAAGAAAGCGGATAGAATACAGGAGAAGTTCCTATAACTTCTTATATTTATACAGAATTACTTTTGGTTATTATACAAATAAGGGCAGGTCACTTACTGTGAAACCTGATGAGAAAGTCAAAAGGAAGGTTCTCGACCTCCTATGTTTAAGTAGGAATCACGAGCTAAATGGGGAAGTTTCCCTTTCGTGAGACCTAGAAATAATTCACTCATGAGTTGAAAGAATTGTTTTCCCTGATTATAGGGTAGAAACAATGTAATCTTGAACCGTGTATAAAACACGTAGTTATGCAGAAATTAATTAATGATAAACAAGCAAAATGGAAGGGCACTTTCGAAGAGTGACACCTCATAGAAAATGATCTACAGTTACAATTTTATTAATATGGTTTGTTAGTAGAAGGTTTAGGAAAGATCAATTGGGATTTAGGATCAATGTTCATGGCCTTATTTAATATAAACGGACGATCGCGACGCGGTAGAAAAGTTGGACAAGCACCAGTTATCACTATAGTCCTCTGAATAGATGGAAAATTCACTGGAGTAACACGAAAGTTTATGGCAAAGAAAGTTATTGCAATGATGAAAAAAGACTGGTTGCACTAGATAGGCGAAAGTCTATTGCTTGAGAAAGTTGTGGATTACAATTAAATGCGCCATAGAACATTCCAACGGTGGAAGAAAATTCGCTATTGAGCTTTAATTCAGAAGTAAGATTCTTCAATTTTAAATAGTATTCTCACAAGTGAGTGAAAAATACATGACGGCAGGACTTGTAGATAAAGTACAGGATCTGGAAGGTTCCAGAACGATCTTAATAGAAGAATGGGGCCAAAGTTAATCCAGCGGAGGAACTAGCTTGGTGATTTATAGACAGCGGGTATTAGATAATATCCCACGTGGTGAGAAGATTTCTCATTTAAATAGCTTAAGAAAAGCTACTTTCTGTTAAAGTTGGCTTAGACAGACAAAAGCTCAACATGGCAAATCCCTCGAAGAATGATTACCGCCCCAAATAGTAATCTCACGCTGTCTATAAAATATCGTTAAAAGCATGTAGGAGTTAAAACCGATGAAGATGAAGTTGAAACTTGAAGTAGGTACTTATCTTTGTTGCATGGCGAAGGTGAAGTTCCCTTTGACAGATACGTAAAGTGCTAACATGGCGTAGAGAGTAGAGAGTGCCTCTTGGTTTGAGGAGACTGGCTCTGGTTGAGCCTTGACTGACCGAGTCAACTGCCGACTTACAAGTGCGACCTGCTCAGCGAAGCGCGGAGGGTCCAAGGAAGGGAAAAGGGTGGGGGTAGGAAACAAAAGGAATTCATATCAGAATAGACAACTTATTAAAAATAAATGTTCTTCTTGATGAATGGTCTTCAAAGAGTTGATAGCAGGCGATACTAGCACAGCATGGTGAGTGAAAAAGTAGACGAAGTTCTCTTGCGCATGGAGATAATAGCTGGCGATGGTAACGAGATCTGATGGCCAAATGGAAAAGGAAGTCCTCTTGCACCCGGAAGAATTGAGGAGCTTCAGAGATTCGCTGCTAGATGACGCTAGGTGGGTCATGGAAGATATATATCTAGAACAGACTCACAATGACATAAGAGACATGACCATCAAAGGGAAAATAGAAGATCACTGTTGGTGTTTGACAAAAAGGAAGGAATGAACATGCAAAGAGCATTAAAATTTATATTCTCTCGTACCGTGTATTCCAAGAATACACCATACTGGGAGGGGAAAACACCAATAGAGAACAAATAAGCAGTTAAACATTTAAAGGTAATAGAGTGATCAAAGACAGTGGTCTTGTGATCGGACCATTAGTGGTCAAGATTTTGGCAACCCTGACTCTCGCATCCCTTCCAGGATAACACTCGGTCACTCTACCAGAAGTCCAAACTAGGGGGGGGGAGAGACATCCCTAACCAAGACCAAGTCCCCCACTTTAATGTCGGGACTGGAAAGAAACCACTTCTGTCTCCGTTGCAGGGAAGTTAAATATTCCAAGTTCCACCTCTTCCAAAAAGAATTACGGAGGGCTTCAAGTTTACGCCAAACAATGGGTAGATTAGAATCCCTGTAAGAATTGGGAAGAGGAGGAGGGGCAGAAAGAGAAGTGGCGATAAGGAAGTGACCAGGTGTGAGTGGAAGCAGGTCATCAGGGTCATTGGAAAGCGGAGTTAAAAAAACGAGAATTAACAACACCTTCAATCACAAAATAGCTAGAAGCTGCGGGAAATAAAGCACTAGTAAAGATTGCGATAAGACGCAAAAGGAGAATTAACAAGTTTAAAAAAAGCGTATAGAAACAAGTACATCTATTAAGGATAAGAATATACCAAATAAACAAAGGAACTATGCGAGTAGAAAGCAAGAACGCCATAGGTAACAACAATCTAGTAGCCATAAACAACGACCTTAAGTTATAATAAGTATCAAAGGGGTTAATCAGAAAAATACTTAAGTCAGCGAGAAACTTGACATTACAAGCATAAATACAAAAACACATCGAATGTGACGACGAGAAAAAACAAGTTTGTTCAACAACGAACAATAAGATTGCAAAATATGTAAGCAAGGAGCAATACATGAGCGCGTGAATAATATGCAACGATGTTATGAAACAAGAATCGAAGCAGTTGTAGGATACGAGTCTGAACAAGTGAGAGACACAGGCAAGCACGGCCTTGACCCACATAGTACAGCGAGATAAGGAATATAAATAGCTGAAAGAGTCCTTGAGCGGAACAAGTTTATTTTGGTAATGAGGTGAACGGCTTCTGAACTTACAGAAGCAACTCGCAAGACAATGGTTGACAGTCAGCCAGAGTTGAGATAAGGGAAACTTGCTCTGACCTTTGGCAAGCATACAGGAAATGAACAGCAGTTTGGCGTTATCCGAACTTGTATACAAACAAGTTTGACAAACAAGCAGTTCGAAATAAACAAACAACACAAACACAATCAGCTGTGGCTTAAAGCGAAGCAAGTGACACGACATTCAGTCATTCGTGGCTTGGACGTGAAAAAACAATTTAGAGACATATAAGATAAAGTAGGAAATCAATTTCGCATAATTTTGAGGATTACGGAATCCGACAATTTTCAACAGAAAAAAGCTTGATTCTTCCGAAATAGGAAGAGAAGCTGGGACATTGAGAAGGAGTTTATGCGTAAGAATAGTTATTCTAGATGCTAGAGAATTCAGATTTTCAAGCGGTTTCAAAAGCGGCTTCCAATTGTGAGGAAGAAGGAAGGAGCCGGCAGTGGCCATCCTTCTAAATAGCGAAAGAAGTGAAACATAGCTTACAGCGAAGTGATGGAGACTGATAGCCATGGTTTTACACAAGGGGAAGATAGTTTTCGATAGAGAGTTTAAGCAATAACCTGCTATAAAAATGACATGAGAAGGTAAACGAAGTAACACAAGGCGAGGCGAACTTGAATTGCCATCTTGTGCAGGAAGAAGGCAAAATCATTTAAACAACTTACAAAGGTGGCGTAGTTGTTCACGATGAGACATCGTTTCGGCAAGTGTTTTTCAAAAGTATCGAGATCGAAAACATAGGCGTTCTCTTTTTCAGAAAGGGGATTTATGTCAGCTGTAACGAAATGACATTGCGCTTTGGTTTGAACACTGGGATGTTGGATTTCACCAGTAATAACCCAACCAAAATTGTTGTCTCTGGCGACCACGTTTGAAGATAACTTGCGAACCTGTTTACGAAGGCAATTCCAAAAAACATTGGCACTAAAGAGTATGTCAATAGGGTTTTGTATGTTGAACAAAGGATCGGCTAGCCTTAAATGCGAGGGAATGTTTAACCCTGAAATATCCACAGAGTGACTTGGAGTGTCTTCTCCAATGCTATTGAGAATTAGACAATTAAGTTTGAGAAAGTTGTTTCTATGACAAATGTCTCTTATGGTTAGCTTTGAGAATTGTAAAGCTTGTGATTTTGAGCTGTTGATGCCCGACACGTTAATAGAAGTGGGGTTTACAGGTAGGCCTAGTTTTCTAATCAAGGAATTAGACACAAAATCATGAGTTGCCGCTGAATCTAGAAGACCGCGTGCTCGAACCCAATTTCCAAATTTATCTTGGATTTCGAATTGTACAGTGGACAAAAGAACTTGCGCACTGTGAGAAGTTTCGGCGTTAGAAATGCAGGAAGAAGCATTAGTTTGTTCGGAGCTGCTCTGCATGGAGATTGAAGAAGCGGGTACTGATGACCTCGATTTATCATGAACGTGCAATAAAGAATGGTGCGGTTTTTTACAATGGAAACAGAGATTGGAAGACGTACAGGTTGAAGAAGAATGCTTAGGTGACAAGCAGTTGAAGCAATGTTTACTATTGAAGACAAACTTCCTTCGGGCTTCGACAGACAATTCTTTAAAAGATTTGCAGGAGTACAAAGTGTGAAGCTTTTTACAGAGCGTGCATTTTTAAGATTTGTTGAGTGGCCTGATATGTTCTCTTGGATAGTTGAAAGAAGCAGAACGGGTTTGCTTGTTCTCGACAGATGGGGGTTGATGACCATTTGAAGAGACAAGTTTATTCTCAAAAATGCGACACTGATGACTCGTTTCGACATTTTTGCACTGAAATCAGAGTGCTGTAAGGACTTGGCACCGGCTGTTGAGAAACGAGATGTGGTGTTCAAACGAAAATTCCTCCTTGCGAGTGAGTTCGATCTCCCAAGCCTTTAATGTCGAAAAATCGAATCTTGATGTAGCCAGATGAATAAGAATAGTGTCCCACGTTTGGACTGGTTGCTTGAGTTGATATAACGCTCTCACGTGCAATTGAATAGAGTCTAACAGGTCTCTTAAAGAGGTGACGTCATTAGGTTTGACGACTGGCAGGTTGAACAGACAGCGGATGTGGCGAGCGACACTCAAACGCAAATTACCATATCTCTCTTTAAGGAGATTAAAGGCGATGTGGTAGTTATCTGCGCTTAAAGGCAGTGACTGAACCAAGGCCAAGGCCTCGCCTTCCAAGGACGCACGCAGGAAATAGAACTTATGAATGTCGACAACGTCAGTATTTTCATGAATTAGGGAGCAGTAAAGTTCATAAAAAGAATACCATTCACCTTCCTGGCCTGAGAAGTGAGGTAGGCTTATCTTAGGAAGTAACGGTTTCTGTTTGTTCTTGTGAACTGAAGCGGGTGCGAACTGGGCCGGATTGATGACCCTAGTGTCCGGTTCTGAGATACTGCGGATCAGTTGGTGGGCCTTGGCAATCCCTTCAAAGTACAAGGGTTCGACCTCGTCCCGATCCGATTGAAGTTCTGGGCAAGCGGATTCAATCTCGGTTTGAATTTGATCGTAATAATCATAGGACCGTTCGTACAACTTAAGGCGTTGTGTCAAGATGTCTAAATCACACTCGGCGGGATTTAATTTGTTGATGAAATTTCTGAATCTGGTGAGTTGCCCTTTATAGGAAGAACGTCTGGCAATGAGAGTTTCATCCTTTTCAGTAGGAGCCATGACAAAGTAAGTAAATTAAAATGTAACTCACGAAACTGTTGAAATTTGGAGATGCTGTCAAGTTGGCAGCAGCGAATAAGTAGAAAGAACGGGACACACCACGGGAGACAGGAGCGGCCTCTTTCCCCATTCACAGGCTTTGCTCGATGTAGTTATAGCTGAAAGATTCAAAGCAGATATTAATAATTTGCAAGGTATTGCCAAATGACACTTGACAAAGAATAGAAATAGCAAATGGACTCTCCCGGGTTTCTGGTACCAAATTTTGGGTAGATTATTGGCTGAGGAATAACCTAACCACCAAGGGAAGATGATTGAGAAAAGGAGGTAGGTTTCGGACTGGAGAAAAAGGATAGAAAAATAGGAGGAGAGTCCCACAAAAATTATGAATTTAACCTTAAATGCACTCAGAGGCGGTTGCCACCGCAAATCCGCTCTCTGATACCTAAAGTGGGTACGGACCTGGTCGAAGCTGACGGGAACCGCAGCTAAGACTTGGGCGGTTTGCCAGAGAAAGGCTTTAGTGTATTCCCTCTCAAGCATGCATATGCCTACTATGGGGAAGGGTGATGGTCTGACAAGACAAATAGTAACAGATTTATTGCGTATTAACGAGGGCATGCACCTAGGAAGAGTTAGGAAAGCCAGGATCTTGCCTAACTGCAGTATTTGCGAAATGATAAATCTAAAAACAAATATTTAATTTATTTAACAAGGCAAAAGAGTCTAATAAATTTGACAAGTATATAGTTTCAATTCTTAGTAACAATTTGGGGTCGCAGACCTCCTAACATTTAAAGTTTGCTCCAGGCAATTAACAATTCTTTAGGTTTCAAACCTTATATATGTACTAAAATCTTTGAAAGATTTAAAAAAGACAAATGAAGTGATTAAAGTTTAAACATTAAATTGAGTACAAGGAGTGTACTTTAAGAAATTTCCAGGTAACTATTTTAGAACAAGATACAACTTCGAAAATAACAAAAAAAGAAAGCGGATAGAATACAGGAGAAGTTCCTATAACTTCTTATATTTATACAGAATTACTTTTGGTTATTATACAAATAAGGGCAGGTCACTTACTGTGAAACCTGAAGAGAAAGTCAAAAGGAAGGTTCTCGACCTCCTATGTTTAAGTAGGAATCACGAGCCAAATGGGGAAGTTTCCCTTTCGTGAGACCTAGAAATAATTCACTCATGAGTTGAAAGAATTGTTTTCCCTGATTATAGGGTAGAAACAATGTAATCTTGAACCGTGTATAAAACACGTAGTTATGCAGAAATTAATTAATGATAAACAAGCAAAATGGAAGGGCACTTTCGAAGAGTGACACCTCATAGAAAATGATCTAAAGTTACAATTTTATTAATATGGTTTGTTAGTAGAAGGTTTAGGAAAGATCAATTGGGATTTAGGATCAATGTTCATGGCCTTATTTAATATAAACGGACGATCGCGACGCGGTAGAAAAGTTGGACAAGCACCAGTTATCACTATAGTCCTCTGAATAGATGGAAAATTCACTGGAGTAACACGAAAGTTTATGGCAAAGAAAGTTATTGCAATGATGAAAAAAGACTGGTTGCACTAGATAGGCGAAAGTCTATTGCTTGAGAAAGTTGTGGATTACAATTAAATGCGCCATAGAACATTCCAACGGTGGAAGAAAATTCGCTATTGAGCTTTAATTCAGAAGTAAGATTCTTCAATTTTAAATAGTATTCTCACAAGTGAGTGAAAAATACATGACGGCAGGACTTGTAGATAAAGTACAGGATCTGGAAGGTTCCAGAACGATCTTAATAGAAGAATGGGGCCAAAGTTAATCCAGCGGAGGAACTAGCTTGGTGATTTATAGACAGTGGGTATTAGATAATATCCCACGTGGTGAGAAGATTTCTCATTTAAATAGCTTAAGAAAAGCTACTTTCTGTTAAAGTTGGCTTAGACAGACAAAAGCTCAACATGGCAAATCCCTCGAAGAATGATTACCGCCCCAAATAGTAATCTCACGCTGTCTATAAAATATCGTTAAAAGCATGTAGGAGTTAAAACCGATGAAGATGAAGTTGAAACTTGAAGTAGGTACTTATCTTTGTTGCATGGCGAAGGTGAAGTTCCCTTTGACAGATACGTAAAGTGCTAACATGGCGTAGAGAGTAGAGAGTGCCTCTTGGTTTGAGGAGACTGGCTCTGGTTGAGCCTTGACTGACCGAGTCAACTGCCGACTTACAAGTGCGACCTGCTCAGCGAAGCGCGGAGGGTCCAAGGAAGGGAAAAGGGTGGGGGTAGGAAACAAAAGGAATTCATATCAGAATAGACAACTTATTAAAAATAAATGTTCTTCTTGATGAATGGTCTTCAAAGAGTTGATAGCAGGCGATACTAGCACAGCATGGTGAGTGAAAAAGTAGACGAAGTTCTCTTGCGCATGGAGATAATAGCTGGCGATGGTAACGAGATCTGATGGCCAAATGGAAAAGGAAGTCCTCTTGCACCCGGAAGAATTGAGGAGCTTCAGAGATTCGCTGCTAGATGACGCTAGGTGGGTCATGGAAGATATATATCTAGAACAGACTCACAATGACATAAGAGACATGACCATCAAAGGGAAAATAGAAGATCACTGTTGGTGTTTGACAAAAAGGAAGGAATGAACATGCAAAGAGCATTAAAATTTATATTCTCTCGTACCGTGTATTCCAAGAATACACCACCAAGTGGGGGGTCTTCCCTTCTCATCAGATACGAGTGGGTGGATCTTGTATGACCTATCCTTAGCCTACACAAAATGATGGACTCTCAAACTGAAGACAATGGGACATTGAGATACACAAAAGCGTTTTATTATTACCTTATAGGGAATTGACAGTATATAGCATGATGATATTTATCTTTTATTTGTGATATTTATGCGTAGATTTAGCGGATGTTATGTTCTGTTGAATTTTCGGAGACATTTCGCGTCAAAATATATGTGTTTACGCAGTGTTATCAATTACCATATGGTTTCTCTAAGCCTACCAGATGACAGATGGGCGACGTTGCCAAGCGTAACGACACGGCTTGAGACAGACGGCGATGGTTAAGGCCATAACATTAATTTTCTAAATACAGTAAATAGTTCCATCTATATTTTGAAATTGAAATAATATTTTCTCACACCGAAAAGCATGCATTTTAAATGGACAACGAGGTATCAAGTGGAAGGAGATAACTGGACGAAGTTTCTTTTTCAAAATGTAGGGTGCTCAAGCTCCAGGTCAATACACATGCCATATGAAAACGAACCAAAACCAGATAAAATATGCCAGAAGAAAAATAAAGCAGCAACTAAAAATCAAACAACAATGGTAAGGAACAAACAGGCAGGAAAGCAACAAAACAACAATGCACAAATAGTAACAAAGGGTGCAATGACCAGAACGTGAGCAACCAAGCTTAAACAGCAAAAGAATTACAGTATATTACCACAATATAACTGCCAGTATTTGAGTAACCTGTATAATAAATAAAACCTTAAAATACATTTGAACGCATATCAGTTTGAAGGAATCTAGTCCAGGGGCGCCCACGTGAGCAAGCATACTTTGCTGTTCACAATCCATTTTTAGCCTATTTTCATTTATGAAAAAAAAAAAAAAGAAGGCTTATGAGATCACCTTTTGTCAGTGCGTCTGTCTGTGTGTGCGTGTGTATGTGTGTGAGGATTTTTGTGTGTCCCCCTAATAACTTCTAAACGGCTGGAGCGATTTCAATGAAACTCGGTAAGTTCATAGCACTATTCCGGGCGACCCCTACCGTGCCCTTCAAATTTTGGTTACGTCTCACCAATCCAACATGGCGGCTGTGTGAAATATTTCACAAGCATTCAATATCTCCGAAACTATTACCGATATCACCCTGAAATTTTGTACGGTGATAAAGGGAACTACTACAAGTTCACTTATGTGACTTTTGAAAACATGGGTTATTCAAAAGAAAAGCAAAGGGGCGTAGTGTGTTTCCTGACAGTGGAAGGAGTGTGGGGAACGTAATTCATCGAAGAATGGCACAAGTGTACGGAGAGCATAGCCTATTCGTGACAAGGGTTAATACGTGGCACAAGTGGTGATTTAGGGAAGGACGGATGTCGTTGGCCGATGATGCACGGTCTGGAGCGCCACAGCGCATTACCGATCACATCGTCTAGCAGGTGGATGCTGTCATTATACAAGACCGGTGAGTTACGGAACAGTCATTGCCGTAGGGTTCGGAATGAGTGTCGGAAGTGTTTCACGCCATCATTAAGGGTTGATTACAATTTCACAAAAAGTGCACCCAATGGGTGCCTCACAGTTCTCATCCAGCACAGGAAGCATGTCGAATGGGACTCTCTGGAACATCTGCTGCGCTATGCCAAGGAAGGGAATGCGTTCCTGGCACGGGCGGCCGCAGGAGATGAGACTTTGAACCCGAGTCATAACCACAAAGTCGCCAGTGGAAGCATGCAGGATCACAGCCACCCAAAATGTCCAAGGCCGTCCGCACGAGTACGGGGAAGGTTATGCTCAGCTTCTTCTTTGAACAAAGGGGCCCCTTTATTATGGACTTCCTGTAGCATGGGACAACGGTGAACGCGCAGCGACACTCACAAACCTTGACCTCCCTTCGCACAGCGATCAAATCGAAACGAACCGGACAGCTCACCCACGGGATCATTCTGCTCCATGACAATGCAAGACCCCACGCAACCCACGCAGTCAAAGGAGCTCTTAGAGACATTCAAATGGGAGGTCCTCATCGTCCTCCATACAATCCGAACCTGTCTCCCTGAGATTATGCAATTTTTTGGTGAGATGAAGAAGGCTCTGAGAGTCAAACGATTCACCTCGGTTGACGACGTAAGGCAGTATGTTCGGAACTGGTTCACAACGCAGTCCCAGGAATTTTACGAGACGGCCATTCACCACCTTGCGTCTCAGTGGGACAAGTGCCTCAACAGTGCTGGACAATAGTTTTGAAAGAACGGTACAGGTTTCCATTTTATAGCCTCCAGCTCGTTTCTTTTTGAATGGCCCTGATAGATCAGTTCCTTGAGCAGTGAGCGCAAACTTTAGAAGATGTTGGCATATAGACAGGGCTCGCAAGTTTCTTTTATTTCCTGTGACCAAAACTTTTTGAGTAACGCTTCTTTAAATTCGATGAATGTGCGTGAAAAATAGCTGAAAGCTCTGAACAACATTTGTTGCGGGCTTTCTAATAATCTTTCAACCATTCACAGCTCTCCCCAGGCATTATCATTACCTGCTGTAAATCTTCATTGCGCAGGAATTCCACCGGTGTGATTACTCCTGAGCCTGAAAAATTGTGAGGTTTTTCTTCGAAGTTTCTGATGACTGTCACGGCCTGTCTGTTATTAGCTTGTCGTGGAGTACTACTCATCCTATTTTCAGGTAAGGTTTAGGAATATACCTCTATCCTAGTAGATTCCCAGATTGTTCTACTCTACTGTATGCCAGTAAGTTTACTTTAAACTTGAGCTTCTACACTATCTATTACTCTGTCTATTGTTCTTCTCTCCAACGCTTGCCCTTTAAGTTTGGCCTTTATTCTAGACTGCAGTTTCTATATCCGGTTCCTAAACTGTCTGTCTATTTCGACCTTCATTTTGACTTGGCTATCGAGCGGTCCTTCCTTGGGGTTGTCGCGTATAGTTTTACCTTGCTACTTATCAGCTTCAAAGTAAAGCTGTTTCCGACATTCATAGCTTCGTTCTTTTAGCCTATTAATTACTTGTAAGCTTGGGTGTTCTCTCCTACTGAATAAATTATCTCCTTAAGTACCGGTACTTATCATCTAAAATCAATCATATCCTTATCAATTGTCTCCTCAAGTTCAGTTCGAAATCCCTATTATGCAACATGGTGTCTGATAGTACTAGCGTGATTGTCTCGACTCCAGAGAAAGTAACCATAAAACGTGATATTAAGTCTGGTAAATGTAATAAAATAGTTAAGAACGGAATTATGTGTGGTTCATGTGATCAATGGTGGTACTTCAAATGCGGGGAATGCCCCGGGGACGGAACAATGATCGGAAATGAAGATTGGTTATGTGAACAGTGCGTAGTGAATATTGTTCTGGGCGATGGTCTAAAACCTAATGAGTACAAAAATGCTTTGGAAATTATAAACTTTCTTTGAAGCGACATTGATGCTCTTAAAGCTGAAAATGATGTAAAGCAAGCAAGCAAGCTTGTAGTTTAACGTGACCGTTAATCTCGAGATCATGAGCCACGGGACCTCCCTTTACGTGGAATCCGAACCACAGGACATTGGCTTGCATTAAATTATTGTTAAAGACAAGATCAATATTATGGAGAGTAAGTTATTGAACAGTGGGTTAGAGCCTGGATTTAATTCGACTTGGGAACAGGTGCGAGGTGTAACAGTTAGGCCTAGAATCTGAAGAAGATGGGAATCTGTTCCACTGAAACTTTCGCGTTCTAGAAAGAATCCCTTCCAAGCTTCACTGACGAATTTGCCGATAAAATTCAGATGCAGTTCTGGTGGATTGTCGACGTGAAAGTGATGCTAAACTCGCAAAACCGAGTTGCAAAATCTCGTCGATTTAGGGGAGATATGCAAAGATAAGAATATTTTCGGACAGTCAGGGGAGTAATATTGTTACAGAATTATTGAGAAACACCAAGGACAGGGGCAGATGGCCTCGTAGTTCCCCCCCTTAAAACAACAATAACTAACTAACTAACTAAACACCAAGGATGATGTTTTTGCTGTGACTAAGCCTGGAACAAATTTTAATGATGTAACCTCGGAAATATGCTGCTGTTTCCCTGGCTGGGACAAATGACGTAGGAAAAATAATGCAAGAGGAATGATTACATAATTACAGGAATTACATAATACCAAAGAGGTGGTATTTTCTGTTCCCCATCGCCACGATCTTCCTGCATTGACTTGTGTCAAGAAGGAGGTAATTAAGATCAATGAAGAACTTTTGAAAAAATGTAAATACTTCAAAAACGTAAAATTTGTAGATACAAGTAATTTAGGAAGGATATTTTATACTGCATCTAAACAGGTTAGGTAAAACTTGTTGTAAATATGGTAACCGAGTTAATTAATACAAATGTGGCAATTGTCTAGTATTACCCATTATATCCGCCAAACCGCTCAACCCAAAACTCGCCAAAATTGTAAGTAATGAACCAAAGAGTTTCTTCAGTCTTCACGAACAAATATAACGGAGTAAATGCAGTCAAAACTTCAGACAGAAATACCCAAAGAGAACTTGAGAAGCAAATAGTATGCCCGAGGTGTAAACACAGGCGCATTTCTCTCGAGTTTCAAAACGCTTGGAAATACGAGACAATAACCGTCACGGATAAGAGCTGTCCAGGACGTGGGACATTTAGCACGAATACGGGACTCTCTCGTAAAATGCGGGACGTCTGGTGCAAGGGTGGTCTAGAGAAATAGAGCAGCAGTTAACGCGGAGTCTCTTAAACAAGGGCTATACGTTATCGTGAAACCTATAATAAACCTGTAGTCTACTCTTTTGTATAGTGCGGCATCACGCAGTCCAGGAAGCCCTCAGACTGCATCGGTACACGACCTGTATCGATCATTCATGACAAGTTAATTGAAGGTTTCAATGTAGCCCCTCGAGATCTGATTGTGGTAATCGAGGGGAAATGTAAACCATCAGAGAATTAGATCAGAAAATGTGGCATTAACATGCAAACATATTCAGAATTTACAGGAAATAATATGTATTCCACGTTGACAATACAAATGGCATATAATTTACTATGCTTTATTATTTGTGAGCTATACAATATTGGGAGATTGATTTCTTGCCACCAAATAACAGATAGATGGATTACGTAAGAGTAGTTCGAACTATTGATACTCGAGCACTGAGAGTTAGAACAAATATGTGATGATCATGGGGCGCCTAGATTGGTCATAGTGACCTGAAACTGAATTATATGATCACCTTGTGTTATAGTGGCTAGCATTCTTGACTGTCGTCCCGGAGGTCTGGGTTCGATACCCAGCATGCCAAGAAGTTTAATTCTGGTCTGAGGGTTGGAACGGGAGAGAATTGAGAAGATGTGGGTCCAATACCCACCTCATCCATTCGACAAGTGGTTTTCCACTTCTACTCTAGACAAATACAATAATCTTCATCTAATGGTACTTAAATCTATGGCTCACTTATAGAACAATCCAACATGACGATCATCCGACATATTTAGACGGTTCTCAATATCTACGAATCTATTACAGCAATCAAACTGAAGTTTTGTATGTTGATAGACGCTATTAACATTAGTTCACCTATGGGACTAACATGGCGGCGACGCAAAATATGAATATTGAAATACATTTTTCTCGCGACTTACTCATTGGAGCGCTGTGACAATTGGCACGGCATATCATCATACAAGCCCTAATACATTGGTGACTAATTTAATGGAATTTTATGAGAACTCGTGGCCGACGAGAAAGACAGGCCATGGCGCGGATCTGTGACGTCAGAGGAGTGGTGTCGCTCGCTCGCCTCGCCGCATTGATTGCACCAAGGTATTCTCATCTATAGAAGCCTACCAATAGCCGAGTAAATTTGTTAGTGTGAATTTAAGGATACTCAAAAATAAAGTTAAAAGCTGTGGAAGAAATCCACCCCTATCACTAGCTCAAAACCTTAGAGCAGTAGAATATTAAGCAGTGTAATACAAACTTTGAATGGATGTTCCAGTTTATGCAGATATACAAAACTGTACATATTATCCTCTTATCTTCGTTCATCAATAAGTTGTTTCCATATATACCAGTTTACATGTAAGTTTAACTTTAAAAGCAGCTGGGATTAAAAAAAAAAAAAAAAGAAACAACCAAGCATTGCATTAGGAGAAAGTATCCAGTGCTTCATTTATTGCAAGGGAAGGGTCATTCATGCCCCAAAATAATAAAAACGAATATAAGAAATTTGAGCCTACACTCGTGGTTTTTAGCATTTTGCTTTTTTGAGTAGGCCTACCATAAGACAATCTTTTTCAACAACAAAAATTTAATGCATAGGACTACTTCAGATACATATATGAATTGCTGAGATTATACTTACCTCCTTTAGCAGAGAGCCTTTCATCTGACACCAATCCCCTACAGTGGCAGGTTTACTTCTTGTGGCAACTACCTTCATGTTGGACATGTTTAACGGTTCTCTCCCGTTCCCAGTTAGGCTTAGGTCAAATTTATGGTTTTATGGGCTCAAGATTTTTATAACGAAGTATATTACTACAAATGAAGGACCTTGGAAACTTGTTCATTGTGAGTTAATTCAATGGATTGAAATGTCGTGGATATCAGCCCCATGCGCTTATGTGTGTACTGTACTTGTAATAGAAAAGGATGTGGTAGTGGTTTTCAGTTAGCTTTTATTTACAGTTGAGTTGGGAAGACACTTCCAGGATGCAAGGAGTGGGATTCAAATCATTCTATCAAGAGCGTTTGAGCGAAGCTTTGAAGAATAAATCCTATATCAGGTTTCAAATACTCCTTCGCAAAGCAGGTCACCTGGGCAAGAAGCCACTTTACTTACCCCTACTCCATGTAGGTGGAACTGTTCCATTTATTAAAATTAAAGAAAGACCACACTTGCCATTGTAATTTGGGTCTATGCTGGCTACACGGACATGGTATCTCCCTCCCAATAAGATGTCCAAGATCTCCACCAAATGTCAAACGAGACCCTTCAAATTATTCAAATGAAAGCATTCCTCAACTTTTAATTATTTTTTCTTATTTTTTGTTTCACCCTGGTGGTCTGGGGATGAAGAATTTTATAACATACCCAGTCCCCCCCTACCCCTTCCTCCCAGAAAATATCGTATACTCCTCACCACATCCATTCCCCCTGAAAAAGAACATGGGCATCCTTGCAGGCCACATGGAAAATAAGCAGTTAACAGTACTACACACTGGGTAAATCGGTTTGAAATGGGTAAATCTAGAGCTTTAACAGAGAATTCTGGATGTGGTGATTGGTAGGGCCCTGGAGTACAAAACTATGCCCGTATCTTCAAGAACACTAGCAAATTGCAAGTAATCTTCATCCAATGACACAGTAATGTTTACACTTAATTATAATAAGCACACACAAAATGTATTACAGACATTATTTTATTTAGGACATTGGTTATAAATATAAGCATCTCAAGCACATTAACACATTGTCTGGAAGAATCTTAGATTGTAGAAAATGAAGTTTGCAGGTTTCACCAAGTAGGCTATAAAGGTGATATCTTGCCGATCTTGGATACATTACTGGCGATTATTAGGATCTAATATCCTCCAGCTATTAATATTCTCAAAAAACCCTGCACTGCACATAGGGCCTACAGCCATTATACCCTGCTGATGATTCATGATCTCTTCAGGATTTTAATTTTTTCTGACACCATTTCTCAATCTCACTGGAGCTTAGTGGGTTACAAATTCATCGTTACAAAGATGCATGAACACAATTTGAGGACTGGACATGTCTAACTTGCTTCCAGCGGCCTGGCTACCGTTTCCTTATGCAGCACAAAATCACTATCAATTACATTGGTATCTTGCAGACTTGGCAACGATAGAGTCATGTATTAACTCTTGTACTATTTTCATCTCTAATTTATCTCAACAAAACAAGCCTGCCAACTTGTGTCAATAGCTTTAATGTGGACATGGAATGGAATTTACACTTACAAAATTCCCCTAGACACAAAATGGCATCATCCATGACAACGTGGACAACACTTAGGGTTTAAACGCTGCATACATGTTAAATTCTATGTGTTATACTCTGATTTACAAAAGATGAACGGTGCAAGCTGCCATCCGCTTGAATGGTGAGGTGAGGAGTGGAGACAAGAGGGTTAACGGTGTCCATAGCAACAGCGAGCAGTGTTGCAATGAATGCCGACACAGCAGTGAGCACATGGTTTGACGCAGTGTTCTACTGTGAACTAACTCGTCACTGCCATTAGTAATATCCCGTGTATATATTGAAGTGCATTTGCTTATTCTTTCATAGGCTACAGTAAGCGTTATCGTTCTGTTTTTGTTGGAAGCGTGTGTATATACAGATTTTGAGTTTATTTCTTTTATTTGCATCATCGTGTCTATTTTCATTTTGTAAAAATGGCATCGGTACATGCTCGCGGAAGGCCCAGGATCCATTCTCTGCGACAGAACAACTTCAGGCCGTGGTGTGACTCTCCATAGCCAAGTAAAGGAGATGGTATGTGCGGTGAGGAATTTTATGGAGGAAGAAGAGGAAAGTATGCGCTTACGGGAGGAACCTCTGATTCCATTTGTTCAGGTGAGGAAAAGAACTGCCAAGACTCTTGGTGTGAGTGAAATCACTGCATACCGAGTGACGGAAGGGAAGTTCCTGTCTGATAATGCTGGCCCGTCTAAACTATCAACTCCAGGGAAGAAGAGGCATAGAGAAGGGGTGGTCACTAATTTAGATGGCTTTCAACAAGATGCTGTTAGACGGCATATTTATAGCTATTATTTTAGGAAAGAAATTCCAACATGTCGCAAATTTCTTGTTTTTGCTCAGAGAGGCACAATTATTTCAAGGATGCCTTTCTTCACTGAAAGTGTTGCACGATCTGGGATTTAAATATGAGAAAATTAATGGGGGGAAGGTGATCATGGAGAGGCCAGATATTGTGGCTTTGAGGTGTCAGTTCCTACATGAAATGGGGAGACCCTACTGAGTTGTAGGCCAAAAATTACAAACAAAAAACCAAAATCTGGTTTCATGCCCTAGAAGTTACCTTATCACTTGGGGCACTTAAATATACATTTGTTTTTTATGTACGGCCATTTTTAAATACCTTACGGGGGCTTTTAAAGAACACGTGCTTAGGTCTTGAAATGGGCAACGCCTACTTCCTAGAACCAAAAACCACTCAATTTTGTAGTAATTTCATACTCTTGGCCAAGATTATCATGCCAATCATCTGAATACAAGCTTATGGTGCCATCTGTTGGTAAATTTATCAGTTATGAGTAGCCTAGGCAATGTTTGTCAAGTGTGAAACTTTTCTTACCGTAGCCTACATGTTATTTTCTTATCCCATATAATTTTTAGCTGTATGGCATTCACTAAAAGAATATCATTACTATACACATGCACATATTTAACATCGAGCAGAAGTATTTTGGTTTGTAGTAAAGTATAGGCCATTTTGGATACATGGTGGAACCATGCGTCTTTGTTTATTTTGATGGTCAGTGGCTTTAGTGAAGTTTATTCGCAAGAATTATATTTTTATTGGTTTACTGTGAGTGGTGGAACTTGTGTAAGTTAATGGTATTTTAGAGATTTGTGTGCAGTATATTAGATGTATTCTGTATCTAGTCGATGGAATAAACCGAAAGTCCGTGAAACAAAGAAATGGAATAGTGCTATTTTGAATGTTGACAAACAGTGTGGTGATATTACATGTGAAGTTAAGTAATGCAAGTTCAACAGCTGCAACTACTTCTTCTGCCAGTGTCAGAAAACTGGAATAGGCCTATTTTAGTGAGGAGAATACTGTTAGACCTAGTGTTAATGACAAGCACATTCTCATTCATATATGGGTGCCCTCCAAAATTTGTTTACAGACCTGTGTGGTGAATGTGGCAGTAAATCTTCGTGTCAACATCAGGGAGAAAGATGGGTTTAGTAATAAGTTACCTCTGAAGTGTGGGAAAAGTGATTTGTAAACTCAGGGAAGTCTTGATGCAGGAAATTCCACTAAAATACTGTATTTTTTAATAAAGTTAGCTTTTTCTCAATACTGTATTTTTCAGCATTTTAAATGTTCCAGTTGCCTGCGTTTTGATCCCATTACCTTCAAACTTGTTTTGCACATACAACTTTGTGGTCTTAATAATGTGTGGAATCCATTTTGAAAAATATTAATAACTTTCAGAAATATTTAGGTTCAAATTTGAAAAAAAATGACATATTTTAACAGAACAACAGGTCATTCTAAGAAAAAAACATTTTAATAATAAACCATTTGCACTGATTTTAAAAGTAATACCAATTTTTATTTGTAGACCATTGATGATCATTCTATAGAAGTTTTAGATTGATAACTTTAAATTTGATGTACCTGGGACATTTTCAAAATTTGCATATTTATTACATAAAATGTTATAATTTCTAAATGACTGAACCAAATAGCTCCGAAGTTTAGAATTCCCTTAATTATGCTCACTTTAAAGAACCTACAAAATTTGGTGAAAATAGGCTACTGGAAAATTCAAAACTTAAGTTAATAGGGCAAAAATATTATGGATATTGTGTGGTTAGGTGAAATGTGGGTCAATGCTGGTCACACAGTGTCTAAGGGTTGGAGTGACAACTCAGTTCAGGGGACAAGGAAGGGACGTCAGGCAGAGGGGGTCGATTTATTATTCTACATGCCGGGCTATCAAACGGCTTTGTTAATAATACACTTTTGCTCTTTAGGTCGAAAAGAATTGGTGATTACCATGAAGACATGGACTACAACTAGTTTTTAAAATGGTTCCAGGAACAATTGTTACCCAACATCCCTGAACACAGTGTTATTGTAATGGACAATGCTTCGTACCACATAGTACAGATAGAATAAGCTCCAACAACTTCAAGTACGAAGCCGCGAATGTTGGAATGGCTCGACCGCCATCGTGTAGCCTACTATGCGACAGCTCTCGGACAAAAGGAATCCTTCTCGGTAGTGCTGAATGAACATAGAACGAGCGATAACATTCCATATAATACATGAATTAGCCAAAATACCTTATAAAAGGATGAGAAATAAATCAGGAAGCAATGTTTTAATAGATGTTTCCTCCTCCGCCGTCTGTGACCCACCCAGCCATTCCAAATATAGCGAAAATTACAGCAGTGAGCGGCATTGTTCAAATCAATCTTCAAAAAAGTACCATAACAGTACTGCCAACCTCGCCCTTACGGTACAATGTGAAACAAAAAAGTGCCCAATTCAGTCTCTAGTGGGCATCACTCGTTCGCAGCACTCAGTTCACGACTCTAATTATGCTAGTGTGTGCGATATTTCGCATCTCTGTACGGCTGAAATGAGTGTTTTTTGTTATCTGCTCTGTAATAACTATGCAGTATATCGCTCTCCTGTAATAAGTACGTGTATTTTTCTCCGCACAACTGTGGTTTTGACAAAGGTTACAGCCTAACGCGCCCAGATCAATGGTTTTGTGTCAACCATGCCCCGCTAACAGCGCGCGGCCAAGGCTGCACCTACAACCGACCATTCTTACCTTCACTTTGTCCAATCCAATGGTTTTTGACAATGGTTACAGCCTAACGCGCCCAGATCAATGAATTTTGGCAATGGTTACTGCCTAACGTGTCCCGATGATTCTTTTTTTATCAACAGTGATTTTGCATCCCACTTCTTTTTATCAACAGTGATTTTGTATCTCACATGTGTGCCTCGGTGCGTGCTGCTACAGTGAGCCTTGATGACGGTTAAACGAGATCAAGTGCTATCGAAGCATGGCAGCTGTTTTTAAAATAGCAAAAAATAAAAACACATATTTACTTACTTTAGCACATATATGAGCTTCAGTAGTAAGTTTTAATTAGGGTTCCTAATTTCAATACGTAATATCGCCCAAAAAATGAAACAAGGACACAAGGTATGTAATAAAGTACATTCATTACTGCTACAAGTGTATAAGCCGCGTTCCACTTTCATTCAGAATTAATATCCTTCTCAACCTTATACAGCAGCGCAAGCCTAAACCCATGTAGGCTACCACGTGGATGAACTGGCGAGAAAGCATGGCCATGAGATCATCACGCTGCCCCATATCATTGCCACTTCAATCCTATAGAAATGATATGGGGTCAAGTGAAGGGTTATCTAGCACGGCATAATAAGAATTTCACACTCCGTGAGGTTGAGAAGCTTACCGTTTAGGCTATTAGGGAAGTGACTTCATAAAACTGGAAGCGTTTTGTGTTAATAGTGCAACGAGAACTGGATGAGGCTACGAAACGTGAATGTATACTCCATGATGGGGTAGATTGGTTCATCGTTTCCCTGGAAAGCAATTCCAGATCCAATTCAGACACAAGTGACGAAGAGGGGGCTATGAAAGCAATAGACCCATAATTAAGTTAGTAGCAGCTAGAGCGATTAGGCAACTAAAAATTCCCCTAAACTCACGTACATCGCAATGTTTAATTGATCCCTCACACGAATACGGCTGACACACCACAGATCCCAGTATTTGTGTCTTCCTGGAAGCTTCTTGGAATGTTATGAGTCTTGATCTGCCTCAGTGGCAACGCAGCATATCCTCACGTGTTAGCTTTGACAGCTGCCAGCGCTCATTATTGGTACCGGCAATACAGAGTATTCTTTGCGTACAAACACAAACCTAACCCCAGACCTCCTTGCTTGTACTACTAACAATAATTTTGGTCCAGATAGTCGCCTAACCAAGTAGCGACCAATGGCTTTGTCTCGCCATGGCTTTAGAAGAATACAGTTCAACTTTTCCATTAAAATGAACTACGGTAAAAGTAATTTAAGGACATTCATGATCTTTCAAGAAATTATTCTTCTTTAGACTGAGATAGGCTACTCAATACTCCCAATAATGTCAAAAGTACTCAAATCAAACTTACCAAGCAACTTTTGAAGATTTGATGGATGAGGCAGATATAATATGACCACTCCGATGTAACTTTTTGTACACTGATGACAAGTGAACATATATGGAAGCTGCCAAGAGTAACGTGTCTCCACTGTACCTACGATTGTTTGCCTAACATCTAAAAAATTAATTTGCTCTATTAAAGACTATAATGGTGTGCAATCATCACTCGAAAAACTTCTCTGTAGGATGTTCACAGGAGCATTCACTGCTGACAACTTTCTTCCATTTTCATCGCACTCAGAATTTTCAATGAACTGAAATAGGCTAATTCATCAAATGAATTTTTATCAGTAATGCAAAGAAAGTTTTGTGGAACTTAATGTTTGGGAATCTGCAACCCATTGACAGCCAGCTCAATGCTGAGGTTATTTAGAATACACACAGAACCTGTAATTATGGGCACTGCATCACTCAAATTCTTCAAGCACTTCACCAACTTGTTTTCTGTCTTGATATGTGTCCATTCCTGCTTAAATTTATTCCTGTTGGAGGAGAAGTGTTCAGATATATCCGATAGACTGTGCACAGAATTCTCTTCTTCGTAGTGTCTGAAGTCTTCCAAGCTCGCTTCTATGGCTTTATCCGAGATTTTCTACCTCTGCATCACACAGTCTTCTAGAAGAAGGCCCAGGAGTGGATAGCTATCCTGGCAAATTCGAAAATATTGAAGATACTGCATCAGGTTTCAACTTCGGATAACTCCTAGCAAATGTCTTTATTTCCTCATCAACTTGCTCTGTCCTGATAACAGAGCTATCAGGAAAATGCTTAATACAAATTATAGGCTTGCTCACTTTAGAGAAGTCAGTGGGAATTTTTCTAGGCCATATATTTCTTAATTTTTCGTCCTTTGGGAGAGAAAATGTAGAAACATTTTCATGCTGAGATCTGTAATTGTTCTTACAGCCAGCTACATTACAGCATCTGATTTCCTGTAAAGAGACACATTCATTAAATATCTAACTTTAACTCAGATAATTAACTTGGCATGCATTGTAATAGTCCTTAACATCCACAATATTAGGCTAACGTAAGTTCGTACATAACCTGCACCACACGTGCGTTTGATTAACCTGTATCATTAATGAGAAATAAAGTGTTAACACTTACCCTGTAGGCTACGTGATTATTGCAGCTACATGATGCACCACAACACAAGTTGGATGTAAAGTTGGACATTACACTTTATAAAACACTAACTATTCTCACACTGCTATTCACAAGAAATTCACAAACAAATCTTCTCAACCGGAGTCACTACTTCGCCTACGTCACAGACAAGATGGCTGCTCGCACTGGGGCCAGTATCTTTCGTGGGCCACGATGAGAACTTAAATGACGTCTGTGCAAAATGTTGAAAATCGCGTTTTTAGCCTATTTTCAATTTTGAAAAAAAAAAAAAAAAGGCTTATGAGATCACCTTTTGTCCGTGTGTGTGTGCGTGTGTGTGTGTGTGATTCGTGTGTGTGTCCCCCCCTAATAAAATCTAAACGGCAGGAGCGATTTCAATGAAACTCGGAAAGTTCATAGCACTATTCCCGGCGACCTCGACCGTGCCCTTCAAATTTTGTTACGACTCACCAATCCAACATGGCGGCTGTGCGAAATATTTCACCAGCATTCAATATCTCCGAAAGTATTACCGATATTACCCTGACATTTTCTATGGTGATAGAGGGAACTACTATAAGTTCACTTATGTGACTTTTGAAAACCTGGTAACTACAAAACCAACATGGCGGCCAAGCGAATTTGCGACTTTTAAATAGACGTTTCTCGCGTTTTGACCAACCAAACGCAATGAAACTGTACTAGAAGTCCATCTATAAGATTTTCAAAAACCGGTTAACTACAAAACGAACATGGCGGCCAAGCGAATTTGAACATTTTAAATAGACCTTTCTAGCGATTTAATGTTCCAAGCGCACTGAAACCTGGTACAGGAAATATTTATACACATTGTAATGCACTGGTATCTAATTTAGTACAATTGTTTACATAACCTCAAGATGGCGGCAGTGCGAATTTTAAAATTAAGTTTTTATTTCTTGTGATGTAGTCATGCGATCGAAGTGAAAGTTTGAATAATGAACCTACGCAATAATTTTCCTTTAATGGTACATGACTCTATGGCCTATACATTTAACAATCCAACAAGGCGACCATCCGAAATATTTAGACGATACTGAATATCTACGAATCTATTTTAGCAATCAAACTAAATTTTTTAATGTTCATAGGGGCTATGAACTTAAGTTCACCTATAGGACTTTAAATAACCTGGTGATCACAAATCCAACATGGCGGTGACGCGAATTATAAATATTCACATGGACGTTTCTCGCAATTTAACCATCCGCGTGCAGTGAAACTTGGTACAGTAAATCTTTATCCGAATGTTAATCCACTGGCATCTAATTTATTTCAATTGTTTCCATAACCTCAAGATGGCAGCTGTGAAAATTTTTTAAATCTCCTTGTTTTTTCTTGTGTCCTAATTATGCGATTGAAGTTTGAATACTACACGTTCACAATAATCTGCATGTAACAGTACATAACTCTAGGACCTACATATATAAAATCCAACATGGCGACCATCCGAAATATTTAGTCGGTTCTCAATATCTACGAATTACAGCAATCAAACTGAAATTGTGTATGTTGATAGTGGCAATTAACATAAGTAGGATATATGAAAATAGGCTGTATAGTTCTTCACGGAACTACTTGTTATATCTCGTGCCCTAATCGAGCAATATAAAGGTAGGTTGGTATAATATAGTATCACTAGATTCTTCTTCTTCTGGCATATAGTTCTATCGCCTATATATGAAACTATCCAACATAGTATCCGTACAATACATTTTACCGGCTCACAATATCTCTGTAACTATTTAAGCCATCAAACTGACATTATTTAATGGATATAGAGGATTATTACATTAATGTGACTTTCAAAATCATGAGAAAAACAAAAACAACATGGCTGCCAAGTGATTTTCAAAAAATTCAAATGATTTTTCTGGCGATCTAATCACACAAGAGCAATGATGGTATTGAGACAGTAAAGATACATCTAATATTCAATTGTTTTTGTACGGTGATAAAGGACACAACTAGAAGTTCACTTATATATGTGACTCTCAAAAACCTGTTAACTACAATACAAACATGGCGTCCAAGCAAATTTGAAACATTTAATTTGACTTTTTTCGCGATTTAGCCATCCAAACGCAGTGCAATTTGGTACAAAAATGTTTATACATACTGTAATGCATGGACATTTAATTTAGTTCAATTGTTTACATAACATGGCGGATGTGCGAAATTTTAAAAATATTATTTTTATTTCTTGTGTCCTAATCATGCGATCGAAGTCAACGTTTGAATAATGAACTTATGCAATAATCCTCGTCTAATATTATATATGGCCTACATATATTTGAAACCCAACATGGGGACCATCTGAAATATTTCGACGGTTCTCAACATCTATTAATCTATGACAGCAATCAAACTGAAATTTTGTATGTTGATAGAGGCTATAAAGATATTGTAAGTTCACCTATGTGACTTTCAATAACCTCGAGAGCATAAATCCGACATGGTGGCGACGCGAAATTTAAATTTTTAAATGGACGTTTCTCGCGATTTAACCATCCGAGAGCAGTGAACCTTCGTACGGCATATGCTTATTCAAGTTTTATTCATTGGCATCTTAATTTATTTCTATTGTGTTTATAACCACAAGGCGGCGGCTGTGCGAAATGTTTAAATCTCGTTTTTATTTCTTGTGTCGTAATCATGCGAATGAAGTTTGAATAATACACATACACAATAATCATCATGCAATAGTACATATCTCTAAGGCCTACATGAAAAATGAAAATCCACAGCCTGCTTCCAGTCTCCGACCGGGTCAGGAATGGAATGAATGATGCCCCCATCTAGCGGCGAGGTATATATGAACTGTGCCGGCTGCCGAGGCCTGACGCACTCCTCAGGGGCAATGATTAAATGAATGACAGATGAAATGAAATGATAGTGGAGAGTGTTGCTGGAATGAATTTTTTTGACAGGGAAAACCAGAGTACCCGGAGAAAAACCTGTCCGCCTCCGTTTTGTCCAGCACAGATCTCACATGGAGTGACCGGGATTTGAACCACGGGCCCAGCGGTGAGAGGCCAGCGTGCTGCCGCCTAAGCCACGGAGGCTTAACCTCTAAGGCCTACATACATTATATAATAATCCAACATGGCGACCATCCGGAATATTTAGATGGTTCTACGAATCTAATCCAGAAATCAAACTGAAATTTTGTATGTTGCTAGTGGCAATTAACATAAGTGGGATATATGAAAATAGGCTGTATAATTATTTACGGAACTACCTGTTTTTTTAATTTATTTCTCGTACCCTATTCAAGCGATTGTGAGGAAAATGCCATTCTCTCAGAGGAACAAAAGGGTTGCAGAAGGAACTCTCAAGGATCGAAGGAACGGCTCACTATTGATGCCGTGGCATTAGAGCAGGCCTGTCGTAGGTCACGAAACCTTTATGTCTGCTTTATTGGTTACCAAAAAGCTTTCGATTCTGTGCCTCTTACATGGCTTATACTGTACCCATTTTCATAAACGGGCACAACCTAGGTACAGAGCTTGGAGCTCTTCAAGTTCAACCATATTATAGTGAACTTCTTGAAGAGCGTAATGGTTTCATGGAGCACTGCCCTCCAACTTATAGTGAGTGGCACTCGTTTAACATCTCCATTAATACCGATTCGCCGAGGAATTTTCCAAGGAGACTCGCTAAGCCCACTCTGGTTTTGTCTGGCTTTGAATCGTAATAATTCGTTTTGCAATTATGAATGTAATGATCTTAGACAAGTTTGGCAAGCAAGTGATGGGGAGATATTTGGATGGGTTTGTGATTTTAGAGTCTCTCCATCGCACTGTATCTTCAGCTGATGATAATTACATACTGCTCCATCTTTAGATTCACCAGTAAACGAAATGAAAACTATTGAATACAAGATCGGGAATTGGAAACAGAAGGCGCTTCATGAGAAGTTTCCACACAAGTTGGACCAGCCTCACATCGACAAGTTAGCGTCGCACGCATGGCTGACCCAATCGGTCCTCTTTCCGGAAACAGATGGATTTGTTGTAGCTATCCAAGACCAAGTTGTTGCTACTCGAAGCTATTGGAAATTTATCATCAAAGATCCAACAACTGAGAGTGAGATGTTTCGCCGCTGTGGAATATGTAGTGAGACCATTCAACACATTATATCAGGTTGTTTTCACCTTGCCAACACTGACTACAAATATCGACACGATCATGTTGCCAACATTATCCACCAGAAACTGGCCTTGAACTACAACTTCTTCAAAGGTCGGTTCTCTATTGGAAATACACACCATCCACAGTACTAGAAAATGCCACACACAAGCTCTACTGGGACAGAGGAGTTGTGACAGATGTTGCAGTCAGCAGATATCATTTTCATCAATAAAGAACACGTAGAGGCATTACTGATATATATCGCATGTCCCAACACTCAAAACATCCAAACAACAGCTGCTACTAAAATATCTAAGTACACAGAACTGGCAATTGAGATAAAGCTGATGTGGAAACTTGAGTCGGTGACTACAATCCCAATAATTGTATCGTGTACTGGTGTAATACCCAAAACTCTCCACAGTAGTCTATCAATATTGAATCTGAATCCGCAGATATATATTGAACTACAGAAGGCAGTTCTGTTAAACACCTGCCATATTGTCAGGAAGTTCCTTGGTGACAATACCCGGGTCGAACACTCAGCAAGGCCCGATGATTCAGATGGAAATTTAGCTCATCCTATAAATGGAGAAGACTCGTGAAGAGTGCGGGCACGACATGGATGTACAGTAATGTGAAGTCTCGGAACAGTGTAATCTACAAACGTAACTCAGTACAGATTGTTCCTTGCTAAGGCCGAACCAGGCTGTAAAATAAAATGTAGCTGGTATTTGCCGTGATTATGATGTCAAACAATAAATAGTAATAATAATACATGCCCTGTCTTCAGAGCACGATATATGTTTCAAGGATGCTCATGCGCTTGCCCTTGTTAAGCACAACTGGTCTAGAATCATAAGGGATGCAGTTGAAATTCGTAAAAATCCCAATAATTTTAACAGAGACACTGGATATCAGCTAAGTGACACTTGGCTACCAGTTATTAAGGATCTAGGAAGATAGCAGTATCTCTGTTCTTCACCTATTTCAATTTATACTTTTTTCCTCTATGGCTACAGAGCCTGGATTTGATCTCCTTTGTTCGTCACTGTAGGAGTTTCCATCTGTTTTTTCGCCGTTGCCTGTATGACGTTAGGTATCGTTCAGATACACTTCCCTTTTGTTTATGTTTCCTTAAATCCATCTAACCCTCCCACCTCCGCCCCCCTTTTCTTTTGGACATTCTTCGATGAGTTTCTATATTTTCACCCTCCCCCTTTACCTTCTCCTTACTCACTACTCTCAGATACACACACTAATACAGTCATCACAATTAACACCGGTTATCAGACAGATTCTACACACACCCAAAGTACACGGGGCTACATGACCGCGTTGTCGCAGTCCCTAAACTAAGGAACCAACCAACCAACCAACTCACTACTCTGTCCGCCGTTCTACCATGGTCCATACAGTAATTTCTGGCAGCTGCTCTCAGGTGACGAACCGAGGAATGTATCTATATTTTTTGTAATTTTTGTAATCTCATTGATATACTTTCTTTGGCCACATTGTTTGATTTACATTGACAAAGGAAGCAAGTTTTCTCCGAAACGTATGGTTCTAATCTAAATACACACCGCATTAGCCCAAGAAATATGAATTATTTAATAATAATACTACTACTAATAATAAAGACAAAATGAGGGGAGCGCGTCTTCGCTGGTATGGGCTTGTCACTAAAAGTGGTGAGAACTCTGTGATAAGAACGACCCTCTGATACGATCCAGGATGACATCGACCCCGTGGGTGCCCTAAGAAATGATGGATATAATCAGTGAGGAACTACTGGCGTGCGGCCTCAAATATGAAGATGCCCTTGACTGGATGAAGTGGCGAACAACAACCAAACAAGCGGGCCCTGAGCCAAGGCGGGAAATGTGTGTGCGCCCCATGTGTACGCGGGCTGTACACGATACATTTCTGCCAGGGGCTATCGTCTTGTTCATTTGTTCAAAAGCACTTTATAAGCAAATAAATATATTTTCGTTGACATTTCAAGAAATGCAAGATTTTTCCTGTACTATTGAGAGGATTTGGAAGATTTTGGTACAAACCCCACCTTCTAACTCCCTCTGGTTTAGGAGCTTGCGTTTTGTGAAACATACACCTTAGCGTATTATATAATAAGATAATCTTAAATAATTCCGAGTATACAGGATTATTTTTAAGGTACAGTAGTACAAAAGAAAATATAGTTGACATATTATTATGCTTTCCTTACTTCATGCATCCATATAAATGATTCTGGACAATCGCAACAGATTCACCAACTACTGAATTCCTTCAACCAAATAGTTGAAATGTTCCTTCGGAATACTTAATACATTAGGGGCAGATGACCTCGTAGTTCCGCCCCTTAAAACAACAATAACTAACTACCTAATACATTTAGAACATTAGCCACTAATCCATACATCATTCCTCGAGCTCCAAATGTGCAGCGAAGTATCGGTTTCCGTAACTTCCACGGTATTACACTTTCAAGACAGAGATGCAACCATCCTAGACGCTCTATTTTCCTAAGCTACGTTGGTGGCTTGATCCATATTATTTGTTTCCTGTGGATTGTTGGATCAATAATGAAACCTGAATAATAGTGATAATAATAATAATAATAATAATAATAATTTTAATAATAATAATAATAATAATAATAATAATAATAATAATAATAATAATAATGATATGGAGATTGTGCTGTCATACTGATAACTGGTGTATGATATGAATACTTATTGCTCCTGCAATTCAAGGCTCAGCTTGATGAACCTCAGGTCATAGCCTTCTAAGCTGTAATGTCTGGGAGGAAAGTCTATCGTGACGTAGCAACCTTGTGACTAGTAGCTGTGCATGTTTAAACTCGAGGCGCAATTCAAGTAGCAAACAAGATTACATTTCAGCAACAAAGACACTTTACGTATTAATAATAATGTTATGCGTACGACGAGGGTGTTTACAGTACGTATTTATTTAAGTCAAAAATAGGCAGACAAATGTAGAAGATAGGCGCTTAATGGACATCTCTACATAGTATACAACAAAGGTCCCGGTTCTGGGATGTAACGGGTAATCTCGAGAACCACTGGATGGGTTTTGATGCGGTTTTCACCATTCTATAAAGGATTTCTCGAGGAAGATGTCTGGAGAAAAGTATTCATTTACGACCCAAGGAAGCCAAGCAGTAATGATTTCAGTTAATCGAGTCGAAGAAAAACTTGCCGTCCGTGCCACCTTTTTAAGCCTATGCTGGGTAAACCGTTAGAAATATCTACATACTATGAGTGTAAGAATTGTTCAGCATAAAATGTTCTACAAAAAGTACGCGACAGCCTATCTCTATCTTTAATACATCGCCCACTATAAGTGTTTTTACGTTTTCTTTCTTCCAACAATCTCCATTCAGCGGAAATTTAAATCTATAGCTTCGGAGCGAGTTTACGAGCTAGCGAGCAAGCCCATCACCCCAGCTTCTGCCAGCATCAAACTGTCGAGACGTATCGATTTAAGGCTTCAGAGAAGAGTACATGTGTTTGGAGTTTCGCTGTTCACCTCGGCTTTTCTGAATCTTTTCTGAAGGTCAGGGGCCTGCCGTCCGTGCGCCTTTTAAACGTACTTTAGGTAAACCGTTGAAGATACCGGGCGAATCCGGGTCGGGTTGCTAGTTATAAAATAAATGCAGCATCTTTTCCTCCTGTAGTATCTTGGTTACTACAGCAAGGTGTTCTCAAGTTCAGCCATCTACAGCAGTACACGGTTTCCAGAAATGAGATATTTTCTACATCTACTTAGTGACTTGAAGCACTCTTAAGGGAGTCGGTACAGGTTAACAACTTCAAAAGTTAACAATCCTTAACCATTTTATCTCTTATTCTACCATATGGTATAAACATATGAAGTTTTTTACATGTAAACATTAAGAAAACAAGAAGTTCCGTGACGAACTAAAGAGCTTACTTTTCTTAAAATGTAAAGATTCATGCAATGATTAATCTCTATGGACCTATTTAGAATAATAACGAAATTAAGTAGGCAATATCGAAATTTCTAAATAGTTCGAATATACCTGGATTAATGTAGCCTAATAGAGCACTACAGTTGGCAGCCCTGGTTACTGATTATATTCTTAGTACCATCTCTTAAGGTACAGAATACAAAATTTGCTTGAAGTCCAATGGATAGCATGGACATTACATGCAGTTAGACATTGCACCTATCAGCGCGCGTGAAATCATGTTGGCAACAATGTCATGCATGTGTTGGTCAGAAATAATCTTAAATATTATGATCTCTTGTTGTGCCAATTTTGGATGAACTTCATTTGTTAGTATAGAAGTTACATGTATTTTGAAATTGGACCTATCAGCTGGCTTAGAATCATGTTGGCAGCACTGACGTATATTAGTTACTCCAAATTAATCTAAAATGTCAGGTACTAAGCGTGTGCAAAGTTCAGAGCGGTTGGCTTGCATACTTTCTGATATATTGATATTAGGGTAAAAAGTAGCGATAGCATTTATTAACAATTGGCAGCCACGGTGGCTCTTAAGAATACGCTCAGTCATGTCTGTTTATGTACACATAGTACATACAAAATTCGTCTGAAATCCAATTGATAGTATAGAAGTTACACGTATTAAAAAATTGGTCCTATCAGCAGGATTAGAATCATGTTGGTAGCACTGACGTATATTACTGTCGGGGAAATAAGTATAGATACTCGAGTTTAGAGGTCAATAAAACCTTTACCCTTAGTCTTACATAAGAACAACCTGCACCAAAATTTTTCTTGTTTTATTTGTCGTTTAACGATATAGAGTAAATATTTGCATTGTATCTCGTTAAAATTTTATAGCAGATTGAACAAAAATAGTACCGGTTTTTCTTACCAAGTTCACGGAGCGCTCACTTAGAAGGATCATTACGTTAAAAGTATTGATCGGATCGTAACGAAACTCTAATACGTCTTAAAGGAACTTATTGTTAACGCGTATATGAAGTTTTAATCTGATCTGACGTTTCTTTAAGTAGTTGTTGTGAATTTTGAAAAACATCTTTTTCTCGGGCCTGGGTGGTCATAGCAGTATGAAATATGGCTTGTTATGAGGCTCATAGCAATGCAAGGCTTAACGTAAAACTACATTTTATCTAATTTTGATAATTGCTTTTATATCGATTGATATTTAATCAGGTGGTTATGTGAGAAGAATGTATCGTAGCAAGCGACGGGAACAACGCGCTCGGTCGAGGAAACTCATGCGACGTTGCCCTGTGAAACATAATACGCCCGCGTTCCAAGCCGTAAGGTCTGTGAACTTCTGTTGTTGTTGTTTTGTAATTTGTGTATGACAGTATCACATTACCAAAGAAATGTGTCAAATAAATTTTATCAAATATTTTATAAAACTGAACTTTTATCAAAGTTATACAAGGCAATCATCACACCATTACACTACATCGAATATTTTATCATAGTTCAGCAAAATGGATGAAGGACAGTTCCGTGTTCACTTACGGTAACTACAGTATACTGTATTATGGTAGTTGAAATTCTGTGGTGGCAATACCGGTATATAAAAGAAACGGAAAGATAAAGTGATTGTCTGTGGATTAAACCATGGGTCGCTCACGTGACAAGGAAGATATTATTTTATACGAGTAAAATCTTGGTGAAGGAGCTGCAGTACGAGGCCTTGAAAAATTACATTAATTAAAATAAATTAAAAACCATACGTGAAATTGACGAATTATAATACAAATATTATAATATTCGCCTCCGTGGTGTAGTGGTCAGCGTGCTGAGGATTGGAACGGGGTCTACTCAGCCTCGGGTGCTCCAAATGAGTAGAGGGGGGTTCGATTCCCACCTCAGCCATCCTTGAAGAGGTTTTCGTGGTTTCCCACTTCGTCTCCAGGCAAATGCCGGGATGATACCTAACGTAAGGCCACGGCCGCCTCATTCCCTCTTCCATGCCTATCCCTCCCAATCTTCCCATCCCTCATAAGGACCCTGTTCGCTTTGCAGGTGAGGCCACCTGGGAGAGGTGCTGGTCACACACCCAAGTTGTATCCCCGATCCTGAAGTTTCAAAATGGAGGCGGTAAATGTGGGATCCATCGCTGAGTCCGAGGGAATAGCCAACCCTGGAGGGTAATACGATTAAGAAAAAAAAATACACTATCATTCACGTCTATTTAACTTAACTATTTAATTCTTCTTTATATCCTGAAATATGCGTCCCTTATGTACAGCGCTAATATCCTCTGCTTATTTTACCTACAAGTTAGAGAAACGTGTCTTATTTCATTTCCGCAAGAAGTTAAACATTTCCCAACACCTTTTTTAATGAGGGCTTTGGACCTCCATTGGCAGGTTTAAAAATGGTGTGTCAGCTGAAAAGCTATTATTATAAGATTAATTGTTTGAAGTAATTTACACTTTGAGATTATAAGATTATAAAACTGCTCCCTTATTAACCGTCTGAAAAATTACAGCCCGATAAATCAGATGAACTGTCATTTAAGTTTATAACAAGTGGCTCAACAACGGGGGCATCTTCTGTTAGCCAATCCTTTTCCCAGTAATGTTTCTCTATTTTTTGGTGTGTTCGATGCATTTTTTCCATAGCTCCGGTGTTACAGACCTCAAGACTTCTTTACAGAGATCTCGCATCACCTCCATTGATCTTCCTCTCTCCGCCTGGTTACTCATATTCACTTTAGCTATTTTATTTTTCACGTAGGACCAAACCAGCTCTATAGGGTTGAGCTCACAATGAGCAACTGGCAACCAGACGAGGTCGACGTCAGGACGAACATTCTTGATTATCTGTTCCAGCTTCTTTTTAGGTGCCCTGAAATGAGGTTTGGCGTGAACAATTAGCTCTGATTTCGTCATACTTTCATACTTTTGGATTCTGGGAGGAAGAGGAATATCTTTCATTGCAGCGGCACAGCTCTTCACCGTGGCTATCGACCTTCCAATACACTTGGATACTTTTTGCTAAACCCTCTTATCATTATTACTTCCTCTCTCGCATCTAAAAAAGCATATTGCACTTATAATCATGGCAAATTCTCCCTCCGTTAACTGCGGATTAGCTGGCATCTTGATCGATCGATGTGCAAACAATAGATAATACAGATAGTGATAGTTGCTGGTTGTTGCTAATGTCTCAACGAAGAACAAAGGTCAGAGATTGGTGTGCGTAGGAACGAGCGCGGAGCAAGTTCGAAATACGGTAGTCAACTGGCAACATTGCCAGGCTGCTAAGGTACAATCGCCGCCCTCAATGGTCCGATTAAATATCAATCCATATAAAATCGATAATCACAAGTAGATAAAATGTAGTTTTACGTTAAGCCTTGCATTGCTATGAGCCTCATGACAAGCCATATTTCTTACTGCTATGACCACCCAGGCCCGAGAAAAAGTTGATTTACAAAATTCACAACAACTATTTTAAGAAACGTCAGGTCAGATTAAAACTTCATATACGCGTTAACAATAAGTTCCTTTAAGACGTATTAAAGTTCCGTTACGATCAGATCAATACTTTTAACGTAAATCTTTCTAAATGAGCGCTCCGTAAACTTGGTAAGAAAACCCGGTACTTTTTTTGTTCAATCTGCTATAAAATTTTAACGAGATACAATGCAAATATTTACTTTATATCGTTAAACGACAAATAAAACAAGGAAAATTTTGGTGTAGGTTGTTCTTATGTAAGACTAAGGGTAAAGGTTTTATTGACCTCTAAACTCGGGTATCTATACTTATTTCCCCGAAATTAATCTGGAATGTTAGGTACTATACGTGTGCATAGTTTATAGCTGTCGGATTGCATATTTTCTGACATATTGGCATTTGAAGAAATAGATCGAGCATTTATTAACAGTTGGCAGCCCTGGTGGCTCTTAAGAATACGCTCAGTCATCTGTTTATGTACACATAGTACATACGAAATTTCATTGAAATCCAATTGATAGTGTAGGAGTTATATGCATTTAAAAATTGGACCTATCAGCAGTCTTAGAATAATTTTGGCAACACTGCCATGTATGGATTCCTGGAAATTAAACTGAAATATTATTATCTATACGTGTGCCAATTTTGGAATAGATCCCATGCATACCTTCCAAGATATCCAACATGGAGCTCAAACTTCAATTGCGTTTTTCAGCAGTTGGTAGCACTGACATCATTTTTAAATATGGCCTTGAGATATTCAGGAATAGATCTTACCACATACCAAATTTGGTTTCAATTGCTGCAGCCGTTTAGGAGTTTATAGGGGGAAAAGACAGACAGACAGACAGACAGACAGACAGACATTTCCCCGGATCGATCTCATAAGTCTACTTCTTCCTCATTTTTCCAAAATATGAAAAGTAGGCTAAAAATTAAAAGGCGACTGTTAAATTGTCGGGTTTCACCGTTTCACTGATAGGTGAAACATTTAATAATCGATTTTCCCCTGTTTTTAGGAGGATGAATATCAAGGCAACAGCCACAATACTGAACATTTAGAACTCGATTGTTAAATTTAGCTAACATAACAAAAGATTGCATTATTTTTTCGTGGAACTATAAATTTATTTTTACAAGCAACCATCCAACCGAGGCTCACGTTCTTGGTCAGTTTTGTAGACCTTATCACTAAACACACGTGCGAAAAAATGCATTGAAACGCACCTTATACTTTAGAAGTTACATGGGAAATGGATTTGAAAAATACCGTTTTGAGAAAATGAACGATACTGAAGTTACCTGGCTCCTTAAAACAGTATGTACAATGGCTAGTTTTTTAAATTATAGCTCCTAAACTATTGCAGATATTTATAACATTCTTTCACCGAAATGAACCACAAGAGTTGGTTGGTTGCTTGGTTTAGGGGCTGCGACAACGTGGTCATGTAGCCCCGTGTACTTTGGGTGTGTGTGGAATATGTCTGATAACCGGTGTTAATTTAGATGTCCGTATAAGTGAACCAGAAGAGTAGGGTACGGTAATATTAAACAAGATGTTCAGTAAAGAACATATAGCCTAATTTATCCAAAATGCATGGGCATTGTAATAACTCTTTGTCCTTTTCAAGGAGTTTAATTGGATGTTGGTTGTAGTAGCTTGTTGAAATACAACGTGTTATACGGATATTAAACATGAATATGAGGTGTCCTTTACTAGTGCTACCTCTGTACAAAATTTCATTCAATTCGGTTTCACCTTGTTTGAATTGATATGGTGAATCGATTTGCACACATACATGGCTGCTATCTGCAAACTATTGGGCTGATGACCTTGTATTTCCGTCAAAATATGCTTCCCACAAAAAGGTATTTTGTTGCAAAATTTGGGTGGCCGCCATTACGTTGCTGTCAAGATGGCGACGATATAAAACATGACACTGAGTTGCCTTTTGCAAGTGCTACCTCTGTACCAAATTTCGTTCAATTCGGTTTCACCGTGTCTGAATTGATCGGGGGAATCGATTTGCACACATACATGGCTGCTATCTGTAAACCATTGGGCTGATGACCTTGTCGTTTGGTCATAAGATGCTTACCACATAAAGGTATGCTGTTGCAAGATATAGTAGAAATCAGATGATTAGGGTGGTCGTAATTTGATTTAAGCTTTTAACATTTGGGTGGCCGCCATTACGTTTCCGTCAAGATGGCGGTGATATAAAATATGACAATGAGGGGCCCTTTGCAATTGCTACCTCTGTACTAAATTTCGTTCATTTAGGTTTCACCGTGTTTGAATAGATAGAGGGAATCGATCAGCACACAAGCATGGCCGCCATCCAGAAATTATTGGGCTGATGACCTTGTAGATTGGTCAAAAATTATTAATAAGAAAATGTATTATATTGCAAAAATTGGTAGAGATCAGATGATTCATTTGGTCGTAATTTGATTTAAGCTTTCAACATTTGGGTGGTCGCCATTACGTTTTCGTCAAGATGGCGGCGATATAAAACATGACACTGAGGTACCCTTTGCTAGTGCTACCTCTGTACCAAATTTCGTTAATTCGGTTTCACCGTGTTTGAATTGATAGGGGAATCGATTTGCACACAAACATGGCCGCCATCCGCAAATTATTGAGCTGATGACCTTGTAGATTGGTCAAAAGATTCTTCATATGGAAAGGTATAATGTTGCAAAAATTGGTCGAGATCAGATGATTCGTTTGGTCGTAATTTTATTTAAGATTTTAACATTGTGGAGGCCGCCATTACGTTTCCGTCAAGATGGCGGCGATATAAAACATGACACTGAGGTGCCCTTTGCTAGTGCTACCTCTGTACCAAATTTCGTTCAATTGGGATTCACCGTGTTTGAATTGTTAGGGGGGGGGGGGGGGGTACAGACATTCAGAGTACACACAACACACACACACACAGACAGACACACAATTTTTTTGTCCTGTGTTGATCTCATAAGTCTACTTTTATTTTTTGCAAAAATCGAAAGTAGGCTAAAAATAAATTGTGAATAACGGAATTTTTCAAGGTGTTAAGCTATGGGTTAGTGGTCTCTTATATTAAACAGCTGTCATAAGGATAGTTTATGCTTTCAACGATGCTGATGATTGAATCTTTCAGATAAATTTCGGAGAATATTATTTCTACTTGACGTAAAAAAAAAAAAAAAAAAAAAAAAAAAAAAAAACGTAAGTCATTAACAAAGCCTCCGTGGCTAAGGCGGCAGCACGCCGGCCTCTCACCGCTGGGTCCGTGGTTCAAATCCCGGTCACTCCATGTGAGATCTGTGCTGGACAAAACGGAGGCAGACAGGTTTTTCTCCGGGTACTCCGGTTTTCCCTGTCAAAATTTCATTCCAGCAACACTCTCCACTATCATTTCATTTCATCTGTCATTCATTTAATCATTGCCCCAGAGGAGTGCGTCAGGCCTCGGCAGCCGGCACAGTTCATATCCTCGCCGCTAGATGGGGGCTTCATTCATTCCATTCCTGACCCGGTCGGAGACTGGAAGCAGGCTGTGGATTTTCATTTTCAAGTCATTAACAATTGAAATGTAACAATAAGACATAAATATAGAAATAAACAAGTAGTTCCATGAAGAACTATTCAGACTATTTTCATATATCCTACTTATGTTAATTGCCTCTATATACATACAAAATTTCAGTTTGATTGCTGTAATAGATTCGTAGATATTGAGAACCGACTAAATTATTCGGATGGTCGCCATGTGATTTTATATATGTAGGTCCTAGAGTTATGTATTGTTTCATGAAGATTATTGTGTACGTGTAGCATTCAAACTTCAATTGCATGTTTAGGACACAAGAAGTTACAAGGAGATGTTAAAATTTCGCACAGCTGCCATCTTGTGGTTATGGAAACAATTGAAATAAATTAGATGCCAGTGGATTAACATTCGTATAAGGATTTACTGTACCAAGTTTGACTGCACTCGGATGGTTAAATTACGAGAAACGACCATGTGAATATTTATACTTCGCGTCGCCGCCATGTTGGATTTGTGATCACCAGGTTATTTAAAGTCCTATAGGTGAACTTAAGATCATAGCCCCTATGAACATAAAAAAAATCAGTTTGATTGCTATAATAGATTCGTAGATATCCAGAGCTGTCTAAATATTTTGGATGGTCGCCATGTTGGATTGATAAATGTAAAGGCCATAGAGTCATGTACCATTAAAGGAAAATTATTGCGTAGGTTCATTATTCAAACTTTCACATCGATCACATGATTACGACATAAGAAATAAAAATTTAATTTTAAAATTCGGAAAGCCGCCATCTTGAGGTTATGTAAACAATTGAACTAAATTAGTTACCAGTGTATTACAATGTGTATAAACATTTCCTGTACCAGATTTCATTGCGGTTGGAACATTAAATCGCGAGAAAGGTCTATTTAAAATTTCCAAATTCCTTTGGCCACCATGTTTGTTTTGTAGTTAACCGGTTTTTGAAAGTCTTATAGATGAACTTTCAGTAGTACCCTTTATCTCCGTACAACATTTCAGGGTGATACCGCTAATAGTTTCAGAGATATAGAATGCCGGTGAAATATTTCACACATCCGCCATCTTGTGGTTATGTAAACAATTGAACCAAGTTAGATGTCGGTGCATTGCAATGTGTATAAACATATACTGTACCAAGTTGTATTGCGTTTGGTTGGTTAAATCGCGAGAAACGTCTATTTTAAAGTCGCAAATTCGCGTGGCCGCCATGTTGGTTTTGTAGTTACCAGATTTTCAAAAGTCACATAGATGAACTTCTAGTAGTTTCCTTTATCACCGTAAAATATTCCAGGGTGATATCGGGAATAGTTTCGGAGATATTGAATGCTGGTGAAATATTTCGCACAGCCGCCATGTTGGATTGGTGAGACGTAACAAAATTTGAAGGACATGGTCGGGGTCGCCCGGAATAGTGCTATGAACTTACCGAGTTTCATTGAAATCGCTCCAGCCGTTTAGAAGTTATTAGGGGGACACACACACACTCCTCTCACACACACACACACGGACAAAAGGTGATCTAATAAGCCTATTTTTTCAAAATTGAAAATAGGCTAAAACATAAAAACGAAATATACAAATTATAATAATAAATATAATGATAAAAATTATGAAAATAATTATTGTAAAATTCAGTCCAGAATTAAGTAAATAATAAAACTTAAACATCAAGAATTAAAAATAAATATATTAACATTACAATTGCAGAAACAAAAAAGAACATTAATAATAATGAATTACAATGTAAAAACACACAAAAATAAGAAATAGGTTTGCTCTATAAAGGGTTAAAGCACGGTCTTGTGGATGGAATTATATCAAAGTAACAAGACGTTTATAATAGTGCTAGTGCTTTTAGTCGGTTAATTTCAGTTATCGAATAATCGATTAATTGAAGCAGAAAAATTGATTAATTGGTACAAATAACGATCAATAGATTGTGCGTTTAATCGATTAATATATTGGTCGTTATCGATTGTTTTGTCGAATAATCGATGTACTTCGCTCCTTTCACTGCGCTCTCACCGAAGTAAACCAAACATTTTTTTTTTTTTTGTCGTGTGGGCTCATGAGAGGCCGAGAGGAGGTCTTTCTAGTCGACGCCCGTAGACGACCTGCGCGTCGGGATGAGAGATGGAATTGATTAAGGTGAATGAAATTGGAGATGGATGTGGAAGGAATCGGCCGTGGCCTGTCAGAAGGTACCGTCCCAGCATTTGCCTGGTGTTGAAAATGGGAAACCACGGAAAACCATTTCAAGGACGGCCGACGGTGGGGCTCGAACCCACGCGTCTACCGAGTCAGCAAAGAGCTTGGGCCCCTTGGCCTGACGCTGCTCTTTAGCCAGCGTAGCCACTACTGTCGGTTAATTAATTCATAATAATAATAATAATAATAATATCGTATGACCTCGGGTGCCGGGTGCAAGCTTTGTTATTTGACACCCAAAGGGTAGCTTGCATGTCGAATTTCGTTGTTCCTTGAAGCACTATAAAAGTCAAGGAGGTTAGATATCTAAGCTCCTTGAACACTATAGCGCTTTCTTGTAGAGAAATGAGGAACTTTGTATTGGCGGAAACTCCCGAGATTAATTTTGCCATTATGAACACTGCCTACTGAATTCAAATGGGTTCTTTAACATGCCAACATCGTATGACATGGTGTCGTAAATTTTTCCGCCTTTCAGAAATCACTTACCACGGCCACGAGCGAACCTGCAAGCTTGGGGTTAGTAGAACGACACGTTGACCACTGACCCACCGTGGCAAGCTATTTAATTCATTAAAACATATTGTATCATATAATTTTATGTAATGTACCTTCTTTGTGAAAACTAGGCTAAAACAAAGTTCCTGACCTGAATTGAACATTGAACAAGAACATACAAAATTTGGTTGAAGTTACATGCATTTAAATTTATTTATTTATTTATTTATTTATTTATTTATCGTATGGCTTTTAGTGCCGGGAGTGTCCGAGGACATGTTCGGCTCGCCTGAGTCTGTAGCTGCTTCCAGCGGACACCGTAAAGGGTGAGCTACAAGTTCCGTTCAATTTCAAGTAGTTCCAACTTTCGCCACCAGACATCAATGATACCTAGTGGCGAACGTTGGAACTTTGATAGAGCGTTCTGACGAAATCTAACCTAACAAATTTTGCTTTACACAAGTTTAGTCTGTGAAAGGATCTTTTTCATGCCATAAATCTATGACATGGGACCGCCGGCTTTACTTCCCCTCCGAAGGAAGGCATACTGAAGGATTTTTAACGCTCTTAAAAAATCCGACGACTTCGGCCGGGTTTGAACCCGCTATCTTGGGCATAGAAGCTCAGCATGATACCGACTACGCCACCGAAGCCGCATTTGAAAATTAGACCTATCAGCAGGCTTATAATCATGTTGGAAGCACTGACGTATATTAGTTACTTCAAATTAATCTAGAATGTTAGGTACTATACGTGTGCAAAGTTCAGAGCTGTTGGCTTGCATACTTTCTGATATATTGATATTAAGGTTAAAAAAATGAACCTGAAATAGTGTAGCCTAATAGAGCACTACAGTTGGCAGCTCTGGGAGTCTGAATATATTCTTAGCTCCATCTCTTTTCAGGTATATTTCGAAACTAATTGGAAATGTTAGTATTACCAATTTTATTTTGTCATTATTCTAGATAGGTCTATTGGTTTGAATCTTATATTTTAAGAAAAGTAGGCTCGTTAGTTCATCACGGAACTACTTATTCAATACGAATTTGATATTATATTACATTTTGTTGTGTATAAACCTTGTTTGAGCGGCAAAAGAGCAGCCGAGTAATTCGATTTTTATGGCGAATCAGGATCAAAGGTTTGCATCATTGTTACGATTGCACAAAGTTCAACATGTTTTCTCCAATAGTAGCCCACGTGTTCAAACTGCAGCTGTGAACCTTGAATCACCAATGAAATACCGTACTTCAAAGGTTATACAAGTGGAGAGAAGTTGAGTTAAAGGTTCAAACAAAGGATTTTAAATGTATATAGTAGGGCGAGCGATGACAATCTAGGGTTTCCATGCCGGAAACACAAGAAGAGACAGAGAGAGGAGATGGACGGAGTGATATCTTTTTCAGTACTTGACCGGACGTTTGGTTATAATACCAAATACACAGCTACTGTAGATGAGCTTAGTGTAATGGCTTTGCTGGAACAGTGTTCAATTTCTTTCACTGGTCTGTTATTGAAACATTAAAAAAAATCTTCACGTAATGGAAGCTATAACGTGACTGAACTGCCAATACTGTACATGCAGAATGTTTGCGTGTGACATAAAACAGCGGGGTGTATTACTATGACATATGTGACAGCCTGTCCCCAGAGGGTTCACTGTTCCACGTGGTTAAAAAGTGATTTCCCTCCATGCTCCATTTCCTCAGCATTATGTACACTGGCAATTTGGGAGAGTCTGTGACTAGCTGACCCACTGCCCAGTAAACTGAGAGCGATCAAGGGAGCTACTAGCGTGTGGCGGAGCTCTTTCCGGTCACGGAGAGAGTCCGTCATTTTGTGTAGGCTAAGGATAGGTCATACAAGATCCACCCACTCGTACCTAATGAGAAGGGAAGACCCCTCACTTTGTCTCTGTGGGGCCGTTTTCACCGTGGTCCACATTTTAACCGAGTGTGTGGATCTTGCTGACTTACGAAGAAACCTTGGTTTGCAGATGACACTCAAACTTATATTAGCCGATGACGCGGTGGCTGCTGATCACGTTATCCGCTTTATAAGTGAGAGTGGGTTTGGGCCACCAATCTAAATTTTTCAGTGAACTTTGACTCAACGACTTGTTCGTTTTTGAATGATTTTTTTTTGTTTTTCCGTAATTTTTGTTTATTCTTATAATTATTATTTTTATTTAATTTTTCGTTTTATTAATTTTAGGTCTTTTCAAATTTAGGTGTCCACCTCTACATTTTAAATTCAATTCCAAATTTGTATTCTTTAATCTGTGTTAAGAGGGGAAGATGACCTCGTTGTTCCGCCCCTTAAAACAACAATAACTAACTAACTAACTAACATTGCAAACATGAATCTTCTGATTTAGCAGAAAATTTGAATACAGGTTGGTTAAGTAGCAAAGATAACATATGTGCGGTATTTATGCCCCAAATTCATTTTGGCTGTCCCAAAGGAAGGCGAAATCGTATTAGCTAGGGCCATTCTATACGAGCAGGTAGAACGCCACGTTTTGCACGACTCCTCCCGCGACCGGACAAACGCTCGTGCAGACAGGCTAACTCATTACTGTAGGTTCTGTCAGATGGCGCGGTCGGAGACAGGCGAATCGTGGCGTTTTATCCGCTTGTGTAGAATGACCCTTAGACTTGGATCAAAGATGTCTGTGCGCGCTGAGATCATATATTCTCTCCGGCCAATCGCATCCCCCTCCCACATGTACTGTATGCTGACTTGGAGGGAGTAGTACAATTAGTGTTCAGCACCTTTGGTGGTCTGGGGGTATGAGTTGAGACTCCGGATCTAAAGAACCTGGGTTCAATTTCCGACTCTGACAAGAAATGTAATTCTGGTCTGAGGAAGTCTCGTGAGGATATTTGATGGTATGTGTTCGATTCTTACCTCACCCATCCTAAGAAGTGATTTTCGAGGTTAACTCACTTCTACTCCAGGGATGGTTCCTAACTTAAGGCCACTGCCGCCTCCTTCCAAATCTTAGCCTCAATTACACATAATATTACAGCCATAACAATGACACCGGCTATTAAAATATTCTACACACACACAAATACACGGGACAAAATGGCCATGATGTCGCTAAGCCTCAAAATAATCGAACAGCAACTGTATCCATACGTGTAAAATTTCGCTCCGTTTAGGGGTAGCTCTAGTGAATTTATGGGAAGTATGTTTGTTATCTGGCCAATATGCATTCAAACTTTAAGCAAGATTGGGTGTTTCACGTGTTTGATGTTCCTTTGCAAGTGTAACTTTGGTCTCTTGGGGACGAAAATCGGTAATCAGACATCCTAGCCAAGTTGGTCTGTTGCCCTCTCTTGATGAATATCAGCCTGCAACAGAAATGAGCACCAGGTAATTCCTGAGAGCAAAGACGACCAGACGTGGAGCTGACAGCTCCATCTCATATTTTGCCAATATCACGAAAAGTGGAGCCTCTACCTTCCACTATTTAATGGACCTCCGCTGCCTGTCGATGAGTTAGTTAGTTATTGCTGTTTTAAGGGGTGGAACTACGAGGTCATCTGCCCCTCCTGTCGAGGAGATTGTCTTTTCTTCTAATTTATTATTTCAGTATTTTCGCACTTTTCTGTTGGCACAGGCTAGAACAAAAAGTGGCCTTTCAGTGATGTATCAGTATCACTCATGGCTGTGATTGTATGGAAGCTACTGAGGTATGAATAGTGATGAATAATGGGATACAGGGCACAGCTAGTGGCACTGTGATATGTTCTATTCATAAGAACATTACTGATACACTGGCTTGGTGATAAAACCAATGGAAACTACCCCACTCCTCATCTTGTCCATTACAGTATGTCTTATTATAGCGTTTCATTGGGATTTTGTGGTATCTGTTCATAAAGCGTCATTTGCAGTTCATATTAGTAACTTCATTTTCTTAAAGCATTATTTGTAGTTCAGATTAATAACTTTGGTTTAATTAATTCTTTGGTTACATTAATTGTTTTTCAGATAATTGCTTAATGAAATAGGATTTTATAACAGGCAATGGCTTCTTAACACGTTGATGTTTGAAATGTGTACAGATTCCACTTTCAAATACCTTTTGAACAAATCATCGGAGAAAAATAACTTCAGACCTTTAAATTTCTTTGTTTACATTGGATTTAGCTTTTGGTAGTTAATGCATTGCATACCTGGTACTTTGTGATCCTAGGATATCAGACTATGAGTTCATACTCAACACGTATTTGATCGTTTCTGAAATAGAAAGTATACTTTCTCAAGTAAGATTTAGATTTATTTTGAAATGCACATTATGTTTTCTGAAATCTAATTTTGCTATTTCTGAAACACAAGTTCCGCTTACTGAAATATATTTGCTTAATATGAAGTGAAATTGACCAGTTTTGAAACAAGTGTGTTAAAGGTGTAACCTATTTTGAGGCTGTTGTCCAAACGTCCAATACAAATACACAAGGTGATTGCTTAAGGGACTACAGAATGTCCTATATTGCCCATGCTATTATCCAATATTTTATTTGCCTTATTATCAGAATATGTTAAGAGTAACTATTCGAACGTTCTTCAAAACGATCTCCTTACTTTGACACAGGTTTTTCTTAAATTTATTTTTGAATTTTCAAGAGTCTATTTAAAATTGCACAATTTTAACAGCACCTTCCTAATCATTTCCATGTGGCAAAATTAAACTAAAGTAAATTAAGAAAATGGACTTGTTAAAATATAACACAAATAAGGAGGAATTACATCTAAAAATGTCAGCTTTGTATGTTGAAAGATTCTGAAATAAAGGTAAAACATTTTAGCGAGAAATTGGAATCAAAGATTTTTCCAGTTTTTAGAACATGCCATTACCATAGGATTCCTCTTCTTCTATTTAAAGCACTAGCATGATTTTTTCTGTTGTTCCATGTGCCTTTGCCCTTGCTTCTAACGTAGCCTCTTTCTTAAAAGTAAATTTATATCTATTGTCTAATAGAAATAGAAACAAGATGTTTAGTAAAGCACCTATAGCCTACGTTCTCCTAAATGCATGGGTATTGTATTTACTCATTGTCCTTTTCAAGGAGTATCATTGAATGTTGGTTGTAGTAGCTTTTCGAATAACAAAGTGCTATATTAAATATTGATTGATTGAATCCTCACCTAAAATATGGACTAGCGAGCAAACAATGGCCTGCATTTTGACCCATCGGGACGGCACGGCTCAGCACGATACGGCACGGTCGGCCTGAACTGATAGTCACTGCTATGGTATAATAATTATATTATAAGATGATAATATTCTATGGATCACCTCCTTGAGGACAGTTTATACCACCCTCTGTGCGATAAACGGATTTGCTGAGGCCGGGTCTTGTCGAATCGTAAGTAACGGTTGGGCTCTAATACTTGCATGATTCATACGTCCGCCATCTTGAAACTATTTGGCTGATGACCTGGTAGTTTAGGAAAAATACACTTCACACATTAAGGTACATTTTTGTCAAATATGGTAGAGATCGGATGATTAGGTTAGTCGAAATTTGATATAAGCTTCGATCATTTGGGTGGCCGCCATTACTTTTCTGTCAAGATTGCGGCGATATAAAATATGACACTGAGATATCCTTTATTAGTAATACCTCTGTACCAAATTTCGTTCAATTCGGTTTTCTCGTGTTTGAATTGATAGGGGGGACAGACGTACACACTCACACATGCGATATGCACACATACACGGCCACCAAATTCAAACTATTTAGCTGATGACGTTGTAATTTTGTCCAAAGACGCTTCATACATGGAGGTATGGTGATGCTAAATTTGTTAGTCGTAATTTAAGCTTTGAACACTTGGGTGGCTGCCATTACGTTTCCGTAAAGATGACGGCGATATAAAACATGACACTGAGGTGTCCTTTGCTATTGCTACCTCTGTACCAAATTTCGTTATGTTTGAAGTGATAGGGGTGGGGGGTGGACAGATATACACACTCTCACACAGACAGGCTGACAACTTTTGGTCCGTGTAGATCTCTTTTTCTGCAAATATCGAAAGTAGACTAATACAATGTAGTTTGGTGGGATTACTAATAGTAGGCACGATTGTGGGAAAGTAGCCTAAGGAATGGGACATGGAGAACATTAATATACTTTTAGAAATGTATACGCCCGTTGATTATTATGGCGCAAAATCAAATTTTTTAAAATGTTGATGATTTTGGATATTCGGAGTCCCTTAAAGGGGTCGGTATAGATTAACACATAGAAAAATTCTGGTTTCCAAATTATTCTTTTTAACAATTACCCTACTCTTCTGGTTCGTTTTGGGGAAAGAGTTTTATAAATATCTGCATTAGTTGAGGAATTATGATTTTAAAAGCTAGGTATTGCACAGGCGATGGAAGGAGTCAGATAACTTTGTCGTTATTACAATGCATTTTTCTCACGTGTTCTTAGTGATAGGGTCTACAAAACTGACCAAAATAGTCAGCCTTAGTTGACTGGCTGTTTGTAAAAAATATATTTCCACTAAAACAAATATGCAAATTTATGTTATGTGTATTTATGACGTGATTAAAAATACTACATTTAATAACAGGGAACTGAAAAGGTTAGTATTGCAGCTGATACTTTACAAAGCAACCTCCAACAAACAGAGCAAAAATAGTTTAATGAATGATTGACTTATCAGAGATACGGTGAAACACGACAACTTAAAAGTCGTCATTTTGAAATTAAAGTGCTGATGATATTTTTAAAAATTGCACTTGTATACTTCACATAAGATAGTTTTCATGTTTTTTGTTATATGGTAGAATCGGAGATTAAAGTTGTATAAAAATGCTAAGTTTTGAAGGTGTTAAGCCTACTAGAAAGGGGCTATCGACTTGTCCCTAGCCCGACTGATAGATGTATGCGTTGCGTAGGCGCAAGGCAGAAACAGGGCTATAGCAATGATTGGAAATTAATTGGGTTATTTTATTTCCGTATATAACTCGGAATGATGCTGGTAAGTAACTTCCTAGAACAGGGTGGATGACTTCCTCACGCGAAGGGACTGTCGCGTTATTCCCTAATTACTGGGACACTGATAAAGGTGTGTCTCTGAGAAGCGATACACGAGATACTGTAAGAGAATATTTTGTTTTTATTACGCTATGATTTTCCACTATTACCACATGTTCTTTTCCGCTTCATTTCTACGTACTCTACAGCCACGTCTACGGAGAATCCCTTGTTGTGAGTGACTTGATATCTTCCACTGCGAAGCCGTGCGCGTGAAGTCGCACACACGTCTGCAAGTCCGGAAATCAAAGGATCGAATCCCGGTGCAGACAGCGGCCGTCCTCTGAGTGACCACAATGGTTCAAGCATTAATCTGTTGTCAGAAATGGCTTTTTTCTTCGATACTCCAATTGTACTGGTATTAAAAAATTGAAACTCAAACACTGAAAGTCATATCACAATGTTTCTGTTACAGGTGGGATGTCTAAATGACCTAATTATTTTAATAAAACTAAGAGACCTGTCTGAGTAATCTCGCATGTGCATAAACCACCTGCCGAACTTGATTGTTATGCGGGCTTCTTGTTTATTTGTTGAAACGCACTTTTTAAACAAGTTGACATTATTTATGCAATCAGAGTGCAATTCGTCACTGCTGCGGGTAATTCTGTTTCGGTTACTTTTAGGTGTTCCACCTCCCGAACGGTTTAACTGTTATGCGAGCTAGACGCAACGCAGTTCTGCCAGGTGCTATTGTCTTGCTTATTTGTTTAAACGCACTTTTTAAACAAATAAATATATTTCCTTTAACTTTTCAAGAATTGCAAGATTTTTCCTGTACTATTGAGACGATTTTGAAGACTTGGGTACAAACCGCACCTTCTAACTCCTCTGGTTTATCTTGCGTTTTGTGAAACATACACCTTAGCGTTTTATATACCAGGTGATTCAGGAGCCCCTTCCAGTATTGTTCGCTACAACCCAACTAACGCGTTTTGGCCGGAAGACTAATAATTCTCTGCTTGCAAGCATATCCCGGTTGGTTGATTCCTCAGTTTAGGGGCTGCGACAACGCGGTCATGTAGCCCCGTGTACTTTGGGTGTGTGTAGAAACTGTCTGGTAACCAGTGTTAATTGTGATGACTGTATTAGTGTGTGTTATCTGTAATTCAGGCCAGGACTGCAGACGATCAATTTCAAGTAGCTCCAACGTTTGCTAACAAATGCTACCGTCAACCGCACCTAGCTGTGAACTAGTCTACTAGATGCCACCGCAACTGGCACCTGGCGACAAACGTTGGAACTTAATAGAGCGTTAATCAAATATAACCTACAAATTTAGCTTTACACAACGTAGTTAGTAGAAGGTTCGTTTACATGCCATAACTCTATGACATGGGCCCGTTGGCTTTACTTCCCCTCCGAAGGAAGGCATACTGAGGGATTTTAACGCTTTTAATAAATCCGATGATTCGGGCGGGTTTGAACCCACGATCTTGGGGATAGAAGCTCAGTATGCCACCGCAAGCATATCCTTTAAACGATACTTTACTTTCTTAGGCTTTTTCCAATTAATTGGGGTCGCCGGAGCCAACCAGGCTCATTTTTGGTTTTGGCCGGGGATCGAAGGCTGGATGGTCTTTCTGACACCACGTGATTTTTCAGGAGAAAATTCCACCCCGCTGCCACCTGGATTCGAACCCCGGCTGTCCAGGTGAAAGACGAGTAGCTCAACTACTGCACCATCACGCTCCCCATCCTACAAACGGTACTGAACCCTATTATTTTCCCCTCGAAATGACTACAGATTACCGACAGTAGTGGCTACGCTGGCTAAAGCGCGGTGTTTGGTCACGGGGCCAAGCTCTCTGCTGACTCGGTAGACGCGTGGGTTCGAGCCCCACCATCGGCCGTACTTGAAATGGTTTTCCGTGGTTTCCCATTTTCAACACCAGGCAAATGCTGGCCGCTTCTTTTCACATCCTTGCCCAGTTTCATTCTTCTTCATCCATCTCATCCCGACGCGCAGGTCGCTCACGGGCGTCGACTAGAAAGACCTGCACTCGGCCTCTCAGGAGGCCACACGAAAAAAAAATACAGATTAATTCGAGGAAGGAAATAATAGTATCGTTTGCAGGATAAGCTTGCAGTGCATTAGCACCGGTACCATATGGGATGCAGGCAGAGAAATATCGACATTCCGGCCAACACGCGTTAGTTGGGTTGCAGCGAACGATATTGGAATTGATTTCTGAATTACCCGGTATATGATATTGGTAAATGTTATAACAAAATTATAAGTAAGACCAGCAAGCATTTGCTTACTGTTAGGCACTGTATTTCCTCACTATTTGCGCCCTTTCTTTCAAACTTTACAGCTTCCCTTAGCCCACCCACTCCAATCACTCGGAGGCATTAATTGGCTTATATAATGAAGAGATTATTAAACATTTGCATCCAGTTTGATAACCGTGAAATACCACTGGCTGACCTATGGACGAACGCCCCAATACGATATCTGTTGCGCCAACGCGGCAGCAGCTTATCGACATTTTAGGCCGTATCTATTAATAGCCGTATCACATCCAATTAAACCCTTATTTGGCGCACTTGATTTCATTCACTTATTTTGTTTCTTTGTCGTAACCTCTGCTTTGGTGGGAAACATTATTTTGAGAACTTTTAAAAAGAGATAAACTTTCTTGACTTTTCAAGAAGCACTCACGTCAGTGGATTTCAGTAAAACGCACCCGAGGAATTAACATAAACTTTTGTATCAAACCATTAGTCTGATTTCTTAGAAGCCCACTTCCTGGTGTAGTGGCTAGCATTCCTGACTATCGCCCCGGAGGTCCGAGTTCGATCCCACCTCTACCATGAAATTTAACTCTGGTCTGAGTGCTGAAATAGGCTACACTCAGCCTAGTGAGGTAAAACTAAGAAGAGGTGGATTCTATTCCCTCCTCAGACATCCTAGAAGTGGTTTTCCGTGGTTTTCCATTTCTACTCCAGACAAATGCTGGAATGGTTCCTTACTCAAGAACACGGTGGCCTCCTTCCTAATTCTCACCTGCATTACAAATACACACTACTACGTCTACTACTACTACTACTACTACTACTACTACTACTACTAGTACTAGTACAGACATCACAATAACACAGGTTATCAGACAAATTCTTCATACACCCAAGTACACGGGGCTAAATGACCACAATGTTGTTCAGCTCCTAGATGAATAATAATAATAATAATAATAATAATAATAATAATAATAATAGGGTCCCAGGAATAAATCTGGGAGTCCTTGTGACTCTGGCAAATGGGAGTGAAATGCGTCGTTGCTAACAACTGTAACATGAACCTATTGGATTCAGCAAGAGAATCCAACTTAGCTCCTTTCACTCCAACTCCAGCACGTAACCTACACGAGGTGCCCCTGTTAAGTCGAGCAACCCAGTGGAAGGTTGGGTAACCAATCCCAGCGGGAAGCTGGGTCGACGAACCGATCAGTGCTGGGGGACTCCCAGGCTTGAAGACTTGGTAGTATAGAGAAGCCAGAAAACACCTTGAGGCAACCTCTAGGGCTAGCAACCTTAGTTGTAACATGGATGCGTATGCGTCCAAAACAAACTCAAGTCAAGTGAGAATGAAGGCAAAACATTTCAACATTTCTTTTACCCCAGGGGGTAAGTCTTCGGATAAATCCCTCGTCGTGAAACCTGCGACGCACGAGTCTCATTCGGATTCTGGGGGAGACTCGACATCATACGAGAGACGAGTCGGAGCGTCTCGGTGTATCCCAACCAGTCAGAAACTCAGAACCAAATCAAAAACCTTTCTAGCAACGTTCAACATTACCACCCTTACACAAATTGGCAAACTGAAAACTCTCACCGACGCACTACATGAAAATCAGATATGTATCATTGCCCTACAAGAAACACGTTACCCAGACGAAGAGACTTTCGAATCTGAAGGTTAGCGCTTTTTCAAGAGCAGAGCTCAATAGAGGGTCCTCAATGGATCTGTGATGCTTGGAACAGCGTTTGCTGTGAGAACCAGAATCCTTAAGTCGGTCGCAAATTTTGAGCCAGTTAATGACCGATTATCCATATTAACAATCAAATGCGCCAACAAAACCTACAGCCTAGTTAACGCACATGCCCCACAAATGACAAGAACAGATCTGACCCGGACGAAGTGGATAACTTTTGGGACCTACTGGGTGAAAAGCTCGCCAAAATTCCTAAACACCATGTTAAACTTCTTATGGGGGACTTCAATGCTCAACTTGGTCGAGAACACAAGTATAGGAAAATCATTCGAAACTATCCTGCCCACAAAAGAACCAATCAAAATGGTGAGAGATTGGTCTCTATTTGCGAAAACCATAACTTGCAGATCATGTCGACACACTTTCGCCATCTTCCCAGAAAGCAGACAACATGGCGATCTCCTGTCGACGCCATCGGAGAGTTTCAAATAGATCACGTCGCAATCTCTAGGAAAAACAGCCCTGAGATTATGAATGTTAAGGTTAAAAAGGCATAAACGTGGCTTCAGACCACTATATGTCCATAATTAAATTTAAACCGGTCCCTGCTACATGACCGCGTTGTCGCAGCCCCTAAACTAAGGAACCAACCAACCAACCAAACACCAACAAGACGCCCAAACAAATTATTCGCTTCGACACTGATAAACTCAAACAGAATGTAACCGAGTTCCAGGAAGAGGCTCGACCAATCGACTGTAACTTTAACAACACAAAAAACCGCCTGATCGAGGCTGCCAAGGAAATTGCTGAAATTAAAAGAAGCAAGAAACATGCCTGGTGGAATGATACATGTGTTTCAGTTCTCAAGAAAAGGCTCGATGCATGGAAACAATATTACTAAAAAAAATCGCAAACTGATTGGGAAACCTACAAAGTCCAACGAGCCCAGACAGCTAAAGTAATCCGAGCTGAGAAACGTAAATATGAAAAGTCACTTATTGAGAAGATCGACCAAGACTTTAAAAGAAACAACACCAGAGAGTACTACGGAACATTCAAAAGGAAACTTACGGGTTATAAACCTCCGTCGTTATTCTTTCAGCGAAAGGACGGTACACTGGCGACCTCAAATGAAGAAAATTGTACCATCCTAGCTGATTACTTTAAGAATTTACTAAATTGCGATCAACCCAAAAATCCCATCAAGACCGAGGAACCCATTCGCAGATGCCCAGAATCAAGACCACCCAACAAAGACGAAATCAAGCGTCACATTGCTCGACTAAAAACAACAAAGCGCCCGGGGAAGACTCTGTAGTTGCAGAACTTTGGAAATATGCTCCCGAAGAAGCAGTTAAAATCTTGCAGAAGCAAATAAAACAAATTTGGAAAAATGAAATTCTACCAGAAGATTGGAAACGGCCTTGATCCATCCGTTACACAAGAAAGGCAGCATGAAAAACGTCAACAACTACAGAGGAATATCCCTCCTACAGGTAACATACAAAATTCTCTCACTTGCTATCCTGGAGCGATTAGAAGCCGAAGTCGAGCATCAAATAGGAGAATACCAAGGGGGATTCAGAAAGGGTCGTTCAAGTGCCGAACAGATCCACAACCTCAAAACGATCATTAGATATTGCAATCTCAGGTCCAAATCGTACGTATCAGTCTTTGTGGGCTTTAAGAAGGCTTACGATTCGATAGACCGCGAAGTTCTGTTGAACATCCTCAACGAATTTGGGGTTGACCTGAAACTGCTGGCATTAATTAGAGCCACCCTAACTGAAACAAAATCCAAAGTAAAGTTCCTGGGATGTCTGTCGGATTCCTATGAGGTCAAAACGGGAGTCAGACAAGGTGACGGGCTCTCTCCAATGCTTTTCAACGGCGTCCTCGAAAAAGTCACTCGGACCTGGCGAACAAAATTATTAGAAACTGAGTATAGCCCTCTGAGAATGGGAGCAAAATCCAAGGGGATCATAGTCGACTGTCTAGCATTCGCTGATGACATCGCCATTCTGTCGAACGACGTAGAAACTGCTAAGATGCAAAACGACCTTTTAAAAGAAATCGCTGAACAAACTGGCTTGCAGATATCATTCGAAAAAACAGAAGTAATGTCCAACATCAAAGACGGCCCAGCAAAACTGCAGACAAAATACGGGAAGATCAACAGAGTGGAAACATTTAAGTACTTGGGAGAGATCATCATGAAAAGTGGACTGGACAAAGAAGCACTCAAGGAACGAGTACGCAAACTCGAAATAGCCTATCAAACATCGCGCTCAATATACAACAAAAAATGCCTGTCCAAAAATACTAAACTACGTCATTATGAATCTGTTCTGAAACCAGTAGTTATGTATGCAGCCGAAACCCTATCCCTAAATGCTAATAAAGGACTCCTTGAAGAACTGGAGAAAAAAGAGCGCAAAATCGTCAGAGGTATAATGGGATCAAATTACAAGAATGGTATCCACTTTAAAAAATCCAACAAAGAAGTCTACAGTGAAATAGAGAAAATTTCAGAATCGATCTGTAAAAGGCGGGCACGGTATTACGGTCATCTCAAACGAATGGACGGAAACAGGCTGACTAAACAGATGTTTCATTTCTTTGACTCCAAACCCAAAACCACAATGCCCTGGTTTATGAATACCAAAGACGACCTCAAAATACTAAATCTAAAACCCGACGACGCCTTCAATAGAGATCTCTTCCGCAAAAAGATACTGACTAATGGGCTAACCCGAGACGAGACATCGAACCCGAAAAGAAGACAAGGTACCACTTGGACAGCGGAGCGCAAGATGGCCCACTCACAGAGAATGAGGGAATTCTGGGCTCAGAGGAAAGCGAAACAAATTGCCAAGTGTAGCAAGACTTAACGTGGTCCTAGATGGCCTCAACGAATTATATAATAATAATAATAATAATAATAATAATAATAATAATAATAATAATAATAATAATGTATGTCTACCCCTTATTATTCCCGTTTTCCAACGGGGTCGGGGATGAGATGCGATGGAAGTCTTTGTGGCGATGGTTTTTACGGCCGGATGCCCTTCCTGACGCCATCCTCATGAGAGGAGTTAATGAGAGATGAAATGAATGATGGTGAATGAAACTGGGCAAGGATGTGGAAGGAAGCGGCCGTGGCCTGTCAGAAGGTACCGTCCCAGCATTTGCCTGGTGTTGAAAATGGGAAACCACGGAAAACCATATCAAGGACGACTGACGGTGGGGCTCGAACCCACGCGTCTACCGAGTCAGCAGAGAGCTTGGCCCCATGACCTAATGCAGCGCGTTAGCCAGCGTAGCCACTACTGTCGGTATAATAATAATAATAATAATAATAATAATAATAATAATAATAATAATAATAATAATAATAATAATTATAATATTTATTGCAGCCAAATAGTCATAATGCAGTATACACAACGATTTGTGAGAGTTCACCAACCGATGTAGCTACACGTATTGACAACCCTCAGGCCGTGTTGATAGAAAATATCTGATTTGAGAGACGAGTGGGTTCGAACCCAACAGCGAGGCTTTCTCAAAATTATCCTCTTTGGTTTTCTATTATAAACTCCAGACCTGTTGAATCATAGAATCTGTTTGTCTTTGTCCTGGATATGTTTTTTCCTGGATATGTTTTTCTTGGCAATTGACGGAAAATTGTTTACTGTATGATACATATCTTGATGAACATGAAAATACAGAATTTTTGCTTGAAGTGTTTTGAAACTAGATCAAGGGATTCGTAAGGTTCATTTTGGCATAAACTATCTAAACATGACTATCATAACTCTTAATTAAAAAACACGACCACCTTGTGGCGTAACGGCTAGCATGCTTGGCTGTCACCTCGGAGGTCCGGATTCGATTGCGAGCTCTGTTAAGAAATGTAATTGTGGTTTTGACTTCCAGCCCTGATGTGCTTGGTGTCTCCATGACCCCTTATTCACAGTTTGTTTTTCACCCTCTTCTGCACCTCAAAATCGTTAAAAAACTGAATCCAGCCCATCATTTTCTTGATCTAACTCTGCTTCTCTTACATTCTACAGCTGAATTCAGTAGTTTCCTTGGTAATATTGTTTCATGCATTTACAATATATTCGCTGAAAACACGTTATCTATTTTGTTTGAATGTTGTAACCTATGCGAATATCAACATTTCTAAGGTGACATGGCGTTGGGTGTTGCTTGCATTTATTGGATGTCTTGGTTTACAAGACTTCTGATGGCATCCTAAGACATTCAGTTGACCGTGTACCCACCCACACTAATCGATATCTTTAGAAATCCTGTCACCACTTTCCTCGCCAAAAGCGTTCTGTCCTTAAGACTCTTATCAAGAATTTTTGTAGTTGCCATTTGATTCAGGGGCTTTGTGACTCTTGGTTATGTAGTACCTTGTTCTTGGGTGAGTATGGACTATGATAACCTGTGTTGTATACCTTGTTTTTAAGATTTAAAACATTCATTTTGGTTCCGTATTGATATACTAATTACGTTTTGTAATGGGCTAGGGTTCCGCCTTTTATTGAAAATGATCGCTTATGAGGTAATTAGAAATGGTACATGTTTCGAGGACTAATATACATTTTTTGTCCCCTTCATCAGCTAATATTAAGCAACAAATGAGAAAATCACTTGATCAGCGTAGCACCAAAATGTCAATAGCCACTGAACCTAATATGGTGCACCATATAGATCAGTGATTCTTAACCGGTGGTCCGCGGACGAAAGGTGGTCCGCGAGTGCCTCAGGAGTGGTCTTTGGGAGAAAAGGGTTCACCAGCACGTATAAGAAAGTGGCCAATAAATGGGGATTTCGGAAACGATGTGCGTTGAACGAGAATCGTCCGAATATATTCGCGGCGATGACTATCAGGGGTTGAATTGAAATATCTTTAAAATAAGGGTTATTTAGGAAGGGTTACAACTGATAAGGTGTATTGGGGAGAGGGGGTGGTCCGTACATGAATCAATTTTAGGCTGAGTGGTCCTCAGACTTCTACGGGTTCAGAAGCACTGATATAGATAGAAAGGTTCAGTGGCTATTGACATTTTGGTGCTACGCTGATCAAGTGATTTTCTCATTTGTTGCTTAATATTGGTTGATGATGGGGACAAAAATGTCTATTAGTCCTCGAAACATGTACCATTTCTAATGACCACATAAGTGATCATAAAAAAAAAAGATTCAGGTGGAACCCTAGCCCATTAAAAACGTAAATACCTTGTTTTTTCATTGAGGCTGGCGTTAGAGGGAACTTATGGACATTAAAACCACTCGCCACATAGTGACTCATCTCACTTCATCCCCGACCTCGTACAAACGGAAATAATAAGGCGAAAACGTACATACTTACATCATCATTATTTTTATATGTTTGCAAGGTTCTCAAGTATGTCTGATGGACACGGATCATAGGTTACCCCCCACGATGAGACTGTCACTCCCTCACGGAACCTCTCATTTAAGGATCTCATTCGACAATATTGTGGAGGCACGCACGTTTGGTGGCCTACTTCCAGGCGATAAGACTCTTGGACCGTTGACAAGTTGTGGAATGCTATCTCTCCATGCCAGCCAGTACATCAGCCCAGCACGTGAGATAGATTCGGGAAATAACTTCTATAAAATGATTTATTGAGTGTAATTGATCTGTGATCTGCTTCTATCCGGTTCACTTGTTTACTCAAGGAAAGGTCCCGCACACTTGGCATGTGCTATGGGTGGGAGTAGAGAGGACAGCAAGGTCAGTTTATGTTATTACACTCAGCGCATATGAGAGAGTGTCTAATCATTTATTGTAGGCATGTACAATACGCAGTGTATCTTTCAGAAAAATATCTGTGAAGGGGGGAGAGGATATGAAGAATAAATACGATTTTAAGTTGAGTCGAATCTACTGCTGTCGGAGTAGGCGTATTAAACCAATGCAGCGTCTCCCACGCTCAATGTAGGAATGTCATTGTTATGGAACCGATGTACTGTTTTAAATGTATCATTTGAAGGTTGGAAGAACGTAGGCTATATTTTATTGTCTATATACTTTTAAGTGAAAATGTTCACGTTGCTGGGGAATTACTAATTAAAATTATGCTTATAGTGGTTATTATTAATATTAGGGGACACCTACAGCTTGAGGATAATCCAAAACAGTAGCGATTGTAATATTATAACTGTGCCTGTCATAGATGTTGCACAACAATTATATACATTTCCAAGGAAACACACACATCTTGCTATTAGAAGCAAATATTAAAATTTTCAAACTTTAAATTGCAACTATATTTTTCTATTTTTCAAAATTTGATTCTTTTTTGTGCTGACCTTCACCTTTTCCCTCACATCTCCCATTTTGATAGGTATTTTTGGAGTTTTCTTTCTTTAATGTAGGTGTTAAACCTTCTGCTCTCGGCCGGTTGGTATTAGACATGATAGCTTGTGTACTGAAATAGGAATGGCTGTAGGACCCTGTATGATCCGGACACCTAGCGAGGTGCCTCCGTGGCTAGTCCCGCGTCCGGACATTCGGTTAGATCTGCACCGAGGTCCTAAGGTGAACACGGATGCCTCCGTTTACTGGAGGCAGTTCCACGGCATAGTTCACCAATTTTCGGACGCTGGCATTCTCTACACGGATGGTTCGAAGGTGGACGAGAAAGTGGGTTGTGCTTACGTTATTGATGGTGCAAATACCAAGATATCTTTGCCTGAGGCTTGCAGTGTGTTTACTGCGGAGCTCGTTGCCATCTATGAAGTTCTACAGTTTGCACTACAGGATGCACGAATCCACTTTCTCGTGTGTACCGACTCTTTGAGTTCGTTGCAGTCAATTGCTACATGTTTCCCGCAACACCCCCTAGTGCAGCGAATTCACGACGTACTAGCCGGGCTGTGCAACGCTGACACTCGAATCACCTTTCTGTGGCTTCCAAGCCACTTGGGAATTGCGGGAAATGAGTTAGCGGATCAAGCTGCAAAAGAGGCGGTACCACTACCATCTCGACCAATGGAGGTACCCACTAGAGATATTCGCTCTCAGTTACGCCTACAAGTTCTGGCTTTTTGGGAGAGTCATTGGCTAGCTGACCCACTGCCCAGTAAACTGAGAGCGATCAAGGGAACTACTCGCGTGTGGCGGAGCTCTTTCCGGTCACGGAGAGAGTCCGTCATTTTGTGTAGGCTAAGGATAGGTCATACAGGATCCACCCACTCGTATCTGATGAGAAGGGAAGACCCCCACTTTGTCTCTGTGGGGCCGTTTTCACCGTGGCCCACATTTTCACTGAGTGTGTGGATCTTGCTGACTTACGAAGAAACCTTGGTTTGCAGATGACACTCAAACTTATATTAGCCGATGACGCAGTGGCTGCTGATCGCGTTATCCGCTTTATAAGTGAGAGTGGGTTAGGTCCAGCAATCTAAATTCTCCAGTGAACATTGACTCAACGACTTGTTCGTTTTTGAATGATATTGTTTTGTTTTTCCGTATTTTTTTATAATTTTTATTTTTATTTAATTTTTTGTTTTTGTTTTATTAATTTTAGGTCTTTTTAAATTTAGGTGTCCACCTCAAAATTTTAAATTCAATTCCAAAGGGCAAATGACCTCATAGTTCCGCCCCTTAAAACAACAATAACTAACTAACTAAACCTTCTGCTACAAAATGAATCTCACTCAAAACCGTTATAACTTTATTTTAATATTTCTATGAAACATTAAAAATATTTTTGGAGTTTGCTCACAATAAAAATGAAGATAATGATGCTTAATTAATTAATTATGTGAAAATATTTATTTTGTAGCTGAAGGTTTTTGAACACCCATTAAAAAAAAGCAAAAGTCCAAACATTCCTTTCAACATGGGAGATATGAGGGAAACGATGAAGATCAGCAAAAACAAGAACCAAATTTTGAAAAATGAAAAAAATAGTTACAATTTAAATTTTGAAAATTTTAATTGTATCCTTGGAAATGCATATAATTGTTGGCAAGATTTATGACAGGCACAGCCATAATATTAAAATAGATATTGTTTTGGCTCCTTAAGATGTATGTGACCCCTTAACATCGATCTGCTTTCGGAGAAATATTTTTCATATTAATCAAAATTTGTAACAAATCTGATTTTATGATAATTTTTAAATAATTTAGTCAGAAAACATTTTAGAAATATTATTGCACCTCACCTATTTTATAAATGTAATTTTTACTTGTTGAACTCTTTCTCTCGACAACAATTACAAAATGATTGTTTTACCTCTATCATATTATTTCACGAACTTGCAACGTCATACTTGTCACACGTATGCACTATACATTGCTGATGGTCATAATGTGACCGAAACCGGTACTTTAGAACATTAATAATAACTAGCATTACCCGTCAGTAGTGTGTTTGTGAGAGTTCTGGCCCCTCCTCCTCCTTTCCTCCTACAAGATGGCGGCCATAGCTTAACTTAACCTAGTCTAACCTAACAAGATGGCGGCTGTAGGTTAACTTAACCTAGCCTAACCTAACAAGCTGGCGGCAGTAGGTTAACTTAACCTAGCCTAATCTAACAAGATGGCGGCTGTAGGTTAACTTAACCTAGCCTAACAAGCTGGCGGCAGTAGGTTAACTTAACCTAACCTAACCTAACCTAACAAAATGGCGGCTTTAGCTTAACTTAAGGGCATAACTATACTTTTGTTGATATTTCCTGAACCCATAATGGGATTTTGACAAATGAGGTGTCAAATTACTTGAGCAGACACCCCCTTTCCTATGGACAACTTATATCCACCCCCAAATTAAAATCTACCCCTACGAGGGGGTGAAATAATAATTTTTTAGGTAAAAGTCGCTTTCCATGTGCAACATGTGGAAGTTTGTATGCCAATATGAAATTAAACTCGTTCCACATAAAGTGCATGTATACAACTGAATGCCGCTATGATTTACCATGTTTGTTTTTTGTTTACGCATGCGCAAATGTGGTTTTTATAAGAGGGCGGGCTTTTTGAACAATGATTTATAGATAAGTTATTTTTAAACAAATTAACCAAGAGATCCAAAACTAATAGGTCATTGGCTTTTTAATCTCTCATGAACCAAGAAGGCTAGGGACTTGTATGAGGGGTTGTTGGACTTGAGGTGACGCCCTGTTTTTGAATGTATTATTAATTTTTTGTCAAAAGGGCCTAACTGCACTTTCGTTAATATCTCACTAACTAATAATCAGAGAGGATCAAGTAAGGTGTTATAGGACTCAGGATGGCCAGCCCTTTTCCATGGCCAATGAATCTACCCGAAAGACCCAAAACAGCAAGGTCATTTACCTAAGTTTTATAAACTAATAATCAGAGCGGGTCATGTGAAATGTCATAGGACGCGGAATGGCCAACCTTTTCCCATGGCCAACGAATTTACCCAAAAGATCCAAAACAGCAAGGTCATCGACCTAAGATTTTATAAACTAATCATCAGAGAGGGTCAAGTGAGGTGTCATAGGACTTAGAATGGTTAATGCTTCCCATGACCAATGAATTTTCCCCCAAAAATCCAAAACAACAAGGTCATTGACCTGAGATTTTATAAACTAATAATCATTTGAGGTGTCATAGGACTTAGAATGGTCAACCTTTTCCCATGGTCAATGAATTTACCCAAAATACCCAATACATCAAGGTCATCGACCTAAGATTTTATAAACTAATAATCGGATACGAAGATGTGAGATGTTTACCATGAGTGATGAAACATAGCTAGGTAGAGAAAGAATTAGTGTAGGCTACATGTATGGTGACTGACAAGTCTTTCACCATTGGAACTTGTTTTCAGATCAAACTGCAGTACAGAGAGAGTATAGGATGCAGGCATGGGTTAATAAATGACAAACGGTGTACACAAAATATGATTTATCGATTCAAGAATTAAGAGTAGACTATCTTTAATTGATTGGTTAAAGAGGATATCTAAAACACAAAACGGTGACTACATTGAACTAAACTGAACCAAGCTGAATCAAATCCAACTAAACCGAACCAAACCTAATCGAAAACAAGCCAAGGGTTTAAGTGTAAAACTTGTGGGTGGATGTGGTCATTGGTGATGTTAAAAAGGAAAGGGATAACGCACTACCTATAGAGGTTAAGGTAAAGCTAGTGCATGGTGCTAACGCACACACACCCAAGTACATGAACCACACACAACTATCATATGCTGTTTTTATGGGTTGACTGTTAAAACATGCTCAGTGGTTACTGGAACTAGATGGTCGCTCTACACAACAAGCTTTAAATACTTGAGGTTAATAATCTACATACACACACACACACACACACACACTCGCTTGTTCTAACCTAAACTGTCTTTCTGGCAGTGCTCACACAGTAGGCAAATGACAGAAATGCTTGGCTAACAGAAATACAATCATTTTCGGTTGTCTAATGTTACCAGCTAACCATTTCGCGCTGCAGTGGCGAGCACATGTGCCTCTTGCACTGGAGATCTTAAATCGATTTCTAGCTTTAAGGCCTAGAACGAATCAAACTAAGAAAGAAGGGCATGGTGGCGCAGTGGTTAAGCTGTTAGCCTTTCACTAATGTAGACTAGGGTTTGATTTCAGGTTAATGTGCATGTAAAACATATTTAAAAAGCAGAGATAATGTTTAAAACTGATTACACTTGTCTCTTTTCAAATTATTACTTGGATTACAAATACAAAGGTGGACTGGGTTTGATATACAGTTAATGCTGCCTATCGCACACTAGACTGTAAGAAAGCCAAAAGAGCAATAGGCGTAGGTAGAGCAGTGGTAAAATCGCTATATGTAGAGAACTACTAGCGGTTTTATGAACTGACAAATCTATGTCACATAAACAGTGCAGGTTACAATCCAGCAACCATAATTTGTATCTTGTGGAACAGAGAAAATGCACTTTTGCCTTGATGGATAACAAATTTGTGCAGACGAATGACCTACGCATTAGCCTACGATGGGGTTATAACCACGAGGAGGAGGTGTGATTTCTATATTTTATTGTTTAGAGGCATGGCCTTTTGTAACCAGTAGATTTAGTAGATTTAGTATATTGTAAATATTCATTTTTGTAATTGTAAATAGATATTTTTTTGTAAATAGTGAAAACCATTTTTTTTGTAATGGTGAATGTTAACTGTATAACTAAAAGTTCTTAGGGGTGAGTGTGCAGGTTAATGATGTTTCTAGACATAAATAGAGTGGTTGTGTTTGTTCTTAAAGACAGGCATGGTTGTGTGAATGTATGACTATACAGAAAGAGAGAGAGAGTGTGTTAAACAGCCTTACCTGCAGTAGTAGTAGACCACTATGTTTTGCAAACACATAAACAGACTGTACCATCGCCGTCGTCAAGCACTCACTTTAACACCATTTACAAAAACTTAAAATGAAAAAATTACGTTTCGCAAATATGAACTTTTGACATACCGTATACAAAATAAAAATAAAATGTGGAAACAACAAATTGGAAAATCCATGCTTCCATATCATGAAATTCAAAAACTTCAAACTGACATTTCAAAAAAATGCAAAGGAAAATTGGCAAATTGCAATGTGTGAAATGTACAAATGAACAAATGGCTATCATTTATTTAAAGAAAGTGGTTTAGTCAATGTATACTGGAAAAAGTTTTGTAAACACCCAAGTACACAAGACTAATTAAATTAGTAACTGCCAGGTTGGCCGAGTGGTTAAGGTGTTTGACTTAAGATCAAATTTCCTGTACAAGGAAGCAAGAATTCGGATCCCTTATCTGACATAACTATTGCCTTAACATGGATTGGCCACACTGTATTATTATGATACTCGGTACACAAACCATAGACAGAGTGTATTGTTTAAGCCACTCTCTTTATGAACATAGTCAGAGACTGTTGATGGTTAACAATTGCATTAATAGTGGAACATGGGGATAGCAATTAAGAAAAACAGCCAATACCCATACAATATTTTTATTCATTTAGTTTTTTTTTCAATAGTTACACACTGAATACAACTTTTTATCTCTTTATCATTGTTTGATATACATTTTAAACACAACGCTTGTTGTAGATCCTTTTATAACTTTCTCCAGGTACTCTTGTTCTTAAAAACTGGGTAAGCCGCAATGGTTTTATAGACATTAAACCCTCATCCTCTTCTTTTTCATCATCATCATCATCATCATCATCATCATTATAAATATTATCATCATAATTATTATAGTCATTGTCACCAACATTATCATCATCATCATCATCATCATCATCATCCTCAACATCACTAGAACTATCCAATTCCTTTTTTTTTCCTTTTCAAAAGGGACCTCTTGAAGAGTCTGTGTTGCTTTTGATAGTGTTAAGGGTTTTTTGAACGTTGACAACTGTCCTAACATGACTTTTTGAGGAGATGATAATTGCTTTTCAACAAACAATTCACTTCTTGAGCAGCAATATCATTTTCTTGAACTAGATTTTTAGCATTTTCATGATATTTTGTTGACAGCAACAGTGTTTTATCTGGTAAACTACATTGATGATTACCCACACTTAAGACCTTACCATTCTTACTTTTTAGATGACCTAAACATTTTGTTGTCCTTTGTTTTGAGCACTGCCAAAATATGATGCCATTCACATTTTGCCGCTTATAGTTATAAGAGTAGCCATGATACAGTGCACGTGGTTTGCCATTATTGGTTATAGTATATTCCATAGTAGTAACTGACTTGTAAAGTTGATCTACCTACTACAAACGTCAGAACAATTCTGGTGAAAGTGTGATTTTGTGTTGACGTTTTGTATAGGATTATGTTGATGGCTTATGTTGATGGATTATATTGGTGGCTTATGTTGATGGGTAATATTGGTGGCGTATGTTAATGGCTTATATTGGTGGCTTATGTTGATGGCTTATGTTGGTGGCTTATGTTGGTGGCTTGTGTTGATGCATTATGTTGGTGGCTTATGTTGATGGGTAATGTTGGTGGCTTATGTTGATGGGTAATGTTGGTGGCTTATGTTGATGGCTTATGTTGATGGCTTATGTTGGTGGCTTATGCTGATGGCTTATGTTGATGGCTTATGTTGATGGATTATGTTGGTGGCTTATGTTGATGGGTAATGTTGGTGGCTTATAATGATGGCTTATGTTGGTGCCTTATGTTGATGGATTATGTTGATGGATTGTGTTGATGGCTTAGCCTAACCTAACAAGATGGCGGCCGTAGCATAACTTAACCTAGCCTAACCTAACAAATGGTGGCCTAGAATTGATAAAAAACACTAGGGGTGGGGGTAGTAAGAAATAAAACAGTATTGATTATTATTTAGCATGAAAGTTTTTTAAGTCATTAAAACGTTCAATACATTTATTATCTATGACATATTTCAGTGCAAGAGCGGGCTTTTATGTTGGCTTATGTATTGGCTTTTGTGTCGGCTTTTGTGTTGGCTTTTGTATTGGCTTGTGTATTGGCTTTTGTGTTGGCTTATATATCGGCTTTTGTGTTGGTTTATTTGACAAGTTATTTTTCTACAGATGCATGTACTAAACAGTATGTTGATATATACAGCTTACGACGTATCGAAGGAGATTATGACATGCAAAATAAACGATGGCTTGTGTGTTGGCTTTTATGTTGGCTTATGTATTGGCTCTTGTGTTTGCTTTTGCGTTGCTTTTGTATTGGCTTATGTATTGGCTCTTGTGGTGGCTTATATCGGCTTTTTGTGTGTTGGCTTATATGACAAGTTATTTCTGTCAATGTATTTAGTGGATTTTTTTCTTGGTCTTGGAAAGTATCTCAAAGAAAAGAAATATTTCACGACTTAACCTCAGCTCACCTAACATAACCTAGCTTTGCCTAACTTAACCTTATCACGTGACATGTTCTACAAGTTTAGACTTGCTTTAAGACTGGCTATCACGTCACAATTAGCTCACCTAACCTAATGTAACATATCATAACCTAACCTAACCCCATCTAACCTAACTTCATTTAACCTAACCTAACTCCATCCAACCTAAATCTTATTTATTATGTTATTATTATGATTTGAAAGTTAATCATAATGTTACTACTTACATAAAACCTAAGACAACAATATAATCATGCAAATGCCCACTATTGTTGGATAAAACATTTAAATTGACTTGTCAGTAGCCAGCTATCAAAACGTAATTGTAAAAAGTGGTTGTGTGATGGTTGTTTACTATATTTTAGAAAGGAGGATCAACTAACTCAACATCGTAAATGGGGTTTTAATCATGTTTGTACGGTATTACCTACTCCTGGAAATAACATTCTCAAATTTAAGGACTTTGAAATGCAGCTTCGAGTACCATTTGTTATATATGCTGACTTTGAAGCTTTGCTAAAGCCTTTTAATACATGTTCATCGAATCCAGCCAAACCTTTTACCAACACTACTCACATTCATGAACCTTTTAGCTTTGCATATTATATTACATGTAGTTATGATGACTCTATAAATAAGTTTTAACTCTATAGAGGACCTGATGCACCTAAATTGTTTAGGGAAAGACTTGAAAAAATGCAATCCGTATATCCTCTATTTTAAATAATATTATTCCAATGAAACCACTAACATCATCACAGCAAATGCATTTTGAAACTGAAACTAATTGTGTTGTGTTACTTTAAGGCGTTTCATTTGTATTACAACTAAATCCTCATGAATAATTGAACAGCTATGAAAGTTAGGCTTGCTTATTAAGTTGCTCGCACCATACCTTTTACCATCATTTTCCCACTTTGTTATTAGCTTCACATCAACTCGCACATCACCTGCACACGATTCTGAACACCCTTACTTTTAACTCGATGTGACTACAGACAAATACGAGGGAAAATTAATAGTGTTCAGTATCGTCTGCGGCATATGCTTGCAGTACATTAGTAACATACGGGATACAATCAGAGAAATATCGACCTTCCTGACAACAGGCGTTAGATGGGCTGCATAAACCAATATTATTAGGGGCAGCTGATTCACCTGGTATAATTTACCACAGGAACCATGTGTTAATTGTTGATTTAAAGCCCCGGCCGAAGTCGTCGGATTTTTAAGAGCGTTAAAAATCCCTCAGTATGCCTTCATTCGGGGGGAAATAAAGCCGGCAGTCCTATGTCATAGATTTATGGAATGAAAAAGAACCTTCCACTAACTACACTTGTGGAAGCTAAAATTTGTAGGTTAGTTTGATACCGCTATATTAGTTCCAACGTTCGCCGCCAGGTGTTGACTGCGATGGCATTTAGTAGCCATATCCGCAGCTAGGTGTCGTGAATGGTAGCATTTGGTAGCAAAAGTAGGAACTATTTGAAAAAAATAATCGTCTGCAGTCTTTCTACCTGAGTCACAGATAACATACATTAATACTGCCATCACAATTAACACCGGTTATCAGACAAATTCTATACACACCCAAGTACTCGGGGATATATTACTGCGTTGTCGCAGCCCCTAAACTGAGGAACCAACCAACCAACTAACCTTGATTTAAAGCAAAACTGACCAGCCATGGCCAAACCACAAAGGCCCATGAAAAAAACTGTCTACAACATATGCCTATAGAATCTGACATACGATTGGAAATATGTGTTATTGGGATGGCTGTATTTGTGTGTGTTGTGTTAAATCAAATGAGGACTGGGAAGGAGTTGGCCGTGGCCTTAATTAAGGAACTATTCTGGTATTTGCCTGGAGTAGACATGGGAAACCATGAGAAACTAATTCCAAGATGACTGAGGTTAGAATCGAACCCGCCTCTTCTCAGTTTTACCTCATGAGGCTGAGTGTACCAGGTTTCAGCCCTCAGATCTGAATTACATTTCTTGTCATGGCCGGGAATCGAACGCAGGCTTCCGCGGTGATCATTGGAAAGATAATGACGAGTGGTTATAAATTCATAATCTATACGGCGTATAATAGAAAAAAAATGAGATTTGTCTGTTGTTTAAGTTAACATTTCATGAATCACAGTTATAACCCCCCCCCCCCCCCCAAAAAAAAAAAAGACGAAGATTTCCTTGCTTTTGATAATAGTATAAGAACTACCGTATTATTTGCTCAATTTCTATTGTGAACTTCCTATCTGTAAATAGCTATAGTGTTCCAAAGTTGAGGGAATGTTAAACGAATAGTGAGCAATCCTAAACAGATTATCTCCGTGGTGAAGATTGTTTTAGGAGATATAACATCGAGATCATCTGCCCTTCATTAGGTAATTATATTAAGGGACCAAAGTATCATCAAGTCAAAAGTCCCTCTGAAACGAGATCTTATATCTCTTTTGAATCTCACCATTTGAAGAGGAATATTGAACATAACCTTTAGAGTACCGCAATATTATCTAATGTTTTAATAGCGCGAAGAAATGAATAATACTCAGGTGATTGGAAGGGACATGAATAGCATAAATTTATTTGCCTCAAAATACACAATAATTATACGCTTGGTGAGTGGCAATAGACCGCTACACCATCACGCTACCAGTGCCAAGTAGTTTTTCATTTTTAAATATTTTTTAGCTTTTGGCCTTGTTTGATTTTGTAGCCAGTTCCAATGCGCATTGGTAATGGAGTTGATGTGAACTCATTTTCGCTCATTCATAATTTTTTAAAATTTAATTAAAATGTGACTGGACGATCTGATGAGCATAATGAAACTCTTATAATTATAGGCCCCAGGCTGGGCTCGAACCGGGAGAAGACGCATTTTAGAGTCCACAGTCTCATACCATGGCCATAAATTACGTTTGCCGACCCCCCAAAAAGTTCTGAACAGTTTTATTCACTGGAGTTGTAGATTTATTTCTAATTCAGTCACTGAACTTTCAAGACTTTTTTTTTGTGAATCTGCTTAGAAAGCATGTGTTGTGGCGAGTATAATCTTTTGATAGTGTAGCTTTACGTAAACTCTCACTGCAAGGACAGGCAGTACGGTAATCTAGCAATCCATTAAGACACACAAACACAGATAAATGAGCAGCCTTGCAGCTTCTTGATCAGCTACTGTTGGCTGCTAGAAAGGGCAGCAGCACTTAAAAACAAGTCAACATAAATACTGCTATGAGGGTCTGTTGATCTGAGGCCTATTCACAGGGTTAGTTTCTGTTCGGGGATCGTCATCATCATGATCCTCATCATCATCATCATCAACATCATCACCACCATCCTCATCGTCTCTATCATCATTCCCATCATAATCATAATCATCATCATCATCATCATCGTCGTCTGTATCATCTTTTCCATCTTCATCATCGTCTCATTATCATCATTACGATTGTCTATATCATCATTACCATCATTATCATCATCATTGCCATCATCGTCACCATCATCATCATCATTATCATCACCATCATCATTACCATTATCATTATTATCGTCATCATAATCATCACTATCACCATCATCATTATTATCACCATCATCATAATCATCATCATCACATCATCATAATTACCACCATCATCATCACTATAATCATCATTACCGACACCACCATCAATACTATCATAATTACCTCATCATAATCATCACCATCGCCATAGTCATCATAATCATCACCATTATCTTCATCACCATCATCATTACCATCACCATCATAATCACTATCTGCATTACCATCATTATCAGTTTCCTCCGTGGGTCAGTGGTGGACTGTCTGCCTCCCGATCCCAAGATCACAGCCAAGAATAATATCTTATTTCTGAAGGGCGAAAAGAATCTACGACACTCCAAGTCGTAAGATGTCGGCTCGTTAAAGGTCTCTCGTATTGCATTTGGTGATGACAAGACATAATCAATTACATCTCTGCCGCAGGTTGCTAAGTAAGGTTCTGGTTCTCACTGCTAGTGTTGAACAGAACGTAGAAATTGGAGAGTAGATCTCCTCAATGGCTCCAATGGCCACTGTAGCTGAGGCTATACCGTTATTATTATCATGTTTATTTCCTCATGGAAATGGTGAGTCTCAACATACAAGATACGGACTTGACAATCAAGTACCTTATAATAATTATAACTAATAATTAATAATAATTATTACTGGGATAAAAATAATCTGACTAATGATGATCTCGCTGTTCCGCCCCTTAAAGAAACAATACTATAAATGTACCTAGCAACACTGCCTATTGTATTCGAGCGATCAGATGTTTCATTTTTAGCTCCTCCAGACCCGTTACCAGAGCCTTTGGAACTATTCCCGTTGTTGACATCACCAATGGTAATAATCTCAGAGAGTATACTCGCCACATCTTCCTGATTTCTTCTGCCAACGATGCGTGTATTTTTTGTGCCTGAGTGGTCTTGAGCTTTTGGCTTAGGGATACCGCAATGTTTTGTCTTGTTTTGTTAAGGTACTCAATATCTGGTCGATTTGCCAAGAATTTCTGGTCCGTTAGGACAGGTCTATCCCAGTAGTTTGTACACCTCGTCTTCAAGCAAGTTGGACGGCTGATAGGTGCAATACTCCATGGTCGTTTCCAGCAGTCCTCCTGTTATGGCAAGCTCTTGATGCACGATCTCGGCTTGTTTTAAGGGGCGGAAGAGTGAGGTCATCTGCCCCCGCCAATAAGTGGTCTCTCCTTATACTGGAAGAAGAAATGATGTTGTTGATTCTTTAGGACTTTGCGACATCATAGTCCTCCTGTGTACTTGGATGTGTGTGTGTGTGTGTGTTGTTTTTTTTTTTAATTTGTCTGATAACCTGTGTTATTGTGATGGCTGTATTTGTGTGTGCATTTGTTATTCAGATGAGTATTAGGAAGGAGACAATCGTGACCTTATGTTAGGAACCATCCCGGTATTTGCCTGGAGTAGAAGTGGGAAACCACGGAAAAGACTTCCAGAATGGCTGAGGTAGAAATCAGTTTTGCCTCACGAGGCTGAGTGTTCCCCGTACCAGCCCTCAGACCGGAATTAATATTTCTTGGCAGAGCCGGGAATCGAACCCGGGCCTCCTTAGTGACAGCCACAACGGAATGGGGCAAAGGTGAAAGGGAAGAGAGAGGAAGAAGAGCTGTGAGAGACACATAGATAAAGGTTATAGGAGAGGATTCTACTCAAAGTCAATTTGAAAAAGGGACTAAACCGGCGGAGCTCAGGAATGACTCGGAGTCGCCAACTCCCGAGCTTACCAGCCGAGAGCCCTTAAGGGTGTAGAGCTATGAGGGGTGCATTATGAATGTCGGTGCTACTCACACCCTGTCGCCTTTAAGGGTTTCTTTTGGTAGGCTGCAGTTGCAACAATAATAAAAGAACGAAGAGGCCCGACCCCTCAAAAAGGGAGGGTATCAGAAAAGAAATGAAAGGACCAATAAAGGCGAAAAAATAAATAAAGGCACCCTAGATGTCTCGGATACCCTAATAACGTCCCACTGGTCTTTTCCATTAAAACTCTCCTGCCCATTAAAGGCATTTTCCATGTGATATACTAAATAACCAATGTAACACCATTACAATGAAAAGTTATGTGCTAGATTATATAGCTTTCAGTATCAGCGATTAAGACTTCTTCCGCGAGATAGTAGGCTATCTTTCTGTAAATGGGAATTGACTTTTAGAAAAGTCATGGTTCCTTGGTTGGTTCCTTAGTTTAGGGGCTGCGAAAACGCGGTCATATAGCCCCGTGTACTTTGGGTGTGTGTTGAATCTGTCTGATAACCGGCGTTAATTGTGATGGCTGTATTAGTGTGTGTTATCTGTTTTTAATTCAAGTAAGGACTGCAGACAATTTCAAGTACAGTAGTTTCTCCTTTCGCTACCAAGACACCTAGCTGTGAACTACTAGAAGCCATCGCAACCAGCGCACCGTAACGATCGTTGGAACTTAAGAGCATTGATCAAACCTAACTTACACATTTTGCTTCAGACAAGTTTAGTTAGTGGAAGGTTTCTTTACATGCCATAAATCTATGACATGGACTGCCGGTTTTACTTCCCCTCGGAAGGAAGGCATACTGAGGGATTTTTAATGCCCTTAAAAATCCGTCGACTTCAGCATGGTTTGAACTCGTGACTTTGGACATACTGTAGAAGCTCAGCATGCTACCAACTACGCCACCGAAGCCGCCTTAGAAAAGTCAATATCACTGCTTCTTTGATTTACGAAAAGTAAGGAACAGAATGTTATGCTATCATGACCCATCATGCGAATTATTTCTTCAATCGCCTGGATATGATACGAGAAATAAAAAAAAATAAGGTTTTAAAATTTCGAACTGATGCATCTTGAATTTTTGAAAACATTGTCTATACATTAAGCTCTGAATAACGATTTGCTGCGCCGAGTTTCATTGAACTCAGGTGATTAGATCGCCAGAAAAGTTATTTTAAATATTCGAAAATACTTGGCCGTCATGTTGTTTTTGTGTTTCTCAGGATGTGGAAAGCGACATATTTGTCCTTAATTAACTATTATCTAACACTATACAAAATTTCAGTATGATTGTTTAAATAGTTTCGGAGATATTGAGAACCGGTGAAATGTATAGGATGGACTCCATGTTGGATTGATTTATATAATATGCTATACCAAGCAATTATATGCAACACAGCAACATCACTTATAATCCAACGAAATTAATATTTTTTTGTGAACGATTATATAACAGGACCACCTCACTTCCTAATTCAAATGTATTATTTTCAACATTTGAGGCTTAAACGTACCTCAAACATTTAAATTAAAAATCAATGTATCCATCTAGTCTACTTAAGGGAGACTCAGCTAAATCCGAAAGGGGTTGATGGTAAACATGATAAAATAAACGAAAGGCTTTCAAAGAATTAACACAGAAATTAAATTACTACATATCTGTGATAAAAAAAAGTTCTTAAAATTTTATCTGGCATGGGTTGTCTAAATCACCCAATAGTTAAAATAACACTTTCAAATAAATTTGAATGTAGTAACTTTATAGGGATTGTTGGTTTATACTATTGGTACTAGTGCTACTAGTGCGGTACCTTGTCTAAATATGCCATATAAGTCTTGGTTGGTTCCTCAGTTTAGGGGCTGCTGTAGACCCGTGTACTTTGGGTGTGTGTAGAATCTGTCTGATAACCGGTGTTAGTCGGCTCCTGACGACGAACGTTGAACCTAAGAGCGTTAGTCAAATCTAACTAATAATTTAGCTTCACACAAGTGTAATTAATGGAAGGTTCTCTTACATGCCATAAATCTATTACATGGGACCGCCGGCTTTACCCGGTGTTAATTGTGATGGCAGAATTAGTGTGTGTTATCTTTTTTAAATTCAAGTCTGGACTGCATACATTGGATTTTCAAGTAGTTCCTACTTTTGCTACCAAACGCCACCGTCAACGACCAACTAGTTCTGAACTTGGTTTCAGATGCCACCACAGTTGGCTCCTGGCGACGAAGGTTGGAACCTAAGAGCGTCAGTCAAATCTAACCTATAATTTAGCTTCACACAAGTGTAATCAATGGAAGGTTCTTTATCATGCCATAAATCAATGACATGAGATCGCCGGCTTTATTTCTCCTCCGAAGGAAGGCATACTGAGGGATTTTAATCCGACGACTTCAGCCGGGTTTGAACCCGTGACCTTGGGCATAGAAGCTCAGTCTAATATCATATTTTATTACTACCACTACGGCATAAATGCTTCACTGAAACACATGAGATTTTATAAATGTTTCACAAACAAAATACAACACAGGTTTTATGATTTTAACACCAGATGGTAGCATTTATTGTTTCAAAATTCATAGCCAAGAGTAATTGAATGTTCCAGTTATCTCACGCATAACTGGTGAGATAAACTCGTCTCTTGCACTGGGGCACATTTGCAGAAAGAGTATATTTCAAGTACTGCGGAGTTAACAAAGTCTCCCTTACAAGTATGAAAATGAATCGTTACCAGACTGTTACATAATTACTCTGAAGAACTAATATAGCAAATTATTCAAAAATATAACCACGTTTGTAACAGAAAAGAAACAGTTTAATTCTTTCAGTAGGTAATGAGAAAAAGGTACATCCATATGTAAACGTTTTCAAATATTTTCCCTTAATTATTTCATTTAAATTATTCTGTTCAGTTTGTGATAATTAAAATCACAGGAGACCTACATAAAGGATGTCTAAACCTCTCTTGAAAATATCAAGAAAGTACCTTTAAACATTTTAGAAAGACCAGAGAAGGTATGAATGGTTGTATTTTGCGTTTATTCTACACATTCTGGTTACTCCTCCTTCTTACGACCCTTAAATCCACAATCATCAGTATAATTCCAGTTTGAGGTACTGGAACAGTATAGTTGACATGAAAGTCAACTAAATGCTGTCTAATTAGAAGACTAAAACATTACAGTAAGCTACACGTGTTCGCTTTGTCCACTTCGTGGCTAGAGAGCAGGATATCCGAAGGACCCGGGTTGATTCACGACTAGATCTTGGGATTATTACTTCGAATAGTACATTTCCTTGGCTTGAGAGCTGGGTGTTTGTAACGTCTTCATCATTAATTTAATCTTCAGGCGTCAATTATACGGATGGTTGGTCTTCAGTTTAGGGGCTGCGACAACGCGGTTATGTAGCCCTGTGTAAATTGGGTGTGTGCAGAATCTGTCTGATAACCGGTGTTAATTGTGATGGTTGTATTAGTGTGTGTTATCTGTAATTCTGGCCTGTTAGCCATCTATTGATGAGTGCAGTACATTTGTATTTGTCTGTTGGCACAGGATAGAGTAAAATGTGGCTTTTTACCGATGTCTCAGTCTCACTCATGGCTGTGATTATATGGAAGCTACTGAGGTATGGTTGGTGCTTAGCAATGACACCATTCTGGGCACAGTCAGTGCCTGTGGATGCTGTGAAGGGTTCTACTCATAGGGTTAGTACTGCTGTTCTGACTCTGTGAGGAAGGCATTGCCAAACTACCTCACTCCTCTTTTTGCGTAGTATGCCTCAATATAGCGCTGCCTTGAGTTTTTGTGGGTATCTACCCACATGACCTAACGGCGGTACTCTTTAAGGATCCAACCAGCCTTCGGCTGACTACCTAACAGACAGACATCTGTAATTCAGGTAAGAACTGCAGACGATCAATTTCAAGTAGTTCCTAGTTTTGTTACCAAATGCTACCGTCGACGACACCTAGCTCTGAGCTTGGCTACTAGATGCCACCACAACCAGCACATGGCAATGAAAGTTGGATCTTAGAGAGCCTTAATAAATCCAACCTTCAAATTTAGCTTCACACAATAGTAGTTAGTGGAAGGTTATTTACATGCCAGAAATCTATGACATGGGCCCGCCGGCTTTACTTCCCATCCGAAGGAAGGCATACTGGGGGATTTTCAACGCTCTTAAAAAATCCGACGACTTCGGCCGGGTTTGAACCCGTGATCTTGGGCTTAGAAGCTCAGCATGCTACCAACTAAGCCACCAAAGCCGCCCAATTCTACAGAGACCACGCACCATTATTATTTACCACTTTGTTCAATACTGCGTATTAACCTGTTGAGAGCTTTGCCCGTCTATAGACGTAGCATAAGAACCTTGTTTATTTTTTATTTTTTTCTTTCTTTTCATTTTCACCATTCGCTTTGGAGTGCCGAGTTCTGCCATCTGTTGGACATTATGTAGTACTGCTTGAGTTAAGGTTTTTGCTTCCGGAAAGCTAACAGAGCACTTTGCAGACGTCTGTCCTCTACAGCTGGAGTTCATCTGAGATGCAAGCAAGCATGGTGGAATAACAAGCAAATTCTTCACGCCATGTTGTGATTTCGGATCAAAGAATATGAATTTTTCTACTAGTTACGAGCAACAAGTATTACTTTCCAACTGATTTTAGGAAATAATTTTATTTCGGGTATGGAAATGAAGTAAGCGCAAGCACAAACATTTTAATTTCAATTCGTCTCAAAATGAAAATTAATATCTGTAAACGCAGTGCTTTGAATTTATATTTAGATTATTAAAGACCCAAAACCTACAGACATTTTAATCACCGCCTCCCTGATATGTTAACAAGTTGTTCCGTGAAGAACTATACAGCCTATTTTCATATATCCTACTTATGTTATTTGCCTCTATCAACATACAAAATTTCAGTTTGATAGCTGTAATGCATTCGTAGATATTGAGAACCTACTAAACATTTTGGATGGTCGCCATGTTGGATGTTAACATATGTAGGTCTTAGAGTGATGTACTATTACATGGAGATTATTGTGTGGGTGTAGTATTCAAACATCAATCCCATGATTGGGACACAAGAAATGTATATCAGATTTTAAAATTCCGCAGAGCTGCCATCTTGTGGTTAGGAAAACAATTGAAATACATTAGATGCCAGTGGATTGGAAGTTCTATAAGCATTTACCATACCAAGTTTTACTGCACTCGGATGGTTAAATTGCGAGAAGCGTCCATTTAAATATTTATATTTTGCGTCGCCGCCATGTTGAATTTGTGCTCACCAGGTTATCGAATGTCCTATAGGCGAACTTATGTTCATAGCCTCTATCAACATACAACATTTCAATTTGATTGTTATCATAGATAATTCGATATTGAGAGCCGTCTAAATATTCGGTTGGTCGCCATTTTGGATTTTTATATATGTAGGCCATAGTGTTATATACTATTAGAAGACGATTTTTGCTTAGGTTCATTATTCAAACGTTCACTTCGATCGCATGATTAGTACATGAGAAATTGAATATTAATTTTAAAAATGCGCACAGCAGCCATCTTGAGGTTTTGTGAACAATTGAACTAAATTAGATGCCAGTGCATTAAAATGTGTATACACATTTACTGTATCATATTTCACCGCGCACAGATGGTTAAATCGCGATAAAAGTCTATTTAAATGCATCACCTTCGCTTGGCCGCCATGTTTGTTTTGTACTTTACAGGTTTTTGAAAATCTCATAGCTGAACTTCAAGTAGTACCCTTTATCACCGTACAAAATGTCAGGATGATAACAGTGTTAGTTTCGGAGATATAGAATGCCGGTGAAATATTTCGCACAGGCGCCATTTTGAGGTTATGTAGACAATTGAACTTAATCAGACGCCAGTGCATTACAATGTGTTCAAACATTTGCTGAACTTAGTTTCATTGCGTTTGGATGGTTAAATCGCGAGAGAAGTCTATTTAAAATGTTAAAGTTCGCTTGACCGCCATGTTGGTTTTGTTGTTAACAGGTTTTTGATAATCCTACAGCTGAACGTGTAGTAGTGCCCTTTATCACCCTACAAAATTTCAGGGTGATATCGGTAATAGTTTCTGAGATATTGAATGCTGGTGAAATATTTCGCACAGCCGCCATGTTGAATTGGTGAGACGTAAGATAATTTGAAGGGCACGGTCGGGGTCGGCCTGAATGGTGCTTTGATCTTGCCAAGTTTCATTGAAATAGCTCCAGCCGTTTAGAAGTTATTAGGGGGGCATACACACGAATCACACACACACGCACACACAGACACACGGACAGAAGGTGATCTCATAAGACTATTTTTTCCCCCATAAAATGAAAATAGGTTAAAAACTAGCTAAGTGGGTAACTCAGCACTTAAAGGGTTAAGGGCCGGGTTCACCATAGTTTTCAAAATGTTGACCGACCATTAAAGGCCATTAACGGACGATTAACGAAATGTCGTTGTTCACCAAACTGTAACAATTCATTAGCATTCCTAACGAGGCATTAGGACTAATTGCTGTGTCTACATACAATTAACGGCTGACGGTCGATTTACGTGGCATTCCAATCCAAAATGGAGCATGCATTAAACTTTATTCTCAGTTATGACGATGTTCTTGAAGACACGCTACGTAGATATTGGTCAACCTCGAATTTTTAAAGAACGGAGGAATTACTTTGATGATGCGACGACACAGAATTTATGATGAGATTTCGGTTGTCAAGCCTTCTGAGTTGGATGTTCTACTGATGATAGAACCCGACCTGAAATTCCTACATGACAAGTAAGATATACTGTACACCATTTCCTATTATGTGCAATATCGTGCATGTAGACTACCTAGACGTCACAGCATCAGTCCTCTTATTTTTAAACGATTTCACGGTACTTATGCACCAAGTGGATAAGTACGTTTCTTTTAACCAAAAAAAATTCAGTCCCTTGCTCTTCTTCCTCTTTACCTCATCAGCCATGTTTGTTTTGTAACGAGAGAGAATATAAAAACTCATCAATTTTTCTAGGTTTGTGCCGTTTTGCCTTGGACACCAAGCTGGCTCATCAGCGGGCTCTTAGTGGCCCTGCCCGGACCCCCCCCCCCACAGGAGCAGCGAACAAGACACGGCACAAACCGTGAAAAATTGCTGAGTTTTAATTCACTGGCCGTGAAAGCCAATACACCATCTTTATGGAGAATTTAACTTTCAAGCTTTAACAGTTCACGGCCTAAAGACTATACAATTACCTTTGTAGTGATAGAAGTCATTTTTCAGTGTTGCCTAATTCTAATAAAGAAAGCTTTTCAGTCGGTCAACACGAATTGTGCCCAATTACATTAGGCGGGAAACCAAAATTTACATACCTTACAATTTAGCACACTTTTTATGCACATATACCTACTTAAATGGATGGGTTGTTTCGAAAATCACTTGTTCATCCTCAGTACCTGTACTAGATCATATACTAGTTAAGCCTAAGTGAACAGGATCTGAGGATGAACGCGTGACGTTCGAACAATGCCATCCAATTACGTAGGTATTTTGCACATAAAATGTGTGTTAGCTTGTAGGGTATGGAAAGTTTTGTTTCCCGCCTAATATAATTGCGCAAAATTCGTGTTGACCGACTGAAAAGCATTCTTGACTACAAATTCCGTAACAATCATCATCTTTCAATGAGTATTGTACAGCCCTAATAATAATAATAATAATAATAATAATAATAATATCAAATACAGCACTATAGAACAGTATTTAAACCAGAATGCTTATATGCCAGTGAATGTGTAATACTAAATTATAAATTGGATAAATTAGAAGTATCAGAAAGAAAAATTATACGTAAAATTCTCGGTCCATTAAGAACTACAGAGTTTTGGAAATTAAGAACTAACGAAGAAATATATCGGAACATTGAAGACATAACCGAGACAATAAATAAGTGGCGATTGTTATTTTTCGGACATTTATATAGAACTAGCAGTAGTACCCGGCTTCGCCCGGTGGAATGATGATAATGTTTTAAGGTCTCCTTAGAAATATAATGGACTTAAAATCTAAGTCATTTGCCCCCAAAGACAATGAGGGAGTAATATCTAGGTCTTTTTTCCTTTTGATAAGGATGATAATAAAAACTACTGTTGAATTGACACGTCAAACTTACAAACTACCGTAATAGAAATACATATTTCAAAATTCACAGGCGAGGAAGACTTATTGTGTGTGGTGATTAATGGTGTAATGGGCGTAACATCTACTGTAGGTCATTTGCTCTTATGATGAGGATGATAAGGGAAACTACTACCGGTATTGAATTGACACTTCAACGTATAATGTACACAATGTACTGTAATAAAAATAACTATATGGCGGCTTCGGTGGCGTATTTGGTAGCATGCTGAGCTTCTATGCCCAAGATAGCGGGTTCAAACCCGGCCGAAGCCGTCAGATATTTTAAGATCGTTAAAAATCCGTCAGTATGCCTTTCTTCGGAGGGGAAGTAAAGCCGGCGGTTCCATGTCAGATTTATGGCATGTTATTGAACCTTCCACTAATAACACCTGTGTGAAGCTAAATTGGATAGGTAAACAACGCTCATAGACGTCTACGTCCGTTGCCAAGAGCCGACTGCAGTGGCGTCTAGTAGCTAAGTTCCGAACTTGGCCTAGTAGTCGTTGCCGGTGGCGCTTGGCGGCAAAAGTACGAACTATTTGAAGAATTCTAAGTTGCAGTTTGTACTTAAATTAAAAAACAGATAACACACACTAATACAGTCATCACAATTAACACCGGTTATCAGACAGATTCTACACACACCCAAAGTACACGGGGCTACATGACCGCGTTGTCGCAGCCCCTAAACTTAAGAACCAACCAACCAACTAAAAATAAATATTTTAAAAACCACAGTCGAGAAAGACTTTATGCGGCGGTGATTATTGGTATGATGCGCGTAACATCTAGGTCATTTGCACTTATGATGATAATAATAAGGTAATGAAAAAATGACTACTAAACGAACATGGTGTTATTTTAAAACTGATATAGGTAATTCAGGTGTCTAGCTTCGATGTCTTCCAAAGTCTCAACCTTATTTTCTGGCTTAGGCCTGTACTGGATGGGTCTAGTGAAAGAGCGTACTGCTCGGCAAAGACAAAGAATATAGGTCCAAGCTGCACGAACCTGAGATGATCGCAGATGATGACGAAATATGATGACACACGTTCGGGGTTCCCCGTCCTATACAGATTGACCGGGAATCACTCACTGTTTCGCAACGGCCCTGTGCTGGCATCAGCATAGACAGCAGGAGATAACACGGCGGGCTCTGGAAAGTACTCTCAAGTCACCTCACGATGAATCAGCAAGCTATTCTCACAACTGACCCCCCCCCCAGGGTCTCACAACTTGTGGGACGTGGGTTGGCGACCACGGAACCCCAGCTGAGTCTGGCATCGCTTCTACTTCCTGGTGCCGGGCTCATTTCAGTTCTCTTTCCTGTCGGCCCCCCCTGGTCAACTCTTGTTCTCTTCCGACCCAGACTGTATTAGGGTATCCGAGGGCTAAGGAGTCTTTCAATTTCCCGCCTTAATTGGCTTTGTCTCATCTTTCCTGATACCCTCATTCTTCAAGGGGTCTGCCTTCTTTTCCTTTTCATAATATCTCCTGTCTTCTGCTCAAGGCCCTCAAAGAGGCAGGGTGTGTGTAGACCCACCACTTCTGGTACACCCTCAAGGGCTCATGACTGGTGAGTTAGGAAGCTGGCAACCCCGAGGAATTCCTGAGCTACATGCAGGGAATGGAGTGGTATGTCAGAAATTTCAAGTGAACATTGTTACGCATCGGGTTCCAAAGGGTAAGTATACACACTTTGTTTTCGATCGGTGAAACGGTGTAGTTTTGTGCCAAGGGCCAAAATGCAGGGAATGGAGTGGCCTGTCCAAATTTTAAAGTGGACAGTGTTACTCATTGGGTTCCAAAGGGTAAGTATACACATTTTGTTTTCGATCGGTGAACGATGTAGATTTGTGCCAAAGGGCCTAAATGCGTTGAATGGAGTGGTCTGTCCGAAATTTCGAGTGGACAGTGTTACTCTTCGAGTTCCAAAGGGTAATTATGTAAACTCTGGTTGAGATCAGTGAAACGGTGTAGTTTTCTGCCAAAGGGCCAAAAAGCAGGGAATAGTGTGGTCTGTCCGAAATTTAAAGTGAACAGTGTTACTTGTCGGGTTCTACGGGTAAGTATATAAAATTGGGGTCAGATCGGTGAAACGGTGTAGATGTGTGCCAAACAGCCTAAATGCAAGGGATGGAGTGGCCTCGCCACAATTTCAAGCAGACAGTGTTAGTCGCAGTGTTCCAAAGGGTAAATATACAAATTTTGGTATAGATCGGTGAAACGGTGTAGATTTGGGACAAAGGGCCTAAATGCAGGGAATGGAGTGGTCTGTCCGCAATTTCAAGCAGACAGTGTTACTCGCTGGGTACCAAAGGGTAAGTTTACGAATATTGGTTCTGATCGGTGAAACGGTGTATATTTGTGCCAAAGTGCCTAAATGCAGGGAATGGGGTGGTCTGTCCGAAATTTTAAGTGGACAGTGTTACTCGCAGGGTTCCAAAGGGTAAGTATACAAAGTTTGGTTCAGATCGGTGAAACGGTGTAGATTTGTGCCAAAGGGCCTAAATGCATGGGATGGAGTAGCCTCTCCGCAATCTCAAGCAGACAGTGTTAGTCGCAGTGTTCCAAAGGGTAAATATACAAATTTTAGTTGAGATCGGTGGAACGGTGTGGATTTGGGCCAAAGGGCCTAAATGCAGGGAATGGAGTGGTCTGTCCGCAATTTCAAGCAGACAGTGTTACTCGCAGGGTTCCAAAGGGTAAGTATACACATTTTGGTTCAGATCCGTGAAATGGTGTAGATTAGTGCAAAAAGGGCCTAAATTCAGGGAATGGCGTGGTCTGTCCGAAATTTCAAGCAGACAGAGTTAGTCGCAGTGTTCCATAGGGTAAATATACAAATTTTGGTTGAGATCGGTGAAACGGTATAGATTTGGGCCAAAGGGCCTAAATGCAAGGAATGGAGTGGTCTGTCCGCAATTTCAAGCAGACAGTGTTACTCGCAGGGCACCAAAGGGTAAGAATACGAATTTTGGTTCTGATCGGTGAAACGGTGTAGATTTGGACCAAAGGGCCTAAATGCAGGGAATGGGGTGGTCTGTCCGAAATTTTAAGTGGTCAGTGGTACTCGCAGGGTTCCAAAGGGTAAATATACACATTTTGGTTGAGATCGGTGAAACGGTGTGGATTTGGACCAAAGGGCCTAAATGCAGGGAATGGGGTGGTCTGTCCGAAATGTCAAGTAGACAGTGTTACTCGCAGGGTACCAAAGGTTAAATATACAACTTTTGGTTCAGATCGGTGAAACGGTGTAGATTTGTGCAAAAGGGCCTAAATGCAGGGCATGGGGTGGTCTGTCCGAAATTTAATGTTGACGGGGTTACCCGCAGGGTTCCAAAGGGTAAGTATACAAATTTTGGTTCAGATCGGTGAAACGATGTAGATTTGTATACATAACAGACAGACAGACAGACAGACAGACAGACAGACAGACAGACAGACAGACAAACTTTGCTTTATATATATAGATGAACGATAGCAGGTTAACCAAACAGATTTTTAAATATCTTTGGAAAAAGAAATCGACAATAGCCTGGTTTCAAAATGAAAAGAAAAATTTAGAAAAAAACAAGATGTTCAGTAAAGAACATATAGCCTACTTTCTCCTAAATGTATGAGTATAGTTATAACTCGTTGTTATTATCAAAGAGTATAATAGAACTATTCTTTGTTGAAGACCTTAGAAACGATTTACCTCTACCAAACGCCACAACCTAGATAAAACTGCTACCATCATTGAAGAAAGAAAGATAAGAAGTATATCAAGAATGTTATGGATCTGGAGACATAATCGACCGGACTGGCTGCGTGGCTCAGCGGTAACGTTCCCGCTTGCTGGGCCCTAGGTTGCAGGTTCGTATCCTGGCGCAGTCAGCTGGCATTTGAGGGTGCACAAATGCGAGGGAGCCGTGTCAGTACATTTACTGGCACGTTAAAGATCCCCTTCGGGCCAAAATTCCGGCACCCCGGTGTCTCTAAAAGCAGCAGTAGTTAAAAGGGATGTAAAACCAATAACATTATTATTATTATTATTATAATTATTACATATACGACCTGCCGTGGGCAACATCCAACTTTGAGTTGAGGCATGTCTTTACACGTCTGGTTGTGCATGGCTTTCACAACCCTAATTGAATTAACAAATCTTGCCATGACCCTACAGAGACGTGTGTATACAAACTATGTGGATATTTTCGATTGCTATTTGCCTGAAATAAAAGTAGTAATTAATAACCTGAACTAACACCAACGGCTTGAATTCAGTTACTATGTGAAATCGTTTTGTTCTTTACTTCAAATAACATTTTCAAGTAACGCAAAATAGGCTGTTACAAACCCTTTAAAATAAAAAGTAAAAATGTATCGTAGTATCATCTTGTCATTCTTCAAATTCGATGCGCATAGAATGCCAATGGTATAGTAATCAATGGAGCCCCACGTAGACTAGTCGTGACATCTAGTGGTGAAATATCGAACAATATAATCCTAACAGAGCGAGTGCATTCTAGCGGCCAGAAGAAGAAACTTTTCAATAAAATCTGGAAGTTAATAAGTAGGTCGGCGTGCAGTTACCTTTTTGGCAGCTAGATGTCTCGAGTAAATCTGCTGGCGAATTATGTTTTAATTAAATATATATTTTACACCATAATATGCACAATATAACGCTTAATTTTAAAACGTCTGAGTCATTACAAAACAATAAACATATAACATTTCAAGCAAAAAACCTAGCTCTGACCGGGTTTGAACCATAGGCATTTGACCGATAGGCTAACGCTCTACCACTGAGCTAATTGTGTCAACGAATATCGTTCTATATAAAATGACTTACATAGAACTTGTTAGCAAATAATGATTTATACTAAACGATTTCATCACTGGAGTATATTATTTATATATAAAGCATTTCATACAAAGTTTATTTATTTTGTATCAGTACGCTATATTGCATGCAATACTCAAATTAGTGAAATATAAGTCAGGCACAAGATATCCGCTGCCATCTTGTCTTATTACTGAATCGGCTCAGCTTTTTAAAATCACGTCTGCACTATAGTATTACAAAATAAACTTATAATTTCGAACGTGCCTCTTCCTTTAGAACAGTTAAAACGATTCTCGGCTCGATAATCGGAACTGGTGGGTCCCATGATATGAATTATAAAGTTTGCATAATTCGCACGGGCGCCATCCTGAAATGGTATGGCGGACGACCTTGTAGTTTGGTCACAAGACGCATCCTATATGAAGGTATGTTGTTACCAAATTTGGTAGAGATCGAATGATTTGGTTAGTCGTTATTTGATTTTACGTTTTGAACGTTTGAGTGGCCGCCATTCAGTTTTAGTAAAGATGGCGGCGATATAAAACATGACACTGAGGTGCCCTTTGCTTGTTCTACCTCTGTACCAAATTTCGTTCAATTCGGTTTCACCGTGTTCGAATTGATAGGGGGGGGGGACAGATATTCAGAGTACACACACTCACACACACACAGACACACCACACACAGACTCACACACACACACACACACACACACACACACACACAGACTCACACACACACATACACACACACAGACAGACACACTTTTTTCGCCCTGTGTTGATCTCATAAGTCTACTTTCATTTTTTGCAAAAATCGAAAGTAGGCTAACAATGTATGAGAAGAAGATGCACTAGAGAGAGAATAAAAAAAAAGGTATTGGGAATGGAAGGACTCCTTTTAACGCTGCGTTAGTGAACCCAGCCCTAAAACAGTTTTTTTAAATTAATATTGCTGAACGAATGTCCCAAAAACTTTCATTCACGAACACGGGCACGACGTGTATTCATGACTCACAAATCGCAGAATCTCCACTTGTTTGCGCGTAATGACTAGGCGTTGGATAAGCCAATGGCGTTGCGAGTGACCAAGGCGTGTGCGCCAGGGCAAGGACAGCAGACCCCAGGTCACATGATACCCCTGGATGGTACTTTAAGGGGCACGAGCAACGTCCCAGCACCAATCTGCCAACGAACCTCATCAACTTCCGTCTTCGAGTCAAGGCAGCGGCAACAACCATGCCCTGGTCATACACGGACAAGTGAGTTGTTAATAATTCATTTTAGGAGCTTTGGAAATCTTGCTTATCAGTCCTGCGTAGTTTAGTGTGCATTTAATTTGTTTAATAACTGTGTTTTTGTGATGACTGGAGTAGTAAGGGAAAGGTTAAAAAAAAAAAAAAAAAAAAACTTGAAATTAAATTACTACATACCCTAGTTGTGATATAAATTCAGTTCTTCAAGTTTAATCTGGCGTGTGTTGTCTAAATCCATTAATAACACTTTCTAAGACATATGAATTCGGTAACTTTTTAGTTTTGTTATACTCGTGGTACTAGAGGCCGGCCCCGTGGTGTTAAGGTAGCGTGCCGGCCTCTCACCCGGAGGCCCCGGGTTCGATTCCCGGCTCTGTCAGGGATTTTAGAAACTGGAACGGGGTGCACTCAACCTCGTGAGGACAAATGAGTAGCTGTCTGACAGTGAGGCAGGCCCCTGTCACGAAAACCAAGAATAACGGTCGAGGGGACCCGATGCGCTGACCACGCGTCACTCCAATAACTGCAGGCCAAATTGCTGGGCAGCGGTCGCTTAGTAGGCCTAGGCCCTTCATGGGCTGTAGTGCCAGGGGTTATTTATTATCATTATTATTACGTGGTACTAGAGCTAAATCCGTGATACCTTGTCTAAATCTACAACATCATAAGGCTAATAATATGCTTCATTACTACCACTACATCACCGAAATACATGTGATTTTAGAAATACTTCATAAACAAAATAGCCTACAACACAGGTTTTCACGATTATACCACTAGGTGGTAGCATTTGTCGTTTCGAAATTCACAGTAAAGAGAAAATACACCAGGTGAATCAGCTGCCCCTAAAAATATTGTTTTATGCAGACCAAGTAACGTTGTAGTCAGGAAGGTCGATTTTTCCCTGCTTACATCCCGTATGGTATTAATGCCCTACAAGCAAGTTTTGATAATGATAATAATTGGTTTTACGTCCCTTTTAACTACTCGGGCTTTTAGAGACAAGCATGTTTTGCAAACGATACTGAACACTATTATTTTTCCCTCGATGTGACTACAAACTAATTCGAGGAAAAAAAAAAAAATCCACAACCTGCTTTCAGTCTCCGACCGGGTCAGGAATGGAATGAATGAAGCCCCCATCTAGCGGCGAGGATATGAACTGTGCCGGCTGCCGAGGCCTGACGCACTCCTCTGGGGCAATGATTAAATGAATGACAGATGAAATGAAATGATAGTGGAGAGTGTTGCTGGAATGAAATTTTGACAGGGAAAACCGGAGTACCCGGAGAAAAACCTGTCTGCCTCCGTTTTGTCGAGCACAGATCTCACATGGAGTGACCGGGATTTGAACCACGGACCCAGCGGTGAAAGGCCGGCGTGCTGCCGCCTAAGCCACAGGGGCTTTCCTCGAGTGAAACATAATAATGTTCAGTATCGTTTGCGGGATATGCTTGCAGTGCATTAGTAACATACAGGATGCAGGCAGAGAAATATGGACCTTCCTGATAACACGTGTTATTTGGGCTGCATTAAACAATATTATTAGGGGCAGCTGATTCACCTGGTATAGTTGACTCAACACAACTGGTGGGATGAAGTCGTCTCTAGCACCGATGTATCTCTGCAGAGAAAGTATATTTCTAGTACTGTGGAATTAACCGTACTACGGAGTTAACAAAGTGTCCCCTATTTGTAAGGGTAGGTGCCCCTGAGATTTATATTGAGGTACTATTCCAGCATTTGCTTCAAGGGAGTACGAGAAAACACGAAAGAAAACCATATTCAGGATGGTTACTGACAGTGCCGAGATTTCTGGACTTTCAGCTTCCCTTTCAAGTCCTGACGTGTGACTTACCGCACGGTTACGTTGCGTCTTGGAACAAATAGCAGTGTTCTCAACTTACCGAGAAACATACACGGAGGAATACAGGATGGACAGAAGAACGCGAACGAGAGCACAGTGAACGGATAAAGAGATATTGGGAAGGAAAGATGAAACATTTTGCTAAATAAGTAGGGGTGGTGATTTTTAGCATTTTGAAAACAGACATTCAGCATTCAGATTAGATCATTTAGTATTTTGTAGCTTTTAAACATTTGTATTTTAACATTTTATAGCATAAAAAACCAACAACGTATAATTTGGATTAACCCTTTATAGGGTAGAATAGTACAGTAGTAAATATGGCCTATTATTATATTTGTATTTATTTACATTTAATTATTTTGGCCTAGTTATAATTATTATTAATTTTAATTTTTGTTTTCTTTAATATTTTAATGCTCATAATTACTTTTATAATTTTACAATTAAGATGGTAAAATTATTAGAAATTTTATTTTTATAAACATATTTATTTTCAAAATTTAGAGGCATATTAAACATTATTAAACAATTAAAATAGTAAACAATTAAAATAGTAAACAATTAAAATCAAAAAGTCAAGAAAACTAGGATTATAAAAATTAAAATTAAAAATGCATTATTCTTATTACCATTTTCTAATTGTTACTTTTTTATTTTAATTGTTTTTATTAGAATATTTATCTAGCACCCTAGGTTAAGGAGATAAACTAATAATATTAGGTTTACATAAACATTAACACTTCCACAAGAATTAGATGAAATATCAGCAAACGATTCAACCATCTGCATCTTTGACAATATAAATTGCCCTTTTGGTAGGTGGTTTATATACTGACCACTAACCTATAAAGGGTTAAATCTGACAAATGAGTGATGTATATTGAAATTACATAAATCTGAAATAGCCTAATAATCACATTTTTAAAACGTTAATAGTGAGATAAAAATGAATGAAATAAATTATGCATTTATTTTAAACTAATTTGATTAATGTAACACATAAGAAAATAAATTGTTACTGAGTAACGCATTATACAGAAAAAAAATATTGATGCATAACCAGAATAATACAGAAAAAACAACATAAAATCAACTAAAGTCTTGCTTCAATATCCAGCACAGTGCATGCAAGTTCATGAATCATTAACATTGTAGAATTAAATCTTAGAGCTGTTTCATAGACATTTTCGATCTCATCATCTTGCCACGTGTTGACTTGACCTACGCGAAGTGAATGAAAGCGACGGGCCCACATCGAGGTGCAGGAGGGATTACTTTCCGTATTCAAGCCGTCATAAATATTTCAAGGGTGCATAAACTCCTCACTTGAAGTTTCCATACGAAACGGAAGAATATAAAAATAAAAAGAACACGTTATATTTGGGGAAAATCGTGGATTTTGTATTTATGTAGCATACTGGTGTAATTTGGGTCAATTTAAATTTTGTATCTTTCTAAAAAACAAAACAAAAAACAAAAACAACATTAAAAACTGTCATACAGGTCGAGAAAAGTGAAAATACTAGAGTAGGAGCAATTATGAGCATTTCGCGCTTTTCGCATTTGCGAAAAAAAAAACCTACCCCTATAAATAAGTTCTATCGCGCTTCTTAGTTAGGCATAACGAATCAACAAATAATAATAATAATAATAATAATAATAATAAAGTAATAATAATAATAATAAAATACCGTATTTATTAAGGTAAAGCCTCCGTGGCTTAGGCGGCAGCACGCCGGCCTCTCACCGCTGGTTCCGTGGTTCAAATCCCGGTCACTCCATGTGAGATCTGTGCTGGACAAAACGGAGGCAGACAGGTTTTTCTCCGGGTACTCCGGTTTTCCCTGTCAAATTTCATTCCAGCAACACTCTCCACTATCATTTCATTTCATCTGTCATTCATTTAGTCATTGCCCCAGAGGAGTGCGTCAGGCCTCGGCAGCCGGCACAGTTCATATCCTCGCCGCTAGATGGGGGCTTCATTCATTCCATTCCTGACCCGGTCGGAGACTGGAAGCAGGCTGTGGATTTTCATTTCATTTATTAAGGTATTTTAAATTAGCACCACTTCTTTAAAATAGACCCAGGGGCGACGCTAGTTGATTTTGGATTGTGGCAGTAAAAGGTTCTGATGCCCTGTGTTAATGATATCATTGAATATGTCTTGTTTCTGATATGCTCAATATTATAATGTTGAGCATATTAAACGCAATAACGTCATATATCAAAAATATATTTGTTTTACTCAAGTAAAGGTTTAAATGTTGTTTTTTTTCATGTGTTTTAGACTGTACTTTCATGAAAGCTGTTCGGTGTATTTGCCTAAATAAACAACAACATTTACAAAAATAATTCATTGCCGGTATGTGACAGATATCAAATATTTGAGTGATTTTTTCTGTTACATGGTGACTGCTGAGATATGACGTTATTGTATTTAATGAGCGCAATTGAGTATATCACATAAATCTTTAATTTAAAAACCCTCACGTTGGTGTTTGATGAGTTCAATCCGAACTGTGCGGAGGACGATGACATTTAACGAGTTAAAACAGTGACGATATTAATTTTACAACTGTATCAGTCATTAAACTTTGGACATCAATAATACACTTTCCCAAGGAAACACAAACTTATTTGCCACAGGGTACTAACTTTTGTATTTTGAAAATATTTATCATAATTACTTTTATTCAATTTTCAAACTTTGTTCTTGCTTTGGGCAGACCTTCGTCGTTTCATCATTAGATCTTAATTTCCATACTTCGTTTGTTTTCACTTGACCTAAGAAATTTCTCATAATTATCCTTTCTGGTAATTCAAGTTTGTGCAATTTTTAATTTAATACTTGGCATTCACTCGCATATATGCATTCTGGTTTTACCATTGTAGTGTAGCCTTGTGCTTTTTTTTAGATTTTGGATAGGCACGTTTTATTTTAATCATTCTTAGCAATACCATATGTTCTTTCCATCTTGTGTACCCTTTATTTTATTGCAAATTTGTCTAAACCATTTTCTTGAATTAATTCTCCTAGATATTTGAATTTCCTAACTTTCTCGACTGTACCAATATCTGTTGTCAAACATTTTGGAGCGTACTGGATGTTTGTAATAATTTTTTTTTCTACGGAGATTCTCAAACCTGTTTTACTGGCTATTGCTTGTTGTTGTAAATAATTAATTTTTGGGGCTTGGGACATATTGGTCATCAGCCTCGTGTAGTTAGGTGTGTGTAGAACTTGTCTAATAACTTGTATTTATGTGATGACTGCAGTAGTGTGTGTAACTGTATTGAGATAGGGATGACGTAGGTGCCCCACCCGGGACTTGAAGTTAGGTATTATCCCAGCATTTGCATGGAAGGAGTGTGGAAAGACATGGGGAGAAACCACAATTAGGATAGCCACTGTCAGTTCTGGGATTCGAACCTGCGATCTTCAGACTTGCCGCTGCTGCCCTCACGGCCGTGGTGCATGATTTAACGAGTGCTTGCGACTAAAAATGACCGTGTTTTCCTTAAAATGTACCTAATTTTTGTACAAGAATTTAGACAGGCAAAGACATCAAATTAATACTATTAATTCCTTTTCACTCTGCATGTCTCCCCTTAAGTGATTTTTATTTAGCGAGACTGTTGGGATAGTATGTGTTGTTGTGGTTAATGAACCGTTGTGGTTTACTGCCAGTGTTTAACTCCGGTTTGCACCAGTTTGGCCAGTAACCCATGTCGAGAGCACTTGACCTTAGGGCAGTCGTTTCACGCGCCACTGCCTAACGTCGCTATCATTGCGACCTTCAATACCACTGATAAGGTCGCAACATCTCTAATGGACCGTGAAAGTGACTTAACATGTGCCATCACCCTGAAATAACACAGATTAATTCACAAGAACATATGTGGAAAGAATACTATTACAACTGAAGAGTCTGTTGCAAGAGGCGATTAACTCCATTCTGCAATTCTCTTTCAGGACAGATATAAAACTGATTAACATATTTCATACTGTTACGTAAACTTTCTCGAACAATTATATCCATAATATACAGGGAGTCCGAGAATATTCTCCGAGGTGCCTACAAGCTATTGCGAGAGATTACGTTACCAGTTAAGTTGGCAGCACCATTGTCCTTGTATCATAACAAACAAACAGAAAACTTTACACTCACCACAGCCATTCATAACATACTGTTGCACTCTTCCAATAATCTAACTATACGCACTGACGATTTCGACAGCCCACACATGTGGCCTTCGCCCTATCAAGGACACTGTGCTGGCAACTAAAATGATGACGCAACCACTCGCAGCTGCACGTAGTCACTGCGGAGAACATTCTCTGACTCCCTGTAGCTTTGGGGCTTTCAGATCGAGTGGAAATTTTAAATGCCGACGTTTTGAGACAACTGTTTGTCCCTTTATCAAGGTTTGTAATGAAAGAAAGAATAAGTAAACAATGGCATGTAGCCTACACAGAAAAAGGTATAAGTTAGGAAGCCATATCGCAAAAATAGTTACTCCATGACCTCCTGAGACCAAGAGGACGTTGGCAATGAATTTACTAAATAGTAAACAATCAAAGAACTATAATAGAGGTGATGGTTATCCCTTAAGTAGATCATGGATGCCCTATAGTTTCTTTACCAACTTCCTCTTGAAAATTTACACTAACGATCGTAGTGGTAGAAAAGGCAAACTGCTAATCCAATCGACCGTATATGGCTGAGTTTCATTGACTCACACTAGTGCTCGTAGTGGTAGAAAAGACAATCAGCTAATATAATCGACTGGATATGGTTGAGTTTCCGGTAAACAATCAACAGTCTACCGCGTAAGAAACGTTTAGTGCGCCCTTTACGTTTGGAAAAGTGGAAAAAACAACGAAAATTAATTGCAAATGCACCAAAAGAGGAATAGTGTTCATTGACATTAATAGTACATTATGCAACGAGCCTATAATGGCAATAATTAAGACACGAGTATGTTTATAAAACGAGCGTATGCAAGTTTTATAATTTCCATATTAGTGTCTTAATTACCATTATAGGTGAGTTGCATACGACTGTTTATGTTCGACGATAATTATTATAACTATTTTATGTTCGAACATAAATATTCATAAATATCTGTCGAGATTTCACCAGTTTTATGTACTGAACAGAGCGCATGAGACGCAGAGAATGCCTTGTATTTGATCATGGCCTCCTCGATTACCCTACTATGGCACTAGGCAACGCAGTGAAATTTAAATTAGAAGGCCGTGGAACTCAGCGCATCTAATTATCTAATTGGACAAACAACTGTTTCTTGAGCTGTGATTGGTGTGAGAAACTGATCATAATGAAAAATAGTGTTATAATAAACCTCATTATAGTACAGTTTTCTGACATATGATAGTCAGGGTCGAACATAATAGTACATTATGCAACGAGCCTATAATGGCAATAATTATGACACGAGTTAGATTATAATTTCCAAACGAGTCTCTTAATTACCATTATAGGCGAGTTGCATACGACTGTTTATGTTCGACGATAATTATAACTTTATTGTATGTTTTAACATAAATATTCATAAATATATGTGGGATTCATTTAGTGAACAGGCCGTGCTGGCTTTGCTGACTGAACAGAGCGCATGCGTGGGTCAAGGCACTCCAGACGCAGAGACCATTCACTTTGCTTGTTAACACAGAACACCTATTGTTTACAGCGGATTTTGAGCGCATGCGCGATGATATCCTTTCCTAATTGGTCACACAACTGTTTCTTGAGCTCTGATTCGTGGGAGAAACTGTTTCATAATGAAAAATAGTGTTATAATGAGGCTCATTATGATACAGTTTTCTGACACATAATAGTCAGGGTCGAACATAAAGGATATTTTTAACATTGAGTTGCTAGCTTGAACTGTGTATTTTTGTGTCAATTGATAAGTATGTGATACACATAGTGCAGGGAGGATTCAACTCAACTCCAAATGTAACTTGTGAAAACACTGCAGTCAAACTACTACCCAGTTGGATTCAAGAACAGTATCAAACAACCCCATCAATATTCTCCATATTGCTTTCTCTAAGTTATGTATTGTAGTTTGTGACAGAATCAATGGTTATTGATGATTTAAGGGTAGGGTTGCCAGACGTTCCGTTTTACCCGGAACAATTCCGTTTTTGATGTGTAACATCTTTCCGCTCGGTTTCTGAATAGTTTTGTGCGAGTGATTTTGAAAATTGGGGACTGAAGTGGATCGGAACGATTGAGCTGGCAGTGGTGGATCAAACGGAAGTATGCACTGCCCGCTCGATCGATCAAACGGAAGTGCACTAGCTGGCAGTGGTGGACAACGGAAGTATGCACTGCCCGCTCGATCGATCAAACGGAAGTGTACTAGCTGACAGTGGTGGACAACGAAAGTATGCACTGCCCACTCAATCAATCAAACGGAAGTGTACTAGCTGGCAGTGGTGGACAACGGAAGTATGCACTGCCCGCTCGATCGATCGAATGGAAGTGTGCCCTAGCTGGCAGTGGTGGACAACGGAAGTATAAGACGCACTGCCAACTCGATCGATGGATCCAGCTGGCACTGGTAAGAGGAACAATCAGCGCGCGGTGTCGAAAATTGATACCATGACGCACTCTCGGCCATGTGGAACGTATATGACATACTGAACGGAAAACGCTCATGCGAACTCTGGCGTCAAGTGATTTAAACAAATGACATGGTACATGTTCGAAGTCTTTGTATCAGTATTTAAATGGTAAAATGCTTTAATATCAAACATTGTGAGTAGTCGGCATTGCATTGGCATATGGCATTTTAAACTCAATGTCACTCAGGAACATTATCGAAACAAGCAAAATATAAATGAAACTTAATTCCGTAATGCAGTATTATTGGAACGTGGAAATAAGACACCATCTTGTGCACAATATTTGCTTAGTCGAAATAGCCGTGGGGTTATTGCGCATGACTGTGAATCTAGAGATCTTGGGTTCGAATCTGGGCGGGATAGATATTTTTGCTACCAGATTATCATTTTAAACGATATTTATCATATCAATATAACTCATTTTAACAGAATCCATATGAAATTACGTGTTGGTCTGTGAATGAAGAGGACCTGTTTATAAGGAATTTAAGGTTAAGAGCGGTGTCGCGTCTATTAATCTAGTTGATCCATATCGTCTTCTTTATTTAGGCTAGTGCTGGTGGAAGCTACAAATCATCTAATAATGATGATGATGATAATTGTTGTTTTAAGGGGCCTAACATCTAGGCTATCGGCCCCTGAAATCATCTAATAAAATGAGTTCCGTATTATAAACTACAATATAAGTAAAACACTCTCTTTTACAATAGATCAATATTTGTGCCAATAATAGTATAAAATACCGGTGTATCAACAATTTCACGTGAGGTTTCTTCTATATCAGATGTTACACATCACATGCGACTACTGTAAGGCTCGTAATTTGTTTCTTGTTTTGTTCCCCGTTCCGTTTTAATCTTCAACGGAACGCCCAATATTCCGTTTTTGGGTTAATATATTCAATTTCGCACCAATTTTCAAATATCCCGCTTGAGTAATCCATGCTTGACGTGGCTGGCGATTGTTATTAGTGACGTCAAATAGCATCTCCACCGGCATACCGGCCGCGTAGCTTCACTTTACTGAGTGTTAGGGTACATGTGCTATTTGAAAGAGAAAATGATTTCTATGTCTATGTCAGATAGATGGGTACATGTTATAGATTTATTAGAGGCAACAACATTAAGGAATATCTTAGTCCTTGTGATGTTCATACTCAGCATTTTCCCCTCCAATGACTTTACGGAGAGAGTTTTTTCTGTCATGAATATCAAATGGAGAGATGATAGAAACAGAAGCTCCATTAGTTTGATAAAACAAGAATTGTTCACATATTTCAATTATGACGAACATTTTAAAAAAATCCTAAGTTGCTGGTGACATAGGCCTATATTATATGTCAGAAATATCTCGTTTTAATTTTGTGTATTGGATTATGTAATATTTATCTTACACGTATGTGTATTATTTATTACAACATTTAACAACCTTGATAAAAAACATGTTTTGGGATGTATCTTCCGTCTTTCTATTCTTGAAATCTGGCAACCCTATTTAAGGGGCGGAACTATGAGGTCATCTGCCCCTGAGAATCAATGGTAGGATCTGTGCGGGAATCTTTCTGTATACAGAAGTAATGATGATAATCACTTTTCCTAGAGGGAGGTCGACAGGAAAGATGACAGAGAGGAGCACGGCAGAAGTAATTGGAATTAATGCCGAATTCAGATGAGGTCGTATGGTCGCCAACCCACGTTTATAAGACTTTGTTTTTAACATAAATCACTTCTTACTAAAGAAACATTCGATGTCGTGATTATGTCGTAAAAATGACGGTGAGTGTGTAACAAGAAGACAATACTTACTATTTCAAATAAGGTTGCTCCGTTAAAGTTAAACTAACTGGGGCGTGGTGGCGCAGCAGTCAAGCTGTTGGCCTCTCGCCAAGGTGGACCGGGTTCGATTCCCGGTCAATGCACGTGAGATTTTCGAAGTGAAATGTCATGTCCTGTGGTTCAGATTCCACGTAAAAAGGAGGTCCTGTGGCTCATGATCGCATGATTAACGGTCACATAAAAATAAAAGCTTCCTTCCTTCCTTTCATAAACTAACTAACTATATAAATACATACATAAAAATACGTATTAGACTTTGTTTTCAACATACATCACTTCGTACTAAAGAAACATAAACATAAAAATAAAAACAATCGATGTTGTGATATGTCGTAAAAAAGGACAGTGATTGTGCAACAAGAAGACAATACTTACTATTTCAAATAGTGGCTGGCTAAGGCCGCTCCGTTATAGTTAAACTAACTAACTAATTAACTAACTAACTGCATAAATAAATAAAAACATAAATAAATAAATATATAACTACATAAATAAATTCATAAATAAATACATAACTACATAAATAAATACATAAATAAATACACAAATAAATACATGCATAAATAAATACATAAATACATAAATAAATACATAACTACATAAATAAATACATAAATGAATTCATGCATACATACATAAATATGTAAAGAAATACATACTCCATGTTTGTTACAGGTTGAATGGTGTGGGAGCTAACAAGGTCCATATGAACATGAAAGCGTATGGATCCGTATCCCCAGCAGCGATATTCAGCAATGGGAATGGCAATGGCTCCAAAGTGCAGTCGTTCTCGAAGGCCGCGCATCATCCTGAAGTGAGGGAGCCCCACCACCACGAGGAAGGACCCAAGGGGCCCAAGGGTCCCAAGGGGGCTACGGAACAATGCGATTATGAGCTACATAAGTATGGATACGGCAAAAACAATGTAAAACTGCTACACGTTCATCGGGATGGAGCGCTGCACACGATACGAGAGTATGAAGTGGACACACATCTGAGACTTCACTCCCAGAAGGACTATTTACAAGGCGACAACAAGGATATCATCGCCACTGACACGCAGAAGAACACGGTCTACGTTCTTGCCAAGAAATATGGGGTGAGTGTTAGCTATCCCATATTAATTTCCACTTCTGGGGAAGTCAAAGCTGAGATGAGTCAAGTATTTAAGACAACTAATGTTTTTTTTACGGCTGGATACCCTTCCTGATGTCAAGCTCATCTGCGGAGATAATGAGAGATGAAACGAATGAAAATGGCCAAAGAGTTGGAAATATGCGATCCTAGTCCTATAGACGATACCGTCTCGGTATTTGCCTGGAGTTAATAATAATAATAAAAAAATAATAATAAATAACAAATAATACTTATAATAATAATAATGATAATAATAATAATAATAATAATAATAATAATTGTAATAAGAAATAAAGCAATCCACTCCATCTTGAAACAATAAATTGCCAAGGAAATGGTGTATTATACCCAATAACATGGTGAACATATGACTGTAAATAACTAATAATAAATTAATAATAATAATAATAATAATAATAATTGTAATAAGAAATAAAGCAATCCACTCCATCTTGAAACAATAAATTGCCAAGGAAATGGTGTATTATACCCAATAACATGGTGAACATATGACTGTAAATAACTAATAATAAATTAATAATAATAATAATAATTTAATTTTTTTAAATTTAATTTATTTATTAAATACTATTTATGTTACATTATTGTGATATGTCTCACGAATCTGATGACAGTACAGATTATCTGTGAGACATATTAATTATTATTTACAACATATATATAGATTATATTTCAGTACAAGAGTGCATGCATTTTTTTTTTGTAATGTTAATGATAAAATATTAATGTAAATAATTAAAGATACAAAAAATTACACTATGGTAGTTATATTAATAAATTTATGTTATGAGTTAATGATTGGTTAAGTAATATTTTTAATGCGACTTATAGCTAGTTGTTTGCTGTTAATGTTTGTCAGTCCAGGTGGTAGTTCATTAAGTAGTGATGGTATAATATAATTTAGTCTCTTGAAACCATAGCTATTTATACATAAAGGTTTAACATGTTTAGTACTTGTTATGGCTCTTGTTTGTATGTTGTGAGAGACCTTATGCCTGAATCTTGGATCATGGTAGTAGAGATTCAGTACAGTAATTTGAAATAACTCTTTAATATTAAAATAAGGGATATCAGTGAAATATTTAAAGAACCTGTTTTGGCTATCTTGAAGATTATTAATTAAAGTTGTGTTTTGATTTCCCCAAGCTGCTATAGCATATCTTAATTTGCTTTCAATCAGAGCACTGTAAATTGTTTTGTAAGTTTTCCTATCTACATAAAATCGGAGATTGTAGAAGATGTAGAGGTTTGCTCTTAGTTTTTTAAAATTATGTTTACTGTGTGTGTGTTCATTTTAAAGTGTTCATCAAGGGTAATTCCTAGGTATTTTTGTGTCGAGGTACTATTTATGAAGGTGTTACATTTGCAACCTGCCAGGATGTTTTGGTGTATGCATGATATGCTGTGGTGCGTTAGTTTGTATTTTTCTTGTGTGAAGTGATCAACTCTGATGTGCATTATTTTAGATTAATAATTTTAGAATAATAATAATAATAATAATAATAATAATAATAATAATAATAATAATAATAATAATAATAATAATAATAATAATAATAATAGTAGTAATACAATATTATTTTTAATAATAATAACAATAACGAGTGGCATCCGTAGAAGTCCAGTTCAGGTCTTTCCAGTTGACATTTGTAGGTGACCTGCGACTAGTGATGTGAAGATGAAATGAGTGATCGAAACTACTTGTCTCCCAAATCTGGAGAAAGCCTGGTATCAAGGCTTGATGCATAAATGCGTTCAGATATTCCAGTTGATTTATGGATTAGTTGATTCATAAATAAAGGGAACGATGCATCATTTGTATCAGATTCTACCAGCTTCTCTGGTCAAAATATATAAACATTATTTTGATGTCCATCCTCTCGAACAGAGACGAGGGTTGAATCATTGATTTAGTTAAATTAGACGCAATATACAACCTGTGACAATAAAGTTCGGTGAATAGTCCTATACTATCAACTTCGATAAACAATGCACGATAGTGACCCTATTGTCCTTCAAAATAGTCCCCTCCTGTAACTATGCAATGCTGAGATCGGCGATACATGTCCTGGAAACTTTGCAAGAAGGCGTCCTTTGGGTTCGTGTTCAAAAGGCTCGTCACGTTACGTTCGGTGAATAAAGACAGAACGATCGACCTGGCAACATTGGCGGCAAACAACGCAACGTGTAAGACCTGTTTGACACAGTGCGTGTTTAGAAGGATGAATTTATGCAACCTACCATGCACACCTGTTCGGCGGGTTGCAATGAGAAGGACGAATTTATGCAACCTACCATGCACATCTGTTTGGCGGGTGCAGTGAGAAGGGTGAATGTTCTGTGGAATGGAATGGCTTATCTGAAAACCATCGTCACGGGCGACGAGACCTGGTGTCTGAGGTACGACCCCGAAGTCAAGCGACAAAGTATGGAGTGGTGGGGTCCAGGTCCAGGGTCACCGAAAAGCCCTGAAGGGCCAGAGCTTTTCGAACATTTCGGACATCCAACGTGATGTGATGACCCAACTGAAGGCTCTCCCTAAAGAGTTTCCAGGACTTGCACAGACATTCTCAGAAGTGCATAACCATCCATGGGGATTACTTCGAAGGACAGTAACTGCTGTTTCAGGTAAGCCAACAATCCGTTCGTAATATGGACCCATTCACTGAACTATTCGGTCACGTGACGAGCCTTTTGAACATCATCCCAAAGGACGCCTTCTTGCGAAGTTTCCAGGACATGTATCGCCGATCTCAGCATTGCATTGTGACGGGAGGGGACTATTTCGAAGGACAATAGGGTCACTGTCGTGCATTGTTCATCTATGTTGATAGTATAGGACTATTCACCGAACTTTATTGTCACATGTTGTATTATGCACTAATAGATAACTAGAAATAAAGCCATGAGAGAAATCCAGAAATTCTTAACTAAGAGGACCATGTTTGTTTTTAAAATATACCATATATTTACTAATTGTGATAAAAGAAGACAGTGTAGATTTAATCGTTTGAATGCTACTGGTACATTATTGTTTTATATTACCACCTCGTTTGAAAAATGTCCATTGTGTTGCAAATTTAATTCTCTTGGTCTCGTACTTTTTCAACAGGTTCTTCACGTAGGCCAACACTATTTCTAGAATTGTTTTGGACATTAATGTGGCCATGCTCCTTAGGTCTCAATGTTTAAATAAATTAGGTGATCGATTTCCTACATTTTACTACTGCAGTCTTAATTTTAATAGTCTTACATAAAATAAAATAAAGGAAGCTTGTAGTTTAACGTGACCGTTAATCTCGCGATCATAAGCCACGGGACCTCCGTTTTACGTGGAATCCGAACCACAGGACATGGCATTTCACATCGAAAATCTCACATGCAGTGACCGGGAATCGAACCCGGTCCGCCTTGGTGAGAGGCATACAGCTTGACCGCTGCGCCACCACGCCCCCAAAAAATAAAATAAAGAAATGAAATACATTTAATTTTATTTTATTTAATTCTTTTTAATTTTATTTTATTCTTCTTAATTTAATTTAATTTTAATTGACTTTAAATAAAATTAAACAATTAAATGAAATAATATATATATATTAAAAAGAACAATTATATAAAATATAATTATACTAAATAAAATTAAGCAAATTTAAAGGAAATTAATGAGATAAAATAAAATAAATTAAAATTTAATTAAAATAAATAAATTACAATTAAATACATTAATTGCAAAATTAAATAAAATACAATAAAATAAATTAAATGTAAAATAAGAAATTAAATAAAATGAAGAATTAAATTAAAATTAAATAATCGTATTATAATGCTACTTATATTTCAATCCAGGGCAATTTCTATAGGCTACACCTTACTTCTATGAAAATGGGTACCAATTTTAATCAATGTACGTTATACATGTTCCCCAAAGAGCATTTTATAAAACATAGAGATACAAGAAAGGTAAGGAGCGAGAAATCACAATGAGGATTTGGATGCATTAATTCACATTACAAACGAGAGTCCCTAGGTGTCTTCTTCGTCCCCAACTCTTGTATTCCGCATCATTCTCTTCTTCTGTTGCTCCTTATCTTCAGCTGTAAAATGCCAATAAATAAAAGTTTTTCGAAGTCATGAACAAGTGGCGCAGTGACCAGGCAAATGCGACCGTGGCACAGTTTCAAGTCTCCGAATTCTGGTGCTGATATAATCGGCTATCTTGAGTGTGGTTTTCCCCGGTTATTTTCAACAATCCCTCAGAAAAATGCCTGTAGAGTACCTTATTTGAAGTTCCTGGGCACCTACCCCATCACTGTTCCGACAAACTACAGTTATCACAGAAACACAGGTTATCAGACAACTTCATCACACACCTAGCTTGCCACGGTGGGTGAGTGGTTAACGTGTCGGTCTACTAACCAAAAGCTTGCAGGTTCGCTCCTGGCCTTGGTAAGTGATTTTTGAAAGGCGGCAAAAATTACGACACGCATGTCATACGATGTTGGCATGTCAAAGAACCCATTTGAATTCAGTAGGCCGTGTTCATAATGGCAAAATTAATCTCGGGAGTTTCCCCCAACACTTAGTTCCTCATTTCTCAACTAGAAAGCGCTATAGTGTTCAAAGAGCTTAGATATCTAGCCTCCTTGACTTTCATAATGCTTCAAGGAACAGCGAAATTCGACATGCAAGCTACCCTCTGGGTGTCAAATAACAAAGCTTGCACCTGGCACCCGAGGCCATACGAAATGGGAAGAAGTTGTAGAACGAAAGTTGTACAATGACAGAAAGCAGTGGCGAGCGCTTGTCTACCGCACCCGAGAAACTGGTGACAGAAAATGATGATGATGATGATGATGATGATCACACACCTAAGTGCTTGTGGCTGATTACCAAGATATCCTAAGCACCTAAAACGAGTTAACAACGAACTTGAGTTGAGGTGAATGGTTTGACGCTGCATGTAGTGGCCTTTGTTATGTCAGAGATGACTGGGTTGCTCCTTCTTATTTAACAGTGTCCACCACGTAGCGTAGTGTCCTGGTTGTCACCATGGAGATCTGGGTTCGATTCCCAGCTCTGCCAAGAATTTAATTCTCATGTCAGAGCTGGTACCGGATTCATTCATTCAGCCACGTTAGGTGGAACTAAAAAGAGGTGGGTTCGATTCCTACCTCTATCCTTTAATCATTTTTCCGTGGTTTCCATTCACTCCAGATGAATGCTAAAATTAAGGCCATGGCCACCTCAATCCTAGCACACAATAGTACAGGCATCACAATCACACAGATTATCTGACAGATTGCACACACAACCAAGTACACGGTCCTATATGACCACGAAGTCCCAAAGAACCTACATGAACCAACAACAACAGCTTTCTTATCACCTCAAAGTATTAAAGCAATAAACAATGACCTGTGGAATTGTGGTTTCTGTATTAGTAATTCTAGGTTTTGGATAGAGGCAGCCGTGGCTCTAAGCTATGAACTACCACTAGGTGGTCACCCTTAGATGGGTCGGGGATGAGTTGAAATGAAGTTTCTATGGAGGTGGCGGGGGAGATTTTCTACGTTCGGATACCCATCCTGACGCCAGTCTCAACAGGGTTGATGACGTATGAGTTTAATAGAGACCAATGGCGGTACCCGCTAGAGATATTAGCTCTTAGTTCCGCCGACAAGTACTGATTTCTTTTGGAAGAGTCAGTGGCTTGCTGACCCAATGCCTGGTAAACTTGAGCGATAAGGGGTCCACGACACGAACGATACCTGCATCTGTGTCCTGTCCTCAGAAAAATATGAACAATAGGCCTACCACATTCTAAAGTGCAAGAAACGATATAGGTCTATCGCTGCTTATAGCAAGGACAACTAAACTTTATGAGATATAAGGTCTATATGTAATCTTTGCTGTAATCCTTGCACGGTTTGTTCGCATTTCTACTTTATTTAAAGGGAACTACTCGCAAGTGGCGGAGCGCTTACTGGTCACGGAAAGTCCGTCATTTTGTGTAGGCTAAGGATAGGTCATGCAAGATCCACCCACTCGTACCTAATGAGAAGGAAAAACCTCCCTACTTTGTACCTTTGGAGCCGTTTTCACTGTGGCCAACATTTTAACCGAGTGTGTGGATTTTGCTTATTTACGAAAAAACCTTGGTAGGCAGATGACATTCAAACTTATATTAGCCGATGACGTGGTGGCTGCTGATATTGTCATCCGCTTTATGAGTGAGAGTGGGTCAGGGCCAGAAATCTAAATTTACTCACAGAACTTGTTCTTTTTTGAAATTCTGATTTTTGCTTTCCCGTAATATTTGTTTATTATTATAATTTGTAGTTTTAATTTTTGTTTTGTTTTATTATTTGTATGTATTTAGACGTCCACTCGAAATTTTTATTCAATTCTCAATTTGTATATTTTAATCTGCGTTAAGAGGAGCAGATGGTCTCGCTGTTCCGCCCCTTAAAATAACTACAAATAAAGTGAAGTTTAATAGAGATGAATGAAACTAGGAAGAAAGTGACCGTGGTCCATCAGAAGGAACCAACCCTGTATTTGCCTGGAATTGAAAATGGGAACCTGCGTAGAACCATTTCATGGATGACCGACGGTGGGGATTGAACCTACTCGTTTTCAAAGTCCGAGGACAACCTGGCTTCATTACCTTAGCTACCCCAGTTGGTTAGTTAACGAGAATCACTACTTTGTTAGCGGCTTCGCTGGCGTAGTTAGTAGCATGCTGAACTGCTGTGCCCAAGATAGAGGGTTCAAACCCGGCCGAAGTTGTCGGTTTTTTAAGAGCGTTAAAAATCCTTCAGTATGCCTTCCTTCGGATGGAAAGTAAAGCCGGCGGTCCCATGTCATTGATTAATGGCATGTAAAAGATCCTTCCACAGACTAAACTTGTGTGAAGCAAAATGTTAGGTTAGATTTCGTCGGAACGCTCTATCAAAGTTCCAATGTTCAACACTAGGTATCATTGATATCTGGTAGAGAAAGTTGGAACTACTTGAAATTAAACGGAACTTGTTGCTCACCCTAAGGGTGTTCGCTGGAAGTAGCTACAGACTCAGGCGAGCCGAACATGTCCTCGGACACTCCCGGCACTAAAAGCCATACTATAAGTACATAAATAACTACTTTGTTTGCAGGTGGAATCACCCGAAGATTTCGCCCTGGTAGTGTGCTCTCATTTCCTGTATACGTACCGTCACGTGGACGAGGTGTCAGTCCATGTAGAGGAATACCCCTGGGAGCGATTGCAAGCAGACGACAAACCTCACAACCATGCCTTCATCTTCTCACCGACAGCCTTCCGGTACTGCACTGTCACACAGAAAAGGAACGGTAAGTCTTTATACTTGCAATGCATATAAATGGTGCGTTTCTTATTCGCTACCCCTCCCCCAGGGGCTCATAACTAGTAGGATTTCCCTTCAATCTCCCCTGGTCAACTCTTGTTCTCTTCCATCCCCGACAGTATCAGGGTAACCTGAGGCCTAAGGAGTCGTTCATTTTCACGCCTTAATTGTCCTTTATCTCATTTTTTTCTACTATCCTCATTCTTCGAGGGATCATATTTTTTTCTGTTCTCCAAGTATTTTCTGCCTTCGTATTGGTAGCATGCTGAGCTTCTATGCCCAAGGTTGCGGGTTCAAACCCGACCGAAGTCGTCGGATTTTTTAAGAGCGTTAAAAATCCCTCAGTATGCCTTCCTTCGGAGGGGAAGTAAAGCCGGCGGTCCCATGTCATAGATTTCTGGCATGATAAAGAACCTTCCACTAATTTCATTTGTGTGAAGCTAAATTATAGGTTAGATTTGACTGACGCTCTTCAGTTCCAACGTTCGTCGCCAGGAGCCGTCTGTGGTGGCATCTAGTAACCAATTTCAGTACTGGTTGGTCGTTGATGGTGACGTTTGGTAGAAAAAGTTGGAACTACTTGAAAGTCGAATGTCTGCAGTCCTTACTTGAATTAAAAACAGATAACACACACTAATACAGCCATCACAATTAACAGCGGTTAGCAGACAGATTATACACACACTCAAAGTACACGGGGCTACATGACCGCGTTGTCGCAGCCCCTAAACTGAGGAACCAACCAACCTATCTTATCCTCCAGCTCAAAGCCCAAAATGAGTGTGTGTGTTTGTGTAGTAGGGCTGCCAATTTTAATAGATTAATTTCTGTTATCATCTTTACTATCAACCCCAACATCTAAATTTGTATGGGGAAGATGACCCATGAAATGACCCTCACAATTGTTTGGTGTTGTCCTCAGAGAGGCCAAAGATCAAGGGAGGTCTTCGAGATCTGCGAGTTCTCAAGACGACGCAATCAGCTTTCACAGACTTCATTCAAGACGAGTACAGAACACTGCCCGACGTCAACGACAGAATATTCAGCACAATAGTCACAGCTACGTGGGAATACTCCACCGCCAACGGAGTGAACTTCGATAACGTGTGGTAAGTATCTACTGGCTGCCAATAGAATATTAACTTTCAGTCGGTCAAGACAAATACATTGGATAGTAAGTACAGTTGCACCTCGATTACTCAAACCTAGATATCTCGAACTTCTATAATAAAAAATTTCGATAACTCGTAGTAATTATTATTCCCTGAACAAATTTCCTATAATTTACATGTATATTTTTCTCTTTAACCCTTCTTAGGGCAAATCCATTTTTTTTATTTTGATGTGTTTTCCATTTTATTTTTTTAAAATTATTGTTATTATTAATGTTACTTTTTGTTTCTCAATTTTAATGTTTATATATTTATTTTGAATTTTTAATGTTCTTATAGATTTATTGTTGGTATTTTTAATTAATTTAATTAATTAATTAATTTCGAATAGATTTTTACAATTATTTTCATAATATTTAATAGTTACGTTTATTGTTTTAATTTGTATATTTCTTTGATTATTGTATTTTTATGATATTTATGTCTGTACAGTATGTGCAACCTTTATCTCCGATTCTATCATATATAAACCAATTAAACTTTTTACATAAAACTGCCTCATGTGTAGAGTACATGTGCAATTTTTAAAACTGTCCCAGCACAGTTAAACCTTTAAACATCAAAATGGCGACTGTTACGTTAACCCGGCATTATTTGCTGGGTGTTTTCGTGCGCTGTTACTCCCTAGCGAACGCAGCGCTCATCTTTACATTAGTAATAGGCAATAATATGCTCCTATAAATATAAAGGTATTTTAATGAGTCGATTTGAGATGGTTATTTATTTAGGAAAACGAATACTAAAATTTAAACACATATGAAATAGGAGTATGCTGGTGAAAATAAAAATCCACAGCCTGCTTCCAGTCGACCTACCGGGTCAGGGAATGGATGAATAAAGCCTCCATCTAGCGGCGAGGATATGAACTGTGCCAGCTGCCGAAGCCTATCGCACTGCCATGGGGCAATGATTAAATGAATGGCAGATGAAATGAAATGATAGTGGAGAGTGTTGCTGGAATGAAATAGTGACAGGGAAAACCGGAGTACCCGGAGAGAAACCTGTCTGCCTCCGCTTTGTCCGGCACAAATCTCACATGAAGTGATCGGGATTTGAACAATGGACTCAGCGGTGAGAGGCCGGCGTGCTACCGCCTGAGCCACGGGGAATCGGAGGAGTATGCTGGTATGAACTAAAAATGATAATAATTTCACTCAACATAATTGCCTCTATAAACATACAATATTTCAGTTTGATTGCTGTAATGCATACGTAGATATTGAGAACCGTCTAAATAGATCGGATGGTCACCATGTTGAATTTTTATATATATAGGCCTTAGAGTTATGTACTATTACAATTATTCCTCTAAGGAACTTCATCTCGATGCTTGGATTCGGCTTTCATCGCGTTTTGTTGTGGTCCAAGTACCTGCTGCATATGTCAACATTGGTGTGTAATACATTGAGAATAGAACTTTCTTGCATTTCTCTGGGACTTCCTGGTCCCATACTAAACCTCTCACACACTGGTAAAACCCATTAGCTTGTTGGATTCTCTTTCCAATTATACCATCCTCTGTGAGTATGCTCCCCAAATACTTAAAGCTTTTTACAATTTCCAATGGATTTCCATAGACTTCAATATTCTGTCTTCCTTCTCTCTTGTTTCTTGTCATCACTACAGTCTTACTCTTCTCCACACTTATTTTCATTCCATATTTCTCTATCTCTTGATTCCATACAGTAACTTGTTCTTGCACTTCTATTTCATTTTCTTCCCATATTACTATGTAGTCTGCAAAGAGTGAGTAAGGCCTTAGTCTCCTTGCTTCCCATTCTTAGTTTCACACCCTTGTGGATTTCATCCATGGCAGTTATAAACAGCATAGGGGATAACACACTTCCTTGTCGAAGTCCTGTTTCAACCCCGAACCAGTTTGTTTGTCCTAGCTTGGTCTTCACACTACTTACACACTTTTCATACATGGCTTTGATCATTTGTATTTCTGCTCTGCCTACCCTGGTTTTTATCAATGCGTCCCAGACCAATCTTCGTGGTACACTGTCGTATGCCTTCTCAATATCCAATAAGTAGTTCCGTGAAGAACATTACAGCCTATTTTCATATATCCTACTCATGTTAATTGCCTCTATCAACATACAAAATTTAAGTTTGAAGGTTGTGATAGATTCGTAGATATTGCGAACCGTCTAAATATTTCAGATGGTCGCCAGGTTGGATTTTTTATTTAAGTACTGTTATATGAAGATTATTGTATACATGTGGTATTCAAACTTCAATCGCATGATCAGAACACAAGAAGTAAAAACGAGAAAAAATCACACAGCTGCCATCTTGTGGTTATGGAAACAATTGAAATAAAGTAGATGCCAGTGGATTCACATTTGTATAAGCATTTAACGTGCAAAGTTTCACTGCACCCGGATGGTTAAATCGCGAGAATCGTCCATTTAAATATGTATATATCGCGTCGCTGCCATGTTGGATTTGTGCTCACCAGGTTACTGAAAGTCCTATAGGTGAACTTATGTTCATAGCTTCTATGAACATTAAAAAATTCAGCTTGATTGCTGTAAAAGTTTCGTAGATATTGAGAACCGTCTAAATATTTCCGATGATCGCCATTTTGGATTGTTATATGTATAGGCCATAGAGTTATGTACCAATAAAGGAAAATTATTGCGTAGGTTCATTACTCAAACTTTCACTTCGATCGCATGATTACGACTCAAGAAATAAAAACTTAATTGTAAAATTTCGCACAGCCGCCATATTGAGGTTATGTAAACAATTGAACTAAATTAGATGCCATTGCATTACAATATGTGTAATTATTTACTCTACCACATTTCACTGCGCTCAGAGAGTTAAATCACGAGAAAAGTCTATTAAAATGTTTAAAATTCGCTTGGCCGCCATGTTTGTGTTTTACTTTACAGGTTTATGAAAGTTACATAGATAAACTTGTACCAGTGCTCTTTATTAACGTACAGAATTTCAGGGTAATATCTGTAATAGTTTCGGAGATATGAAATGCCAGTGAAATATTTAGCACAGCCGCCATTTTGAGGTTATGTAAACAATTGAACTAAATTAGACTCCTGTGCATTACGATGTGTATGAACATTTGCTGTACCAAGTTTCATTACGTTTGGATGGTTAAATCACGAGAAAAGTCTATTTAAAAGTCTCAAATTCGCTTGGCCGCCATGTTCGTTTTGTAGTTACCAGGTTTTTGAAAGTCTTATAGACAAACTTCTAGTAGTGCCCTTTATCACCGTACTCAATTTCAGGGTGATATCGGTAATAGTTTCGGAGATACCGAATGCTGGTGAGAGATTTCGCACAGCCGCCAAGTTGGATTGGTGAGACACAATAAAAATTTAAGGGCACGGTCGAGGTCGCCCAGAATGGTGCTTTGATCTTACCGAGTTTCATTGCAATTGCTCCAGCCGTTTAGAAGTTATGCGGGGGGCACACACATACACACCATCACACACACACACGCACACACAGACTCACGGACAAAAGGTGATCTCATAAGCCAATTTAAAAAAAATGAAAATAGGCTAAAAATGTCATCAGTCATCACCAACTCCTTTTTGAACTCCCATCTTTTCTCCATCATGTTTCTTAGAGCAAAGATTAGATCGAAGGTTGATCTATCTCTTCGGAATCCATGTTGTTCTTCCTCCATTTCTGCCTCAACTTTCATTGCTTTGATCATTTGTATTTCTGCTCTGCCTATCCTGGTTTTTTTCAATGCGTCCCAGACCAATCTTCGTGGTACACTGTCGTATGCCTTTTCAATATCTAGAAATATCATCAGTCATCACCAAATCCTTTTTGAACTCCCATATTTTCTCCATCATGTTTCTTAGAGCAAAGATTAGATCGAAGGTTGATCTATCTCTTCGGAATCCATGTTGTTCTTCCTCCATTTCTGCCTCAACTTTCATTCTTACTCTTTCCTCTAATATCCTCTCAAAGATCTTTGCAAGATGGGAAAAAAGTGTTTTCCCCGATAATTGTTATATTCCTTCTTATCACCCTTCTTGAATACTGGAATTATCAGACCCTTCCTCCAATCTTCTGGTACTTGTTTCTCCTTCCACATCACACGAAATAGTCTATACATCCAATGTAACCCTACTTGTCCAGTGGCCTTTATCATCTCTGTAGTCACTTCATCCACTCCTGGTACTTGACCATTCTTCATCATCCTTAGGGCTTCTTCTATTTCCAACATTGCTATGTCTTCATTTCGATTTTCTTTCCACCTCTTCTTCTTCTTCTTCTTCTTCATGTTCTTGCCCTTCAGACAGTTCCTTGAATTTGACTATTCACTATGCATTAATATATTCTGTACTTAGTTCAGTACCTAATATATACAAAATTGAGTCAGAGATCCTGATCTCTTTCGCACTCCATAGCGTGGTATGTATCACACTGATTATTGCACAGTACGCATATACACTCGTGCAGATGCGATGGTGGAACTCATGAATCGCAAATCTCGTTCCTTATTTAACATAGCGTCTGTGATGAAGAAGGTTTCTGTAATGGAATCTCTCTTCTTTCGAAGTTCCCGTAGCAGTATTACATTATAGTATATTTCAGGGACGCTGTGAAAGACTGCATCCTGGAGAACTTTGCAGGCCCACCGGATGAAGGACTGTTCTCCAAATCCGTACAGAACACCCTGTACCTCACAGAAAAGATGATCCTAGACAAGGTGAAACAGGTGAGTACCGGGCCACGAATAACAATATATTCTCTTTTTTCTGTTCTCTTTCTTCTTCCGGAGCCTTATTAGTCTTGCTGTGTCGCTGATGAGGTTTCTTCTCCTTCACTTCTTCCCATCATACATATCATCCTCCCCCAGCATAAACTCTCTGAGGCAACGTGGTCTCTCCAAATCGTTCCATTTTCACATGTATATTATGCAAGCAGAAGTACCCATTCTTCGACCGGTCTTCGGTATTAATAACCAGACGTAATCAATTGAGGTACTGTTGCAATGGTTAGGGACTTGGAACCTGTTTGTCGACAAAGAAAAATGATTAGTTAAAATATGCTCTGAAACTAAACTTACCTAACGTGTACTTCCTGACGTGAAAGAAAAAAAATGAAAACCTCGTAGACGAAACGCAATACACGTCAAATAAAACTGGCCTTCACTGTTGTGTCAAGTCCCCATCCAGAGGAAGACCCCTTTAATAAATTATAAAGGCTTGTGGTGCATGAAAATTCAGGTTTTTTAGCCTCCAATGGCCCAAACTCCTTAAAAAAACAAAAACTACCGTATTTCAATTCAGGAATTTTTGAAAATGATGTTTCTGTTTGGAGATATAATAGTCCTTCTGTACGACATAACGCACATTTAAGTCGTGTGAAAAAATCTAGGGTACCCCTTGACCCCCTTAAGCGCATTGATGAATTTTACAATTTTAGTTAGTTCCGTAATAACCTTATAGCCATTTGCAAACATTCACAGAAATTTAACAAGTAGTTCCGTGAAGAACTATACAGCCTATTTTCATATATCCTACTCATGCTAATTGCCTCTATCTACATACACAATTTCAGTTTAATTGCTGTAACAGATTCGTAGATATTGAGAACCGTCTAAATATTTCAGATGGTCGCCAGGTTGGATTTTTATTTTTGTGCTATTACATTAAGATTATTGTGTACGTGTGGTATACAAACTTCAATCGCATGATTAGAACACAAGAAGTAAAAACGAGATGTTAAAATTACGCACAGCAGCCATCTTGTGAATAAGCAAACAATTGAAATAAATTAGATGCCAGTGGATCAACATTTGTATAAGCATTTAACGTGCAACGTTTCACGGCACTCGGATAGTTAATTCGCGAGAAACGTCCATTTAAATATTTATACTTCGCGTCGCCGCCACGTTGGATTTGTGCTCACCAGGTTACTGAAGGTCCTATAGGTGAACATATGTTCATAGTCTCTATGAACATTAAAAAATTCAGTTTGGTTGCTGTAAAAGATTCATAGATATTGAGAACCGTCTAAATATTTCGGAAGCTCGCCATTTAGGATTGTTATATGTATAGGCCATAGAGTTATGTACCATTAAAGGACAATTATTGCCTAGGTTCATTATTCAAACTTTTACTTCGATCGCATGATTACGACACAAGAAATAAAAACTTAATTTTAAATTTTCGCACATCCGCCATCTTGAGGTTATGTAAACAATTGAATTAAATTAGATGGCAGTGCATTACAAACTGCAAAATCATTTACTGTACCACATTTCACGGCGCTCAGAGAGTAAAATCACGAGAAAAGTCTATTAAAATATTTCAAATTCGCTTGGTCGCCATGTTCGTTTTGTACTTTACAGGTTTATGAAATATACATAGGTAAACTTGTATCAGTACCCTTTATCACCGTACAAAATTGCAGGGTGATATCTGTAATAGTTTCGGAGATATAGAATGTCAGTGAAATATTTCGCACAGCCGCCATTTTGAGGTTATGTAAACAATTGAACCAAATTAGACTCCAGTGCATTACAATGTGTATAAACAATTGCTGTACCAAGTTTCATTACGTTTGGATGGTTAAATCGCGAGAAAAGTATATTTAAAAGTCTCAAATTCGCTTGGCCGCCATGTTGGTTTTGTAGTCACCAGGTTTTTGAAAGTCTCATAGGTGAACTTCTAGTAGTGCCCTTTATCACAGTACACAATTTCAGGGCGATATCGGTAATAGTTTCGGAGATATTGAATGCTAGTGAAATATTTCGCACAGCCGCCATGTTGGATTGATGAGACGTAACAAAATTTGAAGGGCACGGTCGAGGTCGCCGGGAATAGCGCTATGAGCTTACCGAGTTTCATTGAAATCGCTCCAGCCGTTTAGATTTTATTAGGGGGACACATACACACACCTCACACACACACTCACATACACACGCACGCACACACACACACGGACAAAAGGTGATCTCATGAGCCTATTTTTTCAAAATTGAAAATAGGCTAATAAATGGAGTGGCTTTACTCCTTGCAGAAATAGATGGAGAGTTGGATGTCACCTTTTCAGATATTGTTGTCATGGTTACTGGCTTGCATTCCTTCATTAGTTTATTAAATGAAATTAGTTTTCTGGGAATATCTCAGAAACTGTTGGTTTTAGAGCCTTAAAATGTTTTTTTCGGGGACCCTTTACTGCTATTTAGGGGCACCGAGTTTTGTTTCCAACACCAAGGGGCTGAAAATAAGCTTTGTCTCGTCGTTGTAGGCCTTAGTATAATAATAATAATTATAATAATAATATAAAAATATAGGGATAAGGATATAATAGACCTTCCGTACCACACCCGCACGTGTAAATCGCGTGAAAAATATCTAGAGTACCCCTTGACCCCCTTTAGCGCATTATATGACATTGATGAATTTTACAGCTTAATTTGGTTCCGTTATAACCTTATAGCCGTTTGCAAACTATCTCAGTAATGTAATAAATGGAATTGTATTGCGTCTTACAGCAATAGATGGACCTGTGAGATTCCGTTGCCAAGGTAACCGGATTGCATTCTTTCGTTATTGTATTAAATTAAATTAGTTTTCTGGAAATATCTCAAAAACTGTTGGTTTTAGGGCCTTAAAATGTGGTTTACAGGGTCCCTTTAGGGCCCCCGAGTTTCGTTTCTCACATTGAGGAGCTGGAAATGAGCTTTGTCTCGCCGTTCTGCGCCTATTTCAGCAAGTATTTTAAGGTGGTAGGCCCCCTTTTATGAGAGGTACAGAGAAGAGTTACATCAATGATTAGTGTCGTGCCTCTGAAGGATATCTGTACCAAATTTTACGTTGATCCACCCAGCCGTTCTTGAGTTATAAGGGAACAACTTTGTGTACAGACAGACAGACACAATTTTTATTTTCGCGCGCATCCTTCATAAAACAGTCTGAAACGCGTAAATAACGCAAATTTCTGTAAAAATTCAGAAAAAACAGACAAACTTTCATTTTTATATATAGATAGATTTTTGGCTATGGGCGAAGCCAAACTTTGCGTGATAGAATTTGCTTTATACCCAAGTACGTGTGATGGTCTACCACGCACCTTGCCCTTAAGCGGGCGCGCACAGATACTACCCACATCTCATTACTGCCTTGCCCACGCTAGAAGCAGCTGTAGAGTCTAATACAATGACGTCCTTTTCTAAATGACGGAACCTTGCAGGGACCACGTGCCGGAGGGGTTACAGTGTGTGGTAGCAGCGTGCGCCCAACTAGTTTATCACATTTAGGCCTACGTTTCTTAACGTACTTAATAATCATTAATAACATGAATTTCAGAGTAGTAGCTGGAAATGCTGTCCTTCATTTTCTAGACATACGTTGCACCAACATAGGAAGTTTTGGTACACTCGCTGTTATTCATCCTCACTGATATTTCGTATCAGTGCAGTTATTTCGTTCTCGAGAGTCTCCAGAGTACGCGGATTGTATATGTATACTTTATCTTTACGATTCCTGGCGCTGAAAACTTACGAACACATTTACTGTAATATTTCTTCTTAAGAAGGTAAGTTTCCACTAGAAAAATTCGTTTTTTGTTCTATACCTAACAATGTTCACGGGATACGGCACAGTACTTCACCACAAGTCTTAACTCTTTCAACTAAGGTGGATATATATATATATATATATATATATCTACCTTAGTAATCAATGCCATGACAGTATCCGGTGCTTCCTGACCCACTGCTTTGTAATCGGTACATGTTAGTTGTCTGGCCGTGACTCATCCCGATCAGCTGGCCGCGCGACCTCTGCGATGTCCCGTCATTTAGAGCAGAACCTCACTAAATCGTATAACACTTCGATAGTTTACCTTGTTCTGGATTTGTACTTGTCCCCGCTACTTCAACGCAAAAATAGCTAGAAACTGGTATACATACCTATCCTCATGCAAATTGCGAGTGGTCTAAACACGTGCTCGCCTGTAATATAACCTTGTTAGAAAAGTTAACAGGTATTCATAATCTTGATGTGGAATACATATCCAAATTTAATGTTCCTCAGTGTAGCGGAAAGTGGATTCGGTGGCGTAGTTGGTAGCATGCTGAACTGCTGTGCCCAATATCGTGGGCTCAAACCCGGCCTATGATCTCAAGATTAACGGTCACGTTAAACTACAAGCTTTTTTTTCAAACCCGGCCGAAGTCGTCGGATTTGTTAAGACCGTTAAAATCCTTCAGCATGCCTTCCTTCGGAGGAGAAGTAGAGCCGGTGGTCCCATGTCATAGATTTATGGCATATAAAAGATCCTTCCGCAAACTAAACCTGTGTGAAGCTAAATTTCTAGGTTACATTTCGTTGAAACGCTCTATCAAAGTTCCAACGTTCACCACTAGGTGTCAGTGGTATCTGGTAACGAAAGTTGGAACTACTTGAAATTGAACGGAATTTGTAGCTCACTCCACGGGTGTACGCTTGAAGCTGCCACAACCTCGGGAGAGCCCAGCATGTCCTCGGACACTCCCTGAACTAAAAGCCACACGCTAAATAAATAAGCGTAGCGGAGGAACTTTCTTTCTTTTGTCTTGCGGCATCGTCTTTCTTAGCAAGTTTCTCCGGCATCCTCATCACATGCCCAAACCATCTCAAGCGGGACTCAAGAACCTTATTGCTGATAGGTGCTACTTAGCAATTGTCCTTCAACATATCATTTCTTACTCGGTCTCTCCTTATTATTACTTGAGCCCATTTTCATTTCAGTGACTTCCAGTTAGTACTCTCGCTGTCTCCTGTGGTCTCTGGATACGCATTGAGACTTCCAATATAAAGGTCATGGGTTCGATTCCTGGCGAAAAAAGATAATTCTGATCAGGGGGTTGGAATGTGGTACAATCAGCCTTGTGAGGTAAAACTGGGAAGAAGTTGTTTTCTGTAGTTTTCCACTCCTTCATAAAGGAGAATGCCGAGAAGGTACCTAAATTAAGGTCATGGCCACCTCCTATCCATATCATAGACCCAATTACACATAATAATAATAATAATATTGATTTTACGTCCCTTTTAACTACTGCGGCTTTTAGAGATGCCGGGGTGCCGGAATTTTAACGTGCCAGTAAAGTTACTGACACGGCTCCCTCGCATTTGCGCACCCTCAAATGCCAACTGACGGCGCCAGGATTCGATCCTACAACCTTGGGAACAGCAGACGAAAACGTTACCACTGAGCCACGCAGCCAGTCTCCCAATTACAAATACACACTCTAGTACAGCAATTGAAATAATACAGGTTATCAGACATATTCCACACACGCCCACATGCACCGTGATGTCAGAAAGGCCCTAAATAAATCAACACCAACAACCACCTCGACTCAATAATATGGAAGTTCAATAGTTTAAACGTGAAATCACAATCCTGCAATTGAAGCTGCGGACAAGTTCTGTGTAATATCAACACATACGACAATAACTGGGGATATCCTTGACTGATAATAATGGCTTTGACAACTTTATAATAAAACTAGCAGTAGTGCCCGTCGCCCGGTGGATTTATTTGTTTTACAGAACTGGAGCTTTCAAGGATAAGGATCGGAATAAATGAAAGTAAATTTTAAAGCACCAACGCTTATTGCAGCTGATAACCTCAGTGCACTGCACCAACACCATCGCCCTTATACAGAGCCATACTATTGTCATGATGATATCTGTTTTAAGGGGCCTAAGAAATCTTTTTGCACTAATTACTCCCCGTGCCTGCAATTTATAAGCAGCTCGCAATTCTGCACCAGAACATTGGTAGGGGCGACGTGATGCAGCCCCCATTACATGGCAACAATAGACTTCGGTGAAGCCGTTCTGGAGCGCTTGTTCTTCCGACTTACTGAACAAAAAGCAATCTTTAAGGTTACCTGAGATGTGTACCCTAATGCTACATATCCTAAACTATTCCTCTTGAATCAGGCTATCATACAAAAAAATAATTTTTCGAATCCGACTGGTGGTTCCAGAGATTAGCGCGTTTAAACACATAAACACATAAACACACAAACACACAAACTCTCCAGCTTTATTATATTAGTATAGATAATAACTCCTGGCACTACAACCCATGAGGGCCTAGGCCTACCAAGCGACCGCTGCCCAGCCATTTGGCCTGTAGATATTGGGGTGACGCGTGGTCAGCGCGTCGAGTCCCCTCGGCCGTTAATCTTGGTTTTCGTGACCGGGGCGCTGCCTCACTGTCAGACAGCTACACATTATTGCCTCACGAGACTGAGTGCACCCCGTTCCAGCCCCCACGTCAGTTTCTAAAATCCCTGACGGAGTCGGGAATCGAACCCGGGGCCTCTGGGTGAGAGACAGGCGTGCTACCCCTACACCACGGGGCCGGCTTTGACAACTTTATCATGTCCAATTACATGCGCTTTAACTTCAAATCAGTAGATAATAAATTTTAATTTTAAAGGATATATTGACGATTAGGGGATCATAAAATTATATCAAGCGCGTGTCGTTAATCACATCCTACATTGCTGGCAGAGCACGAATGTAATTTCGTCATTAATCAGACAGTACATTGACCCGGTGATATTACACTGTAGGGGCAGATGACCTCGTAGTTCCGCTCCTTAAGGGGATAGTCTGGTAAAAAATGAAACTTTTCCCCTAATTTATCAATTGGTCTCAAATTTTAAACATATAATTTGGGAGTAGTATTAAATACAATTACAAATTTACGACTCAATTGATCGAACCATTTTTGAGAAAAATATTTTATTTTATTTTTAATTTTTTTTTGAAAATCATATTTTTTTATAGTAAATTTACTTTAATGTGCTTGAAAATTTGAAGACTGTATCTCATAATATAGCCAAACAGTTTTGTGTATGGGTTTTGGGGTATCTTGTGTGGTGACCTTGAAATTAATTTTCAACATTTTTAATCTTCTTATCAAAATAATTAAAACATAGACTTATCAATATTTTCGTTTCTAAATACTTAAAAAAATGATACTCGAGACTGTTAGCACTGTTAGTAGGAGTAATCTCCAAAAATTTCATCAAATTCAGAAAATATTTACTAGGAAATAGTTATATTTAAATGCTCAATTTCACAAATTAAAGATAAACGCATTCATAGTTATACAACACAATCGTCCGCCGATCCTTGCTCTAAAATCCACCTGGGCTGTATGTTGTTCCCTTTTTCTCTTTCGAGCTTCCTCAGTGTGTATGGCCGTCAATCTTGATGCATGTCGTCTTCGATTGTCGAATTCTAAGCACCGTTTTGCCTTTTGTTTCCTTCGTCGCTCGTCTCTAACTTTGCTCAGTCGCTTCCTTATTGCTGACAGTTGAGTGGTCTCTGTTGTTCTTGTTGCTTCTGTCAGATAGCACCCTTGATTGAACTGTGAAACAGCTTCTGTGACAGCTAGTTCTACATTTTTCTTGGATACAATTACATCTTTGGGCACTTTGACCGGATTATACTATGTAGACACTCACTTGTTAACAAACGATTTCAAAGACCTTATGATCACAGAGCATAAATAAATACCTGCATTTCAAAGAAGACTGGAATACCTGGAATGCTCAAGAGATGGCACCAAAGTCCAGATTCACTCCTTACATTCATATCATTTTTTCAGAGTAAACAAGTAACATTGTGACAGCTTTCATATGATGCCACGCCCACTCCTCAGCTGCAGTCTAGTATTTAATTATATTTTCTAGCCTACTTTTCACATTTTGCAAAAATGAGGAAAAAGTAGACTTATGAGATCGGGCAAATGTGTGTCTGTCTGTCTGTCTGTCTGTCCTTCTGTCTGGCTGTGTGTGTGTGTGTGTGTCCCCCCCCTATCAACTCCTAAACGGCTGGAGCAATCAAAACAAAATTTGGTAGGAGTGAAGATATATACCAGAATATCTCACGGCCATATTTGAAAATAATGTCAATGTTACCAACTGCTGAAAAATCACAGTTGAAATTTGAGCTCCATGTTGAATATCTTGGAAGGTATAAATGGGAGCTATTTCAAAATTGGCACACGTAAAGATAATAATATTGCAGTTTAATTTCCAGGATCCCATACATGGCAGTGTTGCCAAAATGATTATAAGCCTGCTGATAGGTCCAATTTTAAATGCATATAACTTCTACACTATCGATTGGAATTCATCCAAATTTCGTATATGCTATGTGTACATAAACATATATGACTGAGCGTATTCTCAAGAGCCTCCATGGCTGCTAATTGTTAATAAATGCTCTCAATTTTTTTAATCCAAATACCCATATATCAGAAAGTATGTGAGCCGACAGCTTTAAACTATGCACACGTATAGTACCTGACATTCTATATTAATTTGGAGTAACTTACATACGTCAGTGCTACCAACATGATTCTAAGCCTGCTGAGAGGTCCAACTTTAAATACATGTAACTTCTATTCTATCATTTGGATTTCAACCAAATTTCGTGTGTGCTATGTGTACCATAACAGATATGACTATGCCGATTCTTAAGAATAACCAGGTCTGCCAACTGTTAAAAAAGCTGTCTCTATTTTTGTTACCCTAATATCAATATATCAGAAAGTATGCAAGCCAATAGCTCTAAACTTTGCACACGTATAGTACCTGACATTGTAGATTAATATGGAGTAACTAATATAAGCCTACGCCAGTGCTGCCAACATGATTCTAAGCCTGCTGATAGGTCCAATTTTAAAATGCATGTAACTTCTATACTAACTAATGGATTTCATTCAAAATTGACACAACAATAGATCAGATTATTTCATATTATTTCTGACCAATACATGTGTGTCATTGTTGCCAACATGATTTTACGCGCGCTGTTAGATCCAATGTTTAACTGCATGTAACGACAATGCTATCCATTGGACTTCAACCAAATTTTGTATTCTGTACCTTAAGAGATGGAACTAAGAATATATTCAGTCACCAGGGGCTGCCAACTGTAGTTCTCTATTAGGCTACATTATGCCAGGTATACAGTATTTCGAACTAATTAGAAATGTCGATATTACCAACTTAATTTTGTCATTTTTCTAGATAGATCCATATAGATTAATCATTGGCATGAATCTTACATTTTAAGAAAAGTAGGCTCTTTAGTTCGTCACGGAACTTCTTGTTCTACATTTCTCTTTGGAATTTCACAAAATCCTTTTGTACTATGAAAGCACTTATATGAATGAACAGATTTAGACAAAAAAAAAACACAAAAATTCAATATTTTATTGCCAGACTATCCCCTTAAAACGACAATAACTAACTATATTACACTGAAACATACGTAAGTGAAAACAAGACAGTCTTTTGACTAGTCAAGACTTCTTTAATTCACAAATATTATGGCATTGTTACTCTTGCAAGAAATGATGTTTATGATATTTAGAGACGGTATTAGTGGTATATTAGTATAATTTCATTCTAATAAGCAAAAATATTTGCCATAATAGCAAATTGTTTTGATCCGTATTGACAGAATAACTAAGAAGACACTTAAGTTAATTATACGCCAAATCAATACTAATTTAAGTGTGTTATTATTAGTATTGATTTGGCGTATAATTAACTTAAGTGTTTTCTTAATTTCATTCTAACAACTGAAGGAGTGGATCAAGAATTATGGCACCTTATCCTTGATAACACCATCCACTTAAGCAGATATTTTTCCAATCAGGTGGTGGAAAATTACCTGGGAATGGCAGTTCATCCTCCGCCGAGCGGTGAAAGGAGGATATATAGGGATATGGGTCGTTGTGGCCTGGCACAAAGTCGGTATTCCGTAACATCCCAAAAATGGTCTATGGGATTAAAATCAGGACTCTGTGTAGTCCAATCCATTAGTGGGATGCCATTATTGGCAATCCATCATCATCATCATCATCATCATCATCATCATCATCATCATCATCATCATCATCAACATCATCATCATCATCATCTTCGTATCCTTCCAGCGAACCGAGTAGGATGTTTATGAACGATTTGCCTCCATTTTGCTCTATCTTGGAGCACTTCCTGTCTTGTTATTGTTTCCCAGTCTTCTCCTCTAGTTTCCAGATCCTCCATAATCTGATCCAGCCATCTCTTCCTGGGCCATCCTATTGGTCGTTTCCCCTGCACATTTCTATCCAAATATTGCTTTGGCTTGCGGGTATCCTTCATCCTTTTCACATGTCCAAACCACTTTAGCCATGCAGTACTCTGCCTCTTTGCCATCGACAGACCCACCTGAATCTCATATTTGATGACCTCATTCTTAATTTTGTCTCTTCTAGTCTTCTGACCTCAAAAACTTTATCACACACACTTGTAATTTGTTCAGGTTTTCCTTATTAATTGGACAGCACTCCAAGATGTATGACATAATTGGCAGAAGATAGGTTTTAAATATGGTCTGTTTAGCCCTCATTGGCAAACAACTCTCCCAAAATTCGTGCAGTTTGGACGGATGCTAGGTCGTGTTAAAGTACACAATGGACGTCCCCTAGCTGATCTTTAAAGTTTTGGGGCGCATGTCAGAAGTTAAAATGTCAACAATAACTTGATCCATGGAATAAAATAGAATACCCCGTGTTGCGAATCTCGGATAGACAGAGATTGGGGCGAGTGTATTATTTATAGCAACCATCACCTGATACATGTGATTCCCTAAGCCAAATACAAAAATCCTACGCAGTAAGATTAATAAATCGCGATATGAATTTAAATAAAAGATAAGTCACAGAACATACAAATAATTTACATGGTATTAAATGTTATAAACAGCTCTCGGAACACTAATAGTGGCTATTAATTATGTACTATCTTAATCTTATTTTGGGGGCTGCGTAGCTCAGTCGGTAAAGGCGCTGAGATACTAACTGAAAAGGAGTGGGTTCGATCCCCACCCGGGAGGGGATTTTAGAAGCAAAACTACCACTTTCGGAAACACAAATAGCCCTGGGGTTCACTCAGCCTACACCAGAAATGAGTTCCAGGGTAATTCCTAGGAGCAAAGACGGCCGGGCTTGGAGCTGACAACTCCATCCCATCTAGTGCTGTTGTCACGAAGAGTGGAAGCCTCTACCTTCCACTACTCCCAGGGCCTCCATGGCCTGTACGGAGTTGGCTTTGCTTTAATCTTATTTTAATTGATACAGAAACGCTATCCTAGACTTAAACTAAGTTTTATAGTTTAGAATTACTTCTAGACCCGTGTGAAACAACCAGAAGGCCAATCCCTTTCTAAGAGAAACAAGACCTCACTGAAACACCGCCAACCCCGAATTCCACAGTGACTCTACAATCTGGCATTCGCCACACCCACGCCGTACCTCGTACATTGCAACATTCTTTGATTCATCACTCCACACAATGGCTTTCCGCTGTTCTATGGGCCAGTTTTGACGCTTCTAACACCACGCATGGCAGCGTTTGATATTGACCTCTGTGATGTGTGGCTTATGGTTGGTCACAGAAACCAAGTCATGATGCGAGGAGTAGACCCAAGAGTGATTCCTGTGCGATGGTGGAGATGGATGATACCTCATACAGCACTTTACAACACTCGAGGGTCCCTGGGGCCGGTATTGGGTTGTACGGCACGTCCAATCACGTTTCTACGTCACTCACTATAACACCAGACACTGTATAGATAGGGATGTTTAATAGGGTGTACATTTTGTACACATAATTCCAATAAAATCACCACGTTGATAGTGAGTTCAACAGAACGTCCCATTCTGCAGCCTCACGCTGTACGCAGACTACTGTGCCACGTGGTCCCTCGGTCATTAATCTTTACTTTCTCGACCGGGGCGTTGCCTCTTTGATCAGACACACAATTGCCCTCACGAGGCTAAGTGCACCCAGTTCCAGCCCTCACGTCAGTTTCTACATCAATGACGGAGCCGAGAATCGAACTCGGAGCCTCCTAGATGAGGGGAAAGCATGCTACACCACACACAACAGAACCTGCTTTGTTGTCTATAGAGAAAATAAAATATTCTTTACTTCTTTTACACCCAGGAAATTCAAGGAAATGACATTGACTCACATGGGTTTAGTGCCAAAAGGAACGCGATCTAAACGATTTAAGAAAAAATATAAAAATATGTGGAGATTGTTGATTTACATTGATGTCATCTGCTCCAAAAACTTATAACTATACATTAGTTATATTGGATCCATCCAAGAGATATTATTGGCATGCCATCCCCAGGGCATGACCATTTAAATTTCTGACTGAATTACCTACCTATTGAGGTACCATGACGCACTATCTTGAGAATTATTTTGTTAGTGGAGGTACATATAGAGACGTAACAAAACTTCAAGACACATCCCTCAAATATAGGGGATGAAAGTATTTTCTATATTCGAGGTATGTTCAAACGTCATTAGAGAACAGATATACACACTTACAGACAAAAGAACAGACAGACCGACAAACTCAAACTGAATCTTCTAACCTGGAAAATGGACGTTAAGTAGAATTTCGCTGGAATCTTCAGTTTTAGTGAAATTGAAGGAGCATATTTGAAATATCTATTTCAAACAAACTGTAGACTAATGGAATGAAACGAGGGGTAGATAACCATGCTGAAATAACAATTACTAAGTAAAAGGAAGAAACTAATATTTATAACGACCCTCGTACCTTCTTTGATACTGAATCTAAATTGCTTTTCTTTTTTGCAGATCTCCCGTATAGAGATGTGGATGCCCAACAAACACTACTTCACATTGGACCTGTCCAAGTTCCCCAAGACCGTGGTGAAGAGTGAGAACAAGGAGGTTTATGAACCTGTGGACAAGCCCTCAGGCATCATCCACGCCATGTTGGAACGCAGCAAGACGACCGCAAAGTTGTGACACCTTTCCTTTAACAAACCATATCTCATTCATATTCATTCTCATTACAAATCCATATCATAACAAGGAATCCAGAAATCTTTCTTTTGTTTTCGTGCTTTCGATTTTCGCAGTATTTTTGTTGTTCTCACTATTGTTTAAATTACAAAGTATTTTGTCACCATTATTTGAATTTACCAACATTTTGTCACCATTGTTCAAATTTTTGCTAATGTTTCAAAATTGTCATGCTTTGGTCAGGACCAACCCAATATATAAATCGATAAACACAACATATGATAAAATAGGTGTTTTATTATGCTTAATTGAATTTTCATCAGTGGTGTATATCTAAAAATTAAAAGCACCATAGCTGTAAAACAAGATGTTCAGTAAAGAACATATAGCCTACCTTCTTCTAAATGTATGGGTATATTTATATTGTGAAGGAGTATAATTGAATATTAGCTGTAGTAGTAGCTCGTTGAAATACAACGTGGAGTATTATACGTTGATTGATGGATTATTTTATTGATTGTGATAATATCGACATATTGCAACGTTTAACTACAACACAAACAGAAGCCACCAAATTACAACATAGAATTCACAGTAGAAGACAACAAGACGAGGTAAATTTTAATGGTAACATGAACCAAGAGCAATATAGACATAACAAATACAGTAATAATAATCAACAACTTCAACTTGAATTATAGACAGATTCGATTGACTTTAAACCAAGACCACTTCTCGACCTAATCCCTATACCAGTTGACATTACATGAACATTCAAGATATCATACAGGGCACCAGGAAATGTTCTCCGCAGTGCCTACATGCATCTGCGAGAGCTAATATCAGTAGTTACGAAGGCAGCTTTTATGCCCAAGATCGCGGGTTCAAACCCGGCCGAAGTCGTCGGATTTTTAAGAGCGTAAAAATCCCCCAGTATGCCTTCCTTTGGAGGGGAAATAAAGCCGGCGGTCCCATGTCATAGATTTATGGCAAGTTAAAGAACCTTCCACTAATTACACCTGTGTGAAGCTAAATTAACTTATAGGTTAAACAACACTCTTATGGTTCCTACGTTCGTCGACAGGAGCCGACTGCGGTGGCGTCTAGTTGCCAAGTTCTGAACTAGTAGTTGTTGACGGTGGCGTTTGGTGGCAAAAGTAGGAACTACTTGAAAATCAATGTCTGCAGTCCTTATTGAATTAAAAACAGATAACACACACTAATACAGACATCACAATTAACACCGGTTATCAGACAGATTCTACACACGCCCAATGTACACGGGGCTACATGACCACGTTGTCGCTGCCCCCTAAACTAAGGAACCAACCAACCAACCTACGTTGGCAGCACGACTATCGCTTGTATCAGAACAAACAACTAGTAAACTTTGTACTCACTACAGCCATTCATAACAGATGCTGGAAGTGCTTATGACACATACGCTCGCTAATTGCAACACACACTGACAATTTCAACAGCCTACAGCCCACACGAGTGGGATTCACCCTGTCAAGGACACCGTGCTGCCAACTAAACTGCTGATGCTAACTCTGGCAGGAGCTGGCAGTCACTGCGGAGAACATTTCCTGACGCCCTGTATTTAAATAATACAAATTTTAACTACGGTATATCTGATAATATTTTCATACAATCAGCATTTTTTAAGTTCAATACATGAATAACCAATTTCATAAATGGTTTTTTAAGGACGTACATTTTTATGAGAATTGCAAATTCAAAATTGTTATTCTTAGAGTAAAGTTTTATTTACTATAAAGGTTTTTCGTAATGCCCTATTTAGTAAGTTAGAGCTCAGCGACCCATGCTGACGAAGACCCCATTGAAGGGTTAAAAATATGTTACAACAAAAATATCATTACAGTAAATGGAACCCTATTACACATCGTACATTAGGGTTGTAGTTTGTTACCAAATGAAAAATTAATTACATGATAAATTATGAGATTAATTTTTGAAAAATAAGATGAAGTCGAGCTAAAAACTGCTTATAACAACATTTTTTCGTGAATATGTGATAAAGTGGTTTGGAAAATTTCAAGTTGCAGAAATTTAAGTGACAGTTCAAGTTGTACCTGGCTTTACCAAACACAGAGCATTCAAACAACAGGTGATCTATTGTTTGAGGAGAATCACAAAAACAGGAATAACCATCTACAATTTTAATTTTAAATCGTTCGAAATAGAATTTAAAACGCCCGTGACCAGTTAAGAATTGAGTAAGTTCAAAATTCGGCACAAACATCTTACACCGGAGCCTATGGTGAACTTCTGAAAAAAATATATTTCTTGTGACAATAAATATCAAAACATTACAGTATTAAGAGGTGTCCTTAGAAAAGTTAATTAATACGAAGTTAATACGTTTATTAAACACATTATACATTATGGTCAAGGTTTATACTTTATATAATAATACATTACCTACTAGTAAAACACTAAGCTGTTTTTTGTACACACGAGATTGTGAAAACGACTGGCTTCGTAAGACATTCTAACGAAAGCTCTTGGCCTCTAGATTTGCAGAGTGTCTTTAAAATAAACAATATATTACCGTATATTTTTAAATTAATATAGAAAATAGCAGAATTCTTGCCCCTCACGCATGCGCACAATCCGCCTGGGGTCATGACAGAATGGCGGTGAGAAGTCCATTAAAATGTAAGTTATTTAATAAGCTTCCATGTAATTGAAAACATACATTAACCAAGTTCTGACAATAAAATATAATAACAGTATGAACGTATACGAATGTACAACATTGATTTATTTGGATAATAAAATGGATTATTTCCTTCAGACAGCGGCTTTTGAATATAATGAATGGCTGCGTCTGCTGCTATACATGAGTGCGCGAGTAGCCACGTGGTTAAGGCAACTGACTGTTGTTCCTAAAAGCGCCGGTTCGATCCCAGCCCTCGCTAGTATTTTTTTTTTTTACCACTGAAATATTGTTTAATCAAGGAGTATTAGTAAGGTTTTATGTCTGTCAAAGATACTTATTTCTACATTCCCTCTAAATACGTTTTATTTCCGTTTTACCATTGCATTGCAGCATGTGATCAAAAGAGTAAACTGTTGTCCGCAGTACGCCGTTTAAATATCTGCAATCAGTTCCTATAACTGACAACAGATGGCAGTACATCGCCCATATAGTTCCAGTAACTGACAGCAGATGGCAACACCATTGCATCGATATTATTTAAAACACAAGACATGGCACGTTTTCACGTGATAGAAAATTATAATGGAGGGGATATTTAAGAAGGGAAATGTTGAGGAACATTAACCGACAGTTGAATGTGTAGGCTAGGTTGTTTATGTAACTTAATATTGCAATTTCTTCCCAATGCTTCGGTGGTCAAGTTATTAGCGTCCTAGACTAAAGGTTATAATTATGCATCGTCGATATACTCTTAAATTATTAAAGAAAAAGTAGTTTTCGAGGCACTCGCGCGTGTCCACAATTGCTTTCGCCATGAGAGACACTTGGCAAATATAATTCGTTTGAAGGGCTCCGACATCGTGGTCACTCAGCCCCGTGTACTTGGGTGTGTATGTGTGAAATTTTCTCTGATAACCTGTGTTATTATGATGGCTGCATTACTGTGTGTATTTGCAATTAAGGTGGTAAATGGCAAGGAGACGGCCAAGGCCTTAAGTTAGGAACCATCCCGGTATTTGCCTTAAGTGAAAGTGGGAAACCACTGAAAACCACATCCAAGATTGTCGAGGTGGGAATGAAACCTTCCTCTTCTTAGTTATAGCTCAAGAGACTGAATGTGCCCCGTTTTTGCCCTCAGACCAGAATTAAATTTCTTGGCAGAGCAGGAAATGTAACCCGGGTCTCCGGGGCGATAGACAAGAATAGGTGGGCCTCCATGTGTTAATACGATTTTTGACATGCACGGGACATAGAATTCAAAAACTGCCTCCATTAGGGTGACTGTCGAAGTGAGTATTGAGTATAGGCCTATGGTCATTCCAGTAGTTGGCGAAGTGATTCTATGTTCCCCTGCAAAATGTACTGCCATAACCTATAACAGGTGATGGAAATTGCTTATTTAGAGCAGTTTCGTACTGTTTATAACAAAATAAAGAACGTCATTCTGAGCTGCGTTTTCAAGCTATTGCAAAAAAATTCGCTGGCAGGAACAATTATAAGGAATTTATTTTAAGCGATCAGTCTCATCGCATTCTCCTCACCAACCAACTTGAGTATGAAAGTCTCAGGACGGTCATGTTGAACTTCATTGTATAAGACAATTGTTTAATGATTATGTGTTTAGAGTACTAAGTCTAACTACGCAGTTGATTTCGGCAATGGAAGTATTATTTGCCATTTAATATTTAGTGGCTCCGTTATTGCAGGACACTATAGTGTTATCGAATAATACGAAGCCACATTTAAAATCCAATATAAATAGGCCATTTCAGAAACAATTCCAGATATTATGCAGTACAGTGTACTGTAAGGTCGTTGACGATCAAATGTAAACATTGTTCTACATTGTATTTCTCTTGCGTAAAATCTATGCGTGGTTACTTTGGTCTTTACTGTTGTGAGGGTAAAATTGATCTGCTGGAATATAAAATATTTGCCAAGCTGCAACATTGTAATGATATTAATTTAAAAGTCATTGAACTTATATCCAGTAGTTCAAACACATACATCAGCGTTAACAGATTGGATACTGAAGATGAAAGCCAACTACTTCATTTCCCTATTATTGAATTTTTCAATTCCTTGGAATTAAGTGATTCGCCTCCACATACTTCGAACGTTTGAGCCGTAGATATGCTCCTTAGAAATCTGAACGTTTCTCAAGGGCTCATATATGGTAATATATTAATTGTAAGAAATATGTAAGAAATCGCTTGGATTCGGATATATAGGTGCAGTAATATTAGGCAGAGAGCTCAAATCCTACGACTTGATTTAACACCTTCCGATAAAACACTTGCAGGTACAGTACATTTTCTTTTAATAGGCAACAATGTCCTATTCGCTCGGCCTACTTTATCACAATCAATCAAGCTCAAGGAGAAACTCTTGAACGTATTGGGCTATTTACCTCATCACGTTTTCAGTCATGACCAGCAGGATAGTGAAGGTGCAAAAAAGGTCCTGTATGGGATGGTAAAGAATAAGAGGAGGAAGGATTCTACGGATTATGTTAGAATGGTGAACAAAAGGGGACAAGAGATAGAAAATAGGGAAGAACTGAAGAAAATGTGGAAAGAATATTTTGAAGAACTCCTGAACCCAAATGGAAACCACGGAAAGGAGGAAGAAATCGGGGAAGAGGTACAGTAGATGAACTGCAAACAGAAAAGGACTTCACATGGAAAGAAATGGAAGATGCAGTGAGGAAGATGAAAGGAGGGAAGGCACCGGGTGTGGATGAGTTGAGTGTGGAGATGGTGAGAGCAGCAGGAGAGGTGGGTATACAATGGATGTACCGAGTGATGAAGACAGCATGGAAGGAAAGGAAGACCCCAGAGGACTGGAAAATGGGAATAATTGTCCCGATCTTCAAGAAAGGTAGTAGAACAGAATGCAGAAACTATCGGGGAATAACACTGATGAGTCATTGTGCAAAGTTGTTTGAGAAAGTTTTGGAAATGAGAATTAGGACAAGGATAGAAGGAGGGATGACGAAAGAACAGCATGGCTTCAGATCAGGAAGGTCCACAGTGGATTTGATTTTTGCTGTAAGGCAGTTACAAGAACAGCACTATGAGTATGGAACAGATCTACTGATGGCCTTCCTGGACATTGAGAAAGCATATGACAGTGTATGCAGAAACAAAGTATGGAAGTCCCTGGAGGATAGAGGAATATAAAAATGGACTATAAGGAGGATAAAGGAGATGTACAAGGGAAGCGTGAGCTGTGTGAAAGTGGGAGGAGAGAGATCGGACTGGTTGGAACAGAGAAACGGCCTGAAACAAGGAAGTGCACTGTCACCGTTACTTTTCATTGTGGTGATGGACGACATAATGACCCGAGTGGCACAAGTAATTGGGTAAGGAAAGATGAAAGCAATGGTGCTTGCAGATGATTTGTTGATTTGGGGAAACAAGGAGGAGGAGGTACAGGAACAGTTGGACGTGTGGGAAGGAATAATACAAGGGTATGGGATGAAATTTAGCATAAATAAGAGTGAGATGGTGATCACAACAAGGAAGAAGGAAAGAACCACAACAGGAATAACAATTGGTGGGGAACAGCTGAAGGAAGTGGAGAGTTTCAAGTATCTGGGAAGCCTGATACAAGAGAATGGAAGAAACGATAGAGAAATAAATGAGCGGGGGAGACAGGCAGAGGCATTCCGGAGGAGTGTGAGAAGCATGTTATGGAGCAAGAATGTCCCTCAGAACAGCAAAAAGATCATATATCGGACGTACTATGTCACTATCCTGACGTATGCCTCGGAGACCTGGGTTATGAAAGGAAGGGAGAAGAGCAAAATACAGGCCAGTGAGATGAGGTTCTTGAGAAGCAGTATTGGAGCTACAAAGATGGACAGAATAAGAAATGAGAGGACCGGAGAATTAATGAAGGATGAACCATTACAGGATGGTATAGAGAAATCTAGACTTAGATGGTATGGACATGTAAAACGAATGGAGGAGAAGAGGATACCCAGGAGAATACACGAGACGAAGTGGGAAGGAAAGAGACCAAGAGGGAGACCGAGAGACAGGTGGCTGAAGGGGGAGGAAGAAATCGTGAAGAAGAGAGAAGACTGGACAAGGGTGGAGGCTGAGAGATGGTGGGAAGACAGAAGACGTTGGAGAGGCTTGTGTTCCAAACAGACCCGGCCAGTGGCTGGAAACTGTGCAAGATGATGATGACCTCATCACGTTTTCAGTCATGACCAGCAATATATTGCAATGCTGAGAGTGCTATCTTTTGACGCCCTTAAAGTTGCAATAGTGCTAAAAAGTAATCGTACAAAGAATGTAACTTATATAAGAAGCTTCTTCAGAATTTTTTTTCCATTGTCCGTCATGTTTTGACGGGTTTCATCTAGTACAGTATAAAGAATGTTATTCGGTTAACGTGTCACAAGCTCTTTTGCCGGTAGTAGGCTACCGCGTATCAACGACAACGATTGGAATTCTCTGTGGTAGTATGTTGAAATATGTGGTATTATAATTATATATAATATTTTCCATTGAAAATACACACTATATGCTTAACATTATAACGTCTGAGTTATTAAAAACAATACATATAAAATCAAGTAAAAAAACCCGCCTGGGTGTGATGAAAGTTCGTGTGAAACTCCTAAACAAACCAATTTTTCCGCCATTGCAAGAGTTTAACAGTCTTCCTCCGTTTTAATGATGCTTTAGAGAGTTAAGTGGTCAGATTTGGCCATTTAACGTACATTAATTGCTTGTTAGTTGTAAGTCAACGAGTACAAATTTAAATACTCTTTAACGATGAATTAAGGGATAATTGACGTTGGTGAAAACGCCCATCAGCCTCGTGAGAGCAACTGTTTAAATATTTCCTGATTTTATGATAGCCTCGCAATGAATGTTTTGTAAGCTCAGGCTCAGAAAAAGCTTTCTCGAAAGCTCAGATAATCTTAGGGTTGGCGACTAGGTGTTGATTATGATGATGAGAGCTGAAATACACTACTGATTAGCATAATTTATCGTATTAATTTATTTAAAAGGTGTAAGATAAACTATATGTTGATTTATTATAATGTATTATAATTATTATATAATAAATATTTACCTACATATTAAGTGGTTGTGTTTTCATCCATTTTGATCTCTATACCCTCTCACAATAGGACTCTATGAAGACTAAGTAGTCACCCTCCATTTTTATTCCTTGCTGTATGGTAATTTATGTGAGCAGACATTAAACATAACACTGAAATAGGGATTATCGACAGTAAATCAAGTCATATATCTTTAGTACAATATTGAAGTATTAAAGCCATTTTTCATCTTTGCCTAGTTTTATCAACCCGTTGAGCGCTTCGACCGTATATAAACGTTGCAAAAGAACTTTTATGTTCGACGATGTCGAAATGTAAATATTATACGTCAGGAAACTGTATCATAATGAGGGCCATTAATGTACTACTTTTCATTATGATACAGTTCCTCCAACCAAACAGAGCTCAAGATTTTCATTCATTAACAAATTAGGCAAGGATAGCTTCGCACATGCACTCAAAATGCAACATGTCGGACATGAATTACATGATTTGAAAGTTGACGATGTAAAAGATATCGGGTCAACCATTGTAGTTACAATCCCAAACACAAAGATAAAATCAGCACGATTTACGGCAACAAGAAAATACTATGAATTATGCAAGACATTTAGGAATCTACGTCCAGAAGTTTGCAACACACTATCCTTCTACCCTAGCCTATATTAATTACTGACATGGAAAGTGTGTAAACAAACTGTGGAATATTGCAAAATAAATAGCAATGTATCTTAATATCCGCAACTTTAATTTCTACACAGGGCATTGCATTCGTATGATTTTGCCGACAATTTTAGTGAATGCTGCTGTTGATATAAAGCACACTAGAACGTGATGGACGCAGCATGCATATGCCATTTGATTCACAGAAATTACAACTCAGCTCTCTGATCAGTAAAGGGATTTCTTATGGGAAACTCATGACTGTTCTATTTGGGAATCCATTGATTTGCCTTCCGTTGACATTCCTTACCATCGAATTTGAAGAATAACTAGTTGATAATACGATACATTTTAATTTCAAAGCGTTTGTAACAGCCTATTTTGTGTTATTTGACCAAAATTACAAAATGATCCCACATAGTACCAGTGCGCTATCTGTTAGTGCTAGTTCAGGATAAACAATGTTTCAAAGCTTTAGAATTCGTTATTGGGTAGAGGGAAAATGCTGAGCCCACCAAGAAGAAGAATTCAACCGACAGAATCTCGATATATATTCATGAATATTTATGTTAGAACTTATAATAAAGTTATAATTATCGTCGAACATAAACAGTCGTAATTAATGGTAATTATTGCCATTATAGGCTCGTTGCATAATATACCTGCTGTAGTACCGTTTCCGATTAGGATTACATATATTCTTCATTGGCTTTTGAGTACCGAGTCGATCTTTGGCATATACTGCCATCATTCTATTGGGCATTATGTTGTACCAGGAGCGTAAAACTCCTCGCAAACTGGGGGGGGGGATTTATAAACTGCAGTTGTCTACCTACCAGTTAGTTATTGTTGTTTTAAGGTGCGGAACTACGAGGTCATCTGCCCCCTCTCCCCTCCCCACCTCCCACTACCTACCAGAGAGAACTACTTTTCGTTTTAGGCTTTAAAGCTTGACATAACACGGTAATATAGGCCTAACGCTACGTTAATACAGTTAATTGTATTCATTATTTCTAATAATTACTAAGCATTCGGAAGCCAAGCTAAGTTTAATAAAATCACAAGTTTTTGATAAATATTATGGAATGCAAACACATTTGCCATTGGAAACAAATGTCATAAATATCCGTATTGACAGTAGAATCTCTCTATATATAACAAGATGTTCAGTAAAGAACATATAGCCTACTTTCTCCTAAATGTATAAGTATAGTTATAACTCGTTGTTATTATCAAAGAGTATAATAGAACTATTCTTTGTTGAAGACCTTAGAAACGATTTACCTCTACCAAACGCCACAACCTAGATAAAAACTGCTACCATCATTGAAGAAAGAAAGATAAGAAGTATATCAAGAATGTTATGGATCTGGAGACATAATCGACCGGACTGGCTGCGTGGCTCAGCGGTAACGTTCTCGCTTGCTGGGCCCTAGGTTGCAGGTTCGTATCCTGGTGCAGTCAGCTGGCATTTGAGGGTGCACAAATGCGAGGGAGCCGTGTCAGTACATTTACTGGCACGTTAAAGATCCCCTTCGGGCCAAAATTCCGGCACCCCGGTGTCTCTAAAAGCAGCAGTAGTTAAAAGGAATGTAAAACCAATAACATTATTATTATTATTATTATTATTATTATTATTATTATTATTATTATTATTATTATTATTATTACATATACGACCTGCCGTGGGCAACATCCAACTTTGAGTTGAGGCATGTCTTTACACGTCTGGTTGTGCATGGCTTTCACAACCCTAATTGAAAAAAAAGGAAGGAAGATTGTAGTTTTACGTGACCGTGAATCTTGTGATTATGAGCCACGGGACCTCCTTTTTACGTGGAATCCGAACCACAGGACATGGCATTTCACTTCGAAAATCTCACTTGCATTGACCGGGAATCGAAAACCCTAATTGAATTAACAAATCTTTCCATGACCCTACAGAGACGTGTGTATACAAACTACTATGTGAAATCGTTTTGTTCTTTACTTCAAATAACATTTTCAAGTAACGCAAAATAGGCTGTTACAAACCCTTTAAAATAAAAAGTAAAAATGTATCGTAGTATCATCATGTCATTCTTCAAATTCGATGCGCATAGAATGCCAATGGTATAGTAATCAATGGAGCCCCACGTAGACTAGTCGTGGCATCTAGTGGTGAAATATCGAACAATATAATCCTAACAGAGCGAGTGCATTCTAGCGGCCAGAAGAAGAAACTTTTCAATAAAATCTGGAAGTTAATAAGTAGGTCGACGTGCAGTTACCTTTTTGGCAGCTAGATGTCTCGAGTAAATCTGCTGGCGAATTATGTTTTAATTAAATATATATTTTACACCATAATATGCACAATATAACGCTTAATTTTAAAACATCTGAGTCATTACAAAACAATAAACATATAACATTTCAAGCAAAAAACCTAGCTCTGATCGGGTTTGAACCATAGGCATTTGAGCGATAGGCTAACGCTCTACCACTGAGCTAATTGTGTCAACGAATATCGTTCTGTATAAAATGACTTACATAGAACTTGTTAGCAAATAAATATTTATACTAAACGATTTCATCACTGGAGTATATTATTTATATATAAAGCATTTCATACAAAGTTTATTTATTTTGTATCAGTACGCTATATTGCATGCAATACTCAAATTAGTGAAATATAAGTCAGGCACAAGATATCCGCTGCCATCTTGTCTTATTACTGAATCAGCTCAGCTTTTTAAAATCACGTCTGCACTATAGTATTACAAAATAAACTTTTAATTTCGAACGTGCCTCTTCCTTTAGAACAGTTAAAACGATTCTCGGCTCGATAATCGGAACTGGTGGGTCCCATGATATGGATTATAAAGTTTGCATAATTCGCACGGCCGCCATCCTGAAATGGTATGGCGGACGACTTTGTAGTTTGGTCAAAAGACGCATCCTATACGAAGGTATGTTGTTACCAAATTTGGTAGAGATCGGATGATTTGGTTAGTTGTTATTTGATTTTACGTTTTGAACGTTTGAGTGGCCGCCATTCAGTTTTAGTAAAGATGGCGGCGATATAAAACATGACACTGAGGTGTCCTTTGCTAGTGCTACCTTTGTACCAAATTTCGTTCAATTCGCATTCACCGTGTTCGAATTGATAGGGGGGGGACAGACATTCAGAGTACACACACTCACACACACACAGACACACACACACACAGACTCACACACACACAGACTCACACACACACATACACACACACAGACAGATACACTTTTTTCGCCCTGTGTTGATCTCATAAGTCTACTTTCATTTTTTGCAAAAATCGAAAGTAGGCTAAAAATGAAAGTTTGTCTGTTTTTTTTCTGAATTTCCACGGAAATTTGATTTATTAATGCGTTTTAGACTGGTTTATGACGGTTGCGCGCAAAATCAAAAATTTTGTCTGTCTGTCTGCTTGTCTGTGTACAACTTTGCACGCGCATCACTTGAGAACGGCAGAGTGGAACAACGTAAAATTTGGTACAGATGTCCATTAGAGGCACGAAAGTAATCATTGATGTAGCTCTTCTCCATACCTCTCATAAAAGAGGGCCTACCCCCGTAAAATGCATGCTGAAATGGGCATAGAAAGACGAGACAAAACCCATTTTCAGCGTCACAATGTGATAAACAAAACTCGGGAGCCCTACGGACCCCGAAAACCACATTTTAAGATCCTAAAACAAACAGTTTTTGAGATATTCCCAGAAAACCAATTTCATTTATTAAGCTACTAGCAGAAGTACCCGTTCTTCGAACGGTGTTCGGTGTTAACACCAGACATTATCTATTGAGCTACTGTTGCAATGGTTAGGGGTTTGTCATTCCTTCATAAGTTTATCAGAACGAAGTTAGTTTCCTGGGAATATCACACACACTGTTAATTTAAGGGCCTTAAAATGTGGTTTTCGGAGACCCTTTATAGACTCCCGAATTTTGTGTCTCATATTGAGAAGCGCAACATATGCTTTGGTCGTCCTTCTAGGATAATTTTGTATTTCGCCTATTTCAGCATGTATTTTGAGAAGTTTTCCCTATATCCACCCTTCCACTGTGTGAAAAGTACGGTGAAGAGTTTTATAAATGATTGGTGTATTGACTCACGGTTACCATACCTAAATTTACGATGCACCAAGCATCCGAACACGAGTTATAGGCGTAAATAAAGTTACACAGAAAGACAGACAGACAATTCTATTGTCTACAACGTATCACCCAGATATCCAAATATGGGTATATCTACCATACGTATTGTTTTAGATCCCTTATTTGGGGGTAGCAGGATCTAAAACGGAAGAGTTATTGTGTTGATTTAGAAGAAGGTGTCTAAAAGGGGGTAGCTTCCCGTAGTCGGGCAAGCTGATCAGTGTAGAGTGTTGTTTAGTGTTAGGGGGCTCCTATAAATAATGTAGGAGTGTTTTAGGGGATGGAACTGAATGCAAGGGTCACTGTGCTGGTCGCCCGGCTGTCTGGTTAGATAATCGACTTGTACGTGTCAGCTATATGGCGCGGGCCGCTCCTAGCAGGCAGGCCGGTACGGGAATACGATGATGCTTGCCTTAGCAAGTATCTGGCTACTATAAGTCACGTCTAATAGTGACGGAGGGTACAGGAAGGGAGTTAGGGCGTGAAGAAGCGTGTAAACAGTAATGCAGGTGTATGTACTGACCAAGTGTTTATTGGTCAGTAATAATGGATATGTGAGTCCCTTTTAAGGGATGTAGTGATGTTACAATGTGTACAAACTTGTCTATACAAATTGGGAGTAAGGTTACAAAGTTATAGGATTCTGAACACGTTCTGACTCACTCACCTGATGATACCAGCGTAGCCTTCGGCCGTCACACTATAAAACTGATAATTGATTGAGAGCTTGACCTGATTAAGACGCCTTCTTATACTCTTCGGCGCTATGCTGTCAGCATTGTGATGGCATAGCTGCCCTAGTTAATAGTGTGTCGATGTTTGTAGTAGTTGTGCAAGGATTGGGCCAGCTTTCCAGGATTGCAAGCTGTCCTTGCGGCTTTGATAGCTGTTGGTCTGGCTTTACAAGGATTGCCAGTTAGGAGATTTAAGTAGATGATGGGGGGATGGTCTCCAAGGGGTGCATACCCCTGGGGTACTGTACAAGCCTCTTTCCCTATTTAGTTCGCGTCCCCGCGAACGGGAACGGAACTTGGGGTTGGGATGTTGATGTTATAGATGTAGTCGATGTGGTTATTTTTGAAGTCCCCTCGTATCTTCTTGTAGATGTTTTCCTCCTCGTCGTCGTCGTCGTCGTCGTGTGGTGATGTGTGTGCGTGAGATCAGCTCGTGTTCAGAGGGGAGGGTTATGGGATGTACAGATATATATATATATATATATATATATATATAAAACACTGACATTGACATTGAGAAAAAAAATTGACATTGCCATTGTTGGCATATTGCAAGTTTCACAAAGAAGGAAAAAAAAACATGGTTTTGATACTTATCCGTTACATTGTTGTGCAGGGAGGAAAAACCCAGCTAGACGAGGAATTGTGCCGTCTGGTTTTATTTTGGGGAAAAAGTGCTCCCTGCTAAGAGAAAGATAGAAGAGAATAGAAAAAATGGGTGTTCCAGGGTATAATTTAAAGGAAATATTCAAACTGCATTTATTGATGTGGGGTAAAACGGAACACCCTGACAAATGGGGAAGTTAGAAGAAAGAAAAATGAAAGATAACAAATCATGGACATTATTTACGTATGCTATTAACAAACGAACAAAAAAAGTATAGACATCGTGTACATGTGATTTTAACAATGTGAGGTTGCAAAGTATTATATATACGTTAATTTCTAGTGGACTAGTTGCCCGTGGGCACATAAATTTGTGTTAAACTATAATCTTACATTTATCAATTACAATTACCTTACGGACTAACTTAAGCGCGCTAAATGTCTTATTATTCTAGTCGTTGGTACCTCGCGTGCACGCTACTCGTTTGTTCGTACGCGCCGTCTCACGGCTAATCCTTCACGGCCACTACCTGGTACGGTTTAGTGGTCGTACCGCTTGTAATGTATGTTTACTCTGTGAAGCATTCCCTGTGGGCGAATGCTTTCACACTTGGCCATGAGAGTCGCCGCCACAAGTCGGTTGCGCTCTCATCGCCGTAAGTTGCGTCGCATTTTGACGCTTTATGTGTTTCTGTTTTATGCTGATCTGTCAGCAAGCCTGATGCCCCACAGGCACCATTCCTGCTGTGCAGATTTTTGAAGTGTAGCTGTAAAAAAAAAATGTGGTGAGTGTGTAGATGGAGATGGATATTAAATATAAATTAGTGCGCACAGGTGTAATACAATAGTAAGAGGCCATTATTAGCATGCTGCTTGCTATATGGCAGCAAAATCATAATCACCCGTGTCATATTCTTGGTGACAATGCCTGAAAAGAAATGGAGAGGTTAATAAAACGTTTAAATTGCCTATTTTCCATGCCGCTTCCTGTGGTAGTGTATCCACAGTCTGAAGCTCTTTTGACCTGTGAAAAAATGGCATGGTTAGTATTAATCGGTGTATGGCCGGGCTTACCCTATACGGTGCCGTAATATCCTTTCTTAATGTGTTGTCGGTCTTACCCCGGTAGCGGAATTTTGGATACCGGGTGCCGAAATTTTACCTTAATATATATATATATAAAAATTGCCTTAAATGTAGACTTATGCTGTATTATAATGACTTATCACTAGTTATCATGAATTGTCATGAGTTGTCGGACTTATCCTGATGACGGGTTTGTGGGTCATCAGGCGTCGAACGGCTTAATACTATTTACCTTACTTATGGTAAAAAAATGGCTGCTATGACTAAGCCGAATAGATGGCCTTACTCTAATGCCGAAATGTGCTGTGCCATTACCTGGCAACAGCGGTTAATAAATTTGCTTAATCCTAGGTTGCGTGTCAAATGCAACCGTCTTACAGCTAAATTTGGACCGGAACGATCGCCTGAGGCAATTTACTTCCTCAGGACACCCCCCGCACGAGTCCTTGAAACACCGGTTGTCTCTAGGGTCGCTGGATTCCGTTCCCTTAATTCTAGATGTCGACGTTTATCAACTAGTATTAACCTAGTCGCAGGCGGCTTACGGTGCCCCTGAGCAAACCGTTTCGCCTGCCGTACCATCCCGCTCGTTGCCATTGTTGTCGATATGTTGTCATAGTTGGGTTTGCCCACTGTAACCCCTGTAGACAGCTCGTTGCATGTCTATTTAATGCCCTCCGGTTGCCCGATGCGTCGCCATTTAGGTGGGCATTGGACATCGTCCAATGGCATAATATTATCTTCGCCTTCGTCGGCAATCGTAGTCTGCTTTTCGCAGTAATATTCGCCTGTATCGGCCGCAGTAGTATGCTTTTCGCATTAATATTTCATTTCGCCTTTATAGGCCGCAGTATTATGCTTTTCGCATTAATATTTCATTTCGCCTTTATAGGCCGCAGTAATATTTCACTCCAACGCACAGGAGTCTTGCTTCCCGCTATAGAAGCTTTACCTACTTAATTTTAACTAGAAGTCTAGTCATAATGGGGTCGTCTCTAGGGTCATCCCCTGAGTCCGGCGCGGAGTGAGCTATTTCTCCCACCATCCTCAGAAAGACTTCCCTGCAGGTCTTGGCTTCGACGCCCGTGGCACATAGTGGGTGTAACTGTCTCCGACAAGGGGGATAGGCTAGATGCACCTCTAGATCTTGACGTTTGCCCGTGCCAGGCCGCGAGTGCCTCGACCTTACGTGGTTCGTCTGTTTGGTCTGGTCGTGAAGTTAAGTAAGGTCACTGAGCTGTTGAGCCAACTGGGGTAAGGGTCCACATCACCTTCCCCACTCTCAAAGTGTGGTGCCTTTGGCCTTCGGCTTGTGCCGCTATCATCCATCAGAGTGTTTCAGATTCCTTTACCTTTAAAAAAATATGGGCGTAACCTTTGTAAATGATGTAAAAATGTAAAATGTAAAATATTTCCAGTGTTATGGGGTTGTAAGGCTTCTAAGTACATAGACTACTTCTGGTCTACCATTGCTACGTCAGCTTTCCAGCAATAATGCTCTGTTAACCCTTTATGGAGGTGTTAGTAGGGTCTATGACGTCAGGTACCCTGTTATTAGGCTCTGGGGGTAGTTATTTGTAGAGTGGGCTGAAAGCATGGTAGGAAGAGGTTATGCATCTTTGGGCTCAAATAAATGGTAGCCTTGAGCCGGTAATGCTACTAGGAGTGCTCCTACAATGAGTGGACTGGGGCAGGTAATTCCCGGGATTGCAAAGATATGAAAATTCCATGCAGGTTTGATAGTAATACCCCTGGTAAATGGATGGGATACTCATGCATGTATCTGGATATGAGGCGTCTGCACTCATGTACGGATAGGTGTAGGTTGAGGCATAATACCAATATATTCCTGTCATGCGGGAGTATTTAATTAACAAAAAGTGGTTAATATATATAATTGTGGCCTCATCTCTCATTTGGAGATGCGCATTATGCTTATTTAATGTTTGCCGACCCACCCCTAATACTCAGGTGGTAGCATCGTGATCCAAGGCTTAGTAGGCCTTCTCTTTAGACGCATGAAGTCTATCAACCCCTTGTGTATACTCTGTAATGTAGTGTAGCTGTTTTGGTCGTGTTCATGTGTCTGCGTCGGTTATGTTGGACGTGAGAAGGTTATTGGAAGGGAGTGAGGTGGTACGCTGGTAGCCTGTTCTCCTGTCATCCTCCCTTGGTCCATGTTGGCTTTCTATCCGCGCCTTGGGATAGTAAAGCTTCCCGACCTAATCTGGTCTGCCATTTGTAGTGTGAATGTGGCCAGTGGTCGTAGTGCGACTGGCCATGTCCTAATCGCCTGGAATGATTTATTTTGGGAATAGAATCGCGAAAAGAAGTTATTGGGGGGGGGGAGGTCTTGTGTCCTCAGAGCCCCTGTCTGTGTTCGCTTCTAATTAGTGAGCGCGTGTGTGTGTGCCTATGTTCCGCTACACCATGCGGACGGTTGGTCTGTTACAGGCTAAGTCGTAATATGTATCGCGTGTATGGGCAGGAGGTGCCTGTGGCCTGTCAACGTCTTGTCCATTGCTACATGCTTTTGCAGTGTTAAAAAAATGTATGTTATTATGATTGTTTTGCGTTTTTAATGTCATGGTCAATGCCGGTAAACAATAGTGTCTTGTCACCATCGATATGGCAATGTGACCAAGTCTGCCAGTCAGCAGTTTGTATGTGTAATGTCAGGCTGGGATGTTATGTATGTCATCCGCTGGCATGTGCTTTCCTGCACGTATGCAAGTGTTGTCATTGTTTTAGATTCCTGGCGGACTTAATGTAGCAATTCGTACTATTTGCTAATACTATTGTGTGGTCACTATTCCGTAAGACCTTTGTCTTATGAAATTTCTATGCCTGTGTCTGGGAAGTCTATTTTCCCTGTCAGGTGTCACTGAAATTCTATGCCTGGCCTTTGGCCGAAGGGAATGTAGTATTATCTGGTCATGTATTTGTATGGGCCAATTTCGGTGTGGTTGGCAGCCTGGGTGATTGCTTTCCCTGGTGTCTAATGTTTACTGGGATTGGAACCCGTGATCTCATGTCATTCTCTGTGTTATATGTCTGCGTTGTTCATGTTTTGTGCGCTCCTTGTATGTATTTTGATTGTGTTTCTCGTACCAAAAATACCGTTGGATAGTTAGTTTTTGGTACGAGCGTGGTGTGTGATCATGGGTTCGGACCCGGGGTGCTGTAAAGGCTTGTTACGACGGTATTTGTGCCGTCCATATTATGTCACGTTCCCTGTGCATGTGCAATGCGCAAACGAAAGTACGCATACCTGTGCAGAGTTTGTATGTTTTTGACTTCTCCTCGTAGTGTAATTTGTGGAGTTCTGAGGTGTTTGAATCTGCCGTGAATGAACGCGTCTTTCCTGTCCACTTGGAGCTGGCTTAGTTCGTCTGTATGCGTGAAGGTCAGCCAGCCATGCGTGCCTTATCGCTGACAGTGTAGAATTACAATGCCGTGAGCTCTCATTTGTTTTATGTTCTGTCCATGCTCTTGTTTCCGGCACGCGTATGTGGGAACCTGATTGCTGTCTCTTGTAATTGCGGGCAGGCTCTTCGTAATGCAAAAGAACCTTCTATTAACTACCATTGTGTTCGCAAGTGTTGTGTTGACTTGTAATGTGGGTTAAGTATATTCCTATCCATTGTTCAAAATGTCGTTATACACGAGTGTCTCAGGGCCGCTAGTCGCGTGTTTGGTGACTATGTGCCGGAGGTGATTTTGTTGTTTTTCATTTATAACCCTCTGTTAGTGGAACTGTCCCAATCTGTTTTAGCTTCCTATTTTTCTATTCTAGAACTGGATAGCTACCCGACCTTATGTTCCTGGTATTCAGAAGGTTGCGGGTTTTGAGACCGTCTTTTCTCAGAGTAATTGTTTCTGGCACTATTCAGGTTGTGTCTCCGGGACAGTTTGGTAGTGTTAGGATCGTATCCCGGTGCGGTCAGTGAGGTTCGAAGGCTATTCCTTGTACTATTGTGTGATTTCCAAAAATGTGAAGGGTTTCCCAAAGTCTGGGATTTTCATCCTACGGTGTGTTAGCGTTTTAGCTTGCGTGCTGTTGTGGAAATGAGAAAAAAGTCATATTACAGGCAGTGTAACGTGTCACGTGTGCCTATGTATGCAATATATATAGTTCAACTTGGCCAATTTTTCCTTCATCGGGCCTAATGACTGAGGCAGAGAAGAGAAAAAAAATGAGCTATGCCCCGCTCCGTATTAAGAGAGCACTTTGAAAAGGTATAAAAAAATATACTGTATCTTGCCTGCATCCTGCTTTATGGTGATTAAAGCGGGTTGCCCGACGGCGATAGTCTGTCAAAATTGTGTCGTAAACACTATGAAAAAAAATGCTTAAAAATGGTAAGTAGGTCCTGATCGTACTATCCACCTAGTAGGTGACGTTAGCACTATAGTAATCTAGTTACGTCTCAGGGAAATCTACCACTTTTGGAAAATAGTTTGAGATTCTTAATTCTTGTTACAATAAGGGTTCTCACCCGTCACAAGGGAATCTATCAAACTGTTGGACCGGAACATAGAACACTTAGTCATTTCTACCTGGAAAGACCCGCTTAAGCTCTATGCTGTGTTGTATTGCTTAAGCTGTGTTCGGAATATCTCTTTCCGGCCTTAAGCCGCGTAGCTCACCTGATGGGCTTCTACTTGGCTTTGGATATTAGCACTTTACGTTATCCAAGTTATAATATGGACCCTATGTTCAGTAACCATTGATGGCCTGCGAAAAAAAAATGCTAGGTGCCCAAAATAAAAATCAAGAAGGATTTAGAATTATACATCTTTTGGTTTAGCCATGTTGTACTGCATATAGATGTAAAAAAAATGTACCGTTTATGTTAGTGAGTCTGTATGTATTTATTGGCGTATTTCCCCCGTGTAAACGAGCTTATGTGTGTCCCTAATATAGGTTCAGGTGATATTAGCTTGTTTCTGTGTCCCTGGTGGAAGTCGTTACTCCGGTCCGAGCGTCCTTGCTCGGAAAGGTGAAGGGTTCTGCCCTGTTATGAGATTATAGGCCCCTGAAATCCACTGAGGCGCTTCTTTGCCATTTTTCGGGGGATTTTGTAGCAAAGTAAGCCTGGACCTACTTCCACCGTAGCGCGTGTCTATAGGTTTGAGTGTGCCTGTTTTCGAGGGCCTAAATGCGCTCTGCGCTACCCTAGTAGAGTTTACGGGGGTTTGTGTGTTTTTGCCTGAGTGGTTTTGTGGGGTAGGTAATAACACCTTTCCTGTACCCCGTGTACCGTGTGTGAGTGCGTGGTAACACTGTGCAGGCGTGTATCGTGCATGCTGAGGGACTGAATGCAACACCCTCTTATGCATTCGCACCTGGGGTGCTAATGCCGGTGTTCGCCTTCGTCCTGGCAAACTTGCCCTTTGAACTGGCGGTAAAGGGCGCTTAACTGCCTGTTTCTGCCCTGGCAATGTGGTGGCGTGTAGCCTGACCGCTTTCTGGCCCGTGGCCACGGCAGACTCCTGCCATTGTGTTAGCCTATCTGTGTGGGTGTATGTAGGCTTTATGTGTAGTGGGACGGGTTCTATGTCGTCTGCCCATGACGTGGTTACCTCCTGTTGTCTCTGTGTCATGTCATGTGTTTCTGAGAGTCCTGGCTTCAACTCCCTCTCGTTCGTTTGTTCCGAGGGGATTGTTCCAGGCTCTGCCCCACGTTTTGGCAAAATTGCCTTCTGAACCGGAGCTAAGGGATGTGTATTGGTGTAAGCTTGTCCCCGCAGTGTATTGGAGTCTAACCTGGCCGTCTTCTGGACTGTAGCCATGGTGACCTCCTTCCCATGTGTGGCAGTACATGGCGAGAGGGACATCCTCGCAAATTGTCGAGTCAGCGTATCCACGCTTATGTCCTCTCTCGGCTGGGCTGGTGGCCCTGCCATGTACTCGAAAATGGCTTAGTGAGCCCGGAGCTCCTGATGTTCACCCCAAATTTGGGCGCACTGCCTGTTGAGGCTCATGGCCTGTTGGCAAATTGTTGTATCAGTGTGCTTGTACTCTGTATAGTTTTGTGGCCGCTAGTTGGAGAAACGCTTGCTCGCGAATTAACTCCCTGTACTGGGTGTGTAAAATCGTGTAGTGCACCCTCAACCTGTCGAGGGTTGCATTATTTATTACGGGACCATGTGTGGTGATTAATTGGTCGTGTATTCCGTGCCTTTGGATATGGATCCTATTGAGGTGTTCATGTATGTGATTCAAGAGCGTATGCGCGCATCTTAATCGCGCTGTCCTACCCTCTGACGGGGTGTATGGCTTTTTTCCCTGTATTGCCCCGATTTTTGTTTGGAGTGCCCGTATCTGTGTTTGCCGGCTTTGTATGTGCCTCTGGCATCTGAACAATAATGCTAATAATATTGGCATACCCCTACTGCCTCTATGGCTTACAATCTCTGTTGTTTCTGTATGAGGTGCCATGCTAAATGAAATGTATGCGTCTTCTAGGAAAAAAAAACTGTGCGTGTTTGTCAGTGTATTCTTATTCTCTCTGATTCCTTCTGGGGCTGGGGGGTTGGTTTGGGAGAAAAAATTCCCTATGTAAGTAGTACGGAGCAAAAATGCTGCTCTCGTCTAGGAAAAAAAAAATCACAATTTTGCTTGGCTTTTTGCGGTACGGAAGGGGTCGTTTTTACTACGAGGGCTCGTTGGTTGAGTCCTGTTCTACTGTGCGTAGTACCCGGCCTCCACCATCTGTTTTAGATCCCTTATTTGGGGGTAGCAGGATCTAAAACGCAAGAGTTATTGTGTTGATTTAGAAGAAGGTGTCTAAAAGGGGGTAGCTTCCCGTAGTCGGGCAAGCTGACCAGTGTAGAGTGTTGTTTAGTGTTAGGGGGCTCCTATAAATAATGTAGGAGTGTTTTAGGGGATGGAACTCAATGCAAGGGTCACTGTGCTGGTCGCCCGGCTGTCTGGTTAGATAATCGACTTGTACGTGTCAGCTATATGGCGCGGGCCGCTCCTAGCAGGCAGGCCGGTACGGGAATACGATGATGCTTGCCTTAGCAAGTATCTGGCTACTATAAGTCACGTCTAATAGTGACGGAGGGTTCAGGAAGGGAGTTAGGGCGTGAAGAAGCGTGTAAACAGTAATGCAGGTGTATGTACTGACCAAGTGTTTATTGGTCAGTAATAATGGATATGTGAGTCCCTTTTAAGGGATGTAGTGATGTTACAATGTGTACAAACTTGTCTATACAAATTGGGAGTAAGGTTACAAAGTTATAGGATTCTGAACACGTTCTGACTCACTCACCTGATGATACCAGCGTAGCCTTCGGCCGTCACACTATAAAACTGATAGTTGATTGAGAGCTTGACCTGATTAAGACGCCTTCTTATACTCTTCGGCGCTATGCTGTCAGCATTGTGATGGCATAGCTGCCCTAGTTAATAGTGTGTCGATGTTTGTAGTAGTTGTGCAAGGATTGGGCCAGCTTTCCAGGATTGCAAGCTGTCCTTGCGGCTTTGATAGCTGTTGGTCTGGCTTTACAAGGATTGCCAGTTAGGAGATTTAAGTAGATGATGGGGGGATGGTCTCCAAGGGGTGCATACCCCTGGGGTGCTGTACAGTATCAAACAAAATCATCCTTACGATGAACCCGTATGTCGACCAAAAAAAAAAAAAGATTAGTTAAAATGTGCTCTCAAACTAAATTCACCTAACGTGTACTTCCTGACGTCAAATAGAATTGAAAGCCTCGTAGACGAAACGCAATACATGTCACATAAGAACTTACCCTCTACGTTGGGTTAGGTCCCCATACACAGGAAGACCCCTTTCATAAATTATAAAGGCTTATGGTGCATGAAAATTCAGGTTATTTAGCCTCAAATGGTCCTAATTCCTAAAAGCCACAAAAAATGCTGATTCAATTCAGGAATTTTGGGGAATAATGTTGCTGTTTGGAGATATAATAGACCTTCTGTACTATATGTCGCACGTGAAAATTGCATGAAAAATTCTAGGTTACCACTTGACCACCTTAATTGCATTGATGAATTATACAGTCTACGTTGGATCCATGATAACCTTATAGCCATTTGCAAACTTTCACAGAAATGTTAACAAATGGAGGGACATTTCTTCTTACAGAAATAGATGTAAAGTTGGATAATGTTGTCATGGTTACCGAGTTGCATTCCTTCATTAGTATGTTAAATTCAATTAGTTTTCCGGGAATATTTCAGAAACTGTTGGATTTAGAGCCTTATAATTTAGTTTTCGAGGACCCTTTAAGGCCCCCGAGTTTTGTTTCTGGCACCGAGGGGCTTTGTCTCGTCGTTGTACGCCATAATATAATACTACTACTAATAATAATAATATTAATAATAATATAATATAGGGATAGGAATATAATAGACCTGCCATACCACACCCGCAGGTGTAAATCGCGTGAAAAAAATCTAGAGTACCCCTTGACCCCCTTAAGCGTATTATACGTATTGATGAATTTTACAGCTTATTTGGTTCTGTGATAACCTTCTAGCCGTTTGCAAACTTTCACACTAATGTAATTAATGGAATTGCATTGCGTCTTACAGCAATAGATGGACCTCTGAGAATCTGTTGCGTTGGTTACCGGCTTGCATTCGTTCATTAGTTTATTAAATGAAATTAGTTTTCTGGGAATATCTCAAAGCATGGTTGGTTTTAGGGCCATAAAATATGTTTTTTCCACGAGTTTTGTCTCTCACATGAGGTGCTAAAAATGAGCTTTTTCTCGTCCTTCTACGCCTATTTCAGCATGTATTTTAAGGGGGTATGCCCCCTTTTATGAGAGGTACGGAGAAGAGTTACATCAATGATTAGTGTCGTGCCTCTGATGGATATCTGTACCAAATTTTACGTTGATACACCCAGCCGTTCTCGAGTTATAAGGGAACAAATTTGTCCACAGACAAACACACAAACAGACAAAAAAATTATTTTCGCGCGCATCCATCATAAAACAGTCTAAAACGCGTAAACAACTCAAATTTCCGTAGAAATTCAGAGAAAAACACACTCATTTTCATTTTTCTATATAGAGAGATCTACTGCACCGCTCGGTGTTGACCGTGTTTTATTGCACAGATTTTGGTTTTACTCGCTAACCGTTGGAGATATACGAAAAGTTATAAGGACCTTTCGGATAAAAAATTAAATGTTAAAGCTCATGTATACCATCAAAAGTTTGCTATTTCTTAGCGTTCTCTTTTTATTTGAAAAGGAAATATGAAATTTTGAAACCAAAGGGTGTAGTGACGTCACAAATGTCGGTTTTACTCGCTAACTGTTGGAGATACACGAAAAGTGATAAGGACCTTTCGGATAGGAAATAAAATTTCAAAGCTCGTATGTGCCATCAAAAGTTTGCTATTTTCTACCGTTCTCTTTTTATTTGATATGGAAATATGAAATTTTGAAACCAAAGGGTGTAGTGACGTCACTAAGATGGTCGCCAATTTTTAATAGTGCAAAATTTCGAAATCAAAAGTATCCTATATGTAAACCTGGTAAATCAGCTACATCCATGCAAAATTTCATTTAAATCGGACCTGTCGTTCTTGCGTTATTGAGTAACAGACAGACAGACACACACCATCTCATTTTAGGTAGATTTCATTAGAAAGCTAACTATTGCAATGGGTACCATGTTTCGACTTCCGGAAAATGTCGACATATCTTCGCGTTTCACATCCCCCAGACCCCAAAACCACCGTCAGTTCAAAAGTTTATATATAATTTATATATATATGTATGTATCTATCTATCTATCTATCTCTCTCTCTCTCTCTCTCTCTCTATATATATATATATATCAGTTTCTTGTGGACACGATAACTGCCGTAATTTTGTACCAATCACTTTGAATTTTTTACATAATATGTATCCCTATAAAATCTCGGTCGAGTTCGTTAATGGGCAAAATCGGTCGAAGGGGGTGAAAATGGGGGGGCTTTTTTCGAAAAAGTGAAATTTCGCTATAACTCTCTTAATACGTGAAATATCGAATCCATTCAAAGTTCATAATATGTGTCGGATAAGTGCCAAAAATTTATGTCAAATAAGTTTTTTGATAGCACCAACCATTGACCAAAGGGGTGGAAAAAAGTGGGTTTTTCGGGAAACATTAATCATATCTCTCTTAATAGGCACAATATCAAAACCTTACAAAATGGAAAATATTCTCCTAATAATTACCTAAAACTTTTGTCTGAAAGAATGTTTGATATGACCCACCATTACGCCAAGGGATGAGAAAAATGATTTCGGAATTTAAAAAAATGCCAAGTGCCATCAGAGGTTACCATAACAACGCTTTTAAATTGATAAGGGATCATCTATCAGAGATTGCCAAGACAACGCCATTGACGAGATCACATTCATTAGCCTATTTTCAATTCTGAAAAAATAGGCTTATGAGATCACCTTTTGTCCGTGTGTGTGTGCGTGTGTGTGTGTGTGTGTGTGTGAGGTGTGTGTGTGTGTCCCCCTAATAAAATCTAAACGGCTGGAGAGATTTCAATGAAACTCTGTAAGTTCATAGCACTATTCCCGGCGACCTCGACCGTGTCCTTCAAATTTTATTGTGTCTCACCAATCCAACATGGCGGCTGTGCGAAATATTTCACTAGCATTCAATATCTCCGAAACTATTACCGATATCGCCCTGAAATTGTGTACAGTGATAAAGGGCACTGCTAGAAGTTCCCCTAAGAGACTTTCAAAAACCTGGTGACTACAAAACCAACATGGAGGTCAAGCGAATTTGAGACTTTTAAATGGTCTTTTCTCGCGATTTAACTATGCAAACGTAATGAAACTTGGTACAGCAATTGTTTATACACATTGTAATGCACTGGAGTCTAATTTAGTTCAATTGTTTACATAACCTTAAAATGGCGGCTGTGCGAAATATTTCATTGGCATTCTATATTTCCGAAACTATTACAGATATCACCCTGCAATTTTGTACGGTGATAAAGGGTACTGATACAAGTTTACCTATGTGTATTTCATAAACCTGTTAAGTACAAAACGAACATGGCAACCAAGCGAATTTGAAATATTTTAATAGACTTTTCTCGTGATTTAACTCTCTGAGCGCAGTGAAATGTGGTACAGTAAATGATTTTGCAGATTGGAATGCACTGCCATCAAATTTAAATCAATTGTTTACATAACCTCAAGATGGCGGCTGTGCGAAATTTTAAAATTCAGTTTTTGTTTCTTGTGTCGTAATCATGCGATCGAAGTGAAAGTTTGAATAATGAACCTAGGCAATAAGTGTCCTTGAATGGTACATAACTCTATGGCCTATACATATAACAATCCTAAATGGCGAGCTTCCGAAATATTTAGACAGTTCTCAATATCTATGAATCTTTTACAGCAACCAAACTGAATTTTTTATGTTCATAGAGACTATGAACATATGTTCACCTATAGGACTTCAGTAACCTGGTGAGCACAAATCCAGCATGGCGGCGACGCGAAGTATAAATATTTAAATGGACGTTTCTCGCGAATTAACTATCGGAGTGCCGTGAAACGGTGCACGTTAAATGCTTATACAAATGTTGATCCACTGGCATCTAATTTATTTCAATTGTTTGCATAATCACAAGATGGCTGCTGTGCGTAATTTTAAAATCTCGCTTTTACTTCTTGTGTTCTAATCATGCGATTGAAGTTTGAATACCACACGTACACAATAATCTTAATGTAATAGTACAAAAATAAAAATCCAACCTGGCGGCAATCTGAAATATTTAGACGGTTCTCAATATCTACGAATCTGTTATAGCAATTAAACTGAAATTTTGTATGTTGATAGTGGCAATTAACATGAGTAGGATATATGAAAATAGGCTGTATAATTCTTCACGGAACTACTTGTTTTTAGCCTACTTTTCACACTTTTCAAAAATGAGGAAAAAGTAGACTTATGAGATCGATCCGGGAAAATGTGTCTGTCCTTCTGTCTGTCTGTCAGTCCTTCTGTCTGCCTGGCTGTGTGTGTGTCCCCCCCCCTATCAACTCCTAAACGGCTGCAGCAATCGAAACCAAATTTAGTATGGGTAAAGTTGTATACCGGAATATCTCAGGCCCATATTTGAAAAAGATGCCAGTGCTACAAACTGCTAAAAAAACGCACTAGAAATTTGAGCTCCATGTTGGATATCTTGGAAGGTATACATGGGAGCTATTCTAAAATTGGCACACATGTAGATAATACTATTTCAGTTTAATTTCCAGGTGGCCTTACATGACAGCGTTGCCAAAATATTTTTAAGCCTTCTGATAAGTCCAATTTTAAATGCATATAACTTCTACACTATCAATTGGATTTCAACCAAATTTTGAATGTAATATGTGTATATAAACAGATATGACTGAGTGTATTCTTAAGAGCCACCAGTGCTGCCAACTGTTAATAATTGTTCTCTATTTTGTATCCAAATATATCAAAGTATGCAAGCCGACAGCTTTAAACTATGCACACGTAAATTACCTGACATTTTACATTAATTTGGAGTAACTTATATACGTCAGTTCTACCAACATGATTCTAAGCCTGCTGATAGGACCAATTTTTAAATACATGTAACTTCTATACCAACAAATGGATTTCATCCAAAATTGGCACAAAAAGATATAATATTTCAGATTATTTCTGACCAGCACTCGCATGACATTGTTGCCAACATGCTTTTACGTGTACTAATAGATCCAATGTCTAAATCCATGTAACGTCCTTTGAACTTCAACCACATTTTTTATTCTATACCTTAGGAGATGGAAGTAAGAATATATTCAGTCACCTGAGCTGCCAACTGTATTGCTCTATTAGGCTACATTATGCTTAGTATACCTTACTTCGAACTAATTAAGACATTTCGATATTACCCACTTAATTTCGTCATTATTCTAGATAGGTTCATATACTGTAGATTAATCTATGGCATGAATCTTAATTTTAAGAAAAGTAGGCTCTTTAGTTCGTCACGGAACTTCTTGTTCCATCTGACTATGAGGGAAGCGGCTAACTGGTAGCATGCTGAACTTCTATGCCCAAGGTCGCTGGTTGAAAGCCGGCCAAAGTCGCCGGATTTTCTAAGAGGGCTAAAAATGCGTCAGCATGCTTTCCTTCGGAGGGGAAGTTACAACGTTCGTTGCAAGTTGCTGGTTGCGGTGGCATCTAGCAGCCACGTTCACAGCTAGGTGTCGTTGACGTTAGTATTTGGTACAAAATTAGGTACTACTACTTAAAATTGACCGTCTGCAGACCTTACCTGAATTACAGACTAATACAGTCATCACAAATAACACCGTTTATCAGACAGATTCTACACACACCCAATGTACACGGGGTTACATGACCACCTTGTCGCAGCCCCTAAACTGAGGAACTAACCAACATCTCTGCGGGAAAAATTTGCGTGAAGAAGTAACAGACTGTTAGATAGTTACACATTAGTTCCAAACCTTGCATAAGGACAGTGTGATCACAAGTATAACAAGTAGTTCCGTGAAGAACTATACAGCCTATTTTCATATATCCTACTTATGTTAATTGCCACTATCAACATACACAATTTCAGTTTGCGCCATGTTGGATTTTATATATGTAGGTCCTAGAGTTATGTACTGTTACATGCAGATTATTGTGAACGTGTAGTATTCAAACTTCAATCGCATAATTAGGACACAAGAAAAAACAAGGAGATTTAAAAAATTTTCACAGCTGCTATCTTGAGGTTATGGGAACAATTGAAATAAATTAGATGCCAGTGGATTAACATTCGGATTAAGATTTACTGTACCAAGTTTCACTGCACGCGGATGGTTAAATTGCGAGAAACGTCCATGTGAATATTTATAATTCGCGTCACCGCCATGTTGGATTTGTGATCACCAGGTTATTTAAAGTCCTATAGGTGAACTTAAGTTCATAGCCCCTATGAACATTAAAAAAAATTAGTTTGATTGCTAAAATAGATTCGTAGATATTCAGTATCGTCTAAATATTTCGGATGGTCGCCATGTTGGATTGTTAAATGTATAGGCCATAGAGTCATGCACCATTAAAGGAAAATTATTGCGTAGGTTCATTATTCAAACTTTCACTTCGATCGCATGACTACATCACAAGAAATAAAAACTTAATTTTAAAATTCGCACTGCCGCCATCTTGAGGTTATGTAAACAATTGAACTAAATTAGATACCAGTGCATTACAATGTGTATAAACATTTCCTGTTCCAGAATTCATTGCGTTTGGAACAATAAATCGCGAGATAGGTTTATTTAAAATTTTCTAATTCGCTTGGCCGCCATGATCGTTTTGTAGTTAACCGGTTTTGAAAGTCTTATAGACAAACTTCCAGTAGTGCCCTTTATCTCCGTACACAATTTCAGGGTGATACCGCTAATAGTTTCAGAGATATAGAATGCCGGTGAAATATTTCGCACAGCCGCCATCTTGAGGTTATGTAAACAATTGAACGAAGGTAGATGTCAGTGCATTGCAATGTGTATAGACATATACTGTACCAAGTTTCATTGCGTTTGATTGGTCAAATCGCGAGAAACGTCTATTTAAAAGTCGCAAATTCGCTTGGCCGCCATGTTGGTTTCGTAGTTACCAGGTTTTCAAAAGTCACATAAGTGAACTTATAGTAGTTACCTCTATCACCATAGAAAATGTCAGGGTAATATCGGTAATAGTTTCGGAGATATTGAATCCTGGTGAAATATTTCGCACAGCCGCCATGTTGGATTGGTGAGTCGTAACAAAATTTGAAGGGCACGGTCGAGGTCGCCGAGAATAGTGCTATGAACTTTAGGGGGGGGGGGGGACACACACACACGAATCACACACACACACACGCACACCCACACACACACGGACAAAAGGTGATCTCATAAGCCAATTTTTTCAAAATTGAAAATAGGCTAAAAATGAACCCCAAATGACAGGAAGGTTACCATCCCCATAAGACAGTAAAATGTTAAAAATATGCATAGAAAGACGACAAAATGTTAACTAACCTCCACTTGTAAAATACTTTCTCGCAATAAATGAGGTCTGGTCCTCCTACGAAAACCTGCATATTTTGCCTATTATAGCCTATCCCCTAGTTTGCCCGGTGAAATCTACCTCCGCCTTCCGGCGTGCCGAGAGGCATTTTTAGCCTACTTTCGATTTTTGCAAAAAATGAAAGTAGACTTATGAGATCAACACAGGGCGAAAAAAGTGTGTCTGTCTGTGTGTGTGTATGTGTGTGTGTGAGTCTGTGTGTGTGTATGTGTGTGTGTGAGTCTGTGTGTGTGTGTGTGTGTCTGTGTGTGTGTGAGTGTGTGTACTCTGAATGTCTGTCCCCCCCTATCAATTCGAACACGGTGAATGCGAATTGAACGAAATTTGGTACAAAGGTAGCACGAGCAAAGGACACCTCAGTGTCATGTTTTATATCACAGCCATCTTGACGGAAACGTAATGGCGGCCACACAAATGTTCAAAGCTTAAATCAAATTACGACTAACCTAATCATCCGATCTCTACCAAATTTTGCAACAGCATACCTTTATGGGGGGAGCATCCTTTGACCAAACCAATAGGTCATCAGCGTCATAGTTTGCGGATGGCGGCCATCTTTGTGTGAAAATCGATTCCCCCTATTAATTCGAACACGGTGCAACCGAATGGAACGAAATTTGGTACAGAGGTAGTACTAACAAAAGGCACCTCAGTGTCATGTTTTACATCGCCGCCATCTTGACGGAAACGTAATGGCGGCCACACAAATGTTCAAAGCTTAAATCAAATTACGACTTACCTAATCATCCGATCTCTACCAAATTTTGCAACAACATACCCTTATAGAGGAAGCATCCTTTTACCAAATGAATTTGTCATTAGCCTAATAGTTTGCGGATGGCGGCCATATTTGTGTGAAAATCAATTCCCCCTATTAATTCAAACACGGTGAAACCGAATGGAACGAAATTTGGTACAGAGATAGCACTAGCAAAGGGCATCTCAGTGTCATGATTAATATCGCCGCCATATTGACAGAAACGTAATGGCGGCCACACGAATATTTAAAGCTTAAATCAAATTACGACTAACATAACCATCCGATCTCTACCAAACTTTGCAACAACATACCTTTATGGAGGGAGCATCCTTTGACCAATCTAATAGGTCATTAGTCTAATAGTTTGCGGATGGCGGCCATCTTTATGTCAAAATTGATTCCCCCTATTAATTCGAACACGGTGGAACCGAATGAACGAAATTTGGTACAGAGGTAGCACTAGCAAAGGGCACCTCAGTGTCATGTTTTATATCACCGCTATCTTGACGGAAACGTAATCGCGGCCTCCCAAATGTTAAAAGCTAAAATGTAATTACGACCAACCTAATAATCTAGTCTCTACCAAATTTTGCAACACCATATCTTTATGTGGGAAACATATTCTGACCAAACTGCAAGAACATCAGCCCAATAGTTTGCAGATGGTGGCCAAGTATGTGTGCAAATCGATTCCCCCTATCAGTTCAAACACGGTGAAACCGAATTGAACGAAATTTGGTACAGAGGTAGCACTAGCAAAGGGCACCTCATATTCATGTTTAATATCCCTATAGCACGTTGTATTTCAACAAGCTACTACAACCAATATTCAATCATACTCCTTGAAAAGGACAAAGAGTTATAACAATACCCATGCATTTAGGAGAAAGTAGGCTATATGTTCTTTACTGAACATCTTGTTATATATTAGTATGATTGAAAGAATGCAAGCCGGTAACCATGGCAACACATTCTCAGAAGTCCTTCTATTTCTGTAAGGCCCAATAGCATTCCATTCATTACAATACTGTGAACGTTCGCAAACGGCTGTAAGGTTATCACGGAACAAACTTAAGCTGTAAAATTCATCAATACGTATATAATTCGCTTAAGGGGGTCAAGGGGTAATCTTGATTTTTTCACGCGATTTACACGTGCGGGTGTGGTACTAAAGGACTATTATATCCCTATTCCTATATTATTAAATTATTATTATGATTATTATTATTATGTTATGGCGTACAAGGACGAGACAAAACTCATTTTCAGCCCCTCCGTGGCTCGGAGGCTACTACGTTTTAAGGCTCTAAAACCACATTTCTGAGATGTTCCCAGAAAACAAATTTCCGTTAATAAACTAATAAATATAGATGACGAGTACAGAAGAAGGCCAAATCAGGAGCTATATAGATATACTGAGAAAATCACAGATGTGGCCAGGAAGAGACATCTGGCTTTCTATGGACATGTCTCAAGGATGACCCCAACAAGACTAACCAACCGGCTTCTCAAGTACTGGGATAATAGAAAGAGTAAGACACCGTGGTTAACAGAAGTTAACAAGGACATCCAAGAAGCCAATCACATCTGAGAAAGATACTTAAACAGAAGATTTTTCATGACAGATCGCCCTGTAAGGAAACCGGCATCATCTGGACAAAAGAGAGAAAGGGGAAACATAGCCAGAAAATGAGCGAATATTGGGCAAACATCAAGTCCCTCGCCAAGCTGAGAAGTTGAACGTTGTCATCCTTAGCTGGCCCATTCGAAAGATGAAGAAGAAGAAAAAGGAGAAACTAATGAAGGAATGCAAGCTGGTAACCATGACAAAAGTATATCAAGAGGTGACCTCCAACTTTCCATCTATTTCTGTAAGAAACAATGCCACTCAATTTATTAAATTCCTGTAAAAGTTTGCAAATGGCTATATGGTTATCATGAAGAAAACCAACATAGACTGTAAAATTCATCAATACGCTTAAGGGGGTCATGGGGTACCCTAGAATTTTTAAACGCAACTTACACGTGCGATATGTTGTACAGAAGGTCTATTATATCTCCAAACAACAACATTATTTTCAAAAATTCCTGAATTGAAATAGTGTTTTTTGCAGCTTTTGGGAATTTGGACCATTGGAGGCTAAAAATCCTGAATTTTCTTGCACCACAAGCCTTTATAATTTATTAAAGGTGTCTTCCCGGGGATTGGGACTTTGCACAACGGTGAGGGTCAGTTTTTATTTGACATAATATATTGCGTTTCATCAGCAAGGTTTACAATATTATTTTCACGTCAGGAAGTACATGTTAGGTGAATTTAGTTTGAGAGCACATTTTAACTAATCATATTTTTGTCGACAAACGGGTTCATCATAAAGATGATTTTGTTTGACACTATGTGGTTGATATATCTTTATGTTTATGTACGCCTATAACTCGTGCCTATAACTCGTGTTCGGGTGCTTGGAGCATCGTAAAATTAGGTATTGTAACCATGAGTCAATACACCAATCGTTTATAAAACTCTTCACCGTAATTCTCATAGAAGGGTTGGTATAAGGAAGAAAATTCAAAATACGTGCTAAATTAGGCGAAAAATAAAATTTATCCTAGAAAGACGACCAAAGCATATGTTGCGCTTCCCAATGTGTGACACAAAACTAGAGAGTCTATAAAGGGTCTCCGAAAATCACATATTACGGCCCTTAAATTAACAGTGTCTGTGAAATACACAGAAAAATGACTTCGTTCTGATAAACTTATGAAGGAATGACAAGCCCCTAACCATTGCAACAGTAGCTCAATTGATAACGTCTGGTTATTAATACCGAAGACCGTTCGAAGAGCGGGTACTTCTGCTAGTTAAAAGTATATAATTATACGCTGAATCAATACTGCATAAATATATATTATTATACGAGGTACGTTCAGAAAGTAAGCTCCGTTTGGTAATAAAATTGAATTGTGTACAGATACAGAAAAAATATTTATTGCACAACATTATACACCTCTTAAACTACTTTTCCACATAACTGCCGAACTTTTACAGGCATTTGTCATAGCGTGGCACAAGGTTTTGGATACCTTCTTCATAGAAGTTTGCCGCCGACCCGTAAACGAGAGTGAAGACTCCCCTTAAGATATCCTACTGTTTGGCCATCACTGTTAGGCAAATTGCGTATGTGGTCAGGAGAACTCCTAAACATACGCAGTTCTCCTGGTAAGCACGCAATTTGCCTAACAGTAGTGACCAAACAGTAGGATATCTTAAGGGGAGTCTTCACTCTCGTTTACGGGTCGGCGGCAAACTTCTATGAAGAGGTATCCAAAAACTTGTGCCACGCTATGACAAATGCCTGCAAAAGTTCGGCAGTTATGTGGAAAAGTAGTTTAAGAGGTGTAGAATGTTGTGCAATAAATTTTTTTTCTGTATCTGTACACAATTTAATTTAATTACCAAACGGAGCTTACTTTCTGGACGTGCCTCGTATATTGGACCTGTTTCAACCTTACAATGAGGTCATCTTCAGCTTAGAATAAAAGAGTTAGTTATGTTAGTTATTGTTGTTTTAAGGGGCGGAACTACGAGGTCATCTGCCCTAGAATAAAATAAAATCAGTTAAGAATTATTTATTGATTTCTGGCACTTGATTTTTAAATGATCTATTTTGTGTATATTTTAAACTATCATTATAAAGCTTAATATTTATTTACACTTACCATCAATATTTCTTATTTTCGAACTGCATTTTTGGAAATTATTGTAAAGACCAATATTGAATTTTATTTAATTTAATACTGCATTGTAAGAATATCCATTTTAGTACTATATTTCATTTAATTACAGTTATTCTTTAACAACTTCACTTCTTATTTAGATATATATATATATACAAGCTGACTCGGCAGACGTTTTCCTGCCAATCAAAGAAAGTGTTGTAACTTTGCTTCTTGAAGCGCTTTTGGATACACAATATTTTTTCAATTTCTGTTAACTGCCGTGAAATTAATTAACTAATCTAGAAATATTCGTGGGAGCGTGCACAACAACTCTCCAAAGTTTCATCGCAATTGGATAAATGGCATATAACGCATACGGGATTTTGTTTAAATGATTCGTTCGCTGTCACTCATTTGTTGAATCTACTCGTTCGCAACCAACTGTGAAATTGATTTACTAAGTTAGAAAGCTTCACGTATGTGTACACAACGACTCATCAAAGTTCCATCGCATTCGATGAATAGTATATGAACGCATACGGGATTTTGTTGGAACGCTTCGCGCGTCATCACTCATTTGTTACATCTACTCGTGCGCTACCAATATTGTAAAATGGATTTACCAAGTTGAGCACCATCCCTGGCGTGTACACAACAACTCATCAAAGTTTCATCGGAATTGGATAAATGACATATGAACGCATACGGGATTGTCTTTAAACGATTCGCGTGCCGTCACTCATTTGTTGAATCTACTCATGCGCTACCTATTGTAAAATAGATTTACTGAGCCCGAAACCTTCTCTGGAGTGTACTCAATGATTCACCAATGTTTCATCGCAATCGGATGAATGATATATGACCACATACGGGACATTGTGGAAACGATTCGCGCACCGTCGCTCATTTGTTGAATCTACTCATGCGCTACTTATTAAAAACTGGATTTACTAAGACAGAAACCTTTCCTGGAGTGTACACAACAATTCACCAAAGTTTCATCGCAATCGGATAAATGGTATATGAACGCATACAGGACTTTTTTGAAACGATTCACGCGCCATCGCACATTTGTTGAATCTACTCGTGCGCTACCTATTGTAAAATGAATTTACTAAGCCAGAAACCTTAACTGAAGTGTACACAACAATTCACCAAAGTTTCATCGCAATCGGACGAATGGTATTTGAACGCATACGGGACCTTATTGAAACGCTTCGCGCGTCGTCATTCATTTGTTGAATCTACTCGTGCGCAACCTCCTGTGAAATGGATTTACTAAGTTAGAAACTCTCACGTAAGTGTACACAACATCTCAGCCAAGTTTCATTGCAATCGGATGAATGGTATATGAACGCATACGGGATTTTGTTTAAACGTTCGCGCGTCGTCACTCATTTGTAGAATCTACTCGTGCGCTACCTATTGCAAAATGGATTTACTAATCCAGAAGCCTCCCCTAGAGGGTACACAACATCTCACCCAAGTTTCATCGCTATCGGACGAATGGTATTTGAACGCATAAGGAACTTTTTTTGAAACGCTTCGCTCGTCGTCGCTCATTTGTTGAATTTACTCGTGCGCAACCTCCTGTGAAATGGATTACTGAGTTAGAATCCTTCACTTAAGTGTACACAACTCATCAAAGTTTCATCTCAATCGATGAATGGAATATAAACTTAACGGGATTTTGTTGAAACGCTTAGCGCGTCGTCACTTCATTTGTTGAGTCTAGTCGTGCGCTACCTATTGTGAAATTGATTTACTAAGCCAGAAGCCTTCCCTGAAGTGTACACAACCTCTCATCCAAGTTTCATCGCTATCGGACGAATGGTATTTGAACGCATACGGGACTTTTTGAAACGCTTCGCGCGTCGTCGCTCATTTGTTGAATCTATTCGTGCGCTTTCTATTGTTTTTTTAGCGTATGGCTTTTAGTGCCGGGAGTGTCCGAGGACATGTTCGGCTCGCAGGTTTTTGTAGCTGCTTCGAGACGGACACCCAATGGGTGAGCTACAAGTACCGTTGGGGAGGAAAGTTGGAATGGAAGGTCGAGGAGTTGGAAGGTAGCGGCTGTGGCCTGTAGTTAGGGGCCAACCCCGGCATTTGCCTGGAAGGAAGATGGGAAACCACAGAAGACCATCTTCAAGGTTGCCGGCGGGGGGATTCGAACCTCCTCGCCTCCCGGATGTGAGCGACTGCCAGCAGTCATGCCGTAACGACCACGGCTAACTCACCCGGTATGCTCTCTATTGTAAAATGGATTTACTAAGCCAGACACCTTCCCTGGAGCTCACTCTACATATTACCCAAGTTTCGTCGCAATCGGATGAATGGTACACACATCAAAAAAAGTTTTGCATCACCTCGGTTCCAAGAGTTCCGGAACCGTTAAATACAAAGGGAATAGAGATCAACACAAACAACATTTCAGCTCGTTTTATTGCTCATGAGACCCACACATTGCATGTTGTACCATCATACAGCTAGACTTTCAGCATTTGTGGTCCAGATTGCAGTACACACCACTACCTCTAATACCCAGTAGCACGTCCTCTTGCATTGATGCATGCCTGTATTCGTCGTGGCATACTATCCACAAGTTCATCAAGACACTGTTGGTCCAAATTGTCCCACTCCTCAACGACAATTCGGCGTAAATCTCTCAGAGTGGTTGGTGGGTCAAGACGTCCATAAACAGCCCTTTTCAACATATCCCAGGCATGTTCGATAGGGTTCATGTCTGGCGAACATGCTGGCCACTGTAGTCGAGCGATGTCGTTATCTTGAAGGAACGCATTCACAAGATGTGCACGATGAGGTCGAGAATTGTCGTCCATGAAGACAAATGCCTCTCCAATATTCTGCCGATATGGTTGCACTATGGGTCGGAGGATGTCATTCAGGTATCGTAAAGCCGTTTCGGAGCCTTCCATGACCACCAGTGGCGTACGTCGGCCCCACATAATGCCACCCCAAAACATCAGGGAACCACCACCTTGCTGCACTCGCTGGACAGTGTGTCTAAGACGTTCAGCCTGACCAGGGTGCCTCCAAACACGTCTCCGACGATTGTCTGGTTGAAGGCATATGCGACACTCATCGGTGAAGAGAACGTGATGCCAATTCCGTGGGGTCCATTCAGCATGTTGTTGGGCCCATCTGTACCGCGCTGCATGGTGTCGGGGTTGCAAAGCTGGACCTCGCCATGGACGTCGGGAGTGAAGTTGCGCATCATGCAGCCTATTGCGCACAGTTTGAGTTGAAACACGACGTCCTGTGGCTGAACGAAACGCATTATTCAACATGGTGGCATTGCTGTCAGGGTTCCTCCGAGCGGCAATCCGTAAGTAGCGGTCATCCACTACAGTAGTAGCCCTTGGGCGGCCTGAGCGAGGCCTGTCATCGACAGTTCCTGTATCTCTGTACCTCCTCCATGTCCGAACAACATCGCTTTGGTTCACTCTGAGACACCTGGAAACTTCCCTTGTTGAGAGCCCTTCTTGACACAAAGTAACAATGCGGACGCGATCGAACTGCGGTATTGACCTTCTAGGCATGGTAGAACTACAGACAACATGAGCAGCGTACCTTCGTCCTGGTGGAATGACTGGAACTGATCGGCTGTCGTACCCCCTCCGTCTAATAGGCCCTGCTCATGCATGGTTGTTTACATCTTTGAGCAGTTTTAGTGACATCTATGAACAGTCAAAGGGACTGTATCTTGGATACAATATACACAGTCAACGTCTATATGCCGGAGATCTGGGAACCGAGGTGATGCAAAACTTTTTTTGATGTGTGTATATGAACGCATACGGGACTTTGAAACGCTCTAACGTGCAGAGACAAACAGTAGAATTCGACATCACTGCCACAGTAGGGAGGTAAGGCGGTTTCTGCTTCACTCCAGAACCCTCCTTGACCCACTACTAAGCCTCAGCCATGTTAAATATCTCTCGAACGCATGGTCCGATTTTGACAAATGAGGTCTCATTGGACTCGAGCTGACGTCCTCTTTCCTATGGACCACTCGTTATATTTTTGAATTTTTTTTGAAAATTTTTGTTTTCGAAAGTTGGTGATAGTTTGAAAACCAAACATGGTAGAACGTTGTTCCATGGCTTTAACGAATGGTCCTTATGACCTTTATTTTTTGTAATAAAACTTTTTATTTTTTATGTTTTTTTGAAAACACTCGAATTTTGAAAATTCTATATTTTGGAAACTAGAAAGTTTATAAAACAGTTTGTTTGACATAAATGAAATGTCCCTATGCCCTCTACCCCCAAAATAAATTTCAAGTCTCTAGAATGAAAACCTGTAGTAGTGTGGTAAGGAGAGAGCTGCTTCACTTAGCAAGTTGTGAGCCCCTGCGACCTTGGAATGGAAGGAGCCATGCTAGGAGGGCGTTGGATTCGTTTTTTTCGTCTCGTCGTGCTCTTTACGGGAATGTAGGTGTCGAAAAGGTGAAAATCTGGAAACACGGTTTTTTTTGGGGGGGGGGGGGGGGGAAACGTGATTTTAAACTTTTTGCTATATCTCGCGAACCAATTATGCTAGAGGCGTGTACGACAGGTCCAAGGACTCGGGGTGACGTCCTCTTTGCTATGGACTACTCGTTGTAATTTTTAAAAAATTTGGAAACTCGATTTTGGGGTAAACGCGTGTTTCTTGTGATTTTTGCCGATATCTCACGAACCAATAACGCTAGAGACGTGTACGAGGTGTCCTAGGACTCGGGCTAACGCCCCCTTTCAAATGTGGCAGATATCTTTTTCCAAAAAATAATTCACAAAGGGCCTAACGCCATACATGTTGAGAAAAAATGTCTTTACCGATACCTACTTGTTTATAATGTTCATGAAGCGTGGTGGTTGAGAGAGAGATACGGCTGGGTGTGTGTGTGTTTCAACGAACCTGTCGCTAACCACAAGGACCATGCTTAATAGAACAATCGCTATTTCGGCGGGTCGGTAAATGACAGAGCGAGCGTGCGTTTTCTGATATTTTACCTTTAACGTGTAAACGGTGATGAGAACTTGGTTCTATGTTGGTCGAAGCGTGTACAGATAACAAACTTGCCGAGGAGCAAGAGGTGAATGTCATTTGAGCTTATTGGAAGGCGTTGATCTCTTGACAACAGGTGCAATGGAAAAAATGACCATGACGCTTGAAGGTGAAATAATCTGACCATTGTAGTGGCAGGGAAGAGCGAAAGGCATGTGAACATGTGTGAAACCACATGTAGGCTAAACCAGTGACATCCTGTCTTGCTTCGTACGTGACAAAATGCAAGTCCATGTGAAATTTGATCTACCCCAGGTGTTCACCTTGGACGTTATCTGTCCACGTGCACGATAACTGTTAACAAGTTACATCCTGTTTTGCTTCGTACGTGACAAAATGCAAGTTCATGTGAAATTTGATCTACCGCAGGTGTTCGCCTGGGACGTTAGCTGTCCACGTGCCTGATAAGAGAATGTTCAAAGCGTGGGAAGAAAAAAAGATTATACATGCAACGTAGCATATATAAAGACATGTCGTTATCATTTCCACGCTCACTTAGGTGACTACCTTTGAACACACTGCGTTGCATGAAACCCCTGGTCTTGTTTATCAGTTTTGGTGTTGGTGGAAAATACTTAACCTTGTTGTGGGGTAGGTATATATTTATTTATTTATATATTTATTGATTTTTATATAAATACATGCAATTATTTATTGATTAGGTAATTAATGATTTTATTTATTTATTTATTTACTTGTTTGCAGATAACGTGTATAGCCTACCTGTCGTGTGTCTGTGGGAAATATATTAAAGAAAGACAGACAGCTAGAAAAGGAAACCATTTCCACACTAGCCCACGAGACGGGAATATAGCAAAGCATTACACGTCAAGGTGAGATTTGTTTTTTTTATATAACCTGTTTGATTTTGTTTTGTTTATGAAATGCATAAACTATATGGAATGGATATACTTATGGTGGTTTATTTTATTTCTTTTTAGATATTTGGAAAAAAAAAGGGTTCACTGCTATAGCAAATACAGTTGAAAACCAAGTGGCTTTAGAGTGGAACCATTGTCAAGCAGTCTACAGCTGAAAACTCAGGTGAGAGTGTTCTTTCAAAATAATGTCTTTTACTGCTGCGGATACGTTAACTGGGGAGCCCCTTGAGACTTGTTTCAAATCGCGTGTGTGCTCTGGTCGTGTGGTCAATGTTAGAAAAATTGATTCCCAAATAATTTTTAGAATCTTGTTTTGAAATTTTTAAAATTGAAATTTGCACAGCGCAAAGGTTGCATACAGGTTTAAAGGTGAATACAGAACTGGTGTGCGATTTCATATATAAAAAGAAGGACGTAGAGCATAAAGAGACATTCTATATTTGCAGTAAAATGCAAGAGCTATTCATAGCCCATAATTTGGAACAGAGGTATGAAACCCACGTGGTGAATGCCTTGCTATCAAAATTTGATAAACTGCAACAAGGACCGAATGGTCTAGCCTTAGACAAAATTCATCATCTACAAATCAACATTTGTCATTTCAACCCGTTGAATGCTGGGTCTAGCTATATTAAAGCCCCACCAGCAATAGCATTGAAAAAGGCTGTGGTGAATATAAAGAATTATGACAATGATTTCTTCCTGTGGTGTGTGGCCGCGTATTTGCAGTCAGCACAAGACCGTAATGGTTCTCGACCAGGAAAGTACAAGGCCAAGTTTATCGAATTGAAACAAACTTTAAATTTAACTCGAGTATCGTTCCCTATGGACTTAACCGAGATCCATAGGTTTGAACAAGACAACCATGACTTTTCGTTCATGGTCTATGGCCTTGATGGTGATGAGATTGTGGGTCCTCTTTATGCCACAAAAGAACCGAAACGACACCACATTCATCTTTTATATTTATCTGTAGGAGAGGTGAATCACTATTGCCTCATTAAAAGCTTAAGTAGATTGCTAAGCAGTCAAATGTCCAAGGACAAGCGTCCAAAACATATTTGTGATCGATGCTTGCAATATTTTAAAACCCCTACGCTTTTGGAACGACATAGGGTAGATTGTGTTACTCAGGAAGCGGTGAGATTGATATTGCCACAAGGGGACAAGGCTGTGTTAAAGTTTAAGGACATTCACAAGCGTGACACTGTCCCCTATGTGGTGCAGATTTCGAAGCTCTCACCACACCTCTGGCGGGATGTGAGCCAGATCCCTCCATGAGCTCAACCACACCCATTCAAAAACATGAGCCCTTTGCCATAGGATTTAATGTGGTGTGTGCCTATGACCCCACGAAATCCGTTTACAAATACCGTGAGGGGCCAGATTGTGCCAAATGGTTTTTGGATGAACTTGTCAATTTGGCTCATGATGTACAGGAAATACTGGACCACCCAGTACCCATGAGCCTATCTCCAGAACAACAGCAGCAATATGAGCATGCCACAACATGCCATATTTGCGAAAAGCCACTGATCAGTGCTGAAGACACCGTTCGTGATCACTCGCACTTTACGGGGGAGTTTCGTGGAGCTGCGCATAGTAAATGCAATTTGAACTTTCCAGCTCCTCGTTTCATCAGTGTTTTTTTCCACAATCTGGCGAATTATGACATTCAGTTTTTGATTCGTGAATTGGGCCATGTCAACAAGGGCTCGTTTACCATTATTCCCCAAAACCATGAGCGTTTTACAGCCCTGACATCGAGGTTGGGCGACTTAAGCATTCGATATTTGGATTCCTTTAAGTTTATGGCATCCTCGCTAGACAGCCTTGTGAATGGCTTGAATGAGGAGGAATTAAAAAATACTAGAATGCATTTTAATGATCCTAAGCAATTTCAATTGTGCATTCGGAAAGGTATATTCCCGTATGATTTCTGCAATAGCTGGGACGCGTTAAAGCAAAGAAAACTCCCACCACAAGAGAAATTTTACTCGAAACTAACACGCAGTACCGTTTCCGATGAAGACTATGCACATGCATGTCAAGTTTGGCGAGTGTTTGGCATGAAGACGCTAAGTGAATATGCTTTGCATTACCTAAAACTGGATGTATTGCTGCTCACTGATGTGTTTGAAAAATTCCGTAACTAGTGTCAACACATTTATGGTCTTGACCCGGCTCACTATTATACGAGTCCTGGGCTCTCGTTCGATGCCGCTTTGAAATACACTCAAGTGGAATTGGATTTACTCACTGACGTAGACATGGTTCTATTTTTTGAAAAGGGCATTCGTGGCGGCTTTGTGTCGCTTAACCAACGCCATGCCGAAGCGAACAATGTCTACATGCCTGATTATTCACCAGACAAACCAGAATCGTACTTAATGTACTATAACGTGAATAATTTGTACGGTTACGCCATGAGTCAGCCTTTGCCCTATGGGAAGTTTGCTTGGCTGACAGACAAACAAGTGTCAGAATTTGATGTGAACATGGCTAGCCAAGAAACAGGCCGTGGATATGTGCTAGAAGTGGATATTGAATATCCCTCATCCTTGTATGATGAACATGCCGATTTCCCATTCTGCCTTGAGCAAATGGTTCCCCCAGACAGTAAAGTGGAAATTGAAAAACTCATGGGCACACTTTACAACAAAAATCGGTATGTGTTACCTATCCAAATGTTGGTGCAATGCCTCGCCCAAGGCTTGGTGTTGAAGAAAATCCACAGGGGTATTTCTTTTGCTCAAAAAGCATGGCTTGAGCCATATATGCGACTCAACACCGACAAATGGCAACACAGCAGTTTGAAATTATTTTTTTTTAAATTAATGAACAACTGCATCTATGGCAAATCCATGGAGAATGTCCGCAAATACCGTGACATTAAATTGGTCAATGTCTGGGAGGGGCGGTGGGGTGCCCGGCGGTACATTGCCAAGCCAAATTTCAAATCGATCAACATTATCGATGAGGATTTGGCTACTATTGAAATGAGTAAGACCAGCGTGACCATGGATAAACCCATTTACTTGGGTCAAGTCATTTTAGACTTTTCTAAATCGGTCATGTATCGATTTCACTATGAGTTTGCGAAACGCCATTTTGAGGACGTCTCTCTTTTGTATATGGATACGAACTCATTCATTTACCACATTCGCCACTGCAACCCCTATGACGTCATGAGGCAACATAGTGACTGGTTCGACACCTCTTGCTATAGCGCTGACAACATGTTTCAGCTGCCCATAAAAAACAAGAAGGAAATGGGTGTTTTAAAAGATGAATGCGGTGATTCCATTATGACGGAATTCGTAGGTTTGGCTTCAAAAATGTATGCTTACCGCACACTCGACTGTAAGGAAGCCAAAAGAGCAAAAGGTGTAGGTAGGGCAGTGGTAAAATCGCTACGTGTTGATGACTATCTAGCGGTTTTACGCACTGGCAAAGCTATGTCTCATACACAGTGCAGGATACAATCCAGCAACCATCATGTGTATCTTGTGGAACAGAAAAAACGCACCCTCGCCTCCATGGATAACAAACGTGTGTGGGCTGATGACCTGCTCACCAGCCTGCCCTGGGGATATGATCGCAAGGAGGAGGAGGAGGTGTGATTTCACTGCTTAATCGTTTATGGGACATAGCTTTATGTAAATTGTAGATTTAATATTTTGTAAATATTGGTTTCTGCCATTGTAAATAGTAGATTTTGTAAAATAGTGGCAACCCACTTGGACCTTTTGCTCTTTAAAAAAGGTTCTATGCAACCTTATTTTTTTAAAATTTTTTGATTGGTAAATAGTGTGATTCTTTTAACGCTGTACAAAGTTGTGTTTTTTTTGTAAATATGAAATAAGTAAGAATTTTAGTAGCTTTTTCTTCTTTTTTTGAAATGGTAAAATGGTAAACCAAAAAAAATCTTTTGGGATGAGTGTGCATGTCGAGAATGTGCTTTTGAGAATAAATAAAGTGGTTGTGTTTGTTCCCAAAGACAGGTGTGAATGTATGAGTGGAGAGAGAATGCTGGTGTGTATGGTTGACCAGAGCAAACACGGTGAGGTAGGGTGGGTGGGGAGGGGGATGTGGTCACTTATATACTCATTTTGTTTTCAATGGTTTCGTTTTTTTTCATTGAAATGTGGCAGTCAAAAGACATTATTTTTGTAAAAACAGTCTTACCTGCAGTAGTTGTAGACCTCAACGTTTCTCCAAACACGCATCAACACATTGCAGCATCGCCATGGTCAAGCACTTGCATGAACATCATTGTCAAATCTCAACTTTCGACATACACCAAATGGAAAAATGTGAAAACAGCAAAATGGAAAATCCATGTTTCCATATCACCAAAAACACAAAACTTAAAACGGACATTAAAAAAAACTGGAAATGGCCATATGTGAAATTTGAAAATTCAAAAAACTTCAAACGGACATTGTTTAAAATGTGTCATCAGCAAACTGGAAAAATCCATATCATAAAAAACGCAAAACTTGAAACGAACATTTTTAAAAACTGTAAATTGCAAATTGGCAAATGACAGTGTATGGAATTCATCATGTGTGAAATGTGTAAAATGAAACAAGATGTTCAGTAAAGAACATGTAGCCTACTTTCTCCTAAATGCATGGGTATTGTTATAACTCTTTGTCCTTTTCAAGGAGTATAATTGAATGTTGGTTGTAGTAGCTTGTTGAAATACAACGTGCTATAGGGATATTAAACATGACACTGAGATGCCCTTTGCTAGTGCTACTTCTGTAAAAAAATTCATTCAATTCGGATTCACCGTGTTTGAATTGATATGGGGAATGGATTTACACATACTTGGTCACCATCTGCAAACTATTGGGCAGATGATCTTGCAGTTTGGTCAGAATATGCTTTCCACATAAAGATATGTTGTTGCAAAATTTGGTAGAGACTAGATTATTAGGTTGGTCGTATTTACATTTTAGCTTTTAACATTTGGGTGGCCGCGATTACGTTTCCGTCAAGATGGCGGTGATATAAAACATGACACTGAGGAGCCCTTTGCTAGTGCTACCTCTGTACCAAATTTCGTTCCATTCGGTTTCACCGTGTTTGAATTGATAGGGGGAATCGATTTTCATACAAAGATGGCCACCATCCGCAAAATATTAGGCTAATGACCTATTATTTTGGTCAAAGGATGTTCCCTCCATAAAGGTATGTTGTTGCAAAATTTGGTAGAGATCGGATGATTAGGTTAATCGTAATTCGATTTAAGCTTTGAACATTTGTGTGGCCGCCATTACGTTTCCGTCAAGACGGCGGCGATATAATACATGACACTGAGGTGCCCTTTGCTACTGCTACCTCTGTACCAAATTTCGTTCCATTCGGTTTCACCGTGTTCGAATTAATAGGGGGAATCGATTTTGACACAAAGATGGCCGCCATCCGTAAACTATTAGGCTAATGACCTATTAGATTGGTCAAATGATGCTCCCTCCATAAAGGTATGTTGTTGCAAAGTTTGGTAGAGATCGGATGTTTATGTTAGCCGTAATTTGATTTAAACTTTGAACATTTGTGTGGCCGCCATTACGTTTCTGTCAATATGGCGGCAATATAAAAAATGACACTGAGGTGCCCTTTGCTAGAGCTACCTCTGTACCAAATTTCGTTCTATTCGGTTTCACCGTGTTTGAATTAATAGGGGGAATCGATTTTGACACAAAGATGGCTGCCATCCGCAAACTATTATTCTAATAACCTATTAATATGGTCAAAGGATGCTTCCTCCATAAAGGTATGTTGTTGCAAAATTTGGTAGAGATCGGATGATTAAGTTAGTCGTAATTTGATTTAAGCTTTGAACATTTGTGTGGCCGCCATTACGTTTCCGTCAAGATGGCGGCGATATAAAATATGACACTGAGGAGCCCTCTGCTAGTACTACCTCTGTACCAAATTTCGTTCCATTCGGTTTCACCGTGTTCGAATTATTAGGGGGAATCGATTTTGACACAAAGATGGCCGCCATCCGCAAACTATTATTCTAATAACCTATTAATATGGTCAAAGGTTGCCTCCTCCACAAAGGTATGTTGTTGTAAAATTTGGTAGAGATCGGATGATTAGGTTAGTCGTAATTTGATTTAAGGTTTGAACATTTGTGTGGCCGCCATTACGTTTCCGTCAAGAAAGCGGCGATATAAAATATGACGCTGAGGAGCCCTTTGCCAGTACTACCTCTGTACCAAATTTCGTTCCATTCGGTTTCACCGTGTTCAAATTAATAGGGGGAATCCTTTTTCACACAAAGATGGCTGCCATCCGCGAACTATTAGGCTGATGACCTATTAGTTTAGTCAAAGGATGCTCCCCCCATAAAGGTATGTTGTTGCAAAATTTGGTAGAGATCGGATGATTAGGTTAGTCGTAATTTGATTTAAGCTTTGAACATTTGTGTGGCCGCCATTACGTTTCAGTCAAGATGGCGGCGATATAAAACATGACACTGTGGTGTCCTTTGCTAGTGCTACCTTTGTACCAAATTTCGTTCAATTCACGTTTACCGTGTTCGAATTGATAGGGGGGGACAGACATTCAGAGTCCACACGCTCACACACACACACACACACAGACTCACACACATACACACACACAGACAGACACACTTTTTTCGCCCTGTGTTGATCTCATAAGTCTACTTTCATTTTTTGCAAAAATCGAAAGTAGGCTAAAAATCAGCCATCAACATCACGATTTCTTAAAATTAAAAATAACAAATCATCGTGCTCTGGTAAACCTTTGTTTTTATTTCATAGTCATAGTGAATTGACAAAAGAAAAATAGAATACAAACAAATCCCAAATCCTCACTCCTCAATGTTTATGTCCATGCATCATCAACTTTCCTTTCATAGCACTCATGACAATTAGGGCTGCCATCCTTTCACCCACTGAGGCATCACTGGATGTGAAACGTTGTTTAGCTTTCTTCAATAACAATTTATCTGTCACATGTCTTAAACCAGGATGACTATGGCGATAAGAAAGGTCATGTTCCTTGCATGCTTGATTCAAAAGATTAATGGGTACATCACCACGTTGTAAACGTTTTTCGAGACGAGTTCCAGGGCCACAAAAACGATAACCGGGAAGATGGATTTCGAAAGGTAAGTATTGAATCACTTTGTCAATGACGCCATTGCCAGTACAGGTCTGGCATATCCTTTTCCATCGATGGTAAAAGGGTTTGGTCCTCCTCCTCCTACTCTGTGGACGATGTTTGTGTTTGTTGTTGTTGTTGTTGTTGTTGTTGTTGTTGTTGTTGTTGTTGTTGTTGCTTTTTCTCGCCATGACACCCGTGGAATGATTCAACAAAGTCTTTACATGGACTTTTATGACCGTGATATAGTTTCACTAGCTGGCAAGTCGCACACTGACGCATAGACGGTATTTTTGCCATGGCCACTAGCTTATGGTGATCGTAATCCATACAGGGTTGCAATTCACTCAACACAGGGTCTTGAGTCCATGATTTTGGTACATGTTGCCAGGTTTCTTTGACCGCGTTGGCGGCCACATAATAAATGAACGACTTGGGGAGCGCCAAGAGTTCCTCTTTGGTAAAAGTGTCTAGTTTCTTTTTGCACACAAAGAACTTGCCGATGGCTTTGTCCGTAGCATTGCCTTTCTCCATGGTATCACGTGCTGTAGATGTTTACACGTCGCTTGTAGAAATCTCACTGGCGTCATTCACAGGTAAATCTTGAGTTATAATTTTGTTCAACAACTCCCAGCAGGCATGGGTGGTTAACCAATGAAAGAGATGCCACGCATGCGATAGGGCTGTCTGGGTAATGTTGCCACAGGAACAAGTATCCATGAGCGTTTGCAGGGAGGGGCAGCCCAACTCCATAAGGTCGATACATTGGCAGTAAGACGCCAAAAATGGTTGCAACCATTGACGTTTTTCATTACCTTTCACAAATACCACATTGGCCGAGGACAAGTGTGCTTTCATGACCACGCCCAAATATTTATAGGAAATGGTTCCCTGATTCCAGTCTAGTTGCCTATGATTTTCAATCCACTGGGTTTGTTTACGGTCTTTTTCACACAACAAATCAAAAGCATGGGGTGGTTTAAATAGCAAATGCGTAGCTTGCGATATCCAAAACGTGGTACAATCGATCATGGCCACTTGTTTAAATATAAATTTGTTGTCACTAATTTTAAACCCTTGGCAATCCACAATGAGTGTGCGCAACATGTTGACGCTTGCCTGGACCAAGTTCAACTGACGACTGACTGACGATCAGGTGTGATCATGTCATGGACTTACCTGCCATGCTAGTTTCAAATTGAGGTTTGGGTAGGACAGGGGGACATGCAAAAATAAGAATTTAAGTATTACATCATTTTATTATCATAACACGTCTTACAGGCTTTTGTCATTTTGGGATAAGGACGATACCAGTTGATACAACAATATAGTCTCTTGTGTTTGTAACGTCCATAACACCGATGATGTCCCAATGTCTCTAAACTAGGCGTTTTTGATGGTGAGCTGCTCACCGAAGCACCATGGATACCATACGGTCCACACGTATCGTAACTTTTTTTTCATTACCCAGGGACACAAGTGAGGGATAGCTTGAATGACAGGGTATATTTCCCACTTCCATTCTGCACAGGTAGGGGCAGGTGGGTGACCAGCGCTGATGTTCCTGCATGGGTTCATCGCCCTCCTGCCATTGGTCTATGATGATGGGACAAAAGGCACATTTCACTTCATCTCTTGTTTTTAAATAGTAGAATCCAGCGGCCGCCAAGGCTTGAGGGTTTATGACAGGCACTGGCCACGTGGCAAAAGTCTTGAAACGTTGTTCCTCAGAGTTTAAATTCATGGATGTAACGTCTCTGGAGGCTTTAAAGCAAGACATGACTGAGCGGCTTGACGTGGGTTGAGCTGTTATTTATACACTCGTCACTTGGTTGGACAGTGGATAATAGTTGACTTGTTTGTGATGAATAATCAAACAGTAGGCCGTCGTATTGGCTGGTACATTGTCATGCGTTTCAAAATCTAGTCGAATGTCGATATTGGATGGCTTGACAGACTCTTCCAGGTATGAACAGTCAAAGACAATCAGTGGCGCTCTTGCCTTAAACGCTTGGGGTAGTAGCATGGGGCCGTTCTCTTTTTGATAATACGACCATCGAAATTTAGAAAACAAGTCGTACAGGGGGCCAAACTTATTTTTTGAAAAATCCAAATCCAGTCCTACATAGGGAAACACGGCTCCGTTGAGGAAAAGACGTGCATTTCTCAATTGCAGGTGATCAAATTGCGTGGCATCTTTGGTTTTTTGATACTTGCGATTCGTTTGAAAACCCACGATCAGGTAGAGAGGTCTCTCTGTATAGCGAGCTGTTTTTACAGACCAACTGTGTGTGTTGGTGGTGGGCAATAGCGGATACTCATGGAGTGCCCAGCTTCTAAATTCCATGGGTAGAGGCATATCTCTCTTTACCATTTTGAGTATGTCCAGTTTTTTTTACTATCTTCAAGGGTCACATGGGGGACTTTCCATAGCAAGCGTTGTAGTTGAATTTTTGAATCGATGGGGGCATTGTCGGCTCCCTTGAGTGCAGTATTATCACTCCTGACTCTCACTAGATAAAGCACTTGCCTTGCGTTGACCACAATGCGTTGGTGATCTTCGGCAAAGCCTAAAATCAGTTTAAGAGGTAAATATCCAGTAAAGGTCCCATCGGTGTGTACCATCCAGTCATTGGTCGAGTCAGGACACCAACCTGCCATGCAAAGTGTTTTACCTTCTTCCTCACTATAAGAGGGGTATAGTTTCATGACACTGGAAATGCCCACATTTCGAGTCCTATCCACCACGATATCGTTAATGACATACCGCACTTCAGAAAATAGAAAGGTTAAACCATGGTTGGCCAACTTGGATGTGGTGGGTGTAGAGCCATCGGCTTTCGTGAGCCGACCTTCAATCTGAATGACACTTTCATGCAGTAGGGTGTAAATATCTTGGTTGTTGATAACAAATTGAATTTCATCATTGTTATTGAGTCCAGGTGTTTGAGCTTGGTAGGAATGGAGATCAATTCTTACCTCTCCTGGTTGCCCCTCGATGCGGTTCGCTATCTCTAGGATATAATTCATTATGAGGGTTGACGTGGTAACCCAAATGCTGTAAAATCTGCTTGCCTTGAGATGTTAACGTGTATTCACGTGGCAAACAACTAACACCATTCCTAGACGGTGTTGTTGCTTTATACACAAACTTCATTGTGGCTTTAGCACCAACTTGTAAGTCACCGGTGTGGTAGAATCTAGATCAATGAGTTGTTGATCTCTATTGATCAGTCTTAATGTTATATTACTAATACTATCGACAGCCACAGAATGAAAAAGCACCACTGGAGGGTTTTCACGAATAATATAGCCATTAAGCGATGTCACAATAAAGTCATAAAGCGAATGCGATGGTTCCTGATTGGTGTACACTTGGCTAATAATATTACACGTCACCGACACATGATGGTACTCAATGAATTTCACTTCATGGTCTGATTCATGTTTTTTGTTGGGCTCCAACACACGTGGTTTAAATCCTAGTAATGGGCCAATGGAATCGGGGTGTGTTTTAAAGTCAATGTCGAAGGTAGAGAAAATACTGCAGCAATGAGTGTTGGTATTGCCTACAAGTTCAAACTTGTGCGTTCCGTCGAGAAATGACTTTAAACCATACTCATTGATCAACACCACATAAATGTGTTCATAAATGTCATCGATCGTGTATCCACCAGAGTTCAAGGTGAGCACAGAATCACCATAGTAAAACTTGTTGTTCACATTTTCTCGTATGTTGTATATTCGATTGTACGTTTCAAGAGAAATTAGTCCTAAACCATAGGGTTTTTCACTCAATTCGATAGGCGGGTAAAAGTCTAGGCTGACTTCAAGTCCACGTCCATGCAGTGTAAACGTTTTACTTTCTGCCGACATACTGGTGGCGTTTTTGCTTATGCTGCGTCTTATATAAAAAAAATTAAACACAAACGTCCACACTGTTGGCTGTTAAACGTTTGCTCACGTTTCACATTATAATATATCTTGATCCTGTTTCCAAAATAGGTCACTAGTTCCATGGGTGGGGGCAAATTCCCAAAACTGTCAAAGAACCATACCATGGATCCCTCTTTGACATAAGCTACATAATGCGTTCCTGGTCCTCGGTGATCATCCAAATTGACAACAGCACATTCCTGTTTCCAGGGTCGTGGGGGGTAATTGGTTTCGCATAAACACACCTCGAAAATGAGAAAGCTTTAGTTGTTTAGCATAGCTTTCCACTTGTTGATGCGTCAGGGCATGTCTCGCTATGGCTGAGTTTTTTTTTTAATATTTCGAAATGGTGAAATCCCAAATCCTTGTTGATAAAAGGCTGGCTTTGAATTGGCATTTATAGCCCCCATGGCAATCGCTTCCATCGTTTCATTGTGTCGCTGACTTTCTTTGAGTTGTTGCTTGCCCTGCTGCGCGGCTTTAATGGTTTTCGCCACTGCACTGGCACCGCCCTAAAGTGAACCCAGAGCAGCCAGACCGTCAAATAATGCAGGTAAAAATCCGGCTCGTTTGGGGACGGGAATCACTCGCCCTTGGTTTGAAACCTGTCGCCGACGTTTTGGAATAACATGTCTCTGTGCTGCTCGAAGGGCTTTCCTTATGGTCAATACATTATTTTTTCTTTTTTTCTTTCGCAAGGGCTTGTCCACGAATGTTGTAAGCCCAGGCTTTGCCAAGGACAAAGTCCTTTTTTTAGTCTTTCTCACTGCATACCTTTGTTTCATCATGATGATAATGACCAACAACCTTTCACAAGAAAGTTTAAATCACAACTAACGTCAGATGGTTATTTCATGGCTGTATATTCCAATTCCACATAAAGTGGGAAATCGTTTATGGTTTTTCCCGCTTGCCTTTCATCCCACGTCAACATGAGATGAAGGGATAATTCGTCACCTGCATTGACCATTTCATGGTTATGGATCAACATCCTATGACCATTTATCTTTATTTGTAAATAGTTCTCATCAGGTATGGCATATTTGATGTGAATGGTTCCATCATAGTGTAATCGATAGTGGCTTAAACCCGAAGCAAGCACATAGGTCAAGTGCTGATCATGGACTAGCGGTAAATGGTTTCTGTCATTCACAGGTTTTTCATTTGTCAGATACACTAAAAATACAGATGGGATAAATTTATAAAGCCTTTTCATTTCATAGGTCAATAAACGCTTGGTACAAACATCGTCTTCGTCTTGTGGGTCTTCCACGTGAATAATCCGATGGTGATTAGCGCTATAGCCATTCACCGTAAGCTGGGGCACTTTGTCATAAAACTCATACACTTTGTTATCCACATACTTTTTCGTAGTAACGTCTGTAGACACTTGAGGATGTTTTACATGGGTTAACCGCTTTTCCTTAAAGTCATAATCTCCCTGTTTTGTGCGTGGCACTACTGACCTATCCACATAGCGTTTATTAGCAGGATCTGTTTCCTGTTTAGGATCATGTATGGGGACAGGCCTAGCTTTGGCCATCAACGCACGTCCAAAGACATCCATCGTCAACCTGTAGTACCAGTCTACTGTTTCTATGACAAGGTTCGGTGTCCTGTATATAGACAGCCTGCTAGCCTGTCTAAGCATTAGTTGAAATGAAGATTATTAAGCAGCAAGAGTCATTCCCCGTGGGGGACATGGTTTCCCATCTCTGTCCCACATCACGTGAACAACGCCATGGTTCACTGTTTCCATCTTCCATTCGCTGCATCATTGTGGGGCCTTCCGGCTGTGGAAAGACTAATCTTTTGCTAACGCTCATCACAGCGCCCAATGGTCTGCGTTTTCAAAATATTTATATTTTTGCAAAATCTCTCTACCAACCCCTCTACGTGTTTCTGGATCAAGTCATGTCTGGATTACAAAAAGAAAATATGGGTTATTTTACATTTTCCATGCAAGAAAATGTGATTTCACCGGATGAGGTAAAGCCTGATTCACTCATGATTTTCGATGATGTATCCACTGAACGTCAAGGTATCATTCAAAGCTATTTCAGCATGGGTCGACACAAACATATCGATTGCTTCTATATTGGACAAACTTATTCTAAAATGTCCAAACAGTTGATTCGTGACAATGCCAATGTCATTGTTTTATTTCGTCAGGACGAGAGGAACAGTCGTCACATTTATAATGAACATGTGAATCCGGATATGACCTTTCAAATGTTTACTGAATTGTTTGCCAAGTGCTGGAACACTCAACGTCATGCCTGTTTAGTGATTGACAAACAAAGTGAACTCAACCAAGGACGGTATCGCTTAGGGTTTGATCATTTTATTGCTATTTAAGGCCCTGTCTCATTCCCCGGCAAGTCATTTGTCAAGACACCATGGCATTAGCAGAGAGTCAATTGAAAAAGCATATTATTAGAGCAAAAAATACTATTCGCCAAAAGTTTCGTCAATTGAAACAATCACGTGCAAATCATGCTTGTTTATTCAGCAACATTTAGCACCTCCACTAAAAGCCATGTTGAAACCCTCTTTCAAGCCATCTGAAACGCTACCCACCGTTTCACAAGCCACGCAGACGCTGCACGAGGACCCTGAAGAAGAGGAAGAGGAACAGGAAGATTTGACTAGTGTTAGTGAAGTTGAGGATGAGGAGGAACAAGTGTTTACGCCTCAAAAAAAGGCCGCACCCCTTACAGAGTTTTTGAGAAAAAAGAAATCCTTGGCCATGGTCGATACACCTTGCCCTTCCATGGCGTCTCCGTTTTCACAACTCTTGGCCACCCCTCAACATAAAGCACAACTGAAAACCATTTTAATAAAATATTATGGATCAACATTGGAACCCTATTTCACCGATCTATTTATTGGAAACACAGATACCACGTATGGTGTTCGCTATGAGGATGATAGTTTTAAAATTGGCGATTCATCCATTAAATTTGCTCGTACTAAAGCTGTCATTAAAAATATCAACTATAAATTAACGCCAGGACTGTTAAAGCTGCTCTTTTCTCGGTCCCCTCTTCCCATGATTATACGTCAGAGGACCTTGACAAATATAAATCCATTTTATTGGATACCCATGCTCACAAAAGACAGTATGATCCCACGCAACAAGTGAATGCCAATATATCTCAAAAATATAAAACCATCATTGCAAAAATGTTTCCCACTAGTCAAAGTACTCGTCGTAAAGTGTCCGCTTCGGGAGGGACATTTAAACCATTAAAACCCCTTGTGGATGTTACCTACTGGCACAATCCCAATAAGCTCGTCCAGCAGCTACAGTTGATTGCATGCCTCACGTCAAGCTGGCCATACCGGTCACGATTGGGAAATTCAAGGAATTGAACAAGAACTTCGAAATGCCAAAATTATTGTTTAAGCCCTCACCCATTAAAATGGGTATTGCTCACGAGTTGCATCGCCCAGCTAGGCGTCACTATCCGCGACTCAAGGTGATTTCACGAGGTGTGGATGAATTTTGGCAGGCTGACTTGGTTGAAATGATACCCTATGCTAGCGTTAACAACGGTGTACGCTATATGTTGACCGGCATTGATGTCTATTCCAAAATGGCCTTTGTTGAACCTGTGCGTCGCAAGTCTGGTCCGCTAGTTACCAAGGTCTTTCAACATATAATTCAACACTCCTCAGCTGCTACAAACTGACCAGGGGAAAGAATTTTTCAACAAGGATTTCTCCAGTTTTCTCAAATCTAAGGATATTCACCATTACACCACGCACAGCAACCTCAAAGCCAGGGTGGTCGAGCGGTTCAACCGAACATTGAAAACCCATATGTGGAAAGCGTTTACCGCTCAGGGCACGTATCGCTGGTTGGACATGTTACCTGAGCTAGTATCACGTTACAATGACACCAAACATAGAACGATTGGGACCAAGCCACGCCTCGTGACTAAAAATATTCAGCGATTGGATAAACTGTTTAACCCCATAAAGACAGCCGATCCTAAACGTCACCGACTGAAAATTGGGGATTTTGTTCGTGTGAGCAAATTTAAGTCTGCCTTCAATAAGGGCTACACGCCACAGTGGGGGACTGAACTATTTCGAATTCGTCGAGTCAACTTGGACAGCCCAGTCACCTATTTACTCGAGGACCTCAACCATCAACCCAAAAAAGGTAGATTTTATCTCCATGAACTTCAGTAAACAGCATTTCCTCAGCATTATCTTGTGGAAAAAGTGTTGAAAAAAAAGGAAATAAGCTCTATGTCAAATGGTTAGGGTTTGACTCTACGTTTAATTCTTGGATCAATAAATTACATGTTGTGTGAACCTGTGCAATTTTTAATTTATTCACACATGTTGTACACCACCTATAGCTCTGTGTGTATAGCGCTCCGCGCTTCGTGCATGTTCATACATGTTTGTCTTTCCCTTTCCACCTGTGTTCTCTCTTACATTACCCCTCCCCCTCCCCTCCTTCACCTCCCACCACTGCTGTTCGCAGCTCTTGCCTATCTATTGGTTGTGACATCATTCCCACAAATTGCATCATACTTTTTACTGATTCAGTGATTCCCACGCTTTGAAGATTCTGTTATCAGGCACGTGGACAGCTAACGTCCAAGGTGAACACCTGCGGTAGATCAAATTTCACATGAACTTGCATTTTGTCACATACGAAGCAAAACAGGATGTAACTTGTTAACAGTTATCGCGCACGTGGACAGCTAACGTCCCAGGCGAACACCTGTGGTAGATCGAATTTCACATGGACTTGCATTTTGTCACGTTCGAAGCAAGACAGGATGTCACTGGTTTAGCCTACATGTGGTTTCACACATGTTCACATGCCTTTCGCACTTCCCTGCCACTACAATGGTCAGATTATTTCACCTTCAAGCGTCACCTGTTGTCAAGTCAAATCAACGCCTTCCAATAAGCTCAAATGACATTCACCTCTTGCCTCTCGGCAAGTTTGTTTTCTGTACTCGCTTCGACCAACATAGAACCAAGTTCTCATCACCGTTGACACGTTAAAGGTAAAATATCAGAAAACGCACGCTCGCTCTGCCATACACCGACCCGCCGAAATAGCGATTGTTCTATTCAGCATGGTCCTTGTGGTTAGCGACAGGTTCGTTGATACACACACACACCCAGCCGTATCGTCTCTCTCAACCACCACGCTTCATGAACATTATAAACAAGTATCGGTAAAGACATTTTTTCTCAACATTTATGGCGTTAGGCCCTTTGTGAATTATATTTTGGAAAAAAATATCTGCCACATTTGAAAGGGGGCGTTAGCCCGAGTCCTAGGACACCTCGTACACGTCTCTAGCGTTATTGGTTCGTGAGATATCGGCAAAAATCACAAAAAACACGTGTTGACCCCAAAATCGAGTTTCCAAATTTTTTTTAAAAATTACAACGAGTGGTCCATAGCAAAGAGGACGTCATCCCGAGTCCTTGGACCTGTCGTACACGCCTCTAGCATAATTGGTTCGCGAGATATAGCAAAAAGTTTAAAATCACGTTTTTCCCCCCAAAAAACCGTGTTTCCAGATTTTCACCTTTTCGACACCTACATTCCCGTAAAGAGCACGACGAGAGGAAAAAAACGAATCCAACGCCCTCCTAGCATGGCTCCTTCCATTCCAAGGTCGCAGGGGCTCACAACTTGCTAAGTGAAGCAGCTCTCTCCTTACCACACTACTACAGGTTTTCATTCTAGAGACTTGAAATTTATTTTGGGGGTAGAGGGCATAGGGACATTTCATTTATGCCAAACAATCTGTTTTGTAAACTTCCCAGTTTCCAAAATATAGAATTTTCAAAATTCGAGTGTTAAAAATAACAACATAAAAATAAAAAAGTTTTATTACAAAATATAAAGGTCATAAAGACCATTCGTTTAAGCCATGGAACAACGTTCTACCATGTTTGGTTTTCAAACTATCACTAACTTTCGAAAACAAAAATTTTCAAAAAAAATTTCAAAAATATAACGAGTGGTCCATAGGAATGAGGACGACAGCTCGAGTCCAATGAGACCTCATTTTTCAAAATCGGACCATGCGTTCGAGAGATATTTAACATGGCTGAGGCTTAGTAGTGGGTCAAGGAGGGTTCTGGAGTGAAGCAGAAACCGCCTTACCCCCCTACTTGCCACCTTTGGTATAAAACACTTTCCGCCACGGGCGGAGTGTATGTAATGGCTGGAGTTGCACAGGTTGCGACAAGGTGGCTCTAAAGTGCAGAGACAAACCGTCCAAGACATCAGCTTTCACAAAGGCCAAGGCTAGTGGTTTCCATGACGACTGTTTTGACTGTATATTATGGTACTAAAACTGTGTGTAAATTGTGGTTCTAAAATTGCGTTCATTCCCCCTACCGGGTGGGATTGTGAATCTAAACCATACATGGACCCACCCTAATATACATACGAAATTCCATCAACATCGGTCCGGTCGTTTAGGAGGAGTTCAGTCACATACACACGTGTCGAAGAATTATATATATATTGAACCCGCTGAGCTAAGATTCATGTGATATTTTTCACGATAACACATTTATGATGGGATGTACTACCTTTGAACACACCCAGAAAGCTACGAGAATCCGAGAGCTCATACAATTCTCTTTGAAGTAGCGGAGAATCGCACTTTTGACTTTGGTGAAGTCTGCTAATTATTTATCTGAGGTCTTATTAATCAATTTTATCTTTCCACGAGACTCAGAATATTCCATTTCGTCATTCAGTATTATTGAAACATTTTGGAGAATGTTTTTTCACTTTAAGGTATGGTAATATCATTGCAGATACGCAAACAGGATTGTAAGTAGTCGCTCAACGACTTAGTTTGATGACTTGCTTCCACGAGGAACGCAGTTCTTTGCACTACGTCTGGAGAATCCGCCCTGTGTAGGCGTGTAATTATATCCGTCGCATTTGACGTGGCAAACAGTCCGCTTTTCAGCGTGGAAATCATTATCAGGTGCCATCGAGCACAATTCTACTACGAACGACTGTTGTTGATGTGCAGTGATCAACACAAATTGTATAGTGAATTATATGGCAAGTATTGTGAAATTTACGACATTACTGTATCACCACATTTTTTCACCCACGTGTTTGTGGAGGTCCGAGAGCCTGGTGCGAAAATATACAGGTAAATGTGAAATTATTACTTTAAACAAGTGTGATTATAAAAGTACATTATACATTGATTGCTACGGTGAATTTATCTATAATAAAACGACGCCCATTTCACGGATGCCACGTGATAGAAAAAGTAGCGTCTGTACACGTGTAGAACCGCAGAACAGTGCATGGCCATTTATCATTTACATCTGCAAAGTGTAGAGGCTGTGTTACCAGTTATATTTAAAGCCTGTGATATCTACGACGAATACTGTAATTTTCAAGTGATAATAATGAACTACTACATGTCTTATTCTACCGCCCACGTGGTAAACTTTTTCAACACCATGTTCGAGGCCGAGACCATGGGCTAATACCATTATGGTATGAGGGAGATGTCTCGGATGGGACCAGCTTGATTATGGAACTTCTAGAACGTCAGGCGGGAAGGAAGGAACCGAGGATGCCTTTCCTAGGCATGTCCAGTCTATTCACGAGGTCAGCTGCAGGGACGGACCGAACCCTTGTCTTTGGGAGAGCCCAGATGGAAGTTATGATGAGGACGATGCCAACCCTGAAAGCCAGAGGTGCTTTTGTTCAACCCTTGTTGTCGGACAGAGAGCTAAGTGTGGGCTCCTTCATATCGTGAGTTTTGTACACCCTTCCTTGTTCTAGTTTCTGGTGGTAGATTAGTGTAGTTTGTGAACCAACCGAACTTAGTGATAGCCATTTCATAGGTAGGGAATGTAATTAGTCTAATTAGATGTCATTTATCTACAGTGATTGTGAGTCACCCTTGGGTCTGACATTTTGGTCAACCCTGGTGCAGCTTGATGGACGTCGTGGGACGCCAATTTCTGCCTATTGCTAAACGTGACTCTAGTCATTTTGAGGCTACTTTGTTCAACCCTATCTGGGGTGATTTTCAAGTCTTTGCAGACTTTAGTTATGGCAATCTGATGCCATGGTTATGTTTCTTTAACTGCATTTTTTGCAGCCAGTCTATGTTACACCCCTGACTTCGTTAGAGTAGTCGTATCATTTGGGTAATCGACTGTATTTACCAGTTTTGTAACTGCATTATATTTCATTAGAGATGAGCTCTGATAGCCATCCAGGTCATGTGTGGACCTTATAAGTAGAAGGGACGTTTTGTCGTTGCCTAGCATCGAACCCAGTTCCCAACGTATCATTAAACAGATCCAGCAGAGAGTGGTATTTGCGCCACAATTATTATTTTGTTGTGTCAAGTGTGATGACACGTGTTTATTTGATATTTGATACAAGCAACTACTGAAGTGTATTTTATCTTTGAGAGCAGAGAGCTCCAGCAATTAGTGACATTGCTACCTTTTAAACGTCTTTGATGTGAAAGACAGAGTTATATAATTGTATTCAGATTTATAGCGTGCTTTTTATGCACATATTCTTCGAGGTTTATAACCTATGGTAAAGGTATTATTATGAGGCCAGTTGTACAGTTATTATCTTGCTTAAATTGCCGGCCTAGTTAGTGTGTTGTGTCATACAGCGCAGGAATCTTGTAGCCTGCGGCGACACGAACAGGTTTTGTGAATACTTCTCAACGCCCGTGTGAGGACGCATGCTTCTGAGTGAGACGGACTGATATTAACATAGGACAGAATGCTTTTAGCATTCACTTTCCCTTTCATTGCAATTATAGCTTATGGAACCCAGTGTCCATTCTTGTATCTGATCATATGTTCTGTAGATTGTCATTTGTTAGTTAAACGCTGTTGCGTGTACCGTTGTTTTGACGAGTACAGTTATGTCAGGTTTTCTATAGTACGTTGTAGGCTAGCCCCGCTAGGGAGGTTTTTCATGTATGAAGGTATTTTTGTGTACCATGTCCGGGATTGTTCCCGTGGATCAGATATTTAGGGAGGGTAACTGCTTGTGTCCAGGCCCATCCCAGAGTTATTGAACGCGAGCTGTGCGCCTCTGGTAACTTGTGTTATTGTGTGTCCGAGTTGTTATTGCTCGTTGATTGTATTCCGACTTTTGAGTCGATGCTTTTTGGCAGAGATGATCTCAGGGAGACACTCCGTGCCCAGGCTTGTCAGTATTATTCGCCATAAACCAACGATAACCTAAACCGACATCTTAATAATAAAACGCATAATTTTGGTAAACAAAAGCTAACTAACGAATCCTTTCTGCTTAACCTTGTTCATTTGCATTTGGAACCTGCTGACATAGCCGTGCTAATGAAGGTATTTCCTGGAGGAAATGACTTGAGGACAGCTGACACTTTTTGTTGCGACCGAGGCTTGCTCGAACCTTGAGTTCGTAGCTGGTGGAGCGCAGGCCATACGATGTTAGACGTAGTCTTCACTACGCAGTCGTCACCGTAATTACACACATTAGATGACTATGGCTTACAAACAGTAAACCAAGGTGTAGGCAGGCATTTGAATAAAACTGTGGTCTCTTATTTATTTACTCATGATGTAAAAGTGTACAAATCCTCTATGTTACCCTTTTGTGTGCTGATTAGCACTTAGTTCCTAAGAATGACTTAGATGTTTTTTTTCTATGGCTGGTCACTTAGCTTTGAATGTAATTGTTTGATATTATGGACGTCACCGCCGTAAATTTTGTTATTAATTGATAGGACTTAGCTAGATGAATTAACGTTAAATGTAAATGTGGAGATGGTATCATCCTAACTTAGATTTGTTTTGCTACCCTGTTAAATGTAAATTCCGATATTAGCTTGATCTTGTAACTTGACCTAGGGATTTGCGTCGTACCAGTTTCCTAGTGTTGCTGTTGTTGCTTTATTATTGTGAGACAGATCTTTCGCGAGGGTTTACTGTAACTTCTCAGGTAGGGACCTGCTCTTTATTTTTGATTATTTATTAGCTTGAGGATTAGCCGATAGAAACCCTCCGAACTAGGCTAGGGGTTTGTAAAATTTACAATAAATTTTCACGGTGTTTTACATAAGTCTGGATGTTTCTTTTCTCAGTCTAGTTTTTAAGGTGAACCTTTCCTTAGGCAGTCTATGACCTTCGTCACCATGTACCACGATCCCCGTGGACCACAGTTTCTCGTGCCGCTTTGGCCTATTTGGAAGTTCACCTGACCCTCACGGCAGTTAGTTCTGGCAGATGAGATGTTAGGGAAGCCATTGTGGTTGTTGGCTATCCTGGCAGCTCCTCTGACGGGCTCAATATATATATAATTTTTATTTTAATTCTTAATAGATTTTCATTATAAGCTGTAGATGACCTCATTGTAAGGTTGAAATATGTCCAATGTATAAAAAATATATTTATGTAGTATTGATTCGGCGTTTAATTATAAACTTTTAAATATTATGGCCTAATTTTTAAGATTTTGATATCTGGCTGTAGGAGGCAAATACAGTACTGTATATGAGATCCTAAATAAGTAAAACAGTGTTTCATTAAAATATACTTTAATTTTTTTAAAATAATTTGAAATGGACATTTTTCAAAGCTTTTCGAACCTTGTCGGCGTAACGTAGGGTGCATGCGTAGCGTGTGCTTGAAATGCGAGGTGCGCGAGGGAAGAGTCATGTTATATTACTTAGTTTATTTAAAAAAAAAGACGCCTACGCTGTTGTTTCCGGGCATGAGTAATGATTTTGTGTGTCCTAGTACCTTACTTCAGTTTTAAACCAGGGCTGAGAAATAAGAGTTCGATAATGTACCTTTTCGAATCGTCGCGGTAAGTGGACAAAGGTCAAAGCACCTTGGCGGGAAACGGCAAAGGGAGCAAAAGCAGACTGTTTGTTCGGTAGAATGAAGAAATTTTGACTAAGCAAGGCAAGATGGCTTTTCCCATTTTCAGCCTAACGTAGTATTAAATCGTTTATAGAATACTTTCTGGTTATTTTCCTTTTTTCTTTTTTGAGGGTAGGCTACTTAAAAATGTTGTCTTGCACTTAAAACTTGAGGGGAGACAACGCCCCCCCACAACCCCCCGTGTTTTATGCCCCTGTGTAGTACTAGATGAGTTAAGATTTTTGCTTCCAGATGTAACTGACAGATGATTTTGTAGACGTCTGTCCTCTACAACTGGAGTTCATGTGTGATGTAAATAAGCCTGGCGGAATTCTTCACGTCGCGTCGCGTTGTGGTTTCGGATCATGGAACATCAATGTTTATACTAGCAAGGAGCAAAAGTATTACTTGCCTACTCATTTTAAGAAATAATTTTATTTTGGGCCCTGATGATGCAAGAATTTGCGCAATAATTTTAATTTTGACTCCTTTCAAAATAAGAAATTATATTGACGTAGGAATTTGAATTTACATTTCATCATCATCATCATCATCATCATCATCATCATCATTGATTACATTAACAGGCCTTTGAGGCCTACAGCAGAAGGACAATAGGAATAGAAAAATATTACAAATATTACAAAACCAAAGAAATATTACAAAGGGAAAAAATATTACAAACACAAAAAATCCAATAAAAGGAAAGTCAGTCAATCACAATAGGAGGTATTTGCTGCAGATGGCACTCCATCTTTTCCGGTGTCTAGCATCATCCTCCACGGCTGTCAGGTCCACTTCTTGAAGGATCGTCGTCACTCGACCCTTCCATCGTGTTCTTGGGCGTCCTCTCGGGCGTTTTACCGTGGGTTGAGATTGGAGGACTCTCTTAGGAAGGGATCCGTCCGCTCGTAAGATGTGTCCAAACCATTGTAGTCGCCTATGTCTCAATATTCGTCCAATGTGTGGTTTCCAAATCTCTGGTTCTGAACCCATCTGTAATTGGTTCAAGCGTCGAATCCATAATGTATTTGCCAAAGAAGAGAGGAAATAATACAGTCTGTAGAATGACTTAGAAAGATTTTAAGAAGTGGGCTGTTATAATGTGGCGCAAGAATGGGTGACCACGAGTCATGCGGACGTGAGATCATGCTTGACGCATCGATAGGAGCTGGCTCATGATTATAAATAGAACGAGAAAAACTTTCCACGACAAGTAAGAGAGAAGAGATTTCGGAAATAGACCTTACTCAGCGAGAAAATGACAACCTCGCAATGGTGCAAGAAGAGAAATAATTAGAATTAAGCCATTTGCAAGTATTTAATTAATGAAAGAAACACATCATTGTTGATCATTCTGGAATAGAGATTTTTGTGTATGGAAAAAGTTTATAATATTTGCACAGGAAAGAACTGCAAACGTAGCATGACGTCGTTAGTAATTCCCCGAGACCAGAGTCGGTAGGGATGGAAAAATAAACCTCAACGCCCACGTATCTGAGGAGACAAATTATTTAATCTCTTGGAATTGTGTGATCGATTTTCACGATCAAAGAAACCAGTTTACGTTTAGAACAAGAGCTTTCCAGAGATATATTTTTCAAAATTATACGACAATTACTTCAGAAGTTATTGCTGGAGAAGACGCGGATTTTATCTTTTTTGCCGCCGATTACGATATAAACCCTGGAGGTGCCAGGAGGAGCATGCAGTTATTGTCAGCCTACGGGCGTGACACTGTGTCACTATCATCGTTAATGCAGTTTCAGACAGCCCGAGGGGGCGTCACTGTGTCACAACACATTCAGTTATTCCGAGAGCCCGAGAGGGGGCGTCCGGCTATTTCAAGTACATGCAGTCTTTACCAGACCTTGAGAGGTCGCGTTACGCTGTATCACCAACGAGCACCCCGTATGGGAGTGGCCGTGCAGTATCGTCATTAGTATCGCCGTGTGAAGACACATTAGAATCCTATTTTAGGAATAATATCGGCAAGCTTCAGACTTTATAAAGTTCACAAGTATAGTCAAAGTTTAGGCTGTGGACTTGAGAAATAACAGGCGATAGGTACTCGAATATAATAGTTCAGTTAAAGAACCGACGCATCATAAGGTTTCGAAGTACCCAAGGAAAGTGAAATAGACAGTCTATCTACGTTAAGGAACCCAAGCAGGGTAGAACGAAATAATAACGCCTAGTGTTCCTGAAATCAAGGTGACTAGAGCGCAGGACGATAAAAATTAGGAATTGTAGTTCCAGGCTTTGTCTAGGTAGACAAATGAACAGTAAACATTGGGGAGTACTCCAACAAGCTACAAATCAGAGTAACAGAAAGTACCAGGAAATTACTAGGTCATCGATAAACAGTTCGAGCGATCGAGATAGTAATACATCAAGGACAGACTTTTATTTAGACGAACAAGTAGCGTCTAGCAAGATACGACAACGTGCAGGAAATTTATAGGAGCCGATAGTCAAACCCAGGATTAGAAGATCAGCCGTTCCAGGGAGGTTTAGTTCGATCGAGACTTTCCATCATCTCGTCAGATTAGGAAGCCGACGTGCTATAGTGCAACACTTGGAAATGGGAAAGGAAAAGAAATCACGTGTGTAAGGCGAATAATTAACGGCCAAGTGATAAAATTTTTATGTAATGTAAATATAGTGACATTTTTGAGTGTAATATTTTAGTGAATTTTATTGTGTTAAGTGAAAACGAATACAAAATGGTATTCATTATATTCCCAGTGATTAAGGTATATATTTTATGTGCTGTTGAAGAAGTGTCATTGAGTGTAAATATAACCAGAAAAATGGCTTAAGAAAAAGTTGGTGGGCGAAAATGTTCCATCGCTGGAGAATTCGGTCGCTGACCGTACCGTCATGTGAGTAACTATTTCATTATTATGTGCTTGGGAAGATTTGCCTATAATCCTCATGAGAGAGAGAGTAGGGATGTTTAATAACAGGTGAAAGAATGATTGCGCGATCTGAACGATTAATTTGAGAGAAATATAATAAATATGTGAAATATAAATGAATCCCTTGTGGAATGTATTCAGTAAAATATCAGTGTAATTGATAAGTGATATAAATATGAGAAAGCAAGCGTAATAATAATAATAGTAATAATAATTATACAAATGAAGGAATATTGTGATGAATTTTATATTGAAAGTAGTAGCTTCCGAGCTCCTTTAGATGAATTAATACATGTTATGAATACATGTTCTTTACGGTAAAATGATTATTGTTAAGGGAAGAAGAGTAATATATTGTGAGATGTAGATCAAACGTTGATTTTGAATTTTTTTAGTTCTTTGAAGGCAACTTGGCTAATTAATGTATGAGCGCCGTGTAGCGCATTGAAGTAATTTGTCACGCTAGGAATGCGTTGAAATGCTCGGTAAAAATAATTATGAGGGATAGTTAGTCGTGGGGAATGAACTGTATAAGCCCTCAAAGTTGTGATAGTGATCACGAGGCATTGTGGGTTGTATGTTAAAAAGGGTGCTATTTATGTTGTATTATGAGAGCTGGTAAAAGGCGAGGCCTGCCCTAAGTCGCTAATGTTATAAGTCCTCCAAATTGGGATACTACTCTCGAGGCATTTGAAAGGATCGAAGTCAGAGTCATCCGTGTTGAAGCCCCTTTATATTGGTTGTATTTTTGATTTTTTCTTACCCGCTAACGAGGACACTTCATAATTATTATATACCGAAGCTAAGAGAATAGGTCTGTTGAACCTAAATATGTTGTTTTATGAATTTGTATTAGAAGCCTTGTCATTCAGAGAATTGCATTTGAAACAGCTGTGGGAAAGCTGATGTAGCCAGTCCCTTGTGAAAGCGAGACTGTGAGCTCTCTTCTCTCCCTGCATAAATCACGCCAAGTAGTTAAGATTAGACCCTTACCCGCTGGTAGTGCGGTAGGTTAGTACGGATTGTCTGAGTCATAATATACACAGAAGTGTTTAAAGATTGTTTGAACGATCCGGTCTTTGAACCGAGGTCCCTTTATATCCATTATTATCGCTTGCAGAGTTCAGATCGTTGCTTTCTTATAATATAATGGTCTTTTAAGACAAATAAATGATAAATCTCTAACTTTATTGTTCAATAATTCAGTGATTCACGAGTTCTATTGAAGACATTAGATTCCGGGAGTAATCTTACGTTTGACTAGTTCAGTAGTCTTCTATAGCTCGGGAGTACGCAAGTTTTTCCCAATCACGGTAGTGAGTTGTTAGCTTGAGAGAGAGGGATGGTAACATATGAGCATTGTGAGAGCCCAAAATTAATTGATGATTAGCCAGACTTGGATCATTATTATTAAAAGATATACTCATGTAAATAGTAATTGATGTGTATTAAATTGATAACACAGTGTATGTAAACATTACCGAGCCATATGGAGCTCGCTATTCTAAAGAATTTGAATTGACACCATATGGAAGTGAAACTTAGTTGAAGTTTGTTGGTTTTTGGAGAACCAGTCATTGTGAATTTATAATTGTTTAATATGAATTCCTTGTTCAACTTTGGACAAGTGTGAAGTGGAGTGTCAGTATTCTTATTTGTTTAATTTTTGTAGCGCCATATTTTTGGATAATTAAATGTTTTAATAGTAGGTGTTGATTTTTGTTTATTTTTTTGGAAGTGTATCCTCTGCTTAATCCAAAGTGTGTCACAGAGTGGAAGAACAAACCATGAACCCCGATACTCCCGATTGAGCATTGCTGGCAAACTGTGATTTGCATATTTCATTGTTGAATGGGCACAGTACAGGTCTTCTTTCCTTCTTCTCTCCCATTTACCTTCCATGTTATTGTAGACAGGTCCATAGATCTTTCGAAGTATCTTTCTTTCTTTCTTTCTTTTTTTCTTTCTTTCTTTCTTTCTTTCTTTTCTTTTCTTTTCTTTTCTTTCTTTCTTTCTTCCTTTCTTTCTTTCTTTCTTTCTTTTCTTTTCTTTCTTTCTTTCTTTCTTTCTTTCTTTCTTTCTTTGATCGCGTTATCCGCGTTATAAGTGAGAGTAGGTTAGGGCCAGCAATCTAAATTTTCCAGTGTAAATTGACTCAACGACTTGTTCGTTTTTGAATGATAATTTTTTCCCGTAATTTTTTGGTTATTTTTATAATTTGTGTTTTTTTTTTGATTAATTAATTTTAGGTATTTTTAAATTTAGGTGTCCACCTCAAAATTTTAAATTCAATTCCAAATTTGTATTCTTTAATCTGTGTTAAGAGGGGCAGATGACCTCGTAGTTCCACCCATTAAAACAACAATAACTGACTTTCTTCCTTTCTTTCTTTCTTTCTTTCTTTCTTTCTTTGAATTTGCATTTAGATTAATAAATACCCAAAACCTACAGACATTGTAAGGAACCCCCTCCCCCCAACTGATAAGTTACAAATATATTTTTTTAAATCCAAAAAAAAAAAAAAGAAGTCAGCACTTAAAAGGTTAAAGAAAGCTTTTCAGTAGGCCAACACAAATCGTGCCCAATTACATTAGGCGGGAAAACAAGAGATTTTCTTTCCTTGATTTTAGCCTATTTTCAATTTTGAAAAAATAGGCTTATGAGATCACATTTTGTCCGTGTGTGTGTGTGTGTGAGGTGTGTGTGTGTCCCCCTAATAAAATCTAAATGGCTGGAACGATTTCAATGAAACTCGGTAAGTTAATAGCACTATTCCCGGCGACCTCGACCGTGCCCTTCAAATTTTGTTACGTCTCACCAATCCAACATGGCGGCTGTGCGAAATATTTCACTAGCATTCAATATCTCCGAAGCTATTACCGATATCGTCCTGAAATTGTGTACGGTGATAAAGGGCACTACTAGAAGTTCACCTATGAGACTTTCAAAAACCTGGTGACTACAAAAGCAACATGGCGGTCAGGCGAAATTGAGACTTTTAAATATACTTTTCTCGCGATTTAACTATCCAAACGTAATGAAACATGGTACAGCAAATGTTTATACACATTGTAATGCACTGAAATCTAATTTAGTTCAATAGTTTACATAACCTCAAAATGGCGGCTGTGCGATATATTTCACTGACATTCTATATCTCCGAAACTATTACAGATATCACCCTGAAATTTTGTACGGGATAAAGGGTACTGATACACGTTTACCTATGTATATTTCATAAACTTGTAAAGTACAAAACGAACATGGCGACCAAGCGAATTCGAAATATTTTAATAGACTTTTCTCGTGATTTAACTCTCTGAGCGCAGTGGAATGAGGTACAGTAAATGATTTTGCAGATTGGAATGCACTGCCATCTAATTTAATTCAATTGTTTACATAACCTCAAGATGGCGGCTGTGCGAAATTTTAAAATTAAGTTTTTATTTCTTGTGTCGTAATCACGCGATCGAGGTGAAAGTTTGAATAATGAACCTAGGCAATAATTGTCCTTGAATGGTACATAACTCTATGGCCTATACATATAACAATCCTAAATGGCGAGCTTCCGAAATATTTAGACAGTTCTCAATATCTATGAATCTTTTACAGCAACCAAACTGAATTTTTTATGTTCATAGAGACCATGAACATATGTTCGCCTAAAGGACTTTCAGTAACCTGGTGAGCACAAATCCAACATGGCAGCAACGCGAAGTATAAATATTTAAATGGACCTTTCTCGCGAATTAACTATCGGAGTGCCGTGAAACGGTGCACGTTAAATGCTTATACAAATGTTGATCCACTGGCATCTAATTTATTTCAATTGTTTGCATAATCAAAAGATGGCTGCTGTGCGTAATTTTAAAATCTCGTTTTTACTTCTTGTGTTCTAATCATGCGATAGAAGTTTGAATACCACACGTACACAATAATCTTAATGTAATAGTATAAAAATAAAAATCCAACCTGGCGACCATCTGAAATATTTAGACGGTTCTCAATATCTACGAATCTGTTACAGCAATGGAACTGAAATTTTGTATGTTGATAGAGGCAATTAACATTAGCAGGATATATGAAAATAGGCTGTATAGTTCTTCACGGAACTACTTGTTTTTATTTTGTGTTTGACAGCTCAATAAATCGAGATTGGTCAACAGGTAACAGGCAAATGATCGTACACTTTGATGACGTGTAATTTGGAGAACAAAAGGAGGAATACCTATTTACACATTCCATGCTAGCTACAGAATCAACTGTTACAATAGACAAGGTACAATTTACTTAATTCTGCATTCCGGAACAAGGGGGAAATTTTCCGTTTTAATTGCGTATTTTAATTTCCATTGTCCGGGTTACGCAGTTTCCGTTTAATGAAGGGAAATTAACACGGTTTTCACCAGAAAGTTCATGGAACCGTCAAATATATCCGTTTAAGACAATTTTCAATTTAATAAAGTGTCCGTTAAATACAGGCTTTATTGTATCCCGTAATGGTATTAGACGCACGATTCTAGCAGCCAATTCATTGTCTCATTCATTAATAGAAAGTTCGGAATGAAGGCTCATAAGAAATAGCATGAGTGTTTACAAGCTGTATCAGTCAATGGCTCGCCTGTGTTCCCGGGGGAAATTCTCTTGCCGCCATCGGATGTGGACAGAACAAAACAAATATTACACCAATGTTCCCTGGTATTGCTTCGCCTTCTAGCTAGGTTTATATACAATCAGTGGACTTTCTTGTCACACGTCACTGTGGTATGCAAGCCTCACGAGTGGGAGTCTTCACGTTTGCAACGATTCCCATTTGTGCCTGATCACAAAGTGATCATTAAGTGTACCATTTTGCGAAGTTTCCCGTTAGCGGGACTTATTATGACTGATCGAGAATGTTGTCAGTATGGTGGAACACACTTGCTTTGATAACTCGTCACTATGTCTGTGTCTAACTTAGGTTCAGTCTGGTTAATTATGGAGTTTATTTCAACTAATTTAAGAGAATAGAAGCTCTTGAAGTGCCTTATAAGTGAGGGGTATAGCTATAGGCAAAACAAAGACGGGGTAGTTATGTGGTCGAGTTCGGTAGTGTAAACCGTCCGGGTCAATAGCGTCCACTTGTGCCGGCTCCTCTCCGTTTTCTTTCCTGTCGACCGCACTTGGTCAACTCTTGTTCTCTTCCGACCCCGAAGGTATGGGTATCCGAGGCGTAGGGAGTCTCTTCATTTCCCGCCTTAATTGGCCCTTGTCTCATCTTTTCTGATACCCTCCTTGTGCGAGGGGTCAGCCTTCTTTTTCTTTTCATGTTATCTCCTACCTTCTGCTCAAGTCCCTCAAGGAGGCAGGGTGTATGTAGCCCCACCACTTCTGGTGCACCCTAGATAATTCTACGCCCTCAGGGGCTCACGGCTGGTGAGTTTGGGAGTTGGTGACCCCGAGGGATTCCTGAGCTGGGTCCGGTTTCCCCCTTTTGTCCCTTACCTGTAGGGCGGACCCTCTCCTCTTTCACTTTCCTATCTGCCTTTCATGGCTCTCCTTCCTTCCAAGTCCCTCAATCCACATTCTTCGAGGGTTGAGGGCATTTCTTTTCCTCCTGTCCTTTATTTGCCTTTAGTTTTCCATTTCTTCTTCTAGTATGTAGGTTAGTAGTTAGTTTTCGTTTTAAGTTTGCGTTTCATTTTCATCTTCACGATCACCCAAACCATCAGGGGCCGATAACCTAGATGTTAGGCCACTTAAAATAACAATTATCATCACCATCAATAGCGTCCGCGTGTCTCCTGACCCCTTGTCGTAAAGGTATGATCTAGCAAACCTTGTGCCAATCCTTACAACAGACCCACCTGAAATAATAATTGAGGTGCTTACGAAAAAGGGGGACGGAGTTCTGATTAGCGCTAACAATCGACCTTTTCGCATTTCTTTTCTCTTTAAGTTTTATTATTATCATTATTATATTTGAATTGCAACCAATGGCCATAGCGGGGTATTTTAATTGAACGCCCGTAGACTCCCCATCAAGTTCAATTTCAAATAGTTCCAACTTTGGCTACCAGAGATGCCCATGTCACTGACACCTGGTGGCGAACGTTGGAACTTGTTAGAACGTTTCTAACCAAATAACCTACACATTTAGCTACACACTACCAATTGTAGTGGTAGGTTCTTTAAGTTTTAAAGCACCCATCATAAACATTTCATTCTTAGATCTCTTTTGTCACTCGCAGAGCTGCAGAGATATTCTATCAATGTTACTCGTTTCATTAAAGCTTCACACCGTATGTTGCTTGAATGCGCGGCGGTATTCCTTTGTACGCTAATGGCACTGTGACTCAACTGTCAAACCTAGTTCTTCCTACCCCAATGGAGGCCGTTCGTCGCTAACGCCACCGCACCACGAGTGGGGGCAAGCGGGGTGTAGCCTCGGGACGCAAATGTTCTGGAAAGCCTGAAGACATAAAAATGGTCCCAAGTAGACAGTTTATATCAATTAATTTAAGAAATGGTTGGTTGGTTCTTAAGTTTAGGGGCTGCGACAACGCGGTCATGTAGCCCCGTGTACTTTGGGTGTGCGTAGAATCTGTCTGATAACCGGTGTTAATTGTGATGACTGTAATAGTGTGTGTTATCTGTTTTTTAATTTAAGTACTGCAACTTAGTTTTTTTTTTCTCCAAATAGTTCCTACTTTTGCCGCCAAGCGCCACCGTCAACGACTACTAGACCAAGTTCAGAACTCAGCTACTAGACGCCACCGCAGTCGGCTCTTGGCAACGAACCTAGAAACCTAAGAGCGTTTAGTGGAAGGTTCTTTAACATGCCATAAATTTATGACATGGGACCGCCGGATTTACTTCCCCTCCGAAGGAAGGCATACTGAGGGATTTTTAACGCTCTTAAAAATCCGACGGCTTCGGCCGGGTTTGAACCCGCTATTAATTTAAGAGAAAAGAAGCCCTTGAAGTGCCTTGGACTGCCATGCGACCGCTGCCCAGCTCTGTTGGCCTACAGATTGTGGGGTGACGCGTGTACCTAGTTCCGCCCCTTAGAAGAACAATACCTAACTAACTAACTAACGTGTCCCCTCGATCATTAATCTTGATTTCATTGACCATTGATGCAGCCTCTTCGAACAGACAGCTAATCAATTATCCTCATGGGACCGAGTGCATCCCGTTCCAGCACTCACGTTAGTTTCTCAAATCCCTGATGGAATCAGGAATCGAACCCAGGGGCACCGGGTGAGAGACAGGTGCGGTATCCGAACAGCACGGGGCCGGCATAAAGTTTGCATAGTGAAATAAAATATATTATTCTGGATCAATATGAACTGGTGTTACTAAAGTCTGTTCGCCGAGTCGAGATAATGCGCGTCAATACTTGCACGTGGTCACTTGACTGCCTGGACAGGGAAACACGCCCAGTTCACTTCATCGGCTCTGCCGGACAGGGGTAGCCAAGAAGCTCCGAGATCATTAGTGATGCCGTAGCCCTTGAAAAGATAAGACTTGCTGAACTTACTGTCGACCAAAGTATTATGTGCACTCGAGTTTGAAGGTTGTTTGTGAAGTAACCAATAGACCTACATAAAATCGAATCACATCATCATTTCCGTCGTTCTATTTTGCGTTGTTCATGAAGGTTTGGATTTTTTAATTTATATTTTAATATTTTTTATCGCAGTTGGAACACAAAAAGTGCACGTTTTTAAGCGTGTTTCAACCATGCGCCATATTTAAGAATTATTATCTCAAAAACCCGTCATCAGATCGAATCCAAATTTTAACACAATATACATTGGAATGTTGTATAACTGGTTTATTAATTTCAAAATTGTGTGTGTCCAAGAAACAAAGTTGTTATCATTTTTGTAAGGTAACTTTTTCTCGGGTCGGGGTGGTTGGAAAATGTAGTTGTTGGTGCCCACACGCATCATGGCGCGTCTCGCTCGGAGGTGATGGGCTCCATCTCGGCAACGCTGTTCAGCTTTTGCTGGAGCGGCTAGCTGTTGAACCATGTGTTATTTCCTCGTACAAATACACACCGATATAAAATAAGTGAATTAATTTACGTATTTCACAGTCATACAGCATAACTTTTTGATGTATAACGATTGCAACGCAACCAAGAACTACATTTTCCAACCACCCCGAGCCGAGAAAAAGTTACCTAACAACAATGATAACAACTTTGTTTCTTGGGCACACAAAATTGTGAAATTAATAAACCAGTTATACAATATTCCAATGTATATTGTGTTAAAATTTGGATTCGATCTGATGACGGGCTTTTGAGATAATAATTCTTAAATTTGACGCATGGTTGAAACACGCTTAAAAACGTGCACTTTTTGTGTTCCAAATGCGATAAAAAATATTAAAATATAAATTTAACAATCCAAACCTATATGAACTAACGTAAAATAGAACGACGGAAATGTTGATGGTATTGGATTTTATGTAGGTCTATTGGTTACTTAAGAAACAACCTTCAAACTCGAGTACACATAATACTTTGGTCGACAGTAGTGCTGCACTGTACAGTATACTGTTGCCTGTCATAAGTAGTTAAGAACTTATTAATTAATTCAATAAATACATAAACGAACAATTAATAAACCGCGCTGTAGCATGTAACCGATAAGTCACATGTAGGCTATACACAGCACTGAAGTTGGCGTACGTTCAACAGACACAGCTCTATGCACACCTTGCGGGCAGCCCTACAATCACGTGTACAACTGTGTTTTCTTCCGCTATCTCGACTCGGCGAACAGACTTTAGGTGATTTGACCACCTCGTGGTGTGCTGGTTAGCACTCTTTGCTATCACCCCAGAGGTCCGGGTTCGATTCTCGGCTCTGTCAAGAAATTGAATTCTAGTCTGAGGACTGGAAAGGGGGTACACTCAGCCTCATGGGGCACACCTGTGAAGAGGTGGGTTTGATTTTCACCTCAGCCACCTGAGAAGTATTTTTCCGCTGTTTCCCACTTCTACTCGAGGCAAATGTCGGGATGGTTTCAAACTTAAGGCCACGGCTACTTCCTTCTCAATCTTCACCCCAATAACAAATACACACACTATTACAACCATCAAATTAAACAGGTTATCATACAAAATTACACACATACACATTCCAAGTAGACGGGGCTGAATAACCACGATGTCCAAGCCCTCAAATGAAACAACAACAACAACAACAACAACAACAACAACAACTAAGGGATTTGCAGGTGTGTTGCTCACGGATTTGCAATAATTTTCTTTATAGTAATGCCAATTATAATCTGTTTTTCAACTATTTGGGGGCGATGTATCCTCATTTTGCCATACGAAATAAAACAAGATGTTCAGTAAAGAACATATAGCCTACTTTCTCCTAAATGCATGGGTATTGTTATAACTCTTTGTCCTTTTCAAGGAGTAAGATTGAATGTTAGTTGTAGTAGCTTGTTGAAATACAACGTGCTATAGGGATATTAAACATGAATATGAGGTGCCCTTTGCTAGTGCTACCTCTGTACCAAATTTCGTTCAATTCGGTTTCACCGTGTTTGAATTGATAGGGGGAATCGATTTCCACACATACTTGGCCACCATCTGCAAACTATTGGGCTGATGTTCTTGCAGTTTGGTCTGAATATGTTTCCCACATAAAGATATGGTGTTGCAAAATTTGGTAGAGACTAGATTATTAGGTTGGTCGTAATTACATTTTAGCTTTTAACATTTGGGTGGCCGCGATTACGTTCCCGTCAAGATAGCGGTGATATAAAACATGACGCTGAGGTGCCCTTTGCTAGTGCTACCTCTGTACCAAATTTCGTTCCATTCGGTTTCACCGTGTTTGAATTGATAAGGGGAATCGATTTTCACACAAAGATGGCCGCCATCCGCAAAATATTAGGCTGATGACCTATTAGTTTGGTCAAAGGATGCTCCCTCCATAAAGGTATGTTGTTGCTAAATTTGCTAGAGATCGGATGATTAGGCTAATCGTAATTTGATTTAAGCTTTGAACATTTGTGTGGCCGCCATTACGTTTCCGTCAAGATGGCGGCGATATAAAACTTGACACTGGGGTGCCCTTTGCTAGTGCTACCTCTGTACCAAATTTCGTTCATTCGGTTCCACCGTGTTCGAAGTAATAGGGGGAATCAATTTTGACATAAAGATGGCCGCCATCCGCAAACTATTAGGCTAATGGCCTATTAGATTGGTCAAAGGATGCTCCCTCCATAATGGTATGTTGTTGCAAAGTTTGGTAGAGATCGGATGGTTATGTTAGTCGTAATTTGATTTAAGCTTTAAACATTTGTGTGTCCGCCATTACGTTTCTGTCAACATGGCGGCAATATAAATCATGACACTGAGATGCCCTTTGCTAGTGCTATCTCTGTACCAAATTTCGTTCCATTCGGTTTCACCGTGTTTGAATTAATAGGGGGAATCGATTTTGACACAAAGATGGCCGCCATCCGCAAACTATTAGGCGAATGACCTATTAGATTAATCAAAGGATACTCCCTCCATAAAGGTAAGTAGTTGCAAAATTTGGTAGAGATCGGATGATTAGGTTAATCGTCATTTGAATTAAGCTTTGAACATTCGTGTGGCCGCCATTACGTTTCAGTCAAGATGGCGGCGATATAAAACATGACACTGAGGTGCTCCTTGCTAGTGCTACATCTGCAACAAATTTCGTTCCATTCGGTTCCACCGTGTTCGAATTAATAGGGGGAATCAATTTTGACATAAAGATGGCCGCCATCCGCAAACTGTTAGGCTAATAACCTATTAGATTGGTCAAAGGATGCTCCCTCCATAAAGGAATGTTGTTGCAAAGTTTGGTAGAGATCGGATGGTTATGTTAGTCGTAATTTAACTTAAGCTTTGAACATTTGTGTGGCCGCCATTACGTTTCCGTCAAGATGGCGGCGATATAAAACATGACACTAAGGTGCCTTTTCTTAGTACTACCTCTATACCAAATTTTGTTCAATTCGGTTGCACCGTGTTCGAATTAATAGGGGGAATCGATTTTCACACAAAGATGGCCGCCATCCGTAAACTATTACGCTGATGACCTATTAGTTCGGTCAAAGCATGCTCCCCCCATAAAGGTATGTTGTTGCAAAATTTGGTAGAGATCGGATGATTAGGTTAGTCGTAATTTGATTTAAGCTTTGAACATTTGTGTGGCCGCCATTACGTTTCCGTCAAGATGGCGGCGATATAAAACATGACACTGAGGTGCCTTTTGTTAGTACTACCTCTGTACCAAATTTCGTTCCATTCGGTTGCACCGTGTTCGAATTAATAGGGGGAATCGATTTTCACACAAAGATGGCCGCCATCCGCAAACTATTACGCTGATGGCCTATTGGTTTGGTCAAAGGATGCTCCCCCCATAAAGGTATGTTGTTGCAAAATTTGGTAGAGATCGGATGATTAGGTTAGTCGTAATTTGATTTAAGCTTTGAACATTTGTGTGGCCACCATTACGTTTCCGTCAAGATGGCGGCGATATAAAACATGACACTGAGGCGTCCTTTGCTAGTGCTACCTTTGTACCAAATTTCGTTCAATTCGCATTCACCGTGTTCGAATTGATAGGGGGGGACAGACATTCAGAGTACACACACTCACACACACACAAACACACACACACACACACAGAGACTCACACACACACACATACACACACACACACAGACTCACACACACACATACTCACACACAGACAGACACACTTTTTTCGCCCTGTGTTGATCTCATAAGTCTACTTTCATTTTTTGCAAAAATCGAAAGTAGGCTAAAAATAAATACGAAGATTTGAAAGATTTGAAAATTGATTATTAGTTGATTGGTTGGTTCCTTGGTTAAGGGCTGTGACAACGCGGTCATGTAGCCCCGTGTATTTTGGGTGTGTGGAGAATCTGTCTGATAACCGGTGTTAATTATAATGGCTGTATTAGAAATTGATTAGTACCTTAAATGCTTGCCACGGTGGGTGAGTGGTTAACGTGTCGGACAACTAACCTCAATCTTGCAGGTTCGCTCCTGGCCGTGGTAAGTGATTTTTTGAAAGGTGGCAAAAATCACGACATGCATGTCGTACGTTGTTGGCATGTTAAAGAACCCATTTGAATTCAGTAGGCCGTGTTCATAATGGCAAAAATAATCTCGGGATTTTCCACCAACACAAAGTTCCTTCATTCTCTACTAGAAAGCGCTGTAATCTCAAGGAGCTTGGATATATAACCTTCATGACTTTCATAGCGTTCCAAGAAACGACGAAATTTGACATGCAAGCTGCCCACTGGGTGTCAAATAATAAAGCTTGCACCCGGCACCCGAGGCCATACGATATTATTATTATAATTATATTATTATTATAGTACCTTAAATATTAGTGCCGAAGCTCGCTAACGCGCTTCTCTAGCCATGGGGCTAAGCTATCTGTGGACTCGGTAGACGTGGATTTGAACCCCTCTGTTGGTCGCCCTTAAAATGGTTATCCGTGGTTTCCCATTTTCAGCTGCAGGAAAACGCCAGGATGGTTCCTTATATTGGCCACGGCTGCTTCCTTCCACATCCTTAGCCAGTTTCATTCATTTCGTCGCTCATTACAGTAACTCCTCTCATGAGATTGAAGTCAAGAAGGGCATGCGGTCATAAAAACCACCTGACACAGAATTTAGTCGCATCTCATTTCCGTCCCCGTTGGAAACGGGAATAATATTTATTTAATATAATATTTGGAGTTCTCGATATAGCATAAATCTTACAGAGCCTCTTACAGAGGGTTGAAGATACCATGAAAGCAAAAGTAGAGGCCTGATCCCTCGAAGAATGAGTGTTTCAGGAACGATGAGACCCTGGCCAATTATGACGGAGTAATGAAAGAAGAAAGTTGCTTGTACTGTAGCTTTACGTGACTTTTAATCTGGTTGGTTCCTCAGTTTAGGGGCTGCGACAAGACGGTCATGTAGCCCCGTGTACTTTGGGTGTGTGTAGAATCTGTCTGATAAACGGTCTTAATTGTGATGGCTGTATTAGTGTGTGTATCTGTTTTTTAATTCAAGTAAGGACTGCAAATTTGAATTTTTGAAATAGTTCCTACTTTTGCCGCCAAACGCCACCGTCAACGACTACTAGGCCTAGTTCAGAACTTAGCTATTAGACGACACCGCAGTCGGCTCTTGGCAACGAACGTAGAAACCTAAGAGCGTTGTTTACATTCCTAACCTATACAATTTAGCTTCACACAGGTGTAATTAGTGGATGGTTCTTTAACATGCCATAAATATATGACATGGGACCGCCGCGTCGGTTTTACTTCCCCTCCGAAGGAAGGCATACTGAGGGATTTGACTGTTAATCACGCATTCATCAACCACGGACGCCCATATATGCGTGGAATCCAAACCACAGGACGTGATTTTCACTTCAAAAATCTCCCATGCCCTGTCCTAGAATCGAACCAGATCTGCCTTGGTGAGAGACAAGCAGCTTAACCTCTGCACCATCATCCCACCACCGAAAATGAAAGACACCCTCGGATACCCTGTGTCGGAAGAGAACAAGAGTTGACCAAGGCAGGTCAACAGGAAAGGTGACAGAGAGGTAGTGGAAGCAATGCTGGATCCTGTGGTCGCCACCCCACATCCCGCTAGTTATGAGCCCCTTGGGGTACGACAAATTAATTAAATGAGCATGTTTTCAGAATAATACCACCCCCTCTCAAGATGACCGCCCCCTTGCGATGACTCCGGTTACATAATAATTATTCCCCCTCATTGTATAGTGGCTAGCAAGCATCCTTGCCTGTCGCCGTTGAGGCCTGGGTTTGATTCCCGGCTCTGCCAAGAAATTTAATTTTGGTCTCAGGGCTGGACCGGGGTACACTCAGCCACATCAGGCAAAGCTGAGAAGAGACGGGTTCCATTCTGGGAGTGGTTTTACGAGGATTCCCACTTCCACTTCAGGAAAATGACGAGATGGTTCCTAAAGTAACACCACGTCCGCTTGCTACCTAAATCCTACCTTGATTACAAATACACACACTAGTACAGATTTATTTATTTATTTATTTATTTATTTATTTATTTATTTTAGCGTATGGCTTTTAGTGCCGGCAGTGTCCGAGTACATGTTCGGCTCGCCAGAGGCTGTAGCTGCTTCAAGCGGACACCCATGGGGTGAGCTACAAGTTACAAACAATTTCAAGTAGTTCCAACTTTCACTACCAGATGTCACTGGCGCTTAGTGGTGAACGTTGCAACTTTGATGGAGCGTTTCAACGAAATCTAACCTAGGATTCAGCTTCGCACAAGTTTAGTTTGTGGAAGGATCTTTTACATGCCATAAATCTATGACATGGGACCGCTGGCTTTAATTCCCCTCCGAAGGAAGGCATACTGAAAGATTTTAACGCTCTTAAAAAATCCGACGACTTCGGCCGGGTTTGAACCCGCGAACTTGGGCACAGCAGTTCTGCATGCTACCAACTACGCCACCGAAGATAACTCAGTGACACAGATTGTCTGAGAACTTCTACACACACCCAAATACACGGGGCTACATGACCATGATATCGCAAAGCTCCTAAAGAATCTACGGCTTCTACAACAACTCATAGTAATTGTTGTTGTTTGAGTCTTCAGTCTTTTGAATGGTTTGATGCAGCGCTCCGTGCCTCCCTGTCCCGAGCTAATCAATTCATCTCTACTTAGCTACCACACCCTACATCCGAGGCAAGTTTAACATATTCCAACCCTGGTCTGCCCCTACAATTCTTGTCCTCGACACTTCCTTCCATAAATAAGATTGCTATTCCTGGGTGTCTTTGAATGTGGCCTACCAACCTATCTCTTCTCTTCATTAGCAGTCACCAGAAACATCTCTCCTCTCCCACTCATCTTAATACCTCTTCGTTTGTAACCCTATCTACCCATCTGGTCTTCATCATTCTCCTGAAACACCACATTTCAAGCGTTTCAATTTTCCTCTTTTGTGCTGCACCAATAGTCCAAGTTTCACTTCCATAGAGCGCCACGCTCCAGACAAAGACTTTCAAAAATGACTTACTAATACCTGAATCTATATTCGATGTGAACAGTTTCCTTTTTTGTAGAAATGCATTCCTTGCCAGAGCCAACCTACTTTTTATATGCTCTTTGCTTCGTTCATCACTGGTTATTTTGCTTCCTAAGTAACAGAAGTCTCCTACTTCCTTTAGTTTTTCACCTGCCAATTTGATGTTCATCGAGGTTTCTTATTTATTTCGGCTGCATTCCAATGGTTTTATTAAATTTATTTTTACATTTATTAATTTTCATCATGTATTCTTTCCTCCAGACGGAGTCCATACCATTCAAAAACTCTTTCAAATCCTCAGTAATGCAATATTTATGTTAAGCTGGCCGAGGTCAGAGCGCAAGTGTGAAAGGTGTGAAAGGAAGTGCACTCCTCTAGTCAATATTAGTCCTCTGGTGGTCCCAACCCAAGGCTTGTCTCACAGCACTGTATATATCCTGGAACTCCATCAATCCCCCACCAGTACTCGGCGTTAACGTCACCATGCCTCTGCTCCTACTGCTGCTGGCTGTTTCCTTGGCAACCACCATCACCGCAGATTCCGTGTCCACGTATGTGTTCGAGGAGGAGCCGTCCTTTCCCCCGGTGATGGAGGATGGCGTTTGGACCTCCACTGTACCCATCGGCTCTGCATTGCGACTGGCTTCACATCAACAGCTAACCGGATATAATTACCAGGCTCCGAGGCCACTGGTCAACTGTTCTACACAGAATCAACAGGTGTGTTAAAATCAGAGTGCTGTGCTAGGGGTGGGGTGGGGCAAAGCACTATCTGGCCCCTCAAATTATATTGTTGTTAATTCGTCTTATAACTTCTTGGTCATCTGCGCCGTGTACTTGGGAGTGTGTTCAATTTGTGTGATAACCGATTGGCTGCGGCCAAATGATCCTTTATCCGGTCGAAGCCAGATACTACTGCTAGTTTATTTTACAAATATACCATCCCACCAAGTAATTTCTGTCTTTAGGCTACTATTAATACAGTAAATATTGATATGTTAGTCTATATAATATGCAACGTATTTATAATAGTCACAAACCAAACCTCACATATTATACATTTGCAAGCGGTTTCGGTGTCGTAGATTGTAGCATGCTGAGCTTCTATTCCCAAGATCGCGGGTTCAAACCCGGCCGAAGTCGTCGGATTTTTTAAGAGCGTTAAAAATCCCTCCGTATGACTTCCTTCGGAGGGGAAGTAAGTTACAGCCGGCGGTCCCATGTCATAGATTTACGGCATGAAAAACAACCTTCCACTAACTACACTTGTGTGAAGCCAAAATTTGTAGGATAGAATTGATAACGCTCTAATAATTGCAACTTTCGCCGCCAGGTGCTGATTGCGATGCCATCTAGTAGCCAAGTTCACAAGCTAGGTGTCGTGGACGGTAGCATTTGGTAGCAAAAGTAGAAACTACTTGAAATTATTGTCTGCAGTCCTTACTTGAATTAAAACACTAATACACTAATACAGTCATCACAATTAACATCGGTTATCAGACAGATTCTACACACACCCAAAGAACACGGGGCTACATGGCCGCGTTGTCGCAGCCCCTAAACTAAGAAACCAACCAACCAACATATTATAGTATCGAACTTTCAAGCTTATAGGCAAAATTACTACACAGTGAACTAGAAACTAAACACGGCCATTAAGGTGGAAAAACGAAGTGCCCATAAATTATAAAGGGTTTTATTTTACCCAATCGTGGTCACTTTTAAATTTATATTGAAGGTGCAGTTGTAAAAATGTGCAAGTCGTATAGCATAATTCCATACATTACATATTGGAGACGATGCAACACGATTATAGTACCGTATTCATTTCAGCACATATTTCAATACATTTACCCATTTTTGGTTTTGAATCAAGAGAATGAAAATAGCCCATTCAAGGATGATACCTAAATAGCTTTAAGGATTTGCCATCATCTGTGGTCTCGGTGTTCGTATTGATGTTCAGGATTGAAAGGTCTTGGGTTTGAATCCCGGCTCTGCCAAGAAATTCTACTTGGAATGATGTACACTCTGACTTCAGGCACATCTGAGAAGAGGTAGGTTAGAATCCCTTCTCATCAGTCCTAGAAGTGATTTTTTTGTGTTTTCACATTCCAGGCAAATGCCAGGAAGGTTCTTAACGTAAGGCAACGGCCACCTCCTTTCAAATCCTAGCCTCAATTATAAATACTCTAACACTAGTAAAGCCATCACAGTGGCACAGGTTATCAGCCAGATTACACGCACAACCAAGTGGAGCTACATGATAACGATTTCGAAAGGTTTTAAGGATTGATCAGTTTTCAGTTTAAACAGCTACCACGGTGACTGAGAGTGCTAACGCTTTACCTCATGCCTCGTTGGCATCGGGAGAGCGTGGGTTGGAATCCTACCTCGACCGTCTATAAAATGGTTTCGTGGTTTCCCATTTTCACCACTAGTAAAATACCGGGAAAATACAGGTCCATGGCCGACTTCCTAACAATATCCCTTCCCTAACCCTTCCTTAATTAGATCCAAGTTAGCAGCCTGTCAAAGTGTGTTCAGCTGTCAGACACCGTCCCTGCGACGGTAGAGAAATGATCCGTCGCAGAGCCCGTGGGTGAATCTGAGTTCGAATTTTGAATTTATTACTTCTCTTATACAGGCCACTGAGGCTACAAAGCCTCTTTATGCAGCTCTCTTCATTCATAGGGCGTTCGAATACAATACAATAAATGAAGGAAGAAAAAAAAAACATTCAGTTGACAATAGAAGTTCTTATTATTACATCTGTTCACCTTGATCATGATAAATGTATAGCTGATAGAATACCATGATGGGAGTGTTTTATCGCTGTGATGGGAAGTCCTGAATACTGGTGCAATTTATATTTATTCCAGAGAATACTAGCAGAAATATGGAATAAACCTTTGCATTTTTCGGTTCTATGATGAGGTATATGGAGCATTTGTGCAGTATGTCTATTCACACGGTTATGCACTGACTGCACGGGAGTTAGTGTGCAGTAAATTTAAGACGGAATTTTGAAGTTTAGAATTTTTATCACAATCAGAGCCATGGCATACTGTCTTCGTTCTTTTACTGGGAGGATAAGTATTGAAAAGATCTCTTTAACTAGAACTCGGAAACTGGTTCCTTTCCACATGCCGTTCACATAAGACTATAATTAAAACTCAGCAATATTTCTAGGTTCATGCCGTGTCTTGTGTGGGGTTTCGTGTAGGAACACCAAGTAGGGTCATCAGTGGGCTCTTGGTATCCGGCATAAACCTAGAAAAATTGTTGAGTTTTAATTCACTGGCCATAGGGTCATCAGTGGGCTCTTGGTATCCGGCATAAACCTAGAGAAATTGTTGAGTTTTAATTCACTGGCCATAAAAGCCAATATGCCATCTATAATTTAGGCTTGTCTTTCAGTCTGTCAGTGAGGTGGAGGATTTGGCGCCCGGAGACAATCAGTGTGGAGCTGTGTACAGCACGACACAATTCCAGCTGACGTCACCACGTTACCCCCGCCTCATATCCTCCCAACCTACGCTGTTCCTACGTGGTGAAGGCGGCGTCCTCGCAGGTGTGTCAGCTGGAGGTCACCTTCCGGAACTTCTTCCTTCCCTACAGTGAGGGCTGTCAGGACGAGTACCTGGAGATTGCGGGACAGAGGCTGTGTGGCAGTCAGGTGGGAGTACAGTACTTCCGGTTCAGCGCACCTTCCGCCAGGATCACCTTCAAGTAGGTACAGTTCCACATTACAGTAGTCTAGTGTGTGCTTTGACAAACTATTACAACATGACAATGGTTTTGTTGTTTGAGTCTTCAGTCTTCTGACTTGTTTGATGCAGCTTTCCTTGCCTCTCTATCCTGAGTAATCGTTTAATCTCTATACAGGGTGTATCTAAATTATACCAACAAAAAAATCAGGGACGCTCTGCGTGTTATGTAAAAGACGATACCGCGATCGGATTGGCGGAGAAAATTTTTCCCTCCGAGAAAATGAGGTTACTTTGTTACTTCCGGGCACGCGATTCAAATCTACGAACTCGCCGTATTTGCTGAGCCAGGCTGCAAGCCGTTGGCCATTGCTGTGCTTCAGGCAAGGGAAGGGAGTGTGATGGAGACAGAGTTATACTGGTGGGCATGCGGCAAGCCGAGGCGATCGAGGAAACTTGCGCATGCCCGCCAGCATATCTCTGTCACCTTTTATCACACTCCCTTCCCTATCGCTATAACTCTCTTAATACGTGAAATATCGAATCCATTCAATGTTCATAATATGTGTCGGATAAGTGCCAAAAATTTATGTTTGAAAAGTTTTTGGTAGCACCAAACATTGACCAAAGGGGTGAAAAAAAGTGGGTTTTTCGGGAAACATTAATCATATCTCTCTTAATAGGCACAATATCAAAACCGTACAAAATGGAAAATATTCCCCTAATAATTACCTAAAACTTTGTCTGAAGGAATTTTTGATCTGACCTACCATTACGCCAAGGGATGAGAAAAATGATTTCGGAATTAAAGAAAATGCCAAGTGCCATCAGAGGTTACCATGACAACGCTTCTAAATTGATGAGGGATGAGCTATCAGAGGTTGCCAAGACAACGCCATTGCACGAGATCATATTCATTTTTCCATCTGACTCTGTGGGAAGCGGCTAACTGGTAGCATGCTGAACTTATATGCCCAAGGTCGCTGGTTCAAAGCCGGCCAAAGTCGTCGGATTTTCTAAGAGCGCTAAAAATCCCTCAGCATGCTTTCCTTTGGAGGGGATGTTCCACCGTTCGTTGCAAGTTGCTGGTTGCGGTGGCATCTAGTAGCCAAGTTCACAGCGATGTGTCGTTGACGTTAGTATATGGTACAAAATTAGGAACTATTACTTAAAATTGACCGTCTGCAGAATTACAGACTGAATTACAGACTAATACAGTCATCACAATTAACACCGTTTATCAGATTCTACACACACCCAATGTACACGGAGTTACATGACCACGTTGTCGCTGCCCCTAAACTGAGGTACCAACAAAAATCTTTGCGGGAGATAACATTTTGCGTGAAAAAGTAACAGACTGTCAGATAGTTACACATCAGTTACAAACCTTCCATAAGGACAGTGTGATCACAAGTATAAAAATGAACCCCAAATGACAAGAAGGTTACCATCCCCATAAGACAATAAAATGATAAAAATATGTATACAAAAAACGAAAAAAAAGTTAATTAATCTCCAAATGTAAAATACTTTCTTGTAATCAATGAGGTCTGATCCTCCTACGAAAACCTGCATATTTTGCCTATTATAGTCTATCCCCTAGTTTGCCCGGTGAAATATACCTCCGCCTTCCGGCGTGCCAAGTGGAATTTTTTATTATATTGTTGTGCAGTTTAACTATTTAGGCTACACGTGAATAATATTAATACGTAGATCGCAAACATATAGACTAGCCTAATACAACATCGTAGGAAAGTAACGATAATCATAAATACTAACATTAACCAGACAAGCTATACAAAGTATAGCAAAATAAATGTCTAAATAATTGTATAATTTTAAACTTTAACACTCGTGATCAGGATTTGATGATGACCACGTAACGGTCGAAACGCGTAATCCTATATTTTCCCCTTTATCAGTGAATAATATTAACACTGGTATTTTTTATCACGAAAGTGTTGTATATATATAGTTCCCCCGCCTAATCTAATTGGGTAAAAGCGTCTTGATCGACTGAAAAATATAAAATAATAGTTTGTACTTGCAACACTGAAAAATGGTTTCAATACTTCACAAATACACAATACTTGCAACCTATAATCATAGATTAATTGGTGGAGAGAGACCGTTTGTGGATGGGATCGTTATTTCTCCGTCATGCAAATATTAATAAATTAATAAATATTATTGTAAATATTAACATAAATAGATCCATATATTATAGCTATAAACAATTTTTCAAAATTAAAAACTTTATTTTCTATAAATTTATAAGTCTTTAACCCTTCATAGGGCAGAATTATTATTAAAATATTTTATTTGTATTTATTTAAATTGAATTATTTTGGGGAAGTTTTAATTTATTAATTTTATTTTGTGCTTTCTTTTTAATTTTTATGTATAAATGCTATTATAATTTATATTTTATATTATTTTATGATCTTAATTTTTTATAATTCTATTTTATAAGCTTATTTATTTATTGTAAAAAGCTTATTTAATTTTAATAGTAATATAATTATCTTATTAAGTTTTATAATTTATTTCTTTTCAATTTTAATTTTGAATTTTTTCATAAATTATTATTTACGATTTAATTGGTTTTATTAAAAAAATTATCAAGCATCTCAGGTCAAGAGGATAGTCTATATAAACATAGTCTATTATTTGGTATTATGAAATATTAACACTTCCAAAAGAAAATTCGTTGACAAATGGCGAAAAGATTCAACCATCAGCATCTTTGACATAGCAGGTGGTTAATAAACAGACCATTAACCTTTAAAGGGTTAAATAAGGTTAATATTAAGGGGAATTGCTACTTTACCAAATCCGAGAGATTGGAAGTTGTATAGTAAAAATTGAGCGAGATATTTGAGTTCAATATCTGACATTTTGAACGAGATTTTCCCCTGTAATGTCGTCCCCCTACCCTAATAAACTAGTGAAGCAAATGTGCACTTTGTGTTTCAGGAGTGGCCCAGCAGGAAATTTCGTTGGGGGAGGTTTCGATCTCCTAGTACGTCAGAGGACGTGTTCCCCTATTCCAACTTCAACTCCAAAACCAGAATGTGGAGGAATTTTCACTTCACCTCAATTCATACTGTTGAGTCCTGGTTACCCTGGATTTTATCCATCAAATGCGGACTGCCAGTACGTAATACGACCTCCAGCAGGACAAAACATCTGCTACTTGCGGTTAGAATTCCTACAGTTCTCCATAGAATCATCAGTGGGCTGCACAAAGGATCGACTTCAGATTGGGAATCAGGGGGTGTTATGTGGACAGGTGTCGGGCACCAAACGGTATGACCGAGTGTTGGGAGATGTACGTATGAGGTTTATCTCTGATGGAGTTGGTAACGATCGAGGCTTCCGAATATCAGTAACTCAAGTACCTTGTCCACCTCCAACCACCCCAGCACCCCCCACACGTCCTCCTCTGACTACATATTACCCTCCACCAATCACCCCCTATCCGTACCCTCCATTCACTACACCATCCCCATATCCTGAACCTGAACCGAGACAGTGCTGCGCTACTAGATACAGTGGTCGTCACGAGTACCTTACCAGTCCAGGATTCCCACACACCACTAGACAAAACGCAGATTGCTCATACAGTATCTACCCTTACAGTGTAAATACCTGCCAAATCCGAATTCACTTCAAGTTCTTCTTGCTGGGAGAAGTGGACAGTTATTCTGCGTGTCATGGTGGCTACCTGGTGGTCGGAGATCGCTGCTATTGTGGCTGTCAGACAGGAAACACACTGACTTTAGACGTAAAAACGGGTGTTTGGCCCAAAGTGTTGAGATTTGTAAGTGATACCAGATTCATGAATCAGGGCTTCTTGCTGGAGGTCTTTCAGGATGAATGCCAAAATTACTATAACTACCATCCAAGTGCATTGCAAAGAAGTTCGGATATAGAGAATGTAAAGTTAATAGCGACTGATGAGGAACGTTTACATGATACCAACTTTGAGACTTTGAATATAATGCCTGATGAAGGAGTTCATAATGAAACTGTAGTCAATGATGGTGTGAATATCACAAATACAGAGCAGTCTCCAGAGTTCCAGTCTTTGAAGGGCAATGCGACAAGGAGGGAGAAGCGATTCATATGGAACCTACCAGTTACCGACATGACGTGTGGTTTGTGGACATTAGGAACTTGGCTTCAGAACCCTCCCATATGTCCAGTGTCGTCTCAATCCTCAAACTGCCACGATCTTGGACAAGTTGAAGGGTGGATAACATCGCCTTCATACCCCAGGCCGTATCCAAAGAATCTACGAAGTTGCCATAGGTAAGTTAACCTTATAAACTTTTATTTTCTCGTAGCGTAGTGACTACCATTATTAGCTATCATCGCGGAGGTCATGGTCAGAGTCCCAGACAAGCCAAGAAAATTTAATTCTAATCTGAGGCTGAAACGGGATTCACTCAGCCTCATGAACTGAGAAGAAGTGGGTTCGAGTCCCACTTCAAATATCCTAGAATTGGTTTTTCCGTTCTAGTTAATTATTTATTGTTTTTAAGGGGCGGAACAAGGCAGTCATCTGCCCCTATTTACCCACTTCTTCTCCAGGAGAATGCCGGGATAGTACCTAAATTAAGGCCACTACCGAATCCTACCTAAATACTTGCCCAAATTACAAGTACTTACACCGGTAAATTCCCCACAATGACACAGGTTATCAGGCACATTCCACACATTGAAATATTCCAAGCCATATTTCAGTGTCGCCTAAGAAGTTTATAACTAGAAGCTTTTCAGTCGGTCAACACGAGTGTAGATTGGGCGGAGAATTACAATTAATTTCCTAGTGCTTGGAATATATACATAATTTATTTATACACTTAATAAAACACCCTCGCACGAGTGGGGGCTTAATTGGATGAATAGTTTCGTTCATCAAGCGAACATCATTAGATCTGAGATAACTCATGTCATTATTTCAGGCACTAGGAAACTAATTGTTACTCCTCGCCCAATCTACACTCGTATTGACCGACTAATATAATAACGATTTATTGCAGCCAAGTGGCCACACATTAATCATATATATTATTTCAGTAGTATAGATCCCTCCTGCGGCACTCACAAGCGACTGATCGTGAAAATGAGCTTCCAAATGAAAGAGAATAGACATTAGGAGTGACGAATTGCACTCTTAATTCCATAAATATCAATAATTTCTTTGAAAAATGTCTTTAAAAATGCACGAAGTGTGCGATTACAGATACTGTTGCTGTATGAAAATACGCTCCATAATTTCTGTCCACTTCACATTTTGGTCGCTGTGACTCCCGTTTCATGTCATTTTAACATTATCAGGTCTTTCCTTTATCATTTTGCATGGATTTCAGAAACAGCAAATCAAAGGAATGAGTACTCAAATCGTATAATTTCATAAATATCGAATAAGCGGCGAGTGTTACAGCACTCTCGACACACAGATGACATTATCAGTGACAAATTGCATTCTAATTTCTTAAATATTAATTTTTGTAAGAAGTGTTCGATTTGCTTTTGGGGAAAGTGTGGTTTATGAACATGCGAGATTTCTCGCACGGGTCCGTTAGTAGACTATAATATATTTGATTGTTTGAGATGCATCTATGTCTTTACTCTTCAGAACTAAGTTCAATTAGTGATCTTGTATTGTTCTTGCATAAAAGGATGTGGTATTTGTCGCAATTTTCGTTGCACTGTATGCACACGCATTTCTCAGAGATGCTGTGGTATGATGTTATGCGGCATGTCTTGTGACGGAAGCCATGGACCGCCAGCCTGCTGACTGCGATTCTCATCTGCTGGTTAGCCTTTGCCCAGCTTCGGTCGATCATGGCGCTTATGCCGTAGAATTCATCTGATACCTTTTCTTTCTTTTGCTGCCTTTCTGTTAGGAGATTGCTGTATGCTTTCGTGGTTGGTAATATCAATGTATATTTTAGTTCCTCTATCAGGAAAGATCTCTTGCCAGTAATGTATACCTGGAGGGTGTATATTTTGAGATGCCTAGAGTTTTCTTTAGGTACAGTGCTTTGGCATTTTCTATTGTTCTTAGATCTCTTGTTTTCAAGTAGTCCCATATTATTTGAAGTCCATGTCAGGATTGTTACTATTTTGACTCTGAAAATCTTCATTGCGGTGTCTAATGATATTGACTGAATTTTTCAGATGTCCCTCATTGCAGCGATGGAGGTTATTGCCTTTTGCTTTATGTATTTGTTGAAGGAGTTTCCTGATGTTTGGAAGGTGATTCCTAGACATTTGTATTCGTTTACTATTTCTATTTTCTTTTCTCCAAGGCTTAGCTTGTCTTTTTCTGCAATTCACCGACTAATAAAGCTTCTTGTATCGATCGACAAAAAGCTTATATTAATAGATTCCACACACACCCAAGAACACGGGGTTACACGACCACGATGTCGTTAAGCTCCTAAACGAATCAACAACAAACTCTATTTTTAAGTAGACGTGACATAACATTTTAGCATGCGAAATTTATTTCGTTCTCATAGAGTAGTAGCTGAATTTAGACATCGTGGCCATTGGCACCGTGTATTTGGGGGAGTGTTGAATTTTTCTAACAACCTGTGTTTCTGTGGTGACTGTAAAAGTGTGTGTAGCTATAATTATTAGGGTCTGAGATGGGGTAAGCGTCCTGGCATGTGCCTGGAGGGAGTGTGGAAAAACATGGGAAAAACCACTGTCAGCTTCGGGCTTCCTTATAATCACAGCTATGAATAAAACTGAGACAACTGTGAAAAGCCGCATTTTACTCTAGTCTGTGCCAACAAAGAAATACAAAAATACTGCATTCATCAAGAGATGACACAGCCCCTTTGGTGTAGTGGTACTGGGGTACCACCCTGCAAGCTACACACCTGAGTATTACAAGCACAATATCGATATTTTCATTTTAGATACATGTACAATACATTCCATATGTGATTATCGACAAGATTTTGAATTGAGGGTATTAATATTATTAATTTCTGTGCTTTGTAGGATCCGTCGAGCTGAAGGCTATTGTAGTTTGGAGCTAGCAATCATTGACTTTGGAGTGGAGCCCAGTCCAAACTGTGCGAGTGACTACTTGCTGGTTGGTGGATATCGATACTGCGGTACCACCCTGCAAGCCACCACAAGTGAGTACTCAATGCAAGCGAGATATCGATATTTTTGTTTTCGTTGCATGTACGTTTTTCAGTCAATACCTGAATTCCGATTCATACTTTCAGTAGTTCAGAAGGACTTAACATCATTTACATTATTATTACTCGGGATTCAAACGTTGGGAAAATAAAAGGGCAAGCACGATGATCAGTAAAGAACTTATAGCCTACTTATTCCAAATAGTATGGGTATAGTTATAACTCTTTGTCCTTATCAAGGAGCATAATTGAATGTTCTTGGGATGAAAGTTAACTGTTATTCGCTATATAAGACTCCCCGCTATTGCATTCAGAGGAAATGATTGGAACATTAGAAGAATACGCCCATCCATCATCTTGAATGTATGGCATCGTTTACCTTACTCCTTCAGCAGAGAAAGACATTTATGTGAAATTACATATTTGCTGCATTTCGTCATTGCAACTGTCATATAAATAGTGGACAGACAGACTCACGGATATTTGGATCATATAGGTCCCATGTCAACTATCCTTTTCCTTACAAAAATTAAAAGTAGGCTAATAATTGGGAGGAGGGCTAGAAAAGCCTGCTTTCACGAATGATGGTACGACTGCGGTTATAGTCTTGTTAATTCATATTAAGGTTTTGGGACATCTTTGGTCATCATCCCCGTGTACTTAGGTGTGTGCTGAATTTTTCTGATAACCTGTGTTTCTTCGGTGACTGTATTATTGTGTGTAGCTGTAATTATTGGACTGCGGGATACGATAGGTGCCCCGGGACTTAAGATACTCTACCAGCATTTGCCTGGAGTAGAAGTGGAAAACCACGTAAACCACTTCTAGGTTCGCTGACGTGGGAATCTTCTTTGTTATCCAAGTACACGAGGATAAATGACTACGATGTACAAGCCCCTCAAATGAAAAAAATACAACAAGAAAATTTAACTGCAAACTTCATCCTCTTCTGTGATCTCGGAGTAGCCTACATACTGGGGTCTTAGGTTCAATTCCCGGCTCTGTCAAGAAATTTAATTCTGGTTTGAGGGTTAGATCGGGGTTCACTCAGTGTATATATGTATGATAGAACTAGATGTTATGCCCGGCGTTGCTCGGGGTCACAATCGGATATTATGAGATCGTATCTTTGCTCGCTCAGTCATATTGTGTGCAACCCCGAGGAAGGTCGTTGTCATAATGAGCAATATTATTGCCACTCAAAATTCTTATGCGTGCTTTTTTTCGATCAAACTTGTGTTGAAGTTGGCTGTCACCCCGGAGGTCTGGTTTCGATTCCTGGCTCTGTCAAGAAATTTATTCTGGTCTGAGGGCTGGACCACGGAACACTCAGCCACGTGTGTCAAAACTGAGATGAGAAGGGTTTGGTTCCTTCCTCAACCAACCTGAAAGTGGTTTTCCGTGGTTTCCCCGCTTCTACACCAGGAAAATGTTGGTTCCTAACGTACGCCACGGCCGTCTCCTTCCCAATCCTATCTCCAATTTACTATACAAACACTAGTACAGCCATCACAATAACATAGGTTATCACACAAATTCCACACTCCCAAATACACGGGGCTATATGACCACAATGACACAGCCAAAAAAAATAGTCCACAGCAGCAGGCTAATTCCCTTGGTTCGGGGACTGAGTGTTTGTGACTTCATCATAATTTCATTCTCATCAGGACTCGCACGTCACCCACGCGCGTCAAGTTAAAGGACCTGCACCAGGACTCACCGAAGGCCACATGTCATTGTTGAAGGATAGGAAATAAGATAAAAGTTCAAATTAATGCGCGAAATGAAATATACTATTACGTATGGTTCTGAAAGGAGGGGATTACAAAAATAAATAATACATATTTTTAGCCTACTTTCGATTTTTGCAAAAAATGAGAGTAGACTTATGAGATCAACACAGGGCGAAAAAAAGTGTGTCTGTCTGTGTGTGTGTATGTGTGTGTGTGAGTCTGTGTGTGTGTCTGTGTGTCTGTGTGTGTGAGTGTGTGTACTCTGAATGTCTGTCCCCCCCTATCAATTCGAACACGGTGAATGCGAATTGAACGAAATTTGGTACAAAGGTAGCACTAGCAAAGGACACCTCAGTGTCATGTTTTATATCGCCGCCATCTTTACTAAAACTGAATGGCGGCCACTCAAACGTTCAAAACGTAAAATCAAATAACGACTAACCAAATCATCCGATCTCTACCAAATTTGGTAACAACATACCTTCGTATAGGATGCGTCTTGTGACCAAACTACAAGGTCGTCCGCCATACCATTTCAGGATGGCGGCCGTGCGAATTATGCAAACTTTATAATCCATATCATGGGACCCACCAGTTCCGATTATCGAGCCGAGAATCGTTTTAACTGTTCTAAAGGAAGAGGCACGTTCGAAATTAAAAGTTTATTTTGTAATACTATAGTGCAGACGTGATTTTAAAAAGCTGAGCTGATTTAGTAATAAGACAAGATGGCAGCGGATATTTTGTGCCTGACTTATATTTCACTAATTTGAGTATTGCATGCAATATAGCGTACTGATATAAAATAAATAAACTTTGTATGAAATGCTTTATATATAAATAATATACTCCAGTGATGAAATCGTTTAGTATAAATCACTAATTGCTAACAAGTTCTATGTAAGTCATTTTATATAGAACGATATTCGTTGACACAATTAGCTCAGTGGTAGAGCGTTAGCCTATCGCTCGAATGCCTATGGTTCAAACCCGATCAGAGCTAGTTTTTTTGCTTGAAATTGTATATGTTTATTGTTTTGTAATGACTCAGATGTTTTAAAATTAAGCGTTATATTGTGCATATTATGGTGTAAAATATATATTTAATTAAAACATAATTCGCCAGCAGATTTACTCGAGACATCTAGCTGCCAAAAAGGTAACTGCACGCCGACCATATTTTATTGAAAAGTTTCTTCTTCTGGCCGCTAGAATGCACTCGCTCTGTTAGGATTATATTGTTAGATATTTCACCACTAGATATCTCGACTAGTCTACGTGGGGCTCCATTGATTACTATACCATTTGCATTCTATGCGCATCGAATTTGAAGAATGACAAGATGATACTACGATACATTTTTACTTTCTATTTTAAAGGGTTTGTAACAGCCTATTGTGCGTTATTTGAAAATGTTAATTGAAGTAAAGAACAAAACGATTTCACATAGTATCTGAACTCTACCGTTGGTGCTAGTTCAGGATATTAATTAATACTTCTATTTCAGCCAAATAGCAATCGAAAATATCCACATTGTTGGTATACACACGTCTCTGTAGGGTCATGGAAAGATTTGTTAATTCAATTAGGGTTGTGAAAGTCATACGCAGCCAGACGTGTAAAGACATGCCTCAACTCAAAGTTGGATGTTGCCCGCGTCAGGCCGATTAAGTAATAATAATAATAATAATAATAATAATAATAATAATAATAATAATAGTAATAATAATAATGATAATAATAATAATGTTATTGGTTTTACGTCCCTTTTAACTACTGTTGCTTTTAGAGACGCCGGGGTGCCAGAATTTTGTCCCGAAGGGGATCTTTAACGTGCCAGTAAATCTACTAACACGGCTCCCTCGCATTTGTGCACCCTCAAATGCCAGCTGACTGCGCCTGGATACGAACCTGAAACATACGGTCCAGCAAGCGAGAACGTTACCGCTGAGCCACGCCGCCAGTCCGGTCGATTATGTCTCCAGATCCATAACATTCTTGATATACTTCTTATCTTTCTTTCTTCAATGATGGTAGCAGTTTTTATCTAGGTTGTGGCGTTTGGTAGAGGTAAATCGTTTCTAAGGTCTTCAACAAAGAATAGTTCTATTATACTCTTTGATAATAACAACGAGTTATAACTATACTCATACATTTAGGAGAAAGTAGGCTATATGTTCTTTACTGAACATCTTGTTTAAACTCGTACCCTCCCAGCTTGGATCCCAGAGGGATCATTCCTCTACCGTCACAAGGACTGTGTTTGGGAGCTGAACACACTTTGTCAGCAGATACAACTGGAGATAGTGACCGGCCGATCGTCCAGGTAACCGCTAACTTGGGTCTAATTAAGGAAGGGTCAATGAAGGGATTCTGGTAGGAAGTCAGCCGTGGACCTGTTGAAAGGAACCATCTCGGCAATTGCCTAATGGTGAAAATGGGAAACTGCAAAAAAACATTTTCAGGACGGCCAATTTGGGAAAGTAAAGATGGTGGGCCAATGTCATAGATTTATGGCAAGTAAAAGTACCTCCCACTAACTTAACTTGTGTGAAGAAAAATTTGTAGGTTAGGTTTGATTAATGCTCTTACGTTCCAACGTTCGTCATCAGGCGCTAGTTGTGATGGCATCTAGTAGTAGCCAAGTTCACAGCTAGGTGTCATAGACGGTAGCATTTGGCGAAAGTAGGAACTACATGAAATTATCGTCTGCAGTCCTTACTTGAATTAAGAAACAGATAACACACACATAGTCATCACAATTAACACCGGTTATCAGACATATTCTACACACACTCAAAGTACACGGGGCTACATGGCTGCTTTGTCGCAACCCCAACACTAAGGAACCAACCAACCAATCGTTTTGCTGTGCACTCTAAACTAACTTGTTTCTCAATTATAATTAAGAAACACACACACGCTAGTATATCCATCAGAATGACGCAGATTATCAATTATCAGACCATTACCACACACAGTGGGGGTTAGGGTTTAAACGCTCCCCAGAGACATTTGTTTACTTGAATCCTTATGCTGTCGCATATATATATATATATATATATATTACACTATTGCTAGTGAGGCTGCTTTACTCCTGTATACCGGGTGATTCAGCAGTCCCTTCCAATATCGTTTGCTGCAACCCAACTAACGCGTGTTGGCAGGAAGGTCAATAATTCTCTGCCTGCATCTCGAATGGTACTAATGCACTACGAGCGTATACTGTACTGCAAACGATACGGAACCCTATTATTTTCCCCTCGATTTGACTATTGTCTAATACGAGGGAATACTAATAGTATTCAGTATCGTTCGCGGGATATGCTTGCAGTGCATTAGTACCATGCGGGATGCAGGCGGAAAAATATCGACCTTCCTGCCAACACGCGTTAGTTGGGTTGCAGCAAACGATATTGGAAGGGGCTGCTGAATCACCCGGTATATTTTAAAAGTAATCTTGTGCCTCACTTGCTCAATGCCCTACTTTCTACTGGCAGCGAGGCTCCTCCCCCAGCGTTGGAGCTAGCCTTGGATCAGTTTTTGCTGTTAAAGTGTGCAGTCGGTATCTTTTTCACGTCGTTTCGGCTTGCTTTAAATGTGCATATCTTTGTCACTGTGTATCCGTTTCGTTAAAGATAATTCGGAACATGAGGAGTTTCTGCAATTAATTCCTATCAATGATGCAGATAATGCCAGCAAGATCGGCAGATTCTGAGAGTCAATAGTAGCCTAATACAAGTAATAACATGGAGAGGAAAACTTTATTTTTCTCTCACATAATATCAATAGTATAAACAGTCACGTATGGACCACTGCATTTTTTCAGTTTAGTTGTTTTCCATATTAAAGAAAAATGATTATTTTCACTTTTGTACTAGAAAAATAATTAAAATACTTTTCTTGCAAAGAGGGTAACCTCCGTGGCTTAGGCGGCAGCACGCCGGCCTCTCACCACTGGGTCCGTGGTTCAAATCCCGGTCACTCCGTGTGAGATCTGTGCTGGACAAAACGGAGGCAGACTGATTTCTTTCCGGGTACTCCGGTTTTCCCTGTCATAATTTCATTCCAGCAACACTCTCCACTATCATTTCATTTCATCTGTCATTCATTTAATCATTGCCCCAGAGGAGTGCGTCAGGCCTCAGCAGCCGGCACAGTTCATATCCTCGCCGCTAGATGGGGGCTTCATTCATTCCATTCCTGACCCGGTCGGAGACTGGAAGCAGGCTTTGGATTTTCATTTTCTTGCAAATAGAATGTTAATTTAATTATTGCGTTTTTATGAATAATAATCGAAATATCATTTTAATAATATACACAACTACCTTACTGTATGACTGAACCTCCCCTCTCCCCCTAGAAGGAAATCCTGCTTACGCCACTGTCCACACACACCCAGGTATGAGGAGCCATATGACCACGATGTTACAATTCTCCAAAATGAATCAACAACAAAAATGAGATTTGGCACATTAATGTGTTGGCAGACTGAAAAGTAACTACTTTACTAGAATATGAAGGGAACAGTACGAAATGGCTTCAAAACATTATGTAACATCTATGATGTCAGTGAAAGTCTAAAAGATTCAAACAATTAGTTTGACATGTGCAACATGAACTCCCGCGTTCTCGGAATTCTGTTCATTTTTCATAAACACAAGAGGGGTATAATGAACTCTATGGCCGTGTGGAAAAGCTTATTCCATTCACTAGCAGAATTACAAAGCTTTATACCTACATCAGATTCCTCTTGATGGATTAAATTTAATGATTGCAATACATGATGCAAACACCTGATCATATAATGGATGACGTGCGGTATATTTCTGTCAATGGAAACGTAAAAGAGCTCATAGGATTAAAGCAAGAGAAACGTACGTAAAATACAGTACAAGGGCAAATACAGTAGGAATAGTTCATTTCATATAAATCGGGGAGAAAATAACTCATATTGTTAGCAACATCCGAGGATGCTTTGTTTTGCGTAACATTCAAGTTGCAGATGATTAGGTTGTTTTCCTTAAAATTTTAGAAACTTGGGGCATAATGGTCATGGTACCCAAGTGGATTCTATGATTTGAATCACTCATAATGGCTCCGTATTGATGTGCTTATGCAGTTTTAAAAAAGTTTATATTTCCGCCTGAATCAATACTATAATGAAAATAATATTAGCAAAGTTGTTCTTGGAACTGGTACATGTTCCAGGGACTAATGAACAATTTTTCCCCTTCATCAGCCAAATATTAAGTATTAAATGAACGAAATTATTATAAAGCGTAGCACTAAACTATCAAGGGTCACTGAACCTGATATGAAACATGTAGGCCTACCGTTTTCAAGAACAACTTTGTTAATATTTTTTCCATTAAATTATTGATTTAGCCGGAAATATAAACTTTTTTAAAATTGTATGCCCAAGTGGATGTTTGTTGTTTCTTGTCTGATAACCTATGGTCATTATAATAGTGTGGGTGTGATGCTTGTTTTTTTTTTTGGAAGGAACGGAACACCTAGGTCATGTACCCCTAATGGTAAGGATGATAATGAAGTTGAATATGAGAATGAAACAACAACACCAACAACTACTGCTACTATCTCTGTTGGGTGCTCTCTTGAATGCTAGGCAGAGGAATGTAGTCACCGAGAATGTTGTGCCTCGTTGTCTGGCTGCCGCTTACTGTTAGCCTAATCGGCCTTCCCAATAACATTGCGCCTTAACTCTTTCACAAAGACACTTGTACAATAAGCATGACGAATAGAAGGACCTAGTGTGAGGACTCCGCCATTATAGCACGGTAGTTTGTGGTCCCGCCGCTACAAGCACTGCAAGCGATAATGTCCAACAACGTGTCCTGTTGTTGGGTCGAGCCGGGTCTTAGAAAAGTGCGCGAGAAGTTACTGTGTGAGATATTTGTGTGAATTAAATTGAATTTTCTTTGCATTCAGTTCTTAAATTCAGTTCATTGTGTCTTGTGTACATCAGCGTTTTGTGTTGTGAACTTCAAACATATTTCTTATGCGGCTTTGTTAATTTAATAGTTCAACATGCCGTACTGGTTTTTGCCTGACTGTAAGTCAGGATATGGTAGAGTAGTTGACGATATACGATTTTTTTCACCACCGAAGAATACAAATCAATTTGAAAAATGGGCCAGAACTATTCCACGAAAGGATACGGTGTTAACGCGAAGTATTAGAATTTGTCAAATTCATTTCTCTGATGATTTGATAGTAAAATCAGGTAATTTTATAGTGAATTTTGAAGAATTGGAAATCTCTCGTGTATGGTGGAAGTTACGTCCTGGAGCAGTGCCTCATTTTTCCCCCTAATTTACAGAAGTAGTGAGAATAAGTCCCGTAAAGCTCCCAACAGGAAAAAGAATCTCGACACCACCAGAAAAAGAAGAAAGAAGATTGAAGATGGGAGTGGAGCAACGAATGAGGCATTAAAAGGTCAGTCCAGTGTTGATAAGAATTTGGGTCATTCTAGTGTACTTATTGATGCTGAAAAGACTATAATATTGCTCAAAAGGCGCCTAAAGAATGCTAACCGTAATTTAATTCGCGTTAGATCCTGCCTTAACTCAGCAAAATCGAGAATTAATTTGCTGGAGAAGCAGGTTCGAAATTCACAGGCATTTAATTACAAATATGACGATTACAGTGGCTGGTCCAAGCCTTGCGAGGCCCTGGGAGATATGATAAGGTGGGGCCCACTACAATAGAAAAAATATCGAATGAAATGGAAAATAGTTTGGTAATAATAATAATAATAATAATAATAAAATAAAGAATAGTCACAATATTTTGAATGCACTACAATACATTATTTTAATAATATGAAAGAAACCTTTAAGTCCCCTTGAATAAGATTATGTAAGCAATGAAATATTAAAATATTACTTTACGACTTTTTTCCCGGCTGAAGTCTTCTATTATTTCACTGAAATCTTAACTTGCTAAACGGTCACGAGAGGTCATAGATGCACTGAAGAAAGGAATATGAATTACAAATTAGTTTGAAAAGTATACTTAATTAATTAATTAAATGTAGAAAAATCCATGGCGCGGGGCCCTGGGCGGTCGCCCTCCTCGCCCCCGCCTGGATCCGCCCCTGATAACGAACACCTTAGCAGGAAGGAAAAGATGATAATAGACACTATGCTCAAGAAATGCCAGGAAAAATCTCGCAATGGAATGAGGTACAGCAATGAATTCATTTTAGAGTGTTTATTGTTGAGAATAAAATCACCGAAAGGATTCCGTCATTGTCGGCGACATAATCTCTTGCCTCTGCCTTCAGAAAGTCACTTGAGAAAACTTTGGAAAGGACGTAAGTGCCCTTATGGAGTTAATACGCATAGTATAAATGCTATTTCAGACTATTTTAAGGAAGAAAAGAATGATAGTATTCACGTTACGGTGTTGTAATTTTCGAAGAAGAGAAGCTAAGAGAAGAAATCGAGTTAAATAGCTTTTCTGATAAAGTAGATGGATTCGTGGATTTAGGTGAACACACACTTAACCTCCAGAAGAACGTACTTGCAAATCACGCTATAGTGTTCATGTTCGTACCTTTCATGCATATATTGGGTGCAGCCAGTTGCAGTTTATGCAAGCAGAAATGCTACTCCAGGGACCATTCTCGCAAAAATTCTAATATAGTCTAGGTGATTTTTCAGTTAGAAGAGGCTGGGGCGAGGGTGCCTGGCTTTACTTGTGATGGTAGTCAATCAAATAAAAAGGTCAGGAATTCGTTAGGAGTCAGTGGCAAGACAAGCTCTCTACAACCTCACATCCTTAATCCTGCAGATGTTACGAGAAAGATCTGGGCTTTCTCCGACTGTATATTCCAGGAATCTGTGTGTTCCGTAACATGTAATGAAGACCGTAGTTTTTATTTCCGTGAATTATATTTTCCAATGTGCCCTGCCATGCTATTTTAATTGTAACCGCTAATTACTTTTTAAAAGAGTATTAGTTACAAAGTAATTCGTTTCCCTTAGCACCATCCCTAAGACCAGCTGACCCCGGCAGTGTGGAACTTGCCCACTTTAGCGGTGCCTGGCGGGGCGCGCTTGAACTTCAGGAGTCTTCTCACTTTCTCCTTCTATTCGTCATGCAATAAGGGCACAGATATGTACACCATGAAAGTCACTCCGACAGTGCCAGCAGAGTGTCAGCGGCTTCGGTGGCGTAGTCGGTAGCATGCTGAGCTTCTATGCCCAAGATCGCGGGTTCAAATCCGATCGAAGTCGTCGGATTTTTAAGAGCGTTAAAATCCCTCAGTATGCCTTCCTTCGGAGGGAAAGCAAAGCCGGCGGTCCCATGTCATAGATTTATGGCATGTTAAAGAACCTTCCACTAATTACATCTGTATGAAGCTAAATTCGAGGTCAAACATTTGACAAATGCTCTTAGGTTCCTACGATCGTTGCCAGGAGCCGACTGCGATGGCGTCTGGTAACCAAGTTCTGGACTAGTCGTCGATGACGGTGGTGTTTGGCGGCAAAAGTAGGAACTACTTAAAAAAATTCAATGTCTGCAGTAATTACTTGAATTGAAAACAGAAACACACACTTATACAGCCACCACAATTAACACCGGTTATCAGACAGATTCTACACACACCCAAAGTACACAGGGCTACATGACCGCGTTGTCGCAGCCCCTAAACTGAGGAACCAACCAACCAACATGAGCGTCTGCGCAACATGCCGATATAAGCCACTGAAGGGTAAGCAGGTTGCCATGACAACCAAAGGTCTACTATTGTTGTTTTAATGTGCGGAACAGCGAGGTCATCTGCCCCTACAAAGGGAACGCTGAGTGCCAGGAAGCCCATTCCTCCCCCTCTAGGCCACATCCTGCACTCACATACGAGTGAGCTCCCAACACTGGTTGGTTGATTCCTCAGTTTAGGGGCTGCGACAACGTGGTCTTGTAGCCCGTGTACTTTGGGTGTGTGTAGAATCTGTCTGATAATCGGTGTTAGTTGTGATGGCTGTATTAGTGTGTGTTATGTGTTTTTAATTCAAGTAAGGACTGCAGACATTTAATTTTCAAGTAGTTCCTACTTTTGTTACCAAACGCCGCCGTCAACGACTACTAGTTCTGAACTTGGTTACCAGATGCCACCACAGTTGACTCCTGGCGACTAACGTTAGAACCTAGGAGCATTAGTCAAATCTAACCTATAATTTAGCTTCAAACAAGTGTAATTAGTGGAAGGTTCTTTTACATGCCATAAATCTATGACAAGGGACCGCCGGCTTTAGTTTCCCTACGAAGGAAGGCATACTGAGGGATTTTTAACGCTGCTCCCAACACTACGACATCTACTACTCCAACTACGACTCCTGATGTAACCTGTTTTTCGAAGGGTATTTACGCCACTGACATAAGTCAGATGGAAGCTATTTAATGATTATTTAAACGCGGCAACTTATTCAGTCAAGCTAATTTAATTTAATTTATTATTATCATTAATGTCATGTTTTCTTTTGGAGCTTTCTTTTCAAATCTTATAACCATACAGATAGGTTTTCTATATATTAGAAAACACTATCAATCGGATTATTCTGATAGCGATTATCACAGTAAATTATTTGATTGCGGAGATTTCGGATTTTATTCAGTTAGGGCTTGGAGAGAGAGAGAGTTGAGTCATCGGAAATTACGCCTACAGGAAAAGTCTTGTCTATAAGCGATGATGAAACCGAGGAACTTCTACAACTGTTCAGTTTCAAGAAAAGGCGAATTGATACCAAACGGAAAATCTACAGCGTTACTCCGAGTGCGATGAACTTTATGGCGGAAGAGTCGCGTGGGGTCGCAGCCAATCAAGAGGAGACCGGACCACAGGAGGTGGTACACTGGAAGGGGAACGGCCGAGTGCATATAGTGACGGCGCGCTGTGAAGAGTGGACTACTAACTTTGTAACATTTGTCCGAAGTGGACGAACTAATTCTTTGGTTCCGTTATGTACTGACCGTTACTTTGAACAGTATAATCTTCGCATTATTCTACGGACTTAGTTCTTGTGTTCAATGGCGAACTACATCGTACTGATATACTCCAATGACCAATTAGTCATGGGTATTATACGAGCTGTTGTGGATAGGCAGACCGTGCAAGTGGCTTTCGGATTTTGATCCACCACTAACAGTATTCAAACTTCAATATTCATTCAACTACGACAAGAGAAGAAGAAGATGACGCCGGACAAGAGACCACAGCTATCTCTCTTGAAACAACATGTAAGTGGGAGAAACAATCTCTGAGGGTGAGCGCTAATGACGAATATCTACGTAATCTCTCTCTTTTCATTCTTTTATAATCTTAATTTCAGTAACTTCATAACTTGGTAATAATCTTAAATTCAGTAATTCATCCGACTCCAATTTCACGTAATTTTCTGGTGGTAGTACTAAAATATTTAAGCTCCATTTGTTACTATTATTAATAAAATTGCCACTAACTTGTGTTATACAATTACATTCCTTTTTATAAAATGCAATCTTTGATTTCAGTAGGTAGCATTAGATATAAACCAAATTCCTTCACCCAATGCAAATGTTAGCTGGGTTAATGATCCCATCATAGCACGGTCTGAGTGTGAAGAGTTATAAATGTATTCTACCCAAGCTGGGTGTTGATAAATATACATTTAGGTTTCAACGTGGTGTTGAGGCCTTGGCGCCCATTCAATTAATATATCTTAGGCAGAGTAGAGGGGATAGCGAAAACGTAACACTTGTCGCCAGCAACGTGTGACCGAAAACCTAGTAACATTTGTGGATGGAGAAGGTTATATATTTCTGTGCCTGTATTTTGGGGGTCTTTTATTTATCAGTGTGTATCAGCATGGGTGATGTTGAGAAAGAGATGAAGTTGCGTAGTGGTCACCAGTTGGATAGTGAAGAAGCGAGTAGTGTGTCTAGTCTTGAGAATGAAACTAGTACAGGGATGTCGGAGGTAAATCCCGATACTGAAGGGGGGAATGAAAATAGTCAAGCGGGGTTGGAAAGTTTGCTTCTCCAGTTTATGCAACAGAATAAAGTAAGTACAGATGCTTTAAATGCTAAACTTGAACAGAATAATGCTAAACTTGAACAAAACAGTAGGGAAAATAAGGAGAGTACTGAAACTTTAAATGCTAAACTTGAACAGAATAATGCTAAACTTGAACAAAACAGTAGGGAAAAATAAGGAGAGTATTGAAACTTTAAATGCTAAACTTGAACAGAATAATGCTAAACTTGAACAAAACAGTAGGGAAAATAAATAGAGTACAGATGCTTTAAACGCTAAATTGGAGCAAAACCATAGGGAAAGTAAAGAGAATACGGAAGCGTTGAGTGAAAAACTAGATAGAAAATTAGATAAGAAATTTGAGCAGATTAGAGGTGAGTTCAAAGGAGTGATGGAAGAAAATGCTAAAGAGATTATTGCATATGTAGACAGAAAATTAGGAAAAGTACAGGAGGAGTTGGAAAGTAGAATCAGTACACAGGCTGAGAATTTGAAGGAATTAGTTCAACTTGAAACACAGCAGGTTAAAAAGCAATTGGGGGGAGAAATTGATAAGATTCAAGTAGCGACTAAAGAGGTTAAAGAACAGCTGGGGGGAAGAATTGATAAAGTTCATGCAGAAATAATCACTGAAGTTCATGATTTAAAGCAGAGGAATAATCAAAGCATTAGTAAAATTCAGTAGAAACAAGCTAAGTTAAGTGATAAAGTTGAAGCATCGGAAGGGAGCATTAGGCTAACTGTAACTAGTATTAAAGAAAAGCAGAGGAGAAAATTGCTGAATTAGAACAGAAGTTGAAAGCTAGAATTAGGCAGGAAAATAGAGTTGGCCAGTTTATTTGAATAGCACACACAGGGAGATAGAGTTGGGAAAGTTCAGCAATCGACAGGGTTGTCCCATGGAATTCATGAATGCAATAGAAAATACATTCAAGGAGAGGTTGGAAGATGGTAGTATTGAGTGGCGCCAGGTAGTGGAGATTTTGGAGCAAGCGTTTGTAGGGGAGACAAGAAACTGGTTTTCTGTCTACAGAGACAATTTCGAGGACATTTCAGATTTTAAAGTTAAATTTTGTGAGAAGTTTTGGAATGAGGTTATTCAGTCTCAGCATCGTGAGGGAGTTGTGTGTGGGAAATATAACCTGAGAGGAAACTACACTATGACCGAGTACTTTTTAGGACAGGTATTAACGTGTAAGTATCTGGATGGTTTGAGGGAGGAAAGTGATGTGGTCAGGCTATTACTAAGGCACTTTCCATATAGGATCGAGGAAGCTGCCTGTATCCAAAATGTAAAATCTATTTCTCAAGTGGAGAACTTATTAAGCACATTCGATGCATTAGGAAGAGGTGGTTACGAGGAGAATTTCACTAGGAACCAAGGTAATAATAATAATAGGCCTAATAAAAATAAAAATCAGGAAGTTCAAGAGAACAGTGGCGAAGGGGCCAATGTCCAAAATAGGGGGAACCAGAATAATAATAATAATAATAATAATAATAATCAGAACAGAGGAAATGGCTATGGTATGCAGTATCAGGGTAGGAATAATGATTTCAGGGGAAATCAAGGCAGGAATAATGATTTTAGGGGTAATCAAGGCAGGAATTACGGTAATAATAATAATTACAATCAGAATAGGGGTCAAGGGAGAGGACAGCCTAGTGGTAGTAATGAACAGAGAAATACCGATAATACAGCCCAGAACAACCAGACCAGTGCCGTAGTGAGTAGTACTACACCAAGCAGTAGCGGTACTTTAAACGCGAACCAGGCTGCGATGTAAGGTCAGAAACTCAGTCTGTAACGTGCCCGGTCCATATACTTATACAGGAACCCTATGACCTAAATGTAAGAAGTGAATTATTACGTGAACTAAATGATGAAGGTATTATTCAGGATGTGGCTAGTAAGAGCCCCGTTATTAAACGTAACGAGTCCGAGGCGTACACGGATGTTTTCATTGATAGTGGTTGCATGAAGAGTTGCATAAGTAGTGCATTTTACGATAAAATGAAAGGAACTGGAGTAAATTTTGAGGAGTTGCCAATTAAAAACACTTTTGTTATTACAGCTGTTGGGAAGAGGTCTAAAGTTATTTCTAAGCAAGTTTTAGTGGACATTAAAATTAATAATCATGTAGAAAAGCAGATTTGTCTTCTAATTCCAAATTTAGTATTCAGTGTTATTTTGGGTTCAGATTGGCTAAGTAGAGTGTCTGGTAACTTATGTTATGAGGTAGGAAGTTTAAAATTTAAATGGGAAGATTCTGAAGTAGAAGTAGCGTTCATCGACCATATTCAGAGAAGTAGTGTTGTAGGTGTGATTTGTACTTTGAATGAGATATCGCCAGCCGTAGAGCGGGATTCTCCAAGTTTTGTGGGCAGTGTGATTACGAACGGTAGTCTAGAGGACTCGTTACGTGATGCTGCATTTCAGGGTAATATAGAGGAAGAACAGCGTGTTCTGCTCTATGATGTGTTATTGTGTAATAGGAGAGTTCTTGAGGATCGCATTGGCAAGGCCAATTGCTATACCCATTCGTTGAACGTTATTGATAGATCAGTATTCACAGGACATAGATATCCTGTACCTATTGCTTATCAGAGTGCAGTTGAGGCACAAATTAACCAGATGCTTGAAGATGGCATTATTGAGCACTCCAACAGTCCATATGTTAATTCTTTGATCACCGTGCCGAAGGTCGATGGCACAGTCCGTATTTGTTTAGACGCTCGTTTAGTTAATAGTAGAATTAGTTCCGATCAGCTGAAGTCCATGTCAATAGAGGAATTGATGCAGACATTTGAGGGTAAGAAGTATTTCACTTGTGTAGATTTGAGTTCCAGTTTCTGGCAAGTGCCGCTTATGTATGAAGATAGACCATTTATAGCTTTTAGTCATAAATATAACCTTTATCAATTTTGTAGAACACCTTATGGTTTAAAGAGTAGTTCAGCTGCTTTAATAAGAGCATTAAACATCGCATTAGGTGATGACACAGGAGAGTTTGTAACCATTTACATTGATGATGTGGTCATTAGTTCACGCAGTTTTGAGGAGCATCTACGTCATTTAGATATTGTTTTTCAGAAGTTAGATCAGGAAGGGTACACTTTGAAACTGTCTAAGTCGTCATTCTGTCAGTCAGAAGTGACATTTTTAGGTCATAGAGTGTCAAGTAGAGGTGTAACACCAGAGGAAAGTAGGGTTAATAAAATACTTAACGCAGAGGTGCCACAGAATGTTAAACAGTTGAAAACATACCTGAGAATTTGCAACTTTTTCCGCAGATTCGTTCTTAAATACTCAGGGTTAGTAGAACCATTCAGGGAATTGCTTAAAAGTGGTAATCGGTGGAGATGGGAGCCCAAGCATGATCAGGCTTTTCGAGCGCTGAAGGGAGGTTTTGAGAAAGCTGTAGTGCTGGAATATCCTTTGAAAGATAAGGAATATGTGGTTATGACAGATGCTTCGCATATAGGTATTGATGGAGTATTGTGTCAGAAAGATGAAGAGGGTAACCTGAGCATTGTATCTTTAGCCTCGCGAGGACTTACTGCAGCAGAGAAAAGATACACATTACTGAGTTAGAGCTTTTAGGTATTGTTTTCAGTTTAGGGAAATTTAGAATGTATTTAGTAGGGGGGAAATTTGAGATCCATACAGATCACCATGCATTACTGTATATGAGGACTTGTAAACTCAGTTCTAGCAGAGTTAGTAGATGGATGCTTGCACTGCAGGAATACGAGTTCACGGTTAAATATATTAAAGGTAAAGATAACATTCTTGCAGATATGCTATCAAGGGACTCTAATTTATGTAGGGATTATCCTGTTGTTAAAGCAGAGGACGGTAATTTATTATGTGCATGTGTGGATAGTAGCAACAGGGCATCGTTACAGACCCTGGGAAATATGTTAGTAGAGCAACGTGATGACGTTAATTTAAGGAAGCCACTGGCTATATTGGAAACAGGTGCTACCAAAGTCTTCTATGAAATTGGTCGTGACTTAATTTGGAATAAAATGAGAAGGGAAGTTAGGAGGATTTTAGCTCAGTGTGACACCTGTCAAAGGAGCAAGTATCCAGTGAAATATTTCGTGGGGGAGAGATTTGCAGTTCTCACCAGTAGTCCCGGCGAACTACTGTGTGTGGATTTATTTGGCCCGATCGTTAAAGGACAGTACGGCTACGAGTACATTTTTATAATTATTGACGCTTTTAGTATGTCAAGCTATATCCGCTAAGGAAAGCGTGTAACAGTCTGATCACTAATAAGTATATCCCTGAGTTTGGCCTTCCTCTCAGGATACTATCTGACAGTGGGCCACAGTTTACTGCAAAGAAATGGAGAACCAGTATGCAGGAAGCTGGTTTTTCACACGTTCATTCCTCTGTAAGGTACCCTCAGGGTAATTCTGCAGAGCGTCCATTAAGGGAAGTGGCCCGTCTTTTTCAGACTCTAGTGCATTACAAGCATTCGGCCTGGGTTGGACATCTTCCCAAAGTCGAGACTTGGCTGAATTCTGCCCAGCATGAGAGCACGAAATTGACGCCATACGAAGTTCACTTCGAAAAGAGACCACAAAATGAACTAGCGAGGGTATTGCGTTTAAATGAGGGAAAGCAACCGGGGATGGATTACATTGTCCAGTTGGCAAAACAGAATTTATCTAAGTCAGCACAAAAGAGAATTCGCCAACAAAAATAAACTAAATTTGACCTATTCGAGCCGGGAGACAGAGTCTTACTTAGAGTGCCGAAACAGTAGAATAAGCTAGAGAAGGTCATTTCCAAGTTCTTTTATCTCTACCAGGGCCCATTCGTAGTTTCCAAACGTATTGGAAAAACAGCATATGTGCTAGAAGATGGTAAGGCAAACAGATTGTACGGGACGTATAATATACATAGTCTACGGAGGTATGTATCATGGAGTAAGTGAGGGTAGCTGGCGAGCCAGCCTATCAATTGAGTAAGTGTGGTATTCGCTATGTAAGATCGGTGAGTGTGAATTTAAGAATTATGAGTGTGAGGTAGGTAACCTCGAGGTAATTAGTCCATAAGTATTATTTGAGAGTGGTATCAACTAGGTCAGGATCGCGAGGAGGTGACTGGTCTGGGTTGTGCGCTGCTGATTCACAGAGATATGAAGTGATGAGAACTGGTGTTAAGTAGAAATTGGTCTACGGGAACTCAGTAAGTCAGGGCAATTGCGATACAGAAATATTTGGTGTTATATGTAATGAACCCGCTGAGCTAAGTTTCAAGTGATATTTTTCATGACAACACACTTATGATGGGATGTACTACCTTTGAACACACCCAGAAAGCAACTAGAAGCTGAGAGCTTATACAATTCTCTTTGGAGTAGCGAAGGATCGCACTTTTGACTTTGGTGAAGTCTGCTAATTATTTATCTGAGGTCTTATTAATCAACTTTAACTTTCTGCGAGACTCAGATTATTCCATTTCGTCATTCAGTATTATTGAAACATTTAGGAGAATTTTTTTTCCACTTTAAGGTATGGTAATATCATTGTAGATATGCAAAAAGGAATGTAAATAGTCGCTAAACGACTTAGTTTGACGACTTGATTCCACGGGGAACGCAGTTCCGTGCACTAAGTCTTGAGGATCCGCCCGGTTGAGGCGTGTTGTAATACCCGTCGTGTAAGACGTGGGAATAGTCCGCTTTATAGCGAAGAATTTTATCAAGTGTCATCGAGCACCATCGTATTGTGCATCACGATTATCAAAGTGTAGTGATCAGCACTAATAGTATTGTGAATTTATTTGAAACGTATTGTGAATTTTCTACGATTTTGTAGCACCGCATTTTGTACCCACGTGATTTGTGGAGGGCTAAAGCCTGGTGTCAAATATACAAGTAATTGTGATAACGTTGCATTAAACGAGTGTTATATTAAATACGCTTCGAGTATAAATTGCTACAGTGGATTTATCCGCAAGAATTCGACGCCAATTTCACGGATGCCACGTGATTGCAAAAATAGAATCTGTGCACGTGAGAACCAGCAGATCAGTGCATGGCCATTTATTTATGATATCTGCAAAGTGTAGAGGCTGTGTTGCTAGATACATGTGTAACGCATGTGATAGCTACAAAGCACACCGCAATTTCAAGTGATAAAGAAATACATAATGTCTATTATTACCGGCCACGTGTTCGACATTTATAACACCATGTTCGAGTCGAAGATGATGGGCTAGATACCGTCATGGTATGAGGGAGACGTCTCGGATGGAACGAGCATGATTTGGAACTTCAAGAACGTCGAACGAGAAGGAAGGAGTCGAGGATGCCCTTTCTAGGCATGTCCAACCCATTCACGATGTCAACTACGGGGACAGACCGAACCCTGGTCTTTGGGAGAGCCAAGATGGAAGTTCTGATATGGACAAAACCAATCCTGAAAGCCAGAGGTGCTTTTGTTCAACCCTTGTCGTTGGAAAGGGCTAAGTGTGGGCTCTTTCATATCGTGAGTTTGTACAACCCTTCATTGTTCTAGTCATTGGTGGTATATTTAGATTAGTGTAGATTGTAAATCAGCCGAACTTCGTGACAGCCATTTTATAGACAGGGAATGTAATTAGTATAATTAGATGTTATTTATTTACAGTGATTGTGAGCCACCTTTGGGTTCGATATTTTGTTTAACCCTGGTGCAACCTGATGGACGTCGTAGGACGCCAATTCCTGTCTATTGCTAAACGTGACCGTAGTCATTTCAGGGCTACTTTGTTTAACCCCATCTGGGGTGATTTTCGAGTCTTAGCAGAGTCCTGTCATGGCAAATTGATGCCATGGTCATAATTCTTTAACTGCACTTATAGCAGCCAGTCAGCGTTACGCCCCTGACTTGATTAGAGAAGTCGTATCACTTAGGTAATCGACTGTAATTACCAGTTTTGTAACTGCATTTATATTTCATTCAGGATGTGCTCAGAAGCCATCCAGGTCGAGTGTAGACCTATCAAGTAAAAGGGATGTTCGTTGTAACCTAGCATCGAACCCAGTTCCCAACGTATCATTAAGCAAATACAGCAGAGTGAGGTTTGCGCCATAACATTATTTTGTTTGTGTCAAATGTAAAGACACGTGGTTTATTTGAATGTTTGCTATAAGAAACAGATGAAGTGTTTTATCTTTGAGAGCAAAGAGCTCCAGCAATGATAGGCATTGCTATCTTTTAAACGTCTTTGCTATGAAAGACAGATTTATATATTTATATTCAGCTTTATATCGTGCTATTAATGCACACATTCTTTGATGTTTATAACCCATGGTAAAGGTATTATTATGAGGCCAGTTTTATAGTTATTTTCTTGCCAAAACTGCCGGCCCAGTCAACGTGTTGTGTCAAATAGTACAGGGAGCCTGTAACTCGCTGTGACACAAAGACAGGTGTGTTAATATTTCCCAGCGCACGATTGAGAGCGCTTGCTTCCAAGTGAGACAGACTTATTTTTAACACAGGACGCAATGCTTGCAGCATTTTCTTTTTCATTGCATTGATAGCTCATGGAACCCAGTGTCCATTTCTGTGTCTGAACACATGTTCTGTAGATTGTTATTTGTTAGTTAAACGCCTTTTGCGTGTACCGTTGTTTCGACGAGTACAGTTATGTCAGGATTCTTATATTATTTTGGAGGCTAGTGACCCCCGTGAAGAGGCTTTTCATGTTAGAAGGTATTTTGTGTACCATGTCCGGGACAGTTCCCGTAGACCAAATATTTAGGGAGGGTAGCTGATGTGTTTCCAGGCCTGTCCCAAAGTTATTGAACGCGAGCTGCGCGCAGCTGGTAACTTGTGTTATTGTGTGTCCGAGATGTTATTACTCGTTGATCGTATCCCGACTTTTGAGTCGAGGCTCTTCGGCAGAGATGATCTCGCAGAGACGCTCCATGCCAGGCTAGTCAGCTGTTATTCGCCATAAACCAACCATAATTTAAACCTGACATCTTAATAATAAAACGCATAATTTTGATAAACAAAATATAAATAACAAATCTTTTCTATTTAACCTTGTTCATTTGCATTTGAAACCTGCTGACATAGCCGTGCCAATGAAAGTATTTCCTGGAGGAAATGACCTTAGGACAGCTGACACTTTTTGTAACGACAGAGGCTTGCTTGAACCTATAGTTCGTAGCTGGTGGAGCTCAGGCCATACGATGTTAGATGTAGTTTCCACTACGCAGTCGTCACCGTAATTACACACGTTAAATGACTATGGCTTACGAACAGTAAACCAAGGTGTAGGTAGGCTTTGAATAAAACTGCGGTCTTGTATTTATTGATTTATTGATGTGAAAGTGTATAAATCCTCCATGTCACCTTTTGTGTGCTGATTAGCACCTAGTTCGTAAGAATGCCTTAGATGTTATTTTTATGGCTTGTCACATAGCTTTGATTGTAATTGTTTGATATTACGGATGTCACCGCCGTAAATTTTGTAATTAATTGGTAGGACTTAGCTAGATGAATTAATATTAAATGTAAATGAGGAAATGGTATCATCCTAACTTAGATTTGTTTTGCTGCCCTGTTAAATGTAAATTCCGATATTAGCTTGATCTTGTAACTTGACCTAGGGTTTCTCGCCGTACCATTTTTCTAGTGTTGCTGTTGTTGCTTTAATAATTGTGAGATAGATCTTTCGCGAGGGTTTACAGTAACTTCTCAGGTAGGGACCTGCTCTTTATTAGCCTACTTTCGATTTTTGTAAAAAATAAAAGTATACTTATGAGATCACTACAGGGCGAAAAAAAGTGTGTCTGTCTGTGTGTGTGTATGTGTGTGTGTGTGAGTCTGTTTGTGTGTGTGTGTGTGTGAGTGTGTGTACTCTGAATGTCGGTCCCCCCCTATCAATTCGAACACGGTGAGCGCAAATTGAACGAAATTTGGTACAAAGGTAGCACTAGCAAAGGACACCTCAGTGTCATGTTTTATATCGCCGCCATCTTGACGGAAACGTAATGGCGGCGACACAATTGTTCAAAGCTTAAATCAAATTACGACTAACCTAATCATCCAATCTCTACCAAATTTTGCAACAACATACCTTTATGGGGGCAGCATCCTTTGACCAAACTAATAGGTCATCAGCCTAATAGTTTGCGGATGGCGGCCATCTTTGTGTGAAAATCGATTGCCCCTATTAATTCGAACACGGTGAAACCGAATGGAACGGAATTTGGTACAGAGGTAGCACTAGAAAAGGCCACCTCAGTGTCATGTTTTATATCACCACCATCTTGACGCAAACGTAATCGCGGCCACCCAAATGTTAAAGGCTAAAATGTAATTACGACCAACCTAATAATCTAGTCTCTACCAAATTTTGCAACAACAAATCTTTATGTGGAAAGCATATTCTGACCAAACTGCTAGATCATCAGCCCAATAGTTTGCAGATGGTGGCCAAGTATGTGTGCAAATCGATTCCCCCTATCAATTCAAACACGGTGAAACCGAATTGAACGAAATTTGGTACAGAGGTAGCACTAGCAAAAGGCACCTCAGTGTCATGTTTTATATCGCCGCCATCTTGACGGAAACGGAATGACGGCCACCCAAATGTTAAAAGCTTAAATCAAATTTCGACCATCCTAAAAATTTGATCTCTACCGGATTTTGCAACAACATGCCTTTTTGTGGAAAGCATCTTATGATTGACTACAAGGTCATCAGCCCAATAGTTTGCAAATAGCGGCCATGTATGTGTGCAAATCCATTCCCCGGATCAATTCAAACACGATGAAACCGAATGAATGATTTTTTTTTACAGAAGTAGCACTTGCAAAGGGCACCTCATATTCATGTTTAATATCCCTATAGCACGTTGTATATCAACAAGCTACTACAACCAACATTCAATTATAGTCCTTGAAAAGGACAAAGAGTTATAACAATACCCATACATTTAGGAGAAAGTAGGCTATATGTTCTTTACTGAACATCTTGTTTTTGATTATTTATTAGCTTGCGGATTAGCCGATAGAAACCCTCCGAACTAGGATAGGGGTTTGTCGTCTTTAAAATAAACTTTACGATGTTTTACATTAGTCTGGATGTTTCTTTTCTTAGTCTAGCTTTTAAAGTGAACCTTTCCTTAGGCAGCCTATGACCTGTAGTCACCATGTACCACAATCCCCGTGGATGATGGATTCTCGGGCCGCTTTGGCCTGTTTGGAAGTTCACCCGATCCTCTTGGCATTTAGGTCCGGCGGATGAGATGTTAAGGAAGTCATTTCGGTTGTTGGCTGTCCTGGCAGCTCCTCTGACGGGCTCATATACTTTGACAGTAGTTAAGTGGCGCCCAACTCATGTGCCGACGTTAACGTGGTGACCGTCAGTTCCATGTTATTTAAGAGGATCTTAATGTTGATCAATGGTAAATTGACCGGACTGGGACGAACTTAGAAGGTCGTACTGCAGATCGATTGACCGCAAGGCATTCATGTATGATACAAGTCCATGGGGTGAGGCTTTTGTGTTAGATAAATGATGGATAGGATTTTCTTTGATGATGCCTCATCCTGAGTAAATGTAATACTTTGCTTTGCTCGCTGTTGTCTTTGTAAATGTAGAAGCACTTAGTTTACATACTCCAGCTGTACTCGTGATGTTTATTTAAATGAAACAAGCTTTATACCACTAAGTAACTAATCATAGCTCTAAGTTCCATAAGAGATTGCTCCCTCTCTTTCTCAATAATTTCTTGTCATGGATGAGGAAACAATTCGTCGTGTATTTGGAGAGATGTTGGCAGGTGTCAATGCCAATCTCCAGCAGATTACTGCTGACTTAGGTGAAGTCAGGCAGGAAGTAGGTACTGTAAGGGGTGACTTAGGTAATGTCCGGGGTGACTTGGGTGAGAATACTCAAGCTGTCAATAATGTTAGACAGGATCTTGAGGCTAACACCCGATCAATTAACACTGTAAGTGGTCATGTGGACCAAGTAAGAAATGAAGTTACTAGTGTTAGGGCTGATCTAACGCAGGTCAGGGCCGACATAGACGCTCATAGAATAGAGGCCAGAAACGATCTTACGGCGGGTTTAGCGGCTGTTAGGGTTGACGTAATACGACACCATCAGGAGGCTAACCAGCGTATTGATAATTTGACAGACCAAATGAATAGAGCTAGGGAGGACGTGCAAGCCCGTTTAGAGGAGCACACCGCTCAGATTCAAACAACTATCAATAGAGTTCAGGTTGATATGAGGGCTGACTTAGACCATACTCGAGAGGAATTTGGAACTCGATTAACTCACGTCGAGGGATTCATGAACAACTTCAAGAAGGACATGGCTACCATGAACATAGGACTCGTACTGATGAGAGGTACAGCGAACGCCGTCAACAATAATGTCAAGACAATCGTCGATAGTTTGATCCAGGTCAAGGACGAGTTGTATACGAATCAAAAGAACATTACGGAATTAACCGAGACCGTAACAGGGCTATGAGAGACGGTAGACATTCATCGGGAAGAAAATAAGGTCGATGTAATGCTATTGAGGGGTGACCTTAATGAGCATAAAACCATTATGGAGGCGAAGGTAGCCGAGGTCAAGGATGACGTAGGTCAGGTCAAGGACAACATGTCCAAAGTCGAGGGGGAAATTGACTCACTGCAGAAAAGATTTGAGGAAGTCGCAATAACTGAGAGGCTAGATATCAGTTACAACTTGAGGACAGCTATTCGTGAAGTCCACACCAACCTCAGAGGTAAAGTCGAGGGTATTAAGTTGCAGCTCAACGATTTGGGAAACAAGGTCGCAGCTAAGACTATCCCAGGGCTCGAAATTATCGAGAGACGTATCGACCGACTTGTGACTCCGGAGAGAGAGCTCCGAGTTATTGAGCGTTTGCTTGAGGGGCAAGCTAGCACTTGGTTCAGGACTTTCCGCTATTCATTCGTAGGCTATCATGACTTCAGAGAAGCCCTACTGAGGACTTATTGGTCGAGCGACATCCTGCAAAGTATCAGAGCTGAGATGTACACTCGCCGATACAGCTCGAACACTCCGACGTGCTATGCGAACTAGTTCGCAACCCAGTTAGCGAAACTTCGTTGTTTGCAACCCCCACTGTCAGAGCAAGACCTCGTGAATACCATCGTCTGGCAATACCCTGCAGACGTGCAACGAGTATTGATCGCTGCAGGAGCATCTACATTCCAGCAGTGCGATCAAATCTTGCGACGACTGGACGCCAATACCGAACAGTTTCCAACACACCGTCAACAGCTGACAGGCGTGATGAGCGACACGTTAACTTGACGACTGTGGACAAAGTGTGCCAGAAGCCACAGCAAACACAGACTCAAGAGAGTCTTGAACAGCGTAATGAATACAATCGTGGTCGGAGAAATTGGAATAACACTCCGTACGCTAGAGACCGGAGAGATGACCGTCGTAGTTATTGGAACCGAGGCTTTGATCGAGGGACGAACGACAACCGTCGTCACGATAACGACCGACGAAGGAATAACAACCGAAACCCACAGCAGGGAGATGTCCGTAGAGATTACCGCTACAGCGAAGGATACCGTCGAGATCGGGATCCCAGATATCAGGCCGATCGAGACTGGAGAGGAAGAGCACAGGAGAGTCGTGAATACCTTCAGCAACTCCAAGGACTCCGAGAAATCCAAGAAGAGGGAGATCGGAACCCGAATTCGCGGGAAACACGAAATATTCCGGCGGAAGATACGGAGCGAAACCAGCCAATAACTCAGTAGACTCTTACCCGATTGAATACAGAGTAACTGCCACTATCTTACTCTGGGAGCCAATTCAGGAAGATCTATTAGACGAACAACGAACGACGAACCACAACTACGAATTGATGCGTCTACCGAAAATTGTAGCTACCCTGAATGGATGTGACGTAGTCATTCTCATCGATACAGGAGCGATGATAAGTGTCATTTCCGCCGATTGCCATGCCAGACTGAAAGCAAACTCTGAGGTGACAGAGCTGCCAGTTTCTGCAGTAAGAGTCAGAGGAGTTATACCTGACCGTGTTATAACCTGCAAAATTCAAATTTTATGCACTTTAAAAATTTCGAGCCACGTGTATTGGCACGAATTTCTAGTGATGAAAGGCCTGCATCATGATGCCATATTGGGTGCAGACTTCATTCGGAAGTACGATGGAATCATTGATATGGGACGTAATACGGTGGAGTTTAAGCCGAACGAACCCATTCAAATGAATTTGGCAGAGGAAGAACCGGAATTTGAATCCGAAGTCAACGTTGTTGAGAATTTAAATGGCAAGGAAATTGAGGAGACACATGATGCCGACGGAGAGGCAGAACGATTATCAGCACCTGTACGAGAGAAACTAGATGCAATATTAAGCGAATACGAGGATCTATTCGACACCACACCTGGTGAAATATTGGACTACGAGTACGACCTTATAGTACTAGATGATTCCCCGTTCCAGAAGAAGATTTATCCTATCGCAGAGAAACACCGAGAGGAAGCTGCTAAGAAGATCCATGAAATGGAAGCAGCAGGTACAATTAAGAAGTCAACAACTTCTTGCTTGAATCCTATAACACCTGTGGTTAAGGTGGATGGAAGCCTGAGACTTTGTCTCGATGCCAGGGCCTTAAATGAACGCCTAGCTCCTGAGCATGACTGACCGCCCAAAATTAGGGACATCCTCAGAAAATTTAAAGGAAAGAAGGTATTTTCGCCATTGGACTTAGTACAATCCTACTACCATATAAAATTGTCTGAGCATACTCAGAAGTATACAGGGTTTCTGTTCGATCAGACCACCTATGTCTTCCGAAAACTACCCTTTGGAGTGAAAAATGCTGGAGCTGCAATAATTAGAGCACTTGATGCGAAGCTGACTCCTGAAGTAAAACAGAAGGTGATATGTTACGTGGATGACATCATCATAGCCTCGGAAACGGAGGAAGAACATTTAGCAACTTTACGCCTTGTTTTTGAGAATCTTCGACAGGCTAATTTCAAAGTGAAGTTCGACAAGTATCGATTCTTCCAGAGAGAAGTCAAATTTGTGGGACACATAATTAATGGAGATGGATACAGGCCGAATCCGGCGAAGATCAGAACCGTTGCTGCATTTCCGACACCAACCCGTGTGAAACACGTGAGACAATTCCTGGGAATTATCCAATTCTTTGCTGCTCATTGTGAGAAGTATTATGAGACCGTCGCACCACTTCAAGGTCTGTTGAAGAAGAATTGCCGATGGGCTTGGGACGACGAGTGCGAGACGGCTTTCAGAAAAGCTAAACAGATGCTGGTTGATTCGATTCAGTTAGAATATCCGGACTACTCCCGGAATTTTATTCTAGAGACTGATGCATCTGCGATTGGAATAGGTGCCATCCTATTGCAGGAGGACGATGAGAAGAAACGTCATTACATCGCTTTCTTAAGTCGACGTTTGAAAGCGCATGAATCTCATTATTTCACCACTGAGATTGAAGCACTCGCGATTGTTTACGCGCTAGAGTACTGGCAGAAACTTTTGTTAGGCCAGAGGATTATCGTGAGGACCGACCACCATGCGCTGACCTTCATTTTGCGAACAAGACTGGCAAGCGACAGGATCACACGTTGGACGCTGTATCTCCAACAGTTTGATTTGGAAATTGTTACTGACCAGGCAGAGAGAATGTGTTGGCCGACATCCTCAGCCGGAATCCTGAAGCCACTGTGAATGCCATTGACATCGAGGGAGAATGCGAGGAACAACTTCGCCGACTTCGTCACACTAGTTGAAGGAACCCCCTAGGCCTATACTCCCAACTCAACCTAGAGAGTTATACGCACAGGATCTCTATGGCCCTATACCAAAGGCCCGCCCTGGGAATCGCTTCATTGTTGTAACCCTCCCTGTGTTCACGAAGTATACGATGCTTCACCCAATTCAGAAAGCCACCGCACACCAGATTATACAGAGGATTAGACGACAAGTGATACCAGAGGCAGGAAAGCCACAATTCCTGTTGACTGATCATGGATCACAGTTCACCTCCGTAGAAATCGCCAATGCTATGAACGAGTTGGAGATAGGTCATGTTTTATCTTCTATTCGCCATCCAGAGAGCAACCCAGCAGAATGCGTAATGGCAACTATCGCAAAATTCTGTCGATTGTATTGTCAGGAAGAGCACTGGCGTTGGAACGAAGTCCTAGTTGTCATGGCAAAGTGTATTAACTCAACAGTCCATGAGAGCACGGGTCAAATACCCATGGTTTTGCATTTGGACCAGATGCCGATGAGAATGTGGAATCGTGTGATTGTAAATCCACCTTGTTTACAACCGTCACACGCCAGCAGACTTTTAGCTGCAAGGGACACTTTGGACAGACAAGCTGCGAAACGTTTGAGAAGAACTAGACGCCAGAGATTCAGAGAACCACTAGTCGCGGGAGACCTTGTTCTCATAAGGAGACCCGGAATTTCAAGTCCTATAGACCGCATATATGGGAAATTTCTGTCTTTATATTATGGCCCCAGTCGTATCCGACAACCTCTGAACAATGGAAGTTACATGATTGAAGACATTCAAACAGGAGAGTGCATTGGAACCTTCAACGCAGCTAATCTAAAAAAAAATATCACTCATGAATGAACTTTGAGTCAAATAAAAATGCCTTCCCTACATTTTATTTGAAACGACGGAGAGGCAGATGAACCCGCTGAGCTAAGGTTCATGTGATATTTTTCATGACAACACAATTATGATGGGATGTACTACCTTTGAACACACCCAGAAAGCAACTAGAAGCTGAGAGCTTATACAATTCTCATTGGAGTAGCGAAGGATCGCACTTTTGACTTTGGTGAAGTCTGCTAATTATATATCTGAGGTCTTATTAATCAACTTTAACTTTCTGCGAGACTCAGAATATTCCATTTCGTCATTCAGTATTATTGAAACATTTAGGAGAATTTTTTTTTTCACTTTAAGGTATGGTAATATCATTGTAGATATGCAAAAAGGAATGTAAATAGTCGCTAAACGACTTAGTTTGACGACTTGATTCCACGGGGAACGCAGTTCCGTGCACTACGTCTTGAGGATCCGCCCGGTTGAGGCGTGTTGTAATACCCGTCGTGTAAGACGTGGGAATAGTCCGCTTTATAGCGAAGAATTTTATCAAGTGTCATCGAGCACCATCGTATTGTGTATCACGATTATCAAAGTGTAGTGATCAGCACTAATAGTATTGTGAATTTATTTGAAACGTATTGTGAATTTTCTACGATTTTGTAGCACCGCATTTTGTACCCACGTGATTTGTGGAGGGCTAAAGCCTGGTGTCAAATATACAAGTAATTGTGATAACGTTGCATTAAACGAGTGTTATATTAAATACGCTTCGTTTATAAATTGCTACAGTGGATTTATCCGCAAGAATTCGACGCCAATTTCACGGATGCCACGTGATTGCAAAAATAGAATCTGTGCACGTGTGAACCAGCAGATCAGTGCATGGCCATTTATTTATGATATCTGCAAAGTGTAGAGGCTGTGTTGCTAGATACATGTGTAACGCCTGTGATAGCTACAAAGCAAACCGCAATTTCAAGTGATAAAGAAATACATAATGTCTAATATTACCGACCACGTGTTCGACATTTATAACACCATGTTCGAGTCGAAGATGATGGGCTAGATACTGTCATGATATGAGGGAGACGTCTCGGATGGAACGAGCATGATTTGGAACTTCAAGAACGTCGAACGAGAAGGAAGGAGTCGAGGATGCCCTTTCTAGGCATGTCCAACCCATTCACGATGTCAACTACGGGGACAGACCGAACCCTGGTCTTTGGGAGAGCCAAGATGGAAGTTCTGATATGGACAAAACCAATCCTGAAAGCCAGAGGTGCTTTTGTTCAACCCTTGTCGTTGGAAAGAGCTAAGTGTGGGCTCTTTCATATCGTGAGTTTGTACAACCCTTCATTGTTCTAGTCATTGGTGGTATATTTAGATTAGTGTAGATTGTAAATCAGCCGAACTTCGTGACAGCCATTTTATAGGCAGGGAATGTAATTAGTATAATTAGATGTTATTTATTTACAGTGATTGTGAGCCACCTTTGGGTTCGATATTTTGTTTAACCCTGGTGCAACCTGATGGACGTCGTCGGACGCCAATTCCTGTCTATTGCTAAACGTGACCGTAGTCATTTCAGGGCTACTTTGTTTAACCCCATCTGGGGTGATTTTCGAGTCTTAGCAGAGTCCTGTCATGGCAAATTGATGCCATGGTCATAATTCTTTAACTGCACTTATAGCAGCCAGTCAGCGTTACGCCCCTGACTTGATTAGAGAAGTCGTATCACTTAGTTAATCGACTGTAATTACCAGTTTTGTAACTGCATTTATATTTCATTCAGGATGTGCTCAGAAGCCATCCAGGTCGAGTGTAGACCTTGCAAGTAAAAGGGATGTTCGTTGTAACCTAGCATCGAACCCAGTTCCCAACGTATCATTAAGCAAATACAGCAGAGTGAGGTTTGCGCCATAACATTATTTTGTTTGTGTCAAGTGTAATGACAAATGATTTAGTTGAATGTTTGATATAAGAAACAGATGAAGTGTTTTATCTTTGAGAGCAAAGAGCTCCAGCAATGATAGACATTGCTATCTTTTAAACGTCTTTGCTATGAAAGACAGATTTATATATTTATATTCAGCTTTATAGCGTGCTATTAATGCACACATTCTTTGATGTTTATAACCCATGGTAAAGGTATTATTATGAGGCCAGTTTATAGTTATTTTCTTGCCAAAACTGCCGGCCCAGTCAACGTGTTGTGTCAAATAGTACAGGGAGCCTGTAACTCGCTGTGACACAAGACAGGTGTGTGAATATTTCCCAGCGCACGATTGAGACCGCTTGCTTCCAAGTGAGACAGACTTATTTTTAACACAGGACGCAATGCTTGCAGCATTTTCTTTTTCATTGCATTGATAGCTCATGGAACCCAGTGTCCATTTCTGTGTCTGAACACATGTTCTGTAGATTGTTATTTGTTAGTTAAACGCCTTTTGCGTGTACCGTTGTTTCGACGAGTACAGTTATGTCAGGATTCTTATATTATGTTGGAGGCTAGTGACCCCCGTGAAGAGGCTTTTCATGTTAGAAGGTATTTTGTGTACCATGTCCGGGACAGTTCCCGTAGACCAAATATTTAGGGAGGGTAGCTGATGTGTTTCCAGGCCTGTACCAAAGTTATTGAACGCGAGCTGCGCGCCGCTGGTAACTTGTGTTATTGTGTGTCCGAGATGTTATTACTCGTTGATCGTATCCCGACTTTTGAGTCGAGGCTCTTCGGCAGAGATGATCTCGCAGAGACGCTCCATGCCAGGCTAGTCAGCTGTTATTCGCCATAAACCAACTATAATTTAAACCGACATCTTAATAATAAAACGCATAATTTTGATAAACAAAATATAAATAACAAATCTTTTCTATTTAACCTTGTTCATTTGCATTTGGAACCTACTGACATAGCCGTGCCAATGAAAGTATTTCCTGGAGGAAATGACCTTAGGACGGCTGACACTTTTTGTAACGACAGTGGCTTGCTTGAACCTATATTTCGTAGCTGGTGGAGCTCAGGCCATACGATGTTAGACGTAGTTTCCATTACGCAGTCGTCACCGTAATTACACACGTTAAATGACTATGGCTTACGAACAGTAAACCAAGGTGTAGGTACTCTTTGAATAAAACTGCGGTTTTGTATTTATTGATTTATTGATGTGAAAGTGTATAAATCCTCCATGTCACCTTTTGTGTGCTGATTAGCACCTAGTTCGTAAGAATGCCTTAGATGTTATTTTTATGGCTTGTCACATAGCTTTGATTGTAATTGTTTGATATTACGGATGTCACCGCCGTAAATTTTGTAATTAATTGGTAGGACTTAGCTAGATGAATTAATATTAAATGTAAATGAGGAAATGGTATCATCCTAACTTAGATTTGTTTGGCTGCCCTGTTAAATGTAAATTCCGATATTAGCTTGATCTTGTAACTTGACCTAGGGTTTCTCACCGTACCATTTTCCTAGTGTTGCTGTTGTTGCTTTAATAATTGTGAGATAGATCTTTCGCGAGGGTTTACAGTAACTTCTCAGGTAGGGACCTGCTCTTTATTTTTGATTATTTATTAGCTTGCGGATTAGCCGATAGAAACCCTCTGAACTAGGATAGGGGTTTGTCGATTTTAAAATAAATCTTTACGATGTTTTACATATGTCTGGATGTTTCTTTTCTTAGTCTAGCTTTTAAGGTGAACCTTTCCTTGGGCAGTCTATGACCTTTAGTCACCATGTACCACAATCCCCGTGGATGATGGATTCTCGTACTGCTTTGGCCTGTTTGGAAGTTCACCCGATCCTCTTGGCATTTAGGTCCGGCGGATGAGATGTTAGGGAAGTCATTTCGGTTGTTGGCTGTCCTGGCAGCTCCTCTGACGGGCTCAGTAATGTGCCTTTTTTTTTTTTCAGAAGTCAATATTAAATTGTATGTAATCCACAGAGAGATTGGGTAATATGGTCACGAAGCGTCACCACGATAGTGTGATCGTCTGCTTGTGTGTACCGTGTAACTATGTTACACAAGAAGAAAATTGACAACCACTTAAGTTAGGAAGTTCTGTGGTGGCATAAATCAGAACACCTTAGATGCGTGTGATGTGATATCGAGAATACCCAGGGCTTACACTTAAATTTATGTATATCTTTCCCAACACAGAGACGATTGAAAGGCGGAAATATCCGTGGAACATTTATCAAAATGAAAAACATTGGACAGATTGCATAGGACAATCCAATATTGAAACTGACTTTGACGCAAAGTGCGTGAAGAATATTATGAGTGGTTATATATGTAACTTAGGGTGATTTCATTTGTGTAATTTGTATTTTGGTTGGGGATTTTTATGAACGTATCTGGGATAATCAAATGAAGTACCTTGGTCACGGTAAATCACTTGATGATCCAAGGCTGTAACCTGTTTTTCGAAGGGTATTTACGCCACTGACATAAGTCAGATGGAAGCTATTTAATGATTATTTAAACGCGGCAACTTATTGAGCCAAGCGAATTTAATTTAATTTGTTATTATTATTAATGTCATGTTTTCTTTTGGAGCTTTCTTTTCAAATCTTATAACCATACAGATAGGTTTTCTATATATTAGAAAACACTATCAATCGGATTATTCCGATAGCGATTATTACAGTAAATTATTTGATTGCGGAGATTTCGGATTTTATTCAGTTAGGGCTTGGAGAGAGAGTTGAGTCATCGGAAATTACGGCTACAGAAATAGTCTTGTCTATAAGCGATGATGAAACCAAGGAACTCCTACAACTGTCCAGTTTCAAGAAAAGGCGAATTGATACCAAACGGAAAATCTACAGCGTTACTCCGAGAGCGATGAACTTTATGGCGGGAAGAATTGCGTGGGGTCGCAGCCAATCAAGAGGAGACCGGACCACAGGGAGGTGGTACACTGGAAGGGGAACGGCCGAGTGCATATAGTGACGGCGCGCTGGGAAAAGAGGACTACTAACTTTGTAACATTTGTCCGAAGTGGACGTACTAATTCTATGGTTCCGTTATGTACGGACCGTTACTTTGAAGAGTATAATCTTCGTATTAGTCTACGGACTTAGTTCTTGTGTTCATTGGCGAACTACATCGTACTGATATACTCCAATGATCAATTAATCATGGGTATTATACGAGCTGTTGTGAATAGGCAGACCGTGTAAGTGGCTTTCGGATTTTGATCCACCACTAACAGTATTCAAACTTCAATATTCATTCAACTACGACAAGAGAAGGAGAAGATGACGCCGGACAAGAGACTACAGCAATCTCTCTTGAAACAACATGTACGTGAGAGAAACAATCTCTGAGGGTGAGCGCTAATGACGAATATCTACGTAATCTCTCTCTTTTCATTCTTTTATAATCTTAATTTCAGTAACTTCATAGCTTGGTAATAATCTTAAATTCAGTAATACATCCGACTCCAATTTCACGTAATTTTTTGGTGGTAATTCTAAAATCTTTAAGCTCCATTTGTTACTATTATTAATAAAATTGCCACTAACTTGTGTTACACTATTAAATTCCTTTTTATAAAATGCAATCTTCGATTTCAGTAGGTAGCATTAGATATAAACCAAATTCCTTCTCCCAACGCAAAAATGTTAGATGGGTTAATGATCCCATCATACCACGGTCTGAGTGTGAAGAGGTTTTTTTTAGCGTACGGCTTTTAGTGCCGGGAGTGTCCGAGGACATGTTCGGCTCGCCAGTTTTGTAGCTGCTTTGAGACGGACACCCAATGGGTGAGCTACAAGTACCGTTGGGGAGGAAAGTTGGAAGGGAGGGTCGAGGAGTTGGAAGGTAGCGGCTGTGGCCTATAGTTAAGGACCAACCCCGGCATTTGCCTGGAAGGGAGATGGGAAACCACAGAAGACCATCTTCAAGGTTGCCGGCGGGGGGATTCGAACGTCCTCGCCTCCCGGATGTGAGCGACTGCCAACAGTCATGCCGCAACGACCTCGGCTAACTCACTCGGTTGTGAAGAGTTATAAATGTGTTCTACCCGAGCTGGGTGTTGATAAATATACATTTAGGTTTCAACGTGGTGTTGAGGCCTTGGCGCCCATTCAATTAAATCTTAGCCAGAGTAGAGGGGATAGCGAAAACGTTACACTGACTTACGTGCTACTAGAACTTACTAGAACTCTCATTTAATAAAATATATTGTTATTATGCAGTCCATAGAGGTTCAATTCAAATATATTATTATTATTTGCGCTGAACGGCAAAAGTATAGTGGTTTCATTCATTGACTTCAAAAAAGCCTTCGACTCGGTGGACAGAGGGACCCTAGATAAGATCATTAGAGAATTTGGAGTCAAAACCAAACTGGCCAATATTATCAGAGAAACCTTAACAGCCACAACTTCTAAGGTGAAGTTCATGGGAGAATTGTCTCAGTCATTTGAAATCAAGACAGGTGTGCGACAGGGTGATGGATTATCACCATTACTATTCAACTGTGTCCTCGAGAGGATTGTGAGAATTTGGAATTCCGAACTTGAAAATCAAGAGATAGCCCCGATCTGCCGAGGACGAAAAACGGGAGGAATCAAAGTCAATTGCTTGGCTTTCGCTGATGATTTTGCGATACTTTCAGAGAACCTAGAAGAAGCGGCCATACAGATCAACCTCTTAGAAAAGATCGCTAGCAAGACAGGACTTAGGATCTCGAAAGAGAAGACCAAGTTCATGATGAATGACAAACATGGACCACAATTCCTTGAAACAGAGATTGGACGGATTCAGAGGGTGAAAAAGTTCAAATACCTCGGTGAAACCATACAAGAGAACGGCCTAGAGAAAGCTGCTGTAGAAGATCGTATCTCAAAAATGGAAAGAGCTTATGGACTAACTAAAATCATCTACAACAAGAAATGCATCTCATGGAATGCCAAACTAAAACATTACAACACGGTAGTAAAAACAGAATGTCTGTATGCCAGCGAATGCCTCTCGATGAATTACAAGTTGGAGAAGCTAGAGATCCTAGAAAGAAGAATACTACGGAAAATCATGGGCCCAGTCCAGACTGAATCCGGCTGGAAACTTCGGAGCAACAATGAAGTCTATAAAAATGTGGAGAGAATCTCAGAGACCATGAAGAAGAGGAGGTTATCGTTTCTCGGACACTTGTACAGAATGGACAAAACTAGACTAACCAAACAGTTATTCGACTACCTGTGGAACAAGAAGACAACAACGACATGGATTAAGGAAGTTCGAAAAGATCTCGAAAATTCCAACATCCAGGAAGTTCAGATGTCAAACAGGGAAACATTTCGGTACATAATTCAAAATTTGGAAGGGTTTCACATCACAAGAACCACAAAGAAGGGAAGAGCCTGGACGGATGAGCAGAAGAAACAGCATAGCGCCCATTATTTATTTATTTATTTATCGTATGGCTTTTAGTGCCGGGAGTGTCCGAGGACATGTTCGGCTCGCCTGAGTCTGTAGCTGCTTCCAGCGGATACCCTAAAGGGTGAGCTACAAGTTCCGTTCAATTTCAAGTAGTTCCAACTTTCGCCACCAGATATCAATGATACCTAGTGGTGAACGTTGGAACTTTGATAGAGCGTTCTGACGAAATCTAACCTAACAAATTTAGCTTTACACAAGTTTAGTCTGTGAAAGGATTTTTTACATGCCATAAATCTATGACATGGGACCGCCGGCTTTACTTCCCCTCCGAAGGAAGGCATACTGAAGGATTTTTAACGCTCTTAAAAAATCCGACGACTTCGGCCGGGTTTGAACCCGCTATCTTGGGCATAGCAGTTCAGCATGCTACCGACTACGCCACCGAAGCCGCCATATGAAGGAGTACTGGAGGAAGAGGAAACTTCAGGCAAAGAAAAAATGAAATTGTAGCGTGATCCGAAGTGGTCGATTCGCAAATAATAAAAAAAACAAGATGTTCAGTAAAGAACATATAGCCTACTTTCTCCTAAATGCATGGGTATTGTTATAACTCTTTGTCCTTTTCAAGGAGTATGATTGAATGTTGGTTGTAGTAGCTTGTTGAAATACAACGTGCTATAGGGATATTAAACATGAATATGAGGTGCCCTTTGCTAGTGCTACCTCTGTACCAAATTTCGTTCAATTCGGTTTAACCGTGTTTGAATTGATAGAGGGAATCGATTTGCACACATACTTGGCCACCATCTGCAAACTATTGGGCTGATGTTCTTGCAGTTTGGTCAGAATATGTTTCCCACATGAAGATATGGTGTTGCAAAATTTGGTAGAGACTAGATTATTAGGTTGGTCATAATTACATTTTAGCTTTTAACATTTGGGTGGCCGCGATTACGTTTCCATCAAGATAGCGGTGATATAAAACATGACACTGAGGTGCCCTTTGCTAGTGCTACCTCTGTACCAAATTTCGTTCATTCGGTTCCACCGTGTTCGAATTAATAGGGGGAATCAATTTTGACATAAGGATGGCCGCCATCCGGAAACTATTAGGCTAATGACCTATTAGATTGGTCAAAGGATGCTCCCTCCATAAAGGTATGTTGTTGCAAAGTTTGGTAGAGATCGGATGGTTATGTTAGTCGTAATTTAATTTAAGCTTGAAACATTTGTGTGGCCGCCATTACGTTTCTGTCAATATGCCGGCGATATTAATCATGACACTGAGATGCCCTTTGCTAGTGCTATCTCTGTACCGAATTTCGTTCCATTCGGTTTCACCGTGTTTGAATTAATAGGGGGAAACGATTCTGACACAAAGATGGCCACCATCCGCAAACTATTAGGCGAATGACCTATTAGATTGGTCAAAGGATGCTCCCTCCATAAAGGTATGTAATTGCAAAATTTGGTAGAGATCGGATGATTAGGTTAATCGTAATTTGATTTAAGCTTTGAACATTCGTGTGGCCGCCATTACGTTTCAGTCAAGATGGCGGCGATATAAAACATGACACTGAGGTGTCCTTTGCTAGTGCTACCTCTGTACCAAATTTCGTTCCATTCGGTTCCACCGTGTTCGAATTAATAGGGGGAATCAATTTTGACATTAAGATGGCCGCCATCCGCAAACTATTAGGCTAATAACCTATTAGATTGGTCAAAGGATGCTCCCTCCATAAAGGTATGTTGTTGCAAAGTTTGGTAGAGATCGGATGGTTATGTTAGTCGTAATTTGATTTAAGCTTTGAACATTCGTGTGGTCGCCATTACGTTTCAGTCAAGATGGCGGCGATATAAAACATGACACTGAGATGCCCTTTGCTAGTGCTACCTCTGTACCAAATTTCGTTCCATTCGGTTCCACCGTGTTCGAATTAATAGGGGGAATCAATTTTGACATAAAGATGGCCGCCATCCGCAAACTATTAGGCTAATAACCTATTACATTGGTCAAAGGATGCTCCCTCCATAAAGGTATGTTGTTGCAAAGTTTGGTAAAGATCGGATGGTTATGTTAGTCGTAATTTAACTTAAGCTTTAAACATTTGTGTGGCCGCCATTACGTTTCTGTCAATATGGCGGCGATATAAAACATGACACTGAGATGCCCTTTGCTAGTGCTACCCCTGTACCAAATTTCGTTCCATTCAGTTTCACCGTGTTTGAATTAATAGGGGGAATTGATTTTCACACAAAGATGGCCGCCATCCGCAAACTTATTGGCTAATGACCTATTTGTTTGGTCAAAGGATGCTTCCTCTATAAGGGTATGTTGTTGCAAAATTTGGTAGAGATCGGATGATTAGGTTAATCGTAATTTGATTTAAGCTTTGAACATTTGTGTGGCCGCCATTAAGTTTCCGTCAAGATGGCGGCGATATAAAACATGACACTGAGGTGCCTTTTGTTAGTACTACCTCTGTACCAAATTTCGTTCCATTCGGTTGCACCGTGTTCGAATTAATAGGGGAATCGATTTTCACACAAAGATGGCCGCCATCCGCAAACTATTACGCTGATGACCTATTGGTTTGGTCAAAGGATGCTCCCCCTATAAAGGTATGTTGTTGCAAAATTTGGTAGAGATCGGATGATTAGGTTAGTCGTAATTTGATTTAAGCTTTGAACATTTGTGTGGCCGCCATTACGTTTCCGTCAAGATGGCGGCGATATAAAACATGACACTGAGGTGTCCTTTGCTAGTGCTACCTTTGTACCAAATTTCGTTCAATTCGCATTCACCGTGTTCGAATTGATAGGGGGGGACAGACATTCAGAGTACACACACTCACACACACACAGACACACACACACACACACACACACACAGACTCACACACACACATACACCCACACACACAGACTCACACACACACATACACACACACAGACAGACACACTTTTTTCGCCCTGTGTTGATCTCATAAGTCTACTTTCATTTTTTGCAAAAATCGAAAGTAGGCTAAAAATCATTATAATATAAATGAAGTGACCACAGTCCGAGTTACACTGGACCAAATTGATCTCAGAAGTGCCAAAGTTACACCAACAGACATCGAAATTGAATGACATTCAGACATAAGATACTGAAAACTTATTGGCATGGTTACAATACACAGTTGCAAAGTTACACCTGAAGATCGCCCAAGGAGATTGGGGAAAGGATGGACGGAGGAATGTCGAGTTCGTGATAGTGAAACGATGAAAGAGTTTTGGAAGAAGACAAAAGAAAGTAAATATTATATGTCAGAAAACTGTACTATAATGAGGCTCATTGCAGTGCAAGTTTTCATTATGAGACAGTTTCTCCCACCAATCAGAGCTCAAGAAGCTGTTGTGTGACCAATTAGGAGAGGATAGCTTCGCACCTGCGCTCACTTCCATGGCCCCCTATTTTAAATTTCACTGCGTGGCGAGTGTCATAGTGAGGTATTCCAGGAGGCCATGGTCAAATACAAGGTATTCTCTGCGTCCCATGCGCTCTGTTCAGTACTGGTACATAAAACTGGTGAAATCTCGACAGATATTTATGAATATTTATGTTCGAACATAAAATAGTTATAATTATCGTCGGATACTGGTACATAAAACTGGTGAAATCTCGACAGATATTTATGAATATTTACGTTCGAACATAAAATAGTTATAATTATCGTCGCACGTAAACAGTCGTATGCAACTCGCCTGTAATGGTAATTAAGACACTCGTATGGAAACTATAAAACTCACTACGCTCGTGTCTCAATTATTACCATTATTGTTTCGTTGCAGAATGCACTATTATATGATCCTATGGATCTAAACAGCTTACATAAATATAAAAAATAATAAGAAAATATTAATAGAAATGATAATAATAATAATAATAATAATAATAACAATAATAATGTACTAAAGTGCTAAATTTGGCTGTATTATTCTGTGTGTTACAGTTAAGTTCGATCAGCGTGATGGAAGTCCAGTGGAGCTGGTGTTTGTGACTGACGCATTAGGGTCTGGACGCGGTTTCCGTGCGCGCTACCAACAGGTACCTTGCGTCTCAGCCCCTATCCAACCGTCACCCGCCCCGCAGCCTTGCCAGCACACCATCCAGCAGTGGCAGTTTAACGTGTCCAGTGCAGACTTGGGACCATGCAGCAGCCGCTGTACTTACCGCGTTGTCCGAGCCTCGGAGGTATGTAGCAAGTTTTACAATAATTGATTGAAATGATTCTATACGGGGTGTTGGCTAGGAAACACAATCGATTTACTCCCTAGCTGATGAAATCCCATTATTAGCTCCCAAATTAGCCTGAATGGCTGGCGAGTTTCAGTAACATGTTGTCTACGGTCGATCGTTGTGCGAAGCTGGTGTCTCGCCGCAGGCGAGTACTTTGTGCCGCAGCCGACAATGGGTTGCGGTTCCCAGCGAACTACTGTATTTCTTTATAAATAATTGTCTTTGGAGAGGTCTTAATTTACTTGAAAATGTGGTTTATGATATACTAGCAGTAGTACCCGGCTTCGCCCGGTGGAATGATGATAATATTTCAGTCTCCTTAACACTCAACGTCATAAATTATATTTATTTATGTATTCATTTCTTACATTATCAAACCCAGTGACAATGTTTATACTTAAGTCACTATGGGAGGCTCTGGAAAATAATGATCATTCTCGTGATATTTGTCTTCAGTCCGAGTCGAGATATGTCGTTAGCGGTCCCAGAATTCGTGACATCTCAATCGTAGAAGACTATATGTGGTGGTGATTAGAAATATAATGGACTTAAAATCTATGTCATTTGCCCCCTATGACGTTGTGGGCGTAACATCTAGGTAATTTGCCCTACTGATCAGGATGATATTGAAAATTACTACATAACTGACATGAAATTTAGAAGATAATAGAAAAAGTTATTTTTAGGACTCACATTTCGGGAAAGACTTGATTATTTTTTGCCAAAGAGCTCCCACTTAGATCTCTATCTGGTTAAAAGTTTCGTCTTGTTAAGGTTTAAACTGTACGATAAATGTCTGAAGCAATTCCTCCAAGAGAAGCTTCCAGATTTCTCAGTCGATATATCATTAACGTTCCTGAGCATCCAGTTGTCTTTTCTTCTGACGCAAAACATCTTCTACATAGTGATGATGAACATAGAAGCGACTACTGGCACATATAACTTATCAACGAATGGGAAAAATTGATAAAGGAATGAAAGGAATAAAATAGAAAAGAGATGTACGATATCCCATAACACTCGCTGTGAATTTTCTACGTGACCGGCTTACATGTTTCGGTACAGGTTCCCAAGAAGAGGAACCAGATCATTGGCATAAATGAATACAGTAACAGTAGATTAAATAGTATCCTAGACAGATGACACGCAAAGTAACACGGCCTAATATACGATGTAATGGTTGAACTTCAGAGAAATGTTTCATCTCACTTCGCAGTTGTTATTTAATAAATACTAACATGTTTGTAGCTAACATTGAAATTAATGGAGTGCGTTAGGATAAACGATTTTCCTTGTTTTTCTCTCTGGTGTAAAAATAAATAAATGTTTAGGTGTGCCCACTCTTGAGCAAGCTACGTATAACTGATCATGAGAGGGGGATCATGCAGGGAATTGCATTAGCTTGAAATCAAAAGGCATATCAGTAGGGATCAAAGGAATTCAGGGAATGAAGATATCTTCTCCTTTGGCATAGCCTGTCAATACGACTACTACTGAACGGGTATATCAAACTTACAAACTAATGGAAATACACATTTTAAAAATCGCAGGCGATGAAGACTGTGGTGTTACTTAGTAGTATAATGGACGTAACATCTAAGTCATTTGCCCTTTTGATGAGGATGGTAATGAAAACTACTGTTGAATTGACACGAGAAACTTGCAAACTACCGTGGTAGAAAGAAATATGTCAAAATTCACAGGCGATGAAGAGTTATTGTGTGTGGTGATTAGTGGTATAATGGGCGTAACATCTAGGTCATTTGTCCTTATGATAATAATAAGGTAATGAAAAATGACTACTAAACGAACATGGTGTAATTTTAAATCTGATATAGGTAATTCAGATTTCTACCTTCGATGTCTTCCAATGTCTGAACGTTATTTTCTGGCTTAGGACTATACTCGATGCGTGTAGTGAAAGAGCTTATCGAGTACTGCTCGGGTCCAAGCTGCACTAACCTGAGAATATCGCAGATGATGACGATATATTATGATGACAGACGTTCGGGTGGGGGTTCCCGGTCCTATTCACATTGACCGGTGAATCACTCATTCTTTCGTAACACTACAGTGGTTTGAGCAAAGACGCAATATGAACATCAGCATAGTCAGCAATACCAGGTAACACGGCGGGGTCTGGACATTTCTCTCATGTCACATCGCGATGAATCAGCAATCTATTCTCACACCTGCCCCCCCCTCCCCCCCTCCACCCACCAATGTCTCACAACTTGTGGGACGTGGGTTTGCGACCACGGGACCCCAGCTGAGTCCGGCATTGCTTCTACTTACTGGTGCCGGGCTCCTTTCAGTTCTCTTTCCTGTCAGCCTCCCTTGGTCAAACTCTTGTTCTCTTCCGACCCCGTAGGTATCAGGGTATCCGAGGCCTAGCAACTCTTTCACTTTCCCGCCTTAATTAGCCCTTGTCTAATCATTCCTGATAGCCTCATTCTTCGAGGTGTCAGCCTTCTTTCTCTTTTCTTAATATCTCATGTCTTCTGCTCAAGACCCTCAAGGAGGCAGGGTGTGTGTAGCCCCACCAATTCGGGTGCACCCTGGATAGTGCTACATCCTCAAGGGCTCATGGCTGGTGAGTTCGGGAGCTGGCAACCCTGAGGGTTTCCTGAGCGGGTCCGGTTTTACCCCTTTTTTCCATTGCCTTTGGGACGGACCCTGTCCTCTTTCCGGGAATGGAGTGGTCTGTCCGCAATTTCAAGCAGACAGTGTTACTCGCAGGGTACCAAAGGGTAAGTCTACACATTTTGGTTCTGATCGGTGAAACGGTGTAGATTTGTGCCAAAGGGCCTAAATGCAGGGAAAGGGGTGATCTGTCCGCAATTTCAAGTGGACAGGGTTACCCGCAGGGTTCGAAAGGGTAAGTATAAAAATTTTGGTCCGGATCGGTGAAACGATATAGATTTTTGGCAAAGGGCCTAAATGCAGGAAATGGGGTGGTCTGTACGAAATTTTAGGTGGACAGTGATATTCACAGGGTTACAAAGGGTAAGTATACACATTTTGGTTCAGATCAGTGAAACGGTGTAGATTTGAGCCAAGGGGCCTAAATGCAGGGAATGGAGTGGTCTGTCCGCAATTTCAAGCAAACAGTGTTACTCGCAGGGTACCAAAGGGTAAGTATACAGATTTTGGTTCTGATCGGTGAAACGGTGTAGATTTGTGCCAAAGGGCCTAAATGCAGGGAATGGAGTGGTCTGTTCGAAATTTCAAGCAGACAGTGTTACTCGCAGGGTACCAAAGGGTAAGTATACAAATTTTGGTTCTGATCGACGAAACGGTGTAGATTAGGGCCAAAGGGCCTAAATCCAGAGAATGGGGTGGTCTGTCCGAAATTTCAAGTGGACAGGGTTACCCGCAGGGTTGCAAAGGGTAGGTATACACATTTTGGTTCGGATCGGTGAAACGGTGTAGAAGTTTGCCAAAGGGCCTAAATGCAGGAAATCGGGAGGTCTGTCCGAAATTTTAAGTGGACAGTGTTATTCACAGGGTTACATAGGGTAAGTATACAAATTTTGGTTGAGATCGGTGAAACTGTGTAGATTTGGGACAAAGGGCCTAAATGCAGGGAATGGGGTGGTCTGTCGGAAATTTCAAGTGGACAGGGTTACCCGCAGGGTTCCGAAGGGTATGTATACAAATTTTGGTTCAGATCGGTGAAACGGTGTGGATTTGTATACATAACAGACAGACAGACAGACAGACAGGCAGACAGACAAACATTGAGCTTTATATATATAGAAGATGAAACTTTTTGGGGTGAATAGTCACGCCTAATGATTCAGATTGCACGTTAAAATGAGGTCTCGTGACTTACAATCGTGAAGTTAACCCTTTGAGTTTATAAACGGTGCACAGGAACTTTTTTTTTTAAATTGCATAACCCCCATTTGCTTTGAAGTGCCGAGTTGTTCTCTGGCATGTTCTGCCATCTGTTGGGTATTATGTTGTACTGCTTGAGTTTTTTTGCCCGTTATCCTTTTACCCTCCAGGGTTGACTTTTCCCACGGACTGTGGGCAGTGTTCCGGAGCTTGAGACTCTGACTCGGGAATACAACTGGGGTATCGAACCGCGGACTTCCAGGGTGGCAGCTAATTACGCTGACCACTACGCAACGGAGCCGACGCTTGAGTTTATCTGAGATGTAAACAAGCATGGCAGCCTCACCTCCAAAGCGAACAGGGGCCTGATGAGGGATGGGAAGAATAGGAGGGTTAGGCAAGGAAGTGGGAAGGAAGCGGCCGTGGTTTTACGGTAGGTATCATGCTGGCATTTGCCCGAAGACGAAGTGGGAAACCACGGAAAACCACTTCGAGGATGGCTGAGGTGGGGATAGAACCCCCTCTACTCATTTGGACCACCCGAGGCTGAGTAGACCCCGTAGCAATCCTCATACCACTTTTCGAATTTTGTGGCAGAGCCGGGAATCGAACCGCGGACCTCCGGGGTGGCAGCTAATCACGCTAACCACTACGCAACGGAGGCGACGCTTGAGTTTATCTGAGATGTAAACAAGCATGGCGGAATAACATGCAAATCCTTCACGACGCGTTGTTATTTCGGTATCAAAGAATATACATTTTTGTACTAGCAAGGAGTATTACTTATACTTGCCAACTGATTTCAGGAAATGCTTTTTTGGACCCTTTACCTGGTATGGAGATGATGCAAGCGTGGGCACAACAATTCTAATTTTGATTCGTCTCAAATTGAAAATTAATATAGACACAGGATTTTGAATTTACATTTAGATTAACAAAGACCCAAAACCTATGGACTTTTTAAGCATCACCCGATTAGTTAACAAGTAGTTCCATGAAGAACTAAATGGCCTATTTTCATTCATCCTACTTATGCTAATAGCCTCTATCAACATGCAAAATATCAGTTTGATTGCTGTAATAGATTCGTAGATATTGATAACCATCTAAATATTTCGGATGGTCGCCATGATGGATTTTTATATATGTAGGGCATAGCGTAATGCACTGTTAGATGACGATTATTGCGCAAGTTCATTATTCAAACGTTGACTTCGTTCGCATGATTTGGACACAAGAAATAAAAACTTAATTTTAAAATTTCGCACAGCCGCCATCTTGAGGTTATGTAATCAATTAAATTAAATTAGATGTCAGTGCATTAAAATGTGTATAAACACTTGCTGTACCATGTTTCACTGCGCTCGGAATGTTAAATCGCGAGAAACGTCTATTTTAATATTTCAAATTCGCTTGGCCGCCATGTTATTTTTGCACTTAACAGGTTTGTGAAAGTTACATAAGTGACCTGATAGTAATTCCCTTTATCACCGTACAAATTTTCAAGGTGAAATTAGTAGTTGTTTGGGAGATATAGACTGCCGGTGAAATATTTCGCACAGCCGCCATGTTGGATAGGGGAGATATATTAAAATTTGAAGGTCACGGTCGGGGTCTGACAAGGTTGTACTATGTCCTTATCGAGTTTCATTGAAAGCTCTCCAGCCGTTTAGATTTAATTAGGAGGACTGGGGGACAGACACATACACACTCACACACACGGACAAAAGGTGATCTCATAAGCCTATTTTTTACATAAATGAAAATGGGCTAAAAATTACGACTGCTACAATTTTAAAATGCAAATGAAATAACTCAGCGCTGAGGTAGCAAACAGCTAACTGGGTAACGCAGCACTTAAAACCTGAAACTTGCTCGCCTGTTGCAGGATGTATGCGCGCTGAGGCTGGTTCTATCAAGATTCAATGTGCCGTGTGGCCAGGGTTACTTGCAAATGGGTTCGGAGCGGGTGTGTGGTTCCCTTCATGGTCGACAGTGTAAGTATTATACAACACTTTCTGTACTGAGGAATATTTACCTACCATTCAGTATCCAATTAATACATTTGTTTTATGTTTTCAGTTCTTCTTGATTTCTACACATCCGAACTGGTTTTGGAGGTTGTTTCATCATCTAGAAGCAACAATTTTCTCGTACAAGGAAGCCAAATGTGCGACTGTAATCCACCTGTCTATTGAATGTGATATATATGAGTAAAGGGGGGCACACACATTCGAGACTTGTTGATCTACAGAATGATTCGGTGGAACAAAGCTTTGGTCGTAAAGGACATGACAAGTTCAGTTGACGATGTTACTAAAGCATGGCGGGTCTAATGGACTAGTTACAACTCTTGTGATGTAACTCAAGTCGATTGGATTTATGAGGAGGATATGAGGTGGCTGATGGGCACAAATCACTGGAAAGAAAATGTACAATTCATATTCTGAATTCGTGGAAGTTTTATTTCGCTATTTTGGCACACAAAACAATCATGAAGCTTCCTCGCGACTTGGGGTATGCATCAACACGCCGAAGAATGCTGAGCACAAGAGAATCTAACATATACCACCTATGAGTAGCAGTTGTATTCAGTTCCTGAAGGGTAACATGAGCTTCAGTTGGGGAAGACGGGGGTACCGCTATCTTCAAGAGGCTTCACGCATGTTCATCGTAGTTCATGAGTGGAGTATACATTGATCAAACTATTCTCTGTCTGTCATGAATCTCGAGAAACTGATCAACTACTCTGCCTTAATAGAGACGAGTATTAACGTTCACTAGTGTAAATACCTCACAAACAGTGGCAGTCTTTGCAGATCAGATCAATCATGTTACCCTGCATAGGAATTAAAGAGACATACGTCGATTATACATGATTCGACACAAAACTGCTGCTGATGGCGCCCCAAGAGGCAGGTCACCCTCTATTTCTCATCTGTACGTCTGCGTTTGTATGGATACAAACATGGGTATAGCGACCTCGTCCGAAGGTGCAAACTCTTCCGTTGTTTCCAATGCGAGATTGAAAAGAAACTTGAGGTACATAACTCTTTATCAGCAGTCCTTCATGATACAGTGGATTTCACACTCACTCCAATGGCCCTTCGAAAATCTTAACACAAGTGGTTGACAAAAGCAGTGAAATGTTTTCGTGTGGATAGCAAAACTAACGGGAGCTCTTTGTGGAGTGATTTACGCGGGCGTCCCATCCGTTATCGATAATCAATTATTTGATTGTTCTTGATTGAATCTCACCACGATCATCAATTTGACTCAATCCAACATGGGCGGTGGCATCCGCTTGTTGGAAGCTCCCTTTCAGCTGCGTTCCAATTCGAAGACAAGTATGTGTGCTCTTGTGTTGTTCACATTGGTCCTACGGGTGTGGTTCATACACAAGCGACGTTGTCATCTGGTAGTCAAGTCAATTGCCTCCTCGTTGGCATTCATCAAACCTGATTTGGTTTAGCGTCACTTTGTGTTTCACAAGAGAACATCGCGAAAGTGAATAATTCACTTGACTGATTAGACAAAGGAAGAAACTCTGTGAACCTAAACAGTGCTCGCGCGACGTAGAGCAGCCCAGAGAGATGGACTAGCCAAGATCTTACATCCTCTACTACCAATCACATTGCTACAACACTTCCCTCAGTATATTTTGTGGACCCTTTCACCGTAGATTGGATACTTAAGGGCTAGTTTGAAATAGTGCGGTTGCTTGAAGAGGGTGTGGTTACTCAATAAGTCCACTCCAAATCTCGCGCATGCATTCAAATGCGTACTTCTGTACGCATGGTCCAAGTGAATATGCGGGTGAGATGCTATCGCAGATATTTATTTGCGATCTGACTAACATTTGAGCAAAGGTTCAGTAAGATCGAGACGTTCACTTCGCGATGTTTCATTGTCGGTCATTGGTCTACACTGCACAATATAACCAAGTTGAGGCATCGGGACATTAATAACGTAACATTCAAAATCTTTTTCAGCCCTGTATGTGAGATGATTTCCAATTGTCGTACTGCAAATTGTGTATCCATGTCGTTACATATGTTCATTTCAACATACGAACTGTTTCAATAAGCTGGCGTTTTGTTAGCCTACGTTTATCCTCTATATAAATTGTCATCCGAACAAAGTATTTTCGTACCATCGATATGTTTCCAGTTTTGGACGTTTTGAAAATGATGTATGAAATTAAGATAAATTAATGTACAAGTAAAAGTAAAGTGGGGCAACAAATTATTGCAATAAATAGTAAGAAAAACAATTGCATATATTATTATAGTGATCTTTATCCCTGACCAATCTAGAAATACCAATATCAAATTCTATCACAGTGACATCAGCAGTCATTTAACTACACTACTAAATTTGATGACGACGATGACGATGATGAAAATTGTCGCTTTAAGAAGCCTATCATCCAGACTATGGACTTCTAGCCATGAGGATTGGAATTATTTAGTCGTAAACAAGTATAACTTGATGGGCAATAGCCACTAACATTATCATATCAAAAACTCACTTAATACTAACAAACCTGACAAGTTGTGCAGGTTTACAATAAGCTGCTGTAACTAAAATATTGTACAGTGAGATTTTTTGGCTGGAGCGGGACAGGTGAGGCGGCCGGCTGCCGGGCACGCGCGCCTTCCGCCAGCTAACCGAGCTTGGGCCGCAGGTGCGTGGAGGCGAACTAACCAGGGTCATCATTAATTAAGTCACTAAACTTTCATCAACGAGGGAGTGTAGTGGTAGCGCACAGATAATAAGGTAACATAAACAGCTTCCTGCAAGATTTAATTGAAGCACAGATGTCTATTTTATTTCTTGGGAATCTGGATGACCTCAAATCACCAGTTACAGGTTAGAACCTACCTTTTCACAGAAGATGTTAAAAATGTTCTCCTTCAGCCTACAGACAGTAACTTTGGAAGTTACATCGTTACATTATGTAGCTACTCCTATACCCTCCTGCGTGTTTACTGTAATTAATCGAAGCACGGACCTAAGCCCGTTTGATCTTCAATTGTGGGGTGATTTTAAATACAAAACGTACAGATCAATTACTCGTACTCTAGTGGAATTGGAGAACAATATACGGCTGCAGATATCCCTCACAACAGAAGGGAATCGCAACGTTTAAACGCTAATTTATTTACACGGTACAACGCCTGTCCGTCAGCAGAAGGAGAACACTCTCAGCATCTTCTGTGAAAAGGTACGTTTTTTAATCATGATTTGCTGGTGAATTTACCATTAATTAATGTACTTTGTTACGGTTTCCACCTGTGCCACGGGCCGAGCTCGTTTGGCGGCGGAAGGCAGCTGGTCGCCGGCCTCGCTCTAGCAAAATAATCTCCCTGTATATATCTTACCCCACATATTCGCAGACATAGATTGATAACCTGAGAGTAAAGGATCCGATGGTCAATAGCCACTAACAATAGCTTAACAAAAATATCACATATAACTAACAAGTAGTTCCGTGAAGAACTATACAGCCTATTTTCATATATCCTACTTATATTAATTGCCACTATCAACATACACAATTTCAGTTTGATTGCTGTAATAGATTCGTAGATATTGAGAACCGACTAAATATTTCGGATGGTCGCCATGTTGGTTTTTATATATGTAGGTCCTAGAGTTATGTACTGTTACATGCAGATTATTGTGAACGTGTAGTATTCAAACTTCAATCGCATAATTAGGACACAAGAAAAATCAAGGAGATTTAAAAAATTTTCACAGCTGCCATCTTGAGGTTATGGAAACAATTGAAATAAATTAGATGCCAGTGGATTAACATTCGGATAAAGATTTACTGTACCAAGTTTCACTGCACGCGGATGGTTAAATTGCGAGAAACGTCCATGTGAATATTTATAATTCGCGTCACCGCCATGTTGGATTTGTGATCACCAGGTTATTTAAAGTCCTATAGGTGAACTTAAGTTCATAGCCCCTATGAACATTAAAAAAAGCAGTTTGATTGCTAAAATAGATTCGTAGATATTCAGTATCGTCTAAATATTTCGGATGGTCGCCATGTTGGATTGTTAAATGTATAGGCCATAGAGTCATGTACCATTAAAGGAAAATTATTGCGTAGGTTCATTATTCAAACTTTCACTTCGATCGCATGACTACATCACAAGAAATAAAAACTTAATTTTAAAATTCGCACTGCCGCCATCTTGAGGTTATGTAAACAATTGAACTAAATTAGATACCAGTGGATTACAATGTGTATAAATATTTCCTGTACCAGGTTTCAGTGCGCTTGGAACATTAAATCGCGAGAAAGGTCTATTTAAAATGTACAAATTCGCTTGGCCGCCATGTTCGTTTTGTAGTTAACCGGTTTTTGAAAATCTTATAGATGGACTTCCAGTAGTGCCCTTTATCTCCGTACAAAATTTTAGGGAGATACCGCTAATAGTTTCAGAGATATAGAATGCCAGTGAAATATTTCGCACATCCGCCATCTTGTGATTATGTAAACAATTGAACGAAGTTAGATGTCGGTGCATTACAATGTATATAAACATATACTGTACCAAGTTTCATTGCGTTTGGTTGGTCAAATCGCGAGAAACGTCTATTTAAAAGTCGCAAATTCGCTTGGCCGCCATGTTGGTTTTGTAGTTACCAGGTTTTCAAAAGTCACATAAGTGAACTTATAGTAGTTCCCTCTATCACCATAGAAAATGTCAGGGTAATATCGGTAATAGTTTCGGAGTTATTGAATGCTGGTGAAATATTTCGCACAGCCGCCATGTTGGATTGGTGAGTCGTAACAAAATTTGAAGGGCACGGTCGAGGTCGCCGGGAATAGTGCTATGAACTTTCCGAGTTTCATTGAAATCGCTCCTGCCGTTTAGATTTTATTAGGGGGGGACACACACACGAATCACACACACACACACACACACACACACACACACGCGCGCACACACACACGGACAAAAGGTGATCTCATAAGCCTATTTTTTTCAAAATTGAAAATAGGCTAAAAATTCTTTATGTTCGATCCTGACTATTATGTGTCAGTAAACGGTATCATAATGATGATCATTATAACACTATTTTTAGTCTATTTTCAATTTTGAAAAAATAGGCTTATGAGATCACCTTTTCTCCGTGTGTGTGTGCGTGTGTGTGTGTGTGCGTGTGTGTGTGATTCGTGTGTGTGTCCCCCCCTAATAAAATCTAAACGGCAGGAGCGATTTCAATGAAACTCGGAAAGTTCATAGCACTATTCCCGGCTACCTCGACCGTGCCCTTCAAATTTTGTTACGACTCACCAATCCAACATGGCGGCTGTGCGAAATATTTCACCAGCATTCAATATCTCCGAAACGATTACCGATATTACCCTGACATCATGTATGGTGATAAAGGGAACTACTATAAGTTCACTTATGTGATCTTTGAAAACCTGGTAACTACAAAACCAACATGGCGGCCAAGCGAAGTTGCGACTTTTAAATAGACGTTTCTCACGATTTATCCAACCAAACTCAATGGAACTTGGTACAGTATATGTTTATATACATAGTAATGCACCGACACATAACCCCGTTCATTTGTTTACATAACCACAAGATGGCGGATGTGCGAAATATTTCACCGGCATTCTGTATCTCTGAAACTATTAGCGGTATCTCCCTGAAGTTTTGTACGGAGATAAAGGGCACTACTGGAAGTCCATTTATACGACTTTAAAAAACCGGTTATATACAAAACAAACATGGCGGCCAAGCGAATTAGAAAATTTGAAATAGACCTTTCTCGCGATTTAATGCTCCAAACGCACTGAAATCTGGTACAGGAAATATTTATACACATTGTAATGCACTGGTATCTAATTTAGTTCAATTGTTTACATAACCTCAAGATGGCGGCTGTGCGAATTTTAAAATTAAGTTTTTATTTCTTGTGATGTAGTCATGCGATCGAATTGAAAGTTTGAATAATGAACCTACCCAATAATTTTCCTATAATGGTACATGACTCTATGGCCTATACATTTAACAATCCAACATGGCGACCATCCGAAATATTTAGACGGCTCTCAATATCTACGAATCTATTGTAGCAATCAAACCGAATTTTTTATTGTTCATAGGGGCTATGAACTCAAGTTCACTTATAGGACTTTAAGTAACCTGGTGATCACAAATCCAACATGGCGGCGACGCGAAGTATAAATAATCACATGGACGTTTATCGCAATTTAACCATCCGAGAGCAGTGAAACTTGGTACAGTAAATCCTTATACGAATGGTATTCCACTAGCATCTAATTTATTTCAATTGTTTCCATAACCTAAAGATGGCAGCTGTGCGAAATTTTAAAATCTCCTTGTAACTTCTAGTGTCCTAATTATGCGATTGAAGTTTGAATACTACACGTACACAATAATCTGCATGTAACAGTACATAACTCTAGGACCTACATATATAAAATCCAACATGGCGACCATCCGAATTATTTAGTCAGTTCTCAATATCTACGAATCTATTACAGCAATCAAACTGAAATTGTGTATGTTGATAGTTGCAATAAGTGGGCTATATGAAAATAGGCTGTATAGTTCTTCACGGAACTACTTGTTCATTATGAAACAGTTTCTTCCACCAATCACAGCTCAAGAAACAGTTGTTTGACCAATTAGATAAGGTTAACATTGCACCTGCGAGGAGTTCCAAGGCCTTCTAAACTGCGTTGCCTAGTGTCATAGTGGGGTAATCGAGAAGGCCATGGTCAAATACAAGGTATTCTCTGCGTCTCATGCGCTCTGTTCAGTACATAAAACTGGCGAAATCTCGACAGATATTTAAGGATATTTATCTTCGAACAAAAAATAGTTATAATAATTATAGTCGAACATAAACAGTCGTATGCAACGAGCCTATAATGGCTATAATTAAGACACGAGTATATTTATAAAACGAGCGTATGCGAGTTTTATAATTTCCATACGAGTGTCTTAATTACCATTATAGGCGAGTACTATTACAAATTGCTCAAGTTTATAATAACTGCTGTAACTAAATAAGTGTATATATTGTAAATGCCATCACCAATGGGATGATCAGGGGAATCAATTCCTATCCCCCCCAGAAACAAATAAAGCAAAAACAAATAATCAAAAATGAAAGAAAGGAAACCAAAAATACAAAACAAAACTCAAAATCAAAAGCCGGATCTGTAAACAACAAACACGAAACCAAAAACAAAAGCCACAGAGCAAACACAAAATAAAATTTTAATAAAAAAAAAACACAAAGCAAAAATACAAAAGCACAAAACAAAAATAAAATAAAAACAAAGCATAAAGAGAAAATCACAAATAAAAGCTAAAGCATGAAAAAACACGAAACCGTAAACAAGAAACACAAAGCAAAATTAAAAGCAAACAACCAATAACACAAAACCAATAGCAAACACAAACACAAAATAATAAAAAAACACAACAAAAGCAGATATACAATCCAAACTTAAAATAAAAGAGAAAGAGAGAGAAAAAACAAAAGAAATCATTTGAAAAGAATAGCCCTGTCTTATAAAATACGCATTATTTCATTATAACAACGGAGATGTAGGTTTGTTGGTTCCTCAGTTTAAGGGCTGAGACAACGCGGTTAGCCTATAAATCTAGTAATAGCTTATTACTTCAGATTTAACTCCGCTCATCCCCCTCCAGAAGCAAATACTAGTTACGCCACTGGCCACCACCCACATACCAGTAGACATACATTTTATAGCTTAATTGTAAATAATCTGATGATGATCACTTGACGATCGAAACTGGTCATCCATGTGTATTTATTTACAGTATTAATCCCATGTATTTTTTTAAGGTTTAGGGAAACACCAATCGCAATTGGGCACAATCGTATTGACTGACTGAAAATCATGACCTTAGATAAGTTATGTATTTTTAATCACATGTGATTCTTTCAGGTTATTTTCTTTTGCATGCCCCAGTAATTGGGTTTATATTGTGTTGACCGTGTAAGCCAATAAATCAATTTAAATAAATGGAGAACTCCATATTTCAATGTATACCTCGTCCAAGCAATCGGCGAAGTGCCAGTGTGAAAACACGTAGTCTGCACACAGGAGTGACTCGGCTGACTGTTCAAATGAGGCATGATGCCACTAAATAATTAGCGCAGGAGGGTAGCGCAACCTTGGCTTCAACCAACCCATGCAATGGCTAGGCGGCCAAGCTCCGCCCATCGCATTCTCCTTTCCCTTCCTCCGTATGACGTCATACGCAAACCTACTTCACAGATTCCGTGGATGAGGTATAGTCATCGCTTTACATGTGAGTTGCTGGCGAAGAAAGTTTTAGAAGACTACTCCAGTAAGAAGGAACTCCACTCAAATGAATGATGTTGTTCGTGTATCAGGTTACGATATCCCGCACAGGAAAATTAATTTAAAGTGGTGAAGAATTATGCTAACAAAACATGTTCGTTAAAAGCTCTTAGTACCCAGGCCCACTTTATAATACTTCCTAAGCAAAGTAAATGTTTGCATCAAGTGCGTAGATAACACTTTTAACTCCAACAAACTTTGCAGAATTTTTTGAAGAAAGAAAATAACACATGAAGAAATACGCATTATTTCATTATAACAACGGAGATGTAGTAATACACTTGATAAGCAAAATATTACTTATTTTGTTGTTGTTTCATTGGAGGGACTTGGACATCGTGGTCATTTAGCTCCGTGTACTTGGGTGTGTGTAGAATTTGTCTGATAACTGGTGCTATTGCGATTACTGCAGTAGTGTATGTATTTGTAATTCAGGTGTGGCTGTGGCCTTACGTTGGGAACCATCCTGGTATTGTCTGGAGTCGAAGTGGGACACCATGGAAAACCTCTACCAGGAGGGCTGAGGTGGGAATCGTTCTTGCGTTCTTGTCTGTAAGCGCGGAGACCGCGGTTCGATTCCCGGCTCTGCCAAGCAATTTAATTCTGGTCTGAGGGCTGGAACGGGGTACACTCAGCCTCAAGAGGCAACTGTTAAGAGGCCGGATCGATTGCCACCTCAGCCATACGTTTCATTGTTCTCTTATGTTTCTGTCCATTTCAGGCACTTGAATCCTGCACCATATTGGTATTTTACTGGCTGAATGGTCTAACGCCATAAATGAAAATAATAAGAAAAACATAGTCCATTGAAGAGCGTAATAAGGGGGTTTTGCAGTAATTTATTTGTTCAAATAAATTGTACTAGCATTACCCGTCGCGGCTTCGCCCGCGAATATTCTAGCTGTAAAGAGTACACTTAGCAAAATCTCAATTATGAATGCTATGACTGATTTATCCTTGGTATGAATAATCAGACTTTATCAATTCAGCTACTGATGCAGTGGTTAGGGGTTTGTCATTCCTTCATAGGTATATCAGAGCGAAGTTAGTTTTCTGGGAATATCACAGACACTGTTAATTTAAGGGCCTTTAAATGTTGTTTTCGGAGACCCTTTATAGTCGGGTGAGAAAGCCCTTCGTACCACACTCACACGTGAAAATTGCGTGAAAACATTCTAGAGTGCCCCTTGACCCCCTTAAGCGCATTATACTGTATGTATTGATGAATTTTACAGCTTAATTTGGTTCAGTGATAACCTTATAACCGTCTGGAAACGTTCACAGTAATGTAATAATTGGAATTGCATTGCGTATTACAGAAATAGATGGACCTGTGAGATTCTGTTACCATGGTTACCGTGTTGTATTCTTTCATTATTTCATTGTTAGTTAGTTAGTTATTGTTGTTTTAAGGGGAGGAACGACGAGGTCATCTGCCCCAAATTTTCATTTTAAATATACATGTTTTAATGTACTTATTTAATTGTGAGGTATTTAAAGAGTAAGTGAGTGCGTTTCGCTTACGCATTGGGTTATGCTGAACATGTAGGTACCCCATATGTGTAGGTTGGTGTTAATGGGACCTTATTTTCGGTACAAAACTGGAATGGATCTTAGCAGAATAATATAGGGAGGAATTCACTAAAACAGAGATAATTTGCTTCTTACAACTCTTTCTAAGGTTTCTTGGAAAATTTATTAGTGCTTTGTAATCAATCACGAACCAACTAAAGGGGGCAAATTCCGTTGACGTCAGCACGAGCAGAATGAAAGTAACTCAACAAGTCCGGGACACAGGACTGAGGTATAATCTTGCATCAATATCTCCTTCCCTTGAAAGCAAAGTTCCTTCCACGACTCTGTTGAGCAAAGGCGAACAATACTGTTAGGAGGAAAACTCTCAAGAGTCTCCAATGTAATTTTCGTCCCACGTATTACAAGTTTGATGCTCTTTTGTGCGGCTGCTGTAAAGGAACTCTTAGAATACACCTGGAAAGACCGGCCAACTCTGTCAGGTATACTGTACGTGTGTCGTGGTTGGAATCTTTTTCAAATGTAGCGCAATAACTTGTCAGCTACCATGAAATGTTCTACATTTGATATTTAAATGTTCGCTTCTTTAAGAGCTGATTGCACGTGCCTTCTTCCCGTACCTCCAGCGGCTTCGGTGGCGTAGTTGGTAACATGCTGAACTGCTGTGCCCAAGATAGCGGGTTCAAACCCGGCTGAAGTCGTCGGATTTTTTAAGAACGTTAAACATCCTTCAGTATGCCTTCCTTCGGAGGGGAAGTAAAGCCGGCGGTCCCTTGTCATAGAATTATGGCATATAAAAGATCCTTCCACAGACTAAACTTGCGTTAAGCTAAATGTCTAGGTTAGATTTCGGTTGGTCGGTTGGTTCCTCAGTTTAGGGGCTGCGACAACGCGGTCATATAGCCCCGTGTACTTTGGGTGTGTGTAGAATCTGTCTGATAACCGGTGTTAATTGTGATGGCCATCTTGACGGAAACGTAATGGCGGCCACACAAATGTTCAAAGCTTAAATCAAATTACGACTAACCTAATCATCCGATCTCTACCAAATTTTGCAACAATATACCTTCATGGGGGAAGCATCCTTTAACCATACTAATAGGTCATCAGCCTAATAGTTTGCGGATGGCGGCCATCTTTGTGTGAAAATCGATTCCCCCTATTAATTCGAACACGGTGGAACCGAATGGAACGAAATTTGGTACAGAGGTGGTACTGGCAAAGGGCACCTCAGTGTCATGTTTTATATCGCCGCCATCTTGACGGAAACGTAATGGCGGCCACACAAATGTTCAAAGCTTAAATCAAATTACGACTAACCTAATCATCCGATCTCTACCAAATTTTGCAACAACATACCTTTATGGAGGGAGCATCCTTTGACCAATCTAATAGGTCATTAGCCTAATAGTTTGCGGATGGCGGCCATCTTTGTGTCAAAATCTATTCCCCCTATTAATTCGAACACGGTGAAACCGAATGGAACGAAATTTGGTACTGAGGTAGCACTAGCAAAGGGCACCTCAGTATCATGATTTATATCGCCGCCATCTTGACGGAAACGTAATGGCGGCCACACAAATGTTCAAAGCTTAAATCAAATTAGGATTAACCTAATCATCCGATCTCTACCAAATTTTACAACAACATACCTTTATGGAGGGAGCATCCTTTGACCAAACTAATAGGTTATTAGCCTAATATTTTGCGGATGGCGGCCATCTTTGTGTGAAAATCGATTACCTCTATCAATTCGAACACGGTGAAACCGAATGGAACGAAATTTGGTACAGAGGTAGCACTAGCAAAGGGCACCTCAGTGTCATGTTTTATATCACCGCCATCTTGACGGAAACGTAATCGCGGCCACCCAAATGTTAAAAGCTAAAATGTAAGTACGACCAACCTAATAATCTAGTCTCTACCAAATTTTGCAACAACATATCTTTATGTGGGAAGCATATTCTGACCAAACTGCAAGATCATCAGCCCAATAGTTTGCAGATTGTGGCCAAGTATGTGTGCAAATCGATTCCCCCTAACAATTCTAACACGGTGAAACCGAATTGAACGAAATTTGGTACAGAGGTAGCACTAGCAAAGGGCACCTCATATTCATGTTTAATATCCCTATAGCACGTTGTATTTCAACAAGATACTACAACCAACATTCAATTATACTCCTTGAAAAGGACAAAGAGTTATAACAATACCCATGCATTTAGGAGAAAGTAGGCTATATGTTCTTTACTGAACATTTTGTTTAATTTAAGTGTAGACTGCAACTTAGAATTTTTCAAATAGTTCCTACTTTTGCCGCCGTTAACGACTACTAGGCTTAGTTCAGAACTTAGCTACTAGACGCCACCGCAGTCGGCTCTTGGAAACGAACGTAGAAACCTAAGAGCGTTGTTTACATTCTTAACCTATCCAATTTAGCGTCACACAGGTGTAATTAGTGGAAGGTTCTTTAACATGCCATAAATCTATGACATGGGACCGCCGGCTTTACTTCCCCTCCGAAGGAAGGCATACTGAGGGATTTTTATCGCTCTTAAAAAAACCAACGACTTCGGCCGGGTTTGAACCCGCTATCTTGGGCATAGAAGCTAAGCATGCTACCATAGGTTAGATTTCGTTTGAAACCTCTATCGAAGTTCCAACGTTCACCACTAGGTATCATTGATATCTGGTAGCGAAAGTTGGAACTACTTGGAATTGTACGGAACTTGTAGCTCACCCTAAGGGTGTCCGTTGGAATCAGCTGCAGCCTCTGGCGAGCCAAACATGTCCTCGGACACTCCCGGCACTAAATGCCATACGATAAATAAATAAATAAATAAATAAATAAATCCAGTACCTCCATAGGCACTCAACTAGTGAGGCGTGGGGAATTCAGCTGACAGCAGGTTTGCTTCCACTTTCTTGTGCCAAAACCATCTATTTAATTTTTCCTTTCGACCTCCCTTTGTTAACAATTCTTCGCTTTTGATGGAATTAGGGTATTTGAGGTTTAGGGTATTTTTCATCCCCCACCTTTAATTGGTCCTTGATTTCTTATTCCCTGATACCGTCATTCCCTGTTGGGATGAGACCACTTCTTTTCCTTTCATGTTATCTCCTGCCCCCTGTGAGAGGCTTACAGGAGTCACGATGTGTGTAACTCCACCAGGCATTGTGAACCTTGTATAATATACTGCTACACCCTCAAGGGCTCATGGCTGATTAGTTGGCGACTCCGAGGGATTTCTGGGTACAGTTCTTCCCCTCTTTTATATAGTCTTAGGGACGGATCCTATCCTATTTCCCTTTCGTATCTTCCTTTCATGGCTCATCTTCCATCAAAGTCCTTCAATTTTCATTCTTCGAGGATTGAGTGCATTTCTTTTCCCCTGTCTTTTGTTTCCCTTATTCCTATCTTTATCTATTTTTAGCCTATTTTCAATTTTGAAAAAGTAGGCTTATGAGATCACCTTTTGTCCGTGTGTGTGTGCGTGTGTGTGTGTCTGTGTGTGAGGTCTGTGTGTGTGTGTCCCTAATAAATCCTAAACGGCTGGAGAGATTTCAATGAAACTCGGTGAGTTCATAGCACTAATCTGGGCGACCCCGACCGTGGCCTTCAAGTTTTGTTACGTCTCACCAATCCAACATGGCGGCTGTGCGAAATATTTCACCAGCGTTCAATATCTCCGAAACTATTCCCGATATCACCCTGGAATTTATTACGGTGATAAAGGGAACTACTAGAAGTTCACCTATGTGACCTTTGAAAAACTGGTAACTAAAAAACCAACATGGCGGCCACGCGAATTCGCGACTTTTAAATAGACGTTTCTCGCGATTTAACCAACCAAACGCAATGAAACTTGGTACAGTATATGTTTATACACATTGTAATGCACCGACATCTAACTTCATTCAATTGTTTACATAACCACAAGATGGCGGATGTGCGAAATATTTCACCGGCATTCTATATCTCTGAAACTAATAGCGGTATCACCCTGAAATTTTGTACGGAGATTAAGGACACTACTGGAAGTTCATTTATAAGACTTTAAAAAGACGGTTAACTACAAAACGAACATGGCAGCCAAGCGAATTTGAAAATTTTAAATAGAACTTTCTCGCGATTTAATGTTCCAAACGCAATGAAATCTGGTACAGGAAATGTTTATACACATTGTAATGCACTGGTATCTAATTTAGTTCAATTGTTTACATAACCTCAAGATGGCGGATGTGCGAATTTTAAAATGAAATTTTTATTTCTTGTGTCGTAATCATGCGATCGAAGTGAAAGTTTGAATAATGAACCTACGCAATATTTTCCTTTAATGGTACATGACTCTATGGCCTATACATTTAACAATTCAACATGGCGACTATCTGAAATATTTAGACGGCTCTGAATATCTACGAATCTATTATAGCAATCAAACTGATTTTTTTATGTTCATTGGGGCAATGAACTTACGTTCACCTATAGGACTTAAAATAACCTGGTGATCACTAATCCAACATGGCGGCTACGCGAATTATAAATATTCACATGGACGTTTCTCGCAATTTAACCATCCGTGTGCAGTGAAACTTTGCACGTTAAATGCATAAACAAGTGTTAATCCACTGCCATCTAATTTATTTCAATTGTTTTCATAACCACATGATGGCAGCTGTGCGAAATTTTAAAATCTCGTTTTTACTTCTTGTGTCCTAATTATGCGACTGAAATTTGAATACCACACGTACACAAAAATCTTCATGTAGGCCTAATAGTACGTAAATAAATATCCAACCTGGCAACCATCTGAAATATTTAGACGGTTCATCTACGAATCTATCAAAACAATAAAATTGAATTTTTATATGTTGATAGTGGCAATTAACATAAATAGGATATATGAAAATAGGCTGTATAGTTCTTCACGGAACTACTTGTTCCTTCTAGTATGTACTATAAGTTAGGTGTAAGTTGTTAAACAAATTCCTTTCTCAAAAGGGGCAGTAGTACTTTGTTAGACGTACTTAACATATTTCTGTTGTCCTGGTACATACTTTTCCTGGGAGGGCAACATTCACAGTTACCCTACTGTCCCATAAACAAACGGAACTTCGTGAAAACCCCTTGCAGACATAATATTATGGCAATGACCTTTAAATCTCTGCAAATTTGCCAGCAATACTTGTTAAATTGAATAACATTTTACAATACAGATTAGACTTTCATATGTTTCCTTCATCTCTACTGAATGCTCTAGAGCAGGGGTGCACAACCCGCGGGTCGCGACTCCCTGGGGGCTCACAGCGTGTGTCTTGGGGGTCGCGAGATACGGAGAAAAACAAAAGAGTTATTGCTGTAGTTTTGTATTAAAAGAGAACACACTCACATTGCATTAAACTTTTACATTTTTTATTCAATTAACGAGAAACTTTCCTTGTTTGGAATTAACCAGTTTTTTTTAGCCTACTTTCGATTTTTGCAAAAAATGAAAGTAGACTTAAGAGATCAACACAGGGCGAAAATAGTGTGTCTGTCTGTGTGTGTGTATGTGTGTGTGTGAGTCTGTGTGTGTATGTGTGTGTGTGAGTCTGTGTGTGTGTGTGTGTCTGTGTGTGTGTGAGTGTGTGTACTCTGAATGTCTGTCCCCCCCCCCCCTATCAATTCGAACACGGTGAATGCGAATTGAACGAAATTTGGTACAAAGGTAGCACTAGCAAAGGACACCTCAGTATCATGTTTTATATCGCCGCCATCTTTACTAAAACTGAATGGCGGCCACTCAAACGTTCAAAACGTAAAATCAAATAACGACTAACCAAATCATCCGATCTCTACCAAATTTGGTAACAACATACCTTCGTATAGGATGCGTCTTGTGACCAAACTACAAGGTCGTCCGCCATACCATTTCAGGATGGCGGCCGTGCGAATTATGCAAACTTTATAATCCATATCATGGGACCCACCAGTTCCGATTATCGAGCCGAGAATCGTTTTAACTGTTCTAAAGGAAGAGGCACGTTCGAAATTGAAAGTTTATTTTGTAATACTATAGTGCAGACGTGATTTTAAAAAGCTGAGCCGATTCAGTAATGAGACAAGATGGCAGCGGATATCTTGTGCCTGACTTATATTTCACTAATTTGAGAATTGCATGCAATATAGCGTACTGATACAAAATAAATAAACGTTGTATGAAATGCTTTATATATATAAATAATATACTCCAGTGATGAAATCGTTTAGTATAAATCATTATTTGCTAACAAGTTCTATGTAAGTCATTTTATATAAAACGATATTCGTTGACACAATTAGCTCAGTGGTAGAGCGTTAGCCTGTCGCTCAAATGCATATGGTTCAAACCCGATCAGAGCTAGGTTTTTTGCTTGAAATGTTATATGTTTATTGTTTTGTAATGACTCAGATGTTTTAAAATTAAGCGTTATATTGTGCATATTATGGTGTAAAATATATATTTAATTAAAACATAATTCGCCAGCAGATTTACTCGAGACATCTAGCTGCCAAAAAGGTAACTGCACGCAGACCTACATATTAACTTCCAGATTTTATTGAAAAGTTTCTTCTTCTGGCCGCTAGAATGCACTCGCTCTGTTAGGATTATATTGTTCGATATTTCACCACTAGATGTCACGACTAGTCTACGTGGGGCTCCATTGATTACTATACCATTGGCATTCTATGCGCATCGAATTTGAAGAATGACAAGATGATACTACGATACATTTTTACTTTTTATTTTAAAGGGTTTGTAACAGCCTATTGTGCGTTATTTGAAAATGTTAATTGAAGTAAAGAACAAAACGATTTCACATAGTATCTGAACTCTACCGTTGGTGCTAGTTCAGGATATTAATTAATACTTATATTTCAGCCAAATAGCAATCGAAAATATCCACATAGTTGGTATACACACATCTCTGTAGGGTCATGGAAAGATTTGTTAATTCAATTAGGGTTGTGAAAGTCATACGCAGCCAGACGTGTAAAGACATGCCTCAACTCAAAGTTGGATGTTGCCCGCGTCAGGCCGATTATGTAATAATAATAATAATAATAATAATAATAATAATGTTATTGGTTTTACGTCCCTTTTAACTACTGTTGCTTTTAGAGACGCCGGGGTGCCAGAATTTTGTCCCGAAGGGGATCTTTAACGTGCCAGTAAATCTACTAACACGGCTCCCTTGCATTTGTGCACCCTCAAATGCCAGCTGACTGCGCCAGGATACGAACCTGAAACATACGGTCCAGCAAGCGAGAACGTTACCGCGAGCCACGCCACCAGTCCGGTCGATTATGTCTCCAGATCCATAACATTCTTTAGATACTTCTTATCTTTCTTTCTTCAATGATGGTAGCAGTTTTTATCTAGGTTGTGGCGTTTGGTAGAGGTAAATCGTTTCTAAGGTCTTCAACAAAGAATAGTTCTATTATACTCTTTGATAATAACAACGAGTTATAACTATACTCATACATTTAGGAGAAAGTAGGCTATATGTTCTTTACTGAACATCTTGTTTTTGAATTGAAATGAAAATCCACAGCCTGCTTCCAGTCTCCGACCGGGTCAGGAATGGAATGAATGAAGCCCACGTCTAGCGGCGAGGATATGAACTGTGCCGGCTGCCGAGGCCTGACGCACTCCTCTGGGGCAATGCTTAAATGAATGACAGATGAAATGAAATGAGAGTGGAGAGTGTTGCTGGAATGAAATGTTGACAGGGAAAACCGGAGTACCCGGAGAAAAACCTGTCTGCCTCCGTTTTTTCCAGCACAGATCTCACATGGAGTGACCGGGATTTGAACCACGGACCCAGCGGTGAGAGGCCGGCGTGCTGCCGCCTAAGCCACGGAGGCTTTAGTTTTTGAATTAATGTTTATTAATATTAGTAACAAGTGTTTTATGAATAAAATTTAACAATTATTGTATTTTTTTAAAATTATTGTTTTAATGTTAAAACTTGGGGAGGGGATCGCCAAAATACTCAGCCTAAAAAGGGGGTCGCAGTGTCTAAAGGTGTTGAAGGTTTCGTGTTTTAAACCTGTAAAACAACTGCTAGAGACTTGATTTTGAAGAATGAATAAACAGTCTCCATTCTTCTGAAATCCAAGTTCATCCATTAAACCGTCTATATTAACACATGCACAAAGAGCATTTTCCATTAAATACCATATTGTTCATGCCTCTTCCGGAAAGATGAAATTCTAGTGCTGGGGGCAAGTAGACTTCATTCTTGAAGCACTTCAGCATGCTCCTTCGTAAGATACATGGGCCTATCTCTCACTAAGTCGTTCAGTCTGGATTAATTAACAATGAAGGGGCTACTTTTTATGTTGTGGGCTGTAGCTTGGATCAGAGGAAGTGGATGGTTTTGGATTTGGTTCTTATTCTCCTGGAGAGAATTTTTCTACCTGTGTAGGTGGACTAGGGATTGGGAGTTCACGTCCATGTGAATCAGCTCTTATAGCAGATGGAACATTCGGGCACTCAATATTAGATCATGTTCTTTTAGCATGTCCTCCAATTGTTGTGGCTAGTTGCTTCACGCTAGACCATTGGGACCGCGAAAGGCGTAACACGGGTTTTGTCACCATATTTCCACTTCATTAGATTTGTATAACATGTTATACAGCACATGTCCGGGGCCCACACTTTAGGCTTAATCACCAACACGACATCCAAAATAACTGTAATAAACCTGCTTTAATGTCTCTGTTAAAGATCGACGTTGACTTTTAAGGGCAAACTGTCCACACACACATGACAGAAACTATCTGGTGAATTAACACAGGCATGGCGTAATTTATTAATTATAGTTAATTTATAACTACACGCACCAAAAATCCCTTAAACACTTTACAGAGGTACAACCAAACTCAAACTAAACATTACATCTGAATGGTTCATGTTGAAAACCCACCTCACCCCATACACTCAGACATTTCCTGTCGGCCAAGCTCGTACAGCAATAAAGCAATAAACCTCACTAATCCCTTTCGCAAGAACTACCAAACGTCCCTATGACTCCTCAGGCATGAATGAACGGACAAATATTTGTGCAAACTGTCTGTTAGGTTGTCAGCCCAAAGATTGGTTGGATCCTCAAAAGCACCGCCGCCGTTAGGTTATGTGTGTAGATACCCACAAAAACCCAAAGCAGCGCTATGTTGAGGCGTACTAGGCAAGAAGAGGAGTGAGGTAGTTTGCCATTACTTTCCTCACTGAGTCAGTACAGCAGTACTAACCCTATGAGTAGAACCTTTCACAGCACCCACAGGCACTGACTGTGCCCTGAATGTCAGTACTAAGCACCACCCATACCTCAGTAGCCTCCATATAATCACAGCCATGAGTGAGACTGAGACATCGGTGAAATGCCACATTTTACTCTAGCCTGTGCCAACAGACAAATGCAAATGTACTGCATTCATCAAGAGATGGCTAACAGGCCGTTGTGCAAACTAGACACAATGAAAGTCTACACTTCGTTAATAAGTATAATTATTTATGTATATATATATACACCGCGGACAGGCCAACAAGGACCACGCAAATATCACTTCTTTATAGGTCTAGTTTCCTTCTTTCTCTTCCAGAAGTCTTTCATCCTGGTCGACTGTGCAGCTCTTCTTTCAGCAGTCCATTCTCCTCTGTTGAGATTTTTCTTCTCCCCGACAAGAATTTTGAGACCAAATTTTTTTTTCTGTACTCTATTCGATTTAGACAATCTTCTTCAGTAATTTTGAATTTTTGAAGTTCTTCTTTCATTTGTTTTACATAGCCTCCTTGTCCTTTATAGTTCCAGATTTTATCAAAAATTTGTTTGTTTAACCTTGAGCAATCCATGCGGACCATATGTCCGTAGAACTGAAGTCGCCGTTTTCTGATCATCACTTCAAGGTTGTCGATTTTACTATAAATTTCTGCATTCGATCTCAGTCTATAACCTTCCTGTGTTTTCCTAGGACCATAAATCCTTCTTAAAATTCTTCTTTCTATCTTGAGCAAATTCTCCATTCCGGTTATATTTGTAGTTTCCATGCCGTACAAGATGACTGGTCTAACAACAGTATTACAATGTCGTAATTTTGCATTGATAGACAGGTTCTTTTTATTGTATATATTTTTTGTACAAAAATTTAATCTTTCCAATTTCCCTTTTTTGTTCTCGATTGCCAATTTATCCGTCCCATTGCTACTAATTATTTCTCCAAGATATTTAAATCGGTCAGTGACCCTGATGCTCCCATAATTGGTTTTTATCATTTTCTTAGTGTATTTCTGATCACTTGTCATCATCTCTGTTTTTACCAACGAAATCTGTAAGCCCGCTTTTTCCGCCGTTTCTTTTAACTGATCAATTTGGTTAATAGCTTCTTGTTCTGATTCAGCAAACAACGCTACGTCGTCAGCAAATGCTAAACCTTTGACTTTGAGGTTCTTATTCTTTGTACCAATTTTAGCACTTGAATCGTTCTTCTCCCAAAACGTCCTCATGACTTTATCCAAGACCAAATTGAAAAGCAGTGGTGATAGACTGTCCCCTTGTCTTAGCCCAGTTTTTACCTCGAAGGGCTCGCTAACTTCATTTAAAAATTTGACTCTGGAAATCGTATTAGTTAATGTAAGTTTTATTAAATTTATGTTTTTTTGATCAACTTGGTACTCCTTCAATGTGTCAAAAACAGTATCCCTATCCACTGAATCATACGCTTTCTGAAAATCAACGAATGAGATAAAGATATTCTTTGGCCTGTTGTTGTAATATTTTAATATCAATTTTAAACTAAGAATTTGTTCTGCACACGATCTATTCCTTCTGAAACCTCCTTGGAACTCGCCAAGCTGTGGTTCGATCTGTGGTTCAAGTCTGTTTAAAAATAATTTGGCAAATATTTTATATGTGACAGACAACAATGAGTTCCTCCTATAACTATTGACATCAATTTTTGAGCCTTTTTTTATGTAATGTATATTAATTATTATTACTAATTTTTCTGTCTGTTAGGTAGTCAGCCTGGAGGCTGGTTTGATCCTCAAAAAGCACCACCATAGGTTATGTGGTAGAAACCCACAAAACCGAGGCAGCACTATAATGAGGCGTACTAGGCAAGGTGAGGAATGAAGTAGTTTGTCATTGCTTTCCTCACTGACAAGGAGAGGTCACCATCTGGTTTACTAGAAAGGCGTTCAAATTTGGAGGGTTTGCTCCTCATAAAAAAGTATTTTGCCCCTGTTCGAGCGTTTTCGCCAATGGGCCTTAGTGTGTTCAAAATTGAACGTTTAAAATCAATCCTCTAACTTTTCTAGTCCTATTCTCGCGCACATTCTCGGCTCGTCTCTGTGGCGTAGTCGCTAGCGCGTTGGCGTTGGGAATTGAAGATTTCGATTTCAAGCCAGACCTTGGTCAGCTCATTTCTTTTCTTTTATTGATACATCCCTTATTGTCTTTTGTGTTTTATATAATGTATATTTGAGGTCGCCTCCGTAACGTAGCGGTCAGCGTGGTTAACTGCCGCCCCGGATGTCCTGGGTTCGATTCCCGGCTCTGCCACGAAATTTGAAAAGTGGTATGAGGACTGGAACGGGGTCTACTCAGCCTCGGGTGGTCCAAATGAGTCGAGGGGGTTCCATTCCCACCTCAGCCATCCTCGAAGTGGTTTTCTGTGGTTTTCCACTTCGTCTTCGGGCAAATGACGGGATGGTGCCTCATGTAAGGCCACGGCCGCCTCCTTCCCTCTTCCTTTCCAATCCATCCTAACCTTCCACACCCTTCCCTCTTGAGGCCCCTGTTCGCTTTGCAGGCGAGGCCGCCTGGGCGAGGTGCTAATCCCATCTCACGAGTTGTATCCACTCTGATTAGATGTTCCCAGCTCTAGGACACTGCTTGAAAAATGGCGGTAGGGGTGAGTTCCCGAACTACCACCCTGGAGGGTAAACTCGATAAAAAAATATTGGTGTGGTCTCTTTGGTTGTACAATATTTTAACATCATTATTCGTCCATGACGCTTGAACGTGTTGTAAGTTTTATTCGTTAGAATTTAAATGCAGCGTGGCCGGTGACGCTACGTTCATTCGCACTGCGCCGAGTCTAATGCAGAAACGCAAGAGCCCTTCACTCTGTTCCACTCTTTTTTTTATTGGTTTTACGTCCCTTTTAACAACACTGGCTTTTAGAGACGCTTTGGTGCCGGAATTTTGCCCCGAAGGGGATCTTTAACGTGCCAGTAAATCTACTGACACGGCTCCCTCGCATTTGCGCACCCTCAAATGCCAGCTGACTGCGCCAGGTTTCGAACCTGCAACCTTGGGCCTGTTCCACTCTGCTCCACCATCAAGCTATACTTTCTGTACGTAATCAATAACGTAATATTAATGTATTAGTATTGTAAATATAAAAAGCAACAACATAAATGTAGTCTGCCAACTTAAATATTGTACCACAACATAAAATAAAATAAAAAAATGTCAGAAAAGGATAAAGAAAATAATTTAAAAGATCAATGTAGGATCCGATCACGATATCTTCCATTCCCAACCCCAACACGCTAGCGACTACGCCACGGAGACGATCCAGGATCATGTGTGTGTGGGAATAGGACTACAAAAGTTTGAGGACTGATTTTAAACGTTCAATTTTGATCACACTAAAGCCCATTGGCAAAAACGCTTAAACAGGGGTAAAATATATTTTTATGAAGTGCGAACACACCAAATTTGAACACTTTTCTAGTAAACCACATAGCGACCTCTCCTTGTGAATCAGTACAACTGTACTAACCCTATGCGCGGATACTTTCACAACATCCACAGGCACTAGCTGTGCCAGCACCACTCATACCTCAGTAGCTTCCATATAATCACAGCCATGAATGAGACTGAGACATCGGTTCAATTTTGTTCATTTTTTTAGACATATTTTAGTGGATTTCTAAAATATTGAGGGTGATGGAACATTTTCATGTTCATATTCGTAAATTGCACATAAAACTTGATATGATACACGTAGTTTCAACCATGTGGCAAAAACCTTGGTAATTTGTGTATTGGTAGGTTTGTACAAAATGCCATCCAAGGTATGAGTAGCATTTTTCGCCAGTGGAACCACATTTATAAAAAGTCAATCTTCTTCATCTGTGGTGCTGAGACGTGAGCACTTCGTGCTTCAGAGTCTTTTGCTGTTAATTCATTTTAGAGTCTAGGAACACCTTGGTCGTAGCCCCGTGATTTTGGGTGTGTGTTAAAGTTGTCTGATATATAATCTGTGTTTTTGTGATGACTGTACTTTTGTGTGGGTCAGGGATGTGAGAGGTGGCCCGGGGATTGAAATAAGGTACTATTCCAGCATTTGCCGGAGGGAATGTGAGAAAACCATATTCAGGATAGCCGCTGTCAGCTCCAGGATTCGAACCTCCACTCTTTGGGCTCACTGTAGCTCCCAATCGGATTCGTGTTGCACATATTGAAAATCAAGCATATGGTCGAAATAAGGGCGAATAAATACATATACTGTACACTTTGCTGTCACCAACTTGGAAAAAGCAACTCATGTTACGGCCTCCAGTGCGATCGAAGTACATAACTTTACCGAGAAATATAATCCAATTATATGACATGGAACTAATTTTAACAGGTAACATACAAGCCACGTATGGAATATACTCCAAAAATTAGAAACCGAAAGTTAGCAAAATCCATTGCTACCTGTGGACGAACTTCAACATGCACACGCATGAGGTTTTCGCTAAGCCTGGAAGCACGATCAATTAGTAATCTGCATATGGAAATTAAATCACAAAGCAAGAGAAGTAGGGTATAGACTTTTTATAATCTGAATTATCTTACGTTAATGGAAAAGCTTCCTGGCGTTACCTCTTGCTATAATTATAGTCTCCCTGGCTATACGGCCAGATTACTGCAGTAAGGTGGAATTACTAATAACACCTCTGCTTTAATCCTTTATAGGACAGAAATATTCTTTGAAGTATCTTTTTCTTATTTGTTTCATTTAAATTTTAATTATTCTGAATTTCATTTTAAATATTGTACCCTTGGGAAGAAGCATGATCGGTTCTTGTGAATGTGTAATAGAGGTTTGAGTGCTTCCAAATAACTTCCAAGATTCACAAGGTTGAATTAAAATTAATGAATAACGTAAAAAAAACACTGGATTTACTAGCAATAATTTAATAACTGAATCAACACCAAGAAGTTACATAAAAACCACCCTTAATTTATTCACACACGTTGGGAATGTAAACAAGAACACAGACTGGTCTGGAATGCCAGAGTGAATCGGCATGACAGCTGTCAAACAAATGGTGACTGAAACCATCACCTAAAAAGGCAAATAAAATGTTACCATGATATAAAAAGATGAACAATTCAAAAATACAATAAAAACAATTACAATGAACAATTTAAATGTGTGCGGCGCGCGTTACGACTAACTAGTAGTAATGAGCATATTGGCGAGCGTTCACTTCCGACCAAACAATTGGATAGGTTGTGAACCCCGTGCTGCGGATTTAAGTAGCGGAAATATGGGAACAGAACACAACATGGCTAAAACTAAACATGCACCACTGACATACTCTAACCCTTTAAATTAATTCAACAAAATACACGGGGTCTATTTTTTTTAACACAAATGCAGAGGATCCACCGTCTTACGCTGGCAAAACATAATGGTGCAATTACGTGACACAAACAAAACACTTGACCGATTGCCAATTAAATTCACAGTAAAGAAACTATGGCCTAGAAACATGCCATAACAACAACAAACACAAATACTAAAATCACGCCCAGAAATTGGCGTACAAAGATCATGAATAAAATAAGCCGTAAACATGGCATGAGATGGGAGAATCAGCGGCGTGGCAACTCCCAAATTAATTCCAAATAAATTTAAAATCAACCAGGCTTGAAATCAAACATTACGTAGCAACATTAAATGAGTTGCTGACAGCTGCAAAGACCTTATCTCCCCCACCTGAGCTAAGTGGCCGGTTCAAACATTCACCCTCTCGCAGAAGTATGTATGTCACTCTAATAATAGATTCCAGCTCATTATCCAGAATACCGACGACCTTGCCTCCACACAGGCAACCTGGAAACGCGTATATATAACATTTAACTCATCACCATATCTCAAACATCCTCTTTAGGGTTTCAAGAAAAATATCCCCTGGTCAACATTACCCTCCTAGGTTACTAATTTGCCGGAATAAGTGCTACCGTCAGGAATAGGCCTGGCCTTTCCTTGCATTCACTCTGACACACAAAAGAATACGTGACACACATCGTACATCTCGTCACAGCGTTCGAACCAAGCACACCCTCAGATCAAAAGGTCAAAATATTGTCCAAATGACAATATCAAAGAATTTTTATAATTACTGACGGCCATGCGAAGTGCCTCTCGGTGAAATAAATTGCAACACGGCAATCATATCAAAATCATATTAAGCCTGAATAATCATAATCACCCAAACAAATTATTAATTCCCCCAAATCTGTTATTACGTTAATATTACTCAAGGTCCATTTGTCACTGCAGTTCCTAGCTTCTCGTCCATGAATATAACTTGTTACAGTACGTTAATCGCATGCGCTCAATGCGCTTTGCAGATTACGTACAATTTAACACAAAATTTAGACACTACATAAATTAATATACAATAAATAGTCACGCGATGCCCACGAAGAAATACGCATGTCAGTAAGAACAAGCAAGTCCTATATTTATATTTAAACACAGCAAAACAAAACTATATAAAGTTCCCCCACATTTCCCGTGACCCGTCCCTCCAAAATCAAATAAATCAATTTTATGTATTCATCACTAATATCAGCCAATTTTCCAGGAGCTTCTCGCCCCAGTCATCATCCCATCATTAGGCCCTTAGCCCATCACGACCATCGTGACGTACGATGAGCTCGGTTGCTGCCTTCCAGTAGTATTCGTCATCTTGGTGTTAGAAGATAAATTAAAGTTTTATACAAGCTTAACACTGCCAGCTTATCTGCTTATAATGGGTACTCAATTCGCCACTGGTGTCCTATTGCAGATTCAATGACTTTTCCCCACAACTGTGGTTTATATCCCTCCTTGAATCTTCACTGAATCTAAGATACAACTTAGTCGCTTCGCACACAACTATAAGTAGAATAATAATCAGACCGTCATAGAGACCTCATCCGTTTCCAAAAGCAGAATAATAATTTCAGTTCACAGGGCGCTATATATAAAGAATTCCCATAAAGTCACAGGGAAGGAGAAAACGCTCTTCGATTTATCGAAGAATTAGGCCTACAAGCATGTTTCACCCCTCAAATGAATCGTAATAATCCACAGGTCACAAAACTACCGTCGTGCTTCGTATCCGATCGGCGGATCTTTAATTACTGGATTGGTGGGCAAATAGGATTCACGCCGAGACATAGCGTCATCATTTCTAATTGGCAGGTCACAGTAGCGTCGTGTTGCTGACCTCTTGGTTCCCCGCCAGTAGTGTGTTTTGGATGGTTCAAGGCCCTCCTCCTCCTCACCCTCCTCACAAGATGGCGGCGGTGCGATATCTCTCGAACGCATGGTCGGATTTTGACGAATGAGGTGTCATTGAACTCGAGCTGATACCCCCTTTCCAATGGATAGCATATTTCCAGCCCAAAATAAAACCTAGCCCTACTAGGGGGTGAAATTGTATTTTTTTAGAAAATCTCTCTTTCCAATTGCAACATGTGAGAGTTTGAATGCTAATATAGAATTAAACGTTGTTCTACATAAAGTGCATGTGTTCGGTGGGTAGCCACTATGAATTAACATGCTTGTTTTTTGTTTTTTACGCATGCCCACTCATAGCTTTTGTAAGAGGGCGGGCTTTTTAAAAGATGGCGGCTATAGTGTAACCTAACCTAACCCAACCTAATCGGTTATTGTTGACGAGTCATTGTTGACGGATTATTGTTGGCAGGTCCATGTTGACGAGTCCCTGTGGACGGGTCATTGTTGACGAGTCATGGCTGACGGGTCCTTGTTGACGAGTCCCTGTGGACGGGTCATTGTTGACGAGTCATTGTTGACGGGTCCTTGTCGACGAGTCCCTGTGGACGGGTCATTGTTGACGAGTCCTTGTGGACAGGTCCTTGTGGACGAGTCCTTGTTGATGAGTCCCTTTGGACTGATCCCTTTGGACGGGTCCCTTTGGCCTGGTTCCTACGGACTAAGCCATGAATTTATCCAAATTATGTCAGAGGGCTTAACTAACGGACTAATAAGGCTAGGAACTTGTATGAGGTATTGTAGGACTTGGGATGAAGCCCCCTTTTAGAATGTACTTTTGACATTTTGGCAAAGGGCCTAACCACACTTTTGTTAATATCTCGCGAACCTATCATTCTAGTGATTAGTATGAGGGGTCCTAGCAATTGGGGGCGATGTTCCTCTTTGGGGGTGAAACAATCCCCCCACTCCCAAATTTAAAAATCGTTATCTTGGAAATTAAGAGCCTTTAAATTAAGTGTGATAGCTTTAAAAATAGGTCATGACATACGCTTATACCACGATAGGTCATTTCACCCCTAAAACCGTGAATAGTGATTTTACAGGGAAAAATGTGTTAAACGCCTAAAAATGATAAATGAACCTAAGATCTTTCGTTTTTGATGAAAAATAGTAAGGGGGTGAAAAACTACCCCAAAATTGAAAAATCGATATCTTGGAAACTAAGAATCCTAAAATTAGGTGTGATAGCTCAAAAAATTGGTCATTTAATACTCTTTTACCACGATTGGTCAGTTTACCCCTAAAACAATGCATGTAGATTTTACAGGAAAAAAAGCGGAACCAATAATCAGATTTGGACACATGAGGTGCTATAAGACTCAAGGCGACAATCTCTTCTTGAATTTATTATTTATTTTTTGAAATTTTGACAAAGGGCCTAACCACACATTTTGAAAATTTAGATTTTTTAAATTTTTGAATTAATTTTAATATATATATAGTTTTTTTTTTTTTGTAGAGAGAGACAGTACCGGTTGTGTTTAAACGAGCATGTCGCCGATCACTGTGGCCATGTTCAATGGATGAATCGATATTTTGTGAAGCATTGATTGAAGAGGGTCATGCGACGACTTGTTTTAAGAATATTTTTATGATTTTTCCTATGATGCATGCATTTATTTAATTTTCCCAAAACGGCAAGGTTACTGATTTGAGTTTTATAAACTAATAATGGAATTTGGACTCATAAGGTGTCCTATAACTTGACATGACGCTTTCTTTATATGGATTATGAATTTTCCCAAAAAGATTGAAAACCACAAGGTCATGGACTTTTGTTTCTCTTAATATATTGCAAACCCATAATGTTAGATGTTGATGGTGAGTGATGAAACATAGCTATGTAGAGAAAGAATTATTGTAGGCTTTACGTATGGTGACTGACAAGTCTTTGACCATTGAAACTTGTTTTTAAACCTGACCGCAGTACATAGGGAGTATAGGTTTCAGGCATGACATGACAAACGGTGTGTACTAAATCCAATTTATCGATTCAAGACTTAAAAGTAGACTATCTTTAATTGATTAGTTAAAGCGGGTAGCTAAGAAAACAAGATGGTGATTACACTGAACCAAACCGAATCAATACAATCCGCTTTGAATGTATAATGTTACTTGCTAACCATTTTGTGCTGCAGTGGCAAGCACTTTTGGCTCTTGCACTAGAGGCCTTAACTCGATTTAACTTTAAGGCTTAGAACGAACCAAACTAAGAAAGATGGTTATAGTGGTGCAGTGGTTAAGCTGTTATCCTTTGACTAAGGTAGACCAGGGTTTGATTATAGATTAATACGCATGTCAAAAACATATAAAAATGTAGGGATAATGTTTTAAGACTGATTACACTTGTATATTTTTTCAAATTATTACTTGGATTACAAATACAAAGGAGGACTGGGTTCAATATACAGTTAATGCAGGTAAGATTTTGTATTTGTTTCTTATTTTAGACTTTAGATTTTAGAATTTACATTTTACATTTTAGATTGTACGAAAAGTTCAAACCATAATGTCATGACTTTAAATTTTCGGTAACTAATTATTAATGAAAAACATATAAGGATTTGTATTACTCGGAATTATGTTTTCTATACTATATTTTATTTTGGTTTTATATTTTAGAAATTTGATATTGGATTTTAGATTTTAGGTAAAGACCAAACTAATATTGACTATTCATTAGACACTGGTATGTAGATAGAAAGATGATTAGACTATATGTTAAGATGAATTTTTAGGTGTTGACTGGCCTTGCAATAAGAATTGACTAACCAGACATGAGTTAACTACCAACGAAACACTTTGGCGACTATGCTTGTTATTGACCAGTGAGTAGGGTTTTAGAAAAACTGTTTGCTATTTTGGGTTATATACAACAAATGCATAGACCTACTGAGCGACTATGTTTACTAAAGAAGACATTATACCAGAGATGATTAGGATTCTTATGTAGCTCAGGCAAGGAAAGCATTTCTACAGAACTTGTTGACATTGAATATAGATTTAGGTATTAGGATGTCACTTTTGAAGACCTTTGTCTGGAGTGTGACGCTCTATGAAAGGGAAACTTGGACTATTGGTGTAGCAGAAAAGTGGAGAGTTGAAGTGTTTGAAATGTGATGTTACAGGAGAATGATGAAGATTAGATGGGTAAATAGGGTTACAAACAAAGAGGTATTAAGACAAGTGGGAGAGGAGAGATGTTTTTAGCGACAGCTAATGAAGTAAATCGATATGTTGATAGGACACATACACCCAGGAATAGCAAGCTTAGTTATGGAAGAACGGGTTGAGGACAAGAACTGTAGGGGTAGACAAAGGATAGAATATGTTAAACAGATAGCCTTGGATGTAGAGTGTGGTAGCTATATAGATATGAAACGATCAGCTCAGGACAGGGAGTCATGGAGAGCTGTATTAAACCAGTCAAAAGGCTGAAGACTCAAACAACGTGTAGAGCTTACCAAAATAATGTTGTGTAATGGTAAATACTAGTCAACAAACATTAATGCATTGCTAAAACCCATGACAGGATACCTGAGAGCTTTTATAAAATTATTTTAAGATGCCTTTATCCCTATATTAAACACCTAGTTCTCTAGACTCATAACTACAATGTAATGAAAAAACAACAGCAACAACAACAACAACAACAAAACATTTAAAAACGAGCAAGTGGTTGAGTCAATGTACACTGGAAAATTTTGTAAACACTCAAGTGCACAAAACAAATTACATTATTAACTGTCAGGTTGATCGAGTGGTTAAGGCATTTGACTTATGTTCACATTTTCAATACAAGAAAGCAAGGATTTGAACCCCATACCTGACATAACTATTGCTTTAACCTAGCTTAGCGATACTGTATTATTATGATACTCGATACACAAACCATAGATAGAGTGTATTGTTTAAGTCCACTCTCTCTTTCTAAACATAGCTAGAGACTGTCAATGGTTATCAATTGCATTAATAGTGGGAGGATGTAGTGATAGTAATTAAGAAAAAGCAGACAATAACCATAAAATATTTTTATTAAATTCATTTTATAATAGATACACACTGAATACAACTCTCTCTCTATTTACCATTGTTTGATAAAGATTTTTTAAACACAACGCTTGTTGTAGATCCTTTTATAACTTTCTCCAGGTACTCTTGTTCTTAAAACTGGGGAAGTCGCAGTGGTTTTATAGACATAAAACCCTCATCCATTTCTTTTTCATCATCCTCATCATCATCATCCTCATCATCATCATCATCATCATCATCATCATCATCATCATCTTCATTATGAATATTATCATCAGAATTATGATAGTCATTGTCACCATCATCATCATCATCATCATCATCATCATCAACATCACTAGAACAATCCAATTCCTCTTGTTCCATTTCCACAGGGACCTCTTTTAAAGTCTGCGTTGCTTTTGATAGTGTTAAGGGTTTCTTAGACGTTGACAACTGTCCTAACATGACTTTTTCAGGACATGATAAGTGATTTTGAACAAACACTGCACGATCTTGAGCAGCAATATTGTTTTCTTGGACTAGCTTTTTTTTACCTTGATTAGAGTATTTTGTCCATTTAAATGTGTATTAATTTGAGATTCACAATGATGCTCGTTTGAAGTAAGTACTTTGGAGTCTTTTGTTTTAATCATTCCTCGACACTTTTTAGATCGTTGTTTTGAACATCGCCAAATAACAGTTCCATTTTTATTTATTGGTTGTTTTTACAATATATGTATATCCTTTATAGTAGGCACATGGCTTACCATGGCTGGTTGTTGAGACTTCCATATTAACTAATACACATTAATTTAATTTTAGTAAAGACACTTTAGTAATAATAACAGTAAAAGAAATGAAGTGGATTGATATTTTTAAAGGTGGAATTTTCAAAGTACTGTCAAGAATAATAATCACATGAACAAATTTTAGACTACAAGTGATTTACACACACATTGCTCAATGTCAAGATTTATACTGAACACAATTTATAGTGATTATGATTTTTATTGACTGTAATTGATAGTAGCCATGGTTAGTAGAGGCAATGTATACTGGGTGCGTTTTATAGCACGCTCAATTTATAGTAGGTACGATTAGTAGACGCGTTTGATACTGGGCGCGTTTTATACTGGTTATGATTTATACTGAGCACGATTTTTACTAGAAGCGATTTTTACCAGCTGTAATTGATAGCAGTTCATACTCAACGCAATTGATAGTAGGCGTAATTGATAGTAGGCGCGATTGGTAGTAGGCGCAATTGGTAGTAGACGCAATTACTAGTAGGCGCGATTGGTAGTATGCGCAATTGATTGTAGGCGCAATTCACAGTAGGCTCGATTGGTAGTGGGTGTAATTGCTATTAGGCGCTATTGATAGTAGGTGCAATTGACAGTAGGCGCAATTAGTAGTAGGCGTGATTGGTAGTAGGTGCAATCGATAGTAGGTGCAATAAATAGGCACAATTGATAGTAGGCGCGATTGATAGTAAGCGCAATTGATAGCAGGCGCTATTAGTAGACGCGATTGATAGTAGACGCGATTGGTAGTGGACGTAATTGATAGTAGGCGCTATTGATAGTAGGTGCGATTGATAGTAAGCGCAATTGATAGCAGGTGCTATTAGTAGACGCGATTGATAGTAGGCGCGATTGGTAGTGGACGTAATTGATAGTAGGCGCTATTGATAGTAGGCACGATTGAAAGTAGGCGCGATTGGTAGTAGGCGCGATTGGTAGTAGAAGCAATTGGTAGTAGACGCAATTACTAGTAGGCGCGATAGGTAGTAGGCGCAATTGATAGTAGGCGAAATTCACAGTAGGCGCGATTGGTAGTGGGCGTAATTGCTAGTAGGCGCTATTGATAGTAGGTGCAATTGACAGTAGGCGCAATTAGTAGTAGGCGTGATTGGTAGTAGTGCAATTGATAGTAGGTACAATTAATAGTCGCAATTGATAGTAGGCGCGATTGATAGTAGTCGCAATTGATAGCAGGCGCTATTAGTAGACGCGATTGATAGTAGGAGCGATTGGTAGAGGACGTAATTGACAGTAGGCGCTATTGATAGTAGGCGCGATTGATAGTAGGCGTGATTGGTAGCAGGCGCTATTAGTAGGCGCGATTGGTAGTAGGCGCGATTGATATTAGGCGCTATTGATAGTATGCGTGATTGATAGTAGGCGCTATTAGTAGACGCGATTGATAATAGGCGCGATTGGTAGTAGGCGCGATTGATAGTAGACGCGATTGATAGTAGGCGCGATTGATAGTAGGCGCGATTGGTAGTAGGCGCTATTAGTAGACGCGATTGATAGTAGGCGCGATTGGTAGTGGACATAATTGATAGTAGGCGCTATTGATAGTAGGTGCGATTGATAGTAGGCGCGATTGATAGTATGCGCGATTGGTAGCAGGCGCTATTAGTAGACGCGAATGATAGTAGGCGCGATTGGTAGTAGGCGCGATTGATAGTAGGCGCTATTGATAGTAGGCGCGATTGATAGTAGGCGCTATTGATAGCAGGCGCTATTAGTAGACGCGATTGATAGTAGGCGCTATTGATAGTAGGCGCGATTGATAGTAGGCGCGATTGATAGTAGGCGCTATTGATAGCAGGCGCTATTAGTAGACGCGATTGATAGTAGGCGCGATTGATAGTAGGCGCGATTGGTAGAAGGCGCGATTGATAGTAGGCGCTATTAGTAGTAGCGATTGATAGTAGGCGCGATTGGTAGTGGACGTAATTGATAGTAGGCGCTATTGATAGTAGGCGCGATTGATAGTAGGCGCGATTGGTAGTAGGCGCGATTGATATTAGGCGCAATAAATAGTAGGCGCGATTAGTAAGCGCGATTGATAGTAGGCGCGATTGATAGTAGGCGTAATTGATAGTAGACGCGATTGATAGTAGGAGTGATTGGTAGACCTTGAGGTGATAACCCCTTTTGATTGATCCCTGTTGATTTGTCCCTTTAGACTGGTCCCTGTTGACTAGCCCCTGTTGACCAGCCCCTTTGGACGGGTCCTTTATGAAGGGAGTAATTTTTGACAGGTCCCTGTGGACGGGCCCATGCATTTATCCAAATTATGTCAAAGTCATTTAACCTAACCTTGTCACATGACCTGTTCTACAAGTTTAGACTTGCTTTGAGACTGGCTATGACGTCACAGATGAATGGCGGTGGGAGGCTGGACATTACTTTTTATTACACAAAAACATTCTCCTTAAAGTGAGAGGAAAAGTGGGTGCAAAAGTGGGTGCAAGAGTGGATGCAAGAGTGGGTGCAAATAGGCAAACCAATAATCAAAGAGGGGTATGACAGACCTTGAGGCGATAACCCCTTTTGATTGATCCCTGTTGATTTGCCCCTTGGGACTGGTCCCTGTTGACTAGCCCCTTTGGACGGGTCCTTTTTGAAGGGAGTCATTTTTGACGGGCCCCTGCTGACGGGTCACTGTGGATGGATCCCTGTGGACGGGTCCCTGTTGACAGGTCCTTTTGACTAATCCCTTTGGACCGGTCCCTTTGGACTGATCACCATGGGTTGGCCATGCATTTATCCAAATTATGTCAAAGGGACCGGTCCAAAGGGATTAGTCAAAAGGACCTGCCAACAGGGACCCGTCCACAGGGATCCGTCCACAGTGACCCGTCAGCAGGGGTCCGTCAAAAATGACTCCCTTCAAAAAAGACCCGTCCAAAGGGGCTAGTCAACAGGGACCAGTCCCAAGGGGCAAATCAACAGGGATCAATCAAAAGAGGTTATCGCCTCAAGGTCTGTCATACCCCTCTTTGATTATTGGTTTGCCTATTTGCACCCACTCTTGCATCCACTCTTGCACCCACTTTTGCACCCACTTTTCCTCTCACTTTAAGGAGAATGTTTTTGTGTAATAAAAAGTAATGTCCAGCCTCCCACCGCCATTCATCTGTGACGCCATAGCCAGTCTCAAAGCAAGTCTAAACTTGTAGAACAGGTCATGTGACAAGGTTAGGTTAAGTGACTTTGACATAATTTGGATAAATGCATGGGCCCGTCCACAGGGACCTGTCAAAAATGACTCCCTTCATAAAGGACCCGTCCAAAGGGGCTGGGCAACAGGGGCTAGTCAACAGGTACCAGTCTAAAGGGACAAATCAACAGGGATCAATCAAAAGGGGTTATCACCTCAAGGTCTACCAATCACGCCTACTATCAATCGCGTCTACTATCAATTACGCCTACTATCAATCGCGCCTACTATCAATCGCGATTACTAATCGCGTCTACTATTTATTGCGCCTAATATCAATCGCGCCTACTATCAATCGCGCCTACTATCAATCGCACCTACTATCAATAGCGCCTACTATCAATTACGTCCACTACCAATCGCGCCTACTATCAATCGCGTCTACTAATAGCGCCTACTATCAATCGCGCCTACTATCAATCGCGCCTACTATCAACCGCGCCTACTATCAATCGCGTCTACTAATAGCGCCTGCTATCAATAGCGCCTACTATCAAGCGCGCCGACTATCAATAGCGCCTACTATCAATCGCGTCTACTAATAGCGCCTACTATCAATCGCGCCTACTATCAATCGCGCCTACTATCAATAGCGCCTAATATCAATCGCGCCGACTACCAATCACGCCTACTATCAATCGCGTCTACTAATAGCGCCTGCTACCAATCGCGCATACTATCAATCGCGCCTACTATCAATCGCACCTACTATCAATAGCGCCTACTATCAATTATGTCCACTACCAATCGCGCCTACTATTATTCGCGCCTACTATTATTCGCGCCTACTATCAATCGCGTCTACTATCAATCGCGCCTACTACCAATCGCACCTATTAACAATCGCGTCTACTAATAGCGCCTACTATCAATCACGCCTACTATCAATCGCGCCTACTACCAATCGCGCCTACTACCAATCGCGCCTACTAATAGCGCCTGCTACCAAACACGCCTACTACCAATCGGCCTAGTATCAATCGCGCCTACTATCCATAGCGCCTACTGTCAATTACGTCCACTACCAATCGCTCCTACTATCAATCGCGTCTACAAATAGCGCCTGCTATCAATTGCGCCTACTATCAATTGCGACTATTAATTGCACCTACTATCAATTGCACCTACTACCAATCACGCCTACTACTAATTGCGCCCACTGTCAATAGCACCTACTATCAGTAGCGCCTACTAGCAATTACGCCCACTAGCAATCGCGCCTACTATGAATTTCGCCTACTATCAATTGCGCCTACTACCAATCGCGCCTACTAGTAATTGCGTCTACTACCAATTGCGTCTTCTACCAATCGCGCCTACTACTAATCGCGCCTACTATCAATCGCGCCTACTATCAATAGCGCCTACTATCAATTACGTCCACTACCAATCGCGCCTACTATCAATCGCGTCTACTAATAGCGCCTGCTATCAATTGCGCTTACTATCAATCGCACCTACTATCAATAGCGCCTACTATCAATTACGTCCACTACCAATCGCGCCTACTATCAATCGCGTCTACCAATCGCGCCTACTATCAATCGCGCCTACTATCAATAGCGCCTACTATCAATTACGTCCACTGCCAATCGCGTCTACTATCAATCGCGTCTACTAATCGCACCTGCTATCAATTGCGCTTAATATCAATCGCGCCTACTATCAATTGCGCCTATTAATTGCACCTACTATCAATTGAACCTACTACCAATCACGCCTGCTACTGATTGCGCCTTCTGTCAATTGCACCTACTATCAATAGCGCCTAATAGCAATTACACCCACTACCAATCGCGCCTACTGTGAATTGCCCCTACTATCAATTGCGCCTACTACCAATCGCGCCTACAAGTAATTGCGTCTACTACCAATTGCGCCTACTACCAATCGCGCCTACTATCAATTACGCCTACTATCAATTGCGTTGAGTATGAACTGCTATCAATTACAGCTGGTAAAAATCGCTTCTAGTAAAAATCGCGCTCAGTATAAATCATAATCAGTATAAAACGCGCCCAGTATCAAACGCGTCTACTAATCGTACCTACTATAAATTGAGCGTGCTATAAAACGCACCCAGTATACATTGCCTCTACTAACCATGGCTACTATCAATTACAGTCAATAACAAGATGTTCGGGAAAGAACATATAGCCTACTTTCTCCTAAATGTATGGGTATAGTTATAACTCTCTGTCCTTATCATCTCCTAATTTCTTCCTATTTGAAGTGCAAATTGGCACACAGGATTTGAACAGTGGCGTTCAAACCATAGTTTATAATTTACCCAAGCATTTTGCAATTTCATCAGCAAACACTCCAAACACCGACTACTTACAATAATTGAAACTTTGTTGCTCTAATAAGGCCCATCTACAATGCGCAGTCGGCAGTCTGTAGTTGGTAGTCCTCGGTCGGCAGTCGCGATCGACTCCGTGTATACTATAGGCACCATACACAACATGAAGTTGCAGTTGGTAGCTGGCAGTTGGCAGTCGCGAATTTTATCCTTGACTGCCTACTACCCGACTGCAGCAATGTAATAGCCAATCAGAGCAGATCAGAAACTGACGTCACGTTGTTGTTCTGTGTCGTATACGAATGATATAGGACTAAGTGAAGTAACTTCGCAACCCGTTAATTTATAGGCTAATCTTAAATACACGGTATAACAAAATAATCCATCTCCTAATCATCCATATTGCAAGTTTTGAGGTTATCAACAACGCCTCTGTGCACAAGGAATAAACGAATGTTACTGTATTATTACTCCTAGCAGTCGTTAAGACTGGGTTCACTAACTGGCCGGTATAGAGCGCTGCTCGAATCTATAGTTTCTGCATAGTACAGCTGAAGGCTGGTAGATGTCACTCCGGTGGAGAATGTCGTTTTTTTAATATATAATTTCCATTGCAAAAAGCACCATATAACGCTTTATTTTATTACGTCTCAGTACTCAAGAAACAATGAATATAAAAAAAATCAAGCAAAAAAGTTCTACTCTGATAGGATTTGAACCCCGGCCAGCCACAATGAGAGACGGGAGCTCTTACCACACAGCCAATCGTACACTCATAACTCACGCGTTATCGATCAAATACATATAACGTACTGTATTAGCAAATAATCACTTGGACTGAAGATTTCTTCACTGGAGTGTATTTCAAACCGAGTTCATTTCATATTAAGTTCATATAATTTTTATCAGTAGGTTATATTGCATGCAACATACTGAAATGAGTAAAATGTAGGTCAGAACGAGAGATCAGCTGCCATCTTGTCAAATAGCCGAGACGATTCAGATTTTTAAAGTCACTTCTAGATTATAATATTACAATATAAACTTTTAATTACGAACGAACCACGTCGCTTAGAACAGATTAAACGATTCTTGGTTCGATGTGCACAAGGAATAAACGAATGTTACTGTATTATTACTCCTAGCAGTCGTTAAGACTGGGTTCACTAACTGGCCGGTTAGAGCGCTGCTCGAATCTACAGTTTCTGCATAGTACAACTGAAGGATGGTAGATGTCACTCCGGTGGAGAATGTCGTTTTTTTTAATATATAATTTCCATTGCAAAACGCACCATATAACGCTTTATTTTATAACGTCTCAGTACTCAAGAGTCCGGCTCTGTGGCTAAATGGTTAGCGCGCTAGGCTTTGGCCCAAAGTGCTCCGGGTTCGATTCCCGGCCGGGCCATCAGGGATTTTAATCTCCTGGGGTTAATTCCCGTGGCTCGGGGATTGGGTGTATGTGTCGTCTTCATCATCACTTCATCCTCATTACGACGCGCAGGTCGCCCAAGGGCGTCAACTAGAAAGACCTGCACTAGGCCTCTCCGGAGGCCACACGATCATTATCATCATTACTCAAGAAACAATAAATATAAAAAAAATCAAGCAAAAAAGTTCTACTCTGATAGGATTTGAACCCCGGCCAGCCACATGAGAGACGGGAGCTCTAACCACACAGCCAATCGTACACTCATAACTCACGCGTTATCGATTAAATACATATAACGTACTGTATTAGCAAATAATCACTTGGACTGAAGATTTCTTCACTGGAGTATATTTCAAACCGAGTTCATTTCATATTAAGTTCATATAATTTTTATCAGTAGGTTATATTGCATGCAACATACTGAAATTAGTAAAATATAGGTCAGAACGAGAGATCAGCTGCCATCTTGTCAAATAGCCGAGACGATTCAGATTTTTAAAGTCACTTCTAGATTATAATATTACAATATAAACTTTTAATTTCGAACGAACCACGTCGCTTAGAACAGATTAAACGATTCTTGGTTCGATAATCGGAACTGGTGGGTCCCATGTTATGGATTATAAATTTTGCATAATTCACACGGCCGCCATCCTGAAATGGTACGTTTGATGACCTTGTAGTTTCGACACAAGACGCGTCCCATATGAAGGTAGGTTGTTACCAAATTTGGTAAAGATCCGATGATTAGTTTGGTCGTAATGCATTATTAAGGTTTCACCATTCGATTGGCCGCCATTACCTTTTGGTAAAGATGGCGGCAATATAAAACATGACACTGAGGTGCCCTTTGCCAGTGCTACCTCTGTACCAAATTTCGTTCAATTCGGTTTAACCGTGTTCGAATTGATAGGGGGGACAGACATTCAGAGTACACACACTCACACACACACACACACATACACACACACACACACACAGACTCACACACATACACACACACAGACAGACACACTTTTTTCGCCCTGTAATGATCTCATAAGTCTACTTTCATTTTTTGCAAAAATCGAAAGTAGGCTAAAAATCATAATCACTATAAATTGTGTTCAGTATAAATCTTGACATTGAGCAATGTGTGTGTAAATCACTTGTAGTCTAAAATTGTTCATGTGATTATTATTCTTGACAGTACTTTGAAAATTCCACCTTTAAAAATATCAATCCACTTCATTTATTTTACTGTTATTATTACTTAAGTGACTTTACTAAAATTAAATTAATGTGTATTAGTTAATATGGAAGTCTCAACAACCAGCCATGGTAAGCCATGTGCCTGCTATAAAGGATATACATATATTGTAAAAACAACCAATAAAAATGGAACTGTTATTTGGCGATGTTCAAAACAACGATCTAGTCCAAGTCCAAGTCCAAGAAAAAATATTGCTGCTCAAGATCGTGCAGTGTTTGTTCAAAATCACTTATCATGTCCTCAAAAAGTCATGTTAGGACAGTTGTCAACGTCTAAGAAACCATTAACACTATCAAAAGCAACGCAGACTAAAAAAAAAAGGAAGGAAGATTGTAGTTTTACGTGACCGTGAATCTTGTGATTATGAGCCACGGGACCTCCTTTCTACGTGGAATCCGAACCACAGGACATGGCATTTCACTTCGAAAATCTCACATGCATTGACCGGGAATCGAACCCGGACCGCCTTGGTGAGAGGCATACAGCTGGACCGCTGAGCCACCATGCCCCTGCAGACTTTAAAAGAGGTCCCTGTGGAAAAGGAACAAGAGGAATTGGATTGTTCTAGTGATGTTGATGATGATGATGATGATGATGATGATGATAATGATGGTGACAATGACTATCATAACTTTGATGATAATATTCATAATGAAGATGATGATGATGATGATGATGATGATGATGATGATGTTGATGATGAGGATGATGAAAAAGAAAAGGATGAGGGTTTTATGTCTATAAAACCACTGCGACTTCCCCAGTCTTAAGAACAAGAGTACCTGGAGAAAGTTATAAAAGGATCTACAACAAGCGAAGTGTTTAAAAAATCTTTATCAAACAATGGTAAATAGAGAGAGAGAGAGTTGTATTCAGTGTGTATCTATTATAAAATGAATTTAATAAAAATATTTTATGGTTATTGTCTGCATTTTCTTAATTACTATCACTACATCCTCCCACTATTAATGCAATTGTTAACCATTGACAGTCTCTAGCTATGTTTAGAAAGAGAGAGTGGACTTAAACAATACACTCTATCTATGGTTTGTGTATCGAGTATCATAATAATACAGTATCGCTAAGCTAGGTTAAAGCAATAGTTATGTCAGGTATGGGGTTCAAATCCTTGCTTTCTTGTATTGAAAATGTGAACATAAGTCAAACGCCTTAACCACTCGATCAACCTGACAGTTAATAATGTAATTTGTTTTGTGCACTTGAGTGTTTACAAAATTTTCCAGTGTACATTGACTCAACCACTTGCTCGTTTTTAAATGTTTTGTTGTTGTTGTTGTTGTTTTTTCATTACATTGTAGTTATGAGTCTAGAGAACTAGGTGTTTAATATAGGAATAAAGGCATCTTAAAATAATTTTAGAAAAGCTCTCCGGTATCGTGTCATGGGTTTTAGTAATGCATTAATGTTTGTTGTCTAGTATTTACCATTACACAATATTATTTTGGTAAGCTCTACATGTTGTTTGAGTCTTCAGCCTTTTGACTGGTTTAATACAGCTCTCCATGACTCCCTGTCCTGAGCTGATCGTTTCATATCTATATAGCTACCACACTCTACATCCAAGGCTATCTGTTTAACATATTCTATCCTTGGTCTACCCCTACAGTTCTTGTCCTCAACCCGTTCTTCCATAACTAAGATTGCTATTCCTGGGTGTATGTGTCCTACCAACCTATCGATTTATTCATTAGCTGTCGCTAAAAACATCTCTCCTCTCCCACTTGTCTTAATACCTCTTTGTTTGTAACCCTATTTACCCATCTAATCTTCATCATTCTCCTGCAACATCACATTTCAAACACTTCAACTCTCCACTTTTCTGCTACACCAATAGTCCAAGTTTCCCTTTCATAGAGCGTCACACTCCAGACAAAGGTCTTCAAAAATGACATCCTAATACCTAAATCTATATTCAATGTCAACAAGTTCTGTAGAAATGCTTTCCTTGCCTGAGCTACATAAGAATCCTAATCATCTCTGGTATAATGTCTTGTTTAGCAAACATAGTCGCTCAGTAGGTCTATGCATTTGTTGTATATAACCCAAAATAGCAAACAGTTTTTCTAAAACCCTACTCACTGGTCAATAACAAGCATAGTCGCCAAAGTGTTTCGTTGGTAGTTAACTCATGTCTGGTTAGTCAATTCTTATTGCAAGGCCAGTCAACACCTAAAAATTCATCTTAACATATAGTCTAATCATCTTTCTATCTACATACAAGTGTCTAATGAATAGTCAATATTAGTTTGGTCTTTACCTAAAATCTAAAATCCAATATCAAATTTCTAAAATCTAAAACCAAAATAAAATATAGTATAGAAAACATAATTCCAATTAATACAAATCTTTATATGTTTTTCTTTAATAATTAGTTACCGAAAATTTAAAGTCATGACATTATAGTTTGATCTTTTCGTACAATCTAAAATGTAAAATGTAAATTCTAATATCTAAAGTCTAAAATAAGAAACAAATATAAAATCTTACTTGCATTAACTGTGTATTGAACCAAGTCCTCCTTTGTATTTGTAATCCAAGTAATAATTTGAAAAAATATACAAGTGTAATCAGTCTTAAAACATTATCCCTACATTTTTATATGTTTTTGACATGCGTATTAATCTATAATCAAACCCTGGTCTACCTTAGTCAAAGGATAACAGCTTAACCACTGCACCACTATAACCATCTTTCTTAGTTTGGTTCGTTCTAAGCCTTAAAGTTAAATCGAGTTAAGGCCTCTAGTGCAAGAGCCAAAAGTGCTTGCCACTGCAGCACAAAATGGTTAGCAAGTAACATTATACATTCCAAAAGGATTGTATTGGTTCGGTTTGGTTAAGTGTAATCACCATCTTGTTTTCTTAGCTACCCTCTTTAACTAATCAATTAAAGATAGTCTACTCTTCATTCTTGAATCGATAAATTGGATTTTGTACACACCGTTTGCCATGTCATGCCTGAAACCTATACTCCCTATGTACTGCGGTCAGGTTTAAAAAACAAGTTTCAATGGTCAAAGGCTTGTCAGTCACCATACGTAAAGCCTACAATAATTCTTTCTCTACATAGCTATGTTTCATCACTCACCATAAACATCTAACATTATGGGTTAGATTTAAGAGAAACAAAAGTCCATGACCTTGTTGTTTTCAATCTTTTTGGGAAAATTCATAAGCCATATAAAGAAAGCGTCATGTCAAGTTATAGGACACTTTATGAGTCCAAATTCCATTATTAGTTTATAAAACTCAAATCAGTAACCTTGCCGTTTTGGGAAAATTAAATAAATGCATGCATCATAGGAAAAATCATAAAAATATTCTTAAAACAAGTCGTCGCATGACCCTCTTCAATCAATGCTTCACAAAATATCGATTCATCCATTGAACATGGCCACAGTGATCGGCGACATGCTCGTTTAAACACAACCGGTACTGTCTCTCTCTACAAAAAAAAAAAAACTATATATATATTAAAATTAATTCAAAAATTTAAAAAATCTAAATTTTCAATATGTGTGGTTAGGCCCTTTGTCAAAATTTCAAAAAATAAATAATAAATTCAAAAAGAGATTGTCGCCCTGAGTCTTATAACACCTCATGTGGCCAAATCTGATTATTGGTTCCGCTTTTTTTCCTGTAAAATCTACATGCATTGTTTTAGGGGTAAACTGACCAATCGTGGTAAAAGAGTATTAAATGACCAATTTTTTGAGCTATCACACCTAATTTTAGGTTTCTTAGTTTCCAAGATATCGAGTTTTCAATTTTGGGGTAGTTTTTCACCCCCTTACTATTTTTCATCAAAAACAAAAGATCTTAGGTTCATTTATCATTTTTAGGCGTTTAACACCTTTTTCCCTGTAAAATCACTATTCACTGTTTTAGGGGTGAAATGACCTATCGTGGTATAAGCGTATGTCATGACCTATTTTTAAAGCTATCACACTTAATTTTAAGGCTCTTAATTTCCAAGATAACGATTTTTAAATTTTGGGGGGTAGTTTTAACCCTCTTATTATTTTTTCATCAAAAACAAATGATCTTAGGTTCATTTATCAATTTTAAGTGTTTAACCGCTTTTTTCCCTGTAACACTACTATTTACTATTTTAGGGGTGAAATGAGCTATCGTGGTATAAACGTATGTCATGACCTATTTTTAAAGCTATCACACTTAATTTTAAGGCTCTTAATTTCCAAGATAACGATTTATAAATTTGGGAGTGGGGGGATAGTTTCACCCCCAAAGGGGAACATCGCCCCCAATTGCTAGGACCCCTCATACAAGTCACTAGCATGATAGGTTCGCGAGATATTAACAAAAGTGTGGTTAGGCCCTTTGCCAAAATGTCAAAAGTACATTCTAAAAGGGGGCTTCATCCCAAGTCCTACAATACCTCATACAATTTCCTAGCCTTATTAGTCCGTTAGTTAAGCCCTTTGACATCATTTGGATAAATTCATGGGCTAGTCCGTAGGAACCAGGCCAAAGGGACCCGTCCAAAGGGATCAGTCCAAAGGGACTCATCAACAAGGACTCGTCCACAAGGACCTGTCCACAAGGACTCGTCAACAATGACCCGTCCACAGGGACTCGTCAACAAGGACCCGTCAACAATGACTCGTCAACAATGACCCGTCCACAGGGACTCGTCAACAAGGACCCGTCAGCCATGACTCGTCAACAATGACCCGTCACCAATGACCCGTCCACAGGGACTCGCCAACATGGACCTGCCAACAATAATCATTCAACAATGACCCGTCAAGAATAACCCATTAGGTTGGGTTAGGTTAGGTTACACTACAGCTGCCATCTTTTAAAAAGCCGGCCCTCTTACAAAAGCTATGAGTGGGCATGCGTAAAAAACATAAAACAAGCATGTTAATTCATAGTGGCTACCCACCGAACACATGCACTTTATGTAGAACAACGTTTAATTCTATATTAGCATTCAAACTCTCACATGTTGCAATTGGAAAGAGAGATTTTCTAAAAAATTACAATTTCACCCCCTAGTAGGGGGAGTTTTATTTTGGGGTGGAAATATGCTGTCTATTGGAAAGGGGGTATCAGCCCGAGTTCAATGACACCTCATTCGTCAAAATCCAACCATGCGTTCGAGAGATATCGCACCGCCGCCATCTTGTGAGGAGGGTGAGGAGGAGGAGGGCCTTGAACCATCCAAAACACACTACTCCCGCCCAAAGGTGTGTTCAACGGCTCGCTTCTTCTCACTCTGAAACTGTTTTCATCTCTGTCATACAAGCTCCTTCACAAATAAATTGTGTCGATCATGAGTCATGCATACTGACGTGTCCTCCAGCCACTGCCTCTGTCTCAACGGACAATCAGGAATAGCACAGATTGAGACATCACCTTTGTTTCACAGACACAGGTAGCTTCCTTCTGTCTGGACTTGACTGCCTGATGCATGAGAAATATGCTCTTCTCAGTACATCTTTTAGCTAGTATTTTCAGCCTTATAATTAAAATATGAATGATTAATATTGGACACAATCTTAAGGGTTCATTTATCCCATAGTCGGAAAAATCGAACTCAGGATGAAGTCGATTTCACCTCCATAACTCACCAAGCTCAAATAGTGGTAGCTGGACACCCTCAAATACTTGCTACAGACCGCCTCTGTCGACTCCAATAGCCACCTCGCTCCGAGCTCATTACGAAATTCTTGCACGCTCAGTGCCCCAGGCATCTCTCGCCTCGCTACTCTCTCCCTCTCACTCACTCAAAACAACACATTGCTCGCAGACGTACATCCGGCTCGATTTGTAAATACAGCTGGACTCTGTCTTTCCTCACAAGCACTTGCTACTAGAGTCCCCCGTGCATTTGTTATAATTCAGCAAGTGAATGTTTAATTTGCTGTAACAACATTATTCCTTGGTTCCCAGGGTTCGCGTTGATAATAAAGTTTTAGGTTAGCGATGTTATAAACTGTCATGACCCCAGTGCTGATCTCTCGAACTCTGTAGGCGTTGTTACCTAAATTCCTCACTATGCTGAACGGTCCCGCACAGGTGCGGATCTAGGGGAGGGCGAGGAGGGCGACCGCCCAGGGCCCCGTGGTCGGGTGGGGGGTCGCCATAAATGCAATTGATTAATTAATTATACTTTTCAAACTTTTCGAACTAATTAATAATTCATATTCCTTTTTTAGTGCGGCTATGACCTCCCATGACGGTTTAGCTAGTTTAGATTTCAGTGAAATGATAGAAGACTTCAGCCGGGAAAAAAGTCGCTAAGTAATATTTTAATATTTCATAGTTTACATCAGGGTTTCTCAACCTTTGCGGATCTGGTGTGGGGCCACGCCCTCCTTTACGGATCAAGTTAATTTAGTCTTGTATATGATAAATTTACTTACATTATGTTTGGGTAAAACTTTGAACTTAGGCTAGACATACTCTGGTAAGGAATATGGTTAGGTTAGTTTAGGAATATATAATCATATTTGTTCAAATTCATATTTTAATTACACAAATCATCGAAAATATTACAACAAAACGTCAATAATGTAACCATCAAAATATCCGTTACCTTTGTAGTACTAGTGTAAGGGCTGGCACTATTTCTCGTTAACTATTTTTTGTATGTTTGGTTGCAATTTTGACAAAGAAAACCGCAGGTCACTTTCCACATCAAGTCTGGTTCAATATTTAGATTTTATATTAGCCAAGGGTGATCAACCTGACTCGCATAGATAAGTTGATGAAAATTGTCCAAGCAACTTGGCTGCTTCCATTGCTACTTGTGGGTAAACGGGAAGATATACTGTAGGAGCCAGAAATTTTCGAGATCCATGTTTGGGAAATCCACTTTAGGTTTGGAATCACATTGCAAGTCAATTGATTGTTCTTGAATGTGATCAGGAAGTATATCAACATTGATTTGAAAGGGGTCTCTTGTTAACTTGAATTCCCAGTTTTCCGAGCTTATAACTGGGAAATAGAGTCCGATTTGGTTCTTCAGAGATACCAAATGCTCAGATATTAGGTCCTTTTTCACTAACCAGGTCTTTTGGAAGACTTTGGGTATCATCGAAGAGGTTGTTTAATTTTGGAAAGGAAGAAAAGTTCAGCTCCGAATTCTAAAGGCGGCGTTGCCAAAGGGTCATCTTCTCAGCAAAACTCTTAATTGAATCATAGTTCTTCAAAGTACTTTTCTAACCTTGTAGCTTTAGGTTCAGAAGATTGATTGTTTCGAAAAAGTGTGACACATATGCCAGGTAAAAGATAAATTTGTCATCTGAAAATTTATTGTATAGTTCTTCACTTGAACTCATCAAAATATTAAATCTTCTGATTTTAAGTTGAACAATCTTGCAAGCATATTACCTTTGAACAACCAACGAACTTCAGTGTGAAAGAGAAGTGTTTCTTGATCACTGTCCAGTTCTTGATACAACGCTCGAAAACGTCTGGTGTTCAAAGCACTGGATTTGACGTGATTCACTACTTTAATTGCTAATTTCAAATCAATGTTAAGTGTTTCAGGGAGAGTCTGGCAAGCCAAAGCTTGTCGGTGAATGAAAAATGGGATCCAATTATTTTAGAGTTCTTTTTCTTAGCCAATTCAATAAATGCTGATGGGCATCCTGACGTCGCTTGAGCCCCATCAGTACATATTCCAATATCTCTCTCCCAGGGAGAAAACAGTATTTCTTCAAGGAATTTCTTTTCATCTACTGTCTACAGTAAAACAACAACTGCGCTTGTTTGTTGTTTCATCGCACTGAAAAGGAAATAATAGGAAGTTGTAGAGCTTTTGCACAAGCCATGTCATCAATTCCACGTTTGACTGTATCGTTTGATGAAGCTATGTTGGCAACTTAATTGTAGCTGTCTTCACCAAGCACAATACTACAAGCAGTGAGCAAACATGGTTTTATCAGTGACTCACCGATTGTGTGGGGTTTATTGTCTTTAGCTATCAACAAGGCAATTTTGTAAGAAGGCTCAATGGCCTTTTAATTTTCCATTAGAAAACTTCCACTGGAATCAAGTTTCATTCGGTTAAGACAACTTTTCCTAGAAACCAAAAAATTTGTAGGTTTGTCCTTTAGGGCAGCATGATTTGTAGTCAAATGGCGTTCCAAACGTCCAGGTCGCATTGCATCATTACTCAGAACTAGATGGCAAATTACGCACTGAGGTAAATGACTACCGTTTTTCTCAATAAATGTAAACTGGTATTTCATATAGTCATCACTGTAGAGTCTTTTCTTCAGCAGTGATTTAGCCATTTTCAATAACAACTAACCACTAAATCACACTAATTGTCACTGTTATGGTGTTTACAATCAACAACACAACCGCTTTAATAGTTACAATAAAACTACATTCACATGCAAAGGCAAATGCGCGACTGGATACTGTGTGGCTAGTGGCGCTAGTGGACAGTGGCACTGTGGCAGATATGCGCACAACGCCCCGCTACAGATAAATAAACCCTGCTATGCTGAGTCACGCCTGGCCGGACGCTCACTGACTCATGCGTATGCATTACAGGGGACGTATTACATTTTATTGAGTCGATAGCTATAAAGCAATTTCAACAATCGTGTGTTTGTGTTCAGCGTATGACAAATTAAGTTTTATAAATATAGATGAAAAATGAACTGTTTTAAAAATTACATTTAATTTGTAAAATTTGCTGACTCATCCACTCGAATTCTTCCACGCCCCCCCCCCCCCCAGGTTGAGAACCGCTGGTTTACATAATCTTCATCAAGGGGACTTAATGGTTTCTTTCATATTATTAAAACATGTCCCGTAGTTTATTCTAAATATTGTAACTATTCTTTATTTTATTATCATTACAAAACTATTTTCCATTTGATTTGATTTTTTAAATTTCCTATTGTTGTGGGCCCCACATTATCATATCGCCCAGGGCCCCGCAAGGCCTGGATCCGCCACTGGTCCCACATACCGCTCACAGAATTTGTTTAGTACCTTGTTTGCTGGATCAGAGATCGGTGGCTTTTTAACCAAAACCATTTCCCCCTCTGTTAACTCTCGATGAAACCTCTTCCCAAGTACTCTTCTTAATCTTATGTCGGCCTGCCTTCTCATGTGTACTAAGGTGTTCTGGATCCGTAGATCGTATGTAGGCATAGGATCATTAGCACATATGATGATAGTATTCCAAGACCTTTCCGGAAACTCGTTGTGATGTAAAACCATGGGGACAGGATACTACGTCTACTGGGATAGACTGCATGGTTGTTGGTAACTTAACGCGCTCGACTAAGATGCATGAAGGGTAATTTGTAGTCTCTCTTTATTCGTTTAGTCGATTCCGACTCTTCTTGATCCATGTACTAGACTACGCCAATTTCTTCTGTCCTGCACTGCCTCCCGAAGATTTTCCAAGCTGGAATTTAGTGCTTTTGTGATACCATTCATCTATCTCATTCTTTGTCTCCCTCTTCTCCTTGTGCCTTCTATCTTCCCCAGCATTAAGGTCTTCCCTAATGATTTGTGTCTTCTCATGATGTGTCCGAAGTAGCTTAGTTTTTGTTTAAGCATTAAGCCCTCCAAGGAACACTCTGGTTTAATTTGCTTTAAAACTGACTTATTTGTTCTCTTCGCAGTCCATGGAACTCTAAAGAACTATTCTCCAACACCATAATTCGAAGGATTCTATTCTATAGCGTTCAACTTTTCTTATGATCCAGGTCTCACATTCATACATCACAACTGGAGAAATCATAGCCCACACTACACGGATCTTTGTTGTTAATGTTATGTCTCTACTCCTTATGATATTGTCCAGATTTGAAAATGCCTGTCTACCAAACAGCAATCGTCTTTTGATTTCATGGCTGCATTAACCATGAACAGAAATCTGTGAACCAAGATAGTTAAAAACAGAGACTATCTCCATTTTTAGCCTATTTCGATTTTTGCAAAAAATTAAATAAGACTTATGAGATCAACACAGGGCGAAAAAATGTGTGTCTGGCTGTGTGTATGTGTGAGTCTGTGTGTGTGTGTGTGTGTGTGAGTGTGTGTACTCTGAATGTCTGTCCCCCCCCCCTATCAATTCGAACACGGTGAAACCGAATTGAACGAAATTTGGTACAGAGGTAGCACTAGCAAAGGGTACCTCAGTGTCATGTTTAATATCGCCGCCATCTTTACGGAAACGTAATGGCGGCCATCCAAATGTTAAAAGCTTAAATCAAATTACGACCAACCTAATCATCTGATCTCTACCAAATTTTGCAACATCATACCTTTATGTATGAAGAATCTTTTGACCAAACTACTAGGTCATCAGCCCAATAATTTGAGGACGGCGGCCATGTTTGTGTGCAAATCGATTCCCCCTATGTATTCAAACACGGCGAAACCGAATTGAACGAAATTTGGTACAGAGGTAGCACTAGCAAAGGGCACCTCAGTGTCATGTTTTACATCGCCGCCATCTTGACTGAAACGTAATGGCGGCCAGCCAAATGTTAAAAGCTTAAATCAAATTACGACCAACCTAATAATCTGATCTCTACCAATTTTTGCAACATTATACCTTTATGTATGAAGAATCTTATAACCAAACTACTATTTCATCAGCCCAATAATTTGAGGATGGCGGCCATGTTTGTGTGCAAATCGATTTCCCCTATCCATTCAAACACGGTAAAACCGAATTGAACGAAATTTGGTACAGAGGTAGCACTAGCAAAGGGCACCTCAGGGTCTTGTTTTATATCGCCGTCATCTTGACGGAAACGGAATGGCGGCCACCCAAATGTTAAAAGCATAAATCAAATTACGACCAAACTAATCATCTGATCTCTACCACATTTTGCAACATTATACCTTTATGTAAAGCCTCCGTGGCTTAGGCGGCAGCACGCCGGCCTCTCACCGCTGGGTCCGTGGTTCATATCCCGGTCACTCCATGTAAGATCTGTGCTGGACAAAACGGAGGCAGACAGGTTTTTCTCCGGGTACTTCGGTTTTCCCTGTCAACATTTCATTCCAGCAACACTCTCCACTCTCATTTCATTTCATCTGTCATTCATTTAATCATGGTCCTAGAGGAGTGCGACAGGCCTCGGCAGCCGGCACAGTTCGTATCCTCGCCGCTAGATGGGGACTTCATTCATTCCATTCCTGACCCAGTCGGAGACTGGAAGCAGGCTGTGGATTTTTCATACCTTTATGAACGAAAAATCTTTTGACCGAACTACAAGGTCATCAGCCCAATAATTTGTGGATGGCGGCTATGTATGTGTGCAAATTGATTCCCCCCATCTATTCAAACACGGTGAAACCGAATTGAACGAAATTTTGTACAGAGGTATCACTAGCAAAGGGCACCTCAGTGTCATGTTTTATATCGCCGCCATCTTGACGGAAATGTAATGGCGGCCACCCAAATGTTCAAAGCTTAAATCAAATTACGACTAACCTAATCATCCGATCCCTACCAAATTTTGCAACATTATACCTATATGTACGAAGAATCTCTTGACCAAACTACAAGGTCATCAGCCCAATAATGTGCGGATGGCGGCCATGTATGTGTGCAAATCGATTTCCCCTATCTATTAAAACATGGCGAACCGAATTGAACCAAATTTGGTACAGAGGTAGCAATAGCAAAGGGCACCTCAGAGTCATGTTTTATAAGACGCCATCTTGACGGAAACGTAATGGCGGCTACCCAAATTTAGAAGCTTAAATCAAATTACGACCAACCTAATCATCTGATCTCTACTAAATTTCGCAACAATATACCTTTATGTGGTAAGCATCTTTTGACCAAACGACAAGGTCATCAGCCCAATAGCTTGCAGATAGCGGCCATGTATATGTGAAAATCGATTCACCATATCAATTCAAACAAGGTGAAACCGAATTGAATGACATTTTGTACAGAGGTAGCACTAGCGAAGAGCACCTCATATTCATGTTTGATATTCGTATAACACGTTGTATTTCAACAAGCTACTACAACCAACATTCAATTATACTCCTTGAAAAGGACAAAGAGTTATAACAATATCCATGCATTTAGGAGAAAGTAGGCTATATGTTCTTTACTGAACATCTTGTTTCTCCTCCTATACGCCGTGAATTGACAATCGTAGCAGAGACCCTTAAAATATAAACTAATAAAAATAAATCTTGGATATTGAGCCAATAAATTATCGTACATTTTGAGTATTTTACCATACCACAGTGACATATCAGTTCAGGTTGAAAAGAGTCTACAAAACTATGATAATCGTACGTCCTGGGAACTACTGTATGTAGCCAGCCTAGTTGTTGGGAGGGAAGGTGCTGTGGGACTTATTCTTGGAATCAGTTGAATGTGCCTCTCGTCTCGAGGGGCTCTCGACCTCTAAGATTATTCTCTAGTATCTCAGCCAAACCAATTAGTGTACAAGTCTAGCGTGGGCTCCACTCCCAAGACAAAATACAGTTATCACGCTACTGAAATACCAATTAATTCTATCAGCAATTCTTATGACAATATGAGCTTTAATCTAGTAGAAACGGTGTGTTATTAATTTTTTTTTTTTTTTTTTTTTTTAGCGTATGGCTTTTGGTGCCGGGAGTGTCCGAGGACATGTTCGTCTCGCCAGTTTTGTAGCTGCTTCGAGACGGACACCCAATGGGTGAGCTACAAATTCATATTAGTGGCTAACACATCTTTGGTCATCAGTTCCGTTATACTTTTTTTTCTCGTTATAAAAAATATATTTTCCGTTATAGGATACATTTTTTTCTCGTTAAGATTTTGCTTTTTCACAAAATTCTTTCTTTCTCGTTGTACAAAATTATTTTTCTCGTTATACAAACTTTTTTTAATCGTTATACTTACAGAAATTATTTCTTTCTCGTTATAGACTATACAGTAGGCCTAAAATCTTTTCTCGTTACACAAAATTATCTTCTTCACGTTATTTAACATCACTTTCTTCTCGTTGTACAAAATTCTTCTTTTCTCGTTAAGCAGCATTATTTTTTTCTCGTTATAAATTTATTTTCTCAAGCTTAAAATTCAAGAAGATTCCTCAAATAGTTTTAGAGATAATGAATATTTTATGGAAAGTCCTTTCGATTGTGTATGTAACACCATAAAGTAATTGACGGGTTTTGCTCAATTTCGATTGTACGATTTCTATTTATTGAAATAATAGAAGCTATTTTTCAGTGTTACTTAGGTAATATATTAGTAGAATACATGGCTTAGTTATACACTTAACATAGTAAAAACCTGTGTACATTAGTATTATTTGCGTATTCGTCGAACTGACTGTAAGTGAACAGAATCTGATGATGTCCACTTGGCGAACGAAACTACTCATCTTTATAAAAATAAACATTTGCGTGAGAAGTGTGTTATTAGGTGTATATTATAATTCCAGTATTTATTTCAGGATCTAGGTGATAAACGCTGGATGAGTAAGGTGGGATATAGGCTCACCCCAGAGTATTCTTTATTCTGGGATGTTTTGAAGTTGGTAGCATTGATTTCTTTTATCTTCCTTGAAATTGTTTGTCTTGCTTGTAGGTAGTCAGTGCCACCATCACCTTTGGTCTGCCTATTTATCAGTTGCCTGGACCAGGGGGATGACAGATCATAAGGACCGCGTGGGTCGCGGTAAAGCTCTGCTCTGGATGTTCTGCCAACCAATGAAGATTAATTTTAGCACTAAGGTTCCGTAGTTGGCACTCATGATCGCTCACATCAAACCGACTGGCAGAAGCGGGAATAGTCTGTTTTGATTGATTTTCCTCGTGGTGTTGTTGGTTGTTTTGATTTGTTCGGTATTTTGATTATTTATTTGAATTGAATTGAGAGTCAATCATGCCACTGCAAGGGAGGAAAAATTGCCAAGCACCGGGATGTAAGAATTTAATGATAGTAAGAACAATACGGCAATTTTCATCTTCTTGGTGTTGACCATGTGTAAAACTAGTGGACAATATGGACTACTCTCGAATAAAAATATATAGAGAATAAAAGTGTGCATTTCATCTCTTGTTTGTTTTCTTACCCATTCTCCTTTGCATTGCAATACAATTTGTGGTTTAGGGCTACGGGGAGGGGTGGGTGGCAGCGGGTATGCTAGGCAAAAAGTGAGGTTATGGCTATATAGTGTGTGCATTTGGACAGTTCTTTTTATATTCGTCGAATATACCAACAATTCTGTAGAGTATGAGAGCAATGTTTAATTAGCCTAAAGGTGAATTAAGCACTAGAATGGCATAACTGTGTCCTTCGTGACAAATCTATTACCAACATTGATATATATCAAAACGTATTATTTTCCTATCTGGACGTATATTTCAGTGCCTAGCGAAAGGCGCAGTTATGTTTGTGTTATTTTCATCAATCATCAATAACTCATCGCAGAACATACTGTTCAATTACTTGTAATAAAGGCGACATTCATATGGCTTTTTACTTTTTATGTTGCCAGACTTGGTAGAGCAGTACATAGCCTCAGGCGGTGCTCTCTCTCTGAAATTCTATAACCAAAATTGACGAATCCCTTATATTACATGATCCTTGGCCTGGACACAGACCTTGGTGTGGTGTCTCACAACACCTTACTCAATGCAATACTTTTCCTGTTGTGCAATGCTATGCCTGTCCGAAAAGTAAAAACCGCAAAACCAAAGTTTTCTGTGGTGTTTATAATATACATGTATGTCAGGAACACCCTGCAATAGCTGCATTGGTTGAAAAGTGTGAAAATGACCTCCATTCTGAAAAGCATATTCTAGAAGATGATTTTGAAACAGTCTTTTGTATGTTCTGTACTGACTCGAATTATTAAAAGCTAATATTTTCTTTGCATTAAGTTGAAAATACAATGTTAGGTTAGTAACTTCAATGTATTAAAGGAAAGCTCAAAATGATTCCAGTCGTTATATTTAAACCTTAACAAGTGGTGTTCGTATACACCCCACCTTACTCATAGAGCTGTAACAAATACGCCTTACTCGTCCAGGGTTAAATTAATTGTTACTCCCCGCCCAATTTAATTGGGTACACACATGTTGACCGACTGAAAAGCGATACTATTAGTAGATTAATAGATTTCTATTTCTACATTAAACAGTTATGGTATTTTTATTTTGAGGAACGAATAGTAAGCAATCCGAATTAGGTTGTCATGGAGATGGTTTGGAATTTTATTAATATCCAGCCGCGTTAGCTCAATTAGTGCCCCTCCCCAGAGGCTAACGACTACTGAGACGTAGGTTGGCGACCACGGGACCCCAGCTGAATCCGGCATTACTTCCACTTTCTTGTTTCACCTTTTATTTCGGCCTATCTTGGACAACTCTTATTCTCTTCCGGCCCCGACGGTATTAGGGTATCCGAGGCCTAGGGAGTCTTTCACTTTCCCGCCTTAATTGGCCCTTCTCTTATCTTTCCTGATCTCTCATTCTTTGTGGGGTCAGACCTCTTGTTATTCTTTTCATAATATCTCCTGCCTTCTGCTGAAGGCCCTAAAGGAGACAGGGTGTATGTACCCCAAATTCTTCTGGTGCACCCTGGATAGTGCTATACCCTCCAGGGCTCAAGGGTGATGAGCTTGGGATTTTGTGACCCCGAGGGATTCCTGAGCTTGGTCCAGTTTTCCCCCTTTTTCCATTTCCTTTGCCTTTGGCCTCTCCTCTTTCCTCTCTGTCTTTCATGGCTCTCCTTCCTTCCAAGTACCTCAATCTCATTCTTCGAGGGTTGAGGGCATTTCCTTTCTTCCTGTGTTTTATTTACATTCTTCTCCTTTCTGTTTCCCATTTCCTCTTCCAGTTTGTAAGTGAGTAGTTGTTTTAGTTGTAGGTTTCATTTGATCATCTTTCATTTTCACGATCACCCAAACCATTAGGTGCCGATGACCTAGAAGTAAGGTTCCTTAAAACTAACAACTATCAACATCATCAATATTGGAGGTCAAGTCTGATCTGGTTAGGATGCCACAAATACATATTCTCTTGAGAGTACAGTAAATCTATACATTGTTGAAGATTCTGTGAACCATATTAACAATTAATTTCATAATTTGGCCACCTGTGTATAGTAAGCTCGGAGCCCCTGTTTGCTTAAGCCCTTTTCTTCCATAGAACATGTTCAACGAAGTTAGTAAAACTTTCAAGACAACTTATTAACCCCCTCGGACACAATTTAATCTCTATTCTAAAATGAAGTAAGGCGGCTTCGATGGCGTAGTTGGTAGCATGCTGAGCTTCTATGCCCAAGATCGTGAGTTCAAACCCGGCCGAGGTCGTCAGATTTTCTAAGAGCGTTAAAATACCTCAGTATGCCTTCCTTCCGAGGGGAAGTAAAGCCGGCGGTCCCATGTCATAGATTTATGGCATGTTAAAGAACCTTCCACTAATTACACCTGTGTGAAGCTAAATTGTACAGGTTAAGAATGTAAACAACGCTCTTAGGTTCCTACGTTCGTTGCCAAGAGCTGACTGCGGTGGCGTCTGGTAGCTAAGTTCTGAACTAGTAGTCGTTGACGGTGGCGATGGCAGCAAAAGTAGGAACTACTTGAAAAATTCAAAAGTCTGTAGTCCTTACTTGAATAAAAAAAACACAGATAACACACACTAATACAGTCATCACAATTAACACCGGTTATCAGACAGATTCTACACACACCCAAAGTACACGGGGCTACATGACCGCGTTGTCGCAGCCCCTAAACTTAAGAACCAACCAACCAACCAACCAACCAAAATGAAGTAACCTTTCGGGAATGCCATCTTGCTGACGTATGTTGAAAGTAGGTGCCGCAATGATGTTATTGAGTGTTTTTAACCCTTCACATTGAAACCACCGTTTTTCGCAGGACATTGAAATCATTCCAAGCGTTTCAATAGCGTCTTCAGACTAAACCAGAATTTGAACAGCTTTTTATTCAACAAAGCGTTTGTTCTGGGATGACTCGCACTTATTCTAACAGTCTAATTTCACCAGGTCTTTAGGATGCAATTATAACGCTAATTACAATAATAGTGTTCTTATATTGGCTTTCACGGCCCGTTGAAAACTCAGCAATTTTTCTAAGTTTATGCCGTGTCTTGTGTGGGGTTTCGCCTAGGAACACCAAGCCGGCTCATCAGCGGGCTCTTGGTGTCCCCGCCTGGACCGCTACAGCAGTAGCGAACTGTGCACTACCTCCCTTCTTATGAAGCGCACGTGCGCCTCTAACTGTGAGAGCTAAAAGCACGTGTGCTTCATAAGAAGGGAGGTAGTGCACAGTTCGCTAATCCTGTGAGGGTCCACGCGGGGATACCAAGAGCCCGCTGATGAGCCAGCTTCGTATTCCTAGGCGAAACCCCACACAAGACACGGCACGAGCCTAGAAAAGTTGATGAGTTTTACAATAATATCAGTCCAATTATTTTTAAGCAACCGTCATCTTGAAATTACAAAATGTTAGAGTTTGTACTGGTAACGTACGGTATACAATTGTTGCGATGACGATGTCTGGTCTGTCACGTTGATAAATTTGTGCAAGACGCTTTCGCTATATAATTTTATGCACAAAACCAGTAATGTATCATATTCGAAACATCACTAATGGAAGTAGCTTGCCACGGTGGGTGAGTGGATAGCGTGTCGGTCTACTAACCCCCATGCTTGCAGGTTCGCTCCTGGCCGTGGTAAGTGATTTTTTTTGAAAGGCGGCAAAAATACGACACGCATGTCATTTGATGTTGGCATGTCAAAGAACCCATTTGAATTCAGTAGGCTGTGTTCATAATGGCAAAATTAATCTCGGGAGTTTCCGCCAACACAAAGTTCCTCATTTCTCTACTAGAAAGCGCTATAGTGTTCAAGGAGCTTTGATTTGTAACCTCCTTGACTTTCATAGTGATTCAAGGAGCAACGAAATTCGACATGCAAGCTACCCTTTGGGTGTCAAATTACAAAGGTTGCACCTGGCACTCGAGGCCATGCGATATTATTATTAGTATTACTAATGGAAGTGTGCGTTATGTGACACAGCAGATTTCCAATCCTTGCTATTTTAGCAATATGGACAATTTTTAATCGTTTATCCTCCCAGCTCGGCTTCACCCGCGTACTCTACGAGGGATCATTCCTCTACCGTCACAAGGGCGGTGTCTGGGAGCTTAACACACTTTGGCAGCAGATACAACTGGGGATGGTGACAGGTCGCAATCTTGGGTCTTATTAAGGAGGGTCAGGGAAGGGATTTTTGAAGGAAGCCGGTCGTGGACCTGTTGAAAGGAACCGTCCCAGAATTTGCTTGGTGGTGAAAATGGGAAACTACTAAAACCATTCGATTCGAACCCACGCTCTCCCTACGCCAGCGAGGAATGTGCTAGCGTGTTAGTGCACTCGGCCAGCATGGTCGGTAATGTGGTCGGTAATGTGACTCTTAGCGCTGTTTATACATGACGTTATACCACACTAATTCTTCTGAATTATACTGCACGATAAGGAAAAGAGAAACAACTTTAGGGGCAGATGACTTCGTAGTTCCGCCCTTTAAAACAACTAACTAGAGATACAACTATACCATGAATTAAAAAGAGAAAGTAAGCCAAACGTTCTTCATTGAAAATCTTGGTTGTTTGGTTGGTCCCTCAGTTTAGGGGCTGCGACAACGCGGTCATATAGCCCCGTGTACTTTGGGTGTGTGGGTGTGTGGGTGTGTTAATTTTGATGGCTGTACTAGTGTGTGTTATCTGTTTTTAATTCAAATAGGCCCTAAGGACTGCAGACATTAGATTTTTCAAGTAGTTCCAACTTTTGCTACCAAGCGCAACCGTCAGCGAGCAACTAGTTGCGAACTTCGTTACTAGATGCCACCGCAGTCGGCTCCTGGTGACGAACGTTGGAACCTAAGAGCGTTTGTCAAATATAACCTATAATTTAGCTTCACACAAGTGTAATTATTGGAAGGTTCTTTATCATGCCATAAATCTATGATATGGGACCGCCGGCTTTACTTCCCCTCCGAAGGAAGGCATACTGAAGGATTTTTAACGCTCTTAAAAAATCTGACGACTTCGGCGGGGTTGATCCCACAACCTTGGGCATAGAAGCTCAGCATGCTACCAACTACGCCACCGAAGCCGCCCACTGAAAATCTTATTCTCTATCATGTAATAACCATTAACAAAGGGTATCACAAAATATGGAAAAGTGATATATATACGTTCTTGTTAAAAAATATATGGTAAAATGGAATTATGGCTGTAAATTTATAAAACTGTTGGTCGAATACTATCTTGTGTTGACATCAGCTAATATAGGCCTACTAACTGTTTTCAATACTACTGTCCACGTGCGGAATTTTGCGTTTTTTCCACGAAGTCTCCTTTTAATTTTGTCGCTCTTCTTTATACAGGGGACTGCGTAGCCCATCCGGTAGAGGCGCTGAGCTTCTAAATGAAAGGGAGTGGGTTCGATTCCCACCCTGGTAGTGGATTTTAGAAACAATTTAGAAGCCTGGGGCTCACTCAGCCTACAACACAAATGAGTTGGGTAATTCCTGGGAGCAAAGGCGGCTGGGCGTGGAGCTGACGACTCCACCCCATCTAGAGCCGATGTGAGGAAGGGTGGAAGCCTCTACCATCCACTGCTTCAAGGGCCTCCATAGCCAGTAAGCCTACTGACTTGTCTCTGTACAGCATCCAACAGTTGTCTGCAATCAAGTTGACTTTCCACTTACCTTAGTATCTGTGGCCCATAGCCTCGGTCCCTCTACTCTTCATTACGAGCGTCAAGAGATACAATGATTATGGACGCGAAGTAACAGAGATTAGTTCAATAAAGGACAAATCCGACCTTTCCAACCTGTATTATACAGGCCATATACATTACATGCCACCAAGGGAACCTAAAACCAGTATAGGTCAAAGTTCAATCACATTTTTCTTTACACGCAGAGTGGTTGTTAATAGATGTTCACATGAAATTATTTAGCAGCCAAAGACCACTGGAAGTTGCATTAAAGATCATGAAAACTGGTGTTCTTTTCATCCTTGTTGTTTGCTGAAACTTGATCATTCTTTACCCATGAGGCAGCGTGTTCACTGCCATGAATACGGAGGTGGCTAACAAATCACACGCTATTTAGCGTTTTGTTTTTAGGTGTACATCGTTGGTGCACAGTTATGTATGCTATTACATTTTACTAACAGAACAGTGTACAGTGCTCTACGTAAAATAATCTCTATAAATAATATAACATATCTCTCTGAACATTTTCATTTCTTGGCTAAACATTAATTTTTTTTCTGGATGAAGTGTGTGGGTACCAAATGTTTTAATATGAGTCTGTTCCTCTGTTTGTCGGTTGCTATGGATTGATGTTCAAACTACTTGGGTGAATGGCATGGGAATTTATTAAATTGTAACACCAATAAACTGGTAAAATGTTTTTATTTTCTTCTGGTCAACACTCAATTGAAAGTAATTTCAATATTGATTGTACCACTTTCGTTAGTAAATAAAATTAATACAACAGAAAATATTGAAAATGAAAATAATCATCTTTAGATATTAATATTGATATTTAGTTAGTTATTGTTGCATTAACCCTTTTGAGGCCAAGATATTATGAATGTTTATGTTAATAATCCCAAGCGAAGTTTAGTGCAATTATACATTTTTCTTAAAAATCTATCTCCGAGAATGATGATCCTTTTTTCGAAGCAGGTAAATAGGCCTTTATTTTAAAGGTATTATGTTCTAAATAATTAACATTATGATACATTTATTTCAATAAAACATCTAAATTTTAAAATTTTAGATTGGAAATTATAATATCATTCTGACGGCCGACACAACATTTTTTTTGGAGTAATTTCGGCCATCAATGGACCAAGATGTTCTTCACTCATATGATCACTGTAATGCTTGTTTTCTTGTCTGCCAGTAGATCTTCATTCATGACGAATGTTCAGCTCTCCTTTCTTCCGTCCACTTGCAGTGAGGGCGAGTCATCACAGATGTTAGATGGTGTAGATTACTGGTTGATTTAACCGCCTTTCTGAACAAGTTCCTATCCCAAAGCAGAGCTTGATTGATTCGAGCTTCTGTTAGGTCCTTTTTAACTTGAGCCGACACAACCTAAATATTATCCTTTCTAAAACCTTATTAATTTCCTCTTCGTTCAAAGAAGACCTTTCATAGTTAGCTCAGAGCAAGAACGTAGTCGCCTCCGTAGCGTAGCGGTCAGCATGGTTAGCTGCCACCCCGGAGGTCCTGGGTTCGATTCCCGGCTCTACCACGAAATTTGAAAAAGTGGTATGAGGACTGGAACGGGGTCTACTCAGCCTAGGGTGTTCCAAATGAGTAGCGGGGGTTCGATTCCCACCTCAGCCATCCTCGAAGTGATTTTCCGTGGTTTCCCACTTCGTTTTCGGGCAAATGCCGGGATGGTTCCTTCTTCAAGGCCACGGCCGCCTCCTTCCCTCTTCCTTGCCTATCCATCCTGACCTTCCATTACCTTCCCTCATGAGGCCCCTGTTCGCTTTGCAGGTGTGGCCGTCTGGGCGAGCTGCCAATCACACTCACCAGTTGTATCCCCTCCGATTAGATGTTCCCAGCTCTAGGACACTGCCCGTAGAGGCGGTAGTGGTGAGTTCCCTCGCTGAGTCCGTGGGTTCCACCAACCTGGAGGGTAAACGACTAAGAAAAGAGAGAAAAAAAAAGAAAAAACAAGAACGTAAACAAACATGACCTCAAAAGATAACAAGCGTGAGATATCAGCTGATTGCAGCATGTTCAAATAATACTTATTATAATTCCAATTATTCACGGAACATTGATATACGAGGGTGGTACAAAAAGTATTTGCCCCTATTTTAGCCCCAAAAATACATACAGGTAATTACAAATATACGTACTGTTATACGTACCATACACTATTTTTCCACATAGTCTCCACATTTGTCTCACCGCAGCACTAAATTTCAGATGTCCCTGTGGTAGACTGTAGAACCATCGTCGGACTACTGTCTTAGCGTCATCGTTGTACGTGAATCGCTGTTCTACCAGGAACTTCTTCAGCGGACCAAGAACGTGGAAATCACTAGGGGCGAGGTCTGGTCTGATGGTGGGTGGTCCAGACTCTGCCAGTGAAATGATCGGGGCTTGTTTGCGGCTCTGGTTGTCACATGTGGTCTCGCATTGTCATGGTACGCTGAAGAGTTCGCCTGCATTACCTCCCCTCCGAAGAAAGGCAAACTGAAGGATTTTTACGCCAATTACTTCGGCCGGGTTTGAACCCATGATCTTGGGCATAGCAGTTCAGCATGCTACCGACTACGCCACCCAACTTGCCATTACCATAGGATTCCTCTTCTTCCAGTTGAAGGACTGGCATACATATTTCTCTTGTTGCATGTCTATTTACCCTTGCTTTTAACGCATCCTCTTTCTTAAAAGTGTTTTCGTGTCATATCGACAGTAATGAAAATGAATCAGTCGGAGCAGAAAAGCATTATTAAGAAATAGTATTCTGAAGTATTGACCCAAGGGCCTTCTGTTTAAGCTACACACACAATATTATCATCTTACCAGCAGGAGAAAAAAGCACGGAAGCTCACTGGCAAAGCAAAATACAACACAAAGCAATTTGTTTTGTGGGTTTAAGCCAGAAACTATTGCTACATGCAGTGCGATCAGAGGAGAAAAGCATTGTCAATGATTTGCTGCCTTTCAGCCGTATTCCATAATTAATGTTGGCCGAACTGCAAGATTCCCGCGTGTTACAGTGCTATTGTAAATTACATTCGTACGGGGTTTGGGTGGTTCTTATGTTACAAATCCATTTTAAAATAAAATATCATGTGAAATATTCATTCATTCTGGATGGCATCATGGCGTACTAAACTGACAATGGAGTTGAAAGGCATTAAGTTACGTTTTCAAAACTCATTCGAAAAATATGTTTATTAATTTAAAATTGATATTCCTCTAACAAACATAACGTGAACAGTTGCTCACAACGTATATAGTGTGTTTGTTAAGTTCTGTTCTGTCAATGACGTTTTATCTGTCTCCTGAAAAGTACTGAAAACTGACTTAATGAACATTTAATTTGGTGGGTTTACTAATAGAATGCGTGATTGTGGGAAAGTAGGCTACTGTATAAGGAAAGTAGTCTCGGGAATGAGACACGAAAGAAATATATGTAGCGTTAGAAAGTCCGTGGATTAATATGGAAAATTCGGACATGCTGACTAATCCCTCTCTATGGCCACATCATTCTGTGTCTCTTGGATCCAGTTTATTGCGGATTGATGAATAGGGAATCTTTATCCAAGTATGCTACTTAATTGTAGGGAATGGTGATAGTAAATAACACATTATTTTCAAGGAATACATCGATTATGCTATATATTTCATCACAGTATACAGAATGAGGGCACAGATCAGACAATTTTCATTTCAGAAATACACAGTAAAAGTAGACATTCTTGTATTAACGAAGATCATTAGACCGAAACCTCAGTCACAAGTATTACTTTAAGGGGTGACTTTAAAGACGTTACAACCAACAAAAAATCAAACTATGAGATGGTATATTGGCTTTCACAACCAGTGAATTAAAACTCAGCAATTCTTCTAGGTTTTTGCCGTGTCTTGTGTGGGAGGTAGCGTGCAGTACGCTACTCCTGTGATGGTCCGGGCGGGGACAACAAGATCCCGCTGATGAGCCAGCTTGGTGTCCTATGTGAAACCCCATACAAGATACGGCACAAACCTAGAAGAATTGCTGAGTTTCAAAAAATGAGCCTTTAATGTAAACATGTTCCTAATGAACTGCTGCATCATATATTACTGTACTATCAGCAGACCCCAGATAAAGTCGAAATAATTTATTCCGGATCTGTATGGTCTCCCGGGCGGATGTCCATGTGGAAATATATAATTTTCTTATAGAACGTAACAATGAAATATTTTTCGTGTATCACATTTGGCATATTTTTGTTTTAGCCCCTAAACTGAGGAACCAACCAATCAAAAAACGATCAAAACAAATGGTTGATTGTTTTTAATCATATTAAGTTTATGACTCTATAAAATCTCAAAATTTCAAAAATCTTACTGAATAATTGCTGTTATACAGAAAATTAAACAATTCTAAGTGGTTCTAGTCACATTTACGAAGGGTTAGTAATAACGTGTGGTTAATGTTCTAGAGTTAATGTGTTGTATTGTTTTAGTTACAGTGCAAACTTATGCAAATTTTGATGCTGGTGTAAAAAAAACCCTAGTACTACAGCCCATGAAGGGCCTAGGCCTACCAAGCGACCACTGCCCAGCCATTTGGCCTGCATATATTGGGGTGACGCATCATCAGCGCATCGGGTACCCACGGCCGTTAATCTTGGTTTTCGTGACCGGGACGCTGCCTCACTGTCAGACAGCTACTCAATTGTCCTCAGAACGCTGAGTGCACCCCGTTCCAGTCCTCACGTCAATTTCTAAAATCTCTGATGGAGTCGGGAATCGAACCAGGGATCTCTGGGTGAGAGGGAGGTGTGCTACCCCAACACCACGAGGCCGGCTTGATGCTGGTGTACTAGAGTAAAAAGGGGTACGCATGCACATATTTAATGTGAATCAATCATAAATTGACACTATTAAGCTAGGGCAATTTATATTCGATGAAAAGAACATAAAGAAGAATTGAGAGGAAATTGAAGAACGGATTATGGCCACAATACTGGATGGAAACAAATATGTTAGGAATAAAACAATTATTCTCATTCCTATCAAAATAATCAAAGGGATACTTTTTCATTTAAGAAATATAAATTAACATAAAAAGATACATGCTAGTTATTCATATACTGTAAATGGAACGTACACTTTATTGACAAATTGAAACTTTCATCTCTTTGGCCGTGTATTCTGCAGAAAGTAAAACCTTCAAACTGAATGGCTTGTGCATTTTGTACGATACTTGACGTAATAGCAGAATTGTTCCATGGACTTTACGATGGTCGTGACACTACACTTCTGAAGTGTAATGTTTAAATAACATCTTCAAATTCATTTTGGATCATAAATAGCCACAAGAACACACACAGATTTTAGCTTCAGTAGATTACGCTAGACAACAAATGTTAGCTTTTTGTTTTTTAAAAAGGGGGGCGTGGTGGCTCAGCGGTCTAGCTGTATGCCTCTCAACAAGGCGGTCCGGGTTCGATTCCCGGTCAATGCATGTGAGATTTTCGAAGTGAAATGCCATGTCCTGTGGTTCGGATTCCACGTAAAAAGGAGGTCCCGTGGCTCATGATGTACAGATTAACGGTCACGTTAAACTACAAGCTTCCTTTTCCTTTCTTGTTTTTTACAAAGGCCAACATAGTTGATTTATATGGATTTGAGTGTGCTGAAATTGAAAATGACAGTTAAACATCTAGATTAGCTCAGGTTTGGAAGTTATTGAAACTTTTATGTCCTTCACATATTATAATGGGAGAAAAATTGTTGGGGTTATTAGCATATCTGCGGGGTATTATAACAAGATTTGATTCCACACAGTAACTCAAAAGCTCACATAAAATTCACAATACAAAAAGGAACAGTTTTGATTCCATTCAGTAACGCAGAAACTCTTGTTACAATACACAATGGAGCACTACGGAAGACAAGCAATCTTAGACTGTGTTATCTAGAAACAAAACACAGCATCCATTGCCATTCCTGGAAAGAAAAAAAGAAAAAAAATTGAGCTAAAACAGAAATAAGGACGTAACAAACTTCATATAGCGCGAAAACGGAAGCTAACAAACAAAAATTATTGTCATTTTCTAATTCAGCGTACCAAAATCTATAAAGATTGGGTATTTTTAGCCTATTTTCATCTGTGAAAAAATAGGCTTATGAGATCACCTTTTGTCCGTGTGTGTGTATGTGTATGTGTGTCCCCCTAATAAAATCTAAACGGCTGGAGTGATTTCAATGAAACTTGGTAAAGTCATAGTACTATTTTGTCCGATCCCGACCATGCCATTCATATTTTAGAACGTCTCACAAATCCAACATGGCGGCTGTGTGAAATATTTCACCGGCATTCTATATCTCCCCAACAGCAACATATATAACCCTGAAATTTTGTTTGGTCATAAAGGCCTCTCTGTAATGGAAGTTCACCTACGTAACTTTCGAAAACCTGTTAAGTACAACACGAACATGGCGACCAAGCGAAGTTGAAACATTTAAATAGACAATTCTCGTGATTTAACCGTCCGAACGCGGTGAAACTTGGTGCAGCTATTGTTAATACACAATGAAATGTACTGACATTTAATTGAGATCAATTGTTTACATAACCTCAATATGGCGGCTGTGCGAAATTTAAGAATTCAGTTTTTATTTCTTGTGTCCTAATCATGCGATTGAATTCAACGTTTGAATAATGAACCTACTCAATAATCGTCATCTAACAGTACTGAACATAACTCTATGGCTTAAATATATAAAATACCAACATGGAAACCATCCTAAATATTTAGACGGTTCTCAATATGTACCAATCTATCACAGCTATCAAACTGAAATTTTGTATGTTGATAGAGGCAATTAACATAAGTAGGATATATGAAAATAGGCTATTTAGTTCTTCACGGAACTACTTGTTATTTGTGTAAAATGTTATTGTTGAACAGTGTTATCGAACTCGTATGTGGAAATAAATAAAATGCAATGCTACCATAACAACAAATACATTTTGAAAGATAAGCATTCCAAGACTGGAGTACTTAAATGATTCACAAAGAGTACACACACTCGAGCCAATTTTCCTTTATTTTTCAATTGATTTAACATTTAACGTGGGCTAAACATTTGATTTTAAGTTTTCAAAGTGGTATTTTTCTTTAAAATTTTCGACCAGTTTGAGGAAACTAATAGGACTATTTCAATTTTGTTAATACACACGCACACCAATATTTTCTTATGGATGAATTTACGAGATTTATAATCGGAAACTCAGCATTTTACGATCAGTGTCTGGTGGTGAATAGAGTATATTATTATGCAATCGTGAAATATCTCTCGTATCACATTTGGAGATTTTGAGACAAAATTCAATAAATCTCAGCCACAGTTCACTAAGTAGAGTTTCGGTTTTCACTGCTTGATGTGAGTGTTTATAAATGAACGTCCAAATCAGAGAGTAGATCGCCTCAATGACCTAATCTCAAAAGATCTACGACTCAGTAATTATTATTATTATTATTATTATTATTTTTGTTGGGAGGGGTATAGTTGCACATCCGTCAAGCTATTTTTGCCTCTCATCAAGGCGGACCGGGTTCGATTCCCGGTCAATGCAAGTGAGATTTCTGAAGTGAAATTCCATGTCCTGTGGTTCGGATTCCAAGTTAAAAGGAGGGCTCGTGGCTCATGATCGAGAGATTAACGGTCACGTAAAGCTACAAGTTTCCTTTATTATTATTATTATTATTATTATTATTATTATTATTATTATTATTGTTGTATGCTGTGTAAAAATTGAAAATGTTATCGCAGTTGATATTCGAACCCGAATCTTCAGCTGTCCGGGTAGGTTCGTTTAGCCATTTGCACCACTCTCTGACCGTGGCAAATATTCAAATATTAGATGGAGAGGATATCAAAATTAGGTTGAATCAGACAAGATAAGCTTTAAAAAAGACCATAATTGGTTTCTTTTGTTGTTATTGTTCCGTGTTGACTTTCAATTAGTTTACAATTTGTACATATAATTCCACCTAGTCAATACATATACAATTCTTTTTTTTTAAACAGTGTACACTTGTTTCGAATCGTATTTTTGAACTCACCTTGGAACATAATAGGCTACAGTACCGGTCAAAAGTTTAGAACCACATAAAGAAATCATCATATGTCACCTATAACCTAAACTTGTGGCACTCGAGCTCTGAGATTCTTTTACTGAGCTCTTACATCTGATAGAATATATACGTCTTGATTTCAATCAATTGGGCCAAGTATTGTAGAAGTTATCATTATTTAACTGTTGGAAGGTCACACCAAAAATCACCATTTTCAGAGGTTTTCAGAGGCTTGTACGAAATTCCAACTGGTGGCAGGTATTGCCACCAATTTCCTTTTTTAGACTTAACAATAGTTGGGGATCATTTAGGTATACATATGCAAATTTCCAAAAAATGCAGGACCTTTCTTTTCTTTTTTACTTTTTCAAGCCAGCGCTAAAATGTTACTATGCACTGCTGACAACAAAATAATCTCACGGGGAAATCCCACAAGCCATAAATCGGCGCTTGAGTGCCATCTGTTGAGTGAGAGTGAAACTACTAGACACGACATTTTAGAAGCAAGGAAGCCTTACGACAAGCGTGATAAGAACAAGAGAAAATCGACCATTTTAGCGCTGGCTTGAAAAAGTATAAACCCGCAAAAATGAAGGTCATGCATTTGTTTCGGAATTTGTATATTTATACCAAAATGATCCCTAACTATTGCTAAGTCTAAAAAAGAAAATTGGTGGCAATACCTGCAACCGATTGGAATATACAATATATTATACCTCTGAAAATGGTGATTTTTGGTGTGACCTTCCAATAGTTAAATAATGATAACTTCTACAACACTTGGCCCAATTGATTGAAATCAAGACGTATATATTCTATCAGATGTAAGAGCTCAGTAAAAGAATCTCAGAGCTCGAGTGCCACAAGTTTAGGTTTTAGTTGACATATCAAGATTTCCTTATCTGGTCTTAAATTTTTGACCGGTACTGTAGTGTAAACATTGCTGAGATATGCTTATTACTATATATAACCTTAAGTATGACCACGTAATTCTCAATGAAGATAATGAACTATCTGAACAAGGGAAAAAAGAAGAAAAAAGAGGATAACCTAAATGCATTTTAAAAAAAGTTTCATTAATTGTAAATAAGCATATCTTAGCAATGTTTACACTATTATGTTACAAGTGCTGAAGATGAGTTCAAAAATATGACTCGAAACAATTGTACACTGTCAAAAAAATTATATGTACTGACTAGGTGGAATTATATGTACTAATTTTAAACTGAATCAGACAAGGAAAGCATTTCTGCAGAAAAGGAATCTGTTGACATCGAATATAGATTATGGTATTTGCAAGTGATTTTTAGAAGCCTTTGTCTGGAGAATGGAACTCTATGGAAGTGAAACTGGGACTGTTGGGGTAGCAGAAAATAGGAGAATAAAAGCATTTGAAATGTGGTGTTACAGGAGAATGATGAAGATCAGATGGGTAGATAGAGTATCAAATGAAGAGGTATTAAGGCGAGTGGGTGAGGAGAGATGTTTCTGGTGACTGCTAATGAAGAGAAGAGATATGGTGGTAGGACACATATTAAGACACCCAGGAATAGCAAACTTAGTTATGAGAGGAGGGGTTGAGGACAAGAAATGTAGGGTTAGACCAATGTTAGAATATGTTAAACAGATTGCCTCGGATGTAAGGTGTGGTAGCTATGTAGCGATGAAACGATTAGCTGAGGACAGGGAGGTATGGAGATCTGCATCAAACCAGTCAGAAGACTGAAGACTAACACAGCAAAAGATGGAGAGGCGAGTCTATACGGCGGTTACATTTTCAAGTCTTTTACTCAACAGATATGACCACTCCACAACTGCGGCTTTTAGGGAGGCTGAGGTGCCAGAATTTTGCCCTGAAGGGGATCTTTAACGTGCCAGTAAATCTACTGACACGGCTTCCTCACATTTGCGCACCCTCAAAAGCGAACTGGCTGCGCCAGGATTCGATGCTACAAGCTTGGGCACAGCAGGCGAGAACGATACCGCTGAGCCACGCAGCCACTCCAAGGAGAGCCCTGACCTATAGTCATTAATATTATTAATAATATACTGATTCAGCACCATAATGACGAGGATTTACAGACAGATACCGTACTCATACAAGTACCCAAGAGGTCTCAAACACTTAATTGAAGAATCTACAACACCAACAACTAAGTAGCATGAAATAGGCAATGTGCTTAATGCCAACTGAGAATAAATCTGCGGTAACCTCATCCTATAACTGTGAGGTAACGATTGATCTTCGATTTCCGGGAATATGTGAGATAAGATACAAGATTAGTCCTCCTGCGACCTATTCTTCTCATTTCCTTCGCTTGCCCAGGAAGCGGATGTTGGTGAAGATGGTGCTGGCTGGTCGCTTCACGTTGCAGAAACTGACGGTACGCCCGTGATTGCCAGCCCTAGCCTCGTGTAGAGCCACCAGCAGCTTGAAGACGTCTTCACGTGAGGGATTGCACATGTAGCCGAAGTCGTCCACGGGGATGATGCGGTCCACGCCGTTCTGACGTTTCCAGGGGTAACGTCGGTAGTATCTAGAACGCTTTAGAGGCATGTGGGTTTGATCTCTGATGTCCTCCATGTACATCAGTGGACCACCCTCCTCCTCCCAAGAGTTGTCACGTAGGGCCTGAGTCAGGTAAGACGCCAGCAGATCCAAGTCGATGGCCTGCAACGCGTCCGCATCTTCTGAAAACAACAAACATTTTATTAGGTACTGTATGGTTTTGGAGAAAAGCCTCCCATTAGCAGAATTGTCTTAAATCAATATGCTGAAAATGTGGACATCACTGGCAGTAAAACTCAAATCCCCCCTCGTGGTGCAACGGCTAGCATTCTTGGCTGTCACCCCGGAGGGTCCGGATTCAATCCCCAGCTCTGCCAAGAAATATAATTCTGGTCTGATGATAGGAACGGGGTACACTCAACCTCGTGAGGAAAAACAGAGAAGAGAAGGGTTTGATTCCCAACTCAGCCATCCTGGAAGTGATTTTCCGTGGTTTCACACTTCTACTCCAGGTGAATGCCGGGATGGTACCTATCTTAAGGCCACGGCTGACTTCTTCCCAATCCTCACCTCAATTACAAATAAACACACTACTACAGTCACCGCAATAACACAGGTTATCAGCAACAACAACAACAACAACAACAACAACAAGAAGAAGCCCCCAGTTTCTCTAGAACGGGTGTGTTGATTTCACTAGTGGCCTTCACTGTTAAAACCATTGTTGTTTGTTGTTTAATTTGAAGGGCTTGTACATAGTGGTCATTTAGTTTCGTGTACTTGGGTGTGTGTATAATTTTGTCTGATAACTTGTACTATTGTTACTTAAAACCATCACCTCGCAGCGTAATCACAATCGTGAGTTGAAGCAAATCCAATTATCCCTCTTTCTTCGAGAAGTGTATAAAAGTATATTATCAATTTATGAAAAAAAAGTTGCGCAATTACATATACAATATAGCGTAGTGGCTAGCATTCTTGGCTGTCACTGCAGCGGCCAGGGCTCCATTCACGTCTTTGCAAAGAAAATGAATTCTGATCTGAGGGCTGGAATGGGGTACACTCAGCCTCGTGAGGCAAAACTGAGAAGGGGCGGGTTCGATTCCTACCTCAGCCAATCTGGAAGTGGTTTTCTGTGGTTTCCGGGATGGTACCTAACTTAAGGCCACGGCCGCTTGCTGTCCAAATCCTAACTCAATTACAAATGCACACACTATTACAGGCATCACAGCGACAAAGGTTATCAAATCCTATATACACTCAAGTACACAGTGCTACATGACCACGATGTGGCAAATCCCGTAAAGAATGAAAAACAACAACAACAACAACGACAACAACAATATAAACAACAAAAATACATAATAGGCCTAATTGACATATTGGATTACACGGCCAAAAATATCTAAAAAGGTAGAAACTTATATTCAATCAAGAGAATGATTTCCAGTCGGTTAAAACAATACACAAAAAGTGTATTAATTGATGTTGATATTTACTGATGTTAACTGATAAATATGCATGTAACATTTCTTGGAGGCAATCGTGTTGATCGGCTAAAACGCATTCTGTTGATGGATACTAGAGAAATGGCTTCTACTGTAATACTTCAAGAAGCGTTTCTTATGCCCAAAGCAAAGGAACTGTGACTCTGGTTGGTTGGTTCCTTAGTTAGGAGCTGCGACAACGTGGTTATGTAGCCCCGTGTAGTCTACTTTGGGTGTGTGAGGAATCTGTCTGATAACCGGGGTTAATTGTGATGGCTGTATTAGTGTGTGTTATCTGTAATTCAGGTAAGGACTGCAGATGATCAATTTCAAGTAGTTGCTACCAAATGCTAACGTCGACACCTAGCTGTGAACTTGGCTACTAGATGCCACCGCAACTGGCACCTGGTGGCGAACGTTGGAACTAATAGAGCGTTAATTAAATCTAACCTACAAATTTAGCTTCACACAATTGTAGTTAGTGGAAGGTTCTTTTACTTGCCAAAATCTATGACATGGGCCCGCTGGCTTTACTTCCCCTCCGAAGGATTTTTAACGCTCTTAAAAAATCCGACGACTAAAGTCGGGTTTGAACCTGCGAACATTGGCATAGTAGGTCAGCAAGCTACCAACTACGCCACCGAAGCCGCTGAATCTATAAAATACCAAACCACGTGGCGCTAAGCTCTTGAAGGACCTAGGCTACCAAGCGATAGCTGCCCAGCCATTTTGCCAGTAGATTATGGAGTGACGCGTGGTCAGTGCGTCGGGTCCCCTCGGCCGTTAATCTTAGTCTCTGTAGCGGGGGCGCTACCTCACTGTCAGACAGCTAATCAATTGTGCACCTCGTTCCAACTCTCACGTCAGTTTCTAAAAACTCTGACGGAGGCGGGAATTGAACCCGGGGCCTCCAGGTGTGGGTCAGGCGTGTTACCTTAACACTACGGGGCGGCATGGAAATCTCTATAGCAAGGAGAAAGTCTGTGGGAGCTCTTGGTTCCCACAGCAAATTAGCACAGCAGTATGCTATAAGTGCGGGACGTATCGCAAGAACAACTACTCCAGCGATGGTGCAGGCAGGGTGTGTTAAGAGCCCACTGATAAGCCTGACTCGGTGTACCAAGGCGAAATTGCACAACAGACATAGCAAAAGCCTAAAAGATTTGTAGGAATATACAGTATACTGTTTATAAAGTTTTAATAGTGCGCCTAGCTGCCATCTTGAGTGTAGCATACGGAATGGCTGTTATTCTGCCTTCAGCCACAGTTCCGTCATTGTACAGTGAGGGACTTCCCTATAGAATGGAGCATTGCAGGGGCCGTGCCGCAGACAGATCGCAATGCGTGATTTATAGCATGATCTGATTACAACAGTGGATCGGGAAGTCCTGGATGCTGTCATAGCATTTGTTTCATATGCAGCTGGTAAGATACCTTAGTTGTGATAATTAAGACTTGCTGTGTAGTACTGTAGCCAACCTCGTATCCCGAGAACATCGTTTCCTACTGGAAACTTATCTTCTCAAGAAGTAGTTTGCAATGAATTTGTTTGCAAGTTTCAGCGCCGTGCGACGATTAGTTGTGGAAGAACCTCAAACAAAAGGTATACAGTAACAATCCGCGTGCTCTGGAGGCTCAACAATACGCCCAGCCATTCTTCTTGTATGCAGTGTGTGTTATTTTGCCTTGGTCCTAGGAAGTCACACATAAGACTCTACATTACTACGAATTTTTGTTATTGTACCTCAAAAATATAGAGTTATTTATTATCATATTCAAGATGGCCATTGCGCGTTGTATTCAGTAAGAAAATCTGATGACTTATAGAGTATATGGGCTTATGCCAGTGAGTTACCTTATAAGGTAAGCGGCTTCGGTGGCGTAGTTGGTAGCATGCCGAACTGCTGTGCCCAAGATAGCGGGTTCAAACCCGGCCAAAGTCCTCGGAATGTTAAGAGCGTTAAAAATAATTCAGTATGCCTTCCTTCGGAGGGGAAGTAAAGCCGGTGGCCCCATGTCATAGATTTATGGCATGTAAAAGATCCTTCCACAGACTAAACTTGTGTGAAGCTAAATTGTTAGGTTAGATTTCGTCGGAACGCTCTATCAAAGTTCCAACGTTCCAACTTGGTATCATTTATATCTGGAACTACTTGAAAATATAAGGAACTTGTAGCTTTACCCTAAGGGTGTCCGCTGGAAGCAGCTACAGACTCAGGTGAGCCGAACATGTCCTCGGACACTCCCGGCACTAAAAGCCATTCGATAAATAAATAACATTATAAGGTACTTCTTTCTTACTATGATTCTTTATAATTGTGCAGTTACATCCTGAATAATGGGGTTTTAAGTTTGGATAGTACGCTTAGCTGCCATTTTGAATGTATGGAATAGCCTTCACATACAAGACCTTGTTGTTATGCTTGGCCATTGTTTCTCTAAAACATAGAGAGTTATTTATTTTTACATTCCGAAATTTTTATTTGGCCGCTACGTGCTATATTCAGTTTGATAAATTTATCAACAACACTACTGAGGTGTCTTATGTGATTCTCCTCCTTTATGAAGTCTTGTATTAATTGCGTAATTCCATCCTGATATGTATATTTTAACACTGCACCTAGCCACTAACTTGAATGTATAGAGTCGCTGTTCTTTTGTTTTGGGCATACGAAGAGATTTATAAGTGCCTGCCTTTTCGTTATTATAGCTGAAAATACTGAGAGTTATTAATTTATTTCAAGATGGCTGCTGTGCGCTTTATTCAATGTGATAATCTTGTAACTAAGGCTGTTGGTCGATGTAGATCTCATAAGTATGCCATTTTTTTTTAGAATTAAAAATTGACTGACGGCTGCTCTTTTATTCTTATTCACACACAATTAATGCAGAGGCAATATGTCAAAGAACTGCCTTATGGCCATAAATTAGTCCATGTAAACTATTTTGAACTATTCTGCTTCGTAACGATTTCTCTCTGTTAGGCAATGTTTGGACGAAAGAATATAGAAAATCTTTACATGAGTGTGCATCAAGTATGAAAGGAGCAATAATACTGTAGATTTGAAGAGGTGAACAAAGGGATATTAGATATGTTTGGTGGGGCTGTGTCCCGAGATGATTTGTGACCTCATTATGGAAGAAGTGGGTGCAATATCGATAACGTTGGAAGAAGATGAGTGTGGGTGGAGGGGGGAGTGGAGGGAAGAGGGTAAAAGTCAAGCAAGTCCCAAGGAAAGAATGATGTTTAATTAAGGACAGGATCAAAGGGACATTTTCCCTCAATTGTGCAACTTGAGTGTACATCACAAGCATTGAGTGTTGAGATATGAGCTTTAGGTGTGATGTTGTGACTTTCTGTATTTTTAATGCAGCGTTCTAATTATGGTAGATCGATTGCTTTATTTTATCACTAATACTATGCTATAAATTGCACACAAAAAAGGACCGTGAATTAATAATGGCGTGTACGTAACCCCGGAGAAGTCTTTCAAGTTAATACTCATTTTCCCCCACCAGGGACTCACATCTAGTAGGACGTGGGTTGGCGACCATAGGAACCCAGCTGAGTCCGGTATTGCTTCCACTTACTTGTGCCAGGATCCTCTCCATCTTCCATCCTGTCGACCTCTCTTGATCAACTCTTGTTCTCTTCCGACCCTGACGGTATTAGGGTATCCGAGGCCTAGGGAGACTTTCACTTTCCCGCCTTGTCTCATCTTTTCTGATACCCTCATTCATCGAAGGGTCAGCCTTCTTTTTCTTTTCATGTTATCTCTTGCGTTCTGCACAAGGCCCTTAAGGAGGCAGGGTGTATGTAGTCCCACCATTTCTGGTGCACCCTGGATAGTGCTACACCCTCAAGGGCTCACGACTAGTGAATTTGGGAGTTGGCGATCCCGAGGGATTCCTATCTGGGTAGGTTTTGTCCCCTTTTTCCTCTTAGCTTGGGGCGGGCCCTCTCCTCTTTCCCTTTCCTATCTGCCTTTCATGGCTCTCCTTCCTTCCAAGTCCCTCAATCCTCATTCTTGGAGGGTTGAGGGCATTTCTTTTCTTCCTGTCCTTTATTTTCCTTATCCTTTATTTTTTTACCATTTCTTCTTCTAGTATGTAAGTTTGTAGTTAGTATTAAGTTAGTCATGGTTTTCATTCTCATCTAATTTTTCACTATCACCCAAGCCATTAGGGGCCGATAACCAAGATGTTAGGCTCCTTAAAAACAATTATCATCATCATCATGATACTCATTTGTACCATTTTTTAGCCTATTTTCAATTTTGAAAAAAAAAATAGGCTTATGAGATCACCTTTTGTCCGTGTGGGTGTGCGTGTGTGTGTGAGGTGTGAGGTGTGTGTGTGTGTCCCCTAATAAATTCTAAATGGCTGGAGCGATTTCAATGAAACTCGGTAAGTTCATAGCACTATTCCGGACGACCCCGACCGTACCCTTCAAATTTTGTTACGTCTTACCAATCCAACATGGCGGCTGTGCGAAATATTTCACCAGCGATCAATATTTCCGAAACTATTCCCGATATCACCCTGAATTTTTTACGGTGATAAAGGGAACTACTAGAAGTTCATCTATGAGACTTTCAAAAACCGGTTAATTACAAAACGAACATGGCGACCAAGCGAATTTGAAAATTTTAAATAGACCTTTCTCGCGATTTAATGTTCCAAACGCAATGAAATCTGGTACAGGAAATGTTAATGCACATTGTAATGCACTGGTATCTAATTTAGTTCAATTGTTTACATAACCTCAAGATGGCGGCTGTGCGAATTTTAACATTAAGTTTTTATTTCTTGTGTCGTAATCGTGCGATCGAAGTGAAAGTTTGAATAATGAACCTACGCACTAATTTTCCTTTAATTGTTCATGACTCTATGGCCTATACATTTAACAATCCAACATGGCGACCATCCTAAATATTTAGACGGCTCTGAATATCTACGAATCTATTATAGCAATCAAACTGATTTTTTTTATGTTCATAGAGGCTATGAACTTAAGTTCACCTATAGGTCTTTAAATAACCTGGTGATCACAAATCCAATATGGCGGCGACGCGAAATATACATATTCACATGAACGTTTCTCGCAATTTAACCATCCGAGTGCAGTGAAACTTGGTACAGTAAATCCTTATACGAATGTTAATTCACTGGCATCTAATTTATTTCAATTGTTTCCATAACCACAAGATGGCAGCTGTGCGAAATTTTAAGATCTCCTTGTTACTTCTTGTGTCCTAATCATGCGATTGAAGTTTGAATGCTACACGTACACAATAATCTTCATGTTATAGTACATAACTCTATGACCTACATACGGTATATGAAATCCAACATGGCGACCTTCCGAAATATTTAGTCGGTTCTCAATATCTACGAATCTATTGCAGCAATCAAACTGAAATTTTGTATGTAGATAGAGGCAATTAACATAAGTAGGCTATATGAAAATAGGCTGTATAGTTCTTCATGGAACTACTTGTCATTTATTGTTATCAACTACAAACTGATGTGTGCATGCAGTACCGCTCAAAAGTTTAGGATCACATAAGGAAATCATGATGTGTCACCTAAAACCTAAACTTGTGGCCTTAGAGCTCTGCGATTGTTTTGCTGAGCTCTTACATCTGATAGAATATAATATCCTGATTGGACCAAGTATTGTAGAAGTTATGATGTTATTAATGTTGGAAGGTCACACCATTTTCAGAGATATAATGTATTGTAGGCTATATTCCAACTGGTTGCAAGTATTTCCACCAGTGTCTTTTGTAGACTGAGCAATAGTTGGGGATCATTGTGGTATAAATATAAAAATTCCGAAGAAATGCAGTACCTTCGTTTTTTGCGGGTTTATGGTTTTCCCAGCCAGCGCCAACATGATCGATTTCTTTTTGTTCTTGTCACACTTGTCGTAAAGCTTCCTTACTACTTACGTGCTTCAAACTTGTCTCGTCTTGTAGTTCCGTTTTCACTCAAAAGATGACATTCAAATACAAATTTTTGGCTAGTGGGATTTATTACGGCAATCATGATTTTCTTATATGGTCCTAAATTTTTTACCGACACTGTCCATACTTGTGTTTCTCTAAATTTGACATAGTTTACTACTTTTAAGCACACTTCATTGACGATGAGGCTTGATCTTATTTCATTTTAGTGCCCTCACTTATGTTCTTTTCTTGTTTTAATGTCAATAATAGTACATTATGCAACGAGCCTATAATGGCAATAATTAAGACAGGAGTATGTTTATAAAACGAGTGTCTTATTTAACATTATAGGCGAGTTGCATACGACTGTTTATGTTCGACGATAATTATAACTTTATTATATGTTTTAACATAAATATTCATAAATATCTGTGGGATTCAGTAACTTCAGTTAGTGAACAGAGCTCATGCGTGGGTCAAAGAATTTCGAAAGCAGAGACCATTTACTTTGCTTGGCAATGCTATTGTTTACAGCCTGGATGATGCCTAGTGCCGATCAGAACTAGCAATCACTAATATTGTCACCGAAGTTGTTTGAAAGCAATGCGCTGTGTAGAAATTGGAGTTAGGATATTAAGGTACAGTGCTATTTCTTGTCTCATATTCATCAGTTTATATAGGCGAACATATGGGACGGTGCACTTTCCATGTCAGTAATTTATGTAGAAGGATGCTGTGTTGCTAACTTCTGGACGTAGATTCATACATTTCTTGCATATGTCATAGTATTTTCTTGTTAACTTAAAGGTTCTTGCTGATTTTGTGTTTGTGTGTTGTGATTGTAACTACAATGGTTGATCCGATATCCAATTTGAACTTTCAAATCATGTAATTCATCCTAGCTATCCTTACCTAATTGGTCAATGAATGAGCTCTGATTGGCTGGAGAAACTGTTTCATAATGTAGAATAGTACTATAATGACCCTCATTATGATACAGTTTTCTGATATATAATATTTGCATTTCAACATCGTCGAACATAAAATAATTCATTGCATTTTTCTTCGGTATGTTGTCATGAAAAGCAAAAATATGTATCTTTTCTTTGGCAAATGTAAGAAATTTGCCGCATTGATTAAGTTAATAGATGATTAATTGAAATGCTCCGCCAATCTATACAAATTCTATTCAAATATTATTACATGTTTCGATATGCGATGATATCTTCTTCAGCGTTTATACAATATTAAAATAAAACAAGTAGTTCCGAGACGAAATAAAGAGCCTACTTTCCGTAAAATGTAAGATTCATGTTATTCTATATAGACCTATCTTGAATAATGACGAAATCAAGTTGGTAATACTAACACTAATTCTAAGTACTGCAGATTGAAATACACCTGAAATACTGTAGTCTAATAGAGTAACATACCACAGTTGGCAGCCTAGGTGACTCTGTATATATTCTTAGTTCCTTCTCTTAAGGTATAGAATGCACATACAAAATTTGGTGGAAGTCTAATAGATAGTATGGACGTTACATGCTGTTTGATATTAGATTTATCAGTGCGCGTGAATTTATGTTGGAAGCAATGTCATCTATGTGATGCTCAGAATTAATCTGAAATATTACGATCTATTATAGTGCCAATTTTGGATAAAATCCATTTGTTAGGATAGAAGTTACATGTAATTAAAAATTGAAACTACCAGAAAGCTTAAACTTTTATGTTGGCAGCACTGAGGTATATTAGTTACTCCAAATTAATCTAGAATCTCAGGTACTATACGTGTGCAAAGTTTAGAGCTGATGGCTTGCATACTTCCTGATATATTGATATTAGGATTAAACAAAAAGAGAGCGCATTTATTAACAATTGGCAGCTCTGCTGGTTCCTACAAATACGAATAGTCATAACAGTTATGGTACACAAATCACATACGAAATTTGGTTGAAATCCATTTGTTAGTATAGAAGTTATATGCATTTAAGAACTGGACTTATCAACAGGCTTAAAATCGTTTTGGCAGCACTGATGTATATACGTTACACCAAACTAAGGTAGAATCTCAGATACTATACGTGTGCGAAGTTTAGAGCTGTTTGTTTGCATACTTTCTGATAAATTGATATTAGGGTTAAAATATAGAGAGAGCATTTATTACAGTTGGAAGCCGTGGTGGCTCTTTAGAATATGCACAGTCATATCTGTTATAGTACACATAGTACAAACGAAATGTGGTTGAAATCCAATCGATAGTATAGAAGTTACATGCATTTAGAAATTGGACCTATCGACAGACTTAGAATCATGTTGACAACACTTGCATGTATGGATTTCTGAAAATTAATATGGAATGTTATTGTATATACTGTCCCCTTGAGAAAGCGTTCACGAGACATTATTCGGGGGTGTACAATTCATCGTCGTGAAGTTGGATATTTTGTACTTTGCTTCCATAATTTCAAGGTGACATAAGGATAATATAATTAGCAAAAAGATGGCTCAACTTCAAACAAAACAAATAGTTAAATATCCCGATAAGAATGACACAACAATGACACAAAAATCCCAAACGACACCCATATTTATCAACTCAACATCAAACAATCAAATAATAAATTACTCTTAATCAACATTACAGCAGCAAATAAACCAAATCATGGACCTCGTCCTTACTTCTCTTATTGTTGCGTGTATTGTGTTTGACGGTTTTACTAGCAAGACTACGGTTAGAATGAGTACATATTGCCATGAGATATGCTTCCATAGAACCCGATCGCAGGACGCATATCCATGAACATTTTTCACCACGCCTTGGCATCAGGATCCATACTTAATGGCGAACACAAAATGAAATGACAATCGACCACACTACCCTTTACTAAAAATACAGATTACTTCCGCGAGAAGTATTTATATCAGTGCCAAAAGCACACAAAATCAAGCTGCCTAAATGGGTCTTACAGAAACATGGTGAAAATACAATCGTGGTCATCCGTAACTAACTCATGGATAAACCGATCATTTCCCGAACACAAAAAGTTGCAGACGCATCAAAAAATGCAATAAAATATTTACAATAATTACGAGACAGTAGCAAACATGACAACAAAATACAATCCGCATAATCATGAACTGCATTTCTGATGTGAAGAACTTGCACCAAATATTAATCTAATTCGCTTCCAATTATACAGACTTTAACTGATCGTTATCACGGGAGCACGCACCTCGCCCCTAATGGCCCCTCTGTCCTTATCTGAGATCTGAGCCTTCGCAGTCTGGAATATCCAGCTCTCGTCATCGTGTCAACACCAGACAGGTCTTAAATTGTCTCTCAGCCACACGCTAGAGATCCGAAGAAAATTTTAACAATCACACGCTGAAATAAAACACATATCAACTCGTAGATCTGTCCTCAAAACTGCACCATGCAATTCGGGATCTGTAGAATACTTAACAGTGACATCATCCTTATGAGTCCTGTCTTCGACGCCATGCAGCTGACAGGTAACTGACATCGGCCAGACCCCGCGCAGGATAATAATAATAATAATAGACCCATGCCTTGGTACAACACACCATCACCCTCAATTTGCTCCAGATCACAGATAAACCTAAAAAAGTGCTCCAACACACAACTAGTTACTACGTGCTCAAATACAAAAGAATGATTACCACAGAAGCTGAATGCTTCTTGCTAAGAAAATATGCAATATCGCATAAAATTTACAGCCTGTGTAATCCGAATTTTCTCACACAAATATCACATTCCCCCCCCTACACTGTAATTACGTTACCTAACCAAAGCTTCACTTGTCATCAGAGATACAGTCCGCTCATTTGCTGTATCTGTCATAAAAACACACTCAGTGCACACGAGTACAATTTAATCTACTGTCCCGCACAAATTTTAATGAAATACAAAAGAATAAGCACGATGCTCTTCACAAACTAAAATAGTGGTCGGTCAACAAAAACAAACACTCTAATCACACAAAAGAAAACATAACAACAACACAATATATACAAGGATTCCCCGATTACCAAGACAAGGCTACATAATGAAAGCAATCATTCTGCACTCATTCTTTCCAGTCTCCTCCATCGTTGACGTTTCCTGGGCATGACACCAACAATGTGCGCTTATCACCCAATCATTCCCGTGTTCGATTTCAGTAGCACCATTCTTCCTTCAGCTGCTGATACCACGGTCTCCATTTCTGGCTGGCTGCTTCAAATAGAATGTCAGTTCGTTTTAAAATAGTGCCTCACACAATATCCTTAATAGATTGCTAGCGTAGATTACTATATCCACCCACAAGTCCTGATAGCAATATTTAACGATGACTGTCCCTCACTTGTAGCAAGGTGCTACCTAGAAACGTTTCACACGCAAAACACATTAATTTATACACTTGAGATGCGGTAGAATTTCATCTCCTAAGAGCAATGATTTTATCAAAGTTTTAGTTCCTCTCTTTTACTGGCTCGAAACTTGCTAATTCCACTGACTTGCATATTAAAAGACATTGTCATAGTAATGTAGAACGAGCGTAGTCAGCCTTCACAATCTGTCAACGAAAGAAATAATAATGTTTTTCAGTGGACACTCCACTCAGTATTTATACATTGTAGTCCGAAAAGTGGGGGCGGGACTGAATAAAATATCTAATTATTCAACCAGAAGTCCTACAGACACACAACACATATCAGGAATCTTGTCTTGATGTGAATCGAACTTCTATGGCATGCGAGTTTTATTTTGATCGTGCAATTAATCATAATCAATTTCCCTCCTTAATTTCTTCTGATGGCGTACCTTCGAATTAGCGCGAAATGCCCCGCGTCCTCATTTCTCATTGGTTGGGGTGCTGTTTCTGAACTCGCGGTAACATGCGGACCCCGCCCTCGTAGGCGTTGACGCACAGTCGTTTCCCTCGCAATTTCTTCTGCTTCTCCGTCTTTTCCCTTGTCTCACAAAGAACAGACGCTTAGGGGTGACTCATTTTGTCCAACGCGCCAACTAGGTTCTTGAACTCCAGCTAACGGGTTGTGTCTCTTTCTTCAGTCCGGGTTGCAATCCAAACTCACCCCAGCCTCATTATTCGAACAGGATGTCAGGCTCCCTTCTTCTTGCCAGGTAGCTTCTAAATTTCAACATACTAGCAAGCCTCCTTCAAATGTCATCTTTCGTCCTCACACAGACCAGAAATATGAAACATTAATATGTGGCAATCATATTAAGGGTTCAATATGTGTGCCAATTTTGGAAGCATGCATAACTTCTGAGATTTCCAAAATAAAGCTCAAATTTCAATTCCGATTTCCAGCAGTTGGTAGCACTGACGTCAATTTCAAATATGGCCGTGAGATATGTAGGTATGGATCTTTACTCTTACCAAATTTGGTTTCGATAGCTGCAGCCATTTATGAGTTGATAGGGGGGGGGGACACACACACACACACACAGATAGACAGACAGACAGACATACACATATTTTCCCAGATCGATCTCATAAGTCTACTTTCTCCTCATTTTTGCACAATGAGGAAAGTAGGCTAGTAATATAAAATAAAATAATATAAAATAAAATGGATATCCTTACAAATAATTTGATTAAATTGAGCTTCTAAATATTTAAACGTAATTTTCAAAACCACTCTGGAGGTTATGTTTCCAAACTGGTCAATGGAGCCGTGAGGGATGGTTGTGAAGGTGAAAAAACTGACAGATAAAATTGAGACTTCTTCTCTCGACATCTACCAAATGTAAAACCACAATTGCCGGCCTATGATCATTGTAATCGTTTGCATTGCTTCATTTGTGTGATAACCTGTGGTACTGTGATGTCTATACTAGTGTGTGCACTTGTAAAGGTAGAATTTGGCTGGCAAGCAACCGTGGCCTAAGTTAGGTACCATCCTGGCATTTGCCTGGGGGTAGAAGTGGGAAACCATGGAAAACCACTTCCAAGATGGCTGTGTTAGGAATCGAGCCCACCGCATCTCGGTTTTACCTCACGAGGCTGAGTGTACCACTTTCCAGCCCTCAGACCAGAATTAAATTTCTTGGCAGAACCGGGACAGTCAAGAATTCTAATCACTACGCTACGAGGCGGACGCACTTTATAGCAGTCGAGTGCCTGGCTTTCTTTGATCGATATCAGGTGCCATCAAGTCGATAACGTCTCCTGATGGTTGATGGATGAAGTTCTTTCAGTGACATTGATGAAATCTCACTTCGTGATCCCCAGTCATCTCTCCATGTTCCATCCATTTATTCATACATAATAATTTTTGACCACTTACTGGGGGAAGTTTTGCGAAGGTTAATATGAGCACCCGAGACTTACAGAAGCCCAGATGGATAACCGTGCCAAATCCTCATAGCTTCTCGGAACAATTCGTGGTATAGTGGTTAGCATACTTACTTATCACCCCTGAGGACCAGATTCTTGGTAGAGTCTGGCATCAAACCCGGACCTCCGGGGCGACAGCCAAAAACGCTAGCCGCTACACCACAAGAAGGTTCATATTGAAATATACGAGTAAATGAACAAAATCTATGGCGACTGCTGCTCAACCATATGGCCTGCAGATTGAGGAATGAAGCGTGGTTAGCGTGACGGGTCTCCTTGGCCGTTATCAGGAGAGCTGCCTATTGAAATTATAAAGCTACTCAATTGTCCTCACGAGACTGAGTACACTCATTCCCACGCATTCATTGAGTTCAAAAATCCCTGACGGAGCTGATAATCAAATCTGGGACCTCCTAGGTAAGAGGCAAGTGCGCTAACCCTACACCATGATGCTGCAAGGCTAATATTTAAGTTTCAACAGGTGTGAAAGGAAGGAAGCTTTTATTTTTACGTGACCGTTAATCATGCGAACATGAACCATGAGACCTCCATTTTACGTGAAATCCGAACCACAGTACATGCCATTTCACTTCGTAAATCACCCATGCATTGACCGGGAATCAATCCCGGTCCACCTTGGTGAGAGGCAAACAGCTTGACCACTGCACCACCACGCCCCTTCAACTGGTGTGTATGTCTACCCCTTATTATTCCCGTTTCTAACAGGATCGGGGATGAGATGCGATGAAAGTTTATGTGTCGGATGTTTTTATACCGCTGGTTGCCCTTCCTGACGTCAACTTCATGAGAGGAGTTAATGAGAGATGAAATGAATGAAGATGAATGAAACTGGGCAAGGATGTGAAAGGAAGCGGCCGTGGCCTGTTAAAAGGTACGTCCCAGTGTACTGAGTCTGCAGAGAGCTTGGACCCATGGCCTAGTGCCGAGCGTTAGTGAGCGTAGCTACCGCTGTTGGTATTTATGTTTCAACTGGTAGGCCTAATAAAACAAAATAGAATGGTTTGATATTTTTAATTTGTCTGGCATTCTATAATTCTATAACCTGTACGTTCCTACCAATGAACCAATAATTAAGTAACATTTTCTTAATTATAAATGCACGTAAAATCAATTTGAATGTTTAAGTGGGAGGGAGGTATTTCAGTTACCTTAGGGTACATCCATAATAAAATTTTATGGCTACCTCTATGGTTAGGCCTATAACCACGCTCGATGCCTCAACTTCGGTTATCTCACGGAATCCGGTGATTCAACATAGCTTGTTGTTGTTGTTGTTGTTAATAATTAATTTTAGTGGCATGGGTCATATTGGTCATAAGCCCCGTGTAGTTGGGAGTGTTTTGAACTTGTCTGATAACATGTATTCCTATGATGATTGTAGTAGTGTGTAACTGTATTCTGGACAGGGATAGGGTAGATGCCCCGGGACTTGATGTAAGCTACTATCCTGGCATTTGCCTGGAGGGAGTGTGGAAAACCTGGGGAAAACAATAACTCAGGATAGACGTCAGGATTCGAACCTGCGACGCTGCCACACAAGGCCAAGGTGCACGATTTAACCAACACGGCTACTCTGCGGTATTTGACAAAGCCAAGCCGTTGGGTGTTGATGCAAGTACAGAATACAATATTTGGTGTGGCAGTTACAGTGGTACTTTGAGGGAGGTATTGTCTGGGGACTTGAAGTACAACATCACTTACCAGAGCTAACTTCTCCTTGGAGATAAAACTTTCACCAGTGCCTGTCAGGAACCTGTTTTATCGATGGTTCTGTAAGAGAGTTAAAAACTGTGACGGAGAGTAAAATCAAATAGCGAGTCAGACTCCACAGGTGTCAGAGTGTAGTTGCTCGGTGATGTAACACCATTACTCATAACTTCCGTCCTCTCTCCTCCCGAGTGTAAATATATTCTGTATCTATTATTCCCGTCGTCTCCGTAGCGTAGCGGTCAGCATGGTTAGCTGCCGCCTCGGAGGTCCTGGGTTCGATTCCCGGCTCTGCCACGAAATGTGAAAAGTGGTATGAGGACTGGAACGGGGTGTACTCAGCATCGGGTGGTTCAAATGAGTAGAGAGGGTGCAATTCCCACCACAGCCATCCTCGAAGTGGTTTTCCGTGTTTCGCACTTCGTCTTCGGGCAAATGCCGGGATGGTACCTACTTTAAGGCCACGGCCGCCTCCTTCCCTCTTCCTAGCCTATCCATCCCAATCTTCCCTTCCCATCCCTCATGAGGCCCCTGTTTGCTTTGCAGGTGAGGCTGCCTGGGCGAAGTGCTGATCACACCTCTCCAGTTGTATCCAATCCGATCAAGTGTTCCCAGCTCTAGGACACTTCCTGGAAATGCGGTAGTGGTGAGTTCCCTCGCTGAGTCCATGGGAACCACCAACCTGGAGGGTATAATTGACTATAAAGAATCTATTATTCCCTCGGAACATTTCAACTGGAAACTATTTACCGTAATCTAGCAGCACCCTAGAATGCACTGAGGGGCCAAATGTCATGGGAATGCACGGGATATGATGTTTAAAACAAGTTGCTCTACAACGAGCCCTCAAAAAGACAGCAATACGGCGAGGTAACGACTCGATCGAAGAATATCTACGCTTATTAGTCTTGTACTCAGTGCATTTTAGTCCACAAGCTTACAAAAGGCAAGCGTTCCAAGGAAGAGTTCGATAACAAACTTGGCCCGTAAGCCCATTAAAGACGCCTTGCTTTTGGCGGTACAGTCTGGTAATGATACATCTACTAGTAGTTATACACGTAGGATGAAGTCACCAAGGAAGAGCTATGGTTCTTACAACTGCTCGGTGTGACATCCTCTTCTCCAGTCCATGGTTCACACCAGGGTAGGAAGTAACACGTTATTTTTAACACCGTTGCCAATAACCTTTAATGTCTATGGTAACGAGGGTGAAGCCGAGTTGATGATTAACTCAAGGGATGATGTTGTGAATAGAGCGTTCGACAGTTCTAGGGCACCTACAGCAGAAGCTTTGTGTGAATTGTTCAATCATTGGGGCTGGGAAGAGATCTACTTCCCAACCACCACACTCTCCTGATTTGGTTCCTTGCGATCTTAAGATGAAGAAATCACTTCATACTTGAAGATGTTCATTAGCCAACCGATCGCTCAATTCGCACCATCAATAAAGTTTTATTCACCTTTTCCTGAGAAACTATTTACTGGGACTAATTGGAGATTTTCAGGAATGTTCCTGGGAACTCTCTTCTTACTTTAACACAGGCATTTAAAAATTAAACTAGCGGATCCGTGCGAGAAATCTCGCATGTTCATAAACCACACTTTCCCCAAGATACGGGTTCCTGACTCCCAACATTCAACTGGGTGGTGATCTGACTCACAGTAGCCCTTCAACCAAATGATTATAGAACACTATTTACATTTCAGTTAGAAATCCAAGTTCTACGTTCCCTAACTTAACAAGGCAATCACTGAAAGTTGGATCATCATAACACTCACCGGTTATTCGATACTAGCAGTAGTGCCCGGCTTCGCCCGGTGGATTTATTTGTTTTATGGATGATAATAAATACTACTACAGAACTGGCACATGATACTTAAACTACCAGAAAAAAATAATTAAATATAATTTTTGTGGTGGTGGTGGTGGTGGTGGTGGTGGTGGTGGTTGTAGTGAGGGTGATAAGCAGTACAGTATAATGGACGTAACATTTAGATCATTTTCCCCTAAAGATAATAATGATAATAATGAATAGGGAAACGGCTATTTACTAACTATAGCACTGACACATGTAATTTACAAACAAATTTCTAAAAATGATTAGAAAGAGGAGTAATTGAAATAAAAGACACTGCCTAGGGCCTATATCTCAATGTCTGTTAGAAATGTAGAGATCAATAGTGTCGTCTTTTGTCGCATAGCGCCGTAGGAATATAATCAGAACACTTTGGAAAACTTCGGCTGTCCCGAGCTCCTGAGGTAGCAATAGTATCATTTATGGTCACATAGCGCTCAACGATAAGTTTCGGAATACTGCGCCCGTTGACGCATGTTTGCACAGGTAACATAGACCGAGATCCATGCTGAATAGTAACTGAACATACCCTGCGAGTGGCGGGAAAAAGCCGAAGTAATATCACTTATAATAACTTTTTATGCACCTTAGACACTCTATAAATCATTAATAATTTAATCAATTTAATTCTGCTTATTTAAAGTACGGTAAACATCGCAGATAAGCGAAACCATGGATTTACGCGGCTAACTCATGTCCTGAGTGAATGCCATGCTTAGTGAAACCAGTACCTACTTGTCGTTTGTTGAAGCAACACCTATGCGCATGTGAAGCACGCGTGAGGACACGTTCCGTGAACGGAACCCATGTGCAATGGAAATATCCAAGTGTATTACGAGAATGGACAGCCATCAGGGCATAATTTACTAACCAAGCAATTGTAGACAATTATTAACATTTAAAGAGTGAAATATTTTTGATCCACGAGGTAAAACTATGGAAGCGTTGTACGCAAACTTTAAGACTGCATGGTCGCATCTAAGTGCATCATAAAACTGTGAAACTGTGAAAATCTAGAAGTATTTATGTTTTTCCGGATGGTCAGTTATTTTGGTTTATATCTTTAGTGTAAATAATTAGTGAAAAGTTGCGAGTGAGAATCTCACAAGCGATAATTTAACGCCAGTGGCGGAGTGGAAAAATGGGCACTTTATTACCGCACCTTAGAATCTGTGAGAGCAAGTTTACTTTAAAAATGTGTAATTATATAACCAACGGCAACATTATGGAACTACTGAATCATCTAATTTTGGAATATAACCCCAACCACGCAATGGAAATGGATTGCTAAATAATGCGTGGGGAATTGATAACGGAAGGTGACCGAAACAATGATGAGATGATCTAAGACCATTGAGGAGACCGCTTATAACACCTCATGGCGGGTCTCGAACGAGGGTCGCTGCAATCTGTAAGTCAGATCATGTATCAGTAGCGTAATTGTAATGAGTTGGAACAGTAGATTAATTTTAGTATGGTTTCATTTAAAGTGCACAACGCAGGTAGATATTATACTGTAAAACCACGTGTGGAAAGTTACAGTTTCGTTATAAATTTATAAACGCCAGGAAGGCAGTATTTTCAATGCCCATTTCGTATCATTTCAGAACAGTTTTTATCAAATTTTATTTTGTCAAGCTGATGACAAAGAAACTAGTTTTGGCAGATGTTAAAACAAGGCCAAGGTTACATGTGTACAAGCCAAACCACTACACAGCACACTAGATCTTAGGCAGTGCATTATTTATTTAGAAGGCTGTGAAATTCCCAGTATTATATAATCGGAATGCAGAGTTCCGTTATTCACATTTGTTTTTCCAGATCAATACTTGAAAACAGGTTTATTTCATTACGAGAAGCCAGACAGGCAATGAAAGAAACAGTATTTTGTAACCAGAGAACATAGGTTCGACCTCATTCAGGGAAGAGGCAATTTAATAAATGCACAATCTCACACATTAGTTTATATCAGAAGCCTACATGTTAATTCAGAGCGTTGTTAGAATGTGTTTTCTACACACATTACCTTTATGATCAATATTTAAAACGTGTATAATTCAGGAATCGAACTTATTTTAACTAACATTATTATTGTATTATTGAAATGAGTCGTGATGGTGGATTGATACCTCCGACATGTTATTGTGGTTATTCCGGTGGTAACAAGCTACTGCAGTCGTACCAAACCGATGGCGCCAGGATTGATGAATCCGTAACTGAAAGAGTGAGACACAGGGTGTCTAATAATGAAGAATTGGTGGAGACACAGGGTGTCTATTAAACTATTAAGTTATTATGCATTATAACAGCTTAGGCTTTCACAGCCGGCGTTCATAATTAAGTACAAGTTTTTCGGGCTTGTAGGCCGTGGTCCAGACAGGATGTCTCCAGACGTTTCACCGGAAACTGCGTCCGGCATTATCAAGGGTTCCGCTCCTTTCCTTGGTCAGCAGTGGAATGAGGAAGAGGCTTGAAATAATGGGTAATGGTTTGTAGTGGGGTATTGTTGTTTGAATATGACTGTTGGTTGGGTGGATCTTAGCGATGAACTAACGGCTGGAAGGTAATTTTGGATCTTCAAATTAGCATGGTGAGCCGAGCGTTCTCTTCGCATTCCGGCTCGATCGTCTGGTCTCGCGCACATGTGTCGGGGTGCGGTGCGTGCTCCGGCTTCGGCAACCAAGCTTGTGAGGGTCAGATGTTCCCTGGGTGACTGCCTGGCTGTAGTGGGAAGGTTCTTCAGGTTGACGTGTGCGTGATATCTTGGCCTTGGTGTTCCTAAGGGCCGCGATCCATGTACTACGCACACGTTCAATTTCTTCCTTTCGATTGAAATTGTCGGGGTGTTTGAATATTTCTATGGCTTCCCGTTGCAGCCTGGCGTGGTAGTGTGTGGTCATGGAGAGTATCTCCGTGTCTCCGTACTGTACATCGTGACCGGGCAAGAGAGAATGCTCAGCGACTGACGATTTCTCAGTTTGACCCAGGCGGCTGTGTCTGCTACGTTCCTTGAGTCTGGTGGTCACGCTCCTCTTCGTCGTTCCTATGAACACCTTGCCACAGGAACACGGGATTCTGTAGACACCTGCAGTGGAGTGTGGGTGGCGCTTGTCTTTAGCGGATCGCAGCAAGTCCCGGATTTTGGCGGTGGGTTTATAAACCGTCTTCACCCCATAGGTATTGAGTAATTTGCCTATCCTGTCCGTCACCTTCTTCACGTACGGCAGGAATGCGGTGGCCACTGGAGTTTCCTCAAGTTCTGTCCTCGTGCTCTGCGCCTGGGATGACAGGCTCGCTCAATCTCCTTATTGCTGTATCCGTTGGCGCATAGGGCCCTCTTTATATGCTGCAGCTCCTAGTTGAGGTTGGATGGCTCACAGATTCTCCTAGTACAGTCTGCCAATGTTTTAATCACTCCATGTTTCTGTCGGGAGTGGTGATTGGATGTCTTGTGTAGATACCGGTCGGTGTGCGTGGGTTTACGGTATACGGTGTGCCCCAAGCGCAGGTCATTAGTCCTGGTGATTAGCACGTCAAGAAAGGCCAGGCAGTTGTCTTTCTCCTTCTCCATTGTAAATTTTATGCTGGTGTTGAGGCTGTTAAGGAGGTCCAGGAAACGTTCCAGCTCTTCCTCTCCGTGGCTCCGGACTATGAAGGTATCGTCAACATAACGTAGCCATACTTTCGGTTTGAGGGGTGCAGTCTCGATCGCCAACTGCTCGAACTTTTCCATGTAGAAGTTCGCAATCACAGGGCTTAGTGGGCTACCCACGGCAACTCCCTCTATTTGCTCGTAGAAGTTCTCGCGCCATAGGAAGTAGCTCGCGGTGAGGCAGTGGCGAAACAACAATACCCCACTGCAAACCGTTACCCATTATTTCAAGCCTCTTCCTCATTCCACTGCTGACCAAGGAAAGGAGCGGAACCCTTGATAATGCCGGACGCAGTTTTCGGTGAAACGTCGGGAGATATCCTGTCTGGACCACGGCCTACAAGCCCGAAAAACTTGTATTTAATTATTATGCATTAGTTGGATACACACGTTACCTGAGTACACTGAACTCTATTTAAAGGTCCATAAACTGAACAACTATACTGCAAGGAATAAATAATTGTGTGAAGCTTTAATAATCAAAGAAAGGATTTTGTGAAACTAAACAGATCTCATAATTCCCCATGAACCTAAATAAAGATAATAAATACTAAAAATAAAATATTTTCTGGACCAAATGTTCGACACTTAGTTATTCTTAATATATCTTAGATACATTTTGATACGTTTTTACATGGATAGTCGACAACCAATTGGTGATGTGATAACTGTAGCACACACATCAGATTGGTTATTTATTTATTTATTTATTTATTTATTTATTTATCGTATGGCTTTTAGTGCCGGGAGTGTCCGAGTACATGTTCGGCTCTCCTGAGTCTGTAGCTGCTTCCAGCGGACACCCTAAAGGGTGAGCTACAAGTTCCGTTCAATTTCAAGTTGTTCCAACTTTCACCACCAGATATCAATGATACCTAGTGGTGAACGTTGGAACTTTGATAGAGCGTTCTGCCGAAATCTAACCTAACAATTTTGCTTTACACAAGTTTAGTCTGTGAAAGGATCTTTTACATGCCATAAATCTATGACATGGGACTGCCGGCTTTACTTTCCCTCCGAAGGAAGGCATACTGAAGGATTTTTAACACTCTTAAAAAATCCGACGACTTCGGCCGGATTTGAACCCGCTATCTTGGGCACAGCAGTTCAGCATGCTATCGACTACGCCACCGAAGCCGCATCAGATTGGTAGCAATATGAGTCGATGTAATTGTTTAATTACCATCGCATTTGCAGGCTTTCCTATTTTTCTAACTTTCTTAACACTTTGAAACTATGACCATTTGTTACAAACATTAACAAATCGAGTACGCAGGCAGTGCCAATTGCACAACCATAGGAGGGCTGAATTATTGTATGCATTTGAGTTGTATTAGCATAGCTTTTTTAAATTCAGCAATGTTGTGCACATAGCTTGATTTTCTTTGTAATAAATGCGTCTCGTTTATTAATTAATGATGTTTAGGTCTAGCTAAACACGTAAATTTAAAGATAAATGTTAGAGATGACACCATCATAGCATAGGACAAATTTTCCCTTTCCTATTAAATGTAAATGTTTCTAGTATTTGTAAACAAGTAAATGTCTTGCTTTTCAGTAGATTCTTTTGATGTTTGATCCTCCCGTAGTCATTTTCGATGTAATTGGTTAGGGCTGATTTTACGTGCCATACTCTTAGCCTGTTCGTTCTTATCAAATTTTGTATTAGGACCTTGAGAGTAATTTAGATCTTGATTAGAACTATTTTTCTATTTTCTTTCAGGGCAGAATAGTATCGGACTAGCCGTTTGCAACTCTCATGCTAGGCTAGGGATCTATTCTGAATACAATTTATTCGTGACTTTAACATAAGACTGACCTGTCTTTCCTTGCTTAGTTTTGTTATCGATGCATTACTCTGAGCTGGTTAAGAATCGAACCTCACCAATTCCCGATACCCCCGAGTGCAGACTTTTGTGCAAGACCAGCCTATGAATGTGTCGTCCCCTATACTTGTGTGTTAACTGGAAGAGGGTCTCGGAAGGGTCATTTGAAACCGGTGACTCCCCGAAACCTTCGGCCAGCGGGCACAATACATTACGGTTAATTTGAAGCACCAACGCTTATTGCAGCTGATAACCTCAATGTATTGCACCAACACATTGCACTTACACAGATGCATAATATGTTCATGATGATAACTGTTTTAAGGGGCAAAAGAAATCTTTTTGCACTAATTACTCCCCGTGACTACAATGTATAAGCAGCGCAAGATTTAACTATTTTCGCAATTCTGCACCAGAATACTGATAGGGGCGACGTGATGCAGCCGGAATTGTCAGTCAACAATAGACTTATTAAAATACTCTTACAGTTACACTACTACGGACGTGAATGATTCAAGGCCTTAATACATGGTTTTCAAGTTCTGTTTTTTTTTTGTTATTCTAAATGTAGGGAATGGACAGCGTTGTCGCAAAATATCAAGTGGACAGTGTTACCAGCAGGGTTTAAAAGTGTATGTATAATTTGATGCAATTAGGAGGAACGGTTTAGATTTGTGATAAAGGGCCTAAATGCAGGAAATGGAGTGGTCTGTCCGAAATTTAAGTGGACAGTGTCACCCGCCGGGTTCCAAAGGGTGAGTGTACAAAATGTGATTCAGATCGGTGAAACGGTGTATATTTGTGCCAATGGACCTAAATGCAGGGAATGGATTGGTCTGTCCGAAATTTCAAGCAGACAGTGTTACTCGTCGGGTTCCAAAGTGTAAGTATGTGAAATTTGGTTCAGATTGGTGAAGCGGTGTAGATTTGTGCCAAAGGGCCTTAATGCAGGGAATGGAGTGGTCAGTCCGAAATTTCATGCTGGCAGTGTTACTCGCAGGGTTCCAAAGGGTAAGTATACAACTTTTGGTCCAGATCGGTGAAACGGTGTAGATTTGCGCCAAAGGGCCTAAATGCAGGGAATGGAGTGGTCTGTCCGAAATGTCATGCAGTGTTCCTCGTAGGGTTCCAAAGGGTAAGTATACAAATTTTGGTTCAGATCGGTGAAACGGTGTGGATTTGTTCCGAAGGGCATAAATGCAGGGAATGGAGTGGTCTGTCCGGAATTTCATGTAGACTGTGTTACTCGCAGTGTTCCAAAGGGTAGGCCTAAGTATACACATTTTGCTTCAGATCGGTGAAACGGTGTAGATTTGTGCCAAAGGGCATAAATGCAGGGAATGGACCGGTCTGTCATAAATTTCATGCAGACAGGGTTACTCGCAGGGTTCCAAGGGCTATGTATACACATTTTGGTTCAGATCGGTGAAACGGTGTAGATTTGTGCCAAAGGACCTAAATGCAGGGAATGGAGTGGTCTGTCCGAAATTTAACATAGCCTAAACTCTTGAATATAAAAAAAATATTTTTCGAATTCGACTGGTAGTTCCAGAGATTGGCGCGTTTAAACACAAAAACACACAAACTCTTCAGCTTTATTATATTAGTATAGATTTTTGAAATTTACGATTTGAGTATTCATTCCTTTGATTTACTGTTTCTGAAATCCACGCAAAATGATAAAGGAGAGACTTCAGAATGTTATAATGACATAAAACGGGTGACACAGTGGCCAAAATGTGAACTAGACAGCAATTCTGGAGCTTATTTTCCTACAGCAACAGTACCTGCGAATCGCACACTTCGTACATTTTTTAAAGTTATTTTTTAAAGAAATTATAGATATTTATGAAATTAGGGTGCAATTCGTAACTGCTAATGTCTATTCTCTTTCATTTGAATGCACATTTGTCACTATCGGTCGCTTGTGAGCGCCATACGAGAGATGTATACTACTGAAATAATATATACGATAATGTAGATATATTTGTAATTTTTAGCCTACTTTCGATGTGTGCAAAAAATGAAAGTAGACTTATGAGATCTACACAGGGTCAAAAATTGTGTGTCTGTCTGTGTGTGTGTCTGTGAGTGTGAGTGTGTGTGTGAGTGTGTGTAACCCCCCCCCCCTATCAATTTGAACACGGTGAAACCGAATTGAACGAAATTTGGTACAGTGGTAGAACTAGCAAAAGGCACCTCAGTGTCATGTTTTATATCGCCGCCATCTTGACGGAAACGTAATGGCGGCCACCCAAATGTTCAAAGCTTAAATTAAATTACGTCTAACCTAATCATTCGATCTCTACCAAATTTTGCCGCAACATATACTCATATGGCGAGCGTCATTTGACTATACTACAAGATCATCAGCCCAACAGTTTGCAGATGGCGGCCATGTATGTGTGCAAATCGATTCCCCTATCAATTCAAACACGGTGAAATCGAATTGAACGAAATTTGGTACGGGGATAGCACTAGCAAAGAACACCTCAGTGTCATGCTTTATATCACCGCCATCTTGACGAAAACTTAATGGCGGCCACCCAAATGTTAAAAGCTTAAATCAAATTAAGTCCAACCTAATAATCTGATCTGTACCAAATTTTGCAACATTATACCTTTATGTATGATGCATCTCTTGACAAAAGTACAAGGTCATCAGCCCATTACTTTGTGGATGGCGGCCATGTATGTGTGCATATCGATTCGCCCTATCTATTCCAACACGGTGAAACTGAATTAAACAAAATTTGGTACAGAGGTAGCACTAGCAAAGGGCACCTATGCGTCTCGTTTTATATTGCCGCCATCTTGTCAGTAACGTAATGGCGGCCACCCACATTTAAAAAGCTTAAATCAAATTACGACCAACCTTTTAATCTGATCCCTACCAAACTTTGCAACAACATACCTTTATGTGGTAAGGATATTTTGACCAAACTACAAGATCATTAGCCCAATAGTTGGCAGATCGCGGCCATGTATGTGTGCAAATCGATTCCCCCTATCAATTCAAACACGGTGAGACCGAATTTAATGAAATTTGGTACAGAGGTAGCGCTAGCAAAGGGCACCTCAATGTCATGTTTTATATCGCCGCCATCTTCACGGAAACGGAAAGACGGCCACCCAAATGTTAAAAGCTTAAATAAAATTACGACCAACCTAATCCTTTGATCTATACCAAATTTTGCAACAACATACCTTTTTATAGGAAGCATCTTTTGACTGAACTACAAGGTCATCAGCCCAATAATTTGCACATAGCGGCCATGAATGTGTGAAAATCGATTCCCCATATCAATTCAAACACGATGGAACCGAATTGAACCATTTTTTTACAGAGTTAGCACTAGCAAAGGGCACCTCATATTCATGTTTAATATCCGTATAGCACGTTGTATTTCAACAAGCTACTACAACCAACATTCAATTATACTCCTTGAAAAGGACAAAGAGTTATAACAATACCCACGCATTTAGGAGAAAGTAGGTTATATGTTCTTTACTGAACATCTTGTTCCATAATATTCTTAAAATGGCGTAATTTTAACAGCATTTCCATCTGTCAAAAGTGAACTTAAAGTAAATTTAGAAAAACTGACGTGTTAAAATGTAACACATAATTTATCAGAATAAATCACCGCAGCTTTGTATCTTGAACAGTTCAGGAGCAAAGATAATTTTGATTAAAATATGTTAGTAAAAAATATAATAATTAATACTTTTACATTATTGGTTTCGGCCACATTATGGCCTTTATCAGCAAAACATTGAAATTTTAAAAATAAACAGGTATTAACCCTTTGAGCACTGACGGTACTTTAAAGTACCATAACATTTGAAGTCTTATTTAAAAATAGTGGTTGCTAATATGAACCTGTTATGGCCTGACGGTACTTCTCAGTACCTTGCCAAAGCATCCTAAATATGCTACATACACTGTTTCCCAGAACTTCCTCCAGATCTCAGCACTGAAGGAATGCATGAACACATTCTTTGGTCAGACTTCAGGTGCATAAACTTAGACACATTACTGTGTGTTATTCTGCAAAGAAGCATTTTTTTTCGATACCTCCTATTCCCGAGGATATGCACCTCTCTATGCACAATTAGCTCAGGACAGGGAGGCATGGAAAGCTGCATCAAACCAGTCAAAAGTCTGAAGACTCAAACGAACGAATGTGTATTATTGTCATGAAAGCACGTACATCATCTCAAAACTTGCCTCAAACACTGATGTTTATTTTCAGAAGCGATAAACTACCTGGTACTCCTAAGTACCGTCACGGCTCTATGGGTCTGTTGGGAAGTTGACAAGGAAACAATTGTTGAGGTAATGTGTAGGCGGGAAGCTCATCACTGAGGTATTCCAAACTGTGTATATTTAGTACTTGTGGCATTGTTTGCATGATAAAAGTGTGAGATGGATGCCCGTCCACAAGTTTATAACTTTAGAAGATATAAATAATGTTCTTCTTGAGGAAATCGATTGCGAGCTCTGTACAGTGTTGATCGCAGGTCCAAAAAGTGATGACCGAGACATTTCTGGGGATTGTTAGACATTCTGTTCGTAAATTCCTACATTCTTTGGTACAATTTCAAATCTAACCTAAAATTTAGCTTCTCACAATAGTAGTTAGTGGAAGGTTTTTCTATATGCCATCAATCTATGACATGGGCCCACTGGCTTTACTTCCCTTCCGAAGGAAGGCCATGAGATAAACGTGTCACAATGACTTCTTTGGCTCAAACACTTATGAACCTAACAGCCCTTCTGGTTTCAGAGGACCGTATATTAATTTTCTACTTTTCATATTTTTGCAACGTGAATATTTATTTGTATTCGTTTCTGACAACAATAAATTAATTGTATGTAACATTTTCGTTTTCGTAGTCAGTTTACCCACCAGGTAAGCTTTTCCCACGGACTCAGCGAGGGATCCACCTTTACCGCCTCTACGGGCAGTGTCCTGGAGCTTGACATCAAGTGGGGGATACAACTGGGGAGGTGGGTCTAGCGCCTCGGGCAGGTGGCCTCAAATGCAAAGCGAACAGGGGACCTCATGAGGGATGGTATGAATGGGAAGGGTAGACAAGGAAGAGGGAAGGAGGTGGCCGTGTCCTAACGGGAAGTACCATCCCGGCATTTGCCCGAAGACGAAGTGGGAAACCACGGAATACCACTGCGAGGATGGCAGAGAGGGGAATCAAACCCCCTCTAATCATTTAGATCACCCGAAGCTGAGTAGACCACGATCCAGTCGTCATACAACTATTCAAATTTCGTGGCAGAGCCGAGGATCGAAACTCGGACCTCCAGGGTGGCAGCTGACCACTACACCACGGAGGCGACTATATGTAACTTACACCTCTAAGTTGTTCACCCACACAAGCAACATATTTTGTAACTTTGGTAAATATCAACAAAAGAATTAAGTTTTGTGTCCTATTCTAAAAACAAAGTCATTAAATTCTCTGTTGCCTGTAGAGGACTGGCGGTACTTGTAAGTGCCACCTAAAAAACTTATACTTAGGTATAAGTAAGAATTTTGAATAAAATTATGTGTTCAAACTGAAGCACATTAAGACATATGAAATGTTAAAAAAACATTCTTTACAAATTTTTAATGGTTCAGGGCTCTTAAGATACACGTCAAAGAAAATATATCAAATAATTAGAATAAAAAGAAATAATGTTGAGGAATATATTTTAGCGAGGAACTAGAGTCAAAAGTTATTACCGCTCGCTGAGGAAACGACGACAACTTAGGTTTCAGGTCGAGGTACAGTCCAACACCGCAACGCCATTTTTGATTTCTTGTTTTTTAATGTCTGTTGTGTAATAGAGAGGAAAAGAATAACATATCATCTACATGAGTGGGTTTATTAATCGGACGAACGAGTGAGGGAAATTATAAGGAAATTAGTCTCCGGAATGAGCTATGAAGAAAATAAATATACCGTTACAAAGCGAATGGTCCTAGGATTAATATGGCGCATAAAATGACTTTTCGAAACTTTCGAAGATTTTCAGCATTTAGGAGCCCATAAGTAAGTGTGGCATATGTATTGTAACAGTAACGAAGTAGAGAAAATGATTGTAACGTCTTCAGAATGGAGCAAATTGGAGATTATCCTAGGTACAAGAAGCGAGCAGAGGGTGAACACATAATTACTTGACGGAACAGTGGTAGTGTTAGGCAGCTTCGGTGGCGTAGTTGGTAGTATGCTGAGCTTCTATGCCCAGGATGACGGGTTCAAACCCGGCCGAAGTCGTCGAGTTTTTTAAGAGCATTAAGAACCCCTTAGTATGCCAACCTTCGGAGGGGAAGTAAAGCCGGCGGTCCCATGTTATAGATTTATGGCATGAAAAAGAACCTTCCACTAACTACACTTGTGTAAAGACAACATTTGTAGGTTAGGTTTGATTAATACTCTTAAATTCCAACGTTCATCACCGGGAGTTGGTTGCGATGGCATCTAGTAGTAGCGAAGTTCACAGCTAGGTGTCGTGGACGGTAGCATTTGGTAGCGAAAGTAGGAAACACTTTAAATTATCGTCCGCAGTCCATACTTGAATTAGGAACAGATAACACACACTAATACAGTCATCACAATTAACATCGGTTATCAGACAGATTCTACACACACCGAAAGTACACGGGGCTACATGACCGCGTTGTCGCAGCCCCTAAACTGAGGATCCAACCAACCATCAGTGGTAGTGAATGATAATATTAATAATAACAGTAATAATAATAACTTGGCTTGAAGAAACCCCCTTATATGCAGATAATACAAAAGGCTACCATCCTTGGTACTGCAAGTGTACACTAGTACGTAAGGTTTTGTCTCTTCTGTGACTTGCTCTGAACGTCTTGAGATCAGTTCTATCATCAGTGTCTTTGGCTGGCAAGGAGCCGGACGGTGAGGTTTTTTGTATTTTTATGCAAATTTCATGTACAAATAATAATAATAATAATAATAATAATAATAATAATAAAGACCAAGCAAGGAGATATATGAAAGGGTGGACGACCTGGAAACAACAATTAGGAAAAGACGTTTACGTTTCATGGACATATGGTTAGAATGGATGCAACAAGAATAAATGAACACATTTTTGATAAAATATATAATCTGAAGAGCAAAGGGGTTACACCAAGCAGATGAAGGATGAACTCTGGAGGTTAGGAATTACAGATGACGACTGTCAAGACAGAACACAATTCAGGGAAATAGTTTTCAACATAAAGGTTCTTGTAGGAGAAAAGAAGGTACACAGGGTAGGAAGGTGGACAGCATAGAGAAAGGCGCAACACTCTGAAATAATGAAGGAAGTGTGGAGGAAGAGAAAGGAAGAAAGAAGCAAATTAAATGATATTTGTGTGGTCCTTAGTTTTGGGCGGTTCGCATAATGTAATGTAATGTAATGTGATATATATTGTCTATATATTTTAGGGGATGAAATGAATTTACGCATGAGTGGCAGACTACCGACTAAAACTCCCCTCGTTATTTCTGAACACGAGCCTGGAACCGTTTATCACATTACTTCAAGCTAGAGTCATTTTATGTTTGCCCGTAGGGCTCGCTTCCGTAGTGAATTATCTTCAATGGCGATTCAGATCCGTCTTCTGTGTTCGGAGGATATTTTCAACAAAACTTGCTACCAGCTTCCAATTTTCGTCATTTTGTAGCATCACCGCAACAATATTATCAGAAGATATCTCCACCTCAATGTGCTCTTGAAGAGACTGCCTGTTTTGGACCCACCGTCCACAAGAGAAGAAGGTGTGATTAGCATTATCTTGTTCATTAATGCAATAGATGCAATCTGGTGAATCCACCTTTCCCATCTTCTTAAGATAAGAACAGAAGTACCCTTGCTCAGTCAAGAACTGAGTGAGACAATAACCAACCTGCACCCGAGGGATCATTCTCTTAGTCCACTGTCTTCGTTATCCTTGCTCCTATTTGATCAGCCACTTATGAAAATTTTGTACTCTTGCTGTTTGTCCTGCATTTCGTAAACCTACCTCAGATCTCCTCCAGTAAATGTACTTGCGTTCTTTCGCAAAAAAATAAAAATAAAATAAAAATAAAAAATAAAAACAAGATGTTCAGTAAAGAACATATAGCCTACTTTCTCCTAAATGTATGAGTATAGTTATAACTCGTTGTTATTATCAAAGAGTATAATAGAACTATTCTTTGTTGAAGACCTTAGAAACGATTTACCTCTACCAAACGCCACGACCTAGATAAAAACTGCTACCATCATTGAAGAAAGAAAGAAAGAAAGATAAGAAGTATATCAAGAATGTTATGGATCTGGAGACATAATCGACCGGACTGGCGGCGTGGCTCAGCGGTAACGTTCTCGCTTGCTGGGCCCTAGGTTGCAGGTTCGTATCCTGGCGCAGTCAGCTGGCATTTGAGGGTGCACAAATGCGAGGGAGCCGTGTCAGTACATTTACTGGCACGTTAAAGATCCCCTTCGGGCCAAAATTCCGGCACCCCGGTGTCTCTAAAAGCAGCAGTAGTAGTTAAAAGGGATGTAAAACCAATAACATTATTATTATTATTATTACGACCTGCCGTGGGCAACATCCAACTTTGAGTTGAGGCATGTCTTTACACGTCTGGTTGTGCATGGCTTTCACAACCCTAATTGAATTAACAAATCTTTCCATGACCCTACAGAGACGTGTTTATACAAACTATGTGGATATTTTCGATAATATAATCCTAACAGAGCGAGTGCATTCTAGCGGCCAGAATAAGAAACTTTTCAATAAAATCTGGAAGTTACCTTTTTGGCAGCTAGATGTCTCGAGTAAATCTGCTGGCGAATTATGTTTTAATTACATATATATTTTACACCATAATGTGGACAATATAACGCTTAATAACATTTTCAAGTAACGCAAAATAGGCTGTTACAAACCCTTTAAAATAAAAAGTTAAAATGTATCGTAGTATCAACTTGTCATTCTTCAAATTCGATGCGCATAGAATGATAATGGTATAGTAATCAATGGATCCCCACGTAGACTAGTCGGGACATCTAGTGGTGAAATATCGAACAATATAATCCTAACAGAGCGAGTGCATTCTAGCGGCCAGAAGAAGAAACTTTTCAATAAAATCTGGAAGTTACCTTTTTGGCAGCTAGATGTCTCGAGTAAATCTGCTGGCGAATTATGTTTTAATTAAATATATATTTTACACCATAATTTGCACAATATAACGCTTAATTTTAAAACATCTGAGTCATTACAAAACAATAAACATATAACATTTCAAGCAAAAAAACTAGCCCTGATCGGGTTTGAACCATAGGAATCTGAGCGACAGGCTATCGCTCTACCACTGAGCTAATTGTGTCAACGAATATCGTTCTATTTAAAATGACTTACATAGAACTTGTTAGCAAATAATGATTTATACTAAACGATTTCATCACTGGAGTATATTATTTACATATAAAGCATTTCATACAAAGTTTATTTATTTTTTATCAGTACGCTATATTGCATTCAATACTCAAATTAGTGAAATATAAGTCAGGCACAAGATATCCGCTGCCATCTTGTCTTATTAATGAATCAGCTGAGCTTTTTAAAATCACGTCTGCACTATAGTATTACAAAATAAACTTTTAATTTCGTACGTGCCTCTTCCTTTAGAACAGTTAAAACGATTCTCGGCTCGATAATCGGAACTGGTGGGTCCCATGATATGGATTATAAAGTTTGCATAATTCGCACGGCCGCCATCCTGAAATGGTATGGCGGACGACCTTGTAGTTTGGTCACAAGACGCATCCTATACGAAGGTATGTTGTTACCAAATTTGGTAGAGATTGGATGATTTGGTTAGTCGTTATTTGATTTTACGTTTTGAACGTTTGAGTGGCCGCCATTCAGTTTTAGTAAAGATGGCGGCGATATAAGACATGACACTGAGGTGTCCTTTGCTAGTGCTACCTTTGTACCAAATTTCGTTCAATTCGCATTCACCGTGTTCGAATTGATAGGGGGGGACAGACATTCAGAGTACACACACTCACACACACACACACAGACTCACACACACACATACACACACACAGACTCACACACACACATACACACACACAGACAGACACACTTTTTTTTCGCCCTGTGTTGATCTCATAAGTCTACTTTCATTTTTTGCAAAAATCGAAAGTAGGCTAATAAATGGAATAATCCCGGCAATAACAAAAACTCCTTCTACAGAGACCGTACAATATGCAGATGCCTCGCGCAAAGCACCCCGCCTCTGCACTTCCTATACATTTCCTTATTCAGGACATCCGCCCATATCTCCGCTCCATACAGCAGAACTGAATGGATGGCTGTCATCAGTAGTCTCCCCTTTCTAGGTTTTGACCCACCAACATTGGCTATGAGCCAACTCAGGGACGTTTCTCGTCTAGCAGCCTTACTTAAGAACCAACCAGCCTTATCTGCAGTCCGTCTAATTTGTTCTCCAAAATTCATTTTACTGTCGATCATGATGCCCAGATATTTTTCTGCTGGCCGCGTCTCTACTTGAATGTCTCCTACTTGTATACGGAGTATTGTCTGAATTCACTTCTTTGTTAGAATTACAATTTATGTCTTATTAAGTGCTAGAGACAGGCCATGTTCCTCCATTCACAATAAAAATAAAAAAATAATAACGTATGTCTATACCTTGTTATTCCCGTTTTTCAATGGGATCAGGGATGAAATGCGGTGAATGTCTACATGGTGGGTGGTTTTAACGGACAGATGCCTTTCCCGACGCTAACCACTAGAGAGTGGTTAACGAGATATAAAATGAAGAAAGATGAATTAAACTGGGCAAAGATGTGGAAGGATGCGGCCATGACCTATTAGAAGGTACACTCCCTGCATTCGCCTGAATCGAAAACGGGAAACTGCGGAAAACCACTTCAAGGTTAGCCGACAATGGAATTCGAACTCTATGTCTACCGAGCCCGCAGATAGCTTGTCCCGGTGGCCTAGTGCTGCGCGTTAGTGCGCGTAGTTACTGTTGTCGGTTATAAATCATTATAATGGGGCGAGTGGTCTCCGGAGAGGCCTGTTGCAGGTCTTTCAAATGAACGCCCATGCGCAAGCTACCATACATGATGAGAATGAAATGAATGATAAAGACGTCACAAACATTGATTCCCCGAGACTGGGGAATTAACCATCGGAAGGTAAAATTCAACGACCCGGTTGGTATCGATACCACGACCCTTCTGAGCAAAGGCCAGTGGGCAATCAAATTCGCCGCGAAGCCAGACTACTGTATATCGACATAAGTAGATCGCTGTGTGATCTGGAGGGGTGGGTGGAGCTAATTGTTTGTCCTGATTGCTAGGCTTTACAGTCAGGAATCTTTTTATTTATTTATTTATTTATTTATTTAAACCAAGTCTACTTGTTAATTGTCACTTTAACTCAGAGAGTCATATCGTGACATACAGACAATAAACACATAGATAACATAAATGTACAGTGTGGCGTTAGATAATTAAACCAAATGTCCATTCGGCATTTCATAGCTTCCTTGTTATTTCAAAACTTAATAATGTTTTGCAGTAGTTATCTTCATTCACAATATCACTGGGCAACTTTTCTGATGGAAACTGCACAAAGATCTTTCTTAATCATAAATGTAAACACAGTGTTCTTCATTTTTTGACAGTTCTCCATGGGAGACACCTCACAGAAAGAATTACTTTTATTTCCCTATCGAGCCCTTACTGACTGTAAGAGTCTGATAAGTTTTGTGGTAAGGAAAAAAAAAAACCATCAAACTCACAGGAAAAATCTACCGACAGCAATATGTGGCTGTACGGTAGTATCGTATAGGCTACCTAGTTAATACAGATAGGCTCTCCTAGGCTTTAACAAGATTTATAGCTTAGGAAGCCATCTCCTGTACTTGAATGCTTAATTTACATGCATCTTTGTTCTGAATCTCATCCGACGCTTTCTTATTCCACATTGCCCTGATGGTATTAAAATATTTTGCTAATTGACCTGCTTTCCCCCATTCCCTTTTTAGTAATTTAATTAAAGTGTGATACTCATTTTCATTTTCTATTCTGTTTAGATCTGCTTTGTCTACAAACTTTGCTCTTATCATTTTAATTTCCTTGCATTCCCTGATCAGGTGCGCCGCACCCATAACCTTCCCACAAAATAGGCAAATGTCCTCTTTTCCTACTTCTCTCAACGCTTTGTTCTTATACACCCCCATTAACCACCAAATTATCCCTCTCATTTCTCTTTTCATTAGGCATTGAGGCTTTATGCTCATAAAGTTCCTTATTTCGCAGAACTCCGTTAAGGTTCTTCTACTGGTGCACTCTTCCCTTAGCACCTGCAACTCTACGTCATTAACCCTTCTGCACACTTTTTTACACACCCTACCTTCCTCTCTTTGTAAGTCCCTATCCCATAGATAACCCATTCCTAATCTTTCCAGTACACTTCTTACCCCGTCCACCCAGTAGCCCTCTTGCTGATGCTTCATTTGGTGCAGGTAGGCTACCTTAAGCATTTCCCCCCCCCTCCACCTGCTTTTAAACGAATCCAAGACTTTATGACCCTTTTTATGATATGTTGTCTAATGCTTACATCCTCACACAACATTCTCGCTCCACAATTCGCCGTGCAACTGGGTAGCCCCAAAATTATCTTGGCGAACCTACTTACAATACTGTCCAGGGTTTTCGTTCCTTCCTCTAAACCCCATACTTCCACTCCATAGAGTGCTCTTGAAACGATGAGTGCGTTGAACACATTCTTATACACTTTGTAGTCAAGATTCGGTAACCTACGCTCTAACACTTTAACATTCGCCAATGCCGCTAGCCCTTTCGATTTTGCCCTTTTAATTTGTTCGGTCCATTTACCATTACTCGCCATTATCGTCCCTAGATACTCAAGTTTTTTCACCGTCTCTAACTGAGACCCATACATGACCCACTTTTCATTCTTAGCCAGTTTAACTCCCTTTTTTGCAGACCATAACTTTGGTCTTACTCGGGTTAATTTTTAAGTTCCAGTCCTCACAGTATCTCACAATCTCGTCAATACTATATTGCATATTATAGGGTGTTAGAGCAAGCAGAAGGATGTCATCAGCAAAAGCTAGGCCCGGGATATCATAATTGTCCAGGCAAGGGTTGGACCGTTGCTCAAAGCCCTTTGAATCAAAAATATCGTTGATAAATAGCAAAAAAAGGACCGGGGATAATTTGCATCCCTGTTTTAAACCTATATTAGACGTTATCTCTCCTACAATTACATCATCTTTAGTTTTAATTGCACATTTCACTTCGGAATACACATTCTCAATTGCTCGTATCATTTTATGTGACACCCCGATTTTTCCCAGCTTAGCCATGACAGCTCCCCTACTCACTGAATCAAACGCCTTCTCCAAATCAATAGCTGTGATATACAGCTTGCCTCTTTTCCTTCTTATGTACTTGTCCATCACCGTTTTAACCACCATTATATTGTCACTGGTTCTCATCCCTTTTCTGAACCCTGTCTGGAGTCTCGAGAACACCGAACAGCCCTCTGCCCATGCTATTAAACGCTTGGATAAGACCCCGGTGTACATTTTGCTCAAATTATCAAGCAAAGTTATGCCTCTATAGTTGCCTGGGTCTAGTTTGTCCCCACGCTTCTTATATATTGGACAAATTATCCCTTCCTGCCACGCCCTCGGAAATCTACCTCCTTCAAAGATTTTATTAAAGATTTTTACCAAGCTGTCCATCATGAACCTATTATTACTCAACTCTTGCCAAAATTCATTTGTTATCCCCGAAATAGCACCTGACTTCCCTCCTTTACTCTTTACTATTACTCCCTTAATTTCCTCTATCGATATGACTTGGTCCAGCATAGGCAGAACGACCTCCATCCCCCTCGGGACGCCAAACTCATCCCTCTTCCTCCAATTATCTTCAGCATTTAACAGATTCTCATAATATGCAATCCATACTTCATCACTAATAGAGCTCCCCCCACCACTTCTGCTCCCCCTACAGTAAGAATTTATCCTGCTCCACACTTTGCTACAGTCGTTAGCTTTAGAATCCTTATTTAGTGCTGTAGCTTCCTTACCCTGCCATTCATCTTTCATTTTGCTGAGCAGTTCCCTATATTCCTTCCTTAGACGACAAAATTCTACTCTCATCGTATCATCCCCTCCTCTCTTGTATAACTTCAGTGCCCTAATAACTTCGGTTTTCTTCCTTCTACAAGATTCATCGTACCATTCTTTAATTCTCCCTAATTTTCCTCTAGCCTTCACGCGCATTTTCCGCCCGGCCATCATAATTGCATTCTCAATCATACGTATTACCCCTTCAATTTCATCATTACTGATCATTAAACTTATCCCTACCTTTATCAGCTCAAAATTTTCTCCCTGGAAGTAGTTCTGGAACTCTCTGCAGTTTTCCTCCCTCCATCTGAATCTATTTACTTTTCTCTCTATAGCTTTAACTTGTGGGTTCCCTTTTGATTTTAATTTTGTCACCGCTCCCTGCATGTTGACGACAATTGGTAGGTGGTGTGATTCCCCCCATTCTTCAACAGTGAACCTCTTAATTAGGGCTAGTGCTCCTCTGGAACATATTGCTAAATCTATTACACTTCCTCCAGTCTCTGTTATATACGTCAGGTTACCTTCTTCATCCCCCACACAGACACCATTTAATATATATAGCTCTTCTGCACCACATAGTTCCAAAATCTTTTCTCCGTTCTTATTACATTCCTTGTCTTTGCTGTGCCTATCCCCACATACGGCCTCGGCAACCCCCTTGCTGTAAAGGGGCTTTCTGTCTGCAACCCTCGCATTGAAGTCCCCTAAAAGCACAATCTCTGCCTCTTCGTATATATTTTGAATTCTGTTTATTTCCATAGCTAACTCATCGAAAAAGCTTTCTCTTGCATACGGGGAATTCTCCGGAGGGTTGTAGACAAAGCCGAAACATACCATTCCTTTCCCCCTCCCCCTAATATCTGCTTTTACCCACACTACTTCTTCCAGTTCTGAACTAATAAATTCTGATAATTCCCTCACCTCTTCTTTAATTAAAACAACGATTCCCCCCGGAAACCTACCTGTACGAGCTTTCCTAATCTTAGGTTTTGTATATATATTGAAGCCATCTATTTTAACCTCGCAACCTACAGGGAGCCAACTCTCAACAAATCCTACAATCTGCATATCTTCTATTAGGGTCAAAACTACATCGTTCCTTCTCTTATTTAAAAAACCCTCTATATTTACGCTAGCAATATTCCAGTTTAGTTATTTTTTACCCCTACCCTCTTCGCTGGCGGTAGCTTTACTTCTAGTAACTCTAGCTTTCTCTAGCTCCAGTATGCTGCCACCTGGAGAAGAAATGACCTCCTTCTCCACATTAAACTGCTCTGTCAAGGTTTTCTTGCCCCATAGTTCTTTTAGACTAGTAACTCGTTGTTTGACAGTCTCACCTTTCTGCAAACCACGCACTTGTCCGGTGTTCCTGGCGCTGACGTTGGTCGTTCCTGCTCGCGCCACTTCCGTGTTGGACTTGGAGGTCGATGCTCTCTGTTGAATCACCGCACTTCCCTCTGAACCGCCAGCTGCTTCCACCTGGTTGCTAGGTCTGACTGTCTCCTGTTGTTGTTGCTTCTCCATATCCTGGAGTTGTGCCACTGTCCAAATCCGATCCCAGTTGTTGCCGCTAACCACCAGTCTATTGCCTTTTACATAAGCCTTGAGACCTGAGCTCCTTGCCTTCCTTAAATGAAACTGCAAGGTCCGTTGCTCGCTTGCCTCTTCTTTACTCATTTCTCTCCTTACCCATATCCTCTCCCCTTTCAGGTTCTTTGCGTTCGTCAGAATTCTGTGAGCCATCAGCGAAGAAACTAAAGACACTTTCACGGGCCTCGTGCCCCTTCCCCGGCCTATCCTGGTCACATTGTCAATCTATGCGACTCCAATGCTTATCCGCATGCCTTCACTAATCACTCGGAGCACCTTGGATGTTAGATCCTCGGTGCTTTCCTTGGCATCTTCCTTTATTCCGTAAATGAAGACGTTTTTCTTTCTCTCATCCAGCTTGGCCTTTCTTAATTCATTTACCTCCCCCTCTAATATCTTCACCTTTTCTCTTAGGTCTTTTATCTCTCTGCTATTCTCGGTCAGCCTTTCTGTCACTATTCCCATCTCTTCTCTTATACATGTCTTCATCTCCTTGAATTCCTTGCATTGCTCACGAAGAATGTCCCGGATCTGGTCATTTTGTGACACTTCCTTTACAATTTCCCTTATTTTTTCCATTTCTTGCCATCCCAGCTGACCAGGCTCTGGGTTTGACTCCACTCCTCCAATTAATAGTAGCGTCGCCACAACCAGCGCTACCATCCCCATCGCCAAAACCCCCATCTGTTCAGTGACGTTGCCCGCTATCACCTTCCCGACACCGAAATCGCACTTCACTCTAGCCTGCCAACGGCCGATGACCGCCCGGTACTGCTGAATAGCGATTCCCATTCTTCCTTACACTTCACTGCACGTCTATTCACCTTGCTTGCTTGGTTGAAACTGTGACAGTCAGGAATCGATTCCCGACTATGCCATTGCCTTTTCTTTTACCTTAGTAGATGTATGAATTGGTGTGCGCCCAATCTTGGGACCCCAGGGACACACAAATAGTGGGACGTGGGTTCTCTAGCTGAGTCCGGCATTGCTTCCACTTATTTATGCCGGGCTCCTCTCTGTCGTCTTCCTTTCGACCTTTCTTGGTCAACTATTGTTCTGTTCCGACTTCAACGGTATTAGGGTATCTGAAGGCCTAGGGTGTCTTTCACTTTTCCGCCTTGTCTCATCATTCCTGATCGTTCATTCTGCGAGGGACCAGACATCTTTTATTCTCTTATACTGTATCTGCTGCCTTGAGTCAGGCTGTGTGTAGCTCACCTCTTATGGTGCACCTTGGATATTGCTACTCCTCAAGGGCTCAAGGATGATGAGCTCGGGAGTGGGTGACCCTGAAGGGTTCCTGAGCTGAGTCCATTTTTCCCTTCTTCGACTGACTTCTGGACGAACCCTAATTTATTTCCTTTTCCTATCTGCCTTTCATGACTCTCCTTGTTTCTAAGTCCCTCAATCCTCATTCTTCGAGGGTTGAGAGCATTTCCTTTCCTCCTGTCCTTTATTTCCCTTATTCCTTTTCTTTTCTCATTTCTTCTTCAAGTTATTGATACGTCTGTAGTTAGTAATAATACTGTAGTTGTAGTTTCCATTTCATAATTTGAATGTTTTGAGTTCTGATATTGAAACTGGTTGGTTGGTTCCTTAGCTTAGGAGATGCGAGAACGCGGTCATAGAGCCCCGTGTACTTTGGGTGTGTGTAGGCTCTGTCTGATAACCGGTGTTTGTGATGGCTGTATTACTGTGTGTTATCTGTTTTAATTCAAGTAAGGACTTCAGACGATAATTTCAAGTACTTCCTACTTTCGCTACCAAATGCCACCGTACACGACACCTAGCTTGCGGACTTGGCTAGTAGATGACATCGCAGCCTGCACCTGGCGGCATCCGTTGGAACTAATATAGCGTTATCAATTCCAACCTACGAATTTTGGCTTCACGCAATTGTAGTTAGTGGAAGGTTCTTTTTCATGTCATAAATCAATGACATGAGACCGCCGGCTTTACATCCCATCTGAAGGAAGGCAAACTGAGGGAGTTTTAACGCTCTAAAAATCGCGAAGACTTCGGCCGGGTTTGAACCCGCGACCTTGCGCATAGAAGCTCAGCATGCTACCAGCTACGCCACCGAAGCCGCCAATATTGAAACTAACATTTTAATAAAATGTAACATACATTGTAATATTTTGTAATTTTGTTGACCAAACATCAATGCATCACTTCGAATATTTGCATAGATGTACTCATTTTTGAGCGTAACATTGATACAAATATTTCTTTACAAAGGCGTAATATTGTTATTATAATGACATAACAATCTTATTATATAATGCGCTAAGGCTAAGGTGTATGTTTCACAAAACTCAAGCTCCTAAACCAGAGGGAGTTAGTAGGTGTGGTTTGTGCCAAAATCTTCCAAATCGTCTCAATAGTACAGGAAAAATTTTGCATTTCTTGAAAAGTCAACGGAAATATATTTATTTGTTTATAAAGTGATTTTAAACAAATAAACAAAACGATAGCCCCTGGCATAACTGTGACGCGTAAAGCCTGCATAACACTAGAGCCAGGCGGGTAGTCTATACACATGGGGCGAAACGCAACCTAGTAAGCGAGAGTTCTCACACGGGTCCGCTAGTAATAATAATATTTAGAATGGACGAAAGGAGGTTGACTAGTGGAATTTACAGCATATTTGATGGCAGACCTGAAACCTCTGTTAAATGGTTCAAGGAGGTCAGAAAGGAACTGGAGAGAAAGGGTATGAAGATCGAAGACATCGCTAATAGAATCAAGTACTGGCAGGAGGTCTATAACTTTAAGAGCTTTCACGAAGAAAGCAAGCTGACCAGCGGTTGGACGGTGGAAAGGAAACACGCTGCCAGGGAAAGAATGCAACGATACTGCCTGGCAAAGAAGGCTTCTATGAATGTAAAAGTTGTATGACGTGGTCTCTAATGGACGTAAACGAAATAAATAAATAATAATAATATAAATCTATCAATATGTTGAAATGGAATCTGATCCCAGGAGATGGAAAGGGCCTGGACCAGAAGCGTGAGAGAAGGCACTGATCAATGGACTTAAGAAATACTGGGATAATGTCAAGGCTGGTAGAAGAACAAGATCTAGACACAAATGAAATTGATTTTAAACATGCAGTCCATAGACATTCAATTCAAATGTAACAAGTAGTTCCGTGAAGAACTATACAGCCTATTTTCATATATCGTACTTATGTTAATTGCCACTATCCACAACTTAGAGTTATGTACCATTAAAGGGCAATTATTGCGTAGGTTCATTATAAAAACTTTCACTTCGATCGCATGATTACGAAACAAGAAATAAAAACTTAATTTAAAATTCGCACAGCCGCCTTCTTGAGGTTATGTAAACAATTTAACTAAATTAGATACCAGTGCATTACAATGTGTATAAACATTTGCTGTACCAAGTTTCAAAGCGTTTGGATCATTAAATCGCGAGAAAAGTCTATTTAAAACTCTCATCTTCGCTTGGCCGCCATGTTTCGTTTTGTAGTTAACCGGTTTTTGAAAGTCTTATAGATGAACTTTCAGTAGTGCCCTTTATCTCCGTACAAAATTTCAGGGTGATACCGGTATTAGTTTCAGAGATATAGAATGCCGGTGAAATATTTCGCACAGCCGCCATCTTGAGGTTATGTTAACAATTGAACGAAGTTGGATGTCGGTGCATTACAATGTGTATAAATATATACTGTACCATGTTTCATAGCGTTTGGTTGGTTAAATCGCTAGAAACGTCTATTTAAAAGTCGCAACTTCGCTTGGCAGCCATGTTGGTTTTGTAGTTACCAGGTTTTCTATGGTCACATAGCTGAAATTCTAGTAGTTCCCTTTATCACCGTACAAAATTCCAGGGTGATATCCGTAATAGTTTCGGAGACATTGAATGCTGGTGAAATATTTCGCACAGCCGCCATGTTGGATTGGTGAGACGTAACAAAATTTGAAGGGCACGGTTGGGGTCGTCCGGAATAGAGCTATGTACTTGCCGAGTTTCATTGAAATCACTCCAGCCGTTTAGATTTTATTAGGGGGACACACACACACGAATCACACATGCACACACAGATAGACACACGGACAAAAGGTGATCTCATAAGCCTATTTTTTTCATAAATGAAGATAGTCAAAAAAAGAAGAAGAAATAATACTAATAACAAGACTTAAGAGAACTCCAAATCACTGAAGATATGCTCATGGATAAAACGGCCGAAACTATAACCAAGGACAAGAAACATTGGTTCCAATTCAAAGTCAAACCCCAGAGAAGGATCGAAATCTCTGATGAAGAAAGGAACGCAAGATCAAAAATAATGAGGATATACTGGGCTAGGAAAACACAGAAAATTAATAAAGTGATTGATTTAATGTACCTCAAAGTTGGGTGAAACAAATAAAAGAATAATAATAATATATAGCCTAAGCATGATTCGATGTTCTCAGTGTAGCATAATTATGAACCTTAATTGTTCATCCTAATAGGGAACATATTAAAATCAATCCATAATACAATGAGATACTAAAAACTAGTAATAGTCTGTAGTCACATCGAGGTGAAACTAATAGTGTTCTGTATTGTTTGCAGGATATGCTTGCAGTGCATTGGTACCATAGGCGATGCAAGCAGAGAAATATCGACCTTCCTGATAACTAAGTTATTTGGGCTGCATAAAACAATATTGTTAGGGGCAGCTGATTTTTGCAAAGGTTGCACTTCCTGGATCGGCTGAATATTTTGTGCAATAATCCTTTAGTGTACTCCACGGGTTATTAAAACGTCTACTGGCCTTGTATACTGACCATCCTTCTTCCTTCATCGACCTCAATGCTTCTTTAAGTGTTTTAGCTGTGTAGGAGCGATCCTCTTTATTCCGTTTTGGCGCCACTTTAGCGTCCAACCTAAGAAAAACGTACTTATTGCTAAGCTCACACACCTTGCATGCGAAACACTACATGCATGTAAGTTTTGTATGCGAATGGTCTGCATCTTATCTCTGACTGGTGTTAAAGTGAAACTTATACAATGAAACAGCTGTTTATAAGAAATTAAAATCTTCACCACAGATTTCACTGGATGTGGATCACTTATTGAAATGTCAACTCTCTGTTAATATATTTGTAAACCTCACTGAGTTGGTCAAAGATAGAAGGCAAGGGCTCCCTGGATTCCTGGTTTCTACTGCCATCTGTTGGTAAAAATTTAGAACTTTCGGAATTGAACCTACGTAATGATAGGAGAAATACGCTTTATTACGGTATTGCTTGATATCACAGAGTAACTTGACTTTACCCTACTCAGTTATGGGTTTATGTGTTCTATCTCTGTGTGTATTTTGGGTTACTAGGAAGTAATCAGAGCCTCGCATGTAATCTGCTTGGTGAATTCCTGAGAGACGCTAATCTCTGTAGCCAAGTAAACAATATGAGCTCCTACCTGCAGTTGGCGTGTAGGTGTCTGTGAACTCGCTGGCCGTCACCAGGCTGTTGAGCACGACAAGTAGAGACACCGCAACGATTGACTGCATGGCTTCTGTAACAGTCAGAAATGTTATGTTACTATAGTACTTACTTCTAGCACAATAACTGGCTGCACATAAGCTTAAATTTATCCATTTGCACTGATGTGCGGCAAAAATAGTGATTCCACTCCACCTGAGAAAGATTTGCATTATCATAATCAGTTTATTGTTCCAACAAACTAGGTACAATTTATGAACCTCTTTCACTTTTGTCTAACCAAACCCACTTTGTCTTTGAAGACGGTCTTGACATCGTCCTCCATCCCAATGTGTTCTTTTATTACATCTAAGCACTTTCTTCTAGGTCTTCCTCTCGGTCTTCGAGTAACTTATACCTCCGTCCACTTTCTCGCCACTCTTCCATTCTCATAAGGTGTCCAAACCATTTCATCCTTTATTTGGCAATTCTTTTCGCAAATGGGTTCTTCTATTTCAACTTGCGTTCTTATGATTTAGTTCCTTAATTTACCTCTTTTCGCCTTCCTTACCATACTGCGGACAAACTTCATTTCCATCGCTTGAAGACGGCTTTCTTCCCTCTTGCGTATTGTGCATATTACAAGGTTGGACGTGGTTATTGGAAGGAAATTGCTTTATAGAGGGTCTTTTTTGCATTCCATAACAAGTTTCGCACTTGATTGGAAAAAAGTAATACTTTTAAAGTTTTGCATGTGATTAAATTATTTCATATATTATTTGCACAGAATACAACGGGGGTTAAAAGGATGACATATTTCACTCCTCAAGCTAACATCATCTGGTCTGTAAATTGGCGTTGAAGGGCAAAAATATGTTATTGAACAAAATATACAAGACAAAATGCTAACCATTGTGCCACGGTGGGTGAGTGGATAACGTGTCGTTCTACTAACCCGAAGATTGCAGGTTCGCTCCTGGCCGTGGTAAGTGATTTTTGAAAGGCGGCAAAAATACGACACTCATGTCATACGATGCTGGCATGTCAAAGAACCCATTTGAATTCAGTAGGCCGTGTTCATAATGGCAAAATTAATCTCGGGAGTTTCCGCCAACACAAAGTTCCTCATTTCTCTACTAGAAAGCGCTATAGTGTTCAAGGAGCTTAGATATCTAACCTCCTTGACATTCATAGTGATTCAAGGAACAACGAAATTTGACATGCAAGCTACCCTCTGGGTGTCAAATTATAAACTTTGCACCCGGCAGCCGAGGCCATACGATATTATATTATTATTATTATTATTATTATTATTATTATTATTGTGGGTTTTGGTAGGACAGGAATTAACCGTATTGTCCTGTATCTGATGATGCTCCCTTGATGAGTTATACATGTCTTCCTTTTAACACCCCCACCCTGAACCCCAAACCCCTTAAATTCTGTGGAAATAATATTTAATCGAGTGAATATTTTTTAGGTGGAAACACATTATCCCAATTTAATTGGACATTTTGTTTGTGTTGACCGACTTAACATAAAGGAATCAATTTTTAAACACTGATTGTTGTTGTTGATTTTTAGGGGCTGTGATATCGTGGTCATGTAGCCCCGTTTACTTGGGGTGAGTGGAATTTGTTTGATAACCTGTGTTATTGTGTTTGCTGTATTAGTGTGTGATTTGTAAACTGGGGATGGGATGGGGAAGGACACGGCCGTGGCCTTAAGTTAGGAAACATCATAGAATTTGCTTGGTGTACAAGTGGGGAAACCACTATTAACCACTTCCAAAATGGCTGAGGTGGGAATCGAACCCTCATCTTCTCAGTTTTGCACACGAGGCTGAGTGTAACTCGTTCCAGCCCTCACACCAGAATTAAAATTTCTTGGCAGGGCCAGGAATCGAAACAGGACCTCCGGGGTGACAGCCAAGAGCGCTAGATGCTACATCATTCCGTAAAAACACAAAATTAAAAAGAGATTTTCATCATATTCCCCAAAACATTCAGTCACAGCTAACCTTAAAATGTGAGGAAATACTAACCATCATATTACACCGCTAACCATTATATGCAATTATTGTCATCAGAGAAATTACGTTTAAAATACAGGTTTTACATATTACATTGCTAAATATCGTGCGTATCAATTACGGTTCATTACTTTAGCCAGACAGTGGATCGCTGCAGTAACATGAGCAGTCTGCTGACAGGGGCGCTAATTCTATTACAGTATAACAAGATTTCAAAAAATCCCCGTGGCTATGTCGTTACACCCAATTGGGCTGTGATTGATTTTATTTGACCGGCAGCGATAGAAAAATGCGTCCACTCTTATGCATGGTGCTTGCCACAGTATTCCATGCGCTATGTTAAGTTATGTTTTTTTGGAAACTCGCCTCCCCCTAAACTGTGATTCCCGTACCAAGCGTCCAGGGTGTCAAACCCGGCCTAGTCTAAAATCTAGAAAGGATTACTGTTATTATAAATTAATTTTATGGTTCTTGGTGCATCTTGATCATCAGCTTTTGTACACTGCCGGCTAAAACAAAACGTGATACAGTACTTAGGAAAATGTATGTTTCAGAAAACGGTCTTATAGTTTCGTTCATTATAATGATTTTCTTTTAAACCTTGGGGCAAAGATCATGTTTTGTACATTTAGGAACAATAATACGAAAATGTAGGGTTTATAAAGAGTTGGATTTGGAATTTTATGGCGGTATATCCATTAATTTTACAGCTTCGCGGCTTCGCTATTATTAGGATGTGAGAATGGCGGTTTGTTGTGGCATTGTTGAGCTCTCATCTAATGACTTGTTATTCAGTACTTCCTAGAGCATCGAGAAATTTGGTTGCAGCGAAGGCGAGTGAAGACCGAATGTGCAAGGATGTGTTGTGACGTTTTCGATTTTGGTTTAAACACAAAATATTGGAAGTTAAGTAGCGACGTCTGTTCATGAAAATTTGTCAAAAATCAAAGAACTTCAGAAAGTAAACTTATTAGTGGAAAATGGTCTTTCCATTAAAATAAAGTTGATGTTTATTATCCTTGCATTTTAGTTTCGAAATAATGTAAGTAAATATTATTTTGTGTTCATTCTTTGAAAATTCAACATCATAAACGTGTGTTGGCGTAGTTGGTAGCATTCTGAGCTTCTATGCCCAAGTTCGCGGGTTCAAACCTGGCCGAAGTCGACGGAATTTTTAAGAGCATTAAGAATCCTTCTGAGGGGAAGTAAAGCCGGCGGTCCCATGTCATAGATTTATGGCATGGAAAAGAACCTACCACTAACTACACTTGTGTGAAGCCAAAATTTGTAGGTTAGATTTGATTAAGTTCCAACGTTCGCCACTGGGCGCTGATTGCGATGGCATCTAGTAGTAGCGAAGTTCACAGCTAGGTGTCGTGGACGGTAGCATTTGGTAGCGAAAGTAGGAATCACTTGAAATTATTATCTGCTGTTATCTGAATTAAAAACAGATAACACACACTAATACAGTCATCATAATTAACATCGGTTGTCAAACAAATTCTACACACACCCAAAGTACACGGGGCTACATTACCGCGTTGTCGCAGCCCCTACACTAAGGAACCAACCAACAATAAACGTGAGTGTAGATTGGAATAGTTGAAAATGCAACTTAAAGCCAGATTATTCCGATGTGCAGTGGATTAGACGAACACGCTGTCATAACATTTCTGAGGTGGCAGTGATCTATAAAATTAGTTCACCATTAAAATCGTTCAAATCAAAAACACATCAGAAAGTTTGTTTTGCTCTTCAGAGTTCAAATTCAGTGCTACGATTTATCCTTAAGTTATACATTTGGAAGAGTCCATTGTGCATTCGATAGCCATGGAGAGCGCCATGTGACATTACATTAATCTTTGGAGGAAAGGCTCCATACGTTCACTATGCTACTTTCATTCGAGTAGGGAAGTCAGCGGAAGGAGAGCCGAAGCAAGGAATCCCAGGGCGAGATATAACTGAATACACAGAAAAATGAATACCAATTACTCTTAGCAGCATTATAGATTGGAATGCAGCTTTATTTACAAGGGAAATATCAGGTAAGACAGGTCGAAACCTATCTTGAAACTTTGTGCACGCAACCGTTGTACTATAAAAGGATAATGTGCGGAAAATCAGCCCACAGATTGATCAGCAGGGCTCCGGATTCGTAACTGACATCCTGGTGCGCAGGCATGACGGCTGGCGGAGCTGGACATCCCTGGCACTTGGAGTAGTCGCGTGGCGGGGCGTATATACTGACTGGAGCGTGCGGCTGCTTCCCACCGGCTATGCGTGCCTCAGCTGTCAGGGCAGTCCATTCCAACATGTACGGTTGGATTGTATAAGCCTTGCAATACATGTCACAATGCTGTGAATGAAAACACGGATGCAGTGCATTGAGCAGAGAAAGTGCTGGTCAGACTGATAAGCTATTGTTTTCTTGCTGGCCGTGAACTTGAAAACTGTAACAGAATACAGTTGTGAGTCAAGGCCATTTCCAAGGCTTAACCGTGCAGTGCTCGCTCAGTATTTTACATCGTAGAAGGTCGCGTGGCGTCTGGGAGACGCCATTTCGTTTCAGAGGCATTTTTGTTATACCAAGTTGTGATTAACGATTTAAATTAATTTCAGGACATTTTGAAAAAATACTTAATCTTTTATATTGATATAAAAGCAACTAACGAAGCACATTTATAATTTATTGAATAAGATATGAATATAATACCATCAAAGAATAATTCCCAGCATTCTTTAGGAGTCTTAGCTAGCTTCGCAACACCTTTCACACCAGGTAAATGTGTGACGATATTTTGTCGAAGGGTTCGAACATTTCTAGGAGGATTAGCCGTACGTCACTTAGAAACTGTATATTGCCCTACGAAACAATCACTATAACTTTCATTTTCCCCTGGTTCATCACTGCTGTCTACGTCTTGATCCGTGTCAGTACTTTCACTCCTGGATTCTAGAATATCTTCCTCCTTATCACTGTACAATGCACCTTCATCATCATCTTCAGAATCATCTTCCTCAAGCAAACTCTGCACAATCATTCTATCATCAAGACGATTGAGGATACCGGTATATCTCCTCTCCTTTCCATTCATTTTCAGCCCCTAAAACGTGAAAAAACGTGAAAATAAAACGTTTCAGCAAGAAGCCATGCAATATAAGACACCATGAAGAATAATTACGGTAAAAATTTAGAAGAGAATACTTCAGAACGAGTACTTACTTTATCGCAGCGAAGGTCGCTTGGCGTCTGTCAGACTCCGTGCACACACTCGTGTAACAATGACTCACCACCACACGCGCTAGACCAACACTGGCGCGCTGACGCATAATTACGTTGGTTATGAATAGTTACTTGAAAGGTAGATGGAATTTCCGGTCAGTGGCCTTGGAAGTTTCCTTTCAATTACAAAAATAAACTAGTGTGGAGTCTGTCAGACGCCGCGCGAGCACTGCAGGGTTAAATACTGTAAAACGTGTTTGACAGGCAGATTGACGACTGTATAAGACTAGAAGTAGTATGATTTGAACATGTGTTGAATAAATAGGTTTATGTTCGAACCTGACTATTATGTCAGACAACTGTACTGTAATGAGGCTCATTATAACACTATTTTTCATTATGAAACAGTTTCTCCCACCAATCAGAGCTCAAGAAACAGTTGTTTGACCAATTAGATAATTAGATAATTAGATGCGCTGAGTTCCACGGCCTTCTAATTTAAATTTCTCTGCCAGGCCTAGTGTCATAGTAGGGTAATCGAGGAGGCCATGGTCAAATACAAGGCATTCTCTGCGTCTCATGCGCTCTGTTCAGTACATAAAACTGGAAAAATCTCGACAGATATTTATGAATATTTATGTTCGAACATAAAATAGTTATAATAATTATCGTCGAACATTAACAGTCGTATGCAACTCGCCTATAATGGTAATTAAGACACTCGTATGGAAATTAAAACTCGCTTACGCTCGTTTTTAAACATACTCGTGTCTTAATTATTGCCATTATAGGCTCGTTGCATAATGTACAGAGGGATTGCTATAGAAAAGACATGATGAAAATAATGACAAAGCTCCTTACGAAGAGGATCACAGAAGAAGTAGACCATAAACTCCCAGATGAACAGTTTGGATTTCGTAAAGGAAAGGTAAGGCCTTTCATGCCATTACCAACTTACTCAATGACATTGAAGAAACACTACGACACCCTGGTGGAAAATTTCATGTTGTTTTTGTTGATTATGCAAAAGCTTTTGACATGTTAAGCAGGCCTTTAATACTCGCAAAACTGGAATCCATAGTGGGTGAGGGTAATAAACTAACGAACCTGATAAGTAACATTCTGACGACAAACTTCATACAAATAGATGACAGTGTCTCAACCTCGAATTTGATAATGCAAACCAATGGAGTACTTCAAGGAGACCCACTTAGCCCCCTCCTGTTCAACATAGCGACATATGATGTGGTGATGGCAACTAGGCAAGGAACAGCAAATCTCACAATATTATTATACGCAGATGATATGGTCATTGGCTCGAGATCCATTACTGAAGTTCAAAAAGCCTTAGACAATCTAGATAGGTGGGCAAAGGACAACAAGATGAAAATAAACACAGAGAAAACAGTGAAAATGACGTTTCGGAAAGGAGGCAGAGAGGCTTCAGGAGACAGGATTTACCTAGGAACGACTCCCCTTAAGTCAGTCAATACATTTAAATATCTAGGATTGACAATGCAAACAACAGCAAGAGCCTACAGAGTCCACATAAAATCTCGAGCAATAGCCGCTACCAAAGCCATATATGACATCAAAACAATCACGAAGCTCTCTTTGGGAACTGCTATGACATTATTCGACGCGAAAATAACGCCAATCGCCACATATGGACTTGAAATCATATGGGAGAAATTATCCCTGGCAGATTTGAGGACGCTTGAAGCAGTCAAATCGCGCTTCCTGAAGGCTACCCTGGGGATATCGAAATATACAAAATCAAGATTAGCATATGAACTCGCCAGGGAGACCTTCTTCATTGAGGACCTCCGGATGAAGAGAGGGCTACCATCCACAGACGCCTGGAAAAAACTAATGCAGGAAAGAATACAGAAAAGGGACGAAATCTGGTTCGAGTTTTACACCACGGAGGCCATGATGACTAGGACATGGATGAACACAAATCAAGACTTGCGACACTTTGTCAATTCGATGGCGGTACATGGGTATCACCATAAACTGTGTAATACCGAGTACTTTCATGACCCTGATGAATCCTGCGTATGTAAATTATGCGGGGTACAATGTAGTAGATACCACGTAATTTCTTGTGCAAATCGGGGATCATCCATTGTAAAATTTTGTGAATGACAGTTTGTTTTCATCAATATGCACAATTTGTGCGATTTATCTTTAATAATAAATGCTAGCAAATACTAGGAACATTATGCATGCTTTGAAAAGATGTTATTATTGGGGCTCATAGAGAGTGCTATAACATTTACAAGTCATGTCAGAGCAGATGACTTATATACAGTACGTAATGAAACGTTGGCTTATTTGTACAAAAGAATAGGCTAAATAATATTATGCAAGTCAGACTAGTAATGTTTGGTTGTACTTGAAAAAGCGCATAATAATTGTGTTATTGAAATACAGATGAGAGTTGATGTAAATGATACCTTAACCTGAACAATAGTTTAGTGGTCATGTTTAAGACTAATGGAACTATGTTGTTATAACGCGGAATAATGTTATTGGATTGTGCTGTAATCACACGAAGTAATGTTATGGAACTATGTTGTTATCACGCGGAGTGATAACCGATGTCGGCGGACGAGTATATTACGTGGAGTTCATAATCAAGCTATTTAAATTAACGCATTGAGGGATAAATACGACTGTAGTTAAACAGAACCGTTGATTGTAGAATTTGCGCATAAATTGAACCTCATAATAAATTACATTTAAATAGAAATTAAATCTTATTAATCCTAATGAGTTAAATATTTTAGTTAGCTAATAATAACTCCCATTTAAATTGATCTATTTTTACAACACATTTGCTACTTAAAAGTGAGACTTAACTCGATATGAGACGACCATATGTTAATGGCGAGACACGTTATTTACATGATCAGCTGGTCAGAAAATGATGTTATTATGTTGACTGTTAACTACGATGAGATTGTTATATATTTATACATTCATGCAAATATTTAGTCTTTATGTGCAGCTTAGGCTAATTTTCAGATGACATGCAATTTAGGATTTATATCAGGACTGATTTAGATTTTTCAATTAGTGGTTTTAAATGTCAGAGATGGTACCAACCTAACCTAGTTATTTTTCACGTTTATGCCTGAAATGACTACAATGTTTGTATACTGAGTTTTCAGTTTCTATCACTATGCAGGTCAGGTGGCAAAAGCTATTTGGTACATCATATAGAAGATCCATTTAATGGGTCGAAGAATTTTGAAATGCAAAGATGTTATATACTTAACGGAACTATTTGTCGTTTCATGAAATCGTTCTATGCTTATAAGTTATTAGTATCTACGTAACCAATGGTCGAAAACCTCAAAAATAGTCCACTTTACAAATACACACGAAACTCTTGGTAAATATCTATCTTTATTTGTAGCATGTATTGTCTAAATGTAATCAAATAAGCGCGTGTACACGTTACATAGATCAACATTAGATTAATGCAAAGTTGTGAGGATTGCTTAGTTCTAATAATCATTTTGTGTTACTACCGATAAAAATGATTACCAATGAATGCATTAAGAAATAATCGCTATAACTGGATTGTATTCGTGTTTGTTTACGAAAGTAATATATTACACTGAAGTTTGGAATATTGTGCCTAAAATGCATTCGGTGGTGTTTTTGTGAAAGACTGACGTAACTTCTTGTTTACAATATTTTTCATTTAAATACTCTGCTGCACATGGCGAACAACCACCGTAATAAAAGAGAAAGTTATTCATGGTTTTATATGGACACAAACAGTGAGGTGAAAATATAACAAAATATTCCTTTACAACATTGTGTGGTGGCTTCGGTGGCGTAGTCGGTAGCATGCTGAGCTTCTATGCCCAAGATAGCGGGTTCAAACCCGGCCGAAGCCGTCGGATTTTTTAAGAGTGTTAAAAGTCCCACAGTATGCCCTCCTTCGGAGGAGAAGTAAAGCCGGAGGTCCCATGTCATAGATGTATGGCATGTTAAAGAACCTTCCACTAATTGCACCTGTGTGAAGCTAAATTGGATAGGTTATGAATGTAAACAACGCTCTTAGGTTTCTACGTTCGTTGCCGAGAGCCGACTGCGGTAGCGTCTAGTAGCTGCGTTCTGAACTTGGCCTAGTAGTCATTGACGGTGGCGCTTGGCGGCAAAAGTAGGAACTATTTGAAAAATTCTAAGTTGCAGTACTTAAATTAAAAAACAGATAACACACACTAATACAGTCATCACAATTAACACCGGTTATCAGACAGATTCTACACACACCCAAAGTGCACGGGGCTACATGACCGCGTTGTCGCAGCCCCTAAACTTAAGAACCAACCAACCAACCCACATTGTGTACAAGATGAGGAGAATTTATTTCAGCATGGAGAAGGGGTGGATCCAGAGATTGGTTAAAATGGGACTACATGTGTGGGTTGGCCTCACGAGGCTGAGTATACCTCATTTCAACCCTCAGACCTAAATTGCATTTCTTGGCAGAGCCGGGAATCGGACCTGGGCCTCCACGGTGACAGTCAAGAGTGTTAGCCACTACGCAACGAGGCGGACAGAATACATTACAGGGCATATCTTAGACAGAGCCCTTCATGCACGGCCTGATTATGGACGGGAACAATTTCACACTTTTTATACACTCGGAATTACTTTATCTGTTTTGCATTGGGGAGATGTAGGCAGAAAACAAACAAATTATACAAAAAGGAATATCGATGATGTTTAAAGTACCGGTACATACATTGGAGAACATAATCCAAAACCTTTGTTTCAAAATTCGATCTACAAATGCCATTTAAAAAAGTTATAATCTGTTGGGCTGCAAATGAGTCAGAAACCTTTATGAAACTTTACATTGACATTTCTGAGTTAAACATTTTTAGCACTTTACGTACACTTTTCTCAAAATGTACCGAATGAATATTAACAAAATTTTACACATTTGTACTCCTAACTAGTGTGAAGATTTCGATGGATCGGAATTTTAATATGATGCTTTAAAAAATTGTGCTCGAAAATGTACATTTTCTCTCTTGGAAAAAAATTCTTTAATTTCAAAATTTCATGTAAAATGAGTGAAATCTTTATTAAAAAATTGCTGAATATAAATGTTTTGTTACTAACACAGATTAATTCTGGGGATGAAAATTGGCACTCCATACCCAAATGTAGGAGAAAAGTGTACCGAAAAACAACGGTGTACACATAAACGTAAATGATGATAACTAGCTTATTAGTTAATAATAAACATTCTCCAAAACTACCAAATAATGCCTCAAGGGATTTTTAATACTTGTACCAAATTGCAGTGAGATATGGTAAGAATTGTAGGAGTTACAAGTAAGTGAATTTCGTACTGTAAAACTGCCTGCGTCTCCCCCTCTAAAATTTGTTGCTTGAGATATTCATAGCGAAAAATGTTCTATAATGAAACTGTCTTAAAATATGCTGTCTCTTTCATGTAAGCCCCAGGGGGTTGGTGAGCTATTAATTATCATCTAGCTTGTTGACAGCTAGGAATAGCCACCAGCTCATATGAGACATCCAATAACCACCAGCCAGACTCCTCTATTGTTCACACAGAACAATGGTTCGTCTTTAAGGTTAATACAGCCACAGAGACTTAATGACCTCGAGTTAATGAAATGTGGCCAGAGACTTTCACACCATCCAATACGTTTGTTGTAAGTAGATTACACTAGACAACAAATTTAACATTTGTTTTTTACAAAGGCAAAAATAGTATGATTTATATGGATTTGAATGTGCTGAAGTTGAAAACAACAGTTACAAATCTAGATTAGCTCAGGTCATTGAAACTTTTATGTCCTTCACTTATTAAAATGGGACACATATTGTTGGGGTTATTGGCATATCTGCGGGGCATTATAACAGAAGTTCTGATTCCACACAGTAACTCAAAAACTCACGTAAATGTCACAATACAAAAATTAGCAGTTTTGATTCCATTCAGCAACGCAGAATCTTGTGCCATAATACACAATGGATCACTACGAAGACAATCAATCTTAGACGGTGTAAGCTAGAAACAAAACACAGCAGTCATTGGCATTCCTGAAATAAGAAAAGAACGACAGCTAAAACAGAAATAAGGACGCAACAAACTTCATATAGCACAAAAACGGGAGGTAAAAAAACGTAAATTATTGTCATTTTCGAATTCAGCGTACCAAAATCTATAAATATTGAGTTGTATTTATTTATTTATTTATTTATTTATCTATCGTATGGCTTTTAGTGCCGGGAGTGTCCGAGGACATATTCGGCTCGCCTGAGTCTGTAGCTGCTTCCAGCGGACACCCTAAAGGGTGAGCTACAAGTTCCGTTCAATTTCAAGTAGTTCCACCTTTCGCCACCAGATATCAATGATACCTAGTGATGAACGTTGGAACTTTGATAGAGCGTTCTGGCGAAATCCAACCTAATAATTTTGCTTTACACAAGTTTAGTCTGTGAAAGGATCTTTTACATGCCATAAATCTATGACAAGGGACCGCCGGCTTTACTTCCCCTCCGAAGGAAGGCATACTGAAGGATTTTAACGCTCTTAAAAATCCGACGACTTTGGCTGGGTAAATATGTAAATATTTCATTGTTGAACAGTGTTATCCTTCCTTTTTTCATAAAAACTAAGGAAGGCTAATATTACAATTCTGTTTAGGATACCTGCTTTATTAGCAGAATAGATTCATGATCAAACGAGTCTCCTAGCATTTAAGGGGGCAATTCGCCGTATAGGCTGTCAATAGCAAGACCTATAGTAAAGCCGTCATTACTTCCGACTTGACGTTTCAGTGTTACCCTAGAGTTAGCTAGCGGTCAGAAGGAAAATCACTTTAACTAGACAATTACAGGCAGCCATTTAAATCGATATATCACGACAAATCGAGTTTCGTTCCCGATGTCGCGATTTAGTGAACGAAACTCTAGCCTAGCACTGAAACGTCAAGTCGGAAGTTATGATGGCTTTACTTATATGTGTAAAAAAGAAACCCTCGTGGCACAACATCCCATTAAGAGCCTGGGCCTACCAAGTGACTGCTACGTAGTCATTTGACCTGCAGATTGCGGTTTTCGTGATTAGGCCACTGTTTCACTCTCACTGTCAGACAGCTACTCAATTGCCGTCATGACTCTGAGTTCCAGTGCTCACGTCAGTTTCTAAAATCCCTAATGAAGTCAGGAATTGAACCCGGGACCTCCAGATGAGAGGCAGGCACGCTACCCCAACACCATGGGGACAGCTAATATGTATTATACTCTAGAAATAATCCACGGTCATTTTATCCTTGCTTCACCCTTTTGATTTTCAACCTACTCTCCTCATTCAAGTTTGACGGGGGAGCGGTATGAAGTCATGCCACTGGAATAAAAATCTCTGGTTCTTGCGAGTATGGCAAATAACTAGTGTTATGTTAACGGGCAACACATACCGAGCAATGTTGGTATTGTCTGCGCGCCAGGAGAAGTCAGCTCCGCACTCTGTGACAGGGAGCAGGGGTTTGGTTGTACGCATGCGCGGTCTGTCTATTCCTGGCCTAAATATATCAACAGTCAGTTACTGCTACCTACACATTTTGCTTGTTGTTAATTCAGATTTAAGTATGTAGTCTGTCACTGAAGGCCCTTTTCCACTTTTCCCTTTGCAGAGTACAGAGTTCAAATAAATAAATAAGTAAATAAATAAATAAATAAATAAATAAATAATAAATAAATAAATAAATAAAATAAATAAATAAATAAATAAATACATAAATGAATGAATGAACGAATGAATGAATAAATAAGTAAATAAATGAAAGAATGAACAAATGAATGAATAAATAAGTAAATAAATGAAGGAATGAACAAATGAATGAATAAATAAGTAAATAAATAAATGAACAAATGAATGAATAAATAAGTAAATAAATGAAGGAATGAACAAATGAATGAATAAATAAGTAAATAAATGAAGGAATGAACAAATGAATGAATAAATAAGTAAATAAATGAATGAATGAACAAATGAATGAATAAATAAATAAATAATGAAATAAATAAATAAATAAACAAATGAATGAATAAATAATTTAATACATGAATGAATGAACACATGAATGAATAAATAAGTAAATGAATGAACAAATGAATGAATAAATAAATAAATGAATAAATAAATAAATAAATGAACAAATGAATGAATAAATAAATAATGAAATAAAAATAAAAAAGAACGAAGATTGTAGTTTAACGTGACCGTTAATCTCACGATCATGAGCCACGAGACCTCCTTGTTACGTGGAATCCGAACTATTTCACTTCGAAAATTTGACATGCATTGATCGGGAATCCAACACTTGGTGAAAGGCAGACAGCTTGATCGTTGAGAAAGAAAGAAAGAAAGAAAGAAAGAAAGAAGTGAAGTTGGTAGTGACCGACTTGATGTTTTATGAATACATGGTATGCAATGCACGGTAAGGTATCAGCAGTTGAAACCCAGCTGACCTCAGCAGGCACGCAGACAATAATTCCAATCCACTTTTGAGTCTGTATCGTTCCGTAAGAGCACGCAAGCAGATGGCATCGAAAGTATTCCGGAGCTGAGAACTTTATCACAGATAAAACTCGCAGCCACAGAAGAGAAAAGGTAGGGAATGGAGGAGAAAATCAAATAACGAAAGTAAAGTGTAGCGGAGTACGACCAACAGAAGGGTCTGATAAACCCGTTCACTTTGAAAACGAATATGCTGAGTAGATACAGAATTACAGAAATATAGCAAGGTTGTGAGTTCATTACGAGCATCCTAATATGTTTTGGGAAGCGAAAGTCATGTACGAGGTAATGCAATTTTACCATTCTGTTATTCAGCATACTATCACCGAAGCTCGTGTTCCAATCTTGTCTTACCATCTTTCCAACTCTCAGCACATACTTTAAGAATCGCAACTTGACATTCGCTATTCTTTCGAGATTGCTGAATGTAAGGTGATTCCATACTATTTCTAGACCATAAGTCACAATAGGTGAGATGGTGGTATGGAATAGCGTCAAGGCTGTAGCTCGAGATAGGGCTGTATGGCTCTAATTATAATAAGAAACAAAAATATACATAATTCAAAAAGGAATACGTTTTTTTTTTCAGTCACAGAACACTTGAAAACTTAAATTTTCATCACTAATCAACTCTCCATTATAAAACGAATATTGCGACCAGCAGTCACCACATCAACAGCTAATACTGTATACATCGCAGACTTTCAAACAATACCTTTCTCGAAGCATTAAACACTCGTAATTTTTCAGCATATAAAAATATCTCTGTGATATTTATTGTTGTTTTAATAGGCTGAACAGCGAGGTAATCTACCCCCTAATACCTATGTGAAAGTAGGAAATTAGGTTCGCTTCTGGGCGTGGTAAGTGATTTTTGATAGGCGGCAAAAATACGACACGCATGTCATACGATGTTGGCATGCTAAAGAACCCATTTGAATTCAGCAGGCCGTGTTCATAATGGCAAAATTAATCTCGGGAGTTTCCTCCAACACAAAGTTCCTCATTTCTCTACTAGAAAGCGCTATAGTGTTCAAGGAGGTTAGATATCTAACCACCTTGACTTTCATAGTGATTCAAGTAACAACAACATTCGACATGCAAATTACAAAGCTTGCACCCGGAACCCGTGGCCATACGATATTATTATTATTATTATTATTAGATTCATTACAGAGAACGGATTGTCGTGTTTCGTCAGTAATTGAGAGAGACCTAACAGAGAGACGTGACTAATCACCCGTTTTTCTTGGCTTTGTTGACGGAGGCGCTGCTACTTTGTTCAGAGACCTACTCAGATGTCCCCATGAGGCTGAGTGCACCATGTTGCAACCCTCATGTCAGTTTCTAAAATCATGGATGGAGCCAGAAATAGAACCCCGCGACTCCAAGGTGAGAAGTAGGCGTCCTACCCCTACACTACGGGGTCAGTGGTATAAAACTATATTCATGCAGAATTTCAGCTTAATCGGTTGACCAGTTTTGGAGTAAAAAAGTAACAGACAGACACCACATTTTTTAAACAAGTAGTTCCGTGACGCACTAAAGAGCCTACGTTTCTTAAAATTTAAGTTTCTTGCCAATTTATATAGACCTATCTAGAATAATGACGAAATCAAGTTGGTAATACTAACATTTCTAAGAACTGCAGTTTGAAATACACCTGAAATAGTGTAGCCTAATAGAGTAACTTACTACAGTTGGCAGCCCTGGTGACTCTGAATATATTCTTAATTCCATCTCTTAAGGTATAGAAAGCACATACAAAATTTGGTTGAAGTCTAATGGATAGTAATGACGTTACATGCTGTTTGATATTGGATTTATCAGTGAGAGTAAAATCATGTTGGGAACAATGTCATGTATGTGATGCTCAGAATTAATCTGAAATATTACGATCTATTATAGTGCCAATTTTGGATAAAATTCAATTGTTGGTATAGAAGTTACATGTAATTAAAAATTGAAACTATCAGAAAGCTTAGATTCATGTTGGCCGCATTGAGGTAATTAGTTACTCTCAATTAATCTAGAATGTCAGGCACTATACGTGTGCAAAGTATAGAGTTGATGGCTTGCATACTTTATGATATATTGGTGGATTAGAGAAATAGAGAGAGAGCATTTATTAACAGTTGGCAGCCCTGCTGGTTCATACGAATACACATAGTCATAACTGTTATGGTACAAAAAGAACAAACGAAATTTGGTTGAAATCCATTTGTTAGTATGTAAGTTATATGCATTTGAAAACTGGACCTATCAACAGGCTTAGAATCGTGTTGGCAGCACTGATGTATATAAGCTACACCAAACTAAGGTCGAATGTTAGGTACTACAGGTACTAAACGTGTGTAAAGTTTAGAGCTGTTGGCTTGCATACGTTCTGATATATTGATATTAGGGTTAAAACATAGAGAGAGAATTTATTAACAGTTGGCAGCCCTGGTGGCTCTTTAGAATACGCACAGTCATATCTGTTGTAGTACACATAGTACACACGAAATTTGGTTGAAATCCAAGCGATAATATAGAGGTTAGATGTGTTTAGAAATTGGACTTATCGGCAGGCTTAGAATCATGTTGGCAACACTGGCATGAGTGGACTACTGGAAATTAATCTGCACTGTTATTATCTATATGTGTGCTAATTTTGGAATACTTCGCATGCATAACTTCTAAGATATCCAACATAGAGCTCAAATTTCAATTGCGATTTTTCGGCAGTTAGTAGCACTGACGTCCATTTAAAATATGACCGTGACATATTGAGTTATAGGTCTTGACTCTTACCAAATTTGGTTTCGATAGCTGCAGCCGTTTAGGAGTTGAAAGGGGGGGGGGGGGGTGGTGGTGGAGGTGTGGGGGTGGGGGACACACAGACAGACAGACATTTTCCCGGATCGATCTCATAAGTCTACTTTTTCCTAATTTTTGCTAACAACATATTAGTATAGACATACTATTGTAGATACTGCACAATTGCTCAAGGACAAGGTTATCATGTTAGTAACAAATAAATAAATGACTGAATGAATGAATGAGGAAATGAAGAAATGAATGAATGAATACATCAATGAATAAATAGATGAATGAATGTTTGAATAAATGAAAACATGAATAAATGAATGTATGAATGAATAAATGAAGAAATGAATGGATGAATAAATGAATGAATGATTGAATAAATAGCATTTCCTGCGATTTCTTCTCTACGTCCATGTTTCTATTGATGCAGGTGAAGGGAGTCCATGTTAATACAGAACTCATAATTGCGACAGATTTGATATCCAAGGACCAGGGCCAATGTAGCATCAAAGGCTTTAACGAAATCCAAACGTAATTATGAACTGTAACTATATTTCCACCGCATCTGCTGGACGGCATCACTCAGAACTTTGCAATAAAGGTACATCCCAAAGTGGCATATGACATACATTATATGCCACATAGTGATACAGAATATAAGTTGATCTAAGGTAACAAATATCATACCAAACGAAATAATCGATATGACTTCTTTGCCACATTGCAAGAAAATGTCACGGATTGAATTAGACCAGGGGTAGCCAAAACGCTTGATTGTAAGATGCCAGAAACTGTCCACGTCTATTGTCTGTCTGTGAGGTAGTCAGCCCAGAGGCAGGTTGGATCCTCACAAAGAACCACCATAAGCAGCACAATAATGATGCGTACTAGGCAAGATGAGGAGTGTGGTAGTTTGTCATTGCATTCCTCACTGATTCAGAACAATATCACTAACCCTACGAGTAGAACCTTTCACAATATACACCGGCACTAGTTGTGCCCTGTGGCCATTACTCAGCACCACTTATACCTCGGTAGCTTCCATATAATCACAACCATGAATGGGACTGAGACATCGATGGGAAGCCACATTTTATTCTAGCCTGTGCCAACAGATAAATGTAAATGTACTGCATTCATCAAGAGATAGTAAAGAGGCGACCACGTCTATTACGATAGTTGATTCAAGTTTTTATGATAAACTAGCAGTGCCCGGCAAGCGTTGCTATGTCAATCAAAGAATGAATCAAAGAAAGAAAGAAAGAAAGAAAGAAAGAAAGAAAGAAAGAAAGAAAGAAAGAAGGAAAGAAAGTGGTCTTGTCGGCCCTATTAGTCACCTCCTACTACAGGCAGAGCATGCCGTGGGTGCATTCTAACCCACACCCACACGGGGGCACTGGCTGTGTGACGTCATTGGGGCATGGAGGGCGGTTATTACCCTACGCCACCACCATGCAATGGCTGTCAACACGGAGGTCTGGGTTCGATTCCCAGCTCTAGTCTGAGGATTGGAACGGGGTTCAGTCGCCCTCATGAAGCAGAACTGGTGGGCTCAGTTCCTACCTGAGCCATCTTAGAATTGATTTTCGCTGGTTTCCCACTTCTACTCCAGTCAAATGCCGAGATGGTACCTAAGAGCACGGCTGCCTGAGTTACAAACACACACACTAGTACAATGACACAGGCTATCAGAGAGATTTCACACACTTAAGTACACGAGGCTACATGACCACAATGTCACAAATCACTATCAACAGCAACAACAACTGCCATACAGAAAGGATTGACTCTGTGCCAAAAGATAACGATGATAATTGTTGTTTTAAGGGGCCTAACATCTAGGTTATCGGGCTGAGTGTGCCAAAAGAGAGAGAGCCTGATGTTGCAAAACAACTGAGTCGTGTTGTTAGGCTCGTTGAGCCGATTGTTGTGGAACGCTACAGCAAGTTAGAAAATCAGTGGATAGATTCTGCAAACTGTTAGTGTCCATTCTGTGTCTGGGTTTTCTCCTGATTTTTCCACAGTCCCTTCAGTAAAACATGCGGATGCTACCTTATTTCAAGTCCCGGGGGCACCTTCCCCAATCCTCGACCCTAATATTTATACATTCAACCACAGTCACCACAGAGACACAGGTTATCATACAAATTCAACACACCAAAATACATTGAAATGCAGACAAAGAAGTCTTAAGCTAGTAACATGAATTACTAGTAATACAACAAAGGCAAGCCTATTTCTGCTTTGAGAGTAGAATAGAGAAAGGTAGGTGACCATTCTAGTGCTAGAAGGGTGGACTATTCACAGGCGCGAGAATATGTTCTCTGTCAGGTCTAAAGCTTCTATGCACACTCGTCGAGGCAGCCTGCTTCATAAATATGATAAAATCACAAATCTACCCCGCAGAGAGCCGACTCTAAAAAAAGATGTTTACCACTGCCTCAAACTTGAAGCCGCACACAAACGCAAAGATGTTCGCAGGGATGTTCTGAGGATGAGATAACTAAGACGATCATTGGAGAAGAACTTCACACCGATTTATTCAATGCGTTCAATCATCTCAATAGTAGAGGATAACTCTTACATTTCTTAAAACATTAACGGACATATATTTAATTGTTAATAAAGTGCGTTTAAAGAAATAATAAAAAAATAGCCTCTGCCAAAACTGTGTCGCGTCCAGCCGGCATAACAGTAAAGCCAGGTTATTTAATTATTTAGCGTATGTTTAGTACCGGGAGTGTCCATGGACATGTTCGGCTCGCCAGAGGCTGTTGCAGCTTCAATGCGGACACCCTTGGGTTGAGCTACAAGTTCCGTTTAATTTCAAGTAGTTCAACTTTCGTAACCAGTTGCCACTGACACCTAGATGTGAACGTTGGAACTTTGATAGAGTGTTTCAACGAAATCTAACCTGCAAATTTAGCTTCACACAAGGTTTATTAGTGGAAGGTTCTTTTACATGCCATAAATCTATGACATGGGACCGCCGCCTTTACTTCCCCTCCGTAGGAAGGCATACTAAAGGATTTTAACGCTCTTAAAAACCGATGACTTCGACCGGGTTTGAACCCGCGATCTTGGGCATAGAAGCTCAGCATGCTACCGACAACGCCACCGAAGCCGTGATCTAGACACATCTAGCAGCCACAAGTAACCGATCGTAACAAATTACCATTCAAGAGAAAGAGAATTATCCGCAGCAGTGACAAATTATTGCATTCTGATTTCATAAATATTGTTGTTAAAAAAAATTGCGTTTTAACAAATGAACAAGACGATGTGCCCTACCAGAACTGTGCCACGTTTTGCCCGCATAACAGTAAAGTTGGGTGGGTGGTCTATCAAATGCGAGATTTTTCACACTGTCCGTCCAGTAAAATCAAATTTGCTGTTGGTGGCTAGTCAAACACAGAAATAGCAGTTCAAGTTCCTCCGCTACTCTGAAGAGCATCGAATCATGCATCGTTTGATGTAATTCATAGTCACTTAATGGCCCATTTTGAGAGCCTTATTGCCTTGGTATTCATGTAGGCGTAGATACTCGCACACTTAAACTAATGCTTTCGACATAATTTAAATATAGCAACGTTTTAGGGATTTGTTTGTAGACACTAAAATTTTTATGTTGTATTTTTTAAAATATTTGGAATGTGTAAAATCTTGCATGAGACGCTTGTGGGTGTCCGCACTCCACACGTGTGTAAAAATCTTACCCACTAAAAACCACACAGCCTTCTCCCACGACGTGTGTATCCGCCTCAGAACCACTCTCGCATTACTTCAGGACGATGTCATGCGTGAAGCCTTTAATGCTTCTTCCTGTTCTTTCAATTCTTCTTTATCGCTCATAGGCATGTAAGTCCCTCTTCTTTTGACGCAAAGTACCTTCTACATACACAGCTCCCCCTACGGGCTCACCTCTAGTGGGACGTTGGTTTGCGACCACGGGACCCCAGCTAAGTCCATATTGCTTCCACTTATTTGTGACGGGCTCTTCTCCGTCTTCTTTCCTGTCAACCTCTCTTGGTCAACTCTTGATCTCTTCCGACCCCGACGGTATTAGGGTATCCGAGGCCTAGGGATCTCTTCCTTTCTCGCCTTAATTGGCCCTTGTCTCATCTTTCCTGATACTCTCCTTCTGCGAGGGGTCAGCCTTTTTTCTTTTCATGTTATCTCCTGCCTTCTGCTCAAGGCCCTCACGGAGGCAGGGTGTATGTAGCGCCACCCCTTATGGTGCACCCTGAATATTGCTAAACCCTCAGGGGCTCACGGCTGGTGAGTTCGGGAGTTGTTGATCCCAGGGCATTTCTGAGCTGGATCAATTTTTTTCCCTTTTTCCACTGACTTTCGGGCGGGCCCTCTCCTCTTTCTCGTTCCTATCTGCTTTCCATGGCTCTCCTTCCGTCCAAGTCCCTCAATCCTCATTCTTCGAGGGATGAGGGCATTTTTAGCCTATTTTCATTTATGAAAGAAAAAATAGGCTCATGAGATCACCTTTTGTCCGTGTGTCTGTGTGTGAGTGATGGTGTGTGTGTGTATGTCCCTAATAACTTCTAAACGGCTGGAGCGATTTCAATGAAACTCAGTAAGTTAATAGCACTGTTCCAGACGACCCCGACCGTGCCCTTCAAATTTTGTTACGTCTCACCAATCCAATCCAAAACCTAGTAACTACAAAACCTACATGGCGGCCAAGCGAAGTTGTGACTTTAAATAGACGTTTATCGCGATTTAACCAACCAAAAGCAATAAAACTTGGTACAGTATATGTTTATATATATTGTAATGCACAGACATCTAACTTCGTTCAATTGTTTACATAGCCTCAAAATGGCGGCGGTGCGAAATATTTCACCGGCATTCTATATCTCTGAAACTATTAGCGGTAGCGGCCTGAAATTTTGTACGGAGATGAAGGGCACTACTGGAAGTTCATCTATAAGACTTTCAAAAACCGGTTAACTACAAAACGAACATGGCAGCCAAGCGAATTTGAAAATTTTAAATAGACCTTTCTCACGATTAATGATTCAAACGCAGTGAAACTTGTACAGGAAATGTGTATACACATTGTAATGCACTGGTATCTAATTTAGTTCAATTGTTTACATAACCTCAAGGTGACGGCTGTGCGAATTTTAAAATTAAGTTTTTATTTCTTGTGTCGTAAGCATGCGGTCGAAGTGAAAGTTTGAATAATGAACCTACGCAATAATTTTCCTTTAATGGTACATGACTCTATGGCTTATAGAAATAACAATCCAACATGGCGAACATCCGAAATATTTAGACCTATAAGACTTTCAATAACCTGGTGATCTCAAATCGAACATGGTGGCGAAGCGAAGTATAAATATTCACATGGATGTTTCTCGCAATTTAACCATCCGAGTGCAGTGAAACTTGCTGCAGTAAATCCTTATACAAATGCTAATCTACTGGAATCTAATTTATTTCCATTGTTTCCATAACCAAATAATGGCAGCTCTGCGAAATTTTAAAATTTGTTTTTACTTCTTCTGTCCTAATCATGCGATTGAAGTTTGAATGCTACACGTACACAATAATCTTCATGTGACAGTACATTCCTCTAGGACCTACTTATATAAAACTCCAACATGACGACCATCCGAAATATTTAGTCGGTTCTCAATATCTACGAATCTATTTCAGCAATCAAACTGAAATGCTGTATGTTGATAGAGGCAATTAACATAAGTAGGTTGTACGAAAATAGGCTGTATAGTTCTTCACGGAACTACTTGTTTTTCTTCGTGTCCTTTATTTGCCGTACCCTTTATTTGCCTTCCTTCGGAGGGGAAGTAAAGCCGGCGGTCCCATGTCATAGATTTATGGCATGTTAAAGATCTTTCCACTAATTACACCTGTGTGAAACTAAATTGGATAGGTTAAGAATGTAAACAACGCTCTTAGGTTGCTACGTTCGTTGCCAAGAGCCGACTGCGGTGGCGTCTAGTAGCTAGTTCTGAACTAGGCCTAGTAGTCGTTGACGGTGGCGTTTGGCGGCAAAAGTAGGAACTATTTGAAAATTCAAAGTTGCAGTCTCTACTTGAATTAAAAAACAGATACACACACTAATACAGTCATCACAATTAACACCGGTTATCAGACAGATTCTACACACACCCAAAGTACACGGGGCTACATGACCGCGTTGTCGCAGCCCCTAAACTAAGGAACCAACCAACCAACCCTTTATTTGTTTACCATTTCTTCTTGTAGTTTGTAAGTCTGTAGTTAGTATTAGTTATAGTTTTCATTCTCATATCATCTTTCACTATCACCCAAACCATTAGGTGCCGATTACCTAGATGTTGGGCCCCTTAAAACAACAATTATCATCATCATCATCAACATACATAGCTACTTGATTCCAGGATTCTTGACTTTTCAGCATAACATGCACGATGTTGTCTGGAGTCAGTTCTCCCTGCTCAGCTTCCATACATCTTCTTTGTGGCAGCAAATGGCCACATACAAAGAAAGTGTGGAGTGCGTCATCGATGCCATTGCAGCAGATGCACTCTGGACTACACGCTCGCTATATTCCGTGGGAAGGAGAAAATAAAACTCATTCGCCCACACAACTGAGGAGCCTTGTAGAAATGAAATAATAGGTAATAAATGATTTGGAGGAAGGAACCGAAAATAATAACCTAAATGGCTTAAAATTTTGCTATAGTAAAATCAGTTTATGAAATAAATGTGCATCATAATGAAGTCGTTAAAAGTCAATATGATAAGGAAGAATAAAAATAGTTTGATTTTATACCATATAATTAAATGGCGAATAACAAAAAAGTTGTAATAAAAATAATTGAAATTTGAGATGATAATAATGAAAATAACTATTATCGAGTTGTCATACTTTAAATATAAAGTGGTGGTAAAAATTATAATAAGGAACTCAAGTAATGAAAACGGAACGAAATAAATAATATATTGACGTATTGTTGTCAAAAATGATTGATTAGTAAATCTCTAAAGTAATTGGTGAATAAAAACACCCAAGGAAAAACGTATTATTGCAGGCTATCAAGCCAAAGTTATGAGAATAAAATAATAGGAAGACCGAGGTCTTGCCGCTATAAATGAAAGATTATATAAGATATTAAATAAACCGCGAATATCCAAGCAAGAAATCGTGTTGCCGAAAAGGCCAAATAATAAAATAAATGTAGCTTCAAGCTAATAAATATGCGTTAATCAGGATATATTTATTCGGGAGATGGAAAGTATCGTCGAAATATTGTGGATGAAAGATTCCCATTAATGTAGTGTTGTTGTATGAAAACGTCGTATTATATTGGGTAGGTGAAATTTCCATTAAAGTATTGCCATAGTGAAGCGTCGAAAATAATGGTTACATTGTAAGACCGTGAAGGCATTGTTATAAATAAAATATTGTAGGCAATAATCGTCGAAATAAAGCATCGTGTGCGAATGTACAAGTAAGTCCAAAAAGGCCTTGTTATGAATATATTGTTGTGATAAGACGTCATACAAGTTATTATTAAAATTGGTGTAGTCAACTATTATACATCCTCTCCGGAATAAGAAATAAATATCCTGTAAACACGAAATGAAATGATAATAATAATAATAATAATAATAATAATAATAATAATAATAATAATAATAATAATAATATTAAAAGCAGGAACAAATATCCGCTTTAGAAGTGAATTGTAAGTCTTGGGATCATATGTTTCAATAGTAAATAACATTGTAAACGCAAGGCGGTCGGCGAGACGCCATAAATCAAGTGAAGTGTCAGCTGTTAGAACCTGACCTACCATAGTGAGGGAGTGAGAGAGAGATTTTAACGAGTTCCGCGGTAAATTAGGGTCTAGCAAAGACTAGGGATAAGGAGGCCACTTTATGAAAGTTTTTATTAAAAGATGCAAGCTTAAAATAATCTATAAATTCATGAGGCTGGGATTGAGACAATTCTCCAGAATATAAGTTTGAAGCGTTTATATAGATTTTGACGGATTTTGTCAAATACTTTTATTGTTGACAAAAGGATTCCTTCCTCAAAAAGAATGAATAATGGGTTATGAAACAATGAAATTTTGATATGAATAGAGATCCCACTATAATATATAACACAGTGCATGGTACGCTGCTGAGAAAGATCACCTGATGCATGGAGAGTAACTGGTGGTATAAGGGTTCGATCCACAGACATGGCATGTTCTTGTACAGTATTTTTAAATGTTTAAAATATAAGGCTTTGTGAAGAATTCTTATTACGGTCCAGAGGACTAAATAAATGATAAATAAATATTGTTTTAAACATAAAAGAAACCCTGAAGGGTAAAAATTGAAATGAATGTAAATGTCCAAAGCCTTGGAGAGATTATATAACTTAAATGATAGGCGCGCTCGACGCCTGAGTAAAATATATTACAAGTAGTAATAATTTAATTTAAGCAAGACAAAATAGTTTAAGCAAGACAAAATAGTTACAAATTTCGTGGAATAATGAAGTGACATTATAGTGAATTTGATGAATTTTTAACAAAGTGATTTTTAGTTGTGAGTGACACATGAAGAGACTATGCCAAGTGATTGATTTTTGACATGTTTTGAGTGAATCTATTTTTCTTCTATGAAATTAATTATGTAAAATATAATGTTGAGTTTTTCCTCAAATCCTTGTGAACCTTGAGTATTCCATATCGGATGTTAAGTCAGCAGTGGAGGAAACGTTACACGCCCCGATGCCGCTGCAGCAAAAAGCCGAGTGCTGACTAACCATCCTCCGTATAAACGGGCACACTACATAATCGTATGCTTTCTTAAAGTCAACAAATGTCATGATCACCTTTTTATTGTTTCTCATTACTTTGATTTTGATTAAAGACTTGATGACAAAGATCTGTTCAGCACATGATCGACCCTTCCTAAATCATGCCTGATATACACCTACCTGCTTGTCAAGGTGTCCCTCTATTCGTCAGTGCAATGTTTTGGACAGTATTTTATATGCTACGGGAAGCAATGAGACCTCTGTAACTGTTGGCATTTATTTTGCTCCCTTTTTGTGCAAGGGGTGAATTACTGCGTTCCTCCACTCTTCTAAGATCGTTTCAGTTTCCCAAATGTGCTGCAGAAGCTTCTCCAGTTGTTTCACCAATCTGTCTTCACCATATTTAAGAAGTTCTGCTGTGATGGAGTCCTTCCCTGAAGCGTTGTGGTTTTTAAGCTCCTTGATTATATCTCTAATCTCTTCTTGGGTTGGCAGAGAAGAGTAAGGGAGCTTTTGCTGAGGAGGAGAGAACATCAGTTTGTCATGTGGAAGGTCACAGTTTAGAAGGTCCTTAAAATATTAACGAATTATTTAGTTATTTATTTAGTTACTTATTTTGTTAGTTATTGAGTTAGTTATTTAATTATTTAGTTAATTATTTATTTATTTAGTTAGTTAGTTAGTTTTTAGTTAGTAAGTTATTTAGTTAGTAATTTAGTTAGTTTTTGATACTTATTTGGTTACTTGTTTAGTTAGTTATTTAGGAATTTATTTATTGAGTTAGTTATTTAATTATTTAGTTAATTAGTTATTTATATATTAATTAGTTTTTTAATTATTAAGTTATTTAGTTAGTCATTTAGTTAGTTAGTTAGTTTTTTACTTATTTTGTTACTTGTTTATTTATTTATTTATTTAGTTAGTTAGTTAGTTATTTAGTTATTTACTTTTCAGTTAGTTATTTAGTAATTTATTTAGTTACATGTTTAGTTAGTTATTTAGTTACTTATTTAGTTATTTAGTTACTTGATTCGTTAGTTATTTAGATACTTATTTAGTTAATATTTAGTTACTAGTTTAGTTAGTTATTAATTACTTATTTAGTTACTTACTTACTTACTTATTTATTTAATTTACTGTACAGGCTATACTCCAATTAGAGTTCCCCAGACTTAACCATACAGGTGAGGGTCTCACACATCTTTCCCTTTGAAGTTGCTTCTTATGACAAACAAAGTATACGTGCTCACATTTGACCCCTCACTCACAGTGGAAAGGAAAATATCTGAAGGGATCTGACCCCTCGAATAATGATGGCATTAGTTTACAAACGAAGAGGTCCAAGCAAAGGAAGAATAGAAGACACCTCAGGCTTTAAATAATCCAATACTGTTACAATCGGAAGAGAACGCGAGTTCAGCAAGGTAGATAAACAGAGAATATTTGCAAGAGAGGATCCTGCCACCAGTGGAAGAAATTATTATAGCAAATGCTGTTTTAAGGGGCCTAACATCGAGGTTATCGGACTTTAATACTTTTAGGTAGTAATACTGATGATAATGATTAGGAAATGAAAAATGAAAACTACAAGTTAAACTAACTACCTACTTACAACTAACTTACGGGATAGAAGAAGAAATGGGCAAAAAGTAAGGAATGATGGAAATAAAAGACAGGGAAATGAAATTCCCTCAACCCTCAATGAATGAGGGACTCGGAAATAGTAGAGTCAGGAAAGAGAAATAGGAGAGGTTCTGACCAAAAGTCATTGGAAAAATGGCAAAACGGACCCAGATTAGTAATCCTTCTGGGTCTCCAACTTCCAAGCTCACCAGCCACGAGCCCTTGAGGATGTAGTGAGGCTACACACACCCTGCCTCCTTTGGGACCTTGCGCAGAAGGCAGGAGATACCATGAAGAGAAAAGAAGAGGTGTGACTCCTCGCAAAATGACCGTGTCAGGAAAGATGAGAAAAAGGCCAATTGAGGGGGAAAAATAAAAGACTCCCTAGGCCTTGGTCTATGCAAGAGAGATTTTTGAAGTGAAATGCCATGTCCCGTGGTTCGGACTCCACGTAAAAATGAGGCTTCGTGGCTCATGATCGCGAGATTAACGGTCACGTTAAACTATAAGCTCCCTTCCTTTAGCTTAACACTAATACCGTCATGGTCAGGAGAGAACTAGAGTTTACCAAGGGAGGTTGACAGGGAAGATGACAGAGAGTAGCCCGGTGCTAATAAGTGGAAGGAATGCCGGACTCAGTTGGGGTTTTGAGGTCGCCAACTCACATCCAACCAGACGTTAACCTCTACGGGTAAGGAAGAAATCCTGGACTCTTTCATAGTGCTATGCCCCACAAGTAACTGGGTATCCACTAACATTTCGCCCTTAGCAGTCAAGCTGATCGAGGCCAAGGAAAGTAAAGAAACTGTTGTTATAGTTGATTCCTTAGAGGATTTTCGACGTAGTGGTCATGTAGCTCCGTGTACTTGGGCGTGTGTTGAATTAGTATGATTTATTTATTATTTTTATGTATTTATCGTATGGCTTTTAGTGCCGGGAGTGACGGAGGACATTATCGGCTCGCCAGAGTAAGTAGCTGCATCCAGCTGACACCCATGGGCTGAGCTACAAGTTCCATTAAATTTAGAGTAGGTCCAACTCTCGCTACCAGATGTCAATGATACCTAGTGGTGAACGTTGAAACTTGAATAGAGCGTTCCAACGAAATCTAACCTAGAAATTTAGCTTCACACAAGTTTAGTCTGTAGAAGGATCTTTTACATGCCATAAATCTATGACATGGGACCGCCGGCTTTACTTTCCCTCCTAAGGAAGGCCTACTGAAGGATTTTAACGCTCTTAAAAATCGATGACTTTGACCGGGTTTTAACCCTCTATCTTGGGCAGAGCAGTTCAGCATGCTACCAACTACGCCACCGATGTATGTACTATTGAATGTATATACGTATGTACCGTATGTATAATTGAGTCAGAATTTGGGAAGGAAGCGGCTGTAGCATTGAGTTAGGCATAATCCCAGCATTTGCCTGTAGTAGAAGTGGGAAACCATGGAAAAACACTTCCAGGTAGGATGAGGTTGGAAACGAACCCGCCTCTCCTCAGTTTTACCTCACGAGGCTGAGTGCACCCCGTTCCAGCCTTCGGACCAGAATTAAATTACTTGGCAGTGCCGAGAATCGAATCTGGACCTACGCGGTGATAGCCAAGAATGCTAGCTAGTAGATGGAGTAAATAAACTTTTTGTCTCCATATCTTCCATATGGGAGATTAGAGCCCTGCGGCCATTTTGCAACTTAGCGTAATTGCTCGACAAGGAAACAAAGGATAGCTTTATCGCTATACACCAGAGGGCTGTTGATCCATATCGCACCTCTAAATGATGAAGATAATAGCACTATTATAATTAGTTGAGTATCATTACTGTCCTCGTGTAGGGTTTAGACAATTATGTCTCTCGTGGAGTAGTGACATTCTCTATCTCTTGGCCCTAACTCCACGGAGAAACCGCAGTAGGGCCGAAGGAGTTAGTTTGTGAATTGTGGTAGCACGAAGTTAATGAGTATATGAAATTTCTTCCGAGAGTTAGGTCAGGTTATGATTATAATGGAAAAGGAGTTTGATTCTCATCCAGGTAGGCAGCTTCGGTGGCGTAGTAGGTAGCATGCTGAACTTCTATGCCTAAGGTCACGGGTTCAAACCCGACCGAAGTCGCTGGATTTTTTAAGAGCGTTACAATTCCTCAGTATGCCTTCCTTCGGAGGGGAAGTTAAGCGGCGGTCCCATGTCACAGATTGATTGCATGGAAAAGAACCTTCCACTAACTACACTTGTGTGAAGCCAAACTTTGTAGGTTAGAATTGATAACGCTCTATTAGTTCCAACGTTCACCGTCATGTGCTGACTGCGATGCCATCTAGTAGCCAAGTCCACAAGCTTGGTGTCATGGAAGGTAGCATTTGGTAGCAAAAGTAGGAACTACTTGAAACTATTGTCTGTAGTCCTTACTTGAATTAAAACAGATAGCACACACTAATACAGCCATCAGAATTAACACCGGTTATCAGACAGATTCTACACACACCCAAAGTACACGGGGCTACATGACCGCGTTGTCGCAGCCCCTAAACTAAGGAACCAACCGACCAACTCATCCAGGTAGCCTAGTGAATTGTAGAAACAAATTATCATTAAGATGATATTTTGGCTTTCACAGACATTATTTATATTCCACAAATTCTTTTAGGATATTGCCATGTCTGTTGTGCCAAGGTGCACCAAGTCAGGCTCTTCAGCGGGCCGTGCACTGACCACCGCTGGGGTACGTATCTTACACTACATTCGATATTTATAGCGCACCGTTGTACCAAGAGCTCCTACAGTTATATCCTCCCTATCATAGACTAACTGTGGGGGGTTATCAGGAGGATCAATCCGCTCCCCGGAGCCAAATAAAGCAAAAACAAAAAATCAAAAATGAAAGAATAAACAAACAGAAAATCAAAAATAATCAGCAAAATTATAAAATAAGATCCAGAGCAGAAAACAACAAACACGAAACCATGAACAAAAAAATAAAATACAAAAAGAAACCAAAGCAAAAAAAAAACAACAACAAAAAACCAATAAATAAATATCGAAACAAACACAAACTCAAACCAAAAACAAAAAATCTAAAATGAAAGAATAAACAAACAGAAAGCCAAAAATAAAAAGGAAACTTCAAAAATAAAAGCCAGATCAGAAAACATCAAACACGAAACCATTAACAAACAAGATGTTCAGTAAAGAACATATGGCCTACTTTCTCCTAAATGCATGGGTATTGTTATAACTCTTTGTTCTTTTCAAGGATTATAATTGAATGTTGGTTGTAGAAGCTTGTTGAAATACAACGTACTATACGGGTATTAAACATTAATATGAGGTGCCCTTTGCTAGTGCTACCTCTGTACAAAATGTCATTCAATTCGGTTTTACGGTGTTTGAATTGATATGGGGAATCGATTTGCACACATACATGGCCGCTATCTGCAAACTATTGGGCTGATGACCTTGTAGTTTAGTCAAACGATGCTTCCCCCAAAAGGCATGTTATTGCAAAATTTTGTAGAGATAAAATGATTAGGTTGGTCGTAATTTGATTTAAGCTTTTAGCATTTGGGTGGCCGCCATTCCATTTTCGTCAATATGGCGGCGATAGAAAACATGACCCTGAGGTACCCTTTGCTAGTGCTACCTCTATACCAAATTTCGTTCAATTCCGTTTTACCGTGTTTGAATTGATAGGGGAAATCGATTTGCACACACACATGGCCGCCATATGCAAACTATTGGACTGATGACCTTGTAGCTTGATCATAGAACGCATCTGACATAAAGGTATGTTGCTGCCAACTTTGGTAGGGATCAAATAATTAAGTTGGTCGTAATTTGATTTAGGCCTTTTACATTTGGGTGGCCACCATTACGTTTCCGTCAAGATGGCGGCGATATAAAACATGACACTGAGGTGCCCTTTGCTAGAGCTACCTCTGTTCCAAATATTGTTCAATTCGGTTTCAGCGTGTTCGAAAAGATAGGGGAATCGATTTGCAAACATACATGACCGCCATCCGCACATTATTGGCCTGATGGCCTTGTAGTTACGTCAAAAGACGCTCGCCATATGAGTATATGTTGTTGCAAAATTTGGTAGAGATCAAATTATTAGGTTGGTCATAATTTGATTTAAGCTTTTAACATTTGAGTGGCCGCCATTACGTTTCCGTCAAGAAAGCGGCAATATAAAACATGACTCTGATGTGTCCTTTGCTAGTGCTGCCTCTGTACCAAATTTTGTTCATTTCGGTTTCACCGTGTTTGAATAGATAGGGGGAATCGATTTGGACACATACTGTACATGGCCGTCATCCGCAAAATATTGGGCTGATGACCTTCTAGTTTGGTCAAAAGATTCTTCATACATAAAGGTATAAAGTTGCAAGATTTGGTAGAGATCAGATGATTAGGTTGGTCGTAATTTGATTTAAGCTTTTACCATGTGGGTGGCCACCATTACGTTTTCGTCAAGATGGCGGTGATATAAACCATGGCACTGAGGTGCTCTTTGCTAGTGCTACCTCTGTACCAAATTTCGGCCAATTCGGTTTCACCGTATTGAATTGATAGGGGGAATCGATTTGCAACATACATGGCCGCCATCTGAAAACTATTGGGCTGATGATCTTGTAGTTTGGTCAAAATATGCTTCCCACATAGAGGTATGTTGTTGCAAAATTTGGTAGAGATCAAATTATTAAGGTTGGTCGTAATTTGATTTAAGCTTTTAACATTTGGGTGGCCGCCATTACGTTTCCGTCAAGATGGCGGCAATATAAAACATGACTCTGAGGTGTCCTTTGCTAGTGCTACCACTGTACCAAATTTTGATCAATTTGGTTTCACCGTGTTTGAATAGCTAGGGGGAATTTATTTGCACACATACATGGCCGTCATCCGCAAACTATTGGGCTGATGACCTTCTTGTTTGGTCAAAAGATTCTTCATACATAAAAGTATAACGTTGCAAGATTTGGTAGATATCAGATGATTAGTTTGGTCGTAATTTGATTTAAGCTTTTAACATTTGGGTGGCCGCGATTACGTTTTCGTTAAGATGGCGGTAATATTAAACATGACTCTGAGGTGCCCTTTGCTAGTGCTACCTCTGCACCAAATTTTGTTCAATTCGGTTTCACCGTGTTCGAAAAGATACTGGGAATCGATTTGCACACATACATGGCCGCCATCCGCACATTATTGGCCTGATGACCTTGTAGTTTGGTCAAAAGATTCTTCATACATAAAGGTATAACGTTGCAAGATTTGGTAGAGATCAGATGATTAGCTTGATCGTAATTTGATTTAAGCTTTTAACATTTGGGTTGCCGCCATTACGTTTTTGTCAAGATGGTGGTGATATAAAACATGACACTGAGGTGTCCTTTGCTAGTGCTACGTCTGTACGAAATTTCGTTCAATTTGGTTTCGCCGTGTTTGAATTGATAGGGGGAATAGATTTGCACATATACATGGCCGCCATTTGCAATCTATTGGGTTGATGACCTTGTAATTTAGTCAAAAGACGCTCGCCATATAGGTATATTTTGTTGCAAAATTTGCTAGTTATCGGATGATTAGGTTAATCGTAATTTGATTTAAGCTTTGAACATTTGGGTGGCCGTCATTACGTTTCCGTCAAGATGGCGGCGATATAAAACATGACACTGAGGTGCCCTTTGCTAGTGCTACCACCGTACTGAACTTCGTTCAATTCGGTTTCTCCGTGTTCGAATTGAAAAGGAGGGGGGGAGGCAGACATTCAGAGTACACACACTCACACACATACACACATAGACAGACAGACAATTTTTTGGCCCAGTGTAGATCTGATAAGTCTACTTTCATTTTTTGCAAAAATCGAAAGTAGGCTAAAACAAAACATAATAAAAATACAAAAAGAAACCAAAGCAAAAACAAAAGCAAAAAGCCAATACCTAAACATCAAAAACAAACACAAAATCAAAACGAAAATCACAACTTAACACAGACACTGAACCTAATACAAATGAGAAAAATAAGCAAAAAAAAACAACATTTGAAAATATTATTTCTGGTCTATAAAGAGTACAGACCTAGCAAAACGCTCTTCATAGCTTATTAGTACAAATTTGACTACGCTCATCCTCCTTCAGAAGCAAATCCTAGTTACGCCACTGTTTCCTATACGTTACATGGCATGTTACCGACAGTAGTGGCTACGCTGGCTAAAGCGCGGCGTTAGGTCATGGGGCCAAGCTCTCTGCTGACTCGGAAGACGCGTGGGTTCGATCCCCACCGTCGGCTGTCCTTGAAATGTTTTTCCGTGGTTTCCCATTTTCAACACCAGGCAAATGCTGGGACAGTACCTTCTGACAGGCCACGGTCGCTTCCTTCCACATCCTTGCCCAATTTCATCCATTCATCTCATCTCTCATCCCGACGCGCAGGTCGCCCACGGGCGTCGACTAGAAAGACCTGCACTTGGCCTCTCAGGAGGCTACACGAAAAAAAAACATGGCATGTTGGCTTTAATGGCTGTAAAACTACACACAACAAAAAAAGTTTTGCATCACCTCGGTTCCCAGATCTCCGGCATATAGACGTTGACTGTGTATATTGTATCAAAGATACAGTCCCTTTGACTGTTCATAGATGTCACTAAAACTGCTCAAAGATGTAAACAACCATGCATGAGCAGGGCCTATTAGACGGAGGGGGTACGACAGCCGATCAGTTCCAGTCATTCCACCAGGACGAAGGTACGCTGCTCATGTTGTCTGTAGTTCTACCATGCCTAGAAGGTCAATACCGCAGTTCGATCGCGTCCGCATTGTTACTTTGTGTCAAGAAGGGCTCTCAACAAGGGAAGTTTCCAGGCGTCTCAGAGTGAACCAAAGCGATGTTGTTCGGACATGGAGGAGGTACAGAGATACAGGAACTGTCGATGACAGGCCTCGCTCAGGCCGCCCAAGGGCTACTACTGTAGTGGATGACCGCTACTTACGGATTGCCGCTCGGAGGAACCCTGACAGCAATGCCACCATGTTGAATAATGCGTTTCGTTCAGCCACAGGACGTCGTGTTTCAACTCAAACTGTGCGCAATAGGCTGCATGATGCGCAACTTCACTCCCGACGTCCATGGCGAGGTCCAGCTTTGCAACCCCGACACCATGCAGCGCGGTACAGATGGGCCCAACAACATGCTGAATGGACCCCACAGAATTGGCATCACGTTCTCTTCACCGATGAGTGTCGCATATGCCTTCAACCAGACAATCGTCGGAGACGTGTTTGGAGGCACCCTGGTCAGGCTGGACGTCTTAGACACACTGTCCAGCGAGTGCAGCAAGGTGGTGGTTCCCTGATGCTTTGGGGTGGCATAATGTGGGGCCGACGTACGCCACTGGTGGTCATTGAAGGCTCCGAAACGGCTTTACGATACCTGAATGACATCCTCCGACCCATAGTGTACCCATATCGGCAGAATATTGGAGAGGCATTTGTCTTCATGGGCGACAATTCTCGACCTCATCGTGCACATCTTGTGAATGCGTTCCTTCAAGATAACGACATCGCTCGACTACAGTGGCCAGCATGTTCGCCAGACATGAACCCTATCGAACATGCCTGGGATATGTTGAAAAGGGCTGTTTATGGACGTCTTGACCCACCAACCACTCTGAGAGATTTACGCCGAATTGTCGTTGAGGAGTGGGACAATTTGGACCAACAGTGTCTTGATGAACTTGTGGATAGTATGCCACGACGAATACAGGCATGCATCAATGCAAGAGGACGTGCTACTGGGTATTAGAGGTAGTGGTGTGTACTGCAATCTGGACCACAAATGCTGAAAGTCTAGCTGTATGATGGTACAACATGCAATGTGTGGGTCTCATGAGCAATAAAACGAGCTGAAATGTTGTTTGTGTTGATCTCTATTCCCTTTGTATTTAAAGGTTCCGGAACTCTTGGAACCGAGGTGATGCAAAACTTTTTTTGATGTGTGTAGATAAATGTAATCCTTTTGGAGGCCTCTACATGGCGGAGAAAGGCTGTGGGATCTCTTGGTTCCCGCTGCAAAATAGCATAGTAGACACATTCAACTCACACGTAAGTACTTGGGGCTGATGATCAAGAAATCTCAAGTGCCTAAAATGTTTTTTGTTGTTGTCGTGTGGCCTCCTGAGAGGCCGAATGCAGGTCTTTCTAGTCGACGCCCGTGGGCGACCTGCGCGCCAGGATGAGTGATGGAATAGATGAAGATGAAGGAAACTGGGCAAGGATGTGGAAGTAAGCGGCCATGGCCTGTTAGAAGGTACCGTCCCAGTATAATTTGCCTGATGTTGAAAATGGGAAATCACGGAAAACCATTTCAATGACGGCCGACGCACAGTGTGAGATTTTGCCCATCCAGGGGAACTTTATTCACTGGCTAATGTAAACTTATCTGTGGCAGAATTTGGTTACCTCGAGAATAAAAATAAAGTTTTTAATTTGTAGTTAGATATTAATAATGTTTTATTTGTATTTTTTGTCATTTTGTTTAAATAACACACATGTTTGACAAACGTAAGACACAAATTTGGCTAGTGTTACCGTTAAATATTAAAAAAATATATTGCTCTTGGCTTTTGATGCAGCCAGATTCTTTGAGATTAAACTTTGGTGACAAAGGAAACTAAACAATTTTCGGTCCATAAAATTAAAACGTAATAACAAGGTACGACACAAAACATGCACAAACACAAAGGAAAGTTAACTGATCTAGTCTGTATCACTGCAGCTATCATCAGAGTGATTATCCGAAGCATTTACAACAGGATCCCTTAAAAGTTCTAAAGCTTCGGGCATGACTACCGAACGTTTCGTTTTCGGAGAAGCACGTAAGCTAGTAATATATGGATCGGATATAATAAGCAATCTATGAACCAAGTCCGTGTTTGTATGAATTCTGGACGATTTTCGTGTGAAGAGTTCGCTGTATTTTCTATTGTCTTTATTCCTAGCTTCCTGGGCCTCTTCTGATAGCTGGCCTATTGGCAAGATACTCGAGGCTATGATGTCTTTACCGTGATATAAAACTTTATGAACGCTTGTTGGCATATAATACCCGGGATGGAGTGTCAAATACATTTCCATCGTAGAACGAGCATACTCACTAAATTTATGTGCATCAATCGGGAAACCACAATTAAGAGAATCTAAAATTACATGAATACACTTTATCAAGTCTACATTTACGCCAGTTATTTCTGATGATTTTTCAGCATTTCTGAGAAACTTGCGGGCTGTATTGACATCATTCGTGTTTCCTGATTGTTGTTTGGGCATACCTACTAATAAGCCCGAGCTGACAACGAAATTCCTCTTGGACTTTTTTCTTTTTTCACTTCCATTTTAGCTTAGTTTTCTTTGCCGCGAACCTGCCACTTCATAATATCCAGTCTATACGAGATGTATCCAAGAATGCAAGGGTGACTGTCCAAAAGACAAAAATGTTTGTTGAACTTCTTTATGGGATAGAATACGAAGGTTATTCATTTCGCTCGGTTGAGCTCCACACAAATAACATCTTTGGGTTGAGGAACATCAGATACTGCATTACAAATATCATGTTTGGCTTGCAGATGAATTCCCTGTTGCCCACAGTTATTATAATAGGAGTGAGATTAGCTATTTGTCCTTCAACTTTCTGTACTTCGCTTTTTACAGCATCGACTGTTTCTTTTGTAAAAACAAACTTTATGGGGCGGCAATATCTAGTTGAAGATGGAGCTGGATTTTGCCAAATTACAGATTTAAGATTGTCGTTTACACTGTAAATTTGAATAGGTACCATGGAGATGCTAAACAAACTTTCGTCTGTCGATTGTTCATCTGAAAATTTATGACGATGCACACTCTGTTGAGCACCGTTACAGCCCCACTTAACAGCAATGTTAATGTTACCAACAACACCGGGCAAAGTCTTGAGTACATCTTCTTGGGCTTTACTAAGCCTTGTTACAGTGTGCTCAAGAGACTGCAATGAAATTTCAACAGATGTTTCAGTGATTGCAATATTGTTAGGATAACAAAGTTTCTTAGCATCATTTACTTTATCGTACGATGGATAAATTTTACTGCCGATTTTTCTTGCTTGATTTCGCACGATATTGTATTGGTTCGTCGAAATATTTGCATCAACTAATAAAGCGGACAACTTAGGTGACACTTCAAGCGAGGAATTTCGAGCTATCTTGAAGTTTGTGCCCCTTTTAGGAGAAGAAGAACAAAGCTCCTTCACGATTGCAGCCGAGTCGCGTTTTCCCGCCTTGCGCAATGAAAGTTCAATAGCCTTCGACAGTTCTTCATGACTTGTAGATTCGACAAGTGCTTTGATTTTTCTAGTCTGAACTTTGGAGGAACAATCTTTAAAGGATTGTTGAGGTCTACCGGCCTTGGTTGGATTAATCGGAGGATCAGTTGCAAAATTAAAATCGACTTCATTGTCCAACCATGTCGCGTTGTGGTATAAAAATCGCTCGCGATGTCGATTAGCTTTATCCCATTTAACTTGTATACTGTGTACACATTTTCTTATTTTTGCCTTTGAACTAGGTAAAAGTTCCGCGACTCAAGTTTGTTCCATTATAGAGTATGAAAGATATTCTTACTTGTTTGTGTGAGCTTTTGCCCACTCATCGAACATAGTACGCCACGTAAACACGGGTGCCATTCAGAAACAGACAGGACGTTTGGTCGTTATCACGGAAACTTGCGCAGGATATTTCGATCGTTGCTAGTATTATACTTAATAAGCTATAATTTCAGGTCGGAACACGATGGAACACCTGAGTAGAATCCTCTTTGAATTTCAAGAGTAGTTTTTGCTCATGACAAACCTCTTTTCAAAACAACATTGTAACCTAACATATATACATTGAAGCACAGCACTGACCACTCTGCGTCACAGCGCTCGCCACCAGTCGAATGAACACACTGCACGGCTGTTGCAGGGCTCTGAGAGTGTACGCGTCTTTACTTTGTTTTAAGCCCCATTTGACAGACGTTGCGGGTGACTATAGTACAAGTGCGTAGCATTATCTTTTGACTGGGATATTTAGCGAACTAAATGTCATATATTTTGTGAAAAATAACATGGTGGAGAAATTGAGTAAAGTTATCCTAGATAGGTAAAATCTCACACTGTGCGACGGTGGGGCTCGAACCCACGCGTCTACCGAGTCAACAGAGAGCTTGGCCTCAAGACATAACGCTGCGCTTTAGCCAGCGTAGCCACTACTGTCGTTACCTAAAATGGATGAACAGCAATAACAACAAGAATCAACAACAGTTAATTAACAAGAAGTTCCGTGACGAACTAAAGAGCCTACTTTTCTTAAAATTTAAGATTCATGCCAATGATTAATCTATATGGATCTATCTAGAATAATGACGAAATTAAGTTGCTAATATCGAAATTTCTAATTAGTTCGAAATACTGTATATCTGGCATAATGTAGCCTAATAGAGCACTAGAGTTGGCAGCCCTGGTGACTGAATATATTCTTAGTTCCATCTCTTAAGGTACCGTACAGAATACAAAATTTGGTTGAAGTCCAATGAATAGCATGGACGTTACATGCAGTTAAACATTGGATCTAACAGCGCGCGTAAATTCATGTTGGCAACAAAGTTATGCATGTAATGGTCAGAAATAATCTGAAATAATATGATCTATTGTTGTGCCAATTTTGAATGAAATCCATTAGTTAGTATAGAAGTTACATGCATTTTAAAATTGGACCTATCAGCAGGCTTAGAATCATGTTGGCAGCACTGACGTATATTAGTTACACCTAATTCATCTAGAATGCCAGGTACTATACGTGTGCAAGGTTTAGAGCTATTGGCTTGCATACTTTCTGATATATTGATATTAGGGTAACAAAAATAGAGACAGCACATATTAACAGTTGGCAGCCCTGGTTGCTCTTAAGAATACGCATAGTCATATCTGTTATGGTACACATAGCACATATGAAATTTGGTTGAAATCCAAATGATAGTATGGAAGTTACATGTATTTAAAGTTGGACCTCTCAGCTGGCTTAGAATCATGTTGGTAGCACTAAGGTATATATGTTACTCCAAATTAATATAGAATGTCATGTACTATACGTGTGCATAGTTTAAAGCTGTCGAGTTGCATACTTTCTGATATATTGGTATTTTGGACAAAACAAATTAAGAGCATTTATTAACAGTTGGCAGCCCTGGTAGGTCTTAAGAATACGCTCAGTCATATCTGGTTATGTACACATACAATATACGAAATTTGGTTGAATTCCAATTGATAGTGTAGAAGTTATATGCATTTAAAAATTGGACTTATCAGCAGGCTTATAATCAGTTTGGCAACACTGCCGTGTATGGCCTCCAGGAAATTAAACTGCAATATTATTATCTATGCGTGTGCCAATTTTGAAATAGCTTCCATTCATAACTTCCAAGATATCCAACAAGCAGCTCAAATTTTAATTGCGATTTTTTAGCATTTGGTAGCACTGACATCATTTTCAAATATGGCCGTGAGATATTCAGGTATAGATCTTTACTCCTACCAAATTTTGTTTCGATTGCTTCAGCCGTTTAGGAGTTGATAGGGGGGGGGACGACACACACACAGCCAGACAGACAGACAGACAGAAGGACAGACAGACAGACACACATTTGCCCGATCTCATAAGACTACATTTTTCTCATTTTTGCAAAATGTGAAAAGTAGGCTAAAAATACAGTAGGTCATGTAAAGAGCCGAGCATTATAATCTCGACGGCAGACAAAAATCTCAGTTGAGCTGACTCCGTGACTGCCTTGCGGGTTGCTCTGAAATGCACCCTATTCGACGAATCTTGCAGCTAGCTACTACGCTTTCTTCAACAGATTAACTTTCTTGAAATTGCCGGGAATTCAACCTGGTATTTTAGGGCTGACAGTCAGTGATTGTAACCACTACACCAAGGGGTGGTCAAACTGCAATGCCACGTTAAAATTGTCAGCGAGGAGAAATAAGACAATCATTTACAGGAGTGATAAATAAATCATTAATCCAAATCATAGATCATTAAGATTGGATGAAAAGTGAAGTCTCAGCATGACATAAGTGACCCTAACAGATCACATGTTATTACTGTAATATTCTAATGAAGTTTGATCACTGTACTGTGCCCAACTCTAGGAATGGGTATTCCGAGTTTCAGACACCTAGATATCAAGGGAAAGGCTGTAGCCACTTTTGAAAGTTCAGATATTTGAATATCGCGCTACATTGCTTCGAGAAGCATTTCGAAGGATTTTACCGATAGTTGGATGGCAAGTGACGTAGCGAGTAATAGCAGAGGTGGAGGCTATTTATTGATTAAATAGTTAACTATGGAGTAGAGACTTGAGACTGGGATCAGATTACTGGCACGGCCAAATGAAAGAGAATGCAATTAGTATCAAGTAAATCGGACCAGGGATTCAAGAGATATGAGGATTTCTAGATATCAGGCGATGACGCGTGACCCTGACCGTTTTGAATAAAAGCCAGCTGGAGGAGGCATGGTTAGTTCATTCTAACACAAGCACTTGGCAAGCAAGTTGCGTCTACGCTGAGCCAAGGCACATGTTTGCCGAATCTACGCAGAAGTTCTTTTCAAATCGTGATAGTCACGAGAAGTGCTGCGCAAACGAGTTGGAACTTAGTAAGTTTCTGGTGAGGAGAATCACTGAGGTGATTGTTTTTCTACAGACATTGGTGGAAATATTTATATTTCCAAAAGGGACATATGCTAGACTTTGTCTAGAAAATAGTATTTTGTCACAGTCCAGTAGTAACTTAATACTTGGATGTTTAAATCCATCAAGTCAGTTTTCATATTTTGTAACTAGTTAACCACTTCGATCTGTCAGTACACTGAAGACTAGTCTATAACGGTGGCGTTCATTAGTCTACGCAAGGGAAACTGCAAGTTGTCTAGCGCATGGCAGATGGTGATATACAAACCATGCCCAGGGAACGATCTTCAGAACAGCCGTTAATTGCTTAGACTGTCAATGTTTTTCTTGTACTGATGAGATTACAGTGAGTTATGTTACAACTGACATATCTAAGAAGAGATCACTTAGATCTGACCCTATTCAAACAAACTGTTATGGCTTTGATAGAAGCCCGTATTAAAATGGAACCACAGTTTATTCAAACGTCGAAAGATACTACCACTATGTCTGACTAGACGAATTGTGGGTCTACAATGGCGGCCGATACAAGGATTATACGTGCTTGTCCGATAGGGCATGTCTACGGATAAATCTGGTATAGACCAGGTTTACTACACTTCAAGACCATCAAGAAATGTAAGCCACATTTGAATTATATTATGCTTAGCTAATTGGAACAAACTATTTTTCTGCAGATGACCAACACATTTTTTTCGTCGTATTTAAAGCTTGTAATGATTTACGCAAGACTTATTAGAGTTATTCTGAGCATTTTCAGCACTCAGAACAGTTTAGGATCGATGACCGAGCATTTCGAGCATTTATTTGAATTTTTCATATTTTAAGGAAATCACGGTAATCAGCCGATGTAACTGTAAAAGTTAAATTTATTTTTGTTGAGGAATGGATATTTTTTCCATATTCGAAGGTTCGAACATGTGGATTCTCACATAATGAGATGATAATTAAACATATAACATAATAATAATAATAATAATAATCCACTAATAATAATAATAATAATTTTTATAATTTTTCTAAATAATTCTTGGATATATTTTCTAATAATCATATGTATTGAGAAAGAGCCTATGAAGTAGTTTAATCATTTCTAGTTTGGAACAGGAGATTTTCCGAAGGAGAGTGGTTAGCGCAAGCCCGCATTCAACCAACATTTCAGTTCTGGTTGAACAGTTGATATTTGCATTGAGCAAAGTATATTTTTCATATAACACGGAGAGGCATGAAACGGGAAGCAAATGATATTTGTATCAAATAGGATATTGTTGTATTTATATAAAATCATGACGTAAATACACTCGAAAGTGAAATGAAGCTTTTCATATGTATGGTAAATTCACGGGTTAAACTGAATGGTAAAATAAAATAAACTTGTCAGTTTATTAATCTTCCAGTGTTGATAACAAGCAGAGGCTTGATTTATTGTATAAATTTTGGGAAGATAATTTATGTGTGTGGAGTAGTTGAAATGCCATTCCCAGGTGCGCATGTTAAGTCGCAGGAATGAAGGTTTTTTCGAGCATCAATCAAATAGCAGGTTCGATGGCTCAGGTTTATAGTAGGAGTATTGGAGCCACACATTTCGTCGTATGAATAACCCGAAGGTTATTTCTTTGAAACCATCAGTTCTTATTTCAACCTTGTTTACGAATTCCATTTAGACTTTGATTTTGCTAGAACCCGGATTTGTCATGATAGTAGTTTATTCTTCTTCAGAGGAAGACCTTTGCCGTTGTTGTTGTTGTAATATTGTGTGCTTACACAAATAATAGAATGGGCCACTGCCAATTAAAAATTCTTTAACCACGAATAATTTGAAGGATATTTTCAATCCTAGTGCCATGAACTAAATGAATTCATTATAAAATTACAATTCTAATTTCCGCATTCTGTCGAAGAATTGCAAGTTGTGAAAATTGCTAAGAATGGCCATAAATATAAATATTTTTTTATAATGATTCCAAGTGGATAATTGAAGAGTTGAATGGTTCAACCATTTATTGATCAAGTTGATGATTCAGAAATCATATATTTTGTTTGGAACTTGAAGTTCATAATCGAGTCACTTCTCGAATGTTTAATGTCAGAAGAACAATTAATTGTTGTTGTGCTTCGCACAGTTCTTCGATGCTATGCTCAAGGTCAAATACTTTTCAGATGTTATTAATATGTGTTAATAATTTGTGTTGCTTCGATGATAATATTTTCAACGATATATTTTGAAACTGGAAAAACAAATGAAAGTTTAAAAATTCTATAAACATTTATTCTACGAGTGTTAATATCATGTAAATAGTCAAACAGTGATCTACGTTATTTCCAGTATGGACAATTAATTTTGAACTGGAATTAAATATTAATAATTTTGGAACACAGTCCACAGGACTATTAATTGGACTTGTGTTTCCAAAAAGATTGTCAAATGTGTTTGGAAGATTTCTGTATATTGTGTGTAAATAAGTGTGTGGATCGCCACACGTGGATGATGCTGCTTTGAGCATCTTTGCAGTCAGATTTTAACTTTAAAATAAACTGAGATAATTTTACCAGATGTGTTTCTCCCAATTAAATCTCTTTCTATCCTTATTGTTGCATTGAGCCAAAAATCAGCAAAGCATTTTTTTAAATTTGATGTCGTTTTTGCGATTTGCTTTAACCCATCTGGCGCTCCGGGATATTTTGACTCTCGTGCTGACTGATTATTGGTAAAATGCATATGTGGTCGTGCGGACTCCGGTCTAAACGGGCACAGTACAGGATTTATTTCTGAAATACTAGATTCAGTATTGATTTTTGGCTGCATTCTGTGGCTCAGGGTACGTATTGAGACAACGGATCTAGGCGTCCTTGCTTCGATCCCGGTTCTGCATAGAAATTTAATTTAATTCTGGTCCGAGGATAGAACGGGATTACAGTCAGCCTTGTGAGACAAGACATGAGAAGAGGGTTCGATTCCCATGTCAGCCATCTTAGAAGTGGTTTTCCTATTCTACTTCCGGCAAATGCCGGGGTGATTTTAACGTAAGACCATCGTCATCTCAGGCAAAACTGAGGAGAGGTGGGTTCGATTCCCACCTCAGTCATCATAGATGTGGTTTTCCTTGGTTTCCTACTGCTACTCCAGGCAAATGCCAGGATGGTTCCTAACTTTAGGTGGCAGCCACCTCCTTCCCAATCTTCACCTTAATTACAAACGCACACGCTAATATAGTCATTACAGTAACACAGGTTATCAAACATAACTCCACACACACTCAAGTACTCAGGGATACCTGACCACGATCACTCAAAGCCCCTTAATCAATCATGAACAACAAAAATTGAAAGTTGAATAAATTGTGGATCTCGACTGCGCAGTTATTCGAAGAATAAATCCGTGTAACGGCTAGCGATTTTTTCAGTCGCTCCGGAGGTCCGGATTCGATTCCCGGCTGTTTCAAGAAATTTCAATTCCGGTGGGAGGGCTGGAACGGGGTATACTCAGCCTCGTGTGGCAAAACTAAGAAGAGTAAGCTTCGATTCCCACCTCAGCCATCATGTAAGTGGTTTTCTGTGGTTTCCTACTTCTACTCCAGGCAAATGCTGGGATCATTGCTAACTCAAGGCCACGGCCGACGTTTTCCCAATCCTATCCCCAATTTACAAATACACACACTAGTTCAGCCATCACAATAACACAGTTTATCACACAAACTACACATACACGAGACTATGTGACCACGATGTCGCAGCCCTTAAAATAAGCAACAATAAGTAATAAATCCACTTTGTCAGGTGAAAATGAACACTTTATACGAAATAATGTTGAAATTAAATTTACAGTTTAAGCAAATTATATTGACCTATTTCAATTCAACAGTTTTGAACTCTGTGTGAGTTCTTTGTTTGTTGAGTACAAGCGCAGTTTAGATTATTTTTAAGCCCACGCTGTTGATAAATAACACATTACCATTTAATAGGCATTAAATATGATTGGCAGGTAACCTTTGTGTGAAATAATTGCTAAATACGTATAGCCTTCTTTTTTGTTCCAATTACAAAATGTACAATACACATTGTTCTTGGATGGTGCACTAATTGATGGTTGTCATAATAAATGCATACAGAAATAATGGTTTTGAATTGTGTAATTATTCATGGTCTAAATCCAAACTGATGTGAATGGCTAAGGAGAAAATTAAGCATTTTTATTTGAAAGGACGGTGTTAACTCAGCGTGTTAACGTGCAGGGTAATGAGACCAGGCTGTCTTGGGACTCGAATCAATGTGAATGCAAACGTCAGCCTTACTTGAAATGTTACCATTTTTCAACTCCCCCCGAGGGAGACGTGAGTTGGCGCCCATGGGATCCTAGCTGAATATCCTCTAGTATTCTTGGTTGAAGTCCCAGAGCTGCGGGGTTGATTCCTGGCTCTGCCAAGAAATTTAATTCTGGTCTGCGGATTGCAACGGGTTACACATGGCCTCGTGACGAAAACCTGAGAAGAAGTGGGTTCGATTCCTACTCAGCCATCCTGGAAGTGGTTTACCGTGGTATTTCCCCCACTTCTACTCGAAGTAAATGCTGGGATGGTACCTAACATAAGACCTCGGCCACTTCTTACCCAAAATCCTACCTCAATTACAAATACACACACTAGTACAGACATCGCAGTGGCACAGGTTATCAGACAAATCCTGTATTTCTCACATCCAAGTACACGGGGCTATATGAGCACGATGTCGCAAAGCCCCTAAAGAATCAACAAGAACAACATGTACTGGGCTACTCTCGACCATCGTTCCTGACTACCTCCCTTGGTCAACTTTTGTTTTCCAGTGTATATTCACTCAACTTGTTCGTTTTTGAATGCTGAGTTTTTTTGTTTTCCGTAAATATTGTTTATATTATAATTATTAATTTTATTAATTTTCTTGTTTTATTAATTTTGGGTCTTTTCAAATGTAGGTGACCACCTCTGAATTTTAAATTCCATTCCTAATTTGTATACTTTAATCTGTGTTAAGAGGGTCAGATTACCTTGTAGTTCTGCCCCTTAAAACAACAATAACTAACTAACTTTTAACCCCGACGCTGTTAACTTTTCCTGATGCCCTCATTCTTTAGTAATGAAACTATAGACGGAACTTTAATAGATGTCATGGTTATTCCTTAAGTTGATCATGGCTGCCCTCGATAGTTTCATTACCAACATCCTCTTGGTCTCAGGAGGTCATGGAGTAACTATTTGTTGCGACATGGCTTCCTATCTTATACCTTTTTTCTATAGAGGCTACATGCCATTGTTTACTTATTCCTTCTTTCATCACAAACCTTGATAAAGGGACAAGCAGTTGTCTCGAAACGTCGGTATTGAAAATTTCCACTCGACCTGAAAGCCCCAAAGCTATATAATGGATTATTATTATTATTATTATTATTATTATTTTACATTCATTTCACCACATAAGTGGGACATATCAACATATCGTCGGCTTGTTTGCAAGACGGTATGGTTAATTCTCTTAAGGTGGCACGTTGAGAAACGAGCGAACAATGGAACAGGTCTCCAAGATGACGGTCTTCTGCATGGTGATATGTAGACCAGGATGTATTCCCAATATTTGTAGATTGCGAGCCAATGATTTGGGGCTGATGCCGGTAGAAGAAATTACTATGGGCAGAACCACTACACTTTCCTGTCTCCACATTTGTCGTATTTCCTCAGCCAAGGGCAGATATTTGGTGATCTTATCACAGCAGGTTTGTTGCAGATTATGGGAATTGGGCACTGCAATATCAATTAGGAAGGTTCTCTTCTGCACCATGTCCACAAGAACGATATCTGGCCGGTTTGCTGGTATGGCTTTATCAGTAATAACTGATCGGTCCCATAACAACTTGTGGCTAGGATTTTCCAAAACGACGTCATTATTATTATTATTATTATTATTATTATTATTATTATTATTATTATTATTATTATTATTATTATATCATTTTTGCCCTTACGGACAGTGTTTGAACTTAAATATCTCATGATGTCACAATTTTCACTTCTCTCCCATCCTCTTCTCTTCCCAAAATCTCTTCATTCTTTGACTGTGCTCCTGTTTCCGTTGTTCTGTCTACATTGTTCCCGTCTTCTTCATTTCATTTACTTATGTTTTATTGTTAATTTTGTTTCTGAATTCTCCTCTGTCTCCAATCATTTGCCTGTCAATCCCCACCTGCCTTAAGTCTTCCTCTAATTCATGATACCAATTATTTTTCCTGCTTGAGCTGTTTTTCTTTGAAAGTCTGTTGTTGTTCATTCTCTGTATGTGCCGTAAAAAGTTAGTCTGCGTTTTCTGATTCATATCGGTGAGTCTGTCTGTGTACTCATATATCTCTTTGGTAGGTCTTTTCATCCATATGCCATCTCTGTTTATTGCTCCAAATATTTTTCTGAGAATTTTGCGTTCTATTTCGTCAGTTTCTATGATGCCTGATGCTCCAATTGTTGTCATTTCTGACGCGTATAATGTTTCTGGTAGTACGACTGTTTTGTAGTGTCTAAGTTTGGCCTGCCTTGATACGCCTTTCGTATTATAATGTGACCATGTGAGTATTATTATATTCCAACACTGTCAATTCCATTGGGAACATGAATTATTTATCGTTGAACTTGTTTTCTGAAATTCATTACTATTAAATCGACAATGTTGTTCGTGCAGCAAAGCGTAAGGGCATATGATTGAATACAAACATTAGAAAAATTAAAGAATTTGCTAACATTTTTGACTGGTACAAAATAATTATTTTCCCTCCTACACATGCTTCAATCAACGAACAGTTTGTGTATTAAGAATAGCAAATATCTGTTCGATATTTCTCTCTGGTAATTGAGGCAGCTTTGTATCGGAACATTATTTTTCAGAACGGAAATGCTGTCATTTGCAATATGTGTTCAGTCGGCCGGTAATGAAAACACGAGGGCGATTGCTGGAGCCACGCCCAGTGCTGAGTTCACTGTGTATGCGGGAATAATACCCATACATTAGCTGTGAACCCCAGGGTCTCACAACTAGCAGGACGTGAGTTGGTGACCACAGGGCGCTTGCATTCCATTTACTTGTATCTAAAAGCTTTCTTTCGTCTGATCACCTCTTTGTGCAGCGGCTAGCATTCTTGGCTGTCACCACTATATTTGGCTAACGCAATAAATTATTGAAAATTTATCAAATTAATCGGTGAGTTTATGTAATTCCCAACACTTAAAGGTGAATGTGATAGAATTTAACATGTAAAACTTACCTTTATGTAAAACTCTGCAATTTTCCAGGTTTGTGCCGTGTCTTGCGTGGGGTTTTGCCTAGGACATCACGCTGGCTCATCAGCGGGCTCTTGGTGTCCCCGCCAGGACCCCCACTAGAGTAGCAAACTGCGCGCTACCTCCTTTTTATGAAGCTCACCTGCGCCTCTTTACTGCGAGAATTAAAGCTTATGCTCAAGCTTTTAGTTCTCACAGCAAAGAGGCGCAGGTGCACTTCATAAAAAGGGAGGTAGCGCGCAGTTCGTTACTCCTGTGGGGGTCCTGGCGGGGACACCAAGAGCCCGCTGATGAGCCAGCTTGGTGTCCTAGGCGAAACCCCACACAAGACACGGCACAAACCTAGAAGAAATGCTGAGTTTTAATTCACTGGCCGTGAAAGCCAATATACTATCTTTTACTCTTATGTGTTAATAAGACAAAAACATACCGTAGTACAGATAGTAATTTACGTCCAGACCGTCGTCTAACCTAGTAGCGACCAATGGTTTCGCTCAGACCATCGTCTAACCTAGTAGTGACAAATGGGTTCGTCCAGACCGTCGTCTAACCTAGTAGCAGGCAATGGCTTTTTTTCATCATGGCTTTAGTGGAGTGAGGTGCAACCTTTCAATTAAAATATTCACATTCGCCATTACGAGCTGGGAACTATACAGGGTGTTTCTAAATTCGCATTACAGACTTTGAGGGCTTGTAGTGGGGACCAAAACAGTTGAGTTTAGCATAGGGACTTGTGTGCGGAAACGTACCGTCTTCCCGCTACCCGCAAAAAAAAACCACCACACCACACGTTCAAATCCCCCGCATTTTCGGCGCCACTGACTAGAGTACGTACGTCATTGAACGATCACCACTTCCCAAGGCGGATCCTTTTCACTGATGAAGCAAAGATTACCAGGGATGGTGTTTTCAGTACCCACAATAGTGTTGTGTGGGCTGATGTGGGATGCTGCACGACCCCATAGGTTTCAGCAACGATACGGTGTGAACATTTGGACAAGGTTCCTGAATGTACAGTATGTGTGATTAGGCCATACCTCCTTGCACGAAATCTCACGGGTGCCGCATACTTGGTATTCCTTAAGGAGTTCTTAGACGACGTGCTACTACATGTGCGCCAAACATGTCGATTCAGCACGATAGCGCACCACCTCATTTTTCACTTGCGGTCCGAGATCATCTGCACCAAAGATTTGGGCAACAGTGGATAGGTTGCGGTAGCCCGATTGCTTGGCCTGCACGTTCACCCGACTTAACACCGCTAGACTACCGTACTACCTGTGGGGTCACATGAAAACCTTGGTTTACGAGACCTCTGTGGAATCCAAGGAAGACCTTCTGGCGCGGGTAATGACTGCGGCAGATGTTGGAGGACCAGGGATTGGTGATCGTGTGTACCAGAACATGGTGCAGAGGTACCGTGTCTGTGTTGACATCGGTGGTCGTCACATCGAGCCCCGCCTGTAATTGGACCCACACGACAAGCAGCAGGAGTCGGACAGAGCACCGAAAATGAGGGAACTGTGAACATGTGTTGTAGTGTTGTTTTTTTTTTGCGGGTAGCGGGAAGACGGTATGTTTCCGGACACAAGTTCCTGTGCTAAACTTAACCGTCTTGGTCTCCACTACAAGCCCTCAATGTCTGTAATGGGAATTTACAAACACAAACTCGCCGGTAAATTTGTTAAGAAGATTTATCACATTTACAAAATTTTGTGATAATCGGCAATTATACATAATCACTAGTTTATTACATTTACAACTACATATATAAAATATAAACAAGATTAGGAGATTCTCCTTCAAGTTCTTCCCTTCCTAGTTTCGTCTCGTGTATGTAGGCTCTGAGCAAGAAACTTGTAGAATTGCGAATTAATGTTTGTTAGATGGACAGTAGGCCTATATGCGTCCTACACGCATCAGCAGCCACGTGATTGCCACAGGTGGGGGTAATTACATTGCTAATTAGAGTCCACTGAGTGGAAACAGCTGTAAACTGCCCTGCAAGAACTACGGAGAAAAACGGGCAAGAAATAGCTGGGGTATACAGGTATGATTCGCTCGACACTGAGTCGCAGCTCCAAAACCATCACCTTAAAAGAAACCGAGATGGACATTACAGTACACATCGAGATTCTTTGCCTAACAAGCTCTCAAACTAATTGCAGGGTGATGTGAATACAGCGTGAATTGATCCCTCAGCCATTTATCTTGGTTGGTTCCTCAGTTTAGGGGCTGCGACATCGCGGTCATGTAGCCCAGTGAACTTTAGTACTGTCCAATTAGTCCTAAAAACGGCCGAACCTCAACATCCAAAGTAAAAGTTTCCCTCCAAGCCCAACTTGTTCTATACAATCCACATGTTGTTCGGTAAAAAGTCTCACCATTTTGAGCGTCAGGTTTGGGGAGGGGGGAGGGGGAGGAAGGTGGGGGAGGGGGAGGGGGAGGGGGGCAGAAGTTGGTAAATTGGTAGTTTTTATCAGTGTTTCTTAAATATTTCGGAAAATATGGGGTTTAGCGCAAAATGTGTCATTTAAAAAATAATCTGCATTAAATTGCGAACAAACAAGGTCCCATGCATAACCTTGCTAAAGTGAACGGTTCCAGAGTTACGGAGGGTGTGAAAGTTGCAATTTTTCGTATTTTGTTAGATTTTTTGGAAAAACGAAATTATAACTACTATGTAAACAGAAATAACTAAACAATTTTATTAAAAAGTAATATTGTACAATCGTATTGTAGTCCAAAAAAGGCTGAGGCACCAAAAAGGGTCAGAAGCGTAAAAATACTGGGAGCAATAACCGGTTTAGTACGAGCGCGGCCGCCAGTACAAAGCCGTGCGTACCGATAAGGGGCCAGTCGACCACCTCCACCCTGCACCGGCCGCCTGCCCCTCCCACGCACACATTATCTCGTCTACTCCCTTTAACTCATTCGTATTGGGAGACCCGTTTTATGCGTTTGTTATTTCTAGTGAAGTTCTGCTGTCATTTTTTATTGTTCGTCTTTAGAATACTGTGCCAACTATGAGGTTATACTGTGACAGATCTTGGATCTGCACAGGCACTCCTCATCATTAATCATGATATTAATTTAATCATCTCATTTTGATATCAAGCAATTCACAGTATTACTTATTGTCGTCCGCACCATTGCCTCATATATTATGTTAATTATAAGTAAAAGGGATATGTATATTTTTAGCCTATTTTCAATTTTGAAAAAATAGGCTTATGAGATCACCTTTTGTCCGTGTGTGTGTGCGTGTGTGTGTGTGTGTGTGTGTGATTCGTGTGTGTGTGTCCCCCTAATAAAATCTAAACGGCAAGAGCGATTTCAATGAAACTCGGAAAGTTCATAGCACTATTCCCGGCGACCTCGACCGTGCCCTTCAAATTTTGTTACGACTCACCAATTCAACATGGCGGCTGTGCGAAATATTTCACCAGCAATCAATATCTCCGAAACTATTACCGATATTACCCTGTGATTTTCTATGGTGATAGAGGGAACTACTATAAGTTCACTTATGTGACTTTTGAAAACCTGGTAACTACAAAACCAACATGGAGGCCAAGCGAATTTGCGACTTTTAAATAGACGTTTTTCGTGATTTGACCAACCAAACGCAATGAAACTTGGTACAGTATATGTTTATATACATTGTAATGCACCGACATCTAACTTCGTTCAATTGTTTACATAATCACAAGATGGCGGATGTGCGAAATATTTCTCCGGCATTCTATATCTCTGAAACTATTAGCGGTATCTCCCTAAAATTTTGTACGGAGATAAAGGGCACTACTGGAAGTCCATCTATAATACTTTCAAAAACCGGTTAACTATAAAACGAACATGGCGGCCTAGCGAATTTGAAAATTTTAAATAGACCTTTCTCGCGATTTAATGTTCCAAGCGCACTGAAACCTGTTACAGGAAATATTTATACACATTGTAATCCACTGGTATCTAATTTAGTTCAATTGTTTACATAACCTCAAGATGGTGGCAGTGCGAATTTTTAAAATTAAGTTTTTATTTCTTGTGATGTAGTCATGCGATCGAAGTGAAAATTTGAATAATGAACCTACGCAATAATTTTCCTTTAATGGTACATGACTCTATGTCCTATACATTTAACAATCCAACATGGCGACCATCCGAAATATTTAGACAATACTGAATATCTACGAATCTATTTTAGGAATCAAACTGCATTTTTTAGTGTTCATAAGGGCTATTAACTTAAGTTCACCTATAAGACTTTAAATAACCTGGTGATCACAAATCCAACATGGCGGTGACGCGAATTATAAATATTCACATGGACATTTCTCGCAATTTAACCATCCGAGTGCAGTGAAACTTGGTACAGTAAATCCTTATACGAATGTTAATCCACTGGCATGTAATTTATTTCAATTGTTTCCATAACCTCAAGATGGCAACTGTGAAAAATTTTAAAATCTCCTTGTTTTTTCTTGTGTCCTAATCATGCGATTGAAGTTTGAATACTACACGTTCACAATAATCTGCATGTAACAGTACATAACTCTAGGACCTACATATATAAAATCCAACATGGCGACCAACCGAAATATTTAGTCGGTTCTTAATATCTACGAATCTATTACAGCAATCAAACAGAAATTGTGTATGTTGATAGTGGCAATTAACATAAGTAGGATATATGAAAATAGGCTGTATAGTTCTTCACGGAACTACTTGTTATATGATGTAAATTAGTCGGAAAGTGCCAAGTTAGGGATTACAAAAAAGACTGATGGGCTTGGGCTCATTACGAAACAGGTATCGCTACTGTGTATGAGACGAAGGTTATTGATATAATGTTATTCCTTTTTATAGGATTCCCTCGGATTGTCTATGCGGCAGAAGGATTACCTGAGGGTTGGATCCGCTGTAATTTGACTGCTCTCGAAATAAATGAAGGCATAAAGCAGAGACATGGACTACTGTCGTACAAATGCGATATACAGATTGGAAATCGAGAGTGATCTAAATGGCGGTGATACGCTGTATACAAACTTTTTGGTTCAATGAAAATCACACCGTATGGGAAAGTGCAAGCCAACATACCTCTTCGTACGAAACTTCTAGTCTTCGACGACCACAAAGCTGACCCCAGTGCAGTGGCTGACGCTGGAAAGCATTTCCTTCTTGCGATGTTTAGAGCCAAGAACACTGAAGATCAAGATTGTTTTCGCTACCAGTGTTACTTGCAGGGTATTGCAAAGCAGCCTATATAATCATTGTTCAAGTTGGCTGCACTTCCCCCCATTTTCGGCAGCTTCTAGGCAGCGTTCATTTAGAACCTACCACCAGGCGCAGCAGTGGCTGAATGAGAAGAAGAATCCGCTCGAGTGGGGGTGGAAGAAGATTGGCGAACACCTGAGCCCAATTAATACAGCACGTCCTGCAGATCCTCAGGAATTACTTTCACTCATAGTGTGCGCTTGCAAAGACGAATGCGTCCGTATTTTCAAGTGCAGAAAGAGTGGTCTAAACTGCTCGAGCATATGCGGTAATTGCTCAGGCCTAGGATGTGATAACAGGGACACGAACATCATAGATGAAGATCTAGAACAGGAAAGTGCTTTGTATGAAGAGGCCTGTATACTGATGAATAGCCTACTTTACATTAATTTAAGGTCGCATTTAACATTCTACATTTTTATTAGTTTTAATAGTTCAGAGTGGGTTTCTCCGTGCCACAGGTTTATATGGCTTAGGCCTGTGGAAGCCTCTTTTCCCTTAAAAAGGTAGCGCCCCTTGAGAAGGTGGTGAGGTTGACGTTCCTTCAAGGGCTTATCATTAACATACCACCGGTCATTATGGGGTTTGAAGTCATTTTTCAGTGTTGCCTTGGTAAACAAAAGTTTGGTGCTTTTCAGTCGGTCAACACGAATGTACTCAAAATAGTTCAATTATATGAGATGGTAGGTATTTATTAATCTCATTTAATTTTTTCAGGATTAGGGTATCACCCAAATCTTTTGGGTACATTCGTGTTGACCGACTGAAAAGCACCGAACTTTTGTTTTGTATACCACTGGTCAATAAAATCGGCATTTGCTTTTACAAAACACAATACTGTATAAACAAAATTAGTTTCCTTAGTGATAATGTCATATTCTTTCAAAAAAACAAAAAAAAAACGAAAAAAGTCCACTTTTACACCCTCCGTAACTATGGAATCGTCCACTTTAGCAAGATTATGCATGGGACCTTTTTTTGTTCGCAATTTAATTTAAATTATTTTTGTATATGACACATTTTGCGCTAAACGACATATGTTTCGAAATATTTAACAAAAATGGTGAGACTTTTTACCGAAAAACATGTGGACTCTATAGAATAATTTGGAGCTGAAGGGAAACTTTTACTTTGGATGTTGAGGTTTGGGTCTAATTGCACCTTTCTGACTTTGGGTGTGTGTATAATCTGTCTGATAACCGGTGTTAATTGGGATGGCTGTATTAGTGTGTGTTATCTGTTATTCAGGTAAGGACTACGGACTATCAATTTCAAATAGTTTGCTACCAATTGCTACCGTCAACGACACCTAGTTGTAAACTTGGGTACTAGATGCCACTGCAACCGGAAGATGCCCTAATGGAAGATGAAATCGAAATCTATATATTTTGAAATTTCCCACTGAAGCCGGATCATTCAAAATGATGGCGGACTTGAGTATATTGTCCATTCTTCTTCTTCTTCTTCCTCTTTTCGAATCTCCCACTATGGGGTATGTCAGATCAATCACTTCTTAGATGATTGTGCTCTCCTTTTCTCCCAATACGTCTTCATTCTGTCTGACCTCCTCTTCTAATATCTGCATCGGTTTTCTGGTGTCAAATCTGGCTTGGAACTTATTAGTGTTGTCTTTGGTCACGATTTTGGCTGTACCATTCATTAACATGAGTTCAGTAATCTGGAGTTCTCACAGGTCTATTTCCACTTCCGTAAACCAATTAGGTTTTATCTTCTTTTTGGAAAGGAAGTCAAACATTTGCTTGGTTATTCGGGAAGAATTCATTCGGTATATGTGTCCATAGAATTCAATCCTTCTTTTCCATTATGGTATCTGAAAGTATCTGCGACTTTACATGCAGGGTGTCGTTCCTTGTTTTTTATTTTGGAATTTAGGACCTATGATATTCCTCAAAATTGTCCACTCTTTTATTTCCAATTTATCCATTTGCCCTCTTCTCCTCAAGACTAGTGTCTCTGCTGAAAAGAGTGCCTCCGGCTTAATTATTGTATTGTCCATTTACATACGGTAATATTTTATTTTACTTATTTTATATTTTTGTACAGTTTTAGTTAATAAAATTGGCATTTCTTGAAGTTATTGTTCATTCTTTAATTCACCTGACCTCAACATTAATTAACGCTTGTTTAAGTTAATTAGGTTCAATGTAAGTGCAGTTGAGCCGCTCTCAGGCACTGGTGTGACTTTTGTCAATTTTCTTCAATTTTGAATGCGATTGCCTCGTAACGTATTGACTCTAGAGATAAAATGAATAAAACCTCATTTGTAGAGAATGTAATTTTCTTTATGTTTGGTATGAATAATTATTTCCGTAGGTCTGGTAGGTTACGAGTTATTTGCAAAAAACAAAACAAAAACATCGTACCTTCTTTTACTCCCCACCCCACTTACCTCTCATCCATGGAGACTTTTAGTTTGTTCATTAGTAGACCCTCCCAAACAATATTGCAAAGTTTCAAAACTTTGGGAATTAAGCCCAGAAAGAAACCTAATTTGCCCACGAGGTTTCAGTTCAGAGATGTACACCCTCTCCAGTTCAGTGGGCTAGAAATTAGTCGACATCAGCCTGCTAGAATCGTGCGGTCCTACGCTTGCTGCTGCTGCTGGAGGAATCATGTTAGCGACAGAGGTTCACCGCACCAGTGTGCGGTACAGATTGTCAGCTGGTAAACTATTTCGGTCGGCTGCATCTGCAACATTGATTAGGTTACTACGTTATGATGATATGGTCTAGCTCCCGTTACTTTGTGAGTGGACACTTCCACGAAATTACAAAATAATTTTCGAGTTAAAATAGCATAGACAAGGATATAAAATTAAAATAACATCATATTTATTTGTGCAGTGAGAGCTTTCCCTATAAAACGGAGCCTTGCTTGGGCCGTGTGACGGGTGGAGTGCGATTAGTCAGCGCCAGTTGACTAACATCTACCGTTACACAACAGCGGGGCGAGACTCACCACATTCGACCATAACTTGATCACATTCCCAGCTGGTAAGATACCTTAGTTGTGATAATTAAGACTTGTGGTGAAGTACTGTAGGCTATCTCGTATCCCGTGAACATGGTTAGGTGTTGAACATAACACCACCTTTTCTAAGTGAAAACGTATCTTATCAAGAAGACGCCTTCCAGTATATGTGTTCATAAGTTTTAGTGAGTGGCGTGGTGGTGCAGCGGTAAAGCTGTTGGCCTCTCACCAAGGTGGAGTGGGTTCGATTCCTGGTCAATGCATGTCAGATTATCGAAGTGAAATACCATGTCCTGTGGTTTGGATTTCACGTAAAAAGGAGGTCCCGTAAGTCATAATCACAAGATTCACGGTCACGTAAAACTACAATCTCTTTTCCTCCTTTCCGTAGGTTCCAGCTTCGTGTGATTTTTACTTGCGGTGGAACCTCAAACATAAGGTATACAGAAACAATCTGCGTACTCTGGAGCCTCTCGAGAACGAAATAACTGCACCGATACGAAATATCAGTATATTTATTTATTCGTATCAGAAGTAAACATTTTACATTTAAAACATGGTACTTAACAATGCACATATCAAATCGTTTCTGTCCAAAATTTTGCCAAGGCACGGGCATTAGGTGTCGCAGCCATCAAGTCCTCCATTGTGCAACTTAAAGGACACTTAATGCAGTTCAAGAAATGGACTGTGCTTTTGACTTCACCACAATCACATAGCCTGGATGTGGCAGGAAAACCCCACTTTAACATATTGGTTCTTGATCTACCAACACCAATGCGAAGCCTGTTCAATGATATCCACGTAGACCAGTGTTCCTCATGTCTTGGAGGAATATGTTCAATTGGTAGCATCCAGCCATAAAGTTGAGTATTTCTAGATCTCCATAATCTTAACCTTGTGGTCTTAGCAGATTCATGTACTGTAGATCTTCGGTTGTACTCAGGAAACTCCTCCTAGACCTCAGTAGTCGATGGGCAGGTTCATATCTGTACAATGGGTGTGTGCATGAGGTAATTGCTTTGGTTTTCTCAGTCCTGGCCGCAACTTCTCTTCTAATATCTGGTGGGGCGATTCCAGCCAAACAGTAGATTCTATCTCGTGATGTTGGTCTCAAACAGCCAGTGATAAGTCGGAAATATCAGTCAGGATGAATTACAGCGAGTGTACCAAAACTTCCTACGTTGGTGCAATGTGTGTTTAGAGAAAGCAACTACTGTAAAAATCACAGAAGTAATTATGATTATTAAATACATTAAAACGTGTAAAAGTGTTGTACTAGTTGGGCGCTACGCTGGTGCTAGGGCCAGTGTCTTGCTCGACAGGCGGCTAGCCACAGTGCCCCAGCCGTCACACGGTACATGCGAGGCTCCATTCTATAGGGAGGGACCTCGCTTCATAATTAATCAATCGATTAGTCAAGACCTACATTTGGAGAGCCCTCCTCTACGGAAGCGAGTCTTAGTAGTCCAGTGAAATTAAGTTTTAACCTGGACAAAATGAATAACAAGCTAAAAATTGGTGGAAACGTTAAGAACCATGACCTAAACGAAATCCCAAAAGTCCCAAAAAATCCGAGCTGGGGAAAAGCCGCCATCTTGGAAAAACGGCCGCCATCTTGGATTTTTCCGTTTTTGGCCATATGTTTCAAACATGTGGTCCTAGCGAGGTCAGACTGGTGTCAAATTGACAGGATTTTACTGCCAAAGTCGCAGGAACATTAATAAAATATGTTGGACGCGTTCTTACAGCTGTTTTATTCAATCAAGTACTATTAACATAAATAGAGTGTTTAAGATCGATTTTGACAGTTCCTGTCACAATAGCTAAAACTGCCAAAGCAAATAATGTATTTAAACCTAAAATTATAAATCATATTCTTGAAATTGTGAGTATCACATCTAAAATGCTTAAATTATTGTCAGTATTAAATACAGAGACACTATGAGAGATGTAAGCTTTGACTTGTAATGCTTAGCGGCTTCCGTCATTTGGTGGTTCCATGAGATCTGGAAAAAAGAGGAATAGTGAGAATCTTATCTTTTCTTGCAGATAATGTCTATATATATTTCGAAATAACTTGCCCTCATATTAAAGCACAAGATCGTCAGGGTCGTCAACGTCGACGCTCTCCTCTGGGCGGTTCGCACATCCGTGACCAGCGCAGTATCCGCACATTGTTGTGCAGCGTAGGCCACTCAGTAGGCAAGCGCATTTGCGCTCACATCCGGATCTGCAGTTGTGGTGTCCAATCGGCTAGTTATGGGACATCCATATACGGAAAGAAAGAAAGCCTTTCCTGCTACATCGATTTCTTTGTGCGATGCATCGGGCTTGTTGAAAACATGGACCTTACTGCGCAATTTAGCGTTTTAGCTGCTTGAAGGACCTGAGTTTTTCCTTTCTAAAGGGGGCGGATGTGGTGTCACAACCAGTAGCAGCGTGGAAGAAAGGGAGGGCCAGACTTGAGTTTTCCGCTTTTGAAAATCTTGCCTTTTCCATTCTTCTTTCCGGCATAAACATGGAAATGTCTTCGTGAACATCAGTAACAGAAACCGTCAAGACGAGCAGATCAGTATCTTCTCCCACAATCACAGAACTGACTTCTGTTTTCCTTGAAGTTTCGGCTGCCGTTGAAACAATCAGGGTATCAGTGTCGTCTTCAGCTTGAATAACCTCAATGCCTGCTGTTGTAAGGTGTTTTGATTGGAGAGCAATGAAACGCGTCTTGTTGTTCTCGTTTGATAAAAACACTCCTTGTGGTAGAGTAGTTGGCGTGAAATCTTCCATAACTGCGTCTGGTGCCTCCTTGACAGTTCTCCTGTCATGTTCTGCATCTTTGGTTGTCTGGGCACCATAGGCATCAAACACAACGGTTGTCTTTTTGCCAAAATGGATTTCAATATAATTGACGTTTTGCTGGTAAATTTGGGACTAGGTTGCAGGACAGGTCCAAACAACTCGATGCAGAAGGAAACCTCCGCCGACCGTGAACATAGGCTTTGATGGCAAAGCTTCTTAGCAGCTTGAAAACTCTTCTTGGACTTTGTGCCTTTCCCCAGAAGTGTGCCAACTCGTAAGTCAAGTACGTTGAAAGCTCTTCTTTACTTCCTATTTTTCAAAGGAGGCGATGCAACAGTAGGTTCGGGTCTATTTCCACTGTGGTGTCCTTAATTTTAATGATCTTGGCCATACTTCCAAAGGAACGAAATTTGTCCTTGCTCTTCAAGTGGACGTCGCTGAGGCATTGAGCTATGATTGACTTCATGGCTTGCAAACCAAGGGCGTGGGCTTCGTCGCAGTTCACGGTGTCGTCAGCAACCACACGTGTACGCAGAGACAAACGAAGAGGAAGTTCCACGAAAGGGTTGTGAGAACGCAGCCACTCTGTCATCTTGTCAACATCCCCTTTGTCTTTGCTTTGTCGTGTCTCTCGAAGTTCGACGTGTTGATCGCAAAATTCAGAGAAAGCACCACTGAAGAGTTCCATTGGATCGACAATACCAGACGTTGCAGGCATGGCGGTCACCCATCGAGCTATCACCTCTTCAGACATTCCGTGGCCGTGTTTCAGTCCTCCCGCTGACTTCATAGTACGCATCAGCACCTGTTCGATTGCCTTATCCGTCCAAACTCCACACCAGAATTTGTCGGATCTTCGGACGGTGAAGAAGCCTTTCGTCACAAATTGTTCGATTTCGGACGCAGTCATGGTTTCACTTATCCTCAACATTTGCTGGAGGTAAATGCGAGCGTATTTGGCATAATTAAAATGTCATGCAGCATGCAAGTATGGAATCATGCTCTGCACACAATACAGGTGAAGATTCCATTCCCCGGAACGTTCGTCTCTCTCACGAAAAGACGCATGATGGTTACCATTTTGAAATACTCAGTCCACAATTTCGCTGTGCGACCTGATTTGTCGACTTCGTCGAACTTAGTGTAAAACCGACTGAGGCGTCAGTGAGACATGCAGAGTTGCGGATGCTTGCAACTGTTTCTTCCCCATCTCCTTTTATGTCGTCGATGAGGACACTGGCGAGAGCAACTTGAGTCAGGAAGTGGGCACGGATTGCTTGAGCATACTCGTGTCCAGACATCATGTGAATTACCGAATTCTTTGCATAAATTTCCACCCACAAGTCCTCTAAGCCACTCTAATCCCCCATAAAGGACATCAAGAGGTGGAAACTTCCAAGCTGCAAAGTAATATTTGATAAGGGGCTATTTCTTCGGCCGAGAGCACGATATCCAAAGCTTTTGCATAGAGCGGTTGGTCAAACGTTACCACACAGGACTGGTTTCTCGCTTCGCTCTGCTCTGCTGCATAAAGGAGGCAAGTGTGAATCGTCGACGGATTTGAAGGCGATAAGTTTGTATATTCATTTTATCTTTAGAATTACTCTTGTTCCACCAATTCAGGTAACTTTACTAAGTTAGTGCGTAAAAACAGGTCAACATCGAACTTTGAACACACTATTTATATTATTAACAGTACTAACATATTTAAAAAGCAGTAAGAATGCGTATAGCATATCTTATTAATGTTTCCGAGACTTTGGCAGTAAAATCTGGTCAATTTGACACCAGTCTGACCTCGCTAGGACCACTAGTTCGAAAGATATGGCCAAGAACCGAAAAATCCAAGATGGCAGCGGTTTCTTCAAGATGGCGGCTTTTCCCCAGCTCGGATTTTTTGGGACTTTTGGGATTTCGTTTAGGACATTGTTCTTAACGTTTCCACCAATTTTCAGCTTGTTATTAATTTTGTCCGAGTCAGAGGTCAATTTTGTCTAATTGCACTGGACTATAGGCACTTGGAGTGGCAGACAGAAAAATAGTCTATGCTCTCGAATTACGGTGTTATAGAAAATGATGAAAACACCCTAGGTAGAAATAAATAAGCAATTAAGGAGTTTTGAAAAGAATTGGAGAGAAAATGAAGAGACATTTGGATTGGACACAATATTAGGCATGAATGTTTGCTGGTTACAATTCTTGAAGACTGTGTACAGAGGGAAGGAATTGAAGAGACCTCATGAGACAGATGGAGGAGCAAATGGGTTGGCAATCATAAATAAAGTTAAAGAGATTAGAAAACTGCTGCTGGAAACCACCTCAGAGGGACGAATCAAAGAAGAGAATTAAATAATTAACTACTGTATTCGTTATTTTAATGAACAACAATATTTTTATACATTTTGATTATTATTATTAAGTTATTGGTAAATGTCAAACTTCAAATTCATGCGTTTCTTCAACAAGATTACTGGCATTCCAACGTTTTGTAGAAGGAAAATTACCACACTTCAAAATGTTGTTATTCGCACAGTGCTTATGTGCCAGTGACTAGGAGAGATATAACGGATACAATGGTTCACTAATTAAATAATTGTGTGAAACACCGGCTGTTAATTTATAACTTGATAATATCAATAATAAGAATAAACATATCAGACCTACACACTGACTAGGCCCATAATCATGCAAAATAGCGACGTAGACCCAAAGTAGTGAACCACGCTATGGAGTGTAAAAAGCACTAAATAATAATAATAATAATAATAATAATAATAATAATAATAATAATAATAAATTAATAAAAAAGGCATAATGGAAAAACTGGAGACCAAGGAAAGGAAGATTTTGAGGATTATCCTGGGTCCAGTCAAAGAACACGCTGAGTTCCGAAGTCGCCACAACCAAGAGTTGTACACATACGTAGAGAAAATAAGAGATGATGAGGAAAAGGAAGATTTCTTCCCAAGGACATATAACCCAAATTAAATCAACACGGCTATCGAACCGAATTTTTGCATCTCCATATAAGAAAAAGACAAAGGGGGCCTTGGTTCAGTGAAGTAGAGACGGATCTGTTTGAGATTGGGATAACATGTGAAGATATCCAGGAGCGTGCACAACTTAGGGAAAAATTCAAGAACATCGGAGTTCAACTTAAGCCGAAACTAAAAACTGGGAAGGCGTGGACGACGGAGAGAAAGGTGCAACATCGATTGCGAATGAAAGAGTACTGGGCCAACATTAAAATGCAGAAGAAACGCTTGACATGACGTGGTCCTTAGTTGGCCGTAACGAAGCAAGAAGAAGAAGAAGAAGAAAAAGAAGAAGAAGAAGAAGAAGAAGAAGAATAAGAATTGTAGATTTTTATGATTTATCTTTCCACCTCAGTTTCAGTCGTGCACTCCATAAGGGGTCATTCCTCTACCGTCCCAAGGACGGTGCCTGTAGGCTGAACACACTTTGTCAGCAGATACAACTGGGGACTTGTTTTATTACAAAAGCTTTTCATTCGATCAACGCAAATTGTCTCCAACTACATTAGGTGGGAAAACAAGTATCTAAACATCCTAACCTGAAATAAGTATTACATGTGATATTTATAAAAAAAAATAGCACGCTTTTATGTACAAAGAAAACAGAGGGGGGAGATTACTTAATTGGATGGACTACTAGGCCGCATATGCCGTTGAAAGTAGAGTGACATATTTGAGAATATCTGCATCACATCACGGAAAGAACGGTGTAAGGCATTTTTTTTCTTCCGGAAATGTGTTTATGACACATTTTGGTGGCCAGCCATCGTAACAACTGATCAGTTGATATTAACTTCAAATAAAGCGGCAAATCACCGAGATACAGAGGTTTTTATTTTTAGTAGAAACTGAAAGGACGTCCCATATCCTCTCACTTTTTTATAATTTAACTTTAGTTGTTATTTGCTTTACATGTGCTTCCTTTATAAGAAAAAAATGGCAAAATAACTATATTGCCTACACTCAATTTGGGGTGTTTTAATTATTTCCTTTTAGTGTTGAAAGTTAAAATTGGCTCTCCTGAAAAATTTACAAAATGTGACTTACCCCGTTTTCCCCCTGAAGTCTTCAAGTGGCACGTGTTGTGCCTTGGGTTGGCCACCCCTGGCCTAGAGTATAAGTGAAAAAAAAAACCGGATAATCACTTCTAGGATGACTGAGGAGGGAATTGAACCCACATGTTCTCAGCTCTATCACAAGAGGCTGAGTGTACCCCATTTCAGCCTCTAGACCAGAACTGAATTTCTTGACAGAGCTGGGAATCGAACCCAGAAACTCTAAATTCAGAGTCTCTACCTAGCCCGAGACCAGAAAATAAGACGATAACTGCACTGAACATAATGTGCTGTAGCCTACCTCAAGGAAGCAGGTAGTTCATCACAACCCTTGTAATAATTAATGATCGGTTTCATCGCACACTAACAATGACGTAGGATTAAGGAAACTATATGCGTGATATTTCACTTCATTTCCTTCACAATTACATGGCACAGGGATATATATTTGTTACACACAGGAGAGGGAATATAATGCATTGCGTCTGTTATTCGTGTGACAGGCGATAATCAGTCATAACCTATTAAGAGTGTTCCAGGTCGGTAGCTCAGAAAACCTCTAGCAGTCGCTTTGAGATAATTTTCAATAGGTGTATTGCTAAGACCTCTAACATCCAAATATCGTATTAATACGAGGTATCGACTTTATCAACCGTTCGTTTTAAATGATGGAGTTTGCAAATTAAAGCTGTGTGTGTGTCGAGTTCTCTAAGGGAACGAAGAAACATATATGCCATTCATTTCATACGAAAAAGGACAGTAGAAAATCCAACATTACTGGTTTTAGCCTATATTATTAGGGTGTCTCATAAGTAGGGTACCGAAATTTTGGATTTAACGATATCCGAGAAATTTTACAACATTAGGCTATATGTTATCACAATGATATATTTATTTCAAATATCCAATTTCTTTTTCGATATTGAATTCGCGAAATTTTACGAAATAAAATTAATTTGCGATGTGTGTTACTTTCACTCTAAAATGCGAAATACCAACGAAATGCTGGTAATGCGATTTTTTAACACTCTAAAATTAATTGAATTCGTAGTTCCACTATCTGTTGTTTGATAGAAAAGGAAGGAAGCTTGTAGTTTAATGTGGCCGTTAATCTCGTGATCATGAGCCATGGGTTTTATAGAAAACTAGCTGAAGTACCCGTGCTTCGCTACGCGTCATAAATAAATTAAAATGTGAAGGTGACAGTTAAAATAGGGGATAGGCGAGGTGCTGCGCAGAGGGAGATTAAGGATGAAACATTTTGTCCAACTACAACGCTCGGCGTTGACCGTATTTTATGGCACAAATTTAGGTTTTACTCGCTAACCATTGGAGATACCTTTCGGATAGAAAATGTAATTTTAAACATCGTATATGCCATCAAAAGTTTGCTATTTCTTAGCGTTCTCTTTTTATTTCAAATTGAAATATGAGTTTGAAACCAAAGGGTGTAGTGGCGTCACTAAAATGGTCGCCATCTTTAAATAGTGAAAAGTATTGAAATCAAAAGTAACCTATATGTTAACCAGGTAAATCAGCTACTTCCATGTAAAATTCATGTATATCGGACCAGTGGTACTTGCGTGATTGATTAATACACAGACACACACCATCTAATTTTTAGCCTCGCTTCGCTCGCGGCATAGTCGTGTCATATTGTTATTTAATGAAATGCAGTTTTAACCCCGTTAACACCCCTTTAGAACCTGAATATCCAAAAATCCCTCCTTAGTAGACGTTTTCGACACACAACAAACATATCCCCAAAATATCATTCTTCTAACTTTAATAGTTTTGGTTGGTCGATGAGAGTGAACATCCAAAAATCCTTCCTTAGTGGACGTTTTTCTTCCAGAATTTCACCCCTCCCCATAGGCCCCTTAAATTGCATTTATGAAAAAAAAACGGTCGAACACCTATTTTATTTTATTTATTTATTTATTTATTTATTTATTTATTTATTTATTTATTTTTAAGCTGATTGATTTCCTCCGAGTTTCAAACTTCTCGCCTATGTCATTTAAGAGATACACGCTCCGTTAGGAATCTTTCAATCCCCACTTGTCATCCCCTTAACCTCATAATATACACTACATCGAAAAACCATTAGACATGTGTCAGCTTATTTTTAATGATTAGTATATATGCCAAGTATTACATCCCCAAATGAAACCACTCGTCAGATATTGTTATTCAATGAAATGCATGTTTACCCCCTTGACACCTCTTTAGAACCTGAATATCCAAAACTCTTACCTTAGTAGACGTTTTCGACATACAAAGTACATATCCCCAACATTTCATGTTTCTAATTTCAATAATTTTGGCTGGGCGATGATGAGTGAGTGAGTCAGTCAGGACATTTTTTTCATTTATTTTTGATAATTTCACCCCTTAAATTGGATTTATGAAACAAACAGTCGAACACCTATTTGCTTATTTAAAGCTGTTTTCCCCCTGAGTTTGATGAGTGACTAAGTGAGTCAATCATTTAGGACACTTTCTTTCCTGTTTTTCCCCCCAGAATTTCACCCCTCTCCAAGGGCTCCTTAAATTGGATTTATGAAAAAACGGTCGAACACCTATTTACTTGTATTTTAAGCTGTTTTTTTTTCGCCGAATTTCAAATTTTTCGCCTATGTCGTTTCAGAGATACACGCTCCGTTAAGAATCCCTCAACCCCCAATTTTCACCCCTTTCACCTCATAATATACATCACATCGATAAACCCTTAGACATATGTCTGATTATTTTTAATGATTAGTTTCTATACCGAATATCACATCCCCAAAGAAACAAATCATGCGATATCGTTATTCATAGAAATGCACGTTTACCCCCTTAACACCTCTTTTAAACCCGAATAAACAAAAATCATTCCTTAGTTGACGTTTTCGACATACAACGAACATATTCCCAAAATTTCATGTTTCCAACATTAATAGTTTTCGCTGGGCGTGATGAGTGAGTGAGTCAGACAGGACATTTTCTTTCAATTATTTTTACCAGAATTTCACCCATCCCCATGGGCCCCTTATATTGGATTGATGAAAAAACGCTTGAACACCTATTAACTTATATTTTAAGCTGTCTTTTTCCCCTGAGTTTGATGAGTGAGTGAGTTAGTCAGTCAGTTAGGACACTTTCTCTCCTTTTCCCCCCAGAAATTCACCCAACCCCATTGGTCCCTTAAATTAATTTATGGAAAAACGTTCGAACACCAATTTACTTACTTTTTAAGCTGATTTTTTTCGCTGAGTTTCAAATTTCTCGCCTATGTCGTTTAAGAGATAGGCCTACACGCTCCGTTAGGAAACCTTCAACCCCCCACTTTTCACCCCTTTCACCTCATAATAATACACCACATCGAAAAACCCTTAGACACCTGTCTGCTTATTTTTAATGATTAGTTTATATGCCGAGTATCACATTTACAAATGAAACCACTCGTGAGATATTGTTATTCAATGAAATGCAGGTTTAACTCCCTTAAGACCCCTTTAGAACCCGAATATCCAAAAATCCTCGCTTAGTGTACGGTCTTGACATACAACGAACATATCCCCGAAATGCCATGTTTCCAACTTCAATAATTTTGGCTGGGCGATGATGAGTGAGTGAATGAGTCAGGACATTTTCTTTCAATTTTGTTTTCTTCAGAATTTCACCCCTCCCGATGAACCCCTTCAATTTGATTGATCAAAAAAACTGCCGAAAAGCTATTTACTTACTTTAAAGCAGTTTTTTCCCCTGAGTTTGATGAGTGAGTCAGTCGGTCAATCAGTTAGGACACTTTCTTTCCTGCCCCCCCCCCCCCGAATTTCACCCCTCCCCATGGGCCCCTTAAATTGGATTTATGAAAAAAAAAACGGTCAAACACATATTTACTTATTTTTATATTGATTTTTTCCGCTGAGTTTCAAACACCTCGCCTATGTCGTTTAAGAGATACACGCTCCGTTAGGAATCTTTCAATCCTCACTTTTCACCCCTTTCACCTCGTAATATACACCACATCGAAAAACCCCCACACACATGTCTTTTTTATTATTAATGATTAGTTTTTATGCCGACTATCACATCCCCCAATGAAACCAATCGGGAGTTATTGTTATTCAATGAAATGCAGGTCTACCCCCTTAACACCCATTTAGAACCTGAATATCCAAAAATCCTCTCTTAGAGGGCATTTGCGGCCATTGAGGAAGCTGCATACCAAATTTCCTTCCAATCCGTTCGGTGGTTTCTGAGATTTCGTGATGAATGAAAGTGTGAGTGCGTGGTATTTGACAAAGTAGATAGGGTCAAGTCTTTGTTATGCTAAACTCGGTTGACAGTGCTGTGTGAGCAGTTGAGTAACTAACGGGATTTCAAGTAAAGATCCTCATTTTCTATACCGGTAGTGCAGAGCAAAACTGGCATCCAGTCGGCCGTGTCTCGACTTGAGTTATGTTGCCATGGAAACTATCTGCCTTGCCATTCCTTCATGAGTATATTTTATGATTTGATTAGCCTGTGTTTGAGAGCAAAAGGGCCGAAATCAGAAGAATGAGAAAGACTATCGAAATTTCATGTAGCCAGCGGTTCCTTCTGGGTCCTAAACTATGCGTATGCAAAATTTGGTTGAGATTGGTGGAACGGTGTAGATTTGTATACGGAACAGATCCACATACATACATACATACATACATACATACATACAGACTTTCACTTTTATATATAAGATAAGAAATATTAAATATCAATGTATTATAAGATAAAACAGCGAAAGTCTCTTTCTGCGTTCTCAGATTGGCGTACAAATTTGCGTCCTGAAATCATGGAAATAATGCTCCTCTGCCTATATTTTGGGGACAGCATAAGATTTACGAGTTAGTGGGAATATGAGTCAGGAAGAATATTTGTGGAAGTAAATGTTAGGTTAGGTCTTAAGCACAGAACATGTTTTGTTATTTCTGTAAATGTTTGCATATTGTTAATTATTTAACCAAATCCGTGCACCGTTATTACGCACACTCAATCCTCATTTATTTTTTATTTCACCGCTTTAGAACATTTTATATCACCATAAATCACGGTCCTTACTCATAAGTATTGTCGTTTTTTAAGTTTGGTGTTTTATAATTGGTTTTCTTTGGTTCACCAATGCTATTTACAGGGGGCCATGATTAGAATTGCGTATATTGCGAGAATGTATCAGTCGTCAGTTGTTGATACACAAACACAAATGGTGATGATGATAATTGTTGTTTTAAGGGGCCAAACATCTAGGTTATGGGCCCAAAAACCTAAAAAAAAACACAAATGGAACTCACACAGTTGGAGATTAGGGTCCTTCTAAAGCACAACTGGAAACATGATTACAAAGCTGCTGCCGCGGCTCGAAGAATAGGTGAAGTGGAAGGAGGCGTTGTTACTGAGCGTGTGGCACAGCGATGTTTTCAATATTTCAACACTGGAGCAGAAAACACTACAGATTTGCCGCGTTCTGGAAAGCCGAAACTATGGGATATTGAGAATACACGCAGAGTTTTGGAAGAAAATCCGCAAATAAGTACTCGTAGGCTGTCAGAAGCAATTGGTGCATCAAAAGATTCCATACATCGCCAGATTAAGAAACTTGAAAAATCAAACAGAAGCTATAGATCTGTATCTCATGAGTGCAGCAACCAAAGGGACATATGTCTAAGGTGTGGCAGACGGATAAAAGGCCTTCGATAGTAATGGGAACAGTTCCAGAGTCCTTAACATACACTTTCATAAGTCACTCCAACCTCATTCAGCTTAGTTAAGGTACAACGATAGACTTTTCTAAACCTCAATTACATAATTCCGATAACAAATAGCGCACAGGCTGACATGTGAACGAGATGAGGCATATTAGCTCGCCGCGTCAGTAGCAGTGTGGAGGACAATGTGTCAACATCGTAGTGAGGATCACCAACACCAGGATAAGTGAACATTATAATTATAATTATGTTTCTAGTGCATGCCAAAACTTGTTAATTAGTCTATTATTGTTACAGTGTATTATTTCGTACGTTGATAGGGGCCCACTGGGGCGCCCATGCTGAAATACTACGTACGTCTACATTAGCTCTGTGTTATACAGCTGCTGAGTATGCTAGCCCTGTATAGTATCATTCAGCTCATGTAAAACAGGTTGATGTTGCCCTCAACGAGTCCTGCAGAATAATTACTGGTTGCCTGAAACCTACACCTGTCCACAAATTGCATTCCTTGGCAGGAATAGCCCCTCCTGAGGTACGCCGTGAGATCATAGCACGAACGGAACGAAAAATGTCCGCAGAGGACCATGCTCACCCTCTTTTGGTCACCAGTCTCCAAGAAGGCGGCTAAAATCAAGGAAAAGTTTTCTGCAAACAACATCGATGCCTATTTCAAAACCCGAGGTAGCCAGAATACAGCTATGGCAATCCACCATACCACCAGATTGGATGAAGGCCAAGGAAAGGCTTTCAGCAGACCACAACAACAACTGGGAAACTTGGCGGTCACTCAACAGACTTCGGAGTGGTGTTGGGAGATGCAAAGTTAATCTCTACAAATGGGGATACCTACAGGAATCGGAACTCTGTGAGTGTGGAGAGAGACAGACCATGGTACACCTGTGTTCCTGTGAACTGTGCCCGTGCTCTTGCACAACGAAGGAGTTAATGGAAGGTCATGAAAGGGGTTTGACAGTGGCCCGTTTCTGGGCGAAGACAATCTAATTCGAGACATTGTTGTATATATTATTTTATTATTCCTTTGTAATATTGTGTATCATCCTTCTTGTGTATATTGTAGTGCTTCTGACTCTAATAGTAAATAAATTGTATACACGTGCATATACAGTACACCGTTACTCAGGTAATTCAAAAGAGAAACTAACGTAAGACAAGCTTCAAGCAAATAGTATTATAATTTCACCTAACGATCCTATTGAACTACAATAGTTTTTCTTTTGACATGTGGCCTCAACGTCCGTGGGTGGCCTGCGTGCCGGGATGAGAAATGGAATGGATGAAGATAAATGGAACTGGGCAAGGATGTGGATGCAAGCGGCCGTGGCCTCTCAGAAGGTATGGTCCCAGTATTTGCCTGGTGTGGAAAATGGGAGACCACGGAAAACCATTTTAAGGACGGTCGACAGTGGGGCTCGAACCCACGCGTCTACCGAGTCAGCAGAGAGCTAGCCCCATGACCTAACACTGCGCTTTTGCGAGCGTTGCCACTGCTGTCGGTTACTACAATAGTGAATTACATGATTGAAAATTTAAAATTTGCACATAGTGATCATGATCTGATGATTGCCACTTGATAGTCGAAACATGTATTCCTAAATTGCCTCATTTAATTGTGAATATTAACTTATGAAAAATCTACAGCCTGCTTCCAGTCGACTGATCGGGTCAGGGATGGAATGAATGAAGCCCCCATCTAGCGGCGAGGATATGAACTGTGCCGGCTGCCGAAGCCTGTCGCACTCCCTTGGGGCAATGATTAAATAAATGACAGATGAAATGAAATGGTAGTGGAGAGTGTTGGTGGAATGAAATGTTGACAGGGAAAACCGGAGTACCCAGAGAAAAACCTGTCAGCCTCCGCTTTGTCCAGTACAAATCCCACATGGAGTGACCAGGATTTGAGCCATGGAACCAGTGGTGAGAGGCCGGCGTGCTGCCGCCTAAGCCACGGACGCTTTGAATATTAACTAATACATGTATTAGGTAGATTTCATTAGAAAGCTAACTATTGCAATGGGTTCCATGTTTCGACTTCCGGAAAATTTCGACATATCTTCGCGTCACATCCCCCAGACCCCAAAACCAACGTCAGTTCAAAAGTTTATATATAATTTATATACAGTGTGGTCCACCCGCCCCTTATTTTTTTTTGGAGGAAGGCAACCCAACTAACGCGTATATCACAGTCATCCTAAAAACATTAGTACGTCCATTGTACAACTTTACTGTTGAGTACATCCTCGCGAATATAGTAGAAATCAATAGTGGCAGTGTTTTTTCAATGACCTCAAATATAATGCATGATTGAAACGATCAGAGCTCCGAATAACACCTTCTTACGTTTGGACAGGAAGTGTCTACGAATAGATTCAATACATGCCAGCAATACACTATGGTTTTCGGTAGCTACGGTGGCTAAATCAAGAATTGCTAGAGTAGCATCAACGATGTCGCATTGTAGTAGGTTCGAACCTTGAACTAATACATTTTTTTGCTTAATGTCGTTTATTGTGGATGTATTATGGACGCATATCGATCTGTTCCAACGAGTGATTTTTTATTTGGTCCTCAAAACGACCGTACTTTTCCGATGGTACGCAGCCAGATTGGACGACGACATAACGATATGTAGAACGAAAGCAAGGTATCCTGTATATTCAAGGTAGCAAGTGTTCGAAATTTTGACCACCTTTGTTTATATGAAAACTCCGACTAAATCAGACGACCCACATAACAAATAGATTTGTTATGTGGGTAGGCTCACGAATAAATACATCAGACCGAAACTATAATTTCTTTCAACGGCTTCTGTGCGAAAAGCGATTGCTATACACTTACAGTAATAGTTAGTTAGTGAGGTTTTAAGGGGCGGAACTACGAGGTCATCTGCCCCAAACATACAGTAAATACAGATAATTATAATGTTATTGGTTTTACGTCCCTTTTAACTACTCTGGCTTTTAGAGACGTCGGGGTGCCGGAATTTTGCTCCGAAGGGTATCTTCAACGTGCCAGTAAATCTACTGACACGGCTCCCTTGAATTTGTGCACTCTCAAAAGCCAGCTGACTGCGCCAGGATACGAACCTGCAACCTTGGGCACAGCAAGCGAGAACGTTACCTTTCAGCCTCGCAGCAAGGCAGTAATTACAGAACGTGTCATATTATTATTCTGGGATAAATTTTGAACTATTAAAATTCTAATTATCACGAATAGAGTCGCCTCCGTTGCGTAGTGGTCAGCGTGATTAGCTGCCACCCCGGACGTCCTGGGTTTGATTCCCGGCTCTGCCACGAAATTTGAAAAGTGATATGAGGACTGGGACGGGGTCTGCTCAGCCTCGGGTGGTCCAAATAAGTAGAGGGGTTCGATTCCCACCTCACCCATCCTCAAAGTGGTTTTCCGTGGTTTCCCACTTCGCCTTCAGGCAAATACCGGGATGTTACCTACCGTACGGCCACGGCCGCCTCCTTCCCTCTTCCTTGTCTTTCCCTCCCGATCTTCCCCTCCCTTCCCATCCGTCAAGAGGACCTTGTTCGCTTTGCAGGTGAGGCCACCTGGGCGAGGTGCTGATCCCACTTCCCCAGTTGTATCCCCCAGACGAGATGTTTCAAGCTCCAGGACACTGCCCGTAGAGGCGGTAATGATGGGATCCCTCGCCAAGTCCGTGGGAAAACCTAACATGGAGGGTAAAATCGACTAAAAATATAATAATTATAACGAATACTATCCATCCATGGTTTTGAACAGTATTTAGGGAAAATAGCCATTTAAATGAGACAAGAAAATAACTTTCCCTATCGTCTTCGTAGATAATGTGAACAAAACCAAGTTGAAATCTTGCTGTACGAGGTAGGGAGGGTATAATAAAATAGTTAAAAAGAATTTTAAAAGTCTGCCATTGGATAGTCTTGAACCCGGGATCTTCGAAAGAGCGAGTGGGCGCAATAACACTTGCACACATTTTCAACACACTCTGGAGGTTTTTGTTGCGCTTCTTATTAACGCGTATGGTAAAATATTAAATTATTACAGTTAGATCTTAAATCTTGATTGGAATGCATTCAGTACCAAGCATGTTTTCTAATTTACTTAAAGCAAGTTTCGCGACCGTTTTGCGTTATTAAGGCGAATTAACTGCAAATAATGCCCTCAACGACAGCCCTTCGGTTTTATTTCATACAACTTAGCGTACAAAATGCTAGCGTGTGATAAACTTCGGTAATACAAGCGGGTATAGGCCTACTGACGAAGAGAACAGAATCATACAGGATTTTGTACCAGCGATCACAGCAGCTACCTTGTCAGCGAGTGTCGTGTGATACAGGCCTAAAGATATGCTAAGACTATCTGTTAAAATTTAATAACAAGACAAGATATTCGGTAAAGAACGTATAGCCTACTTTCTCCTAAATGAATGGGTATTGTTATAATTCGTTGTCCTTTTCAAGGAGTATAATTGAATGTTAGTTGTAGTAGCTTCTTTAAATACAACGTGCTATACGGATATTATACATGAATATGATGTGCCCTTTGCTAGTGCTACCTCTGTAAAAAAAATCATTCAGTTCGGTTTCACCGTGTTTGAATTGATATGGGGAATCGATTTGCACACATACATGGCCGCTATCTGCGAACTATTGGGTTGATGACCTCGTAGTTCAGTCAAGAGATAATTCCCACAAAAAGGTATGTTGTTGACAAATTTGGTAGAGATCAAATGATTAGGTTGGTCGTAATTTGATTTAAGCTTTTAACATTTCGGTGGCCGCCATTCCGTTTCGGTCAAGATGGCGGCGATATACAACATGACACTGAGGTGGCCTTTGCTAGTGCTACCTCTGTACCAAACTGCGTTCCATTCGGTTTCACCGTGTTTGAAAAGATAGGGGGAATCGATTTGCACACATACATGGCCGCCATCCGCACATTATTGGCCTGATGACCTTGTAGTGTGGTCAAAAGATTTTCTATACATAAAGGTATGTTGTTGCAAAATTTGGTAGAGATCAGATTATTAGGTTGGTCGTAATTTGATTCAAGCTTTTAACATTAGGATGGCCGCCATTACGTTTTCGTCAAGATGGCGGCAATATAAAACATGGCACTGGAGTGCCCTTCGCTAGTGCTATCTCTGTACCAAATTTCGTTCAATTTGGTTTCACCGTGTTTGAATTGATTGGGGGAATCAATTTGCACACATACATGACCGCCATCTGCACACTAATTGGATGATGACCTTGTAGTTCAAACAAACGACGCTAGCCATATAAGTATATGTTGTTGCAAAATTTGGTGGAGATCGGATGATTAGGTTAGTCGTAATTTGATTTAAGCTTTGAACATTTTGGAGGCCGCCATTACGTTTTCGTCAAGATGGCGATATAAAATATAACACTGAGGTGTCCTTCGCTAGTGCTACCCCTGTACCAAATATCGTTCAATTCGGTTTCACCGTGTTTGAATTGATAGGGGGAATCGATTTGCACACATACATGGCCGCCATCTGCAAACTATTGGGCTGATTACCTTGTAATTTAGTCAAAAGACGCTCGCCATATAAATATATGTTGTTGCAAAATTTGGTTGAGATCGGATGATTAAGTTATTCGTAATTTGATTTAAGCTTTGAACATTTGGGTGGCCGCCATTACGTTTCCGTCAAGATGGCGGCGATATAAAACATGACACTGAGGTGCCCTTTGCTAGTTCTACCTCTGTACCAAATTTCGTTCAATTAGGTTTCACCGTGTTCGAATTGATAGGGTGGGGGCAGACATTCAGAGTACATACACTCTCACACACACAGACACACAGTCTCACACACACACACTCAGACACAGACAAACAATTTTGGCCCTGTGTAGATCTCATAAGTCTTCTTTCATTTTTTGCAAAAATCGAAGGTATGCTAATAATACCATGGGAAATTCTAAGGAATACGTATACTTCGATGCAAGCACTGGCGATCAGAATATCCTTCGATATGTTGTTGTTTTGTTTCATGTGAGGGGCTAGAACATCGCGGTCATTTAGCCCCATTTACTTGGGAGTGTGTGTAGAATTTGTCTGATAACCTGAGTTATTGCGGGCTTATAATGATGTGTGTATTTGCAATTACGGATTGGGAAGGAGGCGGCCATGGCCTTAAGATAGAATCCGTCCCGGAATTTGGCCGGAGTAGAAGTGGTAAACCACGGAAAACCATTTCCAGGGTGGCTGAGGTGGGAATCGAACCCACTTCTTCTCATATTTGCTTCACGATGCTACGTGTACCCAATTTCAGCCCTCAGACAAATATTACATTTCTTGGCAAAGCTGGGAATCGAACCCGGACCTCCGGAGCGACACTTCGATATGTTATATTAATATTCATGCCAGTTTTTAAATTTGCTGCCATTACAGGTCACGTGGCATAACGTACCAGTTCGATCGTATTCTCGTAAATAAATCAGCAAAATTCAACGTATTCGTCACAAAAATACGTCGGAAGGCAATAAATGTGGCAATGTAGTTACATCCCCACTAAAATGGAATGTGGGCTTTCGTTCAAAAAAGCATGCCTACTACTGGATTCGAAGCAGACTTCAACCCGCTCGCGCCCACCACGTACGGTCAGGCTTTAAACCTCTCAGCCACCAGCACATGGTACATACTGCTCGCTAAACGTGGTGTAGTTACAGTAGCCGTCCCACCTCAAACGTTAAGTCCATCTCAAAGTCTTCAATTATGATTTATGGTGTTGATTTAACTTTCTACTATTACAGATCACGTGGCGTAAGCTATTAATTCGATCGAATTGCGTGTATGTGTGTTATTTCAAGGAGCAGTGAGTCATATGTTAGTAGAATGGGCCATAGTATTTGGCGGGGAAAAGTTTAAGGTCGGTTTTCCTTTGCTAGACCCATGGCCCAATTACATTGCTGTCGCACAGTCAGAGCGCAGAGCAATATCGACCATCGGGAGAAATGCCGTGTTAGTTGGGTTTCATAAAACTAAATAATAAGGGGCGGGTGGACCACACTGTATATGTGTGTATATCAGTTTCATGTGGACACGATAACTGCCGTAATTTTCCACCAATCACTTTGAATTTTTTACCGAATATGTATACCTATAAAATCTCGGTCGAGTTCGTTAATGGGCAAAATCGGTCAAAGGGGGTGAAAATGGGAGGCTTTTTTCGAAAAAGTGAAATATCGCTATAACTCTCTTAATATCTGAAATATTGAATCCATTCAAAGTTCATACTATGTGTCGGACAAGACCCTACAATTTGTGTTTGAAAAGGTTCTTGATAGCACCAACCATTGACCATAGGGGTGGGAAAAGGGGGGTTTTCGGGAATCATTAATCATATCTCTGTTAATAGGCACAATATCAAAACCGTACAAAATGGACAATATTCCTCCAATAATTACCTAAAACTTTTGTCTGAAAGAATTTTTGATATGAACCACCATTACGCCACGGGGTGAGCAAAATGATTTAAATTATAAGAAAATGCCAAGAGCCAAGAGAGGTTGCCATGACAACTTTACTTTTAATTGATAAGGGATGAGCCATCAGCAGTTGCTATGACAACGCCACTGCACGAGATAACATTTAGATTTCCATCTGTCTGTGGGAAGCGACTTCGGTATCGTAACTGGTAGCATGCTGAACTTCTATGCCCAAAGGTCGCAGGTTCAAACCCGGCTAAAGTCGTCGGATTTACTAAGAGCGCTAAAAAACCCTGAGTTTGCTTACCTTCGGAGGGGAAGTTCCAACGTTCGTTGCGAGTTGATGGTTCCGGTGGCATCTAGTAGCCAAGTTCACAGCTAGGTGTCGTTGATGGTAGTATTTTAGGTAGATTTCATTAGAAAGCTAACTATTGCAATGGGTACCATGTTTCGATTTCCGGAAAATTTCGACATATCTTCGCGTTTCACATCCCCCAGACCCGAAAACCACCGTCAGTTCAAAAGTTTATATTATATATATATATATCAGTTTCTTGTGGACACGATAACTGCCGTAATTTTGCACCAATCACTTTGAATTTTTTACCGAATATGTATACCCATAAAATCTCGGTCGAGTTCGTTACTGGTCTAAATCGGTCGAAGGGGATGAAAATGGGGGACTTTTTTCGAAAAAATGAAATATTGCTAAAACTCTCTTAATATGTGAAATATCGAATCCGTTCACAGTTCATACTATGTGTCGGATAAAGCTCAAAAATTTATGTTTGAAACGGTTTTTGATACCACCAACCATTGACCAAAGGGGTGGGAAAAAGTGGGTTTTTCGGGAAACATTAATCATATCTCTGTTAATAGGCACAATATCAAAACCGTACAAAATGGACAATATTCCCCTAATAATTACCTAAAACTTTTGTCTGAAAGAATTTTTGATATGAGCCACCATTACGCCAAGGGATGAGAAAAATTATTTCGGAATTGTAAGAAAATGCCAAGAGCTATCAGTGATTGCCATGGCAACACTACTAAATTTATGAGGGATGAGCCATCAGACGTTGCCATGACAACGCACTTGCGCCAGATCAGATTCAGATTTCCATCTGACTAAGTGTGATGCGGCTTCGGTGACGTAACTGGTAGCATGCTGAACTTCTATGCCCAAGGTCGCGGGTTCAAAGCCGGCCAAAGTCGTCGGATTTTCTAATAGCGCTAAAAATCCCTCAGTATGCTTTCCTTTGGAGGGGAAGTTCCAACGTTCGTTGCGAGTTGCTGATTGAGGTGGCATCTAGTAGCCAAGTTCACAGCTAGGTGTCGTTGACGGTAGAATCTGGTAGCAAAATTAGGAACTACTGCTTGAAATTGAGCGTCTGCATTCCTTACCTGAATTACAGACTAATACAGCTATCACAATTCACACCGTTTATCAGACAGATTCTACACTCACCCAAAGTACAGGGGGTTACATGACCACGTTGTCGCAGCCCCTAAACTCAGGAACCAACCAACATCTCTGCGGGAGATATAATTTTGCGTAAAGAAGTAACAGACCGTTACATAGTTACACATCAGTGCCGAAACCTTGCATAAGGACAGTGTGACCACAAGTATAAAAATGGACTCCAAATGACAAGAAGGTTACCGTCATCATAAGACAATAGAATGTTTAAAATATGCATAAAATGACGAAAAACAAAGTTAATTAATCTCCAATTATAAAATACTTTCATGCAATAAATGTGGTCTGATCCTTGTACGAAAACCTGCATATTCTGCCTATTTTCGCCTATCCCCAAGTTTGTCCGGTGAAATCTACTTCCGCCTTCCGGCGTGCCGAGAGGACTTTTATATATATATGTATATCAGTTTCTTGTGGACACGATAACTGCCGTAAATTTGCACCAATCACTTTGAATTTTTGACTGAATATGTATACCTATAAAATCTCGGTCGAGTTCGTTACTGGGCTAAATCGGTCGAAGGGGGTGAAAATGGGGGGCTTTTTTCAAAAAAGGGAAATATTGCTATAACTCTCTTAATATGTGAAATATCGAATCCGTTCAACGTTCTTACTATGTGTCGGATAAAGCCCAAAAATTTATGTTTGAAGAGTTTTTTGTATAGCACCAACCATTGACCAAAGGGGTGGGAAAAAGTGGGTTTTTCGGGAAACATTAATCATATCTCTCTTAATAGGCACAATATCAAAACCGTCCGAAATGGACAATATTCCCCTAATAATTACCTAAAACATTTGTCTGAAAGAATTTTTGATATGACCAACCATTACGCCAAGGGATGAGAAAAATGATTTCGGAATTATAAGAAAATGACAAGAGCTATCAGAGATTGCCATGGCAACACTACTAAATTGATGAGGGATGAGCCATCAGACGTTGCCATGAGAACGCACTTGCACGAGATCAGATTCAGTATTTCCATCTGACTAAGTGGGAAGCGGCTTCGGTGACGTAACTGGTAGCATGCTGAATGTCTATGCCCAAGGTCGCGGTTTCAAAGCCGGCCGAAGTCGTCGGATTTTCTAAGAGCGCTAAAATCCCTCAGTATGCTTTCCTTTGGAGGGGAAGTTCCAACGTTCGTTGCGAGTTGCTGGTTGGGGAGGCATCTAGTAGCCAAGTTCACAACTAAGTGTCGTTGACGGTAGTACCTGTAGCAACATTAGGAACTACTGCTTGAAATTGACCGTCTGCAGTCCTTACCTGAATTAAGACTAATACAGCCATTACAATTCACACCGTTTATCAGACAGATTCAACACTCACCCAAAGTACACGGGGTTAGATGACCGCGTTGTCGCAGCCCCTAAACTGAAGAACCAACCAGAGGTAGATTTCATTAGAAAGCTAACTATTGCAATGGGTACCATGTTTCGACTTCCGGAAAATTTCGACATATCTTCGCGTTTCACATCCCCAGACCCCAAAACCACCGTCAGTTCAAAAGTTATATATAATTTATGTATGTATATGTATATCAGTTTATTGTGGACACGATAACTGCCGTAATTTTGCACCAATCACTTTGAATTTTTTACCGAATATGTATACCAATATAATCTCGGTCAAGTTCGTTACTGGGCTAAATCGGTCATACTATTTGTCGGATAAAGCCCAAAAATTTATGTTTGAAGAGTTTTTTTTATAGCACCAACCATTGACCAAAGGGTGGGAAAAAGTGGGTTTTTCGGGAAACATTAATCATATCTCTCTTAATAGGCACAATATCAAAACCGTTCAAAATGGACAATATTCCCCTAATAATTACCTAAAACTTTTGCCTGAAATAATTTTTGATATGACCCACCATTATGCCAAGGGATGAGTAAATGCCAAGAGCTATCAGTGGTTGCCATGGCAACACTACTTAATTGATGAGGGATGAGCCATCCGACGTTGCCAAGATAATGCACTTGCACGAGATCAGATTCAGTATTTCCATCTGACTAAGTGTGAAGCGGCTTCGGTGACGTAACTGGTAGCATGCTGAATGTCTATGCCCAAGGTCGCGAGTTCAAAGCCGGCCGAAGTCGTCGGATTTTCTAAGAGCGCTAAAAATCCCTCAGTATGCTTTCTTTGGAGGGGAAGTTCCAACGTTCGTTGCGAGTTGCTGGTTGCGGTGGCATCTAGTAGCCAAGTTCACAGCTAGGTGTCGTTTACGGTAGTACCTGGTAGCAACATTAGGAACTACTGCTTGAAATTGACCGTCTGCAGTCCTTACCTGAATTACAGACTAATACAGCCATCCGTAAGTACACGGGGTTACATGACCGCGTTGTCGCATCCCCTAAACTGAGGAACCAACCAAAATCTCTGCGGGAGATATAATTTTGCGTGAAGAAGTAACAGACCGTTACATAGTTATACATCAGTGTCGAAAACTTGCATAAGGACAGTGTGACCACAAGTATAAACAAGATGTTCAGTAAAGAACATATAGCCTACTTTCTCCTAAATGTATGAGTATAGTTATAACTCGTTGTTATTATCAAAGAGTATAATAGAACTATTCTTTGTTGAAGACCTTAGAAACGATTTACCTCTACCAAACGCCACAACCTAGATAAAAACTGCTACCTTCATTGAAGAAAGAAAGATAAGAAGTTTATCAAGAATGTTATGGATCTGGAGACATAATCGACCGGACTGGCGGCGTGGCTCAGCGGTAACGTTCTCGCTTGCTGGGCCCTAGGTTGCAGGTTCGTATCCTGGCGCAGTCAGCTGGCATTTGAGGGTGCACAAATGCGAGGGAGCCGTGTCAGTACATTTACTGGCACGTTAAAGATCCCCTTCGGGCCAAAATTCCGGCACCCCGGTGTCTCTAAAATCAGCAGTAGTTAAAAGGGATGTAAAACCAATAACATTATTATTATTATTATTATTACGACCTGCCGTGGGCAACATCCAACTTTGAGTTGAGGCATGTCTTTACACGTCTGGTTGTGCATGGCTTTCACAACCCTAATTGAATTAACAAATCTTTCCATGACCCTACAGAGACGTGTGTATACAAACTATGTGGATATTTTCGATAATATAATCCTAACAGAGCGAGTGCATTCTAGCGGCCAGAATAAGAAACTTTTCAATAAAATCTGGAAGTTACCTTTTTGGCAGCTAGATGTCTCGAGTAAATCTGCTGGCGAATTATGTTTTAATTAAATATATATTTTACACCATAATGTGCACAATATAACGCTTAATAACATTTTCAAGTAACGCAAAATAGGCTGTTACAAACCCTTTAAAATAAAAAGTTAAAATGTATCGTAGTATCATCTTGTCATTCTTCAAATTCGATGCGCATAGAATGATAATGGTATAGTAATCAATGGATCCCCACGTAGACTAGTCGTGACATCTATTGGTGAAATATCGAACAATATAATCCTAACAGAGCGAGTGCATTCTAGCGGCCAGAAGAAGAAACTTTTCAATAAAATCTGGAAGTTACCTTTTTGGCAGCTAGATGTCCCGAGTAAATCTGCTGGCGAATTATGTTTTAATTAAATATATATTTTACACCATAATGTGCACAATATAACGCTTAATTTTAAAACATCTGAGTCATTACAAAACAATAAACATATAACATTTCAAGCAAAAAACCTAGCTCTGATCGGGTTTGAACCATAGGCATTTGAGCGATAGGCTAACGCTCTACCACTGAGCTAATTGTGTCAACGAATATCGTTCTATTTAAAATGACTTACATAGAACTTGTTAGCAAATAATGATTTATACTAAACGATTTCATCACTGGAGTATATTATTTATATATAAAGCATTTCATACAAAGTTTATTTATTTTTTATCAGTACGCTATATTGCATGCAATACTCAAATTAGTGAAATATAAGTCCGGCACAAGATATCCGCTGCCATCTTGTCTTATTACTGAATCAGTTCAGCTTTTTAAAATCACGTCTGCACTATAGTATTACAAAATAAACTTTTAATTTCGAACGTGCCTCTTCCTTTAGAACAGTTAAAACGATTCTCGGCTCGATAATCGGAACTGGTGGGTCCCATGATATGGATTATAAAGTTTGCATAATTCGCACGGCCGCCATCCTGAAATGGTATGGCGGACGACCTTGTAATTTGGTCACAAGACGCATCCTATACGAAGGTATGTTGTTACCAAATTTGGTAGAGATCGGATGATTTGGTTAGTCGTTATTTGATTTTACGTTTTGAACGTTTGAGTGGCCGCCATTCAGTTTTAGTAAAGATGGCGGCGATATAAAACATGACACTGAGGTGTCCTTTGCTAGTGCTACCTTTGTACCAAATTTCGTTCAATTTGCATTCACCGTGTTCGAATTGATAGGGGGGGACACACATTCAGAGTACACACACTCACACACACACAGACACACACACACACACACACAGACTCACACACACACATACACACACACACACAGACTCACACACACACATACACACACACAGACAGACACACTTTTTTCGCCCTGTGTTGATCTCATAAGTCTACTTTCATTTTTTGCAAAAATCGAAAGTAGGCTAAAAAATGGACTCCAAATGACAAGAAGGTTACCGTTCCCATAAGACAATAAAATGTTTAAAATAAGCATAAAATGACGAAAAACAAAGTTAATTAAGCTCCAATTATAAAATACCTTCTCGCAATAAATGAGGTCTGATCCTTCTACGAAAACCTGCATATTCTGCCTATTTTCGCCTGTCCCCAAGTTTGTCCGGTGAAATCTACCTCCGCCTTCCGGCGTGCCGAGAGGACTTTTTTTTCCTCCAGAAGTGTATTTATATATTTGTATATTGTACCCCGCCCATTCATTGGGCACAGTCGTGTTGACCGACTGAAAAGCTACAAAAAGACACTTTGAAAAATTGTTCAATTTTTTTGTCAGAAAATTTTCCAAATAAAATTTCCTTAAAAAAACGACATTACTTATGAGATATCCCCTGTATTTTAAGATATGAACTCTAGGCTTATAGGCTCGAATTGCGTCTCTGTTTGTGTATCCACCTCTTGCAAATAATTTTCGACCAGTCGCTATCTCAAGGCCCTTAAATGCTGTACGAGCTTCACAGAGATTAGTAATTGGGGTGAACACATGTCTCCCCTAGCACTCTTTATTCTCCCACAATAACATGGGGACGAGGTTTTGGAATAAGTGGTTGTCAAACAGCGATAAGGTTACTTTGAAGCCGTTAAACACCGACAACACAATAAATAAGGGGGGCTAGGGCATTATCACAGAGGTAGAGTGACATAACTTACCGACAATCTACCCATAAGTCAAATTAATTTTCAGCAGTTAAGTTAGTGTTTTAATAACTTATTTGTGCGCAGATCTTCCACACCAGCACCCACTGAACCCTTTAAAGAAGCTTCACTCCTCAATCATAAGTTTAATTTAAATAGACTTTGATACATTGCTGTAGATCAGGGGTGCCCAAACTACGGCCCGCGGGCCATATCCGGCTTTTTCTGTAAATCCTTTCTGAGAGACACACAAAAGGAACAAAGCTACACAAACGATTTTTCCTCTAAACGTAATTCCAAGTAATGCTTGAGGTATATCAAGCAGTTATTTACATCCTTGTCCAGCAGAGGGTAGTGATAACCGACGATGCGAGTCTACCCTTAGCGGAGCCGGGAATCGAGCTCGGACTTCCGCAGTGACACTAAAGAATGCTATCCACGGACGTTAGATGGTCCAGCTCATCTCAGCGAGCATCAAGATTGAATCTGACGTAGGCATTCTGTATATATTACGTTTAATTTTGATGTTAAGGGTTTCTGAAGTGAGCAATATTCCAACACACAGGTTCTACCAAAAGTTTACGGACACCCACAAATTTCATGATCATTATTTCTGTCCCTAAACTTTTGTTCTCAGGTAAACAATTTTTTTCAGGGCTCTACGAAGTTTTACAGGGAACTAGAACGTGTTTCGAGGAACATTTTGTGAATTTATTATGAAAACACCATTGTTAGTTTTGAAGGAACGAATTTCTTTGTTTAAGAAAAAAAAAAGATGTGTATGTTTTCAAATTTGAATCGATCTGGTCAGAACACTATGATGATTACATCCATAATTTCGGTTTTGAAGAAACACAACAACCTGTAGATATTTTTAGCCTACTTTCGACTTCTGCAAAAAATGAAAGTAGACTTATGAGATCTACACAGGGCCAAAAAATTGTGTGTCTGTCTGTGTGTGAGTGTGTGTGTGTGTGAGTGTGTGGACTCTGAATGTCTGTCTCCCGCCCCCTATCAATTCGAACACGGTGAAACCGATTTGAACGAAATTTGGTAGAGAGGAAAGGGCATCTCAGTGTCATATTTTATATCGCCGCCATCTTCACGGAAACGTAATGGCGGCCACCCAAATGTTCAAAGCTTAAATCAAATTACTACTTACCTAATTATCCGATCTCTACCAAATTTTGCAACATTATATCTTTATGTATGAAGGATATTTTCACCAAACTACAAAGTCATCAGCCCAATAATTTGTGGATGGCGGCCATGTATGTGTGCAAATCGATTCCCTCTATCAATTAAAAAATGGTGAAACCGAATTGAACGAAATTTGGTACAGAGGTAGCGCTAGCAAAGGGCACCTCAGTGTCATGTTTTATATCGCCACCGTCTTGACGGAAATGTTCAAAGCTTAAATCAAATTACGACTAACCTAATCATCCGATCTCTACTAAATTTTGCAACAATATACCTTAATGTTGGAAACGTCTTTTGTCCAAACTATAGGTCATCCGCCTAATAGTTTCAGGATGGTGGATGCATGAATCATGCAAGTATTATAGCCCAACCATAACTTACGATTCAACAAGGCCTGATCTCATCAATTCAGCTTATCGTACATATGGAGGTTTAAACTGTCCTCAAGGAGGTGACCGGTAGGATATTAGCCTATTATAATAGAATATGTAACCGTAAAAGTGACTAAATAGGTCTGCTTGACCATGCCATATGGTCGTGGGTCGTACACAAAATGGCCGCTATTTGTGCTCGTAAATCCATTCATGTCGCCTCCGTAGCGTAGCGGTCAGCATGGTTAGCTGCCGCCCCGGAGGTCCTGGGTTTGATTCCCGGCTCTGCCACGAAATTTGAAAAGTGGTAGGAGGACTGGAACGGGGTCTACTCAGCCTCGGGTGGCCCAAATGAGTAGAGGGGGTTCGATTCCCCCTCAGCCATCCTCGAAGTGGTTTTCCGTGGTTTCCCACTTCGTCTTCGGGCAAATGCCGGGATGGTACCTTCTTCAAGGCCACGGCCGCCTCCTTCCCTCTTCCTTGCCTATCCATCCTAACCATCCCTTACCTTCCCTCATGAGGCCCCTGTTCGCTTTGCAGGTGAGGCCGCTTGGGCGAGTTGCCAATCTCACCTCACCAGTTGTATCCCTTTCGATACTGCCCGTAGAGGCGGTAGTGGTGAGTTCCCTCGCTGAGTCCGTGGGTTCCACCAACCTGGAGGGTAAACGACAAAAAAAAAATCCATTTATATTCGTAACTGCGTAAGTTTATATCCTTTTAGGAATGTACTGAACAAAATAATACTTATTTAGTATCAAATGGTTTATAGAAGCACCAAAAAAAAACCGCTAATGAAATCGTTGATTACAACACAAAACATGATACATTCGTACTTAAGAAGTTATTAGCCTACATTTCACATTTTGCAAAAATGAGGAAAAAGTAGACTTATGAGATCGATCCGGGAAAATGTGTGTCTGTCTGTCTGTCTTTCTGTCTGTCTGTCTGTCCTTCTGTCTGTCTGGCTGTGTGTGTGCCCCCCCCTATCAACTCCTAAACGGCTGCAGCAATCAAAACCAAATTTAGTATGAGTAAAGATGTGCACCGGAATAGCTCACGTCCATATTTGAAAATGATGTCAGTGCTACCAACTACTGGAAAAACGCACTAGAAATTTGAGCTCCATGTTGGATATCTTGCAAGGTATGCATGGGAGCTATTCCAAAATTGGCACAATTGTAGATAAGACTATTTCAGTTTAATTTCCAGGAGGCCAACCATGACAGTGTTGCCAAAATAATTTTAAGCTTTCTGATAGGTCCAATGTTAAAATGCATATAACTTCTACACTATCAATTGGATTTCAACCAATTTTTTTTATGTAATATCTGTACATAAACAGATATCACTGAGCGTATTCTTAAGAGCCACCAGGGCTGCCAACTGTTAATAATTGCTCTCTCTATTTTTTTAAATCCAAATACCAATATATCAGAAAGTATGCAAGCCAACAGCTTTAAACTATGCACACGTATATTCTGACATTTTTGATTAATTTGGAGTAACTTATATACGTCAGTTCTACCAACATGATTATAAGCCTGCTGATAGTACCAATTTTTAAATACATGTAACTTCTATACTATCAGTTGGATTTCAACCAAATTTCGTATGTGCTATGTGTACCATAACAGATATGACTATTAGTATTGTTAAGAGCAATCAGGGCTCCCAACTGTTAATAAATGCTGTCTATATTTTTTTACCCTAATATCAATATATCAGAAAGTATGCAAGCCAACAGCTCTCTACTTTGCACACGTATAGCACCTGACATTCTAGATTAATTTGGAGTAATTAATACAAGGCAGTGCTGCCAACATGATTCTATGCCTGCTGACATGTCCAATTTCAAAATACATGTAACTTCTATACTAACAAATGGATTTCATCCAAAATTGGCACAACAAGATATCATAATATTTCAGATTATTTCTGACCAGCACACGCATGACATTGTTGGCAACATGCTTTAACGCGTGCTGATAGATCCAGTGTCTAACAGCATGTTAGGTCCATTGGACTTCAACCAAATTTTGTATTCTGTACCTTAAGAGATGGAACTAAGTATATATTCAGTCACCAGGGCTGCCAACTGTAGTGCTCTGTTAGGCTATATTATACCAGGTATATTTTGAACTAATTAGATATTTCGATATTACCAACTTAATTTCGTCATTATTCTAGATAGGTTCATATACTGTAGAATAATCATTGGCATGAAAAGTAGGCTGTATAGTTCTTCACGGAACTTCTTGTTTTTATATACATTCTGTACTGCATTCGTGGCGTAGTGGTATCGAACTGGCTTCATAGTGAAGGGTTCCGTGGTTCGAATCTCCATAGTTTTTTATTTTTTATTTATTGGTTCATAACTACTCTCACGTTATAATGTTAAGCATATATTGTGCGTATTTGCAATCGAAAAGATTATATAATATGCTGTACTCATAAAACCACACATTTCAACACTCGACTACAGTAGAGCTATTTAAAATCTTTGTCCTTGATCTACGGTTTGAGTCTATTGTTGTTATTTTTGTTGTTAATTCTTTAGGGGTTTTGCGGCATCATGGTCTTGCAGCCCCGTGTACTTGGGTGTGTGTAGAAGTTGTCTGATAACCTGTGTCACTGTGAGGTCTGTAGGATTACTAGTGTGTGTACTTTTATACGAGGCAGGATTTGGGTAAGAAGCTGTTGTTTCATTTGAGATGCATGGACATCATGGGCATTTAGTCCCGTGTACTTTTGGGTGGGTGTTGAATTTTGTCTCATAACCCGTGTTATTGTGATGGCTGTAATAGTGTGTGTATATATCATTCAGGTGAGGATTCAATCAATCAACGTATAATATCCGTATAGCACGTTGTATTTCAACAAGCTACTACATCCAACATTCGAATATACTCCTTGAAGAGGACAAAGAGTTATAGCTAAACCCATGCATTTAGGAGAAAGTAGGCTATATGTTCTTTACTGAACATCTTGTTTTAATTGCAAAAGAACACAAGAATGTGTTTCCATTAAGAAATATCACCGGTTGTATAGCCCGAAATAGAACCACATAGAAAAGTCAATAGACAGATATTCTTTGACATTGGCAGGGCGGGAGAACCTTCAAGCCGCAGAGATACAGTGCTGCAATCTATAAGACAACATTTACACTACAACGTGAAACATTAATAATCTCTGTAGCTTGAAGGGTCTCCCGCCCAGCCAAGGTCAAAGAATGCCTGTCGACTTTTGTCTGCGGTTCTATTTCGGGCTAAAAAACTGGTAATATTTCTTAATGAAAATACATTCTTGTGTTCTATTGCAACTATATATATTCTACAGTTATTTGTGTTTCTTCATAACCAAAATTGTGGATGTAATCCTCATAGTGTTCTGTCCAGTTCGCTTCAATTCTGAAAAGATACAAAAGAATTCGTAACTTCAAAACTAACAGTGATGTTTCCAGAATAAATTCACAAAATGTCCGTCGGAACACGTTCGAGGTCTCGGTAAAAATTCGTATGCCTGCGACCAAACGTATAGATACAGGAATAATGGTCATGAAAAATGCGGGTGTCCGTAAAATTTTGGTAGGACCTGAGATATACCAGAGACTGTAGAAATAATTTGCGATAATTAATTGGCAGGAACCAATTATTACGTCAAAGCTGATGATTTATCGATACAGCCTTATTGCCAGTTCGATTATTATGTTGTGTGAGTTAGAGTGCTGTCCATTGTTAGTCCCACGAGAGAGAGTGAAAGAGGGTTGGATGTTTTGCCCTTTAAATTAACCACCACCATCTGCACAATCTGCCAAACCCTGTTCTAGATAACAAATAACATTTTCAGTAAGCTTCTGACCTCGCAAAGTCTGTGGACTCTCACCCTGGTGTGATAAGGAGAATTGGTGTCATATGGTCTGACAGGTCTAAGTAATGCTCGATAGCGATAGAAACGAAGCCCGTAAATGGCCGTAAACTTCTTTCAATTTAAGAATTGTCAGATCCTTTGTAACAATTCAGGAGTTTCCGTCATCTACAAGACTCTTGATGTTTACTCATTGAGAACCTTAGTAATGTGCACGTACTGTTCAAGCTCACCGAAGGGTAAATACACATGAATAGATTTTTTTTCTTTATAATTTGGAACGTATACGAATGTTGTCTAAAACCCACCAGGTAACGAGACGTTTGTTTGTTTGTTTGTTTGTTTGCTTGTTTGTTTGCTTGTTTGCTTGTTGGTCACGTATGCGTCCATATACCATTCATCCGATTGCGATGTAACTTTGGGGAGTTATTGTGCACACTCCCACGAATGTTTCTGAATTATTAAATCCATTTTACTCGAGTCATTTTAACAAATGAGTGTCGGTGCGCGAATCGTTTCAACAGATGCACTTTGGTGAGCTGATGTGCGCTCCCTCGTGAAGGTTTCTGAATTAGTAAATTCATTTTACAATAGGAGGCGCGCGAGTCGTTTCAACAAATGAGTGTTGACGCGTGAATTGTTTAAATACATTTCATTTTTATCATTTTAAATGATTATGTCGACTTTATTTGGGGTCTGGATTTACGTTACGATGACGGGACGAAATGTACCGAGAATGCACTGACGTGTGTGACGTCATGGTACTGCTTGAGCTTCATCCATTCCCCGCGCACTCCGGTGAGCGTGACGTCATCCAGCCAGGTACCTCCTTTGACCTTGGTTTGCACTTGCTAACGGACTTTGAGTTCACGCAGCATTTGTAGCATTTAAAATGATATAAAGTCTAGTCTTTCAGACTGACCATCCCTTTTTTCATTTCATATTTATTTATCAGTGCCTTACACTATATTTACAGCACACTGAAGGGAGTCTCTGAAAAAAGCAAAGCCCCCACTTCGCATTCGGGATGCGTCAGAGACCCTAACATTGGTGAGATGTCGCCCGCTCTCCAGCGGTGGTATCTGAATTAGTAGAGGTGCGCGGTAGACCGTCACACATATTTGTTGTGTACTGTATAACGCAAATTGTATCACGCAAAGTTTGGCTTGACCCCCAACCCAAAAATATTACCCATGTTAAAAGTTCCATGAATGACAAATTGGCAAACCATTTTCCATTGGTGGGAATTCCATTGGTAGATTATGGATTATGAAAATGAAATGAAAATCCACAGCCTGCTTCTAGTCGACCGACCGGGTCGGGGAATGGAATGAATGAAGCCCCCATCTAGCGGCGAGGATATGAACTGTGCCGACTGCCAAAGCCTGTCGCACTCCCTTGGAGCGATGATTAAATGAATGACAGATGAAATGAAATGATAGTGGAGAGTGATGCTGGAATTAAATTGTGACAGGGAAAACCGGAGTACCCGTAGAAAAACCTGCCTGCCTCCAGTCTGACCAGCACAAATCTCACATGGAGTGACCGGGATTTGAACCATGGACCCAGAGGTGAGAGGGTGGCGTGCTGCCGCCCAAGCTACGGGGGCTCCCAGGTTAGGGATTACAATACTTAAGAATTACGCACGGTCACCATATTGTTAGGACCGAATTACCGCATAGGATGGTTGGTTAGTTAATGTTGTTTAACGGGATGGAATAGCGAGGTCATCTGTCCCCATAGGATAGTACTTCAGTTTTTAATTTGAGAAAGATCTAATGTTTGGTTTAACCGATAGTCTACTTATCAGACTATGAAAACTTAAGTGGCCACAATTTTGGTTTTGCTAATATGGCGAGGATATTGTCATAGTACTTCCCTGCTGCTCTATATCCACGTGAACAAATCAATATTTAATTATACACTACCTCCATAAGATTTCTGACAAGCCAACAAATGATTTTTGTTAAAATTGGAATTCCACAAAGGCTACACAAGATTGAGCGAATTAAATGTCTCTTGTGGATGGTCAGAATTGAAATTATTGATTCTAGTTGCATCTGTAACACAGAAAAACTTGTGACGATTTATCACAGACACTCTAGAAGCAGTTGATTTATGGGAGAAGAGAGATTAAAATTTTTAAGCTATGAGCAGTTCGGATAATGACTGATGTGCTTCTCTGTGAGAGAGTTGGTCTGTACAAATACAATCGTTTAGCGCACACACAGAAACATACTCCTTTTCTCAACACCTTGAATAGCAGCGAGAAACGAATGTAACTATAATTAAAGCCTTGGGTGGATGCGGACAAACCCACGGATATTCGCAAATTATTTTCGCCATGCGGGTATAGTTTGTATGGCTGTGCGGATAGTGGATAAGCTTCGGATAAAGTTTGGAGTAAATTTGCGGATAGTTTTTAGAATACAATCCCAACTTGTTGAATATCATTACGAGGACCCGGATTTTTATTATGAGGTGACATATCACATTTTTTCCGTCATGTTCTTTCCATGACAAATGTAAGATAATGGTTTAAGCTAATCTCATTCAAATTATGTCATTAAGCATAATTAACACTCCGAACTCGAAAGGGTTGCAATTCTGGCTGTATAACATTCATTTTAAACATAGCACAAGACATACATAGCCTAGGACAACGATCTTCTCCTCAATTGTCTGTGTTGCTTTAATTCTTTATGCTTTATCTAATTGAAAAAAAAAATACTGTAATGCCGGTAGATTCGGATAACAGTCGTGTGGATGCGGGGCTTATGCGGATAAAAGATGATGATGATGATAATTGTTATTTTAAGGGGTCTAACATCTAGGTTATCGGCCCCTAATGGTTTGGGTGATAGTGAAAGATGAGATGAGCATGAAAACTGTAACTAATACTAACTACAGACTTACATACTAGAAGAAGAAATGGTAAACAAATAAAGGATAAGGCAAATAAAGGACAGGAAGTAAAGAAATGCCCTCAACCCTCGAAGTATGAGGATTAAGGGACTTGGAAGGAAGTAGAGCCATGAAAGGCAGGTAGGAAAGGGAAAGAGGAGAGGGCCCGCCTCAAGGTCAGAGGAAAAAGGGGACAACACGGACCCAGCTCAGGAATCCCTCGTGGTCACCAACTCTCAAGCTCACCAGCCGTGAGCCGTTGAGGGTGTAGCACTATCTAGGGTACACCAGAAGTGGTGGGGCTACATACACCCTGCCTCCTTGAGGGCCTTGAGCAGAAGGCAGGAGAAAACGTGAAAAGAAAAAGAAGGCCGACCTCTCGAAGAATGAGAGCATCAGGAAAGATGAGACAGGGGCTAATTAAGGCGGAAAACTGAAAGACTCCCTTGGCCTCGGATAGCCTAATACCGTCGGGGTCGGAAGAGAACAAGAGTTGACCAAGAGGTCGACAGGAAAGAAGACGGAGAGGAGCCCGGCACAAGCAAGTGGAAGCAATATCGGATTCAGCTGAGGTCCCGTGGTTGCCAACCCACGTCCTACTTGATGTGAGCCCGCCGGGGAGCGGATAAAAGTCATGCGGATAACATTTTGCTTATCCGCTCAGGGCTCCAACTATAATAAGCTAATTATTATTACACTATTGTCAGTCTATTATAGAGACAGGACGGTAGTGGAGGGTATATTGATCCTATTTGCCGTAAGACCGCTAGTTTACTCTCACATTTGCAGTAAGTTATACCCGCTCATTAGTATCACGTTTAACATATCTTCAGGTTTATAGTTCTGGCACTTTCCTCGTTAACGTGCGGCTTGCCTTTGAAGTCAAGCTGGGCGGATATGTTAACGTTCCATGGCACCTGGAGCCAAGGCTTTCCCATCGTGAGGCACAACGTTGTCAACTTTCCACCGTAGCCACTGAGAGCAAGCAGCGAGACTACTGTCGACCATAGTAGTATGTGTACTCGAGTTTGAAGGTTGTTTGTGAAGTAACCAATAGACCTACATAAAATCCAATAACATCGTCATTTTTGTCATTATATTTTACGTTAGTTCATGTAGGTTTGGAATTTTTAATTTATATTTTTTTTTTTTTTATCGCAGTTGGAACACAAAAAGGGCCCGTTTTAAGCGTGTTTCAACAATGCGTCACATTTAAGAATTATTATCCCAAAAACCCGTCATCAGATCGAATCAAAATTTTATCACAATATGCATTGGAATGTTATATAACAGGTTTATTAATTTCAAAACTTTGTATATCCAAGAAACAAAGTTGTTATCATTTTTGTAAGGTAACTTTTTCTCGGCCCGGGGTGATTGGAAAATGTAGTTCTTGGTCGGGTTGTAATCCCTATACATCAAACATTTATGCTGTATGACTGTGAACTACGTAAATTAATTCACTTATGTTATATAGGTTTGTATTTGTACGGGGAAATAAGATATGGTTCACCAGCTAGCCGCTCCAGGGAAAGCTGTACAGCGTTGCTGAAATGGAGCCCATCACTTCAGAGCGAGGCGCGCCATGAGGCGTGATGGGCTCCATCTCGGCAACGCTGTACAGCTTTCCCCGGAGCGGCTAGCTGGTGAACCATGTCTTATTTCCCCGTACAAATACAAACCGATATAAAATAAGTGAATTTATTTAAGTATTTCACAGTCATACAGCATAACGTTTTGATGTATAAGGATTACAATGCGACCAAGAACTACATTTTCCAACCACCCCGGACCTTACAAATATTATAACAACTTTGTTTCTTGAGCACACAAAATTTTGAAATTAATAAACTAGTTATACAACATTCCAATGTATATTGTGTAAACATTTGGATTTGATCTGATGACGGGTTTTTGAGATACTAATTCCTAAATGTGACGCATGGTTGAAACACGCTTAAAAACGGACCCTTTTTGTGTTCCAACTGCGATAAAAATATTAACATATAAATTAAAAATTGCAAACCTACATGAACTAACGTAAAATAGAACGATAAAAATGATGATGTTATTGGATTTTATGTAGGTCTATTGGTTACTTCACAAACAACATTCAAAATCGAGTGCACATAATACTTTGGTCGACAGTAGACAGAACTACCTACACTGGACACTTGACACCTGCATTTCATGTGAGCTGGCCGCCAAGGCGGGACTTTGGAGTCCACGTGGAGAGATAGAGGAAGCATTCTATTGGTCAACAACCATCAGCTATTGGTCAGTAGTGAGCAGTGGTTATTGTCGGCACGTGCAACAGCCTTACGTTTGAGTTGCCGCTCGTTAACCAGGAAAGTGAGGGAACTATACTCTCAATGATATGATTGCCGCTAAACTTGGCTGCGCCAGCGCTTGTTGATAACAGCAACTGGAGCCTTGCAGGACGAGGAGCATAAATCAAGGAGTGATGCGCACGCTACTTGTGTTAGACAGAAGTTATATTGTGAATTGTGAACGTAAAAATTAATAATAATGGGCGAAGTAGGAATGGTGCGTTTCTACTGTAATTGTTTCGCAACGGCATAGCTCAGCCCAACAGATGCATTCGTCACCACAGAGAAATGAACGATAACTGAGGCTACTGGAGCTGATTCATATCCTACCCACGCGACTGTACCTGCCAACCAAGCAGGCTGACAGCGTGACACAATAAACACCTCGATCGCCACAGTTGTATCTTGAAAGGTTAATATATTACCCCTGGCACTACAGCCCATGAGGGCCTAGGCCTACCAAGCGACCGCTGCCCAGCCATTTGGCCTGCAGATATTGGGGTGACGCGTGATCAGCGCATAAGGTCCCCTCGGTCGTTAATCTTGGTTTTTGTGACCGGGGTGCTGCCTCACTGTCAGACAGCTACTCAATTGTTTTCTCGAGGCTGAGTGCACCCCGTTCCAGCCCTCACGTTAGTTTCTAAAATCCCTGACGGAGCCGGGAATCGAACACGGGGCCTCCGGGTGAGAGGCAGGCGCGCTACCCGAACACCACGGGGCCGGCTGTTTTTTCTCGAGTTTTATATGGCATAATATCCAATAATTTAACTTCAGTAAATTTGTCAAACTGCTCCATTAGAGAGTGGTAACCCTTTTTCGGTTGGGTTTTCAAGTAAACTGCTACAGAACTTGGCCTGAAAACCCTTCAGCAAGAGATTTCGAACTGTATAAAAATGATTTAAATTGGACCAGTAGAATTGTATAAATAAATGTTAACATGAAATGCCGCGGCCTTCTATATAAGATTATTATTATTCTCGTATCAGAAACATACATATTTTACACAGTTATATTATTTTTGCATAAGGCGTGGCTTCCAGTGCTTTTTCTGTTCCTTGATGAAGTCGACATTAAAGCATATGTTGAACAGTCTGGTCTTCTCCGCAGTCACATTGAATACTATCTTGATCAGTGTAGCCCCATCTTACCAAATTGGAACCAATAACCTAGATGTTAGGCCCCATAAAACAACAATTATCATCATCATCATCTTGCCAAATTAGCCTTTGATCTGCCAAATCCAGATCTTAGTTTATTCAGAGACTTCCTAGTCGTCCATTCCTTATCATAGCCAGGAGGTAAGGATTCAGAGACTCTTTTCCAACCAGAGGGAAGGTAGGTCGTAGCCCTCCACAGTTGCAACCTAGCCTTTTCAGCAGTGTTTCTAAGTTCCTTTGATGTTCTAAGGAAACTCCTCCTTGACTTCAGTCATTCCGAGTGCGGTACATACCCATACAGAGGATGGGTTCTTTCCTGCTCCACTGTCTTACTTTCGTTGTTCGCAGCTATTTCCCTTCAAAAAGGAAGTGGTGCTATTCTTGCGAGTTGGTAAAGAATTCAACTGGAGTGGATTTCAAGCAACCTGTTATAATTCTTCAGGTGTCTTTGAGATCTACATCCAATTGTTTGGCAAATGTTGAATTATACCAAGCAGGACAGGCATACTCTGCCGCAGAATAGCATAGAGCCTTTTAGCCTATATAAGATGATAGATTGCCATCTCTTGATGAATAGAGTTTTTTTAGCTTACTTTATACATTTTGCATAAATGAGGAAAAGTAGACTTATGAGATCGATCCGGGAAAATGTGTGTCTGTCTGTCCTTCTGTGTGTCTGGCTGTGTGTGTCCCCACCCCCCCTATCAACTCCTAAACGGCTGCAGCAATCGGAACCAAATTTAGTATGAGTAAAGATGTATACCGGAATATCTCAAGCCCATATTTGATAATGATATCAGTGCTACCAACTGCTGAAAAAAGCACTAGAAACTTGAGCTCCATGTTGGATATCTTGGAAGGTATGCATGGAAGCTATTCCAAAATTGGCACACATGTAGATAATACTATTTCAGTTTAATTTCCAGGAGGCCATACATGACAGTGTTGCCAAAATAATTTTAAGCCTTCTGATAAGTCCAATTTTATATGCATATAACTTCTACACTATCAATTGGATTGCAAAAAAAATGTATGAAATATGTGTACATAAACACATATGAATGAGCGTATTCTTAAGTGCCACCAGGGCTGCCAACTGTTAATAATGGCTATCTCTATTTTTTATCCAAATACCAATATATCAGAAAGTATGCAAGCCGACAGCTTTAAACTATGCACACGTATAGTACCTGACATTTTAGATTAATTTGGAGTAATTCATATTAGTCAGCGCTGCCAACATGATTCTATGCCTGCTGATATGTCCAATTTTAAAATACATGTAACTTCTATACTAACAAATGGATTTTATCCGAAAGTGGCACAACAAGATACCGTAATATTTCAGATTATTTCTGACCAGCACACGCATGACATTGTTGCCAACATGTTTTTATGCGTGCTGATAGATCCAATGTCTAACTGCATGTAACGTCCATTGGACTTCAACCTAATTCTGTATTCTGTACCTGAAGAGATGGAACTAAGAATATATTCTGTCACCAGGGCTGCCAACTGTAGTGCTCTATTAGGCTATATTATACCAGGTATAGTTCGAACTAATTAAACAATCCGATATTACCAACTTAATTTCGTCATTATTCTAGATAGTTTTATATACTGTAGATTAATCATTGGCATGAATTTTAATTTTAAGAAAAGTAGGCTCTTTATTTCGTTACGGAATTTCTTGTTCATTTGTTTGATCGAACAGGCTAGAGTAAAATGTGGTCATTCATCGATTATAAGGAAGCTATTGAGCTATGGGTGCTGCTGAATAATGAATGGCATTCGGGGCACAGCTAGTGCCTATGATGCTGCAAAATGTGCTCTTACACTGTTGTGGTCTTTGTACCTAACAGACAGACTTAGATAACTACTCTCCCGTCTGCGTGTTGACCTACTGAAAAACAGTAATTACATAGACTCCAGCAATTGTTCTAGGTTTTTACTGAGCCTGTACCGGCTTCGGTGGCGTAGTTGGTAGCATGCTGAACTGCAGTGCCCAAGATAGCGGGTTCAAACCCGGCTGAAACCGTCGGATTTTTTAAGAGCGTTAAAATCCTTCAGAATGCCTTCCTTCGGAGTGGAAGTAAAGCCCGCGGGCCCATGTCATAGATTTATGGCATGTAAAAGATCCTTCCAGAGACTAAACTTGTGTGGAGCTAAATTTCTAGGTTAGATTTCGTTGTAACGCTCTATCAAAGTTCCAACGTTCACCACCAGGTATCATTGATATCCGGCAGCGAAAGTTGGAACTACTTGAAATTGAACGGAACTTGTAGCTCACCCTAGTGTTGTCCGCTTGAAGCAGCTACAGCCCCTGGCGAGCCAAACATGTCCTCGGACACTCCCGGCACTAAAATCCATACGATAAATAAATAAATAAATAAATAAATAAATAAACTGAGTCTGGTTGGTTGGTTCTTAAGTTTTGGGGCTGCGACAACGCGGTCATGTAGCCCCGTGTACTTTGAGTGTGTGTAGAATCAGTCTGATAACCGGTGTTAATTGTGATGACTGTATTAGTGTGTGATATCTGTTTTTTTAATTTAAGTACTGCAACTTAGAATTTTTCAAATAGTTCCTACATTTGCCGCCTAGCGCCACCGTCAACGACTACTAGGCCAAGTTCAAAACTTAGCTACTAGACGCCACCGCAGTCGGCTCTTGGCAACGAACGTAGAAACCTAAGAGCGTTGTTTACATTCTTAACCTATCCAATTTAGCTTCACACAGGTGCAATTAGTGGAAGGTTCTTTAACATGAGTCTGTTTCTTGGTTTCACCTACGTGTATTAAATTGGAATCATCCGCAGGTTTCTGGCTCTCCTTACCTGGACGCCTTTGGAATAGCTAATTTTGCATTACGTCCCATATATGAGGTGCATTACGTCTTTTCTGGGGAATATATACGCTCACTCGACGTTATCTCCTCCCGATAGAGGTGCTTTCAGAAAAAAAGAAAAAATCACCCGTAGCACTACAGGGGTGACGTGTGGTCAGCGCATCGGGTCCCCTCGGCCGTTAATTTTGGTTTTCGTGACCGGGGCGCTGCCTCACTGTCAGACAGCTACTCAATTGTTTCCACGAGGCTGAGTGCACCCCGTTCCAGCCCTCACGTCAGTTCCTAAAATCCCTGACGTAACCGGGAATCGTACCCAAGGTCTCTGGGTGATAGGCAGGCACGCTACATCAACACCACGGGGCCGGCTGGCTTTCACCACCAACTGATACAATTCAAGTGAAGGGGGCAGATGACCTAGCTGTCCCGCCCCTTAAAACAATTATAACTAACCTATTGAACTCAAGTCCATCTCGTTGTGTAGTGGCTAGCATTCTTGGCCGTCACCACGGAGCCTGGGTTAGATTCCCGGCTCTGCCATTTAATTTAATTCTGGTCTGAGCACTGGAACGGGGTACACTCAGCCTCGTGAGGCAAAACTGAGAAGAGTTGGGTTCGATTCCAATCTCAGCCATCCTGGAAGTGGTTTTCCGTGGTTTACCTATATCTACCTATGCCAGGATGGTACCAAACATAAGACCACGACCACTTCCTTCCCAAATTCCACCTCGATTACAAGTACACACACTCGTACAGACTTCACAGTGACTCAGGTAATCAGACAACTTCTACACACACCCGAGTACACGGGGATACATGACCACGTTGTCACAAAGCCCCTAAAGAATCAACGATAACTAACTAAACTTAAGTAATTATTCGAGATTTATGCCGTGTCTGTTGCAGGATTTTGCCCAGGTGTACCAAATTGGGTCCATCAGTAGGCTTCTAGTGCGTATTTAGATAGAATCCAACAAAGACACAACAAAGAAATGTCTTCTAAGTTTCCTACGGTGTGTAGACCTTAAGAGTCATGAAATCATCTCAGCTGTTTCTTGTGTACTCAGGAGGTTTCTTCAGCAGTCATTCTGACTGGTCCATATACTTTCCTGACTATCTTCCTTTCGCATCTTCTTATCCAAGAGGAAGTACAGGGACGTTAACCTTGCGGTTTTGTAGCCAATTACGTAATATTTCCGAGAGAAGGAAACATGTTTACAGTATGGCTTTGTGGTCTAGATAAGGTCATGTCTTACGTAAGCTTATACATAAAATAAATATCCTCAATGGAATTACCATACTCTTGCATCACCACCGAAACACTTTAACTGGATGAGGAAGATTAACAGCAAGTCTCTGTAGGTTACTTAATTACTTACTGCTTGGCACTACAGCCCTCGTAGGGCCTTGACCTACCGGACAATCTCCGCCCATTCTTCCCTGTTGACTGCTTTCTTTCTCCATCATCGGACTCCCATCTTTCTCAGATCTTCCTTCACGTTGTCCAGCCATCTTGTCCTAGGTCTTCCCCTCACACGACGTCCTCCTGGCTTCACATCGAAGATCTTCCTTAACATCCTGTTCTCTGTCATTCTTTCTACTTGTCACAACCAATGCAGTCTACTACTCTTTTATTTCCACTACTACATCTGGCTTAACATACAACTTTCTTATCTCCATATTATTTCTGATTCGCCAGAATTCTCCCTCTCTTACTGGTCCATATAGTTTCCTGAGTATCTTCCTTTCCCATCTCCTTAGCAATTCCTCATCACAAGGTTTCTTACTTTACTTTGCTTAAGGTGGCGATAACTTAGGTTTTGGTGGAAAAAACAAATCAATTTCCTCTTTATTGATGTTTTGGCTTGTCAGCATATTGAATCGGCTTCGGTGGCGTAGTCGGTAGCATGCTGAACTGCTATGCCCAAGATAGTGGGTTCAAACCCGGCCGAAGTCGTCAGATTTTTTAAGAGCGTTAAAAATCCTTCAGTATGCCTTCCTTCGGAGGGGAAGTAAAGCCGGCGGTCCCATGTCATAGATTTATGGCATGTAAAAGATCCTTTCACAGACTAAACTTGTGTAAAGCAAAATTTGTCAGGTTAGATTTCGTCAGAACGCTCTATCAAAGTTCCAACTTTCACCACCAGGTATCATTGATATCTGGTGGCGAAAGTTGGAACTACTTGAAATTGGACGGAACTTGTAGCTCGCCCTTTAGGGTGTCCGCTGGAAGCATCTACAGACTCTGGCGAGCCGAACATGTCCTCGGACACTCCCGGCACCAAAAGCCATACGATAAATAAAATAAATAAGCATATTGAAATATCGTAGGAATATTTTTTGGAGCAAAAATGTTAATCTATTTCCAAGATATGGGATTGTCAACATCTACCATTTCTTTATTGACCTATTTGCAGACATTTCTACGACAGCCATTTCTTACAACTTTTACTTTTTATGCAAATAAGTTACTGTTATCTCAGAATTTACTGCATCGGTCTACGTGAAATTTTCACAGTATCTTTTATATGCATATGTGCAATAATGTGACCTAGAATAATGGCTGCAGTATTTATGCATTGCTCCAAAAAGAGCTCGTTTTTAACTCGTTTTTAACTTATCAAAAAGAATTTACAATCAATAATTTTGAAGAACTAGAACCATGATTCTAATTTGGATTGCAAGCCATAAAAATTTCTTCAAGTCTATTTAGTTTCAAATCTTGAATTTCAATAGTAAAGTCATAAATGCACATTTAGATTAATATTTGGTTTTTAAGAATTGATTAATGAAGGTAAATGATGATTTATTGTCATGACAATTGAATCAGCAGTTTGTGTGGTTGGAGCATGTTAAGAAACGGAGCTGTTTTGTTTAATTATTCAGCTAGTGCCACCTTAAGGCAAAGAAACTCCTATTTACAGCTGCTATCCTTGCATGTATATGGGTAGGAGGGATCACGAATACAAAATTAGATCCACATTCAAGAAAAAAAAACTTAGCTAAGTATTCTTTTATAAATAGGGGTATTAAAACAAAGAATGAGTAAACTGAAGAAATCTTAGAACCTTTTCCTAACAGTTTAAAAGTTTTCTAGAAGAAAATAAATTTTGCATTCAGGGAACACAGAGCCATTATGGAGAGAAATTGAGATATACAGCATAGAAATATCTTGTTACAACCTGGTTTTGCCTAACTGTAACAGTACCTAATAATAAATAAATAAATAAATAAATAAATAAATAAATAAATAAATAAATAAATAAATAAATAAATAAATAAATAAATAAATAAATAAATAAATAAATAAATAAATAAATAAATAAATAAATAAATGTATTTCTTTTCTCATATCTTTGTTTTCATCTATCGTTGACCCTAAATATTTAACATTTTTACAGCGTGCATATACGGTATTTTCTCATTCAGTTCCACATTTTTCATTATACGTTCTCCTAGATGTTAGCATATACTTTGTTTTCGACTGATTAATCGTCAGTCCAATCTCAGCCCCATATTCCTTTAGTTTTCCCAGCTTCTATTCCAAATCTTGTTTCCTTCTAGATAATAAATCAATATCATCTGCATGAGCAAAGTCTTGCGTCACTCGGTTAAATAATGTTCCTCCCGTGTTGCCCTCTTGTATCCTTCGCAATACTTCCTGCAAGGCAATGGTAAACAGTAAGGTGGATGGAACATCCCCCTGTCGTAATCCTTGGTTAACTTCAAAGGCATTTGATAAAATACCTTCTACCTTTACTTTACATGTTGTTCTTTCCAAAGTCATTTGTACCATTTTGTAGGTTAGGTTTGAAAATATCCTATTTTTAACCTATTTTCCATAGATGTTTGTAAAGATGATAAAGATCATTTCTGTTATTTATGTGCCTGACACAGGCCAATAGAGAGTGACCACGGGCCCAACAACGGGAACGCTCAGCTCTGCATCACTCTAGTAGCACATCTCGAGTTCCATTATGGAACCATACATTGCTTACTACTCTAGAGTCGTGGGGCGATGTACTCGCTACATAAATCATACAACTGAAAGGATAGAAATGAACTAAAAGAATATGGTTAAATTTATTAATTGCCGAACTTTACAAGTGTGCTTGCAGGGAACATGATACGGTCCATCGGTCCAAGGCTGCGTATATTTTGGTTGTAGTATTTGGGCAAGAAAACAAACTAGTAGTAGTGGACTGCTCAGAATTCTTATTTGAGCTCTATTGGGAGGTTCTATCATCCATTATTCTTTGGAGGATGGTAGAAGATTCAGCAATAGCTACTGAATTCATAAACACAACTCAGCCATATGTTGCACTTACGGACAGCTGTAAGTGATTTTACTAGAAACAGGTCAAAACATCACTTGTAATAGTACATTATGCAACGAGCCTATAATGGCTATAATTAAGACACGAGTATTTTTATAAAACGAGCGTATGCGAGTTTTATAATTTCCATACGAGTGTCTTAATTATCATTATAGGCGAGTTGCATACGACTGTTTATGTTCGACGATAATTATAACTTTATTATATGTTTTAACATAAATATTCATAAATATCTGTTCAGTCACTAGAATTTTGTGATCGGGTACTGCGCTGGTTAGTATATCTTTGTTTTCCAAGCTCTCTGGCCGACCGACGCATGCGCTCTGTGTGCTTCAATGCCATATGATCAGATTGTGAACCAGTATTCAGTAAAACTGTTACCGAAGTCGTTTGAAAACATCGCGCTGTGTAGAAATTGGATTTGGGGATATTAAGGTACAGTGCTATTTCATGTCTCATATTCACCAGTTTATTTACACGAAAATATGGACGGTGCACTTATGGTAATTTATATAGACATGTTGGATTTTGAGCGCATGCGCGAAGGTATCCTTATCTAATTGGTCACACAACTGTTTCTTGAGCTCTGATTGGTGGGAGAAACTGTTTCATAATGAAAAATAGTGTTATAATGAGCATCATTATGATACAGTTTTCTGACACATAATAGTCAGGGTCGAACATAATAGTACATTATGCAACGAGCCTATAATGGCTATAATTAAGACACGAGTATGTTTATAAAACGAGCTTTAGTGAGTTTTATAATTTCCCTACGAGTGTCTTAATTACCATTATAGGCGAGTTGCATACGACTGTTTATGTTCGACGATAATTATAACTTTATTATATGTTTTAACATAAATATTCATAAATATCTGTTCAGTAACTAGAATTTTGTGATCGGGTGGTGCACTAGGTAGCATATCTCCGTGTTCCAAGCTCTCTGGCCGACCGACGCATGCGCTCTGTGTGCTTCAATGCCATATGTGCAGATCGTGAACCTTTCCGTAAAACTGTCACCGTAGTCGTTTGAAATCAACGCGCTGTGTAGAAATTGGAATTGGGTATATTAAGGTACAGTGCTATTTCTTGTCTCATATTCACAAGTTTATTTACGCGAACATATGGACGGTGCACTTTCGGTAATTTATATAGACATGTTGGATTTTGAGGGCATGCGCGAAGGTATCCTTATCTAATTGGTCACACAACTGTTTCTTGAGCTCTGATTGGTGGGAGAAACTGTTTCATAATGAAAAATAGTGTTATAATGACCATCATTATTATACAGTTTTCAGACACATAATAGTCAGGGTCGAACATAAACAATATTATCTTGCAGGAATCCAGAAGATGCTCAACAATGAATGAATGAATGAATGAATGCATGAATGAATGTTTGAACTTTTTAACATTACATTACTGAGATCTTATTACTCGCAACCACTGGAATCTTTCAATTCCTTACTCATTCGTATCACATCCTTAATTGATATTGTAACTTTCAGTCGGTCAACACTAAATAATTCCAATTACTGGAATAAGTGAAAAAACAAGATGTTCAGTAAAGAACATATAGCCTACTTTCTCCTAAATGTATGAGTATAGTTATAACTCGTTGTTATTATCAAAGAGTATAATAGAACTATTCTTTGTTGAAGACCTTAGAAACGATTTACCTCTACCAAACGCCACGACCTAGATAAAAACTGCTACCATCATTGAAGAATGAAAGAAAGATAAGAAGTATATCAAGAATGTTATGGATCTGGAGACATAATCGACCGGACTGGCGGCGTGGCTCAGCGGTAACGTTCTCGCTTGCTGGGCCCTAGGTTGCAGGTTCGTATCCTGGCGCAGTCAGCTGGCATTTGAGGGTGCACAAATGCGAGGGAGCCGTGTCAGTACATTTACTGGCACGTTAAAGATCCCCTTCGGGCCAAAATTCCGGCACCCCGGTGTCTCTAAAAGCAGCAGTAGTTAAAAGGGATGTAAAACCAATAACATTATTATTATTATTATTACGACCTGCCGTGGGCAACATCCAACTTTGAGTTGAGGCATGTCTTTACACGTCTGGTTGTGCATGGCTTTCACAACCCTAATTGAATTAACAAATCTTTCCATGACCCTACAGAGACGTGTGTATACAAACTATGTGGATATTTTCGATAATATAATCCTAACAGAGCGAGTGCATTCTAGCGGCCAGAATAAGAAACTTTTCAATACAATCTGGAAGTTACCTTTTTGGCAGCTAGATGTCTCGAGTAAATCTGCTGGCGAATTATGTTTTAATTAAATATATATTTTACACCATAATGTGGACAATATAACGCTTAATAACATTTTCAAGTAACGCAAAATAGGCTGTTACAAACCCTTTAAAATAAAAAGTTAAAATGTATCGTAGTATCAACTTGTCATTCTTCAAATTCGATGCGCATAGAATGATAATGGTATAGTAATCAATGGATCCCCACGTAGACTAGTCGGGACATCTAGTGGTGAAATATCGAACAATATAATCCTAACAGAGCGAGTGCATTCTAGCGGCCAGAAGAAGAAACTTTTCAATAAAATCTGGAAGTTACCTTTTTGGCAGCTAGATGTCTCGAGTAAATCTGCTGGCGAATTATGTTTTAATTAAATATATATTTTACACCATAATTTGCACAATATAACGCTTAATTTTAAAACATCTGAGTCATTACAAAACAATAAACATATAACATTTCAAGCAAAAAAACTTGCTCTGATCGGGTTTGAACCATAGGAATCTGAGCGACAGGCTATCGCTCTACCACTGAGCTAATTGTGTCAACGAATATCGTTCTATTTAAAATGACTTAAATAGAACTTGTTAGCAAATAATGATTTATACTAAACGATTTCATCACTGGAGTATATTATTTATATATAAAGCATTTCATACAAAGTTTATTTATTTTTTATCAGTACGCTATATTGCATTCAATACTCAAATTAGTGAAATATAAGTCAGGCACAAGATATCCGCTGCCATCTTGTCTTATTAATGAATCAGCTGAGCTTTTTAAAATCACGTCTGCACTATAGTATTACAAAATAAACTTTTAATTTCGTACGTGCCTCTTCCTTTAGAACAGTTAAAACGATTCTCGGCTCGATAATCGGAACTGGTGGGTCCCATGATATGGATTATAAAGTTTGCATAATTCGCACGGCCGCCATCCTGAAATGGTATGGCGGACGACCTTGTAGTTTGGTCACAAGACGCATCCTATACGAAGGTATGTTGTTACCAAATTTGGTAGAGATTGGATGATTTGGTTAGTCGTTATTTGATTTTACGTTTTGAACGTTTGAGTGGCCGCCATTCAGTTTTAGTAAAGATGGCGGCGATATAAAACATGACACTGAGGTGTCCTTTGCTAGTGCTACCTTTGTACCAAATTTCGTTCAATTCGCATTCACCGTGTTCGAATTGATAGGGGGGGACAGACATTCAGAGTACACACACTCACACACACACACACAGACTCACACACACACATACACACACACAGACTCACACACACACACACATACACACACACAGACAGACACACTTTTTTCGCCCTGTGTTGATCTCATAAGTCTACTTTCATTTTTTGCAAAAATCGAAAGTAGGCTAATAACCTGACATAAATTACATGTGATTAAGATACTGTATTTTATTATGTACATTTGAAGAAGGAGAAAATTAAGTGATGACATATTTCTCTCATCAAGCCAGCATCATCAGATCCAAATCTTCCAGCCAATTAGCTCCACAAAACACTAGCAAACCTATAGTGACACTCATAGACAGTCCCTGCCCTCAATACAAAACAACAACAACAAAAAATGGAAAAAAAAAGAAACCCGTCAGAAAACTTAGTAAGTGTGGTAATTATTGCTAAAGCTTACAAAGTGAGGAAAGCAATGACAAACTACCTCATTCCTCACTTGCCTAGTACGCCTCATTATAGTGTTGCCTCAGTTTTGTGGGTTCCTACCACATAACCTATAGTGGTGCTTTTTGAGGATCCAACCAGCCTCCAGGCTGACTACCTATCAGACGGACAAGCTTTAATGACGATTCCATCAACAAAACAAACTTCCTCCCCCAACTAATCTATGAAGGTGTAGGTACTATTGATGTGATACACTTCAGCAATATGCGCTAAAAGTACTGTAGAGTTGTGCGGAAATGACCTACAAGTACTCATATGTGAAGATTGTAAAAGGCTATAACTACAGTAAAACATACGGACTAGTGTTTGTGTACTATTAATCCGTAGGGCTACTTGGTTCCATCTGAAAACAAAAATCTACAAGTATCTTAGTTACAGGTTCAGTATAGTTGTGAATAAGTGACGAATGAGGTTAGTTATTGTTGTTTCAAGGGGCGGAATAGCGAGATCAGCTGCCCTTGTGATGTGTGAAACCTCGTGTGGATTTATCGTTTACTTTTATGGTTACTATTACTGTAGTTTATATTATCAGCTGTTAATTAATTACGGTACTTTGTGGTAGCTTTTGATGTGTAACATCTTTCCACTCGGTTGCTGGATAGTTTTGTGGGAGTGATTTTGAAAATTGGGGACGGAAGTGAATCGGGTGGAAGGGGATCGAACGGAAGTGGATCGGACGGAAGTGAAGATGCACTGCCAGAAAAATGGGACGGAAGTGAATCAGGCGGAAGTGGATCGAACGGAAGTGGATCGAACGGAAGTGAAGACGCACTGCCAGCTGGATGTACAATTGAAAATGTGTGTATTGGAAACAAGTTAGTGTGTGCTCTGTAGCACGAGAATGTTATGGCAATACAGTAGGCATTGCATTTAGGAGGCACTGGTTTGACGAGCACAGTGGCAAATGTTTCACCGACTTTCATTTGTCACTGAGCAGTTTATGAAGCTTCACGTTCAAGGTTGAATATCACATGTGGTAGGAAAAAGACGACAAATGACATTTAAGTAAGCGGCATTATTGTCAAGCTGTGGGTGAGTAGTCAAATATTAAATGCATAACAGAATGTTGTTATATGAGTGGAATTCATCATGTGTGAGACTAGGTCATTTCATGATTGTAGGAAGCCATGTTTTGATTGTTTACGACGAACTGTATGAGAGTCTTGAGAATAATGAATGTTATAGTTACTGAGGAATGTGCTCACAGTATTTGAGAGTACTGTCGACGTTGTGTGTCACTTTGTTATTATGAATTATTCATGTTAAAGGAAGGAAGGAAGCTTGTAGTTTTGCGTGTCCGTTAATCTAACGATCATGATCCACGGTACCTCCCTTTTACGTGGAATGCGAACCACAGGACATGGCATTTCAATTCGAAAATCTCACATGTATTGACCGGGAATCAAACCAGGTCTACCTTGGTGAGAGACTAACAGCTTGACCGCTGCGCCACAAATGTGACAGTAGCATATCTCCAATTCAATCTATACATTCATCATAGTACCAGTATGGAAATGGAGTGTAAATTAACATTTTAAGAATGTCCAAGCTGTGTAGTATACCAGTGGGATAACATGTCAGATGTTACACATCATATGCGACTACTGTAAGGTTCGTATCTTTTTTATTAGGTCTATGAATTATGTCGAGCTGCATCTAAACTTTCATCACCGTATTAAATATCATTGCATCCTTCTATTTTTATTTTTTATAGATTTTTTGAGTGATTTGATAGTTTAGAAGCTAATGAAGTGACGTCGTGGCAATTGGAATGCTGTGAAGATCATGTGTTGTCTATGTTACCTAAACTTGTATTTCACTACTTAAAATGTCGATTATTCTTCCGCAAATCAGGTACGATGAGAGCTGGTAACGTCCAAGTTAGCAAAATCTAGAAAACACTTCCAAATGTCCAATTACTGAAATCATCTTTCAGAGTAAGTTGCATGCTTCAGATACTTCTGTAGATAGAACCAGCGACTATTTATTGTCTATAAGCCTACACCAACGAGCTAGAGAAAGGTATATAGAGTGGAAATGGCGCCGCCATGTTGGAAGCAGGTTGAACTGGCAGCCGCCATGATATACACTGTCAAGAGGGTGGGAGTCAGGGAGGGAGAGGCGTGACTAACGATGCGTAATATAAGATTAGGCCTACGCAAGACCTGACAATTTAATGTGTACATTGAACGAAAACTAACACAATCATCTTACAAGACAATACGCTACGTTGCTTATGCACAGTACATTGCATGATTTCATCGTCCTTTAAAAAGAATAATTTTTGTGTACAACTGACGCACCTGTTGACCTCTCTCACGTTGAGCTGTATTCCTGCAGAAGTGGTGAAGCCTGCATTTATAATACTGTTTCACAATTCGCTCGATGAGTGAAGCATAGTGAGACTTTTCCACAGGTTCAGTAGCTGTAAATAGATGGTCAGATTTCTGAAACAGATAACCCGGCAGCATAGCAGAGTCATCCGTCTGCAACTTCAGCATGAGATTCTTCGTGTTCTTTCGCATCATACTGTCATTATTCCTGATGACAATCTGAGCTGTTTTACATAATTTCACTACATCATTTGATGGATTCAAAAGGCCATCTTTCACGTCTTTCTCTTTAATCAGTCCTTCTTTCTGAACATCTTGTCCCGATAAAAGCACTTCTAGGCATTCAATACAAGTTAATTTTTTAGACACTTGGCGAACGACACTTCCTGCTATGTACTGAACAAAATTTTCTACATACCTATCGTTCATATGCATACCCCGCCCAGGGGCTCACAACTTGTGGGACGTGGATTGACGACCACGGGACCTCATCCGAGACCGGCATTGCTTGCAAATCCACCCGTCAACCTTCCCTAGTCACCTCTTGTTCTCATCAGGCACTAACGGTTTCCGAGACCTGGAGAGTCTTTCAAATTCATGTCTTATTTGGCCCTTGTCTCATCTTTCCTGATACCCTCATTTTTCGAGGGATCAGACCTGATCTTTTCATAGTATCTCCTTGTGCACAAGACCCTATTGGAGGCATGGCGTGAGCAGCCTCTTGAGAATTAGGCATCGTTACCAACGAGCTACCTCCCAGGGGCTCACATCTAGTGGGACGTGGGTGGGCGACCACGGGGCCCCAGCTGAGTCCTGCATTGCTTCCACTTACTTGTGCCGGGCTCCTCTCCGTCTTCTTTCCTGTCGACCTCACTTGGTCAACTCTTGTTCTCTTCCGACCCCGACGGTATTAGGGCATCCGAGGCCTAGGGAGTCTCTTCCTTTCCCGCCTTAATTGGCCCTTGTCTCATCTTTTCTGATACCCTCCTTCTGCGAGGGGTCAGCCTTCTTTTTCTTTTCCTGTTATCTCCTGTTAGTTCCTGCTTCTGCAAGGGGAATCTGAAATGTAAATATCACACAAACTTAAACTGCTGCATCACTCTTTCGTAAAGAGTCTACCTCATTAATTTATGAATTTGGATGACATTTCTTACCTGAAATACGACACTCCTGTTGTCTTATTACTTCTATTCGTACAATTGAATGACGAACACACTGACGGCATGGTCTATGTATTTTTAAATAAATTTCATTCAACACATGTTCCTGCACAGCCCGAATAATCGCAACAAGCTCTAGTCAGACGACGTTCTGAATCATGGCCGCCTTAACTCAAGTTGCCTCCGCCCAGAGCGCTGCTACGCGGCTCCTTGCCTCTCTATATACCTTTCTCTAGCTCGTTGGCCTACACTGAAAAATTGCTTCATAACTTGTTTGATAACCTGTGTTTCTGTGATGACTGTGGTAGTGTGTGTAGCCGATTTAGGGACAGGGAAGGGGTAGGTGCCCGGGTACTTGAAATAAGGCACTAACCCGGCATTTACTTGGAGGGAGTGTGGAAACACCCGGGCATAAAACACCACACTCAGGATAGCCACTGTCAGTGGCGGGATTCGAACGTGCGACCTCCGGCCTCGCTGCTGCTACCCGTTCGGTCGTGGTGCACGATTTTAAGAAGCATGGCTACGCTGCCACGGGATACCTTTTATTGTCTGAAGGTATTCGAAGAAATTAATTGTTGGATCAGAATTGCAGCCGTGTTCTGGGGTGCTAACTACTACACCACGAGGTTGTTCCAGTCTCATGGAAAACCTGAGAATCATTTTGTTTGCTCAGCCAATGTTCTGAAATTTGAAGGCAATATTGTGACCGCCACGCTACACAATCAGATAACTCACCCCGATATTGATTATCTCGCTAATTGACATTGCGAGGTCCAAATTGTCTCAAATGATGTTCGTTCAGGACCGGGGGGGGGGGGGGGGGAAACAGCCTAAGGTAGGATAAGACAATAGAGTAGAATTATTATCGCTCTTCAAAATATCAGTTGATAGACTATTTTTATTTATGAAAAAAAAAAGGCATATGAGATCACCTATTGTCCGTGTGTCTGTCTGTTTGTGTGTGCGTATGAGTGTGATACATGTGTGTGTCGTCACCCCAACCCCCTCCCTAATAAAATCTAAACAGCTGGAGCGATTTCAATGAAACTCGGTAAGTTCATGGCACTATTCCAGACGATCCCGATCGTTCCTTTCAAACTTGGTTACGTCTCACCAATCCAACATGGCGGCTGTGCAAAATATATCACCAGCATTCAATATCTCCGAAACTATTACCGATATCACCCTGGAATTTTGTACAGTGACAAAAGAAACTACTAGAAGTTCATCTATGTGACATTTGAAAACCTGGTAACTACAATACTAACATGGTGGCCAAGTGAATTTGCGACTTTTAAATAGACGTTTCTCGCGATTTAATCAACCAAACGCAATGCAACTTGGTACAGTATATGTTTATACACATTGTAATGCACCGACATCTAACTTCGTTCAATTGTTAACATCACCTCAATATGGCGGTTGTGCGAAATATTTCACCGGCATTCTATATCTCTGAAACTATTACCGGTATCACCCTGAAATTGTGTACGGAGATAAAGAGCACTACTGGAAGTTCATTGTGAGGTTTGATAAATACACTAGGATGACCAGTTTCGATCGTCAAGCGATCATCATCAGATCCATCACACTTAGGCTATAACATCTATGTTTGAGAATACAGGTGAAAAATATTTACAATATTTACAATTATTTAGTTGCAGTATTGGTAATGCAACTGTCGGTGTATGCTAATTGTAGTATATCTAAAGTTAGGTGAAATGCTAAGATGGTGATAAAAATCCGGAGTTTGTCTGTTTGGGGTGATTATATGGTTATACAAAATCAACTATGGTTATACAGTAATAATACAGGCTGATACTTATCCGGTTTGTCTTCCTTACTGGAACTTCGAGCAGTTTCGTGTTCACTCTGGCACCAGTTTTGGTCGACTAACTTTCAAAAATCGGTTAACTACAAAACGAATATGGCGGCCAAGCGAAGTTGAAAGTTTTAAATAAGCTTATACTTTTCTCGCGATTTAATGATCCAAACGCAATGAAACTTGGTACAGCAAATGTTATACACATTGTAATGCACTGGTATCTAATTGTTTACATAATCTCAAGATGGCGGCTGTGCGAATTTTAAAATTAATTTTTTGTTTCTTGTGTCGTAATCATGCGATCGAAGTGAAAGTTGGAATAATGAACCTACGCAATAATTTTTCTTTAATGGTACATGCCTCTATGGCCTATACATATAACAATCCAACATGGCAACGATCCGAAATATTTGGACAGTTCTCAATATCTACGAATCTATTACAGCAATCAAACTGAATTTTTGATGTCCATTGGGGCTATGAACATAAGTTCACCTATAGGACTTTCAATAACCTGGTGATCACAAATCCAACATGGCGGCGACGCGAAGTATACATATTCACATGGAGGTTTCTCGCAATTTAACCATCCAAGTGCAGTGAAACATCGTACAGTAAATCCTTATACAAATGTTAATCCACTGGCATCTAATTTATTTCAATTGTTTCCATAGCCACAAGATGGCAGCTGTGCAAAATTTTAAAACCTCGTTTTTACTTCTTGTGTCCTAATCATGCGATTGAAGTTTGAATACTACGCGTACACAATAATCTTCATGTAACAGTGCATAACTCTAAGACATATGCACATATATAAAAATCCAACATGGCGACCATCCGCAATATTTAGTCGGTTCTCAATATTTACGAATCTATTACATCAATGAAACTGACATTTTGTATGTTGATAGTGGCAATTAACATAAGTAAGATATATGAAAATAGGCTTTAGTTCTTCACGGAACTACTTGTTGATATCTGTTGATGTCTTTTAATTTAAGATGCTTGAACATTGTGGTCATTCAGTACCATACACTATTTATTATTTGTTGAATATCCGTACAGGTTGAACCCTATTGTACATGAGTATATTATGGCTATAGTTTTGATCAGTTAATTATTGGTCCTTAACACAAAATTAAATATAAATTTTATAAAAGCCATTAGTTACAAAATTGTAAAATAAACATAATACTATATACCATAGCATGACATGGTTATTCTCTACTATTGTCTTTGCAATAATCACTGAGTGTTTTTGTTCTTTTTTTTTAGCACCACGTAAAGTGATGATATTCACATTTTTGGTCACTCAATACACATATACATTGATCATTTGCGTGGTTGAATTTTTTGGTTGTGCATAACTTAACGGTGTAAACAATGTATGGCAAGACTAATCGTGGCTGCCTCTGCGTTTTGTTTGTTTTTGTCCAATTTCTGTTTATCATAGCATCAGTTCCAAAAAATTATTCGATGATTTCTTCTTGTTTTCTTTTTCGTCTGGCTATCACTGTATTGTATGCGTCTGTAGATGGTAGCTCTAGCTGAATCCTTAAGTCCTCCAGGAAGAAATTTTATCTGGAAAGTGCGTATATAATCCTATTTGGGGCGTACTTCCCTGCTCCGAGAGCTCTTTTCAAAAATCTAGTTTTGAAATTGCCAATTCTCTCCATATTCCTGATGGTTAATTTGTCCCAGATGAGGGAGATCCCATATGTAGCAATGGGATTTACAGTGGTGTTGAAGAACTTCACTGCTGTTGACAGGTCAAGGGATGTTAAGTTTGTGATGCTATAAGTAGCATGCGTGGATGCTAACACAATGTTATGAAACTAGAATGATATAGATGTGGTGAATGAACTTAAGGAACTGTTTGTAACAGCATGATTTCTTAAACAGGTGGAATGATAGTTTTGAAAGTTCCATATTACAATTGTTTAGATGACACTCAAATGTTCAAATCTTGTCCTGCTAAACATGACACAGTCGAAGAGTAAATAGCCCACTGTTTGAGAAGATCCACAAAAGCACAAGTAGTCGCCTGCAATGTTATTTTAAAAAGTTCGAAGTAGCAATTAAACTTTTCATAACCAGAGAAAAACTGCGCAAGGATGAATTCGGACACTAATGTTTTGCACTGGAGTCGGCTATATATGTCGGGGAAAAATAATTCTCTTGTGACAGACCCTTTTGTACTGGATAACCAGAGGTTGTTCCACTGTCTTATTAGATAGCCTACTTTTGATTTGGGCTTTGGCATAACTTAGGGGTAGCTTATTGAATGTAATTTCTGTGTTGGATGAGGAGGCTGCTTTTGCAAGGATATATGCCTTTTCATTTCCAGGAGAACCAATGTGTCCACGGATCCAGGAACGACAGACGTGGGGGCACTGCTGTGCTCTAGATCTTAGTGTAGCAGCAATTGATTTACCGACAGCAGTGGCTACGCTCGCTAAAGCGCAGCGTTATATAATGGGGCCAAGCTCTCTACTGACTTGGCAGACGCGTGGTTTCGAGCCCCACCATCGGCCGTCCTTGAAATGGTTTTCCGTGGTTTCCCCATTTTCAACACCAGGCAAATGCTGAGACGGTACCTTCTGAAAGGCCACGGCCGCTTCATTCCACATCCTTGCCCAGTTTCATTCATCTTCATCCATTCCATCTCCCATCCCGACGCGCAGGTCGCCCACGGGCGTCGACTAGAAAGACCTGCACTCGGCCTCTAACGAGGCAAAAAAAAAAGCAATTGGGTTGAGATTGTGCTTGTCGTCGATTGTGATCAAGGCAGCTTGTGAGTCACTTAGTATCCGAGCACTTCACTTGTTGTGAGCACTAAGAGGTGTGTGCTTAATTTTGTATGATTGTATTGGAAATTCAGGTAAGGATTGGGAAGGCGACAGCCGTGGCCACAAGTTAGGAACCATCCCGGCATTTTCCTGGAGTAGAAGTGGAAAACCACCGAGAAACATTTTCAGGATGGCTGAGGTAAGAATCGAACCCACCTCTTCTCAGTTTTGCCTCACGTGGTTGACTGTTCCAGCCCTCATACTAGAGTTAAAATTATTGGCGGAGACAGGAATAAGCCGAAGCCTACGCGGTGACAGCCAAGAATCATAGACGCTACACCACGAGGTAGTCCTGTTGTTGACTCAATAGGGGCTTTGTGAAATCGTTGTCATGTATCCCCATGTGCTCTGGTGTGTGTTTAAAATTTGTCTGATAACCTATATAATTGTGATGGTTGTAGTTGTGTGTGTATTTGTAATTGGAAGGAAGGGTTTGGAAGGAAGAGCAGTGGCTTTGAGGTAGGAACCATTCTGGTATTTAAGTTTGTAATAAAATTATGTAAATTTGGGGGAAATGTATAAAATTTATTTATAAAATTTAATTAGTTATTTTATTTATTTACTGTCATATATTTTAAAGATTAAATGTAATACGAAAATAAGGAATTTAGAATATTAAGTTGTCAATTTTTATTTTTATTTTTTATAATTACTAGACAGTGAAAGTAAGTTTATCACTGGATTAGAAGTGGTAAACCACGGAAATTGAAATGGGAAATGATCCCATCTCTTCTCAGTTTTGCCTCACGAGGTTAAGTGAACCCCGTTCCAACTCTCAAACCAGAATTAAAACATTATTGGTAGTGTCGGGAGTTAAACTCTGATCCTTTGGATCCGAAGTCTCAATACGTGCCTCGAGAGCACACATAATGGCTATCTAATTATCTGTTCTGACCGAGATCCCTCTTGGGGTAGAGAGTGGGTGGAATATACTGGCTTGTAGCCAGGAACCAAGGGTGGATGTCGTGCTTAATTTCTTTCTATTGGGTGGGGCTTAGAGCAATTGCTCTCTTCATGGTCTCTTGGCGACGAATGTGACACAACATAATGGTAATCTAGATGTAAATAATGGACTCCTTTGGGACTTGAACACGAGCCCTCCCATTTCCCTCGAGGGTGTGATAAAGAGGCCATCATTGTTGTGTTTTTATTATTAATTCATTTTGTTTTAGCTTAGGACATTTCGGACATTAGCCACTTGTCATCATGAATTGCGTCTGCATGACCAATTTTTTTGCTGCGATTGTCATCTTTAGCCTACTTTTCACATTGTAAATATGAGGAAAGAGTAGACTTATGAGATCGATCCGGGCAAATGTGTGTTTGTCTGTCCTTCTGTCTGTCTGTCTGTCTATCTCTGTAGGTGTGTGTCCCCCTATCAACTCCTAAACAGATGCAGGTATCAAAGAAAATTTGGTATGAGTAAAGATCTGAATATCTCCCGGTCATATTTGAAAATGACATCAGTGTTTTCAACTTTTGAAAAATCACAATTGAAATTTGAGCTCTATGTTGGATATCTCAAAATTCCAAAATTGGCACACGCAGAGATAATAATATTCCAGATTAATTTTTAGGATCCCATATTTGAAAGAGTTACCAACGTGATTCTAAGTCTACTGATAGGTCCAATATTTAAATGCATGTAACTTCTATACCATCAATTGGATTTCAATCAAATTTCGTATGTGCTCTGTGTACCATAACATACATGACTATGCGTATTCTTGAGAGCCAGCACGGCTGTCAACTGTTTTTTACTTGTCGTGTGGCCTCCTGAGAGTTAGTTGGTTATTGTTGTTTTAAGGGGCGGAACTACGAGGTCACCTGACCCTCTTAACACAGATTAAAGAATACAAATTTGGAATTGAATTTAAATTTTAGAGGTGAACACCTACATTTGAAAAGACCTAAAATTAATAAAACAAAAAATTAAATAAAAATAATAGTTATAAAAATAAACAGAGAATAAGGAAAAACAAAAAATATCATTCAAAAACGAACAAGTCGTTGAGTCAATGTACACTGGACAATTTAGATTGCTGGCCCTATCCCACTATCACTTATAGAGCGGATAACGCGATCAGCAGCCGCCACGTCATCGGCTAATATAAGTTTGAGTGTCATCTGCAAACCAAGGTTTCTTCGTAAGTCAGCAAGATCCACACACTCGGTTTAAATGTAGGCCACGGTGAAAACGGCTCCACAGGTACAAAGTGGGGGTCTTCCCTTGTCATTAGGTACGAGTGGGTGGATATTGCATGACCTATCCTTAGCCTACACAAAATGACGGTCTCTCCGTGACCGGAAAGAGTTCCGCCACACGCGAGTAGTTCCCTTGATCGCTCTCAGTTTAATGGGCAGTGGGTCAGCTAGCCAATGACTCTCCCAAAAAGCCAGAACTTGTAGGCGTAACTGAGAGCGAATATCTCTAGTGGGTACCTCCATTGGTCGAGGTGTTAGTGATACCGCCTCTTTTGCAGCTTGATACGCTAACTCATTTCCCGCAATTCCCATGTAGCTTGGAAGCCACAGAACTCCTGAGAGTCCGAGAGCAGGTCTTTCTTGTCGACGCCTGAGCCAACTGTTAATAAATGCTCTCTCAATTTTTCTCATCCTATTACCAATAAATCAGAAAGTATGAGGCAAGCCAACAACTCTAAACTCTTCACACGTATAGTACCTGAAATTCTAGATTAATTTGGAGTAAATTATACATGTCAGTGCTGCCAACAGGATTCTAAGCCTGCTGATAGGTTCAATTTTTAAATAATTGTAACTTCTATACTAACAAATGCATTTCATACAAAATTGGGACAATAATATCATAATATTTCATTTCAGATTAATTCTGAGCAACACATACATGACATTGTCGCCAACATGATTTTATACGCACTAATAGATCCAATGTAACATTAATTCATTTCTGATATATTGATTAATCATTGACATGAATCTTACATTTTAAGGAAAGTAGGCTCTTTAGTTCGTCATGGAACTACTTGTTAGACTCATCATAGGTCATTAAGAAAAATATTATGTTTGAAAAATATCTACCAAACACTTATTTACTGTATATGCTTGCTTATTTATATACTTTTGAATCATTTCCGTCACACCAGATTCTTTTTCCTCTTCTTCTTAGCATCATCCCGTCGGAACGGGGTCCGATTTTTGGATTAATGCACGCCATTTCTTGCGATCTAATGCTTCGCGCGATTTCAAGTTTCTTGATCGTAAATCTGCATTAATAGTGTCCAGCCACCGCAATTTTGGTCTCCCACGCTGTCTCTGGCCGTCGACCGTTAGATGGCAGGCCGAGCCGATGACTGAACTTTGTGGTGCACGGACAACGTGTCCATACCAACGGAGTCTCCATTCCTGCATTTTCTCATTGATTGGAACCACGCCAGCTGTATGTCGATTCGTTGTGTTGGGGATATGGTCGAGCAGAGAAATGTCTAATGATCTTCGCAGCATCCGGATTTCCATGACATGAAATGAGTGCTCAGCACTTCTAGGTGCTGGCCAACACTCGGTACCATATAATGCAACTGGTCTCACCATTGTGCGGTATATCTTTGATTTTAGGCGGATAGGCATCTTCTTATCACAAAGAACACCAGTGACATCTCTGAATCGCATCCAAGCCGCATTGATTCGTGCTCGCACATCTTCATTCACAGAGCTGTCGCTATGCAATCGTGAGCCTAGGTATCGGAATGTATTTACCTTGGTAAGAGGAGCTCCATTAATACCTTTAGTTCCAGGGAATGGAATCGTTTAGAGGTATTCAGTCTTGTGGATGTTCAAACGAAGGCCAAATCCTTGCAGACGATCATGCCATGTCTGCACTTGGGTTTCAAGATCCTTCCCGGAGTTTGCGCAAGCATCACATCATCAGCGTATAGCAATGTCCATGGGGCACCAGATTGCTCTGTCGCAACATTTAGAGCACGCGTTGTTCCTCTAGTAACAGGAGGATCCTCATACCAAATCGTACCACCTTTCCCTTTCATAGCTATGAAGACGTATCTCCAAGGGAAGGTGCTCCTCAGAAATGTGTGCAGTGACTGAGCTATCTTCATATTCAGGAATATCATCCTGATCAGTTTCTGCACTTTGTTTTGATATTATGATTTATATACAAATTGCAGCCAATGGCCATAGCTGGGTATTTTTGATTGAACGCCCGAGATCTCCCAATAAATTCAATCAATTAGTTCCAACTTTGGCTATCAGATGCTACTGTCACTAACACCTAGCGACAAACGTTGGAACTTGATAGAGCCTTTCTTTACTAGCCAAATATAACCTACACATTTAGCTACTCACTAGCAATTGCAGTGGCAGGTTCTTTTACATGCCATAAATCTATAACATGAGCCCGCCAGCTTTACTTTCCCTCCGAAGGAAGGCACACTGAAGAATTTTAAAGCTCTTAAAAATCCGATGACTTCGGCCAAGTTTGAACCCGCGATCATGGTCATAGCAGTTCAGCATGCTACCGACTAAGCCAACGAAGCCGTGGTACTTCATACTGAAACCCAGTTATGAACACTGTCTCTTCTGATAATAATATAAATAATATCATATGGCCTCGGGCGCCGGGTGCAAGCTTTGTTATTTGACACCCAGAGGGCAGCTTGCATGTCGAATTTTGTTGTTCAATGAAGCACTACGAAAGTCAAGGAGGTCAGATATCTAAGCTCCTTGACACTATAGCGCTTTCTAGTAGAGAAATGAGGAACTTTGTGTTGGCGGAAAATCCCGAGATTAATTTTGCCATTATGAACACGGCCTACTAAATTCAAATGCGTTCTTTGACATGCCAACATCGTATGACATAGTGTGACATCACTTACCACAGCCAGGAGCGAACCTGCAAGATTGGGGGTTAGTAATCCGACACGATAACCACTCACCAACCGTGGCAAGTCTCTTCTGTTGAAAAGCTTCATCGTCTGAAGCTTCCAAATAAGTATGAATTTCTTGATCTGTATTTCTTTGTTCGTTTTTGGTGCTAATCTGCTCGACAATACACAAACTGGCGCAGCAAGTTGGAATTTGAAGGTAAACAAATGCGAGAAAGTCGTGTCAGTAGATTTACTGGCACGTTAAAGACTCTTTTTGGGGCAAAATTTCGGCATCGCAGTGTCTCTAAAAGCCACAGTAGTAACCTTTTAACTGCTATGTATTTCCAGATGAATCAACACCCACATGCTGTGTTATTTTCACATATCTTGGCCCCATTCTACATCACATGTTCTCCCTTCTCCTATTGGTTCCATATCATCATCATCATCATATATATTATTTCAGTAGTATGCATCCCTCCTATGGCGCTCACAAGCGACCGATCGTGAGAAACGAGAATTCAAATGAAAGAGAATAGACATTAGCAGTGACGTATTGCACTCTAATTTCAAAAATATCTATAATTTCTTTAAAAATGAATTTAAATAATGTACGAAGTGTGTGAATTGCAGATACTGTTGCTGTAGGAAAATACGCTCCATAATTGCTGTCCACTTCACATTTTGGCCGCTGTGACGCCTGTTTCATGTCAATTTGACATTCTGAGGTCTTTCCTTTATCATTTTTCATGGGTTTGAGAAACAGTAAATCAAAGGAATGAGTAGGCTACTCAAATCTTATAATTTCATAAATATCAAATTTATAAGTAACAATTTTTGTAGGAAGTGTGCGATTTGCTATACTGTTGCTGTAGAAAAATACGCGACGTCATTGCTGTCAAGCTAAGCTGTCAATCAATGGACTCAGCACACAAAGGACAGCAGTGACGAATATAAATTATTGTAAGAAGTGTGCGATTTTTCAAATACTGTTGCTGTAGGAAAATACGTGACTTCAGTGCTATTCAGTTCGTATTTTGGCCGTAGGGTTGCCTGATTCTCGTCCAAATTATACATGCGAGATTTCTCGTAAGGGTCCGCTAGTATTATATATTACATTGGGTTACATTTTACACACATGTACTTAAGTAAGTTTCCTTCAGGGGCGAATCCACAAAATAATTACCGGGGGGTTAGTTGAATTAGGTGTAGGTAAAGACTGCGTTATGTTGCGACTGGCTAAGCGGCCTTTCACTGCGCGTGACAAATCAGACTTTTAGGGGGGCGGGGGTGTTATATCCCCTTATGCCTCCTCCTGGGTATGGTAAACCTTTAGAACCGCCAATACTTGAACTACTATAAGGCCTGTTGTCAGCCATTACAGTGCACAGAAGTCACAAATAAGTGAAACTATTTCACCTCTTAGAACAAATGAATAGCGTAATTCACATCACCATAGATATTAAAAATGCAAAGCCGCGAAATTGGCTACTAGATGCCACCGCAACCGGCACCTGGCGACAAACTGTGGAACTAATAGAGCGTTAATCAATTCTAACCTACAAATTTAGCTTCACACAATTGTAGTTAGTGGAAGGTTCTTTTACATGCCATACATCTGTGAATAGGCCCGTCGGCTTCACTTCCCCTCCGAAGGAAGGCATACTGAGAGATTTTTAACACTCTTAAGACATCCGACGACTTCGGCCGGGTTTGAACCCGCGATCTTGGGCATAGAAGCTCAGCATGCTACCAACTACTCCACCGAAGCCGCCCTTCTGACAGGCCATGGCCACTATCTTCTGTATCTTTGCCCAGTTTCGTTCATCATCTCTCTGTAACTCCTCTCATGAGGTTTTCATCATAAAGGGCATCCGGTCGTAAAATAAACCACGACATAAATTTTTATCGCATCTCATCCCCGACCCCGTCGGGTTTCGAACTTTCAATCTCCGGGCTTCAAGCTCTTTCTTTCAGTCGCGGTGCGTAACTTAACACGACCGGATATGCTGTGGGGTACAGTCGCTATCGATCGAGCGCGATTCATTCTCGATAGTTGGCTGGATGAAGAACGTCATTTCTCAGGTTAGATATATTTAACAGCCACTGCAAGTGACAGGCGTATTACCCACTGATACGCCCACTGCACTCTTTCGAATGGCTTTAAATAGACACGTCTGCTTTTGCCACACTATGGCTCTTACTACGAGGGTTGCTTTTTTAAGTAAGTACGGTTTCTATATATTTCCGTTGCAGCACTGCGTTGGCGACGTGACGCATGCGCAATGGCTTCCTACAACTTCATCCTGTTAGAACACAAGTTTCAGTGTTGCGTTAGTAATCACAATTAATGATTTTCAGTTGGTAAACACAATTTTTCAATTTTTAATGGGTGTTTCCCTAAACCTTCCGGTCCCGTGGTGTTGAGGTAGCTCGCCTGTCTCTCGCCCGGAGACCCCGGGTTCGATTCCTGGCTCCGTCAGGGATATTAGAAACTGACGTGAGGGCTGGAACGGGGTGCACTCAGCCTCATGAGGACAATTGAGTGGCTGTCTGACAGTGAGGCAGCGCCCCGGTCACGAAAACCAGGATTAACGGCCGAGGGGACCCTATGCGCTGACCACGCGTCACCCAAATATCTGCAGGCCAAATGGCTGGTCAGCGATGACTTGGTAGGCCTAGGCCCTTCATGGACTGTAGTGCCACGGGGTTAGGTTTGGTTTAGTTTCCCTAAACCTGAAAGAAATACATGAAATTGAGAAATAAATTTATTTCGAAGGCCAGTTTCGATCGTCAAGAGATCATCATCAGATCTTTTACATCCACGTCGTTAAATCTATGTCCAGAAGGATGTGGGTGATGGTATTTACAGTATGAACCAGCATTTCCGGGATGACAGAGGCGATGGCTGTTGTGATGCGATGTCTCCGTTCATCAAGATTTGCAGGCAGGGGAGGGATTTACACTCTATCTTTCACATAGCCCCACAGAAAGAAGTCTAGGGGTGTGTCATCTGGGGACCGTGGCGGCCAGGTATTTGTTTCTCTCGAAACAGCGCAGAAAACGTTCACTTTGGGGCTGTCACGTGGTGCCCATGTGGTTTTTCCATGCCCCAAATACGACAATTGTGTTGACTCGGCCAGAAAGGTGCAACGTTAATTCATCGCTGAAGACCACATTGTTCAAGAATGACTCATCACGGCTGATGCGGTCCATCATTTCAACACAGAATTCATGTCGGATATGTTTATCCGCTTCACTTAGTGCTTGAACCAAGGGCAATCGGTATGCTTTCATGGCCAAATGTCGACGCAACACCCGCCAAACAGTGGCCTGAGGGATACCAGTTTCGATTTTTCCGGACTGCGGACGAACCTCTCCCTGTTTCCACCACATCGCCAGTCACAGGTGCGCGGCCTGGCACCTTTGTGTGTAGCACACTGTTTCGGTAAATGTCTGGTGCCATTTGTACACTGTTGGTCTGCTGGGTGGGTCTTTGCCAAATTCTGTGTGAAACTCCGCTGTACACTCGTTGCTGACTTGGTTTCTTCAAACCAGAACACGCACTTCGCTCTTTCCGCTCCAGTGAAAGACACCATTTCCAACAAGTGACAGGTGGCGCGCGTGGCGGACAACTGTGCAACTACAAACTACGTGAGTCAAAACTTGAAGTGTTTTGCAATATAATAACATGTAAACCAAGTCTGTAAGTGGTTCCAATAAATAATTACACATTATTGAAGTTGTAAACCACATAGAGAATCACCCTTGTATATTAGCAATAGCTAAGTTATATGTTCGTTTATTTATTGAGGCATTGCTAGTGGTACCGGTAATTGACCTTCAAGTTTGCTTGTTTTGTGTGATATTTGTGAGTGTTATTGAATGGTCAGGTTGGAATTGAATATGAACTTAGTTTATTATTTGAGCGATGTGGGTTTTGTTCTCGTGTAACTGCTACCTCTTCCACTGGCTACATTGAACTGGACGGAATTTCCTTGTGCACGTGGGTTGGTCGTTATCTTTTTCCTCTTCTTGGGATTTCCTCGCATTCCGACCTGTCTATGTTCACATCGCAATGAAACACTCATTAAAATGGGTACAATTGTGTTGACCGACTGAAAAGCATTATTTTGCATCCTTCAACTGTTAACACACACATGTGACGTACACATAGTGTGGCCATCTTGTAGTGTGTGTTTAAAATGACCAAGACAACCATTGTTGGGTGTTTTTTGTTGTTGTCGTCTCATTTCCGTGCTTTGTCACATCGTGGTCATTTAGGCCCCTGCACTTGGATGTGAGTGTGTAATTTGTCTGATAAACTGTGTTATTGTGATGGCAGTTTTCATGCGTGTATTTGAAATGAGGAATGGGGAGGGAGCCGACCGAGGCCTTAATGTCGGTACCTTCCCTGCATTTGCCTGGAGTAGAAAACCACTTCTAGGGAGGCTGAAGAGAGATTCAAAACCACCTATTATCAGTTTTGCCTTACGACGCTGACAGAACCTCATTCCAACCCTCAGAACAGAATTAAATTTCTTAGTAGAACCGGGAATCGAGCCCCGACCTAAGAGGTGACAGCCATGATCAAGTCAATAAATCAGACCATCGATTAAGAGACTTGGGCCGTGATTCGTTTCTTGAATGCACGAAACATAAAACCAGTTGACTTCCATCGTCAAGTAGACCACCTCGCGGTGAAGTGGCTATCTTTATTGGATGTCGCCACGAGGTCCGGGTTCAATTCCATGCCCTGCCAAGAACACCATCCAGCCCTCAAAATGGAATTATATTTCTTGCCAGAACCGGGATTCAAACTCAGATATTTAAAGTGACTGTCAAAAATGCTTGCCACTTCACCACGATATGCCCTACTGAGAAGGTTCTATTATTTTATATATTTTATTCGATGAGAATACTTAAGTACAGTATCTTTAATGTTTGTCGCCTCCGTAGCGTAGCGGTCAGCATAGTTAGCTGCCGCCCCGGAGGTCCTGGGTTCGATTCCCGGCTCTGCCACGAAATTTGAAAAGTGGTATGAGGACTGGAACGGGGTCTACTCAGCCTCGGGTGGCCCAAATGAGTAGAGGGGGTTCGATTCCCACCTCAGCCATCCTCGAAGTGGTTTTCCGTGGTTTCCCACTTCGTCTTCGGGCAAATGCCGGGATGGTACCTACTGTAAGGCCACGGCCGCCTCCTTCCCTCTTCCTAGCCTATCCATCCCTTCCCATCCCTCATGAGGCCCCTGTTCGCTTTGCAGGTGAGGCCGCCTGGGCGAAGTGCTGATCACACCTCCCCAGTTGTATCCCACCCGACCAGATGTTCCAGGCTCCAGGACACTGCCCATAGAGGCGGTAGTGGTGAGTTCCCTCGCTGAGTCCGTGGGTTCCACCAACCTAGAGGGTAAATTGACTAAATAAAAAAAAATCTTTAATGTTTAAGGGACGCAAGAATGTCCTATTCTGTTCATGTTAATTTTCAAACTTTAATAAATCAACCTTTTTTTCAGAAACTACTACAGTAACAGGAATTAATTGCATTTTTCAAGGATATTGCTTGATGCTCTATCAGTTTAGTATGTTAGTTAGTGTTATTTTAAGGGTCGGAACAGCGAAGCCATCACTCCCCCTCGCCTTACATTAACAACGGCTTTTTAAAAAGAAGAACATTTTTGATTTTTCGAGGATATTTTTAATCATGGCGTTATTTTAAGAGCATTTTCGTGAACATTTAAATCAAGCAAAATGAAACTAAATTTGAAAAACGCCAGTGTTAAAATATAAAACATATAAGGGGAATTACTACTGAAATTCTGTAATTTGGATGTTGAGAAGTTGCGGAAGAAAGGGAATCTTTATATTAAGAAATATATTTTAACAAGAAACTGGAATGAAAGTGTTTTCCGCTGACTGGCTACGTGGCTCAGCGGTTATGTTCTCGCCTGCTGTAACCAAGGTTGAGGGATTGAATCCTGGCGCAGTCAGCTGGCATTTGTGAGTGCACAATGGCGAGGGAGTCGTGTCAATAGATTTACTGGCACGCTAAAGATCCCCTTCGGGACAAAATTCCGGCACTCCGGTGTCTCTGAGAGCCGCAGTAGTTAACGGGGACGTAAAATAAGTAACTTTATTTGTAATATTATTTTTATTAAAGTTTCTTCTACTAGCTCAGGAAAAGGTGACAGTTTCAGTTTTAAGATGAGGTTGGTCCGTCATGCTTGGTCAAAAATGTTTTTTTAATGTCTATTGTCAAATACAGAGAAATCTAGTGAAAGAGAGAAGAATACAAATTGTGAGATTACTAATAGGGCGCATGGTTGTGGGAAAGTATAAGAGAAGTAGTCGTAAAAAATGAGCCATATAGAAAATTATTATTATTATTTATTTATCGTATGGCTTTTAGTGCCGGAAGTGTCGGAGGATATGTTCGGCTCACCAGAGGCTGTAGCTGCTTCAAGCGGACACCCATGGGGATGAGCTACAAGTTCCGTTCAATTTCAAGTAGTTCCAACTTTCGCTACCAGATGTCACTGACACCTAGTGGTGAACGTTGGGACTTTGATAGAGCGTTACAATGAAATCTAACCTAGAAATTTAGCTTCACACAAGTTTAGTTAGCGGAAGGATCTTTTACTTGCCATAAATCTATGACATGGGACCGCCGGCTTTACTTACCCTCCGGAGGAAGGCATACTGAAGGATTTTAACTCTCTTAAAAAATCCGACGACTTCAGCTGGGTTTGAACCCGTGATCTTGGGAAAAGCAGTTCAGCATGCTACCTACTACGCCACTGAATCCTCTATATGGAAAATGAACGTACCCTAAGGAAGGTAAAGGATACGTAGCTTAATACGACGGTAAAAATTCAATTTTGAAATATTTGAAGATTTTCAGCACAAAGGAGCCCTTTAAGACCATTTAACACAAATGACTATTACATAATTGTAGGTGTCTCTTCTTAAAAGCTGTCATTCACAATTTCACCCATGTTTATGAAGATATTTTTCAAATAGACCAGGCATATTCCTGCTGTAGAAGTAGGAAACCATGGATAACATCTTATAAAAACGCTGGGGTGAGAATCGAACCTACCTCTGCTGCGTTTTGCCTCACGAGGCTGAGTGTACCCAGTTACAAACCCCAGACCAGACATTTCTTGGCAGAGACGGGAAACGAATCTGTACCTCCGAGACGACATCCAGTCCAATACTAACTCCTGCATCACAAGGTGGTCTCGCATGATTTAGGCTAACTGACTTTAAGAATATAAACACATATTATTAAGTTTGGTAATGAATCCACGCCACGCCACATAATGTTGTACGACACGTCCAGTCGGCGATATCTGCGATAGACAGGAGTAATTGAGGGTCTGGGAAGACCAAATACTAAACGTACTTTAAACTGTCAAACCGGCTGTCACTGTTTCCGAACCTACTCGGTTTATTCATTTTATTACAACACAAAGGATGACTTTTGTGGCACATTCCGGCGGACAGTAGAATGGAACTGGCTCCACAAGTTGTTATTCTACACAGCCAGCTGACACATCAAAATCGCTCTGAATGTTACTTTATTTCAATTCTAAGGAATAAAATTTCTTTTCACGTAACGCTTCAATGTATATTTACGTTTCTTTGTTGTTTCATTTGATGGGCTTCGACATCGTTGTAATTTAGTCCCGTGTGCTTGAGTATGTGTAGGCCGGCCCCGTGGTGTTGGCGCAGCGCGTCTGCCCCTCACCCGCAGGCCCCTGGTTCGATTCCCGACTCCGTCAGGGATTTTAGAAACTGGCGTGAGGGCTGGAACGGGATGCACTCAGCCTCTTGAGGACAATTGAGTAGCTGTCTGATAGTGAGGCAGCGCCCCAGTCACGAAATCCAAGATTCACGGCCGAGGAGTCCCAATGCGCTGACCACGTGTCACCCCAATATCTGCAGGCCGAATGGCTGGGCAGCGGTCGCTTGGTAGGCCTAGGCCTTTCATGGGCTGTAGTGCCAGGGGTTATTATTACTTGAGCATGTGTAGAACATTTTGTCAGATAACCTGTGTTATCGTGATGGCTGTATTAGTGTGGGTATTTGTAATTCAGGTGATAATGATCGTGTGACCTCCGGAGAGGCCGAGTGCAGATCTTTCTAGTTGACGCCCGTGGGTGACCTGCGCGTCGTAATGAGGAGGAAGTGATGATGAAGACATCACATACACCCAGTCTCTGAGCGACGGGAATTAACCCCAGGAGATTAAAATCCCTGATGGCTCGGCCGGGAATCGAAACCAGGGCAGTTTGGGCCAAAGTCTAGCGCCCAAACGATTTAGCCACGGTGCCGGACATTCAGCTGATAATTGGGAAGGAGGCGGTCGTAGTCTTACCTTAAGAACTAACCCTGCATTCGCTTAGATTTGAAGAGGGAAAACCACTTCCAGGATGGCTGAGGGACAAATTGAACTCAATCTTCTCCATTTTTCCTCACGAGGCTGAGTGGACTCCGTTCAAGCCCTCAGAGCAGAATTCGTTTTGCTAGAGCCGGGAATCGAACCCGGGCCTCCGCGGTGACAGCCAATAATGCTAGCCACTACGCAACGAGGCGGACTAAGAAGAAGTATCCATTAAAATGCAATAGAATATTACTGTCAATACTTTCGAACCCACATGACTCAAGGCACAATTTTCACATTAAATATTTAGTGCCTTATTTCAGTGTTCGAGTGCTTAACGTAGAGCGTCTGTCATGGTATTCTACAGGTCTCTTCTATGTATTCTTATTTTTAGCGTGATTCTCGAGCTATAACAGAATCTGCTTTTTCTTATAAAAAGAAAGAACATTTGAGACGAATTACTTCATTTTTCATGTTTTAAAATAATTGCCTTTGCGCTACTCATTCAATAAATTGTGCTTGAATCGTTCATTTACTTTAAAAACTAAGCCCACTTTACGTGACATAAAGTCATTATATGATTCAAAACTTTGTTTAAGAGAAAAATATATTTTAAAGGCAAATAATTATTGGTTCATAAAGGAAGAGCAGACTTTGAAATAGAGAATGACCGTACGCCAATTTATACAGACAAAAATATCAAAATTTTCAACTTTTTTGTTTACTTAAGGGACCCCCACCCCCCTCCCTACTAAAACGTTCTACTGTGCTATTCTCTGAGTGTCTTAAAGCTCCGTTAGGAGCAAGGATGCTTGATTGAAAATAATTCAGTGCATTTATAATAACGGAAGTACGAAAAAGTTAGTCACCAACATCATCGGGAGGGTAAACAAGTGGACCTAAATAAATTAACCAAGTTAATACAGATTAAATTAAATCCTGAACATCTTTAAATAGTAAACTGTAAGAAACAGAAAATATATGAAACCACGATAGAATATCTCAAGAAACAGGTACATTTTTGATCAAGTCTCAGTCATTACAGGGGCTGTTCCCAAAGCGATTGTAACTAGTCAATACATTTGAAGTTGCTAAGGAGTTTAGCCATGAAGTTTCCCTTCTTGATTTGAAGAGATTAATCCAAGCTTATATTTACGGAAGTACTTATTTGGGTTATAATAGGCCATGTGATTATTAATTTTATTACTATTATTATTATTATTATTGATCCCTTTATTGAGGGGAAGTCAGGACTCTTGGCCCTCTATTACACAACCACACACTGCAACATGGTACAAATTATTGGCACAAATGTCATTCTTAACCTACTGTAGCATACAAAGTTCAAATAACCCTAAATTATAAAAGTTTAAATAATAGTTTTATGTGCTAAAAAATTTAAAAAATAACTAATCTATATTAAATTTACGTAATAGCAATTTTAAAAGTATCCATATATTTTTTATATATTCATTCACTCACACATTCACACACACAATTGTTTCTAATTGGCCAACGCATTGAAGAGGAAATCTTTACATGCACGTTTGAAAGTTGCAAGTGGGGTACAATTCCTAAGGTCAATAGGACAGTTCTTCCATATTCTGGGGCCCGACATGAAGTCATAGTTATTGGAAGCAGATACATGATGTAGAGGAATGTTAATTTTAGATCGAGATCGTGTGTGACGATCATGAAAGGATGAAAGAAAGCGAAAATTACAAAAGAGATAGTGAGATGTACTTTCATTGAGGAATCGGTAGATAAGATAAGTGTACATACTGTATATGAAGATTGTTTTGTTGTTTCATTTTTAACCAGAAATATAGAGCATAGAAAGGAAACATAATTGAGGAAAATCTTCAGGGACAAAATAAATCTCATGGAGAAATTTAAAGTTCACTGACGTGTCTTGTTTTGTTCTCCTGTAGCTTCTACTAATACAACATTGCAGTAGTTTAATATCGGTAGTATCAACAGTTGGAAGAGTCTTATAATCATGCTGCGAGGTAGAATGGACTGGTGAACATTTAGTGGATAAATTAATGAGTACAATTATTTGCATCTATTATTAACGTGCTTACCCCAATTTAATGTTTCATTTAATGCAGCTTAGAGATTTTTTTTACCGATTTACTGAAACTATTGGTAACAACAAATAATATAACAAAATATGATTTCTTAATTTTGTTGTACTTCAGTTCTTGATCAGTTTCCCACGTCGTTAAATAAGTCTACATTAATGTTTACATGTTTTCCCGGAAACTTTTTTGGTTTGTTAACGGTAATCTTTGTCCAAATATATTATCTTATAAAAACCGCCTAATCAAACACTAAAGAAACGTTTACTTACATTATTAAACGTACATGTTTCGGTATTTCATTGATACCTTCCTCAGCGTGATTGATATTAAATCTTAAAACTAGTTAACAAAGCCAAAAAGAAATGGATATCCTTACAAAAATTGTTTTAAATCAAAAATGGAAAAGCTTGTGAATAATTAAATGCCATGTATTAAAAAAATGATAGTAAAATGATGCTATTAAAATAAGAGTTCTACCTTATAAACTGCCTACGTCAATACTCCAATAATTTTGATGGAAGATGTCGCCTTCAGAAGAATGAAGAAGCGCAAAGGATGTAGGTCAAACTGTCGCCTCAAACGGAACAAAAATGTTGTAATACAGTCCTCCAACCTAAAAATTCAGTCGATTCCCAACTTAATGGCCCACTCTGTTGTTTTAGTTGCTTAATGGGTAACGCAATGTTCAGGCTATTTACCAAACACAGCAATCAAGCATATTACACAGTGTCGTCTTCAGGTGGAATACTGTTACGAGAAACGTGATAGTTTACGGTATTACCTTCTCCTAAACTTCGAGGACTCAGTTGGTTCTTATTTGTTGGCTCTCTCTGCTATATTATATGTGTATTGGGCAACACAATGTGCAGATCATATATTTAAAACTATAAAATAACATGTTGGTAGATTGTGACAACAAACAAGCAAAGATAATCTGCAATGACAGGAGGAAAATTAATGAATGAATTAACAGTTTGACTTACAGTTGACTGCTATCGTGGTTGGCAGGCGAGATGAGCGATGACGAACGATCGGAGAAACGTGTTCTGTCGAGCGTGTGGCCTGGAGTGTGTTGCGTCGCCCGCACTGTCGATATGAATCTCGCGGGTACCAAGGCGTCGCTACATATATATAAAGATGCGTTGAGAGAGCGGGCCGGCGCACACCGGCGGTGGGCGTCCATCTGGTGGGTGGGTGGTGGGTGGTAAGTGGTTCGGTCAAACGGTGTTGGAGAAGGGGGTGGATCACGTCACAGACAATGGGAACATTGCTCTATCGCTGAATCACTGATTTGGTCGTGATCAAACTCAGATTTGAGGACCACTTCGATTTTGACTCATATTCAAACGTTCTAATTATCTCTCTCTATATTATTCTGCTATTCCTGTTTTGTACCGAAAATAAGGTCCCATTAATACCAACCTACACATATGGGGTACTTACAGGGTCAGCATAACCCAATGCGTATGTAAAACGCACTCACTTACTCTTTAAATGCCTCACAATTAAATTAAATTAAATTAAATTAAACCACATTTAAAGGCCCTTAAATTAACAGTGTCTGTGATATTCCCAGAAAACTAACTTCGCTCTGATATACCTATGAAGGAATGACAAACACCTAACCACTGCACCAGTAGCTGAATTGATAATGTCTTATTATTCATACCAAAGATAAATCAGTCATAGCATTCATGATTGAGATTTTGCTAAGTGTTCCTTCGGGAACAGATATTTCCAATATGGATTAGCAAGGTAAGCTAACATTATTTTTGAAAGGAAGTTTTGGCTTCCGTAGTACATTGGCGCTGCTCGTGGCGACATTTAGTGCCTTGCAGCGGCCTTCTCAGTATGTACTAGCCACGCGTCTTGGTGAGGTGTACCATAACCAACTGAAGAGCCCATTGGTACACTGGGGCGAAACGATGGCAACTCTTTTGAGCTAGCCGGACCTTTTTATCAAATTTCTTTGTGAATTTGTTAATGTACATAGCTCAATCGGACAATTTTACATCCTGTTTCCTTCGGGAACAGATATTTCCAAAGTGTACTCTTTACAACTAGAATATTCGCGGGCGAAGCCGCGACGGGTAATGCTAGTAATAAATATTGGCTTAAGAGGACTGAGATTTAACTCTTCGGAATCTAGTGATAAAGATGGCTAAGAGGATGTCCAGTAGTACTACTGACAATTATTATTTATTTAATCGATTGTTCCCCTTTAGGAGAGCGATTGAACTTGAATACATGATTAATTCATCTTCTGGCGTTTTCCCGCTTCCCTTCCCGAAATCTCTTCATCCGCTCAGAATGCTCCTCCTTCCGCTCAGCTGTACATTTTATCATTTCAAATGATCTTGTCGACTTCGTCATTATGCTTAGGTCTACGGCGTGTATGACGTCATCATGTTGTTCAGTGCTTATGCACCGAGTCTGAGTTTACTTCTGGGGTCTGGCGTTATACGAACGGAGACGGCGAGTGCGTGACGTCATGCAGTCCCCACGCGGGAAGTCTAAGTTAAAGGGTAATGGAGTCTGTTGAGTCTGGGTTTACTCCCGGGCGAGTGCGTGAAGTCATGCAGCAGAATGCAAATAGTCCTGGGGGTTTGAGCGAAGCGAGAAGACCCCCTGAGCCTTTCTAACATGTGTAGCATTTGTAGCATGCGTCATTTTAAATGATAATAAGTCTAGTCTCTCAGACTGACTGTATCTTTTTCTGTCGTGATGGTCTATGCTGAAACTTAACATTTTTAGCCTATTTTCATTTATGAAAAAATAGGCTTATGAGATTACCTTTTGTCCGTGAGTCTGTCTGTGTGTGCGTGTGTGTTGGTTGGTTGGTACTTAAGTTTAGGGGCTGCGACAACGCGGTCATGTAGCCCCGTGTACTTTGGGTGTGTGTAGAATCTGTCTGATAACCGGTGTTAATTGTGATGACTGTATTAGTGTGTGTGTTCTGTTTTTTAATTTAAGTACAGGCTGCAACTAAGAATTTTTCAAATAGTTCCTACTTTTACCGTCAAGCGCCACTGTCAACGACTACTAGGCAAAGTTCAGAACTTAGCTACTAGACGCCACCGCAGTCGGCTCTTGGCAACGAACGTAGAAACCTAAGAGCGTTGTTTACATTCTTAACCTATCCAATTTAGCTTCACACAGGTGTAATTAGTGGAGAGTACTTTTACATGCCATAAATCTATGACATGGAACCGCCGGCTTTACTCCCCCTCCGAAGGAAGGCATACTGAGGGATTTTTAACGCTCTTAAAAAATCCGACGGCTTTGGCTGGGTTTGAACCCGCTATCTTGGGCATAGAAGCCCAGCATGCTACCGACTACGCCACGGAAGCCGCCTGCGTGTGTGTGTGTGTGATGGTGTGTTGTCCCCCCTAATAACTTCTAAACGGCTGGAGCGATTTCAATGAAACTCGGCAAGTTCACTGCACTATTCCGGACAACCCTGAACATGCCCTTCAAATTTTGATATATCTCACCAATCCAACATGGCGGCTGTGCGAAATATTTCACCAGCATTCAATATCTCCGAAACTATTCCCGATATCACCCCGGATTTTATTACGGTGATAAAGGGATCTACTAAAAATTTACCTATGTGACTTTTGAAAAACTGCTAACTACAAAACCAACATGGCGTCCAAGCGAAGTTGCGACTTTTAAATAGACGTTTCTCGCGATTTAACCAACCAAACGCAATAAAACTTGGTACAGTATATGTTTATACACATTGTAATTCACCGACATCTAACTTGGTTCAATTGTTTACATAACCACAAGATGGCGGATGTGCGAAATATTTCACCGGCATTCTATATCTCTGAAACTATTAGCGGTATCACCCTGAAATTTTGTACGGAGATAAAGGGCACTACTGGAAGTTCATCTATAAGACTTTCAAAATCCGGTTAACTACAAAACGAACATGGCGGCCAAGCGAATTTGAAAATTTTAAATAGACCTTTCTCGCGATTTAATGTTCCAAACGCAATGAAATCTGGTACAGGAAATGTTTATACACATTATAATGCACTGGTAGCGAATTTAGTTCAATTGTTTACATAACCTCAAGATGGCGGCCTTGCGAATTTAAAAATTAGGTTTTTATTTCTTGTGTCGTAATCATGCGATCGATGTGAAAGTTTGAATAATGAACCTACGCAATAATTTTCCTTTAATGGTACATGACCCTATGGCCTATACATTAAACAATCCAACATGGCGACCACCCGAAATATTTAGATGGCTCTGAATATCTACGAATCTATTATAGCAATCATACTGATTTTTTTAAATGTTCACAGGGGCTATGAACTTAAGTTCACCTATAGGGCTTTAAATAACCTGGTGATCACAAATCCAACATGGCGGCGACGCGAATTATAAATATTCACATGGACGTTTCTCGCAATTTAACCATCCGAGTGCAGTGAAACTTGGTATAGTAAATCCTTATACGAATGTTAATCCACTGGCATCTAATTTATTTCAATTGTTCCATAACCACAAGATGGCAGCTGCGCGAAATTTTAAAATCTCCTTGTTACTTCTTGTGTCCTAATCATGTGTTTGAAGTTTGATTTCTAGACGTACACAATAATCTTCATGTAACAGTACATAACTCTAGGACCAACATATATAAAATCCAACATGGCAACCATCCGAAATATTTAGTCGCTTCTCAATATCTACGAATCTATCACAGCAATGAAACTGAAATTTTTTGTTGATAGTGGCAGTTAACTTAAGTAGGATAATTGAAAATAGGCTGCATAGTTCTTCACGGAACTACTTGTTTTTATGTTGATAGAGGCAATTAACATAAGTTGGATATATGGATATAGGCTGTACAGTTCTTCACGGAACTACTTGTTGATATTATTCCGGCACTTGGTGCGGTCCTCGAGATTTTGAATGTTGACCTGTTGTAGGTCCCTCTGAACCTCTGTCAGCCACTCCGTGCCACACTTACTCCGTGTTATAACGTTGAGCAATATCTTCGCCGTTCTGAAGTTTTCCATCCTGTAAATGTGTGTATCAAACTGTGCTCGTTGTTTTCTGATTACGTCCGTTATCGTGTGGATCTTTTCGTTTTGAGGTCTCTTCATACAAATACCGTCATTATTAACTGCCCCGTAAATCTTTCTGAGAATTTTTCGTTCCTGTGTTTCTATATCCTTAATTTTGGAATGACTGTCAATTACCATTGTTTCGGCTGCGTACAATAATTATTATTATTATTATTATTGTTGTTGTTAATGTTGTTTGTAATAATAACATTTTGTGAAAGCGAATGAAGTTGTTAATTCGTTTTAGGAGTTTTAGACACCTTGATCATCAGACACGTGTGCTGTGTGTTCAATTTATATGATAACACTATGCTTATGCAGGTACTGTAGTGAACCCATGTACCATAGGCCTCAAAGGGAGTCGAATCCATGTACTTTGAGAAAAGAATGAAAGAATCATACAGTTTCTAAGGGAACGGAGAGAGATTTCAAGCCAGGATTATAGCTTAACATTGTGCAAGCGCTAGGGCCAGGTGTTCCTTAGATGAGCTCATTCCTCTTGACATTTATAAGGAGCCAGTCATGGATATTATTAGAACGAGTGGAAAGTTTTGACTGTAAGACGAAGAAGCTGGACTCGGAAATTGCTCTTACGTTGCAGGAATATGGCAACCTCGCTGCTGAGTCAGAACAGGAATAATTAAATTTAACCCGTTTACGAGTATAAAAATAAGTAAACAGATACAGTACGGTGAATCAATTTGGATTAGAGATTTTTGTGTAAAGAAAAACCTTGTAAAAATTGCACAGGAGAAAACTGCAAACGCAAGTAGACGTCATTGGGGGTTCACCGAGACCCAAGGAGTGGGAGAATAAAAAAAGAACAGCACCACCCACACAGTTGAGGACGAGAAATTAATTAATATCTCGGAAATGCACGATCGATTTCCATGCACAGGAAGATTATTTTACGTTTGGAAGACGAGCTGTCTGGAGATACGATTTTTATAATTGTGCGACAATTAGTTCAAAAGTTGGTCACGAAAAGGACTAGGATTTTATCTTTTTGTGACTGAAAGGTATAAAACTCTTGGCCTCACCAAGCCAATCATGCAGTCTACGAGAGCCCGTGAGGGGAACGTCACGCTGTATCAGTACATGCAGTATTAGTCCGTCCAGGGGGGCGTTACGCTGGAGCATCATAATCATCAGTCTACGAGCATTCCGTGAGCGGAAGTGCTGCACCACATCGTATACGCAGTATTCAAGAGCCCGTGAGGGGGACGTTAAGCTGTATCAGACATTGATCCAGAGCCTGTGGGAGGCTATGCTACAAGTTCACCGAGTGTAGACCAGTTACGATATAAGTACGCTACGCTGAGAGTTAGCAGTTCGAGACTTTGAAGAGTCCTAATTTATAAAGAACATTAAATATACGGACTTTAAAGCAATATCGCCAAAGTAAGATACAGCGATCAGTAGGGAACTTCGAGTTCCAGAAGAACACTAGTTCAATACAGTTACGAAGTTATAAGAACTCCAACAAATAAACGGCGTTACGTCTAGTAAAGACATTGTTAAAGACATTAAGTCCGGTAAAGGAACTAAACAGTAATTACGATCGCGAAAGATAGAAGTTCAAGCGAAAGGAACTTAGGAACTTAGGTTCGAAACCAGAGGGAAAACGTACTCTAGTGAGAAAACGTCAAAAATATACGATAGACAGTATTCGGTCCTCGAAGGGAGGCCAATATATAGAAACTAAACGGTACGATAGACAGTATACGGTCCTCGAAGGGAGGCCAAGATATAGAAACTATAGGGTGCGATAGACCACCATATATAAATAGAGGTGACGGCAAAGAAAAGACATTTATCGCCTAGTTAAAGCAGATAAAGTAAAGCCGAGTAATAGACAATAGAAGCGGTTTTGAGAGACTGAAACCAGTAGTTTCCATTGTAGGAGAGAGAAACTTTGAACGAGTAAAATCACACGTCCAATGCAGGTCGATAGGATTCACATCAGGGATCATCAACAGCCGACAGAAATTGTAAAAATCGTTGAGATACACCCGTGTGATAGGAGTGAAGTGTAAATATTGTAAGAAAAGAAATAAGAGTATCATTTTAAGTGTTTTAGGTAAAGTGAAAGCGTTTTATGCACAGTGATATGTGTTATAATATGTACCAGAGTAATATTTTTTAGTGTTTTAATGTGTGTTCAAAACGGATACACCAGTGTATTAAAAAAAATGTTGTCAGTGTTAAATATAGTGAATATGTGTCAAGAAATTTCTGTACATAAGATGAGATTGTACAATATGGAGTAGGTCAAGAAGGTGGGCCAAAATGTCACATCAAACGAGAATAAAGGTCAGAAAGCGACCTTAAACATGTAAGTAAAGATTTTCATTATGTTTTGGTGTCGGGAAAAATTTTGTGTACAATTCCACCGGAGTTTTGAGTAGAAGGGATGTTTTTAAATGAATAATAACTAAATAAGAACGCGATCTGAACGAAAATAAAGTTTTAAGAAATAATAAATAATTATGTGAAATAATAAATCCTGTAGAGGAAATGCATGGAATAAAATGTCAGTATTTAATGAATGTTATAAAAGCAAGCGTGATAATAATAATTATAACAAAGATATTTACATAAAGGTAAATTTGAATTATATGAAAGAAATAGCTTTTGAGCTTTTGGAAGAAATGAAAACATGATCTGAATAACAAGGTAAAGAAATCTAAATAAAGATTAAATTGAATGATATAAAAATATAGAGCGTTGAAGCCTTAACAAATGTATAAGACATGATGTGAATGCGTGTTCTTAAAAAGGGAGCGATTTATTGTCAACGGAAAAGATTAATATAAGAATTAAGATATGTATCAATTGTTACTATGAAATTTATCAGTTCTTTGGAAGACATTCGGCCGTAAAGTAAATGTGTAGCGTAATGGAACGCAATTAAATAAAAAGTCACGCTAGGAACGCGTAAAAGTTAAAGTACTTGGTAAGTTACTTATGGAGGGTAGTTGATTGCAGTGAATTGAGATATGTTGTAAGTCCTCTAAATTGTGACGTGGATCACGAGGCCATGTGTGTATTATTTAAAAGGGAGCTAATGTACGGTATTATTGAGCGTAGGTCCTGTAAGCTACGGCTTGACCCTAAATCGCGTTTTGTATAAGTCCTCTGATGTGGAAATGTTCCCGAGGCATGTTAAGAGATTCGAACCTAGAATCCTCTTGTTGTTAAAGCCCCTAATTATTCGTCGTAGAATGTGTATTAATCTTCCCAATCAATGAGGACCCTCTCATAATTAATAAATGCCAAGGTTACGAAAGTGGTTTATGAGCCAAAGAATATTGTTGAATGGAAATAAGTGAAGTAAAAGCCAGGTCTCTCCACAGAACTGAGAATAATGTGAAGGTTTGTTTTAAAGCATTGAAGAGAGCTGCCACCGTAGGTTAGGCAGAGAGTCGCTTTCCTTGTCATAAATCACGCCCGAGTATAATGGCCTGACCCTCATAGAGCGAGGGTGGGTAAAAACCGTCTTGTAAGATGTGTTAAATACACCGTGAGTGTTTAAAGTTGTTAATGACCCGGGCGTTGAACCGAGGTCCTTGTAGATTGATATTATCGCTTGCCAATTCAGATCGTAGTTTTCTTATGTGATAATGGTCTTATAAGACAAATGAATTAAATAAAATCCCTATTGTAATATTGGATGGAAAATAGGAATCCACGAGTTTTGTGAAGATAACTAGGTTTCGGGAGTGATCATAGTTTTTGACTTTGTCAAGTAATCTTTATAACTCTGGAGTACACAAATAGTTTTCCCGATCACCGTAGTGAATTTTCAAAACTTGAGAGAGATAGTAAATACGGAGAACATGTGATATGCCCAAATATTGAAGTGAATAATTAACATGTAATTTTAAATGTAATTATATATTTGTTTTGATGATAAGAAAAGATAAAAATAATTCTTGAGGTGTACAAAAATATGACACCATTATTATGGGAAAGTATCGAGCCAAAGAAGCTCGTAGTTATTTGGAACTTTAAGATAAGTACTTTATGGAAGTGAAAATAATCGTGAATTGTTGGTTTTAAAGAAAACCATGTGTTTTAATCTAATATTTGTTTTATTTTTATGCTATTCCTTGTTCACTTTGGACAAGTAGAATGATATTGGTCAGTAGTTTAATTGTTTTATTGTTTGTAGCGCCATAATTTTTGATTAATTAAATGTGTTAAAATAGGAGTTGATTTTGTTGTTATTTTTGCAAGTGTATCCTCTATTTAATCCAAAATATGTAAGTCACAGAGTGGGAGAACTTACCGCAGCCCCGAAAAATCCCGAATTGAGCAATGCTGGCATACTGTGATTTGCATATTTCTTGCTGCAAGGGCACAGTAGTAGCGTGTGTAACTGTAATAATTAAATAATTGAAAAATTGGTAGCAAATACATAAATAATTAAATAAATAAATACATGGAGACTTTCAGCTACTTGTTCATGCATTGTATAAACATTTAGATGGAAGGTAGAGAAATGAAATGTCCGACACAAGTTGGACTCAAGCCTGCAACATCTGGATTTTTACGTCGTTGCTCTACGACTGATCCCATGCTATGACACTATAATATTCTCATGGCAATTGTTCAACTATAAACGCTATCCTATACTGTTATTGACGTCCATTGTGGGATAGATTCCAAACATTGGATTCTTACGACAATTACAAAACTAATTAAAATGCTGGCTTTCAGATATTAGATTGTGTATTGTACAGATCAATTTATTTAGATATAAGGTAGAGCATGACGTATGTTGGACTAGAATCCGCGAGCTTGCTGTAGAATCCTCGCTCTACCACTAGTTCACGCGCTGGAGATAACACCAATCAATTGTTTTTACGTTTCTGTTGTTGTTTGAGTCTTCAGTCTTTTGACTGGTTCGATGCAGCCCTCCTTGCCTCCCTGTCCTGAGCTAATCGTTTCATCTCTACATAGCTACGACACCCTACATCCGAGGCAATCTGTTGAACATATTCTAACCTTGGTCTACCCCTAAGGTTCTTGTCCTCGACCCTTCCTTCCATAACTAGGCTTGCTATTCCTGGGTGTCTTAGTATGTGTCCTGCTAACCTATCTCTTCTCTTCATTAGCAGTCGCAGAAACATCTCTCCCACTCTTCTTAATACCTCTTCGTTTGTAACCCTATCTACCCATCTGATCTTAATCATTCTCCTGTAACACCACATTTCAAATCCTTCAATTCTCCTCTTTTCTGCTGCACCAATAGTCCAAGTTTCACATCCATAGAGCGCCACGCTCCAGATAAAGGCTTTCAAAAATGACATCCTTATACCTAAATCTATATTCGATGTCAACAGATTCCTTTTTTGTAGAAATGCTTTCCTTGCCTGAGCCAACCTACTTTTTATATCCTCTTTGCTTCGTCCATCACTGGTTATTTTGCTTCCTAAGTAACAGAGGTCTCCTACTTCCTTCAGCTTTCACCTCCCAATAACGATAATATAATGTTTTTATTTCATTTAGAGGTTTTTGACATCGTAGTCATCATCTCCGTTTACTTATATGTGTGTGTAGATACTGAAATATTAGTGTGAAGGAGAGTGAAGTGAGGTGGACATGAATACAAGTACTTCCGGAAGCCCACACGACCACAATATCAACTCAGTTCTATTTTAGTGGTTGTTCAGGTGATTAACCTAACCAACTAATTACGAAAACTAATCACGAAAATAGGAATACCTACGGTCATTAACAGCATAGTTTAAAACGTTTCGTTCTTAAGCATGCTACGGTAGAAGTTAACGATTCAAATCGTTTTCGTATTTATACAAATGTATATGTTTGAGTCTTCAGTCTTCTGACTGGTTTGATGCAGCTTTCCATGCCTCCCTGTCCTGAGCTAATCGTTTCATCTCTACAAAGCTACCACACCTTACATCCGAGGCAATCTGTTTAACAAATTCTAACCTTGGTCTACCCCTACAGTTCTTGTCCTCGACCCTTCCTTACATAACTAAGTTTGCTTTTCCTGGGTGTCTTAATATGTGTCCTACCAACCTATCTCTTCTCTTCATTAGCAGTCACCAGGAACGTCTCTTCTCCCCCACTTGTCTTAATGAAGATGTCATCTGTTACTTTATCCACCCAACTGATCTTCATCATTCTCCTGTAACACCACATTTCAAAAGCTTCAACTCTCCTCTTTTCTACTGCGCCAACAGCCCAAGTTTCACTTCCTTAGAATGCCATGGTCCAGGCAAAGGCAGCTGGTTGCGTGGCTCAGCGGTAACGTTTTTGCCTGCTGTGTCCAATGTTGCAAGATCGAATCCTGGCGCAGCCAGTTGGCATTTGAGGATCCGCAAATGCGAGAGAGCAGTGTCAGTAGATTTACTGGCACGTGGGGGATATATCCGACACCCCGGCGTCTCTAAAAGCCGCAGTAGGTAAAAGGGATGAAACAACCAGTAACATTACTCCAGACAAAGGCTTTCAAAAATAACTTCCTAGTACCTAAATCTATGTTTGATGTTAACAGATTCCTTTCCAGTAGACATTATTTCCTTGTCTGAGCCAGCCTGGTTTTTATATCCTCGTTGCTTAGCAAAGTGTTCCATAAATATACGTATGCCATACATTTCTATAATACTTTAGTAACATGCAGTCATGAATGTTGTTGATAACTATTAGAAATTGAAGTTTATGGGTGTCATGGTGACCTACGAATAATGCTTTAATTAAGCAGTTGCATTGCTGCTTAATTCATGCTCAGACCAGTAAGTATATAAATGTGTGTAATCGTCTTTTAATTATACAGGAGGCCGATAGCCTAGATGTTAGGCCCCTTAAAACAGCAATTATCATCATCATCTAATTATACAGGAAACTACAATAACTCAAATATCTACTTTCCACGGGGATTAATAAAAGGAAAATACATCTGCCTAGCTTTGACAGTCACAGATTTAATCTTGCAGCTCTACACGTCGGATACGTGAGAGGTCATTTCTCTACGGAGGACAGTCTCAAGATTAATACTTTTAATAAAAATATTCCTCATTTAATTACACAAGAGAAATGTACTGTGCCTGATTCATAACTAGTTCCCTAGTCTGTGCCAGAAATGCTTCTATTGCAGCCAATGCCTGTCATAAATCTATATACATAAATTAATATCTCTGTCGGTATATTTTCAATTTTCGACTAATTGATATGGCAACAAAATAATTCCAATTGCTGGAGTATGTGGAAAAATAATAAATAAATAAATAAATAGATAAATAAATAAACATATAAATGAATAAATAAATGAATACATTAACAAATAAATACATTACAAAATAAATGAATAAATGAATAAATAAATAAATGAATGAATACATAAATAAAGAAGATGTTCAGTAAAGAACAAATAGCCTACTTTTTCCTAAATGCATGGGTATTGTTATAACACTTTGTCCTTTTCAAGGAGTATAATTTAATGTTGGTTGTTGTAGCTCGTTGAAATACCACGTTCTATACGGTTATTAAACGTAAATATGAGGTTCCCTTTGCTAGTGCTACCTCTGTACAAACATTCATTCAATTCGTTTTCACGGTGTTTGAATTGATATGGTGAATCGATTTGCACACATAAATGGCCGCTATCTGCAAACTATTGGGCTGATGACCTTGTAGTTCAGTCAAAAGATGCTTCCCACAAAAAGGTATGTTGTTGCAAAATTTGGTAGAGATCAAATAATTTGGTTGTTCATAATTTGATTTAAGCTTTGAATATTTGGGTGGCCACCATTCCGTTTCCGTCAAGATGGCGGCAATATAAAACATGACCCTGAGGTGCCCTTTGCTAGTACTACCTCCGTACCTAATTTCATTCAATTCGGTTTTACCGTATTTGAATTGATAGGGGGAATCGATTTGCACACATATATGGCCGCCATATGCAAACTATTAGACTGACGACCTTGTACCTTGGTCAAAGAACGCTTTTCACACAAAGGTATGTTTTTGCAAAATTTGGTAGAGATCAGATGATCAGGTTGGTTGAAATTTGATTTAAGCTTTTAACATTTGGGTGACCGCCATCACGTTTTCGTCAAGATGGCGGCGATATAAAACATGACACTGAGGTGCCCTTTGCTAGTGCTACCTCTGTACCAAATGTCGTTCCATTCGGTTTCACCGTGTCTGAATTAATAGGGGGAATATATTTTCACGCAAACATGGCCGCCATCCGCAAACTATTAAGCTCACAACCTTGTAGTTTGGGTAACAAATGCTTCCCACAACATGATATGTTGTTGCGAAATTTGGTAGAGATCGGTTGATCAGGTTAGTCGTAATTTGATTTAAGATTTGCACATTTGAGTGGCCGCCATTACATTTCCATCAAGATGGCGGCAATATAAAACATGACACTGAGGTGCCCTTTGCTGTTGCTACCTCTGTACCAAATGTCGATCCATTCGATTTCACCGTGTCTGATTTAATAGGGGGAATAGATTTGCACGCAAACATGGCCGCCATCCGCAAACTATTGAGCTGATGACCCTGTAATTTGGTCAAGGGAGGTTCCCCATATAAAGGTATGGTGTTGTAAAACTTGACATAGATCGGCTGATTAGGTTAGTCGTAATTTGATTTAAGCTTTCAACATTTGGGTGGCCACCATTACGTTTCCGTCAAGATGGCGGCGATATATATATCATGACACTGAGGTGGCCTTTGCCAGTGCTACCTCCGTACCTAATTTCGTTCATTTCGGTTTAACCGTGTTTGAATTGATAGGGGGAATCGATTTGCACACATATATGGCCGCCATATGCAAACTATTGGACTGACGACCTTGTAGCTTGGTCAAAGAACGCTTTTCACATAAAGGTATGTTGTTGCAAAATTTGGTAGAGATCAGATGATTGGGTTGGTCGAAATTTGATTTAAGCTTTTAACATTTGGGTGGCCGCCATTACGTTTTCGTCAAGATGGCGGCGATATAAAACATGACACTGAGGTGCCCTTTGCTATTGCTTCTTTTGTACCAAATTTCGATCAATTTGGATTCACCGTGTTTGAATAGATAGGGGGAATCCTTTTGCACACATACATGGCCGCCATCCGCAAATTATTGGGCTGATGACCTTGTAGTATGGTAGAAATAGTCCACATATATAAGGGTATAATGTTGCAATAACCGGTAGAGATCCGATGATTAGGTTGGTCGTAATTTGATTTAAGGTTTTTAACATTTGGGTGGTCGCCATTACGATTTCATCAAGATGGCGGCGATATAAGACATGGCACTGAGGTGCTCATTGCTAGTGCTACCTCTGTACCAAATGTCGTTCAATTCGATTTCACCGTGTTTGAATTAATAGGGGGAATTCTTTTGCACACATACATGGCCGCCATTCGCAAATTATTGGGCTGATGACCTTGTAGTATGGTAGAAATAGTCCACATATATAAGGGTATAATGTTGCAATAACCGGTAGAGATCCGATGATTAGGTTGGTCGTAATTTGATTTAAGGTTTTTAACATTTGGGTGGCCGCCATTACGATTTCATCAAGATGGCGGCAATATAAAACATGACACTGAGGTGCCAATTGCTAGTGCTACCTCTGTACCAAATTTCGTTCAATTCGATTTCACCGTGTTTGAATTAATAGGGGGAATCGATTTGCACAGAAACATGGCCGCCATCAGCAAATTATTAGGCGGATGACCTTGTCGTTTGGTTAACTAATGCTCCTCGCAAAATGATATGTTGTTGCAAAATTTGGTAGAGATCGAATGATTAGGTTAGTCGTAATTTGTTTTAAGATTTGCACATCTGGGTGGCCGTCATTACGTTTCCATCAAGATGACGGCAATATAAAACCTAACAATGAAGTTGCCTTTGCTATTGCTACCTCTGTACCAAATTTCGTTCCATTCGGTTTCACCGTGTCTGAATTAATAGGGGGAATAGCTTTGCATACAAACATGGCCGCCATCCGCAAACTATTGAGCTGATGACCTTCTAATTTGGTCAAGGGATGGTCCCGACATAACGGTATGTTGTTGCAAAATTTGACATAGAGCGGAAGATTAGGTTAGTCGTAATTTGATTTAAGCTTTCAACATTTGGGTGGCCGCCATTACCTTTGCGTCAAGATGGCGGCGATATAGAACGTGACACTGAGGTGCCCTTTGTTAGGGCTACCTCTGTACCAACTTTCGTTCAGTTTGGTTTAACCGTGATCGATTTGATAGGGGGAATCCATTTGCACACATATATGGCCGCCATATGCAAGCTATTGGAATGACGACCTTGTAGCTTGGTCAAAGAAAGCTTTTCACATAAAGGTATGTTGTTACGAAATTTGGTACAGATCAGGTGATTAGGTTGGTCGACATTTGAATTAAGCTTTTAACATTTGGGGGCCGCCATTACGTTTTCGTCAAGATGGCGGCGATATAAAACATGACACTGAGGTGCCCTTTGCTATTGCTACCTCTGTACCAAATTTCGTTCAATTTGGATTCACCGTGTTTGAATAGATAGGGGGAATCCGTTTGCACACATACATGGCCGCCATCCACAAATTATTGGGCTGATGACCTTGAAGTTTGGTCAAAATAGTCCACATATATAAAGGTATGATGTTGCAATACCCGGTAGAGATCCGATGATTAAGTTGGTCGTAATTTGATTTAAGCTTTTAACATTTGGGTGGCCGCCATTACGTTTTCGCAAGATGGCGGCAATATAAAACATGACACTGAGGTTGCCTTTGCTATTGCTACATCTGTACCAAATGTCGTTCCATTCGGTTTCACTGTGTCTGAATTAATAGGGGGAATAGATTTGCACGCAAACATGGCCGTATCCGCAAACTATTGAGCTGATGACCTTGTAATTTGGTCAAGGGATGCTCCCCACATAAAGATATGTTGTTGCAAGATTTAGCATAGATCGGATGATTAGGTTAGTCGTAATTTGATTTAAGCTTTCAACATTTGGGTGGCCGCCATTACGTTTCCGTCAAGATGGCGGCGATATAAAACATGACACTGAGCTGCCCTTTGCTAGGGCTACCTCTGTTCCAAATTTCGTTCAATTCGGTTTCACCGTGTTTGAATTGATAGGGGGGACATACATTCAGTGTACACACACTCACACACACACACACACACACACACAATTTTTTCGCCCTAATGTTGATCCTATAAGTTTACTTTCATTTTTTGCAAAAATCGAAAGTAGGCTAATAAATAAATAAAGAAATGACGAATAAATGAATTAATTAATAAATAAATAAACAAATACATCAATGAATAAATGAATAAATGAATAAATAAATAAATTAATACATGAAGAAATAAATGAATGAATACATAAATATGTAAATACATAAATGATGAATAAATGAATAAATTAATAAATAAACAAATACATCAATGAATAAAGGAATAAATGCATAAAGTAATAAACAAATAAATAAATAAATGCATAAATAATAAATAAATGAATGAATACATATATAAATAAACAAATACATGAATAAATAAATATATGAATGAATAAATGAATACATGAATAAATTAACAAATAAATGAATAAATGAATAAATCAAGAAGTCAATCAATCTTAATCACAGGTAATATTTCAGGTATTGTTTTCACATGTTGCAGTAATTGGAATTATATTGTGTTGACCGACTGAAATTTATAATAATTTTTAATAAGATAATCCAGAAAATTATCTTCAAAGCTGTATTCATTTTCGACTAAACCTTTGTGTTTATGCCGGACGAGGGACATAGTGACCAAGTAAACATTTAATTTATTTTTACCTCTTTATCTGTCTTTTTATGGGATGGTGTCAAAACTACTGAAGTGATCGTTTATAATTAGATGATATCCCCAGGAATATTTATTTATTTATTTATTTATTTATTTATTTATTTATTTATTTATTTATTTATTTATTTATTTATTTAGCACATAGCTTTTAGTGCCGGGAGTGTCAATGTTCGGCTCGCCAGAGGCTGTAGCTGCTTCAAGGGGACATCCATGGGATGAACTACAAGTTCCGTTCAATTTCAAGTGGTTCCAACGTTCGCTACCAGATGTCACTGACAACTAGTGGTAAACGTTGGAACTTTGATAGAACGTTTCAACGAAATCTAACCTAGAAATTTAGCTTCACACAAGTTTAGTTAGTAAAAAGATCATTTACATGCCATAAATCTATGACAAGGTACCGCCGGCTTTACTCCCCCTCAGAAGGAAGGCATACCGAAGGATTTTAACGCACTTAAAAAATCCGACGACTTCAGCCGGGTTTGAACCCGTGACCATGGGCACTGCAGTTCTGTATAATACCAACTACGCCACCGAAGCCGATATCCCCAGTGTTGAGGGATATTTAGTTATTTTTTGTTCATCTAGGTTGACACTGCCTTGTACCATGCCAGTGATCGTCATCATGTATGGAGTTGTGTTGGGTGCTGACTTGCTAATTGGTATAAGTTGTACTAAGTAAAGTTTTACTATGTCATATGTTCCGCTTCTTGTTTTCTTTCATCGTAAGGCAAGTAAGTTCACCAAAAATATACAGTCCAATAGTTCAAACTCAACATATGGTCCACCACTTCTGGATTTATGTACAGCATATTAAGAATAAAGTTATGATACTCCAAGATGGCGAGCGTTTAGCACAAGGCTATCGCTTGAAGAACAATTAGCAACAACCCATCAGAACGAATCTTTTAGCACAAGGCTATCGCTTGAAGAACAATTAGCAACAACCCATCAGAACGAATCTTTCAACCACGTAAGCCACCAACCCATCCCCGACATCATTGCTGTGTAAAGTCAAACGACCTAAACCGATCAATCAGAAAGAATATTGACTTACCGAAGTACCAACTACAACATAAGAACTTCTCTCAAGCTCCAAAGATTTAACAGTCGCATTATAGTATGCATCGTGCTCGCCAGATTTCGATAGCAGTCACATCATTGATACGATTGATACCATGACCACGGAAGAAGCTCAGAAATTAATAAACGCTCGAGGCCGCGTCAAGGCTAGTCTTACACGTATGGAAACGTTTGTGCGACAATTCACTGACGATCAAGACATCCTTTCAATCAAACTACGCAATTCAAGACTTCCAGAAATTTGGGTTAAATACAAACAGATTCAGGACAAGTTAGAAACCATTGACAATACTTATTCCGACCATGATGAAGATAGGACAGAGTTTGAAACACATTTTTATCGCATTAATGTTGCCATGCAGAGAATAATTGACAATTACGAAGCACGGAATACAGGAAATTCGCTAGATAGACAAGATTCAGAACGCAGCATGTCGACAGGTTGTCAGCACAATTTCAAGTTACCCGCTATCAAACTACCGAGTTTTAGCGGAGAATAAGAGCACTGGATCACTTTCAGTGACATGTTTAGAGCCATTGTTCACGACAACGAACAATTGACTCACATTCAAAAGTTCCATTACCTGAAGTCAGAACTGCAAGGCGAAGCTGAGCGTCTTATTAGTAATTTGCCAATGACCACCTCAAACTATGTGGTAGCTTGGAAGTTACTAGAAGATAGGTTTTAAAATAAGCGACTAATTGCGGCAAGACACATCAGACAGCTTCTTGAAATCAAACAAATTCACCAAGAATCGGCTAGTGAGCTCGCGGAACTAGTCAACTCCGTGTCTAACAATGTGGATGTATTAGAAGCTCTTGACATTGAAGCTCCTTTGAGTGAAGTGATGATTTCACAAGTTGTGACGCAAAAGTTAGATCTTGCTACTCGCAAAGCTTGGGAGCTGAAGATCAATGACACACCATTTCCTCCCCTTAAGGATTTCATCTCCTTCCTAGAGAAGAGAAGACAGGCGCTAGAAAATGTGGAATCCACGAAGATTACCCATTCTCGTAACACGAAACCCAATCAAATTAAATGTGACAAGTCTCGTAGGGACAGCGATACATTCCTATTAACCTCAAGTTACAGCTACCCAAAATGCAAACAAAGCCATCCCTTATACAAGTGCGATGAATTCATCAATTCACCGTTGGGAGAAAGACGGTCACTAGTCATAAGGTGTAATGTATTCTTCAATTGCTTGCAGGACAGTCACAGAGCACAAGTGTGCCCAAACAAACATCGTTGTAAGCAGTGTACTAAATCCTATCACACACTGCTACACCAAGACCGCAAAAATGAACACCAAAGAAACAACAATGCTGCAGCAAATAATAAGGAAATCTCACCATTGTCATCTGGCGCAGCAGCATGGAACCCTTCATCATCATCTAGCGCAGGTCAAGGAAGTTATTGTAGTTTCAAGCAGCAAGGCTTAAAATCATGTCAAAGAGTACTTCTTGCCACCGCGGTAATCAAGGTCATTGATGCCCGAGGTCAACCTCAGACTTGCAGAATACTGTTGGGCGGAGGTTCTCAATCAAGCTATGTTACTGAAGACAGCTCAACGCTTGAGTCTGAAGCGCCATCGTAATGAGATGCCGATAAATGGAATCAACGGCACATCGTGTTCAGCAAGCCATTGTGTAGATGTCAAACTGACGTCTATGGATGGAAGATATAAGAACACGGTAACCTGTTTCATTTTGCCAACCTTAACAGGAAACATACCAAGATCTTATGTTGACATCAGTAGATTAAGAATACCCAAGAACATTCAACTCGCCGATGAAGAGTTCAATATTCCAGGCAAAATTGATATGCTCATCGGATCAGATATGTATCCTAACCTCAAGAAGGATGGGCGCTATACGAATGGAGAAAATCATCCAGTCATTCAAGAAACCAGTCTCGGATGGGTGCTTCTTGGACGTGTAACTGATGACTATCACTGTCAGAACTCTACAACGTTATTTCTGAGCAGTAAGACTAGTTTAGAATCCCAAATACGAAGGTTTTGGGAGCAAGAAGAAGTGATCATCACTCACCACACAAAGGAAGAGAAAACTGTTGAGCAGCACTTCAAGGAGACTACCTCAAGAGATGAAACGGGTCGCTTTATAGTGAAGCTGCCTCGTCACCCAAAGCATCCACCACTTGGTGATTCTTATATTGGTGCAGAACGAAGATTTCTTCAGCTGGAAAAGAAACTGACAAGAAATAAAGAACTGGATGAAAACTACAAGCGTTTCATGCAGGAATATGTAGAACTTGGCCACATGCAACTAGTATCTCAAGAACACCGAGGGGATTATATATCTAGTAAAGGAGCAGCTGATAGAGATTTCTTTTTACCACATCATGCCGTACTATAGCCTGATAGCATCACAATTAAATCAAGAGTTGTCTTTGACGCATCGCCTAAGACTAGTACCGGAATTTCGTTGAATGACATTCTCATGACAGGCCCGACAATTCAACAAGATCTTCTGTCAATTGTTACTAGATTTAGAACCCACACTTATGCCACAACTGCAGATATATCCAAGATGTTTAGACAGATACGGATACATCCAGATGACTACAATCTTCAGCGCATTCTATGGAGATTCTCCCCCGACGAAGATTTGAAGCAATACCTGCTACTCACTGTCACTAATGGGACAAGCCCAGCGAGTTTTCTAGCCACCAGATGTCTATTGCAGCTGGCTATTGAAGACAACAGTTATCCACAAGCAGCAGAAATCGTAAAGCGAGATTTTTACGTGGATGATCTTCTAATAGGTTGTACAACCATTGAAGAAGCAATAAAACTAAGAGAAGAACTTCAAGAGCTGCTTAGTAAAGGCGGTTTTCCGTTGCGAAAATGGTGCTCGAATAGCTCAGAGGTACTGGCGACTATTCCTCAAGAAGATCGAGCAGTTCAATCTTGTTTAAAGCTGGATGATAAGCAGAAAATTAAAACCTTAGGACTTGTTTGGTATCCTTCAACAGATAAGTTTCAATTTGAAGTTAATGCAAAACCACCATCTGGAATCATTACAAAGCGCGGTGTTATGTCTCTCATTGCATCCATATTTGATCCATTAGGTCTACTTGGTCCATCAGTCGTACCATACAAGATATTTATGCGGCAGCTCTGGAAGTTGAACATTTCATGGGATGAAGAACTTCCACAGGATCACAGGCGGACTTGGACTTCATTGCATCTACAAATCTCGAGACTAAATGAAATAGAAATTGATCGAAGAGTCTTAGGCCCTGGAGTAACTTCTAGTGTACAAGTACATGGATTTTCTGATGCATCCGAGAAAGCATATGCAGCATGTGTATATGTACGCACTAGGAACGATACTGGAGATATTAGTGTGAATCTTCTCTCAGCGAAATCAAGAGTTGCACCACTCAAGTAATTATCTTTACCAAGATTAGAATTGTGCGCTGCACTCTTGCTAGTTAAACTTATTGATAAAGTAATTCCTATCCTTAACCTGGATGTGGACGAAATTCCCCTGTGGACCGATTCGATGATCGTCCTAGCTTGGGTGACAACTGAACCTACAAGATGGCAAACATATGTCGCAAATCGCGTATCCGAGATTCAGCAATTGACCTCAAAAGCACAATGGCATCACGTACCTTCGGAAGAGAATGCTGCTGATATTATTTCCAGAGGTTTGGAACCAAAATTATTGTGGTGCTATGAATTATGGTGGCACGGACCGAGTTGGTTGGGTTCTCCTGAGGCACCATGTCCATCTTTACCAACCATCACACCAGTACAAGAATTACCCGAACAGCGCAAGACCTCTTCTCAAGATTATCTTCGTTGCATAAACTGATAAGAGTTTTAGCCTATTGCATTAGATTTGTCGAGAGGGAAAAGGGAAGGCGCCAAGCAATCACACAAACACCATCATGCGAAGAGATGCAACTGGCATTTCAGATTTGTATAAGGCGAACACAACGGGAATATTACCTTCAAGAAATCGAAGACCTTCGAGCAAGAGGCGAAGTAACCAAATCTAGTAAACTGCGAAGTCTACATCCATTTCTAGACAAGGATCACGTTCTCCGAGTAGGAGGTCGAATTGAAAGGGCCGACGGTTCAGTTGACCAGCAACATCCAGTAATTCTTCCCCCTAAACATCAACTGACACTATTAATCATCAGAGCGGAGCATCTTAGATTACTGCACGCCAGCAGTCTACTATTAATAGCATCTTTGCGATCGAAATTCTGGATCGTTAATGCGGAGCAAGTAGTACGGCAAGTTATTCATCGATGCATAACTTGTTACAGGTTTAAGGTGTATACCTCGAAGCAGCTCATGGGTCAATTACCAACGTACCGGTTTCAACAATCAAGACCATTCATGAACAGTGGTGTTGATTTTGGTGGTCCTTTCATGATCCGACAATGATCTCCCAGAAGCAAGACGAGAGTGAAATGCTACATGGCAGTGTTCATTTGACTATGTACGAAGGCTGTGCACATAGAACTTGTTAGTGATCTCAGTACCGAGGCATTCTTAGCTGCATTAAGGCGTTTTACTGCCAGGAGAGGAAAGGTTCAAAACATGTTCAGTGATAGCGGCAAAATTTTTTTTGGCTGCAATAACAAGCTGAGAGAACTCTACAATTTGTTCAGATCCGCAGAACACGTCAATAAAATGCAAGAGTTCGCTAGGCAGGGATTCTCCACATTTAGGTGGTATTTGGGAAGCAGCCATTGTATGTATGTCCACCCCTTATTATTCCCGTTTTTCCAACGGGGTCGGGGATGAGATGCGATGGAAGACTTTGTGGCGATGGTTTTACGGCCGGATGCCCTTCCTGACGCCAACCTCAGGAGAGGAGTTAATGAGAGATGAAATGAATGATGGTGAATGAAACTGGGCAAGGAATTGGAAGGAAGCGGCCGTGGCCTGTCAGAAGGTACCGTCCCAGCATTTGCCTGATGTTGAAAATGGGAAACCACGGAAAACCTTTTCAAGGACGGCCGACGGTGGGGCTCAAACCCACGCGTCTACCAAGTCAGCAGAGAGCTTGGTCCCATGACCTAATGCTGCGCTTTAGCCAGCGTAGCCACTACTGTCGGTTTGGGAAGCAGCCATTAAGTTAGTAAAATATCACTTACGTAGAGTGGCTGGAAATGCATCACTTGTTTTTGAACAAATTACAACTTTTCTGTATCAAATCGAAGCTTGTTTAAACTCCCGCCCAATAACAGCGTTATCCAACGATCCTCAAGATCCTCCGTACCTTGGTCCAGGGCATTTCTTAATTGGACAGCCCCTAATGGCCTTTCCGGAAGCTGACATCACAGAGGTACCCATGAATAAGCTTTCGATATGGCAGCGCCTGCAACAATATGTTTGGAAGCGATGGTCAACCGACTATCTGAGCAGCCTCCAACAGAGAACCAAATAGATGTTCAGCCAACCGAACGTCGTCCCAGGCACGATCGTCACAGTGAAAGAGAATAACCTACCCCCAATGTCCTGGAGACTAGGTCTAATAAAATCTGTGTTGAAGGGTGCTGATGGACTAGTTCGAGTAGCAGATGTGCGCACTGGTAATAATGTATTTAAAAGGCCAATTCATAATCTCTGTGTGTTACCCATTGACGAGTGATATCAGACTTTGAATCCTTCAAGCGTATTATCTCTGTATTTCTTATTAAAATGTGACCATTAAGATTGGGAGTATGTTGAGGGATATTTAGTTATTTTTTGTTCATCTAGGTTGGCACTGCCTTGTACCATGCCAGTGATCGCCATCATGTATGGAGTTGTGTTGTGTGCTGACTTGCTAATTGGTATAAGTTGTTCTAAGTAAAGTTTTACTATGTCATATGTTCCGCTGGTTGTTTTCTTTCACCGTAAGGCAAGTAAGTTCACCAAAAAATATACAGTCCACTAGTTCAAACTCAACACCCAGGATAATACAAGGCTACTAACTGGATAAAAAGTGATTTAAGAGGAAGCCTCAATTGTATATGGGCCTGCTGTCCAGGGAGGAAGAGGCCACCTCGTGGTGTAGCAGCTTGCATTCTTGGCTGTCATCTCGGAAGTCCAGGATTGTTCCCCGGCTCTCAGATTCTTGAGGCAATATTGAGAAAAGGTGTGTTCGATTCTCGCCTCAGTCATCCTGGATTTTTCCCCCCGTGGTTTCCCCCACTTCTACTCCAGGCAAATGCCGGGATTGTTCCTAAATTAAGACCACGGCCTTCTTCTTCCCAATCCTCAGCTGAATTAAAATGACACACACTACTACAGACACCACAATAACACAGGTTTTGAGAAAAATCCTCTTCACACCTAATTACATGAGGCTAATTATCACGATGTCCAATCCTCTGAAATAAAACACCAACACCAACAACACCTGAAGGCAGGAAACTAATTGCATGAACCTCAGATCATCTCTTTTCTGGTTTGTGAAGGGGAGGGAGGAAGTAGGGGCGGGTCTAATATTTTCCATTTTTGAGATAAATATCGACTTTGGTATTTTTGGTCAAACGTTATTTTTTAATTTGAAATAATTAAGTGTCCTAATTCTTATCACGAATTTATACTGCGCAATTCAAACTATTTACTATTTACTGTTAAAATGCTTTGTTTGCTGGTGTGAACACAGCTGGACTATTTGATTAGGTTACGCGCCATCCGCTGTCTCTTGGTTTCATAGTCATTCATTCATAGCTGTCTGCGTGGCTCAGCGGTAACCTTCTTGCCTAGTGTTCCCAAGGTTACAGGATCGAATCCTGGCGCTGTCAGCTGATATTTGAGGGCGCGCAAATGCCGGGGAGCCGCGTCAGTAGATTTACTGGCACGTTAAAGATCCCCTTCGGAGCAAAATCCTGGCAACCCGTTGTATCTAAAAGAGTAGTTAAAGAGGACGTGAGAGAAATAACATTATTATTATTATTATTATTATTATTATTATTATTATTATTATTTTAAATCGTTATGCCCAACTACGGAGCGCGCTTGAACTTATTTTGCACAATGTTCCTTCTTCTTTTCTTCTCAATATTTCTTCATTCGTTCACTGTGTTCCTATCTGCGTGCTTCTGTCCAGCCTGTATTTCTCCTTTTAGGTTTCTCTGCAAATTTATGTTTGTTTACTAGGCTTCTAAATTTTACTCTATCTGGAATGGTTTTCTCAGAAATACCAATTTCTTGCAGATCTTCGTGTATTTCTGTTAACCAATTGTTGCGGATTTTCAGGGTTAGCGCTAGATTTAGAATTCTCTTTGTTAGCCTGTCGTTATCCATTCTGTGAAGGTGTCCGTAGAATTGTAATCGTCGTTTACTGATAGTATCTGTGATATTTTCTTCGGATTGCAAAATTTCATGTGGTTTCTTTTTCATCCAAATTCCATTTTCAAATGTTGGTTCTAGGATTTTCTGAGAATTTTCCTCTCTTGTTTCTCGATGCTTTTCGTTTGTGACCTGCCCCCAATTATCAGTGTTTCGGATGCATACAGTGCCTCTGGTTTGACGACTGTGTTGTAGTGTCGTAATTTTGCATTCTTTGAGATACATATTTTTTTTTGTATCTGTTCCATGTGATTTTGTAAGCTCTTTGCAATTTAGCAGTTCTTTCTTTGTTAGCTTCCTGATATAACCCAGCTGGCTGAATAATTTTGCCTAGATACTTGAATTTGTCTACTTGGGAAATTACTCCGTATTTGGTTATTAGTGGATGATTGTCAAATCTTGATTTAGTGCCTTCCATAAACTGCGCCTTTTCAAATGATATTTGAAGTCCGGTTCTTGCGGCTATTGCGTGCAATTTTTCTATGGAGTTGGTTACTTCTTGTATGTTGTTTGGAAGGACTGCAAAGTCATCTGCGTAAGCTAAGCAATCAAAGTGAATTCTGTCTTTAAGACGTTTGCCAATGGTTATACCTTTAGTTTCTTTTCTCCATTCACGAATCACTTTTTCCAAAACAAAATTGAACAGTAATGCGGATAGTCCTCCTCTAATATGTTGAACAGGGTCTGCCGATCTATGGGATCATACGCCTTTTTGAAGTCAACAAATGTGATTACCGTTTGTTTAGTCTTGCGAATCTGAAGTATGGTTTTTAGGTTGAGGATTTGTTCTGCGCAGGATCTCCCTTTTCGGAATCCAGGCTGATAATCTCCGATCAGGTGATCTGTTTGTTTCTCTAATCTATTAAGTAAGACTTTAGACAAGATTTTATAGATGAGTGAGAGGAGAGAGTTTCCTCTGTAGTTATTAATATCTGATTTGTCCCCTTTCTTGTGAAGTGGGTGAATCAATGCACATTTACAATCCTCTGGAATTTCTTCAGTATACCAGATGTGTCGTACGATTTCTTGAATACACTGGTCCAGTTTGTCACCACCCATTTTTAACGTTTCAGCGATTATTCCATCTTCTCCTGGTGCTTTGTTGTCTTTTTAATTTCTGATTATTTCTCGGACTTCGTGTAATGTGGGGGGTTCTGAATCTGGATTCGGTGTTTGTTTTTCATAGGTGAATTGTTCTCTCGGAGATTCACAGTTTAAAAGGTCCTTGAAATAGTTTGCAAGGAGTGCACAATTTTCCTTATTACTTGTTTCCAAAGTCCCATCTGTACGTTTGAAGCAGAGACTAGGTGCGTGGTAATTGTATATTTCTTCTCTGAATGTTCTGTAGAAGTACTGTGCGTTGTTCTTCTTGAAATCATCTTCGATTTCCGCCGGTCTGTTTTGATCATATTTTCGTTTTTCAGATCTGATGATTTTTGAGGTTTGTTTCTGTGTTTTGAAGAATTCGAGACGATTTTTAATCAGTTTTATGAGAATTTTATTCCAGTTTAGCCAGGACCAAATTCTGGCTTCGATGGCCTTGTAATAAATGTCATTCCACCACCTGTGGGGGTTGGGTTAGGTTTATTATTATTATTATTATTATTATTATTATTATTATTATTATTATTGGGGAGCGTGATGACGCCGTGGCTTAGCTGCTCATCTTTCACCCGGACGGCCGGGGTTCGAATCCCGGTGACAGCGGGGTGGAATTTTCACCTGAAAAATCACGTGGCGTCAGGAAGGGCATCCAGCCTTAAATCCCCGGCCAAAACCAAAATGAGCCTGGTTGGCTCCGGCGACCCCAATTAATTGGGAAAAGCCGACGAAAGAAAAGAATTATTATTATTATTAATATTATTATTATTATTATCATTCTTTCATTTCTCTATGGAAACATATTGTATTTTTAGCGTATTTTCATTTTATGAAAAAAAAATAGGATTATGAGATCACCTTTTGTCCGTGTGTTTGTCTGTGTGTGCGCGTGTGTGTGTCCCCCTAATAACTTCTAAACGCCTGGAGCGATTTCAATGAAGATCATAGCACCATTCTGGCCGATCCCGACCGTGCCCTTCAAATTTTATTGTGACTCACCAATCCAACATAGTGGCTGTAATGCCATTGTAATGCACTGGATTCTAATTTAGTTCAATTGTTCACATAACCTCAAAATGGCGGCTGTGCGAAATATTTCACCAGCATTCAGTATCTCCGAAACTATTACAGGTATCACCCTGAAATTTAGTACAGTGATAAAGGGTACTGCTACAAGTTTATCTATGGAACTTTCAAAAACCTGTAAATTACAAAACGAACATGGCAGCCAAGCGAAGTTGAAACATTTTAATAGACTTTTCTCGTGATTTAACCATCTGAGCGCAGTGAAATGTGGTACAGTAAATGATTATACATATTGTAATGCACTAGCAATTAATTTAGTTCAGTTTTTAGCCTACTTTCGATTTTTGCAAAAAATGAAAGTAGACTTATGAGATCAACACAGGGCGAAAAAAGTGTGTCTGTCTGTGTGTATGTGTGTGTGTGAGTCTCTGTGTGTGTGTGTGTGTGTGTGTGTGTGTGTGAGTCTGTGTGTGTGTGTGTGTGTGTGTGTGTGTGTGTGTATGTGTGTGTGAGTCTGTGTGTGTGTGTGTCTGTGTGTGTGTGAGTGTGTGTACTCTGAATGTCTGTCCCCCCCTATCAATTCGAACACGGTGAATGCGAATTGAACGAAATTTGGTACAAAGGTAGCACTAGCAAAGGACACCTCAGTGTCATGTTTTATATCGCCGCCATCTTGACGGAAACGTAATGGCGGCCACACAAATGTTCAAAGCTTAAATCAAATTACGACTAACCTAATCATCCGATCTCTACCAAATTTTGCAACAACATACCTTTATGGGGGGAGCATCTTTTGACGAAACCAATAGGTCATCAGCGTAATAGTTTACGGATGGCGGCTATCTTTGTGTGAAAATCGATTCCCCCTATTAATTCGAACACGGTGCAACCGAATGTAACGAAATTTGGTACAGAGGTAGAACTAACAAAAGGCACCTCAGTGTCATATTTTATATAGCCGCCATCTTGACGGAAACGTAATGGCGGCCAAACAAATGTTCAAAGCTTAAATCAAATTACGACTAACCTAATCATCCGATCTCTACCAAATTTTGCAACAACATACCTTTATGGGGGGAGTATCCTTTGAACAAATTAATAGGTCATCAGCGTAATAGTTTGCGGATGGCGGCCATCTTTGTGTGAAAATCGATTCCCCCTATTAATTCGAACACGGTGCAACCGAATGGAACGAAATTAGGTACAGAGGTAGTACTAACAAAAGGCACCTCAGTGTCATGTTTTATATCGCCGCCATCTTGACGGAAACGTAATGGCGGCCACACAAATGTTCAAAGCTTAAATCAAATTACGATTAACCTAATCATCCGATCTCTACCAAATTTTGCAACAACATACCCTTATAGAGGAAGCATCCTTTGACCTAATGAATAGGTCATTAGCCTAATAGTTTGCGGATGGCGGCCATCATTGTGTGAAAATCAATTCCCCCTATTAATTCAAACACGGTGGAACCGAATGGAACGAAATTTGGTACAGAGGTAGCACTAGCATAGGGCACCTCAGTGTCATGTTTTACGTCGCCGCCATCTTGACTGAAACGTAATGGCGACCACACGAATGTTCAAGGCTTAAATCAAATTACGATTAACCTAATCATCCGATCTCTACCAAATTTTGCAACTACATACCTTTATGGAGGGAGCATCCTTTGACCAATCTAATAGGTCATCAGCGTAATAGTTTGCGATTGGCGGCCATCTTTGTGTGAAAATCGATTTCCCCTATTAATTCGAACACGGTGCAACCGAATGGAACGAAATTTGGTACAGAGGTAGTACTAACAAAAGGCTACTCAGTGTCATGTTTTATTGCGCCGCCATCTTGACGGAAACGTAATGGCGGCCACACAAATGTTCAAAGCTTAAATCAAATTACGACTAACCTAATCATCCGATCTCTACCAAATTTTGTAACAACATACCTTTATGGGGGCAGCATCCTTTGACCAAACTAATAGGTCATCAGCGTAAAAGTTTGCGGTTGGCGGCCATCATTGTGTGAAAATCGATTCCCCCTATTAATTCGAACACGGTGCAACCTAATGGAACGATATTTGGTACAGAGGTAGTACTAACAAAAGGCATCTCAGTGTAATGTTTTATATCGCCGCCATCTTGACGGAAACGTAATGGCGGCCACACAAATGTTCAAAGCTTAAATCAAATTACGATTAACCTAATGATCCGATCTCTACCAAATTTTGCAACAACATACCCTTATAGAGGAAGCATGCTTTGACCAATCTAATAGGTTATTAGCCTAATAGTTTGCGGATGGCGGCCATCTTTATGTCAAAATTGATTCCCCCTATTAATTCGAACACGGTGGAACCGAATGGAACGAAATTTGGTACAGAGGTAGCACTAGCAAAGGGCACCTCAGTGTCATGTTTTATATCGCCGCCATCTTGACTGAAACGTAATGGCGGCCACACGAATGTTCAAAGCTTAAATCAAATTACGATTAACCTAATCATCCGATCTCTACCAAATTTTGCAACTACATACCTTTATGGAGGGAGCATCCTTTGACCAATCTAATAGGTCATTCGCCTAATAGTTTGCGGATGGCGGCCATCTTTGTGTCAGAATCTATTCCCCCTATTAATTCAAACACGGCGAAACCGAATGGAACGAAATTTGGTACAGAGGTAGCACTAGCAAAGGGCACCTCAGTGTCATGTTTTATATCACCGCTATCTTGACGGAAACGTAATCGCGGCCACCCAAATGTTAAAAGCTAAAATGTAATTACGACCAACCTAATAATCTAGTCTCTACCTAATTTTGCAACACCATATCTTTATGTGGGAAACATATTCTGACCAAACTGCAAGAACATCAGCCAAATAGTTTGCAGATGGTGGCCAAGTATGTGTGCAAATCGATTCCACCTATCAATTCAAACACGGTGAAACCGAATTGAACGCAATTTGGTACAGAGGTAGCACTAGCAAAGGGCACCTCATATTCATGTTTAATATCCCTATAGCACGTTGTATTTCAACAAGCTACTACAACCAACAATCAATCATACTCCTTGAAAAGGACAAAGAGTTATAACAATACCCATGCATTTAGGAGAAAGTAGGCTATATGTTCTTTACTGAACATCTTGTTTTACATAACCTCAAGATGGCGGCTGTGTGAAATTTTAAAATTAAGTTTTTATTTCTTGTGTCGTGATCATGCGATCGAAGTGAAAGTTAGAATAATGAAGCTACGCAATAATTATCCTTTAATGGTACATAACTCTCAGGCCTATACATATAACAATCCAAAATGGCGAACATCCGAAATATTTTGACGGTTCTCAATATCTACGAATCTTTTACAGCAAGTTGATGTTTCTTGCGATTTAACCATCCGAGTGCAGTGAAACTTTGCACGTTAAATGCTTATACAAATGTTAATCCACTGGCATCTAATTTATTTCAATTGTTTTCATAAACACAAGATGGCAGCTGTGCGAAAATTTAAAATCTCGTTTTTATTACTTCTTGTGTCCTAATCGTGCGATTGAAGTTTGAATACCACACGTACACAATAATCTTCATGTAATAGTACATACATAAAAATCCAACCTAGTGACCTTCTGAAATATTTAGACAGTTCTCAATATCTACGAATCTATCACAACAATCAAACTGAAATTCTGTATGTTGATAGAGGCAATTAACATGAGTAGGAAATATGAAAATAGGCTGTACAGTTCTTCACGGAACTGCTTGTTATTCGTGTGATACGTACCTTTATTTTAATATGAGGAGTTGAGAATATAAACGAAAATATGAACCAATATATTGTAACACAGGAGTTATTTACGGAAATAAGTTCTATTCTAAGAGACAAAGTTCTTTGTCCAATAGCGGGCGACGTTAACAGCATTAGCAAAACCAGTGTGAATGTTGATGGGCAAAAGTTCTGCTACTCTCCACAATCACATAAGGATGATTCTCTAGCAAATCCCAATTCCTGCAGAATCAACTCAGTAGTACCCACTCTTGTACAAAGTCACTTCAGTGCCTTCCATGTTGCGCATTCATCCTTGTGACCAGAACTGAGACTTGCCTTTGGGACCATCCAGTTTGAGAGATAGTCAGTTTTATTCTTGCACATTTCCATTCTGGTTGTAGTGTGTTTTGTACATATGGGAGTCGACAAATCATGAAAAATACATAATTATAGAAACACAGTTGCATACAATTATCAATACACAATAACATACACTCATGATATCTATGTGCATTTTGTCACATATTCCTCTATGGAGTGTTCGTAGCCAGTTTCTATGCTTCCTCACCTTACCTTCCATGAGGACGGGGGAGGGGGGGGGGGGGGGGGGGGTGCGGAGGAGGCTTTGGACACATCCCCTGAGGCACTTTTTAAAATTTTTGACCGAAATATGGAAATAATTCTTACATTTCTAAGAGATGGGAGCAACAAGATAACATATTTGGAGGCAGTGTACAAAGGGTCTCAATTCTTCTGATAGCTCCTCTATAATATTATCAGTGTACATTCATTTTATTTCTGGTGTTCACCCTATGGGTGTCACTTGAAACTGCTACAGCCTCTGGCGAGCCGAACATGTCCTCGGACACTCCCGGCACTAATAGCCATATGATAAATAAATAAATAAATAAATAAATACGTTTCTGGTGTTGTATGAATGGAGATCAGAAATGTTTACAATATTACCGTTTTCAGTTAGAATTTGTCTCTTGATATACCAGTACATAGAAATATCAAATAAATACAATGATGGGAATGTGATTAGACGGAATTTTTAGCCTATTTTCAATTTTGAAAAAATAGGCTTATGAGATCACCTTTTGTCCGTGTGTGTGTGCGTGTGTGTGTGTGTGTGTGTGATTCGTGTGTGTGTCCCCCCCCTAATAAAATCTAAACGGCTGGAGCGATTTCAATGAAACTCGGTATGTTCATAGCACTATTCCCGGCGACCTCGACCGTGCCCTTCACATTTTGTTACGTCTCACCAATGCAAAATGGCGGCTGTGCGAAATATTTCACTAGCATTCAATATCTCCGAAACTATTCCCGATATCACCCTGAAATTGTGTACGGTGATAAAGGGTACTGCTAGAAGTTCACCTATGAGACTTTCAAAAACCTGGTGACTACAAAACCAACATGGCGGTCAAGCGAAGTTGAGACTTTTAAATAGACTTTTCTCGCGATTTAACTATCCACACATAATGAAACTTGGTACAGCAAATGTTTATACACATTGTAATGCACTGGAGTCTAATTTAGTTCAATTGTTTACATAACTTCAAAATGGCGGCTGTGCGAAATATTTCACTGACATTCTATATCTCCGAAACTATTACAGATATCACCCTGAAATTTAGTACGGTGATAAAGGGTACTGATACAAGTTTACCTATGTATATTTCATAAAGTTATAAATTAGAAAACGAACATGGCGACCAAGCGAAGTTGAGGCTTTTAAATAGACTTTTCTCACGATTTAACCATGCAAACGTAATGAAACTAGGTACAGCAAGTGTTTATACACATAGCAATGCACTGGAGTCTAATTTAGTTCAATTGTTTACATAACCTCAAAATGGCGGCTGTGCGAAATATTTCACTGACATTCTGTATCTCCGAAACTATTACAGATATTACCCTGCAATTTTGTACGGTGATAAAGGGTACTGGTACAAGTTTATCTATGTATATTTCATAAACTTGTAAAGTAAAAAACGAACATGGCGACCAAGCGAATTTGAAATATTTTAATAGACTTTTCTCGTGATTTAACTCTCTGAGCGCAGTGAAATGTGGTACAGTACATGATTTTGCAGATTGTAATGCACTGCCATCTAATTTAAATCAATTGTTTACATAACTTCAATATGGCGGCTGTGCGAAATTTTAAAATTAAGTTTTTATTTCTTGTGTCGTAATCATGCGATCGAAGTGAAAGTTTGAATAATGAACCTAGGCAATAATTGTCCTTGAATGGTACATAATTCTATGGCCTATACTTATAACAATCCTAAATGGCGAGCTTCCGAAATATTTAGACGGTTCTCAATATTTATGAATCATTTACAGCAACCAAACTGAATTCCTTTAAGTTCATAGAGACTATGAACATATGTTCACCTATAGGACTTTCATTAACCTGGTGAGCACAAATCCAACATGGCGGCGACGCGAAGTATAAATATTTAAATGGACGATTCTCGCGAATTAACTATCCGAGTGCTGTGAAACGTTGCACGTTAAATGCTTATACAAATGTTGATCCACTGGCATCTAATTTATTTCAATTGTTTGCATAATCACAAGATGGCTGCTGTGCGTAATTTTAAAATCTCGTTTTTACTTCTTGTGTTCTAATCATGCGATTGAAGTTTGAATACCACACGTACACAATAATCTTAATGTAATAGTACAAAAATAAAAATCCAACCTGGCGACAATCTGAAATATTTAGACGGTTCTCAATATCTACGAATCTGTTACAGCAATTAAACTGAAATTTTGTATGTTGTTAGAAGAAATTAACATGAGCAGGATATATGAAAATAGGCTGTATAGTTCTTTACGGAACTACTTGTTGATTATAGTCCCAACACATCAGAGGGTGTGTTGTTGTTTTGACTGGTTTGATGCAGCACTCCATGAATCCCTGTTCTGGACTAATCGTTTTATCTGTATACAGGGTGAACAAAAAATGCCGCACTTGGAGGTCGGCATGCGATTCCTTATCCAATTGCAAGATAAAAGTTTCTCTAGCAAAATCGGATCGGGTGCTGTTTGAAAACACAAGTATGAAAACGAGTAGCTGGCTACATTGTCACATCCTGCAGTGCATCGGAATGTACAGAGAAAGTTCCGGCAGAGCGCCAAGTCCCTTCGACCTGTTCTTGGCCACGCTGCATGCAGTTACAGCGTTGCCAGAGCCTCGTTTCTTAACACGCATTTCTGTTAAACCTATTGGCGGGACTAGATTTTGCAGCATAAACTTTTGTCGTGAATTTCGACGAGGAACCGCTTGCCGACCTCCAAGTGCGGCATTTTTTGTTCACCCAGATAACACACCTTACATCCGAGGCAATCTGTTTAACATATTCTATCCTTGGTCTACCCCTACAGTTCTTGTCCTCAACCCTTCCATCCATAACTAAGTTTGCTATTCCTGGGTGCCTTAGTATGTGTCCTACAAGGAAGATGATGTGACGACCCTCTTCTCATCATTAGCAGTCGCCAGAAACATCTCTCCTCTCCCACCTGCATACCCATCTGATCCTCATCATTCTCCTGCAACAACACATTTCAAACGCTTCTATTCTCCTCATTTCTGCTGCGCCAACAGTCCAACTTTTACTTCCATAGAGCGCCACGCTCCAGACATAGACTTTCAAAAATGACTTTCTAATAACTAAATCTATATTTAGAGTGTAAGCCAATCACAACACGGATTTCTCTCTTCAGCATGATAAATATAGTTTGTTACTATTCATCCAAATGTGCATCTTCCTTGCAATATCGTAGCCAAGGGATCTGCCCTGAGCTCCCCTCACCATGGAAGGAAAGGTGAGGAAGCGCAATGTCTGGCTACGAGCAATGACATACTGTACAGGGCTTCTACTCAGAACACGGCCACCAATTTTAAGGGTTTGGGGCACGTTGGTCATCAGTCTCATGTACTTAATTGTTTGTTGAAATTGCCTGATAACGTATGTTCTTGTGGTGACTGTAATAGTGTACGTAGATATATTACGGACAGGGATGAGGTAGGTGCCCCGGGACTTGAAATAAAATACTATTTCGGCATTTACAGGATAGCCGCTGTTAGCGGCGGGATTCGAACCACCGATCGCCGAACTTGTTACAGCTCTCCGTCGTGGTTGTGGTTCGCGATATCACGCTTGACTTCGCTAAGGAGTTAGTAGGTAAACAAGCAATGGACAGTACCAACATTGTGCTTTACGAGGTTTTACACGATCAGCGGCGATAAGTTATTGTACTGTCCATGTGACCTGTAATTGAATTGATATCTGAGCAGTGATGGCGAGTACACTCCGGGGACTTCATGTTCCGGATAGCATTGAGGGACTGGCGCGATAGGCCATGAAGTACTTCAAGGAACCCCACCGGGATTTGTCTGATGCACTAAAGCTCAGGTTAATAAATAGCTGCCTGGCGAGAGGAAGGAAAACGAGTGGAGAATCAACTTAAAGCTGACGTGGCTTGTAGAACGTTCCAGAGTGTGAAGGAAATACGTCGGCCAGTGTTTCTTCCAGGGACCATTTAGGGAGACACCACCCTTTCCGTAGGTTGTCTTCCAAAGAAGGAAGGAAGAAAGGGAAGGAAAGAAGGAGGGAAGGAAAGAAGGAGGGAAGGAAGGAAGGAGGGAGGGATGGGAGGAGGGAAGGAAGGATGGAGGGAAGAGGGAGGGAAGGGGTCGGAGGGAAAGGGCCGGAGGGAAGGGGACGGAGGGAAGGCGGATGAAGGAGGGATGGAGGGAAGGAAGGAGGCATGGAAGGGGGACGGAGGGAAGGGGGAGGGAAGGAAGGAGGGAGGTAAGGAAGGAAGGAGGGAGGGAAAGGGATGGGGGGGGGGGAGGGAAGGGGAGGGAGAGAATGAAGGAACGGAAGGAGGAAGGTTTGAAGTATTGATATGCGTGGAGCTAATTCATACACAACCTTTATTCCCAAGGAAGTTTACACATACAACAATCATATAGCTTCGGTGGAAGCTCCGGCAGAAGGCTCACGTTCCTCCACAACCTCCCCACCCTGGTCTTTCCCGATCTCCAGAGGGATGACCAGCTGGATAGGTCGAATTATCTGCGTGCCGCAGGTGGTCCTCAGGAGTACGGTCCGCGTCACGCCGTCTCTGCCAGGTCGAAGTTTTTCTATTTGCGCCAACTTCCACATATGGCGGCGCACATGGTCCTCCTGCAGAAGTACAACGTCTCCTACCTTGAGCGCTGCTGACTTGCTGCGGGTGTTTCGGACGTGGTGGAAAGATCTCAATTCTAAAAGGTAGTCCTTTGTGCAACGTCTCCAAAAATCGTCTGCAATTCTTTGTTTCAGTCTGTACATCTTGGTTAAGTTAACGTCTGTTGTTGGTTGTCCGGATGGTAATGCTGTTAGTTTTTCTCCATTCAAGAAGTGGGCGGGTGTTAGTACTGTGCCCAAACCCAGTGGCCTAGATTTGAGGGTACAGGCCACAATGCTAAGTCCGGAATTGAAAGTTTGAATAGAGCGCGCCGAACCTTCTTAGAAGCATTTCGAAGGTTTTGACAGCCAAGAAGTGGTTAAGTGACGTAGGCCTAGAGCGTCATAGTCGAGGCTAAATGCCATTAAATATTTCCCGATGGAGTAGAATCTTGAGACCTATATCAGATTACTGGCATGGACAAGGGAGGAAGAATGTGCTTTATTTCGACGAAATTGATCGAGCGGAAGCTGAAATATGAGATGTTTTAGTTCCAGCATTTTCTCCGCAGTGACCTCGAGCAGCCAGTCGAGGAGTATATAAGGCACGCCCGCTCGAGCTATGGATGTTCACTTCTCCATCAGCACTCCGTTGCTATGGACGTGCAGTACTACGTAAGCACTCTAGCCGCTCAACACTGTACGACTCCGAAAACTATTATAATCTTCATGCACATGGTTGCAAAGTCTTCGTTATTTATAGCACAGTTGCTGGGACTTAGTGTTTCGACAGTACATGGTTACTGGTACTAGGAAAGTGTTAAACATTTTAAGTGATCTTCGAACTTTTCAATGTTATCACCGAAGTGATACAAATTAGTGGCACCTGGTAATTATTTACTGCTACAACTGGACATATGGTAGACTTCGTCTAAATTTCTTTCCTCTGTCCACAATTATTCAAAGCTGGATTATTCAATCCAACAGTCAGAGGACAAGCTTTTGTCTTGTTAATAGACCAGCCAAGATAAATCAGTGCTTTTATTACCATTCTTGCACAGTACAATTCTTAAGCCGATATTGGGAATACAGGTTTGCCTTGTGCGATCTGAAGAGTGAGAAGCTCTGCCCAGCCAACTCGACAGAATTTGTACTCGTGCTGAATAAGATTATAAGCGTATTAGGAGTACTGAACACATTACAGTTGGATCATGTTATTAATTTTCATCATGGGTCATTTTGATCAGACCCCTGTCAACTTTACTTCAGCTTTTGAAGCTGGCAACATTTTTCTTCAAGATATTAAGGCTTCAAGAATGAATACCACTATGTCTGTGTAGACAGCTTGTGGGTATAAAATGGAGGCCGATACACGATTATAAATACGTGTCCTAATGGGGACAAGAAGAAGACTGAATAATCTGGTTCAGACCAGATTACAAGCATCAAGATCTACAAGAATGTAAGCTACAATTTGCATTATTTTATGCGTAGTTAGCTGTATTTCTAATATTTTTCTACAGTCTTACCAACACATATTTTCTATTCATCAAGTTGTTTTTTTGCAGTTGCAAATATTTTTCTTTTGCAATAGAAGCTTTGATCTGAGTTGTTTTACACTCAGAAGTCAATGATTCGAAATGTATGGACGAGCAGAACGAGCATTTATTTAATTTTGATATTTTTCTAATCGCGGTCATCAGCCGTAGTAACTTAAGATTTACTAATAAAATTTAAGTTGAGGAAGGGATATTTATCCATTATTTAGAAGTCGAGGATGATATTCCCCGAACAGTTTAACAACTTTAAATCCTTTTGTTGAGGATAGTAATAATAATGTTGATTTAATAATAATTATTATTTTCCTATTTTCTGAAGAAATAATAATAAATATTTGTGATTTCTAATAATCATTTTCAGGTTGTATGATTTATACATTTGACATTTGAAACAATATTATAAGATCGGATACTTGTTGATTCTGAAGGTTTGTGGTTAACGCATGCCCACAAATAAACAACATATTAATTCAGCGAAATTATTTCACGCTTGCACTATGCATTTAAATCTTTGAGAAGACACGGGAAGCTAAAAGCATGTATAAAACAGGGTTTTTGCTAGAGTTTGTATAAAAATAAAATCATTATGGAGCAACGTCTTTCAAAACGTTTGGCTAAGAATAGACACGGTGTGGAATTATTCATGTTTGAAATTGATGGTAAAATTATTATTGTAAACTCATTTGTGAGGTTTGTCAATTTATAAATCTTCCAGTTGTCACAAGCAAAGGCTTGATTATTCTGTATAATTTGGGAAGAATAATTGTTGCGTGTGCAGAGAGTTAAATATGCCATTCTGAGTGCGCAATTAAGTCGCAGGAATGAGGTTGTGTGAAATGAAGCATCAATCATATTGTTACGTGCCACCCCCCTAGTGGCACTTCCTTTAACTAGATTACGGTGGGTGAAGCACAAACACAATTGTTCCTTTAACGAAATATAATTTTATTGCAGCCCACAAACATACACAGTGCACACACACACACACACACACACACACACACACACACACACACTGAGTCTAACTTCAGAAAACACTACTGGTCACTATTAGTTTTCCACATTTACCCTCACACCACTGTCCTTGCTATTTATGTTCTCTCTGTCCGTGAGGCGTTACAGTGTTCCAGCTTACACTCACACGTACAGTCTACACAGGTTCTCTACAGCCTTGCCACTGCCACTTCACTTACTTCCAGAGTCTACTTGCTGCTCCTTGTGCGCTCTTGCTCGTCCCGTGTCGATCCCACGACCACGTATTCCACGAAGCACCGCGACACCTCCAAGCACTCACAGTCCTGACTCAATGTTGCGCCCTGGCAACCAGGCTTCCACTCTGTTACCGTAGACGTCCGGTAATAATCGCTGTACTGCTCCGTACGCACTCACTCGACAACACTTCAGTACACACTAGCACTGACCAATACTGTCAAATACACCGTCCAATGCACTGCCCAATACACTGTCTCCTTGCTGCGGCTCGCTGGTTTATATGGGATCAGTCCCTGGCCTGGAAAGTTCGAAATGTCACAACCTATTGCCGCTTTGAGTCTGTTCTCGATGGTTCTAAGTCCAGACTTTTCACGTATTCTATTGTAGGTTGGATGTCTTTGAATTTTGTAGAGGAGTCGAATTTAGCCACACTTTCGTCGAAATATAACCAAAGGTTATTTTGTTGAGCCATCATTGCCAATTCACAGTTTGCCCACGTGTCCTAGAAGTATTCCTAGTAATTGCTTACCCGAAAATTATTATTGTTCAACTTGTACCTTTCCTTACGAGAAAAACTTTGCCGTTGTCTAGATGCTGATTATGATTATGTAATTTTGTCGCATTTAAATCGAATGGGCCGTTGCTGTTAATTATTTAAAACTGTTACTTTTTAACAACCACTACAAACTGAGAGGATTTTGTGATCCTATAAAAACTTATAAACATTTTGCAAATAAGTTGATGATTAACATATTTGACATTTGTCAAATTATTGTAATTTTTGATAATAACAAATGAAATTGTTTCATGCTAAATTTTCTAAATAATATTTCCAAGTGATAATTAATTGATTATATGGTTTAATCCATATGGAATGGAATTTATCTTCTGTTGATAATAATATGTTGACAATTATTATATGATTGAGTCAAAAGCTCTGAATAGACTTTGGATCGAGAACAGATGGTTCAATAAATATTTTCTGTTTATCGAAGTTCGTCGAATCCAAATGCTCAAGGTCCATGTAAATGATACTGTGTTCTATTTCTTGTTAACAACTTTGTATTTGTACAAATCTTGAGATAACTGAATCCTGAAGTGTTAGTTAATTTGCTACGATATTTTGAAAAAAGTGAACTGTGACATATTTTCAACGAGTGATATTTTTTTGAGATGTGAATACTCAAATAATATAGGGATCAGTAAAGACAATTAAATTTGCACTGACAAAACCCTACTCCTGTAAATAATTCTTTTGAGCGAAGTCAACAGGATTATTATTTTGACTTTCTTCTCAATTGTTAAGTGTTCATGTGTTGGTGAAATTGTATATTTTGTACATAACATATGATTCGTCATTCATCTTTAATGCAGGGGCGTGGTGGCTCAGCGGTCTAGCTTATGCCTCTCACCAAGGCGGACCGGGTTCGATTCCCGGTCAATGCATGTGAGTTTTTCGAAGTGAAATGCCATGTCCTGTGGTTCGGATTCCACGTAAAAAGGAGGTCCCGTGGCTCATAATCACAAGATTCACGGTCACGTAAAACTACAATCTTCCTTCCTTCCTTTTCATCTTTAATGCCACTTTGGCATTCCTTTAGTCAATATTTTAAAGTTTTAAATAAAATGAGATAATTTTATCGGATGCATTCATTTCAGAAAATCTCCTTCTATCCTTATTGTTGCATCGAGCCGAAAATCAGTAAAGCATTTTTTGTTGAGTTATTGTAGTCAACTTTAACCCATCTGGCGCCCCGGGATATTTTGATTCTCGTGCTGACTGATTTTTGGTGAAATGCATATGTGGTCCGGACTTCGGTCTGAATGTGCACAGTACTTCTTGATCATCTGCCTTGGTGAGTGGTCTCGAGTTAAGGGCGGCTTCAATACTGATGAGCAGGGTATTGGTTTGCTCCTCGTCAATTTGCAGTTTTCCTAGAGTCTTCCGTATACAGCGCTTGACAGAGCTCACCATCCCCTCCCACCGTCCTCCCCACCAAACCGCTCTTGGTGGGCTGAACTTCCACCTGATGTTGCTATGCACGAGGTACTGGTGAGTCTGGGAATCTGTCAGCACGCTAGTGAAATTTTGTAATTCTTTGTTGGCTCCATGGAAAATTTGAGCATTATCTGAGCATATGGTATGAGGCAGTCCCCTCCGTCCGACAAACCGTTGGAGTCCCATTAGGAAACGGTCAGTGGATAAGTCCGTAGTAAGTTCAAGGTGAAGTGCTCGCGTGGTCGAACAAGTGAATAGAAGAATGTAAGACTTCTTGGTAGTAGCGTGAGATTTAAGGTAGAGGGGCCCGGTGAAGTCGATCCCAGTGATTGCGAAAGGCTTATTGGGTTGAAGTCGATCATCTGGAAGTGGTGCTTCGATAGCTTCTGCGTGTCTATTGTGAGCTATTTTGCACGGTAGTCAATTATGAAGAACTTTCTTTATGGCTTGGCGTGCCTTCAGAGTCCAAAATTCTTCTCTGAGCTCCATCAGAACAACATGAACTCCAAGATGATGCAGCTTGATATGGGTGTGCATGATTAATAGTTTTGTAAAATGATGAGAGCCTTCTAACAATATGGGGTGTTTTTCATCAGAATTCAGGTTGGAGAAATGTAATCTACCACCTAGGCGAATTAAGCCATTTGCCAAGTAGGGGTGGTAACAAGCAATTCTGGATGATATCGGTAAACATTTCTCTTTCTGAAGACATGTTAATTCCTCAGCAAAACATTGTGATTGGACAGCGCTAATCCAATACATACGGGCGTCGTGTAATTCGGAAGCTGTGAGATTTGCTGGTGGGCGCTTCTGCGTCTTCAAAATGTAAACGAATCTCTGGACGAATACGGTGATATGTAAAACCATCCAGTAGGAGGAATATTTTGAAACCTGAAGGAGTGGCTCAATCACAGTGACAAGCAGTGTTTGCTTTATCTATTTCTTTGCTTCCGGAAGTGTTAGGTTAAGGAAGCCAGTATCGTTAGGCCAACAAGTAGGGGGCTGTGTAAGCCAGACAGGTCCCTTCCACCACGTGTCAAATGAAGCGAGTTCATCGGCGGGAAGTCCTCGGGAACGACAGTCTGCTGGTTTGTTTGCTCCTGGGCAGTGTCGCCATTGGCCTGGACTACTGTAGGTCTGGATTTCAGTTACTCTATTGCAGACAAAGGTCTTAAAGTTATTTGGGTTTCCTCTTATCCATCCTAAAGTTACCATAGAATCACTCCATAAAACAGCATCCGAAATTGGATAGGCTGTCGCCTTACAGAAATAGTCAAGCAGTCTAGCACCTATAAGCGCTGCGAGGAGTTCCAGGCGTGGCAGTGTAACATTTTGACCGGAGCGAGACGATTCTTGCTACACATAATTTGTACTAAAACGTGGTGGTCTGTGGGATTCCTAACGTAAAGTACTGCACCACATGCCCGTTCAGAGGCATCACAAAACACATGAACCTGCGACCCTCTTTTATGTGTAGTGCTGACCCAACGCGGAGTTTGAATGTGCGATATTGAATAAAGTGTAGATATCCCGGGTTTCGGCACCAATATTTGTAGTATTGGTATGCGTGGAGCTAATTCATACACAACCTTTATTACCAAGGACGTTTACACACACAACAATCATATAGCTTCGGTGGAAGCTCCCGCAGATGGCTCGCGTTCCTCCACAGAAGGGAACGAAGGAAGGAGGGAGGGAAGGAAATAGGGAAGGGGGAGCGAAGGGGGAGGGAATGAAGGAGGTAGGGAAGGAAGGAGGAAAGAAAGGAAGGAGGTAAGGAAAGAAGGAGGGAGGGAAGGGAGGAAGGAGGGAAGAAAGTAGGGAAGGAAATAAGGAAGGAGGGAGGGAAGGAAAGAAGGAGGGAAGAAAGGAGGGAAAGAAAGAAGGAAGGGAAGAGGCAGGGAAGGAAGGAGGGAAGGAAGGAAGGAAGGAAGGAAAGGAAGGTATGAACAATCATTAACCTGGAGTCGAACCCGGTCTGCCTTCGTGAGAATCAAGCAGTTTGACAACAAATACAATAACACCCCATTATGGAAAAGAAGGGATCTGGACGCTGAAAAGCAAAACAGTCTCAAATGAAAATGAATTATTATTATTGTTATTATTAATAATATTATTATTGTTGACAGTAAATGTGTACATTTTTACACAGGTAGAAATGTACCTGACGACCAAGCCATGAACGGACCAGACTTACTGCATCCCCCTCTTTGTGTAGTGGCTAATATTCTTGGCTGTCACCGCGGAGGCCCGGGTTTGATTCCCGGCTCTGCCAAGAAATTTAATTCTAGTCTGAGGGGTGGATGGGGTACACACAGCCTCGTGACTTAAAACTGAGAAGAAGTGGGTTCGATACCAACCTCAGTCATCTGGAAGTGGTTTTCCGTGGTTTCCCACTTCTACTCCAGGGAAATACCAGGATGCTACCTAACTTAAGTTCACGGCCGCTTCCTACCCACATCCTACCTCAGACATCCTGGAAGTGGTTTTCCGTGGTTTCCCAATTCAACTCCGGGCAAATGCCGGGATGCTACCTAACTTAAGGCCACGGCCGCTTCCTACCCAAATCCTACCTCAGGCATCCTAGGAGTGGTTTTCCGTGGTTTCCCAATTCTACTCCAGGCAAATGCCCGGATGCTACCTAACTTTAGGTCACGGCCGCTTCCTACACAAATCTTACCTCAGTCATCCTGGAAGTGGTTTTCCGTGGTTTCCCACTACTACTCCAGGCAAATGCCAGGATGCTACCTAACTTAAGGCCACGCCCGCTTCCTACCCAAATCCTACCTCAGGCATACTGGAAGTGGTTTTCCGTGGTTTCCCAATTCTACTCCAGGCAAATGCCAGGATACTACCCAACTTAAGGCCACGGCCGCTTCCTACCCAAATCCTACCTCAGACATCCTGGAAGTGGTTTTCCGTGGTCTCCCACTTCTACTCCAGGCAAATACCAGGATGCTACCTAACTTAAGGCCACGGCCGCTTCCTACCCAAATCCTACCTCAAGCATCCTGGAAGTGGTTTTCCGTGGTTTCCCACTTTTACTCCAGGCAAATGCCAGGATGCTACCTAACTTAAGGCCACGGCCGCTTCCTACCCAAATCCTACCTCAGACATCCTGGAAGTGGTTTTCCGTAGTTTCCCACTTCTACTCCAGGCAAATGCAAGGATGCTACCTAACTTAAGGTCACGGCCGCTTCCTACACAAATCCTACCTCAGACATCCTGGGAGTGGTTTTCCGTGGTTTCCCACTTCTACTCCAGGCAAATGTCAGGATGCTACCTAACTTAAGTTCACGGCCGCTTCCTACACAAATCCTACCTCAGACATCCTGGAAGTGGTTTTCCGTGGTTTCCCAATTCTACTCCAGGCAAATGCTGGGATGCTACCTAACCTACAGTAAGGTCACGGCCGCTTCCTACCCAAATCCTACCTCAGACATCCTGGAAGTGGTTTTCCGTGGTTTCCCAATTCTACTCCAGGCAAATGCCGGGATGCTACCTAACCTACAGTAAGGCCACGGCCGCTTCCTACACAAATCCTAACTCAGACATCCTGGATGTGGTTTTCCGTGGTTTCCCACTTCTACTCCAGGCGATTGCCAGGATGCTACCCAACTTAAGGTCACGGCCGCTTCCTACACAAATCCTACCTCAGACATCCTAGAAGTGGTTTTCCGTGGTTTCCCAATTCTACTCCAGGCAAATGCCGGGATGCTACCTAACCTAGAGTAAGGTCACGGCCGCTTCCTACACAAATCCTACCTCAGACATCCTGGAAGTGGTTTTCCGTGGTTTCCCAATTCTACTCCGGGCAAATGCCAGGATGCTACCTAACCTACAGTAAGGTCACGGCCGCTTCATACCCAAATCCTACCTCAGACATCCTGAAAGTGGTTTTCCGTCCTTTCCCAATTCTACTCCAGGCAAATGCCGGGATGCTACCTAACCTACAGTAAAATCACGGCCGCTTCCTACCCAAATCCTACCTCAGACATCCTGGAAGTGGTTTTCCGTGGTTTCCCAATTCTACTCCAGGCAAATGCCGGGATGCTACCTAACCTACAGTAAGGTCACGGCCGCTTCCTACCCAAATCCTACCTCAGACAGCCTGGAAGTGGTTTTCCGTGGTTTCCCACTTCTACTCCAGGCAAATACCAGGATGGTGCCTAACTTAAGGTCACGGCCGCTTCCTACACAATTCCTACCTCAGACTTCCTGGAAGTGGTTTTCCGAGGTTTCCCAATTCTATTCCAGGCAAATGCCGGGATGCTACCTAACCTACAGTAAGGTTACGGCCGCTTCCTACCCAAATCCTACCTCAGACATCCTGGAAGTGGTTTTCCGTGGTTTCCCAATTCTACTCCAGGCAAATGCCGGGATGCTACCTAACCTACAGTAAGGTCACGGCCGCTTCCTACCCAAATCCTATCTCAGACATCGTGGAAGTGGCTTTTGCGTGGTTTCCCAATTCTACTCCTGGCAAATACCGGGATGCAACCTAACCTACAGTAAGGTCACGGCCGCTTCCAACCCAAATCCTACCTCAGACATCCTGGAAGTGGTTTTCCTTGGTTTCCCAATTCTACTCCATGCAAATGCCGGGATGCTACCTAACCTACAGTAAGGTCACGGCCGCTTCCTACCCAAATCCTACCTCAGACAGCCTGGAAGTGGTTTTCCGTGGTTACCCACTTCTACTCCAGGCAAATACCAGGATGCTGCCTAACTTAAGGTCACGGCCGCTTCCTACACAATTCCTACCTCAGACTTCCTGGAAGTGGTTTTCCGAGGTTTCCCAATTCTATTCCAGGTAAATGCCGGGATGCTACCTAACCTACAGTAAGGTTACGGCCGCTTCCTACCCAAATCCTACCTCAGACATCCTGGAAGTGGTTTTCCGTGGTTTCCCAATTCTACTCCAGGCAAATGCCGGGATGCTACCTAACCTACAGTAAGGTCACGGCCGCTTCCTACCCAAATCCTATCTCAGACATCGTGGAAGTGGCTTTTGCGTGGTTTCCCAATTCTACTCCTGGCAAATACCGGGATGCAACCTAACCTACAGTAAGGTCACGGCCGCTTCCTACCCAAATCCTACCTCAGACATCCTGGAAGTGGTTTTCCTTGGTTTCCCAATTCTACTCCATGCAAATGCCGGGATGCTACCTAACCTACAGTAAGGTCACGGCCACTTCCTACCCAAATCCTACCTCAGACATCCTGGAAGTGGTTTTCCGTGGTTTCCCACTTTTACTCCAGGCAAATGCCAGGATGCTACCTAACCTACAGTAAGGTCACGGCTGCTTCCTACCCAAATCCTACCTCAGACATCCTGGAAGTGGTTTTCCGTGGTTTCCCAATTCTACTCCAGGCAAATGCCGGGATGCTATCTAACCTACAGTAAGGTCACGGCCGCTTCCTACCCAAATCCTACCTCAGACAGCCTGGAAGTGGTTTTCCGTGGTTTCCCACGTCTACTCCAGGCAAATGCCAGGATGCTACCTAACTTAAGGTCACGGCCGCTTCCTACACAATTCCTACCTCAGACTTCCTGGAAGTGGTTTTCCGAGGTTTCCCAATTCTATTCCAGGCAAATGCCGGAATGCTACCTAATCTATAGTAAGGTTGCGGCCGCTTCCTACCCAAATCCTACCTCAGACATCGTGGAAGTGGTTTTCCGTGGTTTCCCAATTCTACTCCAGGCAAATGCCGGGATGCTACCTAACCTACAGTAAGGTCACGGCCGCTTCCTGCCCAAATCCTACCTCAGACATCCTGGAAGTGGTTTTCCGTGGTTTCCCAATTCTACTCCAGGCAAATGCCGGGATGCTACCTAACCTATAGTAAGGTCACGGCCGCTTCATACCCAAATCATTCCTCAATTACAAATTCACACACTAGTACAGACATCACAGTGACACAAGTTATCAACCAAATTCTACACACACCCAAGTACATGGGGCTACATGACCAGTATGTTGCAAAGCCCGTAAATAATCATCATGATCAACAACAACAACAACAACAACAACAACGATCCATGCCCGATATATCATGCCCTGAAATACTGGATAATTATTGTTTGGTTTATGAAATGTATAATATATTTACAGAGATTTGTGCAATTTTATTCTCATTAAAAATTACAAGCTTTGCTTTCTTTATCAGCAGCTATAGAAAATTCTCTGATTCAAAATGTTTTATAAAAATATAATAAAGCCTTGTTGGTCTCATTGAGGTTCAATTTATCGTTGTAGGTTCATCATGCACTTTAAGAGACTTCAGAACACCGAGATGTTCAACATTTTGTAAATGTCATTTGTTTTGTCGTGTTTTACTACGGACTCTTAATTTACTAACGGTAGATTTATTTTTCGCATAGCTAATTGCTAAGGCTACTTGACCTATTAGTAAACCCAGTAGTTTTTTAAAAAATATTTTAACCTACACTTCCCTCTTTATTTTTTTATTTTTCTCTGTATTAAACAATTGATATTTAGAAAAACATTTTAAGTAAGCAGAAGAGGTTAAAGAGACACGGAAGAACTCCAGAATGGATGCTACTGCTTTAACTGGAAGAAGAGGAATCTTATGGTGCTTAAAACGAGAAAAATATAACGTCCAGTTTATCGCTAAACTTTATGTTTTAGTATTAAAAATCACCTTTACTTCCGAAACGTATCAACATAGACAGCTGAAATGTTTAGATATAATTTCTTCTCATATGTTTATATTTAAACACTGCGGGTTTTATAAATTTACTTTGGTTTAAATTTGTCAGATGGAAAGGTTCGAAAAAAATCCATTTATTTTAAAAACTCCTTTGTTACAGTAAGGAGGGAACCTTAACGAACGTTACTCAAAAAATTTCGATTAGTTTCTGTTAATCGTTTGTGAGAAAAAGGTAAATAAAATGTTTACAATTAACATGAGCATTATGGGACATTTCGGTGTTCCATGCAAAAAGGAAAATCCTATCCAAGTCGAGCTATCAGGGAGATAGCAAAGAACCTCTCAAAGCAAGAGCAAATTTTGAAAATTGGTTCAAGTCGTTATAGCTGGAATATTTAAAATGTTGAAGTTTGTTCCTGGTAGCAAACGTGAGAGTGTTTTTTTGGAAATGTGTATAATTGTTGTACAGGCTTTAGGACGGGCACAACCATAACATTAATATTGTTAAATTTTCTTGCCTTTTGAAGATGTATGCTCCTGCACCCCTAAAACAAGCATACCATATGAAAATATAACACACATAAGCTTTCTATGTACAAACGTTCCGCAAAGAAAGGTGATTTCTATACTAAAATTTACATTTTAGCGAGAAACTAGACATAATATTTATCTCGTTTTTGGTACCATAGGATTCATCTTCGTTCATTTAAAGCAGTAGCATCCATTTTTGAGTTCTCTCTTGCCCCCTTTGACCTTCTCCGACTTCTTAAACGTTTTTTGAAAATACATTTTGTTTAATAAAGAGAAAGATAAGAAATAAAGATAGAAATTTAGAGAAAATAATAGTTCTGTGAAGAACTAAATAGCCTATTATCATATATCCTAGTTATGTTAATTGCCTCTATCAACATACACAATATTAGTTTGATTGCTGTAATAGATTCGTAGATATTGAGAACCGTCTATATATTTCGGATCATCGCCATGTTGGATTTTTATATATGTAGGCCATAGAGTAGTGTACTATTACATGAAGGTTATGGCGTAGATGCATTATTCAAACTTCAATCGCATGATAAGGACACAGGAAATAAAATCGAGATTTGAAGATTTCGCACAGCCGCCATCTTGCGGTTATTAAAACAATTGAAATAAATCAGATATCAGTGGATTAAAATTTGCAGAAGTATTTACCGTGCCAAGTTTCACTGCGCTCGGATGGTTAAATCGCGAGAAAAGTCCATTTAAATATTTAAAATTCGTGACGCCGCCATTTTGGATTTGTGCTCACCAGAATAATGAACTTTCCATAAGTGAACTTATGGTTATAGCCATTATCAACATACAGAATTTCAGTTTGATTTCTGTAGATTAGTAGATATTGTTCAGCCCCCAGGGTCGATACGACCCTAGGACCTGAGACATCTACACACCCAGAGGGGATTATAAACATACGCCCCTTAATCTACAGAATCTACAGACGGCTATACTGCCACCCATGCATCTCCACCATCTACTTCTATCCAAACACCAACACACCCTCTTCACCCTAAAAGAACTACCCCTAAAGGCTAAGTCATGAGCCTCCACAAATACATTTCTTGTACACAAGCAGGCGCAGTAGTATCGCTGTTAGCCAAGCTTACGACACACACACATAAACATTTACACCAGGACTATGTGGGACATCAACAGTGACGACACGCCGATTCAGCAACTGAAGAACCTTTAAAAGGAAGGCCCCAGGAAGGTCCAATATCTGTCGCGGCCCACTGCTCTGTGCATCCAGACCCAGCTCCAACGCATCGTCATCACCAGGTGAGAGAGAGTGCTCAGATTTCCTGACATACTTGTATTCCCTCCCTTCACACCTACACTTGTAATTTGTAATACACTTGTATTTTGTAACACAATTGTCCATCACTAAAAAGGACATTGCACTACCACAACTGACCAAATAAATACTTGGTCAGTAATCTACATTTTGTACTCATTTCACTCTGACTGTACACCTTCATGCCCAACCTGCCCTTTCCTAATTGCCCCTGACCGTGAATGCTAGGAAGTTCGGCGTCAGGTATTTCATTGTGCTCGCTTAGTGTTAAGCCAGCCAGCGGCCAAGTTGCCGACTCCGCAAGTAGGCGCGCTATTACTCGCTCATAATTAATCTCATCTAATAGCTCTTTTATAATCACACATCCCTTGACAATTGATCGCACCCTTATAGATTTGTACCCCCATTACATTGCATCATTACACAGGCACCTACACCTGCAGTTTCCCTAATTACGGGAAACTCGCGCCCTTTCGGAAACCACCCCTAAATTATACATAAACACACAATGTTCAACCCATCCCCTGACACCGGGTTTGAACAATATTGAGAACCGTCTAAATATTTCGGATGGTTGCCATGTTGGATTTTTATAAATGCAGACTATAGAGTTATATACTATTAGATTACGACTATCGTTTAAGTTTATTACTCAAACGTTGACTTCGATCGCATGATTAGGACACCAGAAATAAAACCTTAATTATGAAATTTCGCACAGCCGCCTTCCTGAGGTTATGTAAACAATTGAATTAAATTAAAGGTCAGTGCATTACAATGTGTATTAACATTCGATGTACCATTCTTCACGGATGGTTAAATCGAGAGAAAAGGCTATTTAAAAGTTTCAACTTCGCTTGACCGCCATGTTCGCTTTGTACTTAACAGGTGTTGGAAAGTCATACAGGTGAACTTCCAGTAGTGACATTCATCACCGTACAAACTTTCAGAGTGATGTCAGTAATAGATTCGGAGATATAGAATGCCGGTGAAATATTTCACACAGCCACAACCTTGGATTGGTGAGACGTAATAAAATTTGAAGGGCACATTCGAGGTTGTACAAAATAGTACTATCTCCTTACAGAGTTTCATTGAAATCACTCCAGCCGTTTAGATTTTATTAGGGAGGGGAGGGGGGCACACACTCATACGCACACACACACACACACACACACACACACACACACGGACAAAAGGTGATCTCATTGCCCTATTTTGTCATAAATGAAAATATGCCATAAAGGGAGAAAAGTAAAAAGAATAAATTTCTTGGTTTACTTATATGTAAAATAGCCTTAATAAGTAGCCATGAAGAAAACAAATCTATCGCTAGTAAGTTACGGGTCCGCAGTAAAGTTCGACGAAGGAAACCATATTTTGAAAATGTTGAACATTTTGGCATTCCGAAGAGCACGATAAACATACATCTACAAATTGAACCTCAGTAAGACCAGACGGCTTTATTAGCTTTTTATGGAACCATCACCATACTCAGCAGAGTGGCATGGCAACACAGTGATCAGCCGAGACACTGATCGGGTACTCTGTCCTAATGGCGTTCTTTCGTTTTCCATTCTTAATTTTGAACTGATGCGTCAGCTCTCATTTCCACTGTGCTATGCTCTCTCAAGAAACCCGCATGCCTTCTAATTTGGAATATCCTTTGAAGTGAATATGGACAGATTCAATACCCCAAACTCCTAAGAGAAGCGATGAAAAGAAATTAGAAAAAGAACGGTTTCTTTTCTCCAATGGGTTTCCTTCCAAGAAAATGCATCTTATCAAACCTTACTCATGGGAATGCATTCACCTTGCAGCATTTTACAGTAGAATGAAGTAATTACTCAATGCCTTGTTTAGTTCGCTTCTCAGTCAACACGACAACAGGAGCTCAATTATATTGGGTGGACAATGTCTCTAAATAAAATAAGATTTCTATCCGAGCATCTTGATTATTTCTGATATTTGTTATTTATCCCGGATGAGCAGTAAAATGAACAAACGTGCAATACCTCGTATCCCACACTTTTCCAATTGTTCCCTTATGATTGGTCACGCTTACCAACCGTTTGTGGATGTGTCGTCACATTAGATAGTCATACGCCCAGCATACCACAAATCGCGTTTTCCCCTACTGAAATATTCAGTAATCAACGTAATCACATCATTTACCAGATACGTCTCATTCATTAAGGAAGCACGAACCATTACCTCATCAATACATTATAGCTTTTCAGTCGGTCAACACGATTGTGCCCATTGAATGGACGGGGTACAAGATACACTATATATCTGTAACGACACTTCTGGAAAAAATACATGTATTAATTAGATTATCACAAATAGTGGGCCAGTTTAGGATTACGCGTTTCGACCCTCAAGTGGCCATCATCAGATCCTGATCATTGTGTAGCGGTTCAAGTTTACACTAAATAATTAATTAATTCATTCATTTATTTAATTTAAGTTGCTACTACAGTAATGTAGTAGTTCGTCTTGGTTGTATTAGTTAAACGGTGAAACCCGTTTTTGTCTTGACGGTTTATTTTATGAATTACGTAATAAAATGTATGTGCACGTGTGTACAAGTAAAAAAATTACGAGCCTTATAGTAGTCGCATATGATGTGTAACATCTGACATAGAAGAAACCTCACGTGAAATTGTTGATACACCGGTATTTTATACTATTATTGGCACAAATATTGATCTATTGTAAAAGGGGGTGTTTTACAGATATTGTAGTTTATAATACGGAACACTTTTTATTAGATGCTTTGTAGCTTCCACCAGCACTAGCCAAAATAAAGAATACGATATGGATCAACTAGATTAATAGACGCGACACCGCTCATAACCTTAAATTCCTTATAAACAGGTCCTCTTGATTCACAGACCAACACGTAATTTCATATGGATTCCGTTAAAATGAGTCATATTCTTCTTCTGCGCGAATGGGTCTCCTAGGACCACGAGGAATCAACACTTCTTGGCCTTGATGTTTGCCCAATAACTCTTCATGCGCAACGATTGAGCTAGTCTTCGTTGCTGTGACCAGACGTGTCAGGTAGTTCTTCTCTCTTCTGCCTCAAAACCCCGTGTATGAGTAATTTTCCTAATTTCCTCTCTATCCTTGAGATTGGGAAAACCTAATTCAGCCAAGTCCTTTTTCGCCTGTTTGTACCAATTGGACCTTGTTGCCTTTTTCTGCAGAAACGTATAGATTTTATTTGTTTTTCTTACCAAGTTTACGGAGCGCTCAATTAGAAAGATCATTACGTTAAAAGTATTGATCTGATCGTAACGAAACTTTAATACGTCTTAAAGGAAATTATTGTTTACGCGTATATGAAGTTTTAATCTGGTGTGACGTTTCTTAAAATAGTTGTTGTGAATTTTGTAAAACAACTTTTTCTCGGGCCTGGGTGGTCATAGCAGTATGAAATATGGCTTGTTATGAGGCTCATAGCAATGCAAGGCTTAACATAAAACTACATTTTATCTAGTTGTGATTATCGATTTTATATGGATTGATATTTAATCGGACCATTGAGGGCAGCGATAGTACCGCAGGAGCCTGGCAATGTTGCCAGTTGCTGCGCGCTCGTTCCTACGCACACCAAACTCTGACCTTTGTTCATGGTTGAGTCATTAGCAACAAGCAGCAACTATCACTGTCTCTATTGTTTGCACATTGATCAAGATGCCAGCTAATCCGCAGTTAACGGAGGAAGAATTTGCCATGATTATAAGTGCAATATTTTTTTTTAGATGCGAGAGAGAAAGTAATAATGATAAGAGGGTTTAGCAAATAGTATCCAAGTGTATTGGAAGGTCGATAGCCACGGTGACGGGATGTGCCGCTGCAATGAATGATATTCCTCTTCCTCCCAGAATCCAAAAGTATGAAAGTATGACGAAAGCAGAGCTAATTGTTCACGCCAAACCGCACTTCAGGGCACCTAAAATGAAGCTGGAACAGATAATCAAGAATGTTCGTCCTGACGTCGAACTCGTCTGGTTGCCAGTTGCTCATTGTGAGCTCAACCCCATAGAGCTGGTTTGGTCCCACGTGAAAAATAAAATAGCTAAAGTGAATATGAGTAACCAGGCGGAGAGAGGAAGATCAATGGAGGTGATGCGAGATCTCTGTAAAGAAGTCTTGAGGTCTGTAACACCGGAGCTATGGAAAATATGCATCGAACACACCAAAAAAATAGAGAAACATTACTGGGAAAAGGATTGGCTAACAGAAGACGTCCCCGTTGTTGAGCCACTTGTTATAAACTTAAATGACAGTTCATCTGATTCATCGGGCAGTGATTTTTCAGACAGTTAATAAGGGAGCAGTTTTATAATCTTATAATCTCAAAGTGTAAATTACTTCAAACAATTAATCTTATAATAATAGCTTTTCAGCTGACACACCATTTTTAAACCTGCCAATGGAGGTCCAAAGCCCTCATTAAAAAAGGTGTTGGGAAATGTTTAACTTCTTGCGAAAATGAAATATAAGACACGTTTCTCTAACTTGTAGGTAAAATTAGCAGAGGCTATTAGCGCTGTACATAAGGGACGCATATTTCAGGATATAAAGAAGAATTAAATAGTTAAGTCAAATAGACGTGAATGATAGTGTTTTTTCTTAATCGTATTACCCTCCAGGGTTGGCTATTCCCTCGGACTAAGCGATGGATCCCACATTTACCGCCTCCATTTTGAAACTTCGGGATCGGGTATACAACTGGGGTGTGTAACCAGCACTTCGCCCAGGTTGCCTCACCTGCAAAGCGAACAGGGATCTTATGAGGGATGGGAAGATTGGGAGGGATAGGCAAGGAAGAGGGAATGAGGCGGCCGTGGCCTTACGTTAGGTATTGTACCCGATCTCCGGATAGTAGGCTGTCAGATATCCGCCCCCTCAATCGGATTGCCAATAATCAAACGCGCCGGCATAGCTACATCAATGAAAATGGCACTGACAGATACTATCGAGATTAGAGCACAATAGTTAACAAGAAAATTATTGTGGAACACACCAAAATATACGGGGGTTCATACTTACCTTGACTTACCTCTTAAATATATCTCGGGGACTGGGTTGTCAACTGGATCACTTAAAAGTATGTCCTCACAATAACCTCCACCATGATATTTAAAATGAACCAGAGCGAAGACGAGAAACTTTAAACTGCACAATAATTTATTTCACATAGAGTATGATATTTAACAAAATGAAACAACAAAATATACGTGGCAATCAGAAGCCATCAACCACATAACCATGTCCTCCTGTAGGACCTGTATTCTCTACAAATAATGTTTTAGCTTTCTCAAGCTTATAGCAACGAAAATATAACAATGCAATGGGAATGGAAACGGGATTTGGGATGAGACACAAATATCAATTGCTTTGCGTGTTTATATACTGCACATTTATTTATAGCCACAAGGCTATTATGAAACGCCCTTGGTCTCAGTAACACAGTTTTCCGGACCAGCTGCAAGGCACCTGTATGGTCAAAGCGGACAGCCGTTCGTTCAACCCTAGCATAAGCGTGCTACCTCAGAGCTCGGCTCTCTCTTTTCAAATACGTAAATGTTCACATCTCAACTGAAATATTATCACGCAAATGTCTTACATGCTTCATTCAAACACCAATGGATTCCTCCAACAATCCCAAATCATGATTATTTGTTTAAACCACTTGCTTAACTTGCATTGTTTAGAGTATATAAAAAAAACTCTAAATGTTAATAACAAAAGTTCATTAATTATTTATAACAATAACAACTTGTTTATAACAATGTCTAATGACCATTGAAAATTTAATACACGCTTCTATTAATCACTATCATTTTAAATTACTTAACAAAGATATTTACAAAATTATTTTACAATATTAAATTGTTTATATTATTTATACAAGGAATACATTGAACCACACGTCTATCCGGTTGATAATTACTCAAATCGTGTTGATATAATCGACCAATGAAGGTTAGTTATATTTAACTTGTCAAATTCAGGTTTAATAATGTTTAATAATAATTATTAATATTTGTGACTGTAACCTCCATTCAAAATCTTTATCTCAAATTATTTAACACTCTTGTTAATTTTAACAGTATCTTCATATGAATAATCTTTCAAAGAACAAGAACAACATTCAGCGGGAAAATACTTCGTTCATAACGCACAAAAATGTCACAACAATTGGCCCAAAATTCATCATATATCTATATATATATGGCATAAAAATCCTCCAAACTACACACAAAAAAACCTCCACTATTAATTCATCAACTTCATTAATTATAGTGGGAACCTCCTTCATTATTCAAGGGCATTACTCAACAGCGACTTTTACACGTCCACTGAACTATCGATTATACATCCATTGTTCCTCTTTAAAAATTCTTATATTCATCAATTGTAATAATGACTGTTATCATTTAACCTTCGTGGGTTTCATTCATGAATCGATATGAAGTAAAAAATTTGCCAATCACAAATAAATTTAATAGCAAATACGGTTAGACACTCCTGCCTGGTCTATCAAAATTGAGATTAACATCTTCAAAGTGACGCAGTATAAAAATACTATCTTCAAACAAAGTTCAACTAAACTGCAAAATAGTCGAATAGAATACAATTAGATTGTGGAATGCAAACATTATTGTTCCAATCTAGAATTGAGAAAACTATCAAATGTTCATTACTATAGTGTATTCAATAAATTGTAATTAACGTTCGTATTTCATAAAATTGTCTATAATGCAATGATAAATGTCTATGTTGCAATCATGTTCATAAGACGACTAGTATTTCAAAGATCGTCGATATCGTAGTAGATTTTAATGCTCTAAAATCTTTTAATTATTCTTCTTTCTTGAGGATGACAGAAAATTGGTCAAAGTAATTAACTGATTAGAATTACTCTAATAAAATGACACGCTGTCTGAATTCAAATCTGCCATAGCAAATCGTTAACTTTACAGTTAAATAGTGACTACAAAAAGTACGCAAAATACTGAAAGAATCTAATATCAGTCTCAACTGATCCAAAATTATTTAAGTATGCCAATGACATAACAATGTCTCAAAAATCGAAGAAAAAGGCATAAATCATCGAAGTGTACTGAGTACAAAAATATCAATCAAGAAAATGGGGCAAAAGGTAGGACAGAAAATATGGGAAGAATGGTTGCTCAAATATCGCTACAAACTCAAATAATACAAGAAACGTTCACAACTACCTTATCTGCCGATTGACGTTCCAGAGGAAAATTCCCCAAAGAAGACTGCTGATGGATCCATTTCACCAACTTAAAGATGAGCTCCATCCTCGAAACAGGAATCAGCGTCCTCGGAGAATCGAACAGCTTCCTCCTCCGAAATGGCACTGCTCCGTGGATACGAGAAACATCCTTCCGGCAAAATTCTTCATTGTGCGCCGGGATAACCCTGGCCTCTCTTGAAAGTTCTCTGAAGTTCTTGCAGGAATTTGTCATGAAGTTTAATGTAGTTATTTCCGCAGAAATATTCATAGTTGTGGAGTATGAAAATATTTCCACTGTTATCTGGTATAATTCAGCGATGGATTAACGATGCATGAGTGTAGATGGATGTTCACTACATGCTCGCTTTTGTAGAAAGACGATTAACGAAGTTCCATGCTGTTACTTTACTCCAATAATGTATGTCCCAATTGCATCAAAGCCTTAGCCTTTCATCTCAACTGCAGTTATAATGATCAAAAGCACTGCAATATTATAGTGTTCCATAGTCGAATGTATCGTTGTAATACCAAACTGTTGCACTCCACGTGTCAGCCGTAGTGTATAATGTGGAATATAAAAGTGTTTCTCCTGTGGCGAGAAAATCACTTTTGTTGGCAGCCTAAAAGTTCCAATATCTTTCGAAGTATCACTGTGAAATCGTTCAAATCTTGTATACACCTTAATGTGATACTGCCTAATAGAATTATCATACAGGCTGAAGTTAGCGCTTGATATCTTGACTGGTGGAAACGTTAATGTGCGCGTTTCAACTTCACCTAGTTTTGAGCAGCGTGAAATGGAACTGCTCCGAGTTCGTTCGATGCGGCAAGGCTTTCACCTCACGCTAAAGACACCTTACTTCACTGAATCACTTGGAAATAACTATATCACCAGAAATATATATGCGATCACAAGTATGAGATCTGAGCGTATGAGATCTGAGTATGAGTTGAGTATGAGCTCCTCTTTCCTGTGCACGACCTTTTATCAACTTCTTAAGGGGCGTAACCATCCCTTCCATAGCCTGTTGCTGCGTCATTGCTGGAAGTTTTAACTTTGGCTATTCTTGACGGATTTTCAAAATTCAAAAACTCAAAATTCCAAATCAATGCCATAACTGAAAATAGATTTCCACAAATCTGCATGCCGAAAGTAATCGAATATCGTAGTTTCAGCAATCTCCGTCTTCCTTCCAAACTATCGTTCATTGGTTCGCGTCTCTCCTCCAATAGCGTAGCTTCTTCCTTAGCACAATACCTTGTTTCCTGCGACTGCGTCGTAAATCTCTGATCTTTCTCGAAGAAAATCATGACGTCACCAAGAATCTCAGCTCAATCAGCCTACTGGCATGAATTCTACGTCATCCGTGCCTACGTCATGAATATCCACGTCATAACTATGACATCCATAACTTTACTGATATTTTCCAATACAGCCATCGTGGTCTCAATATAATTCAATTTCCGGGGGCATTCTCCCTTCACCACGTTTTAAAAACAGTTGCAAATTGTTTTTAAACTCTGTGTTATAAATATCTCAATTCACTTGAACACGAAATTGAATTATTATTGGCTTACTCTTACATGATATTTCTACTATGTTCCTTAATCATAAGTCTCTTCTACGCTGGGTTTGTGTGTGGCTAATGTATTCTCTCCTCTCTACTTTCTCTTCTGTCCTGAATTTCTGTTTTCCGAATTATGCTGGCTCGTAGAAGGCCCAGGATCGATCACAACATCCTGCCTTTTCTTTTGATTTTCGGCTTCTTTTTCCCGTAACTCCTTTAGGTATTGCTGGCTTTCCTTCTCTCTTTCCTGATACTGATCGGGTGTCATAACCTGACCTTGAGAATCCTGATTTCTATTTTGGTTCTGGTAATTTCTATTATAATTTCTGTTATAACCATTATTGTTGTAATATCTGCCTCTTCCATTGTTGTAATTGCCTCGATTATAGTTCCAGCCTCTTCTCTGTTGATACGGACGGTAACCTTGCGATCTGTTATTCCGAAACTGATTATTCCTGTGAGGACCTACATTGTCAGTTTTCTCTTCATCTGGATTGTCAGTTTGCTGAACTTGGTCCATGTATACAGTATTTATTTCTTTGAAGTCATGCCTTTGACCTTTCTGTACCACGTTAGGCATTGGACTTGTGTAGTCTAACCTCCTCAGCAATTCGTCCATGCTGGTCAAATCCCTGATGTTTGACGAAATGATTAGTCTCCTCACCTCCACAGGCAGCATACGAGAAATCGCATCAATTAATTGCTCCGTTGACAATGGGGGTTGCAAAAATCTCAAGCGGGATAATTGACTCGTAAAGAAATCAGCGTACCGTGTTGGAAGAGTACCTGAGTATTTTCTTGAATAAACCTCCGCTCTTAACGAATTCTGCGCTTCTATGGACCAAAATCGTTTGATTAATGCCTCTGCAAACTCGTCAAAGTTACTGAAAGTGTATCTAAAAGCTCTAAACCATTCAAGGGGTCCTCCAATCAAAAATCTTTCCACTATCTTCATCTCTCTCTCTCTGGGAATGTGAGCTTCGATGAAATAATCTTTGAGGTTCCTGACATATTCTATAGGCGTCAAACTATCAGTGTTGCTGAATTTTTGCGGTTTGTCTTCAAAATTCCTGATGACCGTTACATTCCTCGGATATGAATCCGGGTAGTTTTTCCCACTATCTCGATAGTTCCACTCAGGTTCTCTATTCCTCTCGTCATCTTCCTCCCTGAATCTGGATATTCGTTCTTCAGGAGTCACGTCTCTCTCTTCTGGATCTAGGTTATATCTTCTGGCATAATTCCTATTAGTTTCGCAAGCTAAGCCTTCTGTATCCTTGTCAGTGATTTCCGTTAAGACTTTCCTGATTAACTCTTCTTTGTAGGTCTCCATTAAACTAGCTTCTCCTAGCTTCAAATTCTGCAGTTTGCTCGTCGTTTCATTTACATCAGAGACAACTTTATGAATCTGATCCTCTAACGCAGATTTTAATGCTTGCACATCCTGACCTATTTGTGTTCTATCTTCTACTTGTCTCTCGGATCGCGAATCCATCCTTACGCTTAAATCTTTCCTAATCTGTACTACTTCATTGTTAATATCTATTTGAGTACTGGCAAGTTTTCTTTCAATACGTTCCTGAATTTGGGTTACATGTTCCCCACTTGACCTATTCCACTCGTCTTTCCATACTGCTACATTTGCCGTTAACATTTCTGCTATGTCTCCTTCGATATCTTCTTTAACCCCCTTAGCGTGTACGGCGCAACGGTGCGCCCACTAGCCTGCTACGTTCACAGCGTGTACGGCGCAATGGTGCGCCGTCGAATTTGAAACGCCCGCTACGTGGAATTCGTAATAGTTATTTATTTGGTCGTAAGATGGCAGGAAGAGGCGACTTTTGGCTACACTTCGAGATACTTATTATTGCCAGGAGGTGTCGCATATCTCCACAGTCATTTATTTTTCAGATCTCTGCACACGTGTTTCCGCTTTTGCGGACCGTGAGTTTGCTTGTAAACATGGCATGTCGTGGCACAGTTATTGATGACAAAGAAATAGCTAATTTGCTCGATATTAGTGCAAACTAAAGTGAATCAGAGTGTGACAGCGATATAGAGGATGTGTTCGCTATAACTTCCAGTGAAGATAGTGATGCTGACGATGTAATTCGTGATAGAACGCCAAGAAATACGAACACATTAGGCGGCTGTGATATTGTCCCAGTATTGACGTGCCGCTGACCAGGGATAACCAGGTTATTAATAGCTTATAATATGTTATATGTTGTTCTTATTGTGTGTGTTTTTTGAAAACTTTTGCCAGTGCGTTTGGAAATTATAGCGAAATGCATATGACACCGCGCTTACCATTGGGAGTAGGCTAGAAATAATGCACGTTGTGGGTGCAGCCCAGAGTTTCACAATATCACGCTTGAGGGGTTAAGTAATCTATTATGGTCTAATACCCGGGTTCTCATGACCTCTACATCATACTTTAAACCTGCTAAAGACGCTGTCGTTCTAACTGACTCATCAACTAGCCTAGTCGTTAATGCACTCATATTACGCGTACAAAGTGTTTTCGAATTTTCTATTTCTTCCCTGACTTTATTTACATCAGTTTGGACTTTAGCAATATCTACGAAAACTGTGTTGACTTCTACTTGAATCTTATTTATGTCACGTTGCATCTCATTTACATCCGAATGAATGTTATTAATATCAACCTGAACATTGGACACATCAGTTCTAACATTTTGGACTTCTCTTTGGACTTCCTCAACCTTGTCTTGGACAGTCGCAACATCATCTTTAACAACAACTACTTCAGCCCTAGCACAAGAAATATCACTCCGGACATTAGCAACATCAAGATTCAACATAGTAAGATCTTTTTGTACCTTAGACACATCAATTTTAACAACAGACACATCTTTATGCACATTGGACACGTCTGTGCGCATGTCAGTTACAGCATTCTCTATTCCCTGGGTATTAATCTGTAAACGCGACATATTATCCTCTAGGTTTGCAGAACTGGTCTGAATAACTTTCAAACTTTCATCCATTCTACTAGCATTCCTAGCTTCCATTTCCTTCATACTTTCATTCATGCTATCTTTCATTTCTCTTGCACTTTCATCCATGCTAGCTTTTAAGTTAGCAGACATCTCCTCTAACATCATTCTCAGACTTTCATCTGCCATTTCAACACTATTTCAATAATAAACTGCTTTAGGGACATACATCAAACAGAGTAAAATAACAACATCTGAGCAACATTCTTCACCATATATAAATTTGAGCAATTTTCTGTCTTAAATCTAACTTATAATTACCTTATAATTAACCTTCATAGACACTTCATGTTGAAATAAACTCAAGCACATGTTCAAGTTTCTTTGGTTCATTTTAAAATATCCTAACACAAATAATTTACATTTATAATCCAAATAGTTAATTTTATCTTTAATATGACTATACATGTCATAAGCCGGTCAAATAAACTAAGATTCCAGATCATAGGCGATTTTTCTAAGTTTCCTGCCTATTTAACCTTTCTCAAGTCGTATAAGATCTGATCTTTTCTGAGTGTAATTTTCCTAATACAATACAACATTTATTCCTATATAATCACACTCTCAAATTCTACAATTGGCTAAGACATCTAACAAAGAATCAACCTCTTTATTTGAGTCTTCACAATCCCTCTGACATCGATAACTTGGTAATCCAATGTTATTCGAACACTCCACAAAAATTGCGGTGTCATTTCTACTACAATAACTTGGTAATCCAATTTTGTAGAACACGCCAATCGAGACAATCGAGCCCCACCGAATTGCGGCGCCAATCCTACTGGCGTTCAACCTGGTGATCCAGTTATGTTGAACCAGCCCCACGTTTTAGGGTCGCCAATCCTACTGTACCCGATCTCCGGATAGTAGGCTGTCAGATATCCGCCCCCTCAATCGGATTGCCAATAATCAAACGCGCCGGCATAGCTACATCAATGAAAATGGCACTGACAGATACTATCGAGATTAGAGCACAATAGTTAACAAGAAAATTATTGTGGAACACACCAAAATATACGGGGGTTCATACTTACCTTGACTTACCTCTTAAATATATCTCGGGGACTGGGTTGTCAACTGGATCACTTAAAAGTATGTCCTCACAATAACCTCCACCATGATATTTAAAATGAACCAGAGCGAAGACGAGAAACTTTAAACTGCACAATAATTTATTTCACATAGAGTATGGTATTTAACAAAATGAAACAACAAAATATACGTGGCAATCAGAAGCCATCAACCACATAACCATGTCCTCCTGTAGGACCTGTATTCTCTACAAATAATGTTTTAGCTTTCTCAAGCTTATAGCAACGAAAATATAACAATGCAATGGGAATGGAAACGGGATTTGGGATGAGACACAAATATCAATTGCTTTGCGTGTTTATATACTGCACATTTATTTATAGCCACAAGGCTATTATGAAACGCCCTTGGTCTCAGTAACACAGTTGTCCGGACCAGCTGCAAGGCACCTGTATGGTCAAAGCGGACAGCCGTTCGTTCAACCCTAGCATAAGCGTGCTACCTCAGAGCTCGGCTCTCTCTTTTCAAATACGTAAATATTCACATCTCAACTGAAATATTATCACGCAAATGTCTTACATGCTTCATTCAAACACCAATGGATTCCTCCAACAATCCCAAATCATGATTATTTGTTTAAACCACTTGCTTAACTTGCATTGTTTAGAGTATATAAAAAAACTCTAAATGTTAATAACAAAAGTTCATTAATTATTTATAACAATAACAACTTGTTTATAACAATGTCTAATGACCATTGAAAATTTAATACACGCTTCTATTAATCACTATCATTTTAAATTATTTAACAAAGATATTTACAAAATTATTTTACAATATTAAATTGTTTATATTATTTATACAAGGAATACATTGAACCACACGTCTATCCGGTTGATAATTACTCAAATCGTGTTGATATAATCGACCAATGAAGGTTAGTTATATTTAACTTGTCAAATTCAGGTTTAATAATGTTTAATAATAATTATTAATATTTGTGACTGTAACCTCCATTCAAAATCTTTATCTCAAATTATTTAACACTCTTGTTAATTTTAACAGTACCTTCATATGAATAATCTTTCAAAGAACAAGAACAACATTCAGCGGGAAAATACTTCGTTCATAACGCACAAAAATGTCACAACAATTGGCCCAAAATTCATCATATATCTATATATATATGGCATAAAAATCCTCCAAACTACACACAAAAAAACCTCCACTATTAATTCATCAACTTCATTAATTATAGTGGGAACCTCCTTCATTATTCAAGGGCATTACTCAACAGCGACTTTTACACGTCCACTGAACTATCGATTATACATCCATTGTTCCTCTTTAAAAATTCTTATATTCATCAATTGTAATAATGACTGTTATCATTTAACCTTCGTGGGTTTCATTCATGAATCGATATGAAGTAAAAAATTTGCCAATCACAAATAAATTTAATAGCAAATACGGTTAGACACTCCTGCCTGGTCTATCAAAGTTGAGATTAACATCTTCAAAGTGACGCAGTATAAAAATACTATCTTCAAACAAAGTTCAACTAAACTGCAAAATAGTCGAATAGAATACAATTAGATTGTGGAATGCAAACATTATTGTTCCAATCTAGAATTGAGAAAACTATCAAATGTTCATTACTATAGTGTATTCAATAAATTGTAATTAACGTTCGTATTTCATAAAATTGTCTATAATGCAATGATAAATGTCTATGTTGCAATCATGTTCATAAGACGACTAGTATTTCAAAGATCGTCGATATCGTAGTAGATTTTAATGCTCTAAAATCTTTTAATTATTCTTCTTTCTTGAGGATGACAGAAAATTGGTCAAAGTAATTAACTGATTAGAATTACTCTAATAAAATGACACGCTGTCTGAATTCAAATCTGCCATAGCAAATCGTTAACTTTACAGTTAAATAGTGACTACAAAAAGTACGCAAAATACTGAAAGAATCTAATATCAGTCTCAACTGATCCAAAATTATTTAAGTATGCCAATGACATAACAATGTCTCAAAAATCGAAGAAAAAGGCATAAATCATCGAAGTGTACTGAGTACAAAAATATCAATCAAGAAAATGGGGCAAAAGGTAGGACAGAAAATATGGGAAGAATGGTTGCTCAAATATCGCTACAAACTCAAATAATACAAGAAACGTTCACAACTACCTTATCTGCCGATTGACGTTCCAGAGGAAAATTCCCCAAAGAAGACTGCTGATGGATCCATTTCACCAACTTAAAGATGAGCTCCATCCTCGAAACAGGAATCAGCGTCCTCGGAGAATCGAACTGCTTCCTCCTCCGAAATGGCACTGCTCCGTGGATACGAGAAACATCCTTCCGGCAAAATTCTTCATTGTGCGCCGGGATAACCCTGGCCTCTCTTGAAAGTTCTCTGAAGTTCTTGCAGGAATTTGTCATGAAGTTTAATGTAGTTATTTCCGCAGAAATATTCATAGTTGTGGAGTATGAAAATATTTCCACTGTTATCTGGTATAATTCAGCGATGGATTAACGATGCATGAGTGTAGATGGATGTTCACTACATGCTCGCTTTTGTAGAAAGACGATTAACGAAGTTCCATGCTGTTACTTTACTCCAATAATGTATGTCCCAATTGCATCAAAGCCTTAGCCTTTCATCTCAACTGCAGTTATAATGATCAAAAGCACTGCAATATTATAGTGTTCCATAGTCGAATGTATCGTTGTAATACCAAACTGTTGCACTCCACGTGTCAGCCGTAGTGTATAATGTGGAATATAAAAGTGTTTCTCCTGTGGCGAGAAAATCACTTTTGTTGGCAGCCTAAAAGTTCCAATATCTTTCGAAGTATCACTGTGAAATCGTTCAAATCTTGTATACACCTTAATGTGATACTGCCTAATAGAATTATCATACAGGCTGAAGTTAGCGCTTGATATCTTGACTGGTGGAAACGTTAATGTGCGCGTTTCAACTTCACCTAGTTTGAGCAGCGTGAAATGGAACTGCTCCGAGTTCGTTCGATGCGGCAAGGCTTTCACCTCACGCTAAAGACACCTTACTTCACTGAATCACTTGAAAATAACTATATCACCAGAAATATATATGCGATCACAAGTATGAGATCTGAGCGTATGAGATCTGAGTATGAGTTGAGTATGAGCTCCTCTTTCCTGTGCACGACCTTTTATCAACTTCTTAAGGGGCGTAACCATCCCTTCCATAGCCTGTTGCTGCGTCATTGCTGGAAGTTTTAACTTTGGCTATTCTTGACGGATTTTCAAAATTCAAAAACTCAAAATTAATTTCTTCAAAATTCCAAATCAATGCCATAACTGAAAATAGATTTCCACAAATCTGCATGCCAAAAGTAATCGAATATCGTAGTTTCAGCAATCTCCGTCTTCCTTCCAAACTATCGTTCATTGGTTCGCGTCTCTCCTCCAATAGCGTAGCTTCTTCCTTAGCACAATACCTTGTTTCCTGCGACTGCGTCGTAAATCTCTGATCTTTCTCGAAGAAAATCATGACGTCACCAAGAATCTCAGCTCAATCAGCCTACTGGCATGAATTCTACGTCATCCGTGCCTACGTCATGAATATCCACGTCATAACTATGACATCCATAACTTTACTGATATTTTCCAATACAGCCATCGTGGTCTCAATATAATTCAATTTCCGGGGGCAGTATCATCCCGGCATTTGCCTGGAGACGAAGTGGGAAACCACGAAAACCACTTCAAGGATGGCTGAGGTGGGAATCGAACCCCCCCTCTACTCATTTGGAGCACCCGAGGCTGAGTTGACCCCGTTCCAATCCTCATACCAATTTTGAAATTTCGTGGCAGAGCCGGGAATCGAACCACGGACCTCCTGGGTGGCAGCTAAGCACTCTGACCACTACACCACGGAGGCGAATATATATAATAATTTTTGTATTATAATTCGTCAATTTCACGTATGGTTTTTAATTTATTTTAATTAATGTCATTTTTCAAGTCCTCGTACTGCAGCTCCTTCACCAAGATTTTACTCGTATAAAAAATATCTTCCTTGTCACGTGAGCGACCCATGGCTTAACCCAAAGACATTCGCTTTATCTTTCCGTTTCTTTTATATACCGGTATTGCCACCACAGAATTTCAACTACCATAATATAGTTAAGTGAACACGGAACTGTCCTTCTTCCATTTTGCTGAATTATGATAAAATATTTGATGTAGTGTAATGGTGTGATAATTGCTTTGTATAACTTTGATAAAAGTTCAGTTTTATAAAATATTTGATAACATTTATTTGACACATTTCTTTAGCAGTGTAATACCGGCCTAACACAAATTCCAATACAACAACAGAAATTCACAGACCTTACGGCTTGGAACGCGCGCGTATTGGGCAACGTCGCAAGAGTTTCCTCGACCGAGCGCATCGTTCCCGTCGCTTGCTACGATACATTCTTCTCACATAACCACCCGATTAAATATCAATCGATATAAAAGCAATTATCAAAAGTAGATAAAATGTAGTTTTACGTTAAGCCTTGCATTGCTATGAGCCTCATAACAAGCCATATTTCATACTGCTATGACCACCCAGGCCCGAGAAAAAGATGTTTTACAAAATTCACAACTACTTAAAGAAACGTCCGATCAGATTAAAACTTCATATACGCATTAACAATAAGTTCCTTTAAGACGTATTAGAGTTTCATTACGATCCGATTAATACTTTTAACGTAATGATCCTTCTAAGTGACCGCTCCGTGAACTTGGTAAGAAAAACCGGTACTTTTTTTGTTCAAACTGCTATAAAATTTTAACGATCTACAATGCAAATATTTACTCTATATCGTTAAACGACAAATAAAACAAGGAAAATTTTGGTGTAGGTTGTTCTTATTTAAGACTAAGGGTAAAGGTTTTATTGACCTCTAAACTCGAGTATCTATACTTATTTCCCCGACAGTAGTTGGGTCCATTCTGTCCAAATGTCCCATGAATTGGATACTTCTCATACGGTTTGTGTCTGTGATTTTAGTATTTTTTAAATAGATTGCAACCTTAGGTTTCGGAAGGTAAATTCCATCTTTAATTCTTGGTCCCAAAATTTTTCGCATGATCTTGTGTTCCTTAATCTCTAATTGATTTCTCAGTGTTTTATGTTGTAGATTAAGTGTCTCGGCTTCATAAAGGGCTGCAGGCAAGACTACTGTTTTATAATGTTGAATTTTACAATTCCAAGAGAGGCATTTTTTGTTATAAACTTGTTTTGTCAAATGGAAAGCAGTTTCCATATTCTGTAGTCTTGCTTCTATAGCTTTTCTTTCGTTGCCAGTTTCATTGATCCATTCACCTAAATACTTGAAGTATTTCACTCGGGAGACCTGACAATTACCGATGCGGAGTGTATTCGGAGCAGTTTTAATATCCGTCATAAATTTTGTTTTGTCAAAGGAAATCCGTAAGCCGATTTTTGCTGCTTGTTCTTGGAGTAATTCAAGTTCTTTCTGGGCATCAGAAATGCTTGGAGCAATTAACGCCATGTCATCCGCAAATGCCAAACAGTCTAGTGTTATCCCTTTGAGTTTTGGTCCTAGTCTATGGGATAGGGCACCAGCTAGTCTCCATTCTTGGACGACTTTTTCGAGCGCACAATTAAACAACAATGGAGATAATTCATCTCCTTGACGCACTCCTGTATCAATTGAAAATTCTTCGCTCAATCATATTGATATGATAAATATCGTTTAAAATGATAATCTGGTAGCAAAAATATCTACCCCGTCTGGGATTCGAACCCGAGGTCTCTAGATTCACAGTCATAGGCGCTAACCCCACGGCTATTTCGACTACGCAAATATAGTGCACAAGATGGTGACTTATTTCCACAATCCAATAATAATAAATAATAATAATACTGCATTACGGAATTAAGTTTCATTTATATTTTGCTTGTTTCGATAAGGTTCCTGCGTGAATTTGAGTTTAAAATGCCTTATGAATAGGCCCGCTTGTGAGTAAGGAGAATGTATTCAGCAATAGTTCATGAAGGCTTGCTCAATTATCGTATAACCACAACGATTATATTATATTGATGACTGCATTACCGTTATGTGGGTCAATATTTGAATAGCCATTGTGCAGAAACATAATACCGGCAATGCCGACTACTTATAATGTTTGATATTAAGGCATTTTACCATTTAAATACTGATACGAAGACTTCGAACTTGTAGCATGTCATTTGTTTCAATCACTTGAAACCAGAGTTCACATGAGCATTTACCGTTCAGTGTGTCATATACATTCCACATGGCCGATAGTACGTCATGGTATCAATTTCAGACATCGCGCGCTCATTGTTTGTCATACCACTGCCAGCTGCATCGATTGATCGAGTTGGCAGTGCGTCTTACACTTCCGTTCGAGCACACTTCCGTTCGATCAAACGGAAGTGTGCCAGCTGGTGCCACATCGATCGTTCCGATCCAGTTTCGTCCCATTTTTCAAAATAACTCCCACAAAAATATCCAGCAACCGAGTGGAAAGATGTTACACATCAAAAACAATATAGTAGTAAGTTAACAAACAACCATTAAGCTAGCATGCACTATCAAAATACTATATGCACTGTACTTCCTCGTTTTGTGAAGTTTCACAAGGGTTGACTTACCGCTTGGCCTTTCATTTAGCGCATTAATGAATTGTTTGGACCGTCTCACAAAAGTATTGAACCAACCCAACATCCCAGCACACACACTAATCGTTCCCTTTCCCATACCAAACCACGCAGAAACACGAACCCATGACACAACAATTACTCAACCAGACACCAACACAGCGCATCATGTCCCAAAACAAAGTTCACCCAAACACAAACACCAGCCCAAACATACACCAACTAGTCACAAACATCCACTAACACCACTAATCTACTCATCAAACAAGCACAAACCGAGGCTTACGTGGTCAAACACGAATCCACACTGACACACCAACACAGGGCATCGCTACACGCAAACACCAAAATAAAAGACCAAAAACACTGAGGAACACAACACAAACTCAGCCCCATCATCAACCACTAACGACGCCACTGCTCCACCACAAGCGTCAATTCCTGACACCACCCCCAATATAGAAGACACAACAAACCCAACACAACCAAAATCCCCAAACACTAAGACACCAACACGAGCGTCACGACGCCGCTCCCTCACAACCAACTAACTACACTAACCATGCAGTGTTTTAACTGCCAAAGACTGCAACATAGCCAGCACGAGACCCACTGCGTTAGATGTGGTGGTTCACACCCCCACTCTGATTACACGGTACCAAAAGACAACCCCACATGTGTGGACATGTACCGTCATACTCATGATGCAAAACAATCAAAACAGCAATTAAACGAAGGCATCACAATTACGTGAGATAGTGTACATAGTTTAGTTAGTTGGTTGTGAAGGGCGGAGTCGTGACGCTCTAATTTCGACTAGTAAGGCAACACTTAAAATGGCTTCAAACAGCATAATAAACGAAGGCAGAAAGCAACACATCAAACACGCAACATCCCTTCTCTACTCTCAATACTAGTCCCCCTACAAGCTACAGGGCTTACACAAATACTTCACATCTTACAACAACTCTCAACGATAATAGTAACGTAGAACACACAATCACCAACTACCCATACAACAATTAAATATCGTTAGGCGAGGTCAACTGCTGGTTGGGTGACCACGTCCGACTACTTTTAACAGCCATATTCACACAGAGCAACCCCACAACAGTCAAAACAAAACCCTACCATCTCAAACAACACATATTCAACAACAAGAAGACAACTAAAGTTTCATGTACAGTACATCAAACTCAAACACGACCTTACAAAACAACCAATCACAGCACAAAACCACACTCAAATGGTTAGTAGCAAAATCAGGGTAAAACTCATATAGCTTACTAATAACCAAATACACCCATTAACAACAAGGCCAGAGCCCAGGCTTATTAATTATCATAAATTATTATAGCAAAATTATTACACCTACTGCAGGTCTTAATTCTATCAACTTAAAATCCTACTGCAGGACCAGATATTTTTTCACTTAAATTATTCTATTATCAAAAATTAAGCATAATACCATTTATTATTTATTTAAGCTGTTTAGACCCATAGGATCACACAAAACAAATTATGATCTGCTGCAGTTTTGCTTGTTCTTCCAAAACTCCTTCATCGTTTCGCTATGACGAACTCAACGCTTCTCCGTCCATCCTTGGTCGATCTTCAGGTGTAACTCCCAATGGTGTATCTTATGTCTGAATGGCATTCTATCTCCGATGTCTGGTGGGTGATATTGGCACTTCTGAGATCAATTTGGACCTGTGTAACCCAGACTGTTTTCACTTTAAGTTTTCTTAAGTAGGCCTATGTCAGAATTTTCCTTGATAATCGGGTTTCATTCATTCTCATGATGTGGCCGTAACATCTCAGTCGACGTTTGCGGAAATCTGTCTCGATGTCGGAGTATTCATCTGTGTTTGTGTGAAATTGTAGACGATATCCTTCAGCTCTGAGTTTAGGACTCAAGATTTTTCGGATTATTTTTCTCTCCGCCTCCTTCATGTTTTCAAGATCCCTTTTTCTAGTTGAGGCTTAAGGTCTCGCTGGCGTAGAGTGTCTCGGGCTTAATGACAGTCATAATACTATTACTATCATCTTATTACAAAATACGCTAAGGTGTATGTTTCACAAAACTCAAGCTCTTAAACCAGATGGAGGTAAAAGGTGTAGTTTGTACCAAAATCTTCCAAATCGTCTGAATAGTACAGGAAAAATCTTGCATTTCTTTAAACGTCAACACCAATATATTTATTTGTTTATAAAGTGCTTTTAAACACATAAACCAAGACGATAGCTCCTGCCAGAACTGTTGCGCGTACAGCCCGCATAGCACTAGGGCCGGGCGGGCGCCCACAACCCATTATGCGAGAGTTCTCACACGGGTCCGCTAGTTATCATGATGCTGATGATGATTAATATTAATATTATTAACTGCCGATGCTGCTGCTAATTCTTATACTATTACACCACTCGGGGGGTGGATGGTGCTATGGTCCCAGGACCGATGTATTTACCCAACTGAGGGGTAGCCATGCATGCTGCTATCCAAATGAAAACAAACCACATGAGTGATATAATTATCTTAAATTAGAAACTATTAATGTTTAAAAAAATCCTCTTAAATAAAGGGTAGTCGGAGCACCGTAAGGAGCACTAGTTTCTTCTACAAGACTCCCCGTTTGAGACTAGGTCACCGTAGGTTCATTTTCCTCTCTATAAGTATAAATAAAATGAACCTTAAATATATTGTACTGTAGGAGTGCATAACTACCACGAAATATAGCCTACGTTTCTACAGTACAAATAATTTTAAGGTCATTTATATTTAGACCCCACACAAGAATTAACGTTTCTTGAAAGGGCCGGGAATAGAATCCGGACCTCCATGGCGACAGTTAAGAACGCTAGCCGTTACAAAACAAGGTGGTATCGTTGTAGGTAGCGTATGGACTCACTCCACGGTCCGTGATGCTTGTTTGGGACACATACTGTACACATCAGAAGGATATGGTTCTCGACTTATTTCGGGAGTGCTCAGTGATCTTTTGGTTGCTGTTGTTCCATTTGAGGGACTTAGATATCATGGCATCATGTTCATTTAGCCTCGTGTACTGTGGTGTGTGTATGTATAAAGTATCTGATAACCTGAGTTTTTGTGGTGTCTGTAACAGTGTGTGTGTGTGTGTTTGTAATTCAGGTGAGGATGGGGAAGTAGGCAACCGTGGCTTCATGTTAAGAACTATCCCGTAGTACACGTGGGAAACCTACGGCGATGCTCTTTTGGAGATCCAACCAGCCTTCAGGCTGACTGCGTAACAGACATAGCCTACAGTATAATCACATAACATCACCGGCTTACACATACCACACTAAAATCTATTCGCCGAGTCGAGACAGTGCCCCTGGCTACCTGGACAGGGAAACACGCCCAGTTCACGTCATCGGCTCTGCCGGACAGGGGTAGCCAAGAAGCTCCGGGATCATTAGCCATGCCGTACCCCTAGAAAATACAAGACTTGCTGCACTGCACTGTATACTGTTGCCTGTCGTAAGCAGGTAAGAACTTATTAATTAATTAAATACATAAACGAACAATAAATATACCGCGCTTTGCATGTAACCGATAAGTCAGCCCGCTTCACATGTAGGCTATACACAGCACTGAAGTAGGCGTACGTTCAACAGGCACAGCTCTATGTACACCTTGCGGGCAGCCCTGCAATCACGTGTACAACAGTGTTTACTTCCACTATCTCGACTCGGCGAACAGACTTGATTTTTACACTCTGATGAGCGTTTCATGATGCTGATGATGATGATAATGTTGTTTTAAGGGGCATAACGTCTACTGAAGGTTATCGACCCCTAATGGTTTGGCTGATCGTGAAAAAGATAATAAAATGAAAAATACAACTAAACTAACTACTGGCCAACCACTAATTTACGTACTGGAAGGAAAATATGTCAAAAATTGTACTAAGGGAGATAAAAGATAGTGAGAATAAATGCCCTCAACGTTTGAATGGTGAGGATTCAGGGACCTAGAAGGAAGAAGATCCACGAAAGGCGGATAGGAAGGAAAAGGGAAAGAGGATAGGGTCCGCCCAAAAAGCAATGGAAAATTAGGAAAAAAGGACACAGCCTTTGAATCTCTGGAGGTCACCAACTCCCGAACTCACCAGCCGTGAGCCCTTGAGAGTGTAGTACCATCCACGGTGCACCAGACTTGGTGGGGCTACACACAACCTGTCCCCATTAGGACGTTATGCAGAAGGCAGGAAATGCCTAGGAACAGAAAGGAAGACGTCCGACATCTCGACGTATGAGAGTATCACGAAAGTTGTTAGTAGACACAGAATAGCTTATACCTGTCAAACCAATGACAGTGCTGAGACAAGTAGCCATTAATAGAATTCAAGTGCATGTTTTAATGTTCGTTTTATTAATTCTATTGTTTTGTTATAACGTGCGCAATACTCATTTGTAGAAAGCAAACTCTTATAAAACAACAAATTAACTATAAATAACAAGATTCAAACTGCAAACCATAATAGGCTATTACTACCAACTAAACGTACTTCACTGTATGGTTAGATACTGTTACGTGCCACCCCCCTAGTGACACTTTTGTTAACTGGATTACGGTGGGTTGAAGCACAACAAAGATTGTTCCTTTAAAGAAATAATTAACTTTATTACGGCCAGAAAGATACGCTACTCATCAGCAAATACAAGCAATTAGAACCTTACTCCAGTTTCCTCAAGTCTCTTCCTTATGGAGAGCTCTTGCCCCCTTTCACTTGTCAACAAACCACAGAAGTTAATCCGTCCTAATGAGTCCGGTGGCCTTGACAGAAACTACCTGCACCTCTTCCTTATGTACACAAGCTACAGTTACTTACGATAACCTGCTACACACTGCTTCGCTGTCCACAAGCTGGGAAACAATGTCACTGGATTTCGTAACTCGCACGGCACTTCGCCACAATACCTCTGTCGCTCAGTGAAATCACACTCGCTCAAAACACAGGCAGTCCCCTGTATGCTTCTCACTCCCTCGCTGTCAAGAGAATCGGCTTCACTAGGGGTTTCGCAAGTCACCACACTTCTGTCGCTCAGGATAAACGCTCGCACTAGCTCGAAAAAACACACACACCCTGCTTGACAGGTCGCTCTTATATAGCAGGCCGGTGACTCAATAAATGCTTCTAGACCCATCCAGGGTTCACGGCTTCTCGAGGTTTCCATCACTGGCTGAGTCACGAATATTCTGGACCATCCCTTTGTCCTAGTAGTCCTGTTGCATAAGGCGCACGCAATACACTGAGGCAGAGCACAGCCCAGCCCGGGGGCAGTTGTGACTCATGTGGCGAGCGATGAAACAAACTCACAGCCGTAACAATACTATTTAAACCTCGAGCCAGTGATTAGGATCTGATGGTGACTACTTGAATGTCAAACCACATAATCCTGAAATTATCCCATTATAATTGTTATCAAACTAATACATGTAATACTTTTCAGGAGTGATAATTACTTATTTATTATTTATTTATTATTTATTTATTATAATACTAGAAAACCTAGGTTGCTTGGCTTCGCCCGGTATCTTGAACTGTTTACCCTGCGCAAGCTTAAAAGGCGCACGGACGGTAGGTTTTTCTTCGACTAGATTCACTGAAATCGTTAGTGCTTGGCTTCCTTTGGTTATAAATGAATGTTTTCCTACAGAAACCTTTCTGGAGAAATCCTTTACAGAATGTTCAAAACCGCATCAAAATCCATCCAGTGGTTCTCGGGGACTTTGTTTTATACAATGTAGAGATATACCCCGGCCCATTCAGTGGACAAATTCGTGTTACCGAATGAATAGCTACAACCAACAGTTTGTATAGACAATACTGAAAGAATGGCTTCAGCACTTTACAGTACTTCTACCTTACGAAAGATAAAACAAAGACCAGTTATGGCAGAAACCGTCGTGGCCGGAAAAGAGCGAGAGGTTGATGGGAAAGATGATAGAGAAGAGCCCGGCACAAGTAAGTGAAATCAATGTCGGACTCAGCTGGGTTTCCGTGGTCATCAACCCACGCTTCAATTGCTATGAGCTTCTGGGGGTACCAGGGTTACAGAACTCCCACTCAGACCACACGTGTTGACCGAGTGAGCTACATACTGCCAATCCTCTCCTATTTCTGGCTACAGACAGAGTTTAAAGGTCCCCACGCTCTGTTTGGTAAATTAATAGCAAGAACTATCGATCGCAGCAGTCGATATCTTATTTATCCACATTTCTGTGAAGGGATTAAAGCACCCCCTCAGTTTAAATATAATCCGTCATGTTCTAATCGGGACACGAATAGCCAGCATGGCGCGATTTTATCTTGCAAATTACTCTGATTAGATCAAGGAACGTCTACACGCTTTCTCTTCCTTGTAGGGTACGTTTCATTACAGGTAATTATGGCCTGTAAGGTGGTGATGAAATGGCCATGCAGATTCTATAATCTTGCATGCTTCCTTTATAAAACACGCACAGGTTGAATCAAGAAGGGTAACCATGTGGGTGTAGCGTTACTAACGTAATTACTGCCCGAAGTGGACAATGCTCGCTCGTCCATCTCTGGTTTGGGTTATCTCTCACCCTCCTACAACCAGCATGACCTTTAGATGCTCTTACAGGTCCTTTATCCACCTCTTCCTTGGTCTTCCACGTCTTCGTCTTCCCTCCATGTTGGCTGTCTGTGTGGTGCGGTGGTATAAGGGTCATACCTGCTGCGCCCAAGTTTGCGTGGCAGTCAGTTCCCATTTGAGGATGCTTAAATGGAAGTTTGCCGTCTCACTAGTAGTACTGGCACGATTGAGATCCTCTCGGGAGCAAAATTCCGCCACCTTGGGGTCTCCAAAGCCGCAGTAAACTGAAACCAACGAGACTTGAGAAATGTCATTATGTTTCGCTCTTCGAGAATCCACTATGACATTTTATTCGCCATTCTTCACCCTATTTGACAGGGTGAGATATCGTCCTTCATTACATTAGCCTTCCGTTGCGTTGTCGGGTGCAACTGATCTGACTGGCATAAAATTACAACACAAAGACGATTCTATTTCTTTGATTGGCACTGCAAGGCATACCGAGTACAGCTAATAATAATATGAAAGACTAATCGACAGCCTGGCCCCCGTGGTGTTGGAGTAGGGTGCCTGTCTCTCACCTGGAGGCCCCGGGTTCGATTCCCGGCTCTGTCAGAGATGTTAGAAACTAACGTGCGGGTTGGAACGGGGTACACTCAGCCTCGTGTGGACAATTCATTAGCTGTATGACGGTGAGGCAGTGCCCTGGTCACTAAAACCAAGATTAACGGCCGAGGGAGCAGACCGCGCGTCACTCCAATATCTGCAGGCCAAATGGTTGGGTAGCGGTCGCTTGGTAGGCCTAGGCTCTTCATGGGCTGTTGTGCCACGGGGGTTTGTAATCGACAGGCATAGGTTTTAGCCTGTACTCCAAATTAATTCTAGCAACTAAATATGATGATGATGATGATGATGATAAAAGTTGTTTTGGGTGAGAGTGAAAGATGAGATGAGAAGGAGAACTATAACTAATATTAACTAAAAACGTACATACTAGAAGAAGAAATGGTAAACAAATAAAGGATATTAAGGCAAATAAAGGACAGGAAGAAAATAAATGCCTTCAACCCTCGAAGAATGAGGATTGAGGGACTTGGAAGGAAGGAGAGCCATGAAAGGCAGATAGGAAAGGGAAAGAGGAGAGGGCCTGCCCCAAGATCACAGGAAAAAAGGGGGCAAAACAGACCCAGCTCAGGAATCCCTCTGGCTCGCCAACTCCCAAACTCACCAGTCGTGAACCCTTGAGGGTGTAGCACTATCCAGGATGCACCAGAAGTGGTGGGGTACATACACCCTGCCTCCTTGAGGGCCTTGTGCAAAAGGCAGAGATAGCATGAAAAGAAAAAGAAGGCTGACCCCTCGAAGAATGAGGGTATTAGGAAAGATTAGACAAGGGCCAATTAAGCCGGGAAAGTGAAAGACTCCGTCGGGGTCGGAAGAGAACAAGAGTTGACCAAGAGAGGTCGACAGGAAAGAAACCGGAAAGGAGCTCGGCACAAGTAAGTGGAAGCAATGCTGGACTCAGCTGGGGTCCCGTGGTCACCAACCCACGTCCCACTAGATGTGAGTCCCTGTTGGGGGGGGGGGGGGAGTATTTGAAGGTATGTACTATATATACGTTTAGAGAGAAAATCCACAGTTTTAAACCGATTCCTCTGAAACATTTACCACATAACAAATGAAACCCAACCATCAACTGTTTGTATCAGAAACTTTCTTTCCTGTTTTCAATTTCAATTCTCTGAATTTTTAAAAATCACAATAAAATAAAAATGGCAATTTTTCAAAATGCCCTAAAATTACCAAATATTATTCAAACATCAAATTTCTTTTACTGAGTTCAGTTCTAGTTCTTGGACAGTAAAATGTAATAAACTTAGGCCCAGTTGAGTGAGGTGGGACACGTAAATTAAACTGGTTGGTTGGTTCCTCAGTTTCGGGGCTGCAACAACGCTGTCATGTAGCCCCGTGTACATTGGGTGTGTGTAGAATCTGTCTGATAACCGGTGTTAATTGTGATGGCTGTATTAGTGTGTGTATCTCTTTTTAAATCAAGTAAGGACTGAAGGCATTTAATTTTTAAGCAGTTTCTACTTTCGCTACCAAACGCCACCGTCAACGACCAACTAGTTCTGAACATGGTTACTGGATACCACCGCAGTCGGCTCATGGCGACGAACGTTGGAACCTAAGAGCGTTAGTCAAATCTAACGTATAATTTAGCTTCAGACAGGTGTAATTAGTGGAAGGTTCTTTATCGTGCCATAAATCCATGACATGGGACCGCCGGCTTTACTTCCCCTCCGAAGGAAGGCATACTGAGGGATATTTAACGCTCTTAAAATCCCCCGATGTCGGCCCGGTTTGAACCAGCGACCATGGGCATAGAAGCTCAGCTTGCTACCAACTACGGCACCGAAACCGCCGTAAATTAAACTCTGACACTATATACGGCTGTGCAATAGGTTATTCAATAATTGGAAAACACAATTAAGTATTGTAATTTTTCGTCCGAAGCCAGAGATTTATTATTTAGGTGGTTTGGAAGATTTCCATACCTATCATGGTGTATCAGATAAATACCCGTGATTACACCAGGTGAATCAGCTGTCCGCTAATAATATTGTTTTATGCAGCCCAACTATCGTTGTTATCAGCAAGGTCGACATTTCTTTGCTCGTATCCCGTTTGGTACTAATGCACTGCAAGCATATCCTGCAAACGAAACTGAGCACTATTACTTTTCCCTCGATGTGACGGCAGACTAATACGAGGGAAAATAATAGTGTTGGCGGGATATGCTTGCAGTGCTTTAGTACCATACGGGATGCAGGCAGAGAAATATCGACTTTCCTGACAACACGCGTTAGTTGGGCTGCATAAAACAATATTAGTAGGGGCAGGTGATTCACCTGGTGTACTATATACCGTATATCTTAGGAATTTATTCTGAATCATTTCAATTTCATAAATGTGGTTCAAATACAATTACTGGCAGCAAGCTCTGCGCTTCTCTATCCCACTTCCCCGTATACTACTGTAGCGATTTTTCTCCCACGCTGAGCGTGTCTAATTGTGAGAACCTAATGTCACGGGCGTCAATGTTCTCTGATAGGGGAGTATTTAGACCACTCCCCGCACCGCTCTACACCACACTCCTACCAATGAGCTCTCAAGGTCATGTGCAAAGCTGAATGCCGGTATCTGTTCCTGGGATTCCTAGGTGGTGGATGAATATTGTAACCTGCTTCTTTGAAGCAATAATCACCACCGCTAGAACGTTTTATGACTGGCCAAATGTGGTTAATAGGGGCAGATGACCTCACCGTTCCACCCCTTATAACAACATTAACAAATGAAGTAGCTAACAAATGTGTTTTTAGGAATCGTATGTTGCGCAGGTCTGATAGAGAATATCTTTAGGATGTGGTCATGATACAATCAGGGAATGTTGCAACAACAAGACATTTTCCGAGTATCTCTTGGTATTGTAGCAATTTCTGATTGTAAAAACGTAGCTAAAAATACCGACTTGATAAGGAAGTAAGGTTAGCCATGAGCTATTATAGTGAAAATAAACCATTAAAATTAGCATAATATGACTTAAGAAGCATTAAGCGAAAACTGGCACGCAACACCTAAATATAGATGTATGCCATCGCCTCTGCTCTGAAAGCAAACGTGGAGTAATCTGGACGACGTTGTCGCACCGTGGCGTCGGTCGTGTCAATTTGTTCAAGACGCCCACGATGACACCTCATGCAAGGCAAGTGTCTCCTGCCCTCGTTTGGCCAACACCTCAATATTTTCAAGCAACACAGCTCCTGTATCATCCATATCTCCCAATCGCATACCCTCCAGTGGGATGTGTGCAGGTGACCACAGAACCTCAGAGGAGCCCGGCATAATTTATACTCGGTACCCGTAAATTTACGTATATAAGGCGTGATCTAAAAGTTGCTGCAGCGATAGCCCAGGCATTGAATGTCGAACAAAAAGCACACCGGTAGGCTGTTTCTCTGCAGCACCTGATGCGTTTCAATGTAGAAGGCAACACGTTAATTAGCTATTGAGGTTTTACGGGGCGGAAATACGAGGACATCTGCCCCTCTTAACACAGATTAAAGTATACAAATTTGGAATGGAATTTAAAATTTAGAGGTGGACATCCAAATTTGAAAAGACCGAAAATAATAAAACAAAGAAATTAAATAAAACTAATAATTATAGAATACATGATCATACAGAGAGAAAACATGACTACAGATCAACGCAATAACCATCATATAGCCAATTTTATCTTTATCAACACGCCAATCATCAAATATCTTGGGGTAAATATAAATGACTGCAACAGAAGACAAGTTGATCACCAAATTGAATCGGCTGAAGCAGAAAAGTATTAAGTCAGTTTTCAGTACTTTTCAGGAGACAGATAAAATGTCATTGACAGAAAAGAACTTAACAAACACACTATATTAGTCATCTATGTTGTGAAGCAACTGTTCAGGTTAAATTTGTGTTAGCGGAATATCAATTTTAATTTAATAAACATATTTTTCTAATCAATTTTTGGAAACGTGACGTAATGCCTTTCAGCTCCGTGGTCAGTTTAGTGCGGCATAAAACCATCCAGAAAGAAATATGTCACTTGATATTTTATTTTAGAGTGGATTTTTAACATAAAAGCCACCTAAACCCTGTACAAATGTAATTTACAATAGCTCTGTAACACGCGATAATCCTGCAGTGCGACTAACATTAAGTACGGAATACGGCACTGATAGGGAACAATTCATTGACTTAAAGCTTTTCTCTCTGATCGCACTACATTAGCAGTGGTTTCTGGCTTAAACAGGAGGCTGACATAATTCTTTCCTGTTCCATTCCAAGACCCTTGGGTCAATACTTCAGAATACTAATTGTTAAAAAAATGATCATTTTTGACTTAATGCTTTTCTGCTCCGACCGATTCAATTAGATTACGGAATGCAAACAAAGTTTTCTTTTCCCTGCAGAAATTACTTTCCTTCAAACTTCTGACCAGGAAAACAAAACTAAAACTATACAACACGATCATCAGGCCAGTACTGCTATAAGGAGCCGAAACATGGAGTGTGACCAAAAGGGAGGAACACCTACTTACAGTCTTCGAAAACTAGATATATAGAAACATTTTCGGCCCCATTTTTGACCAGGAAACACAAAGATGGGTTCTCAGATCAAATCATGAACTGTACAAGTTAGCCAATCAACCCAGGGTAGTGAACGTCATGAAAGCGAAACGGCTACAATAGGCAGGGCATGTCATCGGAATGGACGCTGTCAGAAATGTTCGCCAGGTGTACGAGAAGAAGATCGAAGGCTCGAGGGCCCCTGGAAGTCCTAGGAGTAGATGGCAAGATGAGGTGACCTCTGACTGCAGACAGATTGGTATTACTGGATACTGCGCTGGATAGGAGGAAATGGAGGCAGATAGTGAGAGTGGCACGGGATCGTCACGTCCCAGAGAAGCCAACGGAGTGAGTGTGTATTATAATATAAACAAAAATTATGGAAAAACAAATATTCAGCATTCAAAAACGAACAAGTCAAGGCAACACGTTCCTGGAGTGCATTGTTGTAGGTGACGAAAGCTGGTGCCACCACTGGGAACCGAAATCGATGATGATAATTGTTGTTTTAAGGGGCCTAACATCTAGGTATCGGCCCCTAATGGTTTGGGGGATTGTGAAGATGATAATGAAATGTAAACTATAACTAAAACTAACTTATATACTAGAAGAAGAAATAGAAAACAAAAGGAGAATAAGGCAAATAAAGGACAGGAGGAAAAGAAATGCCCTCAACCCTCGAAGAATGCGGATTGAGGGACTTGGAAGGAAGGAGAGTCATAAAAGGCAGATAGGAAAGTGAAAGAGGAGAGGGTCCGCCCCACAGGTAATGGATAAAAGAGGGAAAACCAGACCCAGCTCAGGAATCCCTCGGGGTCGCCAACTCCCGAACTTACCAACCATGAGTCCCTGAGGGTGTAGCAATATCCAGGGTGCACCAGAAGTGGTGGGGCTACATACACCCTGCCTCCTTGAGGGCCTTGTGCAGAAGGCAGGAAATACGTTGAAAAGGAAAAGAAGGCTGATCCCTCGCAGAAAGAGGGTATCATAAAAGATGAGATAAGGGCCAATTAAGGCGGGAAAGGAAGAGTCTCCCTAGGCCTCGGATACCCCAATACCGTCAGGGTCGGAAGAGAACAAGAGTTGGCCAAGTGAGGTCGACAGGAAAGAAGACGGAGAGGAGCCCGGCATAAGTAAGTGGAAGCAATGCCGGACTCAGCAGGGGCCCCGTGGTCGCCAACCCACGTCCCACTAGATGTGAGCCCCTGGGGGAAACCGAAATCGAAAGCGTCGACGAAGCAGTGGTGTCATCCATTATCTCCTGGTCCCAAGTAGCTCAAGAGCAGAGACATCCACTGGAAATGTTATGCTCACTTTGATTACCGGGGCCCATGGCTAGAGTCCTGCGCGGATAAACTAAAAGTTATCCGCATCCGCCCCGCATCCGCACGACTGTTATCAGCATCCGCCCCGCATCCGCGTGACTTTTATCCAAATCCGCTGATATTTTCAATATTAGGTTTAATTTATTAGATAAAGCATAAAGTGTTAAACCAACACATTTAGACATTTGAGGAGAAAGTCGTTCCTGACAATGTGCTTCATTGCAAGGGACTTCAAGTAGGATGACACTTCTGGTTACTTGACCTCCGCTTTAAACAAAAAACTGGCTATAATTTAATGGCTACTTTCGCACTTGTGCCTCAGTAAGTTTGATGTGCCTGATTTGTGTCCTGAGTATGAGTACACTTTTTACAGGTAAAACATCTTACTATAACGTTCACCTTTCCGTTTCCATTGAAAAAGTAACCCAAATGTCTGCCATATCGTTGACTTGAGCTTTGTTTCACGCCCTATTGAATATTTTAATAGATAGTTTATCCATGTTGGTGAAATGATGTTCATACTCACGGTCTGCTCACGGTCACGGTAACATTCACTAAATAAACTTCTTTTTACGCTAGGAGAAAGGGATTGACATTTGGCCGGAAATTCCAAGGCGCTAAGTTGGAAATAAATCTACAGATAAACCTGGAACCAAACCTTTCAGGATAGATTAGACGGCGAAGTAGCTGACTTGAATGTTATTGATGTCACCACGATGAACTAACAAGCTTATTGACAACATTATATCTCGTACGTATAGTAATAATGGCAGTGAGAATTGATAAAGGTGATGAGATGTCAAGACCATCTACTACAAACATACGGTACTTAATAAAATGTAGTTCAAAGCATAATGAGTAAAATAATCTTCTCGTGTATAAGTGTAATAAGTGCCCGAATATTTCGTACGCAATAGGCTATAGGAGTATTCCTCTTTTAAGCATGAAGCTGTAGATTGGCATATCAAATATGTAATATTATCGTAAGTTTGTATTCTAAAATCTATCCGCAAATTTACTCGAAACATTATCCGCAGCGTATCCGCTATCCGCACATCCATGCAAACTATATCCGCGTGGCGGAAATATTTGCGGATATAGCACTAAATCAAACAATGGCCAAGCAGGGGTTGGTCTCATATTGAGTAGGAAACTTGGACAGCGGGTGGAATATTATGAGCAATACAGTGAACGGATTATTGTAGCAAAAATCAATACTAAACCTACGTGCACCACAGTGGTACAAGTCTATATGCCTACCAGTCAAGCTGATGATGAGGATGTTGAAAAGGTCTACGAAGAAATAGATGACATTCTGAGGTATATCAAAGGTGATGAAAATGTTATAGTAATGGGAGATTGGAATGCTGTGGTAGGAAAAGGGAGAGAAGGGAAGATAGTAGGAGATTTCGGATTGGGTGAAAGGAATGATCGAGGAAGCAGGCTGATGGAATTCTGCACCGAACATGAGTTGGTCATAGCTAACACCTTGTTCGATAACCACAATAGAAAAATATACACATGGATGAGACCAGGAGATACAGGGCGTAACCAAATCGACTTCATTATGGTCAAGCAGAGGTTTCGAAACCAGATTTTGGATTGTAAAACATATCCTGGTGCTGACATAAACTCTGACCACAATCTGGTTGTAATGAAAAGCAGATTTAAGTTGAAGAAACTGAAGAAACTGAAGAAAAGTCAAAAGCCAAAAAGGTGGGCAATAGACAGACTGAAAGTGAAGGATGTAAACGAAAGATTCAAGAAGAGTATAAAGGAAGGACTAATCAAAACCCCTAAACAAACTTCAATTGCAGACGAATGGGCACTTTTGAAGAATGAAATAAAAAAATCCGCAGAAGAAAACATTGATAGGAAAGAAAGAATAGGTAGAAAACCGTGGATCACTCAGGATATACTAGAATTGATGGATGAAAGGCGGAAACACAAGAATCTAAGAGATGATAAGGGGAAAGCAGAATACAGACGTCTGAGAAATGAGGTTAACAAGAAGTGCAAGGAAGCGAAAGAAGAATGGTTGAAAGATAAATGTGCAGGTATAGAAAATTGTCTGAAATTAGGAAGAGTAGACACAGCTTATCGAAGGATTAAGAATACTTTTGGGGAAAAGAAGACTAAGTGCTGTAATATTAAGGACACAAATGGAAAGCCTCTAACAGATAGGGAAGAAAAGGTTGAGAGATGGAAAGCTTACATAGAGTGCTTGTATAAGGGAAAGGAGATTGAGAGTCATGTAATGGAAAGGGAGGAGGAAATTGATGAGGATGCAAAAGGAGATTTAATATTGAGATCAGAATTTGACAGAGCATTAGAGGACTTAGGCAGGAACAAAGCACCAGGCATAGATGATATACCGATTGAGTTGCTACGCTGCATAGGAGATGAAGGTCTGATCAGGTTATTTCACTTGGTGTGTAGGATTTATGAGACAGGTGAGGTACCCCCTGATTTCAAGAAGAATGTTATCATCCCTATACCAAAGAAAGTGGGAGCTGACAGATGTGAAGATTACCGTACAATCAGCTTGATTACTCATGCTTCAAAGATCCTGTCTAGAATAATTTACAAGAGGATTGATAGCCAGATAGAAACGGAGTTGGGTGAAGACCAGTTTGGTTTCAGGAGAAATGTAGGAACAAGACAAGGGAAGCTGTACTAAGTCTTAGGCTGATTTTGGAAGGTAGAATAAGGAAAGATAAGAGAACGTTCATGGCATTTGTAGACTTAGAAAAGGCTTTTGATAACGTTGATTGGACTAAATTGTTTGACATTTTGAAATCTATTGGAATAAAGTACAGGGATAGGAGGGTGATATACAATCTATACAGAAACAGACAGCAGTCATTCGAGCTGAAGAACATGAGAGAGTAGCTGGTATTCAGAAAGGTGTAAGGCAAGGCTGCAACTTATCACCCATATTTTTCAATCTTTACATTGAACAAGCAATGAAGGAAATTGGAAAAAAAATTAAAGTGGGAGTGAAGATTCAAGGAGAAATAATTTCAACTCTGAGATTTGCTGATGACATCGTGATCTTGGCCGACAAGCCTGGGGATTTGAATGAGTTTTTGAATGGTATGGATTCCGTCTTACGGAATGAATTCATGATGAAAATTAATAAATGTAAAACAAAAATACTGGAATGCAGCCGAAATAAATCAGAAACCTCTATGGAGATCAAATTGGCAGGTGAAAAGCTGAAGGAAGTAGGAGACTTCTGTTACTTAGGAAGCAGAATAACCAGTGATGGACGAAGCAAAGAGGATATAAAAAGTAGGTTGGCTCAGACAAGGAAAGCCTTTCTACAAAAAAGGAATCTGTTGACATCGAATATAGATTTAGGTATTAGGAAGTCATTTTTGAAAGCCTTTGTCTGGAGCGTAGCGCTCTATGGAAGTGAAACTTGGACTATTGGTGCAGCAGAAAAGAGGAGAATTGAAGCATTTGAAATGTGGTGTTACAGGAGAAGATCAGATGAAGATCAGATGGGTAGATGGGGTTACAAACGAAGAGGTATTAAGGCGAGTGGGAGAGGAGAGATGTTTCTGGCGACTGCTAATGAAGAGAAGAGATAGGTTGGTAGGACACATACTAAGACACCCAGGAATAGCAAGCTTAGTTATGGAAGGAAGGGTCGAGGACAAGAACTGTAGGGGTAGACCATGGTTAGAATATGTTAAACAGATAGCCTCGGATGTAGGGTGTGGTAGCTATGTAGAGATGAAACGATTGGCTCAGGACAGGGAGGCATGGAGAGCTGCATCAAACCAGTCAAAAGACTGAAGACTCAAACAACAACATCCGCGGGTTTATCCGAGGATATCCGCATCCGCGCAGGGCTTTACCCATGGCTTATTGATTTCAAGTAGCCTGGTGTCTTCATCACTGGAGAACCGTACTTCGGAACACTGGACTAATTACGGCGTGCAATTAATATGAAACATCCGGGAACACTGTGACAAGGGGTGATGCTGCTTCATAATAACGCACGTCCCCGTACCGCAAAGGTAGTAACGTAGAAGTTACGCCTACTCGTGGGGGATTCACTCGAATGGCCGCCCTAAAATCCTGATCTCTCCCCATGCGATTATCACGCCTTCAGTCCCTTAAAAGAGCCTCGAGGGTCGACGATTCCTGTGTGACGAGGATGTGCAGCAGGTGGTAATAATAATAATAATAATAATAATAATAATAATAATAATATCGTATGGCCGCGGTGCCGGGTGCAAGCTTTGTTAATTGACGTCCAGAGGACAGCTTGCTTGTCGAATTTAATGCTCCTTGGAGCGCTATGAAAATCAATGAGGTTAGATATTTAAGCTCCTTGACACTATAGCGCTTTGTAGTAGAGAAACGAAAAACTTTTTGTGTGGCGCAATATCCCGAGATTAATTTTGCCATTATGAACTCGCCCTACTAAATTCAAATGGGCTCCTTAACATGACAACAACGTATTAGATGAGGATCGTGAGTTTTGTCCCCTTTCAAAAATCACTTATCACGGCCAGGAGCGAACAGCAGGTGGTTATGGACTTCTCCACGCCTTTAGAACACGGTGTTTCACCACACGGGGAGCTTCAACCTGGTGCATAGGTGGGATGATTGCCTCAATACTCACGGTGATTTTGTCTGTTTGGCATACCGATTATGGACTTTATGGCAGTCAAACGGAAAATTTTGATCACTCCTTATACTTTACTATTTACAATGCCACCTTAATAGCTGTAACCTAGAACTTTCAAAACCACTGTACCATATTTTCAAGAGGCAGTGCTGTTTAGGACGATTTCTCACTTTCATCAACAACATTTTTTAGCCTACTTTCGATTTTTGCAAAAAATGAAAGTAGACTTATGAGATCAACACAGGGCGAAAAATTGTGTGTCTGTCTGTGTGTATGTGTGTGTGTGAGTCTGTGTGTGTGTGTGTGTGTGTGTGTGTGTGAGTGAGTGAGTGTACTCTGAATGTCTGTCCCCCCCTATCAATTCGAACACGGTGAAACCGAATTGAACGAAATTTGGTACAGAGGTAGCTCTAGCATAGGGCACCTCAGTGCCATACTTTATATCGCCGCCATCTTTACCAAAACTGAATGGCGGCCACTCAAACGTTCAAAACGTAAACTCAAATTACGGCTAAACTAATCATCCGTTCTCTACCAAATGTGGTGACAACATACCTTTATATAGGACGCGTCTTTCACCCAAACTTCAAGGTCATCGGCCTTGCCATTTCAGGATGGTGGCCGTGTGAATTATGCAACCATTATAATCAATAGCTTAAGACCCACCAATTCAGATTATCAAGCCTAGGGTGGTTTAAGCTATCCTGAAGGTCGTGATCCGTTATTTATTATAATTTAATATTATAATATTATTCTGTATGACTGGCTTAAAAGAGCTGAGCTGTATCTGCCACACGACAAGATGGCAGCTGTCCTCATGAGCCTGTCTTATATTTCAGTAGTTTTAGTATGTTGTATGCGATATACCCTACTGATACAATAATATAAACTTTGTATGAAATGATCTATAATGAAGATGTACTGCAGTGAAGAAATAGTTTATTTCAAGTCATTATTTGCCAACAGGTTGAATCTAATATATCAGTTAAGATCGCCATGATGTTACGGATATATTTAGCTCTGGGCTAGCGAGTTAGCCTGTCACGCAGCTGACTGGGGATCGAATACTGCTACAGTTGACTTTTTTTTCTTGAATTCTATTACAAATGATGTGCACAAGCTCTTTTCACAGATACTGAATAAAATGTCATTTAGCTCAAAGGGGAGGCTAATGTATACACTCGTTTATTAATAAAATCACAGTCCCAGCATTGCACATAAACAGAAGACATTACGAAAAGGAGAATAGAAGAATTAGATACACGTTGTTATCAACCACAGCCTTCTTAATGTCTCTGTACGGTGCTGTCCTCTTGTGGGTTATGTGGGTAGTATTGTTCCAAATATACCGCTGTGTCAATACCTGGCCTCCTAAAGTATGGCAATTTTGTAATACTGGTAGTTCGACTATTAGCCACGATCGCGCTCCGATTACCTTTAATGATAGAACGTACAAGGCACTGCCGGCAGGAAGTTAGGTCCTCATTTGAGTACGTAATTCAATTGCTTATATGAGGACGAAGCGTCCTGCTGGCAGGACCGTTCTTTTTTCCATTATATAGAGGGAAATGTAACGAATCAGAGCATGCAAGTCTGAAGTTGGTAGCTCTGACCGTTCAGTAATGGCGGTGATTATACGTAATGGTGACTGTGTTTATGTTTTTGCTACCTATTTCGATGCTCCAAACAGCGGAGATGCATGGAGTCGCTCGTTATTTGCTAGTAATTATGATATCAGTAAATGTCATGGTACTGTAGTTTAAATTACGTGTAGTTGTGCAACTGTGCAGTGGGATATTGACAAAAACACAACGAGGCTTTTTTTTATTTATTTATTCTCGAGTGATGGACGCGCCGTCGCTCATACATTTATTTAGTCTCTGTACTATAAGAAAACACGTTTATACTTTATACGTTTATATATTTTAGAGTCAATATGTTGTTAAGAGACAGTTATTGTATTAGTCAATATGAGTCATATTGAATATTTTATAATACACACATCAAAAAAAGTTTTGCATCACCTCGGTTCCCAGATCTCCGGCATATAGACGTTGACTGTGTATATTGTATCAAAGATACAGTCCCTTTGACTGTTCATAGATGTCACTAAAACTGCTCAAAGATGTAAACAACCATGCATGAGCAGGGCCTATTAGACGGAGGGGGTACGACAGCCGATCAGTTCCAGTCATTCCACCAGGACGAAGGTACGCTGCTCATGTTGTCTGTAGTTCTACCATGCCTAGAAGGTCAATACCGCAGTTCGATCGCGTCCGCATTGTTACTTTGTGTCAAGAAGGGCTCTCAACAAGGGAAGTTTCCAGGCGTCTCAGAGTGAACCAAAGCGATGTTGTTCGGACATGGAGGAGGTACAGAGATACAGGAACTGTCGATGACAGGCCTCGCTCAGGCCGCCCAAGGGCTACTACTGTAGTGGATGACCGCTACTTACGGATTGCCGCTCGGAGGAACCCTGACAGCAATGCCACCATGTTGAATAATGCGTTTCGTTCAGCCACAGGACGTCGTGTTTCAACTCAAACTGTGCGCAATAGGCTGCATGATGCGCAACTTCACTCCCGACGTCCATGGCGAGGTCCAGCTTTGCAACCCCGACACCATGCAGCGCGGTACAGATGGGCCCAACAACATGCTGAATGGACCCCACAGAATTGGCATCACGTTCTCTTCACCGATGAGTGTCGCATATGCCTTCAACCAGACAATCGTCGGAGACGTGTTTGGAGGCACCCTGGTCAGGCTGAACGTCTTAGACACACTGTCCAGCGAGTGCAGCAAGGTGGTGGTTCCCTGATGTTTTGGGGTGGCATTATGTGGGGCCGACGTACGCCACTGGTGGTCATGGAAGGCTCCGAAACGGCTTTACGATACCTGAATGACATCCTCCGACCCATAGTGCAACCATATCGGCAGAATATTGGAGAGGCATTTGTCTTCATGGACGACAATTCTCGACCTCATCGTGCACATCTTGTGAATGCGTTCCTTCAAGATAACGACATCGCTCGACTACAGTGGCCAGCATGTTCGCCAGACATGAACCCTATCGAACATGCCTGGGATATGTTGAAAAGGGCTGTTTATGGACGTCTTGACCCACCAACCACTCTGAGAGATTTACGCCGAATTGTCGTTGAGGAGTGGGACCATTTTTGACCAACAGTGTCTTGATGAACTTGTGGATAGTATGCCACGGCGAATACAGGCATGCATCAATGCAAGAGGACGTGCTACTGGGTATTAGAGGTAGTGGTGTGTACTGCAATCTGGACCACAAATGCTGAAAGTCTAGCTGTATGATGGTACAACATGCAATGTGTGGGTCTCATGAGCAATAAAACGAGCTGAAATGTTGTTTGTGTTGATCTCTATTCCCTTTGTATTTAAAGGTTCCGGAACTCTTGGAACCGAGGTGATGCAAAACTTTTTTTGATGTGTGTATTTACAGACTTTTATTGTTTGCCGAGTACCAGAACTGCAATATTATTACGCTCTGATAACCCAAAGTACTGCCGGAAGGACGCGTCCTGCTGGAAGGCCAGTTCAAACATTTGCCATAAGGGTCCAAAGTCCTGCTGGAAGGACGCACCGCTGTGTACAAAAGTACTTCCGGAAGGTCCTTCTAGCAGGACGAGTGACTGTACGCTCTATCATTAAACACTGCCAGTTGGATCGCCTCCCTCCTGGCTACTTTAAACTGCCTACTCGTTGAACACCCAGAGGCGTACTAGATAAATATGAATTCACTGCTAGGTCGCAGCACCAACCTACTGTGATTGGCGCGGATTTTTTAAGGGGAAGGTACCCAAAACGATAGATCCTTAAGTTTGCAGGCTGGCTTAATATAGAGATTAACGGACGTGAATGCATTACAATAAGTTAGTAGTTTTGTTATTCAATCATCATAAAGTATATAATATTGATTTTGAAACTTACTGGCTAATTATCAATATAAAAGAAAACAAACAATACATGGTGGTAGAGGTGGTTTTAGGGATGAGGACAAAGAGTTATAAATATACCCATACATTTAGGAGAAAGTAGGCTATATGTTCTTTGCTGAACATCTTGTTGTAAACTATGTTAGTAATATTTGTATTTGCTTTGTTTTTAATCTATAACCCTAATGTACCTCTGGTAAAATAGGGTTCCTGTATTGTTTTTTTTTTGGATATTCAATAATAATAATAATAATATTAATAATAATACTAATAATAATAATAATTATTATTATTATAATACTTTACTAGTGCATATTTATGCAACGCTTCACTCCAATCTCCTCAATAGGACACGAGTTTTTTTTTAATTTAACGTAGCGCCATATATAATTTACGAAGTTAAATTTGTGGAATTTTGTCCCTGTTAGTGGTTCACATTGTCAACTTTCGTTGTGATAGGTTCAAACGATTAGCAGATATTCATTATTAACAATGAATATATAATTTTAGAGACCAATCCTACTTACATAATCATATACAAGAATATTCCTGTTGTTCCCAAGTTTGCAGAATCGAATTCTGGCACAGCCAGTCGGCATTTGAGGATGCGCAAATGCGAGTGAGTCGTATTGGTAGATTTACTGGCACGTTAAAGATCCCCATTAGGGTGAAATTATGGCACCCTGGCGTCTCTGAAAGTCGCAGTAGTTAAAAAGCCAATAACATTATTATTTATTTATTGAAGGTGTTTAGAAAATGAAAATCCACAGCCTGCTTCCACTCGACCGACCGGGTCACAGAATGGAATGAATGAAACCCACATCTAGCGGGGAGGATATGAACTGTGCCGGCTGCCGAAGCCTGTCGCACTCCCCTGGGGCAATGATTAAATAAACGACAGATGAAATAAAATGATAGTGGAGAGTGTTGCTGGAATGAAATTTGTGACAGGGAGAACCGGAGTACCCGGAGAAAAACCTATCTGCCTCCGCTTTGTCCAGCACAAATCTCACATGGAGTGACCGGGATTTGATCTACGAACCCAGCGGTGAGAGGCCGGCGTGCTGCCGCCTAAGTCATGGAGACTATTTAGACCCATAGGATCACATAAAACAAATTAAGATCTGCTGTTTTTCTTGGTCTTCCAAAACTCCCTCATCGTTTCGCTATGACGAACTTGATGTTCCTCCGGCCACCCTTTCCCCGTTCTCTTTGGTCGATCTTCAGATGTAGCTTCCCAACTGAGTATTATCCCTCCCTATATTATTCTGCTAAGGTCCCATTCCAGTTTTGTACCTACACATATGGGGTACATACAGGTTCAGCATAACCCAATGCGTATGCAAAACGCACTCACTTACTTTTTAAATGCCTCACAATTAAATAAATACCTTAAAACATGTATATTTACAATGAAATAATGCAACACGGTAACCATGGTAACAGAATCCCACAGGTCCGTATATTTCTGTAAGACGCAATGCAATTCCAATTATTACATTACTGCGAAAGTTTCCAGACGGTTATAAGGTTATCACTGAACCAAATTAAGCTGTACAATTCATCAATACATACAGTATAATGCGCTTAAGGGGGTCAAGGGGCACTCTAGAAGTTTTTCACGCAAATTTTACGTGTGAGTGTGGTACGAAAGGTCTTTTTCACCCGACTATAAAGGGTCTCCGAAAACCACATTTAAAGGCCCTTAAATTAACAGTGTCTGTGATATTCCAAGAAATCTAACTTCGCTCTGATATACCTATGAAGGAATGACAAACTCCTAATCACTGCACCAGTAGCTGAATTGATAAAGTCTGATTATTCATACCAAGGGAAAATCAGTCATAGCATTCATGATTGAGATTTTGCTAAGTGTACTCTTTACAATTAGAATATTCACGGGCGAAGCCGCGACGGGCTATGCTAGTTATTATTATTATTATTATTATTATTATTATTATTATTGTGGGAACCGGATGAGGATCAAGAAGGCCGAGTATGGGATCTAGCGGGCGCAGGAGTAAGCTCAGCGCCATTGTCTGAGAATAAAAAGAAGAGAAGCAATATTCCGAGTTCCGATGAGCCGCGAAACACATCCCCTTAATTCTCTACTGTATTTTAATCAGTTTCATTGTTTTAATAAATAATTCAGTTCTATATTCGATGCTTGTGAGTGTCATGATCTGGATACCGTTTCCCACAAATGGGGGCTCGTCCGGGATGGACTGAAACAACGAGTTACGACGCAATCCACGACACGAAGTACGACGCAAAATACGACTCTGTTTTCGACGAAGTGAACGTCTAAACATATTTGTTGCTGTTGCCTACGACGCTGACGACGAGACGACGTGCAGTTTTGTGAGCCCACGACGTGCGAATCTACGACGAGGATTCATAGGCAAGCAAAATTTGTTCTGCAGTTTCAGCGACAATTAGTGGTGCCGTAACGACGACGACGAGGGTCGGAATCTAAACGACGACAGAGGATTGTGGATGTGGTAAGAGGATAGCGACTCGTCAGAGAGAAACGACGGGAAGCGGTATTCAACGATATCACCTACAAATATCACCGGTTTGGTGAATGAGGTTAAACAGGTTTGATAGCGAGGTTTTGAGGAAGCGATATTGACGGAAATCTACTTGATAGACGTGAGTAAACAAATAAGAAGACTACACTCGGTGCAATAGAGAAAATAAATAAGAGCATAAGTGATGCTCCGGTCAAAGCAATCAAAGTTTTACATAACCTCATTTTCGAGCATATACCAGACGACAGGAAGAATCGAAAGCGACTGCGAGAGTTTCCTGGATTCGATTTTGACGAAAATTCCATTGAAGAGGAAGCTAAGAATAAATTTATCGAAGAAACATTTTCCAAGGCTGATCTGTTGCGTGTTTCTGAGATTCTTAATACCGAGATCGGGACAAAGGAGGTAATGATTAACACTATATGTTATTACTTGAGAAAATTGGATGAACTCGCAACTAATATAGACGATGATGACGAAGATGAAGAAGACGAAGAAGACGAAGAGAGCGAAGAGGAAGACCAGCACAGAAGGTATAGAGAACAGCATACGTTTTCATTGTCGTTCCGCGACGTAGAGGGCGCTATGAAAACCTTTAACGGTAAGGATGGTTACCCAGTGAAGAAATGGATTGCAGATTTTGAAGAGACGTCAATATTGATGGGATGGAGTGAGCTGCAAAAGTTTATTTTCGCTAAGAAATCACTCGATGGTTTAGCTAAGCTTTTTATTCAAGGTGAGAAAGGACTGACGTCCTGGACTGCACTGAAGAAGGCCTTGAAAGAGGAGTTTGACGTTGCGGCAAGCAGTGCAGAAATCCACCAGTTGTTAACCCAGCGACGAAAAAAGCGCGACGAATCTCTACAGGAGTACTTTCTTGTGATGAAGGAAATCGCCAGTAGAGGTGATGTTGAGCAAGTTTCTCTGTGTCAGTACGTGATTGATGGGATCGAGGACGATTCAGGATCAAAACTTCTTCTCTATGGAGCAAAAAATTTCAAGGATTTCAAGGAGAAAATGAAAAGTTATTAGATGGCAGTGAAGTCTTTGCCAAAGAAAAGCACAAAGTATAATAACAGTAATTTTCAAGGAAGTGCCAAGAGTGCCAACGAGAAGGACGGAAAGTGCTGGGGCAGTACAAAGAAGAAAGAGGCGAGTAGTGGAGATAGATGTTATAATTGCGGTGGATTTGGTCATAGTTCAAAGGAATGTGAGCACAAGGATAAAGGCAAGAGATGTTTCAACTGCAACGAGTTTGGCCACATTTCATCCGAGTGCAAAAATGAGAGGAAGAACGATAAGAGGAATAATCAAGGTATCAATCTTATTGATGAAAAGAAAAGCTGCCTCAAGTTCAAAGAGGTTAGTTTGGGTCAGCAGAAACTTCAGGCACTTATCGACTGTGGCAGTCCTTATAACCTACTGCGACAAAACATCCATAAGACTATGGATTCCCCAGGATTGAAGAGCACGGATCTTGTTTTGAAAGGATTCGGTAATGGTTTTGTTGCTCCTCAAGGTTACTTCACAACAGTCGTTGAGGTAGACGAGCTGGAGTTCCAAACCAACGTTTATGTTGTTTCTGATGATACTATGGAGTGGGATATGGTTATTGGTAACGATCTATTGGATCAGGGTGAGGTCATCCTGAGCAAGCAAGGAGTTACCATCAAGAAACTAGAGGTCCCAATGATGTTGATCAGGGTAGCCGACGAACAGGAATTGGATATCGAGAACTGCGTTGATGAGGAAAAAAGGGAACAGATCCAGGATTTGGTAGCGAGATATGTACCAAAGAAGACGAAATCTACTGATGTCAAGATGAATATCACATTGAAAGAAGAAAAACCGATATTTAGCAGGCCCAGACGAATGGCACCGCTTGAGAACGAATTTGTCGATGAGCAAGTCGAGGCGTGGCTGGAGGAAGATATCATAGAACCGAGTCAATCAGAATATACATGCCAAGTGGTGGTAGTCAAAAAGAAAAATGGAATTCCGTTCAAGATTGTGACTGACTGTATGACATTCCAAAAGACAATGCACAAAAGGGACCTGGTCCCACGAATAGCTACATGGGCTATGGCCTTGGAGGAGTTTGACTATACCATCGAACACCGAACTGCAACCAGGATGAAACATGTCGACGCCTTTAGCCGATGCCCAGCAGTGATGTTTGGATTCCCTGATGGCCTTGCAGCGAGGATCAAAATCGCCCAGAGAAAAGACGAAGGATTGACAGCGATAAAAGCGACACTGGAGAAAGGGCCTTACGAAAACTTCATCGTCAGAGATTGACTGCTATTTAAATTTGTTGACGGGCGAGAGACGTTGGTGGTCCCGCGAGCAATGCACCATGACATCATCAGAGATGCACATGAGAAGGGACACTACGCTGTTAAAAGGACTGAAGAAGACGTGAAGCAGGAATATTATATTCCAGACTTGGCCAACAAGGTGAAACGAGTCATAGCCAACTGTGTGAAGTGTCTGGTGGTTAACAGGAAGGCAGGCAAGAAAGAAGGTTGGTTACATCCGATGTTCAAGGAGAGTGTGCCATTGCACACCTACCACATGGATCACATTGGACCACTTAAGTCTACACACAAGGGATATGAACACATCTTCTGTGTGATAGACGCCTTCACGAAGTTCACCTGGCTGTATCCTGTGAAAACTACCAAATCGGCCCAGACGATTGAAAAGATGGAGTTTCAGAGGACGAACTTTGGAAACCCAGTTCAAGTGATCACCTACAGGGGGCCATCGTTCACCTCCCATGAGTTCCAGGACTACTGTAAATCGCAGAGTATCAAGCACGTCTTGATCACAGCTGGACTGCCAAGAGCCAATGGTCAAATCGAGAGAGTCAACTCAACAGTGACCAAGATCATCGCTAAACTTAGCATTGACGATCCAACAAAATGGTACAAGGTTGTACCATCTGTCCAACGAGCTATCAACTCTACGTTCCAGAGGAGCATCGGAATGTCACCTTTCGAGCTGCTGACAGGAGTCAGAATGCACAACCAAAATGATCTACGTATAGTGCATCTCATCGAAGAGGAGCTGATCGATTCGTTCAACGAAAAACGTGATCAGATGAGAGAAGATGCAAAAAAGCAGATAGAAAAAGTACAATCTGAAAATCGTGCTGAATTCAACCGACGACGTAAGGAGCCTAAGAAGTATCAGGTCGACGACCTGGTTGCCATCAAACGCACTCAGATCGGTCCACATCTGAAACTAAAAACCAAAAGTCTAGGACCTTATCGAGTGACTCGAGTAAAACTCAACGACACATATGACGTCAGCAGAGAAGGAGACCATGCTGGACCAAGAATCACATCGTCCTGTGCGGAGTTCATGAGGCCCTGGCCGGGCGGATTTTCTTCATCCGGGTCGGATGAGGATCAGGACGGCCGAGTGTGGGAACCGGATGAGGATCAAGAAGGCCGAGTATGGGATCTAGCGGGCGCAGGAGTAAGCTCAGCGCCATTGTCTGAGAATAAAAAGAAGAGAAGCAATATTCCGAGTTCCGATGAGCCGCGAAACACATTCCCTTAATTCTCTACTGTATTTTAATCAGTTTCATTGTTTTAATAAATAATTCAGTTCTATATTCGATGCTTGTGTCATGATCTGGATACCGTTTCCCACATTATTATAAGAATATTCCTCCAATAGGATCGGTTCTCTTGTATCTGACGATATAGTGTTATCACCTCTCATGATTCTTGACAAGCACCCCTCCTATAATCTATAATCTATGATTGGTAAGCAAAGGGTTAATACACACATTAGTACAGCCAACACAATAACACAGGTTTTCACTCAAATTAAACACACACCAAAATACACTGGGCTACATGAACACGATGTCGCAATAAAATAATCACTACAATATCACCCTTTCTAGGTATGTCGAAATTAATTTGGAAATGCTCCCTTGTAAATAAGTAAGTAAGTATGCGAATTATAAGTACCGTATGTAAGTGTGGGGTTTCCCTACACGTCTCGAATAAATCATGGGCAGACGCTATTGGCTCAGTCCTGAAGGTACAGTACTGGCCATGAAATGAGAGTTTTTCTTATGAATTCATTTACTGAAGAAGGTACTTGGGACATCTTGGGTGTGTGTTGAACTTGTCTAACAGCCTGTGGTAAAAGCAAGCGAAATACCACAATCAGTGCCAGGATTCGAATCTCTAATCTGTGGACTTACTGCTCCCCCATTATGGTATCTATGCTTGATTTAAAGACTACGCCGACGGGTTGGCATGTTTAGACCACATAGGTCGTGCAGTTTATCGCCAGTTCATTAACGAAGAGCTCCTTTGCTGTTAGGAAGCGAAAAGTACTTTAGAGCTAGACGACATTTTCCAATCTCACTGAAAGCTCCACTGGCGATATCGTCTTGTAAACTAATGCCGTACAAGGCAAAAATACATTAAGGAAGGATTTGATGTAACTAAATATCGTCATTATTCTTGTTCATGAAGTTTCATTCAGAGGCTTGGATCATAATAATCAGTCGAGTCTAGATTTATAAGCATTAACAGGATAAACTGCAACTCATAGAGGCAATATAGTTAACGAGTTTAAATACATGGGCGTGATGTTCCAGCCGTTTTGAACTACTTTCACATTAAACTTAAAAGAAAGACTTTCCGCAGCAATATTAGCCATCAGTGAGATTCAACACCAGCAAAAGGTGTCTCTGAGCACAGCAATGGATCCTTTCAGTATAAAGATACAGCCTATAATTAATTATTGTCTTCACTTAATGTGGAAACATATTACAAAATCAAATATGAAGGTAATAGAAAAACTGTAAGCAACGTTTCTGAAACGGGCTAAATGCATTTCAAAGTACACACCATCCAGACTAATATATGAACAATGTAGAGATCCGATGTTTTCGGAAGTTTTGCCTCTTCCATCTACATCACCTTATACGGATTTACTTCAAGACCATAACCGGAAGAAGTCAGACATTTGGAGTGATTTTTATGCCACTGAATCTATGGTCGGGAAGGAAAGGACTGGAGCAAATTAAGACTTGAGACATCTTGTAACAAGATTCGCGGTGCATGCCTTTGATCTTAAAATTTGTAGTATAAAACATTTCCACACATCGAACGAGTAATGAATTTTGCTCTCTTTGTTAGGGACTATGCGATCAGTATCACGGGGAAAATTGCAAGAAAAGAAAAATATCCTTGATACAATTTTGTAATGCCTAATTATTATTGCGAAAAGACTATATGTATATATTTTATATTTTTTATGGCCGTTGGCTGCATTAAAATTGTTATATAGGCAATTTGGTGCAGGAAGGAAATAAGTTATATATACGTTTTTACTTGACGTTGCATCAAAATGTTTGATTTCTGCTAAGCGGTTACACAGCAAAGAATGGACCATTACTGTTGAATACTAAATGAATCAGTCATTTAAGAAAGGACACAATTACATTTGCTTCAAAGTCCAGTTTTTGGTATAAAACATTGTCAATTTGATACAGTATTGAAACCGCTATACTATGCCTACTTTTATGAAAGAAACAGCTGCGAATATGCACGTAATTAACTATGCAACTTCATTATCGCTGTGCATACACCGGTTCAGTTCGTCTAAATGCCAAGAAAATTAAAAAATGAGATGTTTAAGCTAATGTATTATATTACTGAAAAGCATAGCTCTTATAAAGAATGTTTCGCATAGCCTAGTTGACAACAGACAATGATACTGTTGTAAATACAATAAGTGTTATATACGTATCCGCCGAACCGAAATTAAGCCGAAGTGAGCAAGATCTCATTATGTTAGCATGATGAACGAATCATGCCATCGAATTTGGAAAAGAATATCAAAGTGTTTCATTCATTCATTCATGTTATTTTATCTTGGTTAGTAAGTGTGAAAAATATGTTATTCCCCGCTGAGCTTTATTGAGCATTTTACTGTGTTGAGCGAAATCGACAGCGGCAGTTACGCTCGCTAACGCGCAGAGCTAGGCCATGGGGACTCAGTAGACGTGGGTTCGAACCCCACCGTCGACCGTCCATGAAATAGCTTTCCGTGGTTTCCCATTATCGATTCCAGGCAATTGCTGGGACGGTACCTTCTGACAGTCCACGGCCGCTTCCTTTCATCTCCTTTTCCAGTTCATTCACCTTCATTCATGTCATCTCTCATTATCTCCTCTCATGAGGTTGGTGTCAGAAAGGGCATCCGGTCTTAAAACCATCAGCCACATAGGTTTTCAACGCATCTCATCCTCGACCCCATTGAAAAATACCGGGTTTAATTATTATGTATGTATTGCAGCCAATGGCTATAGCAGGGTATTTTAATTGAAAGCCCGTGGACTCCCAGTAAGTTAAATTTCAAGTAATTCCAACTTTGGATACCAGATGCCACTGTCACTGACACCTAGCGGCGAACGTTGGAACTTGATAGAGCGTTTCTAACCACCCAAATATAACCTACAAATTTGGCTACACACTACCAATTCAAGTGGTAGGTTCTTTCACATGCCAAAAATTTATGACATGGGCCCACTGGCCGTACTTCCCCTCCAAAGGAAGGCAACTGAAGGATTTTAACGCTCATAAAAATCCGCGGACTTCGGCCGGGTTTGAACCTGCGATTAATAAAGGGTAGACAGACAGACACTGATGAACTAAAAATTAATTATTATTACTACCCATTATCTTCCAGTGACCTGAAGTATTGCACAGTAACTCTCAAACATATCATAAGGTAGAGAATATAATATTATTCCTCGCTGCCAGATTTGAGCTTGAATGTTATCGTATTGTGGCTGGAAGAGAACACTCGTCATCAGTTCGATAACCTTTGTACGTATCAGCAGTAAGAGCACCAGGGAATCACTTACTCGGTTTTCATTCATATAAAACAGCAAATTTTGAACACATTCACCATTCCTTCATCCTTCTTCTGCTTTGGTCCTTCCACTGCTCGTATCAAGGTGAGTACAGTGTTGTAGTTTGAGGTCAGAGATTTTTAGCCTACTTTTCACATTTTTCAAAAATGAGGAAAAAGTAGACTTATGAGATCGGGCAAATGTGTGTCTGTCTGTCCTTCTGTCTGTCTGTCTGTCTGTCTGTCTGTCTGTCCTTCTGTCTGTCTGTCTGTCTGTCTGGCAGTGTGTGTGTCCCCCCCTATCAACTACTAAACGGCTGCAGCAATCGAAACAAAATTTGGTAGGACTAAAGATCTATACCTGAATATCTCACGGCCATATTTGAAAATGATGTCAGTGCTACCAACTGCTGAAAAATCGCAATTGAAATTTGAGCTCCATGTTGGATATCGTGGAATGTATGAATGGGAGCTATTTCAAAATTGGCACACGTATAGATAATAATATTGCAGTTTAATTTCCAGGAGGCCATACATGGCAGTGTTGCCAAAATGATTATAAGCCTGCTGATAGGTCAAAATTTTAAATGCATATAACTTCTACACTATCATTTGGATTTCAACCAAATTTCGTATGTGCTATGTGTACTTAAACAGATATGACTGAGCGTATTCTTAAAAGCCACCAGGGCTGCCAACTGTTAATAAATGCTCTCAATTTTTAGCCTACTTTTCACATTTTGCAAAAATGAGGAAAAAGTAGTCTTATGAGATCGATCCGGGAAAATGTGTGTCTGTCTGTCTGTCTGTCTGTCTGTCTGTCCTTCTGTCTGTCTGTCTGGCTGTGTGTGTGTCCCCCCCTATCAACTCCTAAACGGCTGCATCAATCAAAACCAAATTTAGTATGAGTAAAGATGTACACCGGAATAGCTCACGTCCATATTTGAAAATGATGTCAGTGCTACCAACTGCTGAAAATACGCACTAGAAATTTGAGCTCCATGTTGGATATCTTGCAAGGTATGCATGGGAGCTATTCCAAAATTGGCACACATGTAGATAATACTATTTCAGTTCAATTTCCAGGAGGCCAACCATGACAGTGTTGCCAAAATAATTTTAAGCCTTCTGATAGGTCCAATGTTTAAATGCATATAACTTCTACACTATCAACTGGATTTCAACCAAATTTTGTATGTAATATCTGTACATAAACAGATATGACTGAGCGTATTCTTAAGAGCCATCAGGGCTGCCAACTGTTAATAATTGCTCTCTCTATTTTTTTAAAATCCAAATACCAATATATCAGAAAGTATGCAAGCCAACAGCTTTAAACTATGCACACGTATATTCTGACATTTTAGATTAATTTGGAGTAACTTATATACGTCAGTTCTACCAACATGATTATAAGCCTGCTGATAGTACCAATTTTTAAATACATGTAACTTGTATATTATCAGTTGGATTTCAACCAAATTCCGTATGTGCAATGTGTACCATAACCTATATGACTATACGTATTGTTAAGAGCAATCAGGGCTGGAAACTGTTAATAAATGCTGTCTATATTCTTTTTACCCTAATATCAATATATCAGAAATTATGCAAGCCAACAGCTCTTTGCACACGTATAGCACCTGACATACTAGATTAATTTGGAGTAATTAATACAAGGCGGTGCTGCCAACATGATTCTATGCCTGCTGATATGTCCAAAGTTAAAATACATGTAACTTCTATACTAACAAATGGATTTCATCCAAAATTGGCACAACAAGAAATCATAATAATTCAGATTATTTCTGACCAGCACACGCATGGTATTGTTGGCAACATGCTTTTACGCGTGCTGATAGATCCAGTGTCTAACTGCATGTAACGTCCATTGGACTTCAACCTAATTTTGTATTCTGTATCTTAAGAGATGGAACTAAGAATATATTCAGTCACCAGGGCTGCCAACTGTAGTGCTCTATTAGGCTACATTATACCAGGTATATTTTGAACTAATTAGATATTTCGATATTACCAACTTAATTTCGTCATTATTCTAGATAGGTTCATATACTGTAGAATAATCATTGGCATGAAAAGTAGGCTGTATAGTTCTTCACGGAACTTCTTGTTTATTATCCAAATACCCATATATCAGAAAGTATGCAAGCCGACAGCTTTAAACTATGAACACGTATAGTACCTGACATTCTATATTAATTAGGAGTAACTTATATACGTCAGTGCTACCAACATGATTTCAAGCCTGCTGAGAGGTCCAAATTTAAATACATGTAACTTCTATACTATCATTTGGATTTCAACCAAATTTCGTGTGTGCTATGTGTACCATAACAGATATGACTATGCCGATACTTAAGAGTAAGCAGGGCTGCCAACTGTTAATAAATACTGTCTCTACTTTTGTTACCCTAATATCAATATATCAGAAAGTATGCAAGCCAATAGCTCTAAATTTTGCAAGCGTATAGTACCTGGCATTCTAGATTAATTTGGAGTAACTAATATACGTCAGTGCTGCCAACATGACTCTAAGCCTGCTGATAGGTCCAATTTTAAAATATATGTAACTTCTAAACTAACTAATGGATTTCATTCAAAATTGACACAACAATAGATCATATTATGTCAGATTATATCTGACCAATACATGTATGTCATTGTTGCCAACATGATTTTGCGAGCGCTCTTGGATCCAATGTTTAACTGCATGTAACGTCCATGCTATCCATTGGACTTCAACCTAATTTTGTATTCTGTATCTTAAGAGATGGAACTAAGAATATATTCAGTCACCAGGGCTGCCAACTGTAGTGCTCTATTAGGCTACATTATACCTGGTATATTTTGAACTAATTAGATATTTCGATATTACCAACTTAATTTCGTCATTATTCTAGATAGGTTCATATACTGTAGAATAATCATTGGCATGAAAAGTAGGCTGTATAGTTCTTCACGGAACTTCTTGTTTATTATCCAAATACCCATATATCAGAAAGTATGCAAGCCGACAGCTTTAAACTATGAACACGTATAGTACCTGACATTCTATATTAATTAGGAATAACTTATATACGTCAGTGCTACCAACATGATTTCAAGCCTGCTGAGAGGTCCAAATTTAAATACATGTAACTTCTATACTATCATTTGGATTTCAACCAAATTTCGTGTGTGCTATGTGTACCATAACAGATATGACTATGCCGATACTTAAGAGTAACCAGGGCTGCCAACTGTTAATAAATACTGTCTCTACTTTTGTTACCCTAATATCAATATATCAGAAAGTATGCAAGCCAATAGCTCTAAATTTTGCAAACGTATAGTACCTGGCATTCTAGATTAATTTGGAGTAACTAATATACGTCAGTGCTGCCAACATGACTCTAAGCCTGCTGATAGGTCCAATTTTAAAATATATGTAACTTCTAAACTAACTAATGGATTTCATTCAAAATTGACACAACAATAGATCATATTATGTCAGATTATATCTGACCAATACATGTATGTCATTGTTGCCAACATGATTTTGCGAGCGCTCTTAGATCCAATGTTTAACTGCATGTAACGTCCGTGCTATCCATTGGACGTCAACCAAATTTTGTATTCTGAACCTTAAGAGATGGAACTAAGAATATATTCAGTCACCTGGGCTGCCAACTGTCGTTCTCTATTAGGCTACATTATGCCAGGTATACAGTATTTCGAACTAATTAGAAATTTCGATATTACCAACTTAATTTCGTCATTATTCTAGATAGATCCATATAGATTAATCATTGGCATGGATCTTAAATTTTACGAAAAGTAGGCTCTTTAGTTCGTCACGGAATTTCTTGTTAACTTAGCTTTCAATTGGTCAACACGTAGATATATCCACCTGACAAAGTTTTACATTTCATTAAATATTAAAAGTAAGCTAGTCATTTTGCATGACCGTTAATCCCGTGATTATGACCCACTAGAGCTTCACTTTTACGTAGAATCCTAAAGATAGGACGTGATGTTTCACTTCGAAAATCTCACATCCTTTCTTCGGAAATCGAATCCGTGCTGCCTTAGTGAGAGACAAGCAACTTGATCACTTCACCATCACACCCTCGATTAAATATTATTGGCTCAGAAAACAAGGGAGTGGGAATTAAAAGGATGACATATTTCACTCGTCAAGCGAGCATCTTCAGATCTACGTTTGAAAAGAACAAATACATAAGATAAAATTGCCCTAAAGACATTTCCAAAACTTAAAATGACAACCACGAACAGTTACGGCCCTCCAAGGCGTGGCAAGATCTTACTTAAATGCTTCTAGTACTCGTGTGAAATACTAAAGCGGTAAGCCCTCTAAAATTATCTTCTGTCGAACCCAGATATGTCAAATTGTTAAGGGATGTCAATTTATATTCGACTTATCAAATTCCAGTAAACACGCAAGAAGAATGTTGAATTTGTGATTTACGAAAATAGGCTATTGGTCGCTGTCTGCAACTTAATTGCTGTGACCTCAACTCAACGATATGCAACTTCCCGTTTTGAAGTAGTGCCTAAACGGTATCAGCAAGAAATAGCGGATGCTCTACGCTGAACGTAGCGGAACGTAGCGCAGTGTACATTTCTGCCATACGAAAGAAGTAAAAGAGAAACAACACTAGATAAACAAGAAGTTCCGTTAAGAACTATACAGCCTACTTTTCATGCCAATGATTATTCTACAGAATATGAACCTATCTAGAATAATGACGAAATTAAGTTGCTAATATCGAAATTTCCAATTAGTTCGAAATACTGTATACCTGGCATAATGTATCCTAATAGAGCACTACAGTTGGCAGCCCTGATGACTGAATATATCCTTAGTTCCATCTCTTAAGGTACAAAATACAAAATTTGGTTGAAGTCCAATGAATCGCATGGACGTTACATGCAGTTAAACATTGGATCTAACAGCGCGCGTAAAATCATGTTGGCAACAATGTCATGCATGTATTGGTCAGAAATAATCTGAAATAATATGATCTATTGTTGTGCCAATTTTGAATGAAATCCATTAGTTAGTATAGAAGTTACATGCATTTTAAAATTGGACCTATCAGCAGGCTTAGAATCATGTTGGCAGCACTGACGTATATTAGTTACTCCAAATTCGTCTAGAATGCCAGGTACTATACGTGTGCAAATTTTAGAGCTATTGGCTTGCATACTTTCTGATATATTGATATTAGGGTAACAAAAATAGGGACAGCACATATTAACAGTTGGCAGCCCTGGTTACTCTTAAGTATCGGCATAGTCATATCTGTTATGGTACACATAACACATACGAAATTTGGTTGAAATCCAAATGATAGTATGGAAGTTGCATGTATTTAAATTTGGACCTGTCAGCAGGCTTAGAATCATGTTGGTAGCACTGACGTACATAAGTTACTCCAAATTAATATAGAATGTCAGGTACTATACGTGTGCATAGTTTAAAGCTGTCGGCTTGCATACTTTCTGATATATTGGTATTTGGATAAAATAAATTAGGAGCATTTATTAACAGTTGGCAGCCCTGGTAGGTCTTAAGAATACGCTCAGTCATATCTGGTTATGTACACATACAACATACGAAATTTGGTTGAATTCCAATTGATAGTGTAGAAGTTATATGCATTTAAAAATTGGACCTATCAGGAGGCTTATAATCATTTTGGCAACACTGCCATGTTTGGCCTCCTGGAAATTAAACTGAAATATTATGTTCTGTACGTGTGCCAATTTTGAAATAGCTCCCATTCATACTTTCCAAGATATCCAACATGGAGCTCAAATTTCAATTGCGATTTTTTAGCAGTTGGTAGCACTGACATCATTTTCAAATATGGCCGTGAGATATTCAGGTGTAGATCTTTACTCCTACCAAATTTTGTTTCGATTGCTGCAGCCGTTTAGGAGTTGATAGGGGGGGGACACACACACAGCCAGACAGACAGACAGAAGGACAGACAGACAGACAGACAGACAGACAGACAGACAGACACACACACATTTGCCCGATCTCATAAGTCTACTTTTTTCTCATTTTTGCAAAATGTGAAAAGTAGGCTAATAAAAAATGCTGAGGACAAGAAGAGATCGTTATCTAATAAAACGAGCAATACAATTCGACTTAAAATAAGAATGCAGCTCAAAGAAATCAGAAGCCCTTATGGACGTCAAATTGGTAGGTGAAAATCTAAAGGAAGTAGGAGACTTCTGTTACTTAGGAAGCAAAGTAATAGTAACCAGTGATAGACGAAGAAAAGAGGATATAAGAAGTAGGTTGGCAGAGGCGAGGAAAGCATTTCTACAGAAAAAGGAACCTGTTGACGTCGAATATAAATTTAGGTATTAGGAAGTCATGTTTGAAAGCCTTTGTCTGGAGCGTGGCACTCTATGGAAGTGAAACTTGAACTGTTGAAGTAGTAGAAAAGAAGAGAATTAAAGCGTTTGAAATGTGGTGTTACAGGAGAATGATGAAGATGAGATGGGTAGACAGGGTTACAAATGAAGAGGTATTAAGACGAGTGGAAGAGTGGAGATGTTTCTTGTGACTGCTAATGAAGAGAAGAGAGAGGTTTGTAGGACACAGACTAAGACACCCGCGAATAGCAATTTTAGTTATGGAAGGAAGGGTCGAGGACATGAACGGCAGGGGTGGACCAAGGTTAGAATAAGTTCAACAGATTGCGTCGGATGAAGGGTGTGGTAGCTATGTAGAGATTAAACAATTAGCTCAAGACAGGGAGGCATGGAGCACTGCATCAAACCAGTCAAAAAAATTACAAGCCTTACAGTAGTCGCATATGATGTGTAACACCTGACATGTTATTCGAATAATTCCATATTACTTACTCGCATTTTGTAAAGAATGAACTCATAGTGCTACTTTGTGCCAGCAAACATCAAAGGATTCTCCAATGCATCTGCAGTAGTGACATATACCTGCAACTGTATGCGGGAGCAATCCACTGCCTACTTGATGCGAGCTGCGCTTTGTACCGGTCAGTTAGTGAACCCATGCCAGCGGTGTTATTGAAAATAGCCTCTTATTGCCGATATAGCGCACTGCCAAGTATAGGCGCGATTAAAAATTAGGTGTGCAGTAGGTATATTAAATGCGTTTCTCCCAGTGATAACTTACGTTTAGACCAACCAAATAGCTTAGCTATTTGGACCAACGAAGTTTCAACTATTGTCAGTAGTAGGTGTTAATATACTGAATTCCTACGTTGTTTGGAGTGTTGGTTGATGCGATATAGCACTCGAGGTATCGAGGGCCTAAATAAGAATAGAGCAAAAGTATGAAGATTTAATAAATCGTAATTGTTTTCAGAAAATATGATATAAAGAATATTTTCACACCAAAGAACGACAACTTGAAGATGATTTATTGTAAGAATTTCTTTAATGGGGCCTCCAAACCTTGAGGTAAACCGTATAGCCCAGTCATATGGTAGTTTTGACAAAAAAAAAATTAGGGTAGAAGGTTTCTCGACGGATTTTTATGTTTTTCGGTGTGCTGAATCCGAATCTGAAGTTTGCCAACAAAAGAAATGACGGCTTCACAGTGAAAATCGCAAAAAATCCTAAAAATTTCGGATTTTTTTCACAAAATCGCTTATAAGTTAAAAAATATGCAACCTAGTGAATTTCTCATTATTTACAAAATTAAAGTAGACAAAATTTCTTTCAAAATGCACTGGGCACTTTAAGTTTTTGAGTGCAGGGTATCGCCGCTAGAGCGCGCTGAAAAAGAGCGACGTTTTGGCACTTAGGCAAAAACGAGAGAAACTCAGCCCTAACTAGCCCCAGACACTTTCTAATCGTGTTTCCTCCATTAATACGTGTTTTATTCATGTTCTATGGTGGTATCATGACTGAAAGTTCGTTGGAAAAAAAATGATAAATTAATATATTCAAGTTAAGTCATCTGTACTTATCCACCTAATGGTAAAGTGTGAAAGTGATGAGGTGAGTAATGTAAAACAGTTTTTGTGATTTTCACTCAACATCTCACCATGTCACACATATCTCACACATTCCTAAAGAGATATATTTAATATATTGATAGTGTGAAACCGGAGTCGTTTCCCCTTTGTGTGAAATGTTCACCCTCAAGCCCTCAATAGGAAGGGTCCCTTTTTTGCCGACACATCTGTCATTGACAGGTCCCCCTACATGCCTCCGGCCAACTCCTCTGCCATTCGGGTTTAGTTTAATTTGCTCTCTCCTCCTCGTGGGACTGCTAAGCGTTCTTCTTCGGATTTCTGCCGTTCGTTCAGTGTTTTCAAGTGAACTAATGTTAATATTAGTGAATATGTGAGGGACGAAAATGTTGCGTCGTGAATGTGCAATTTGTGAGGAGCCTCTGGATGATCAAACTCGAACTTTCTTTCAAACGACAAGAACAAGAGTAGATTCACAGAGCTCCTCTGAGTGAGGCAGGGATTGAATCACGACAAGCCATTGAGGATGCTGATGCCCTGATCATAAGAACGGCTCAATCCATAGCTTACACGCATGGCACAGTTGCAGTGGTGGGAGAAGATGTTGACCTTCTCGTCATCATGATAGGCATCCGCACTTCTCCTAACGTGTTCTTCCTGAAACCAGGAAAAGGAAAAGTACCACTGACGCTATATAGCCCTGGCAGCTCGCTAGAGGAGCCCCTGAGCCATCATATTTTATTCCTCCACGCTGTCAGTGGTTGTGACTCCACATCCGCCATGTTCAACCAGAGTAAGACGAAATTCTTGAAGACCCTCAAGAAGAACCCAGATCTTGTAAACTACCATGAGCATTACATGGACCCACAGCACAAGTCGAGGAGCTAGTGAATGCTGGCGAAAAATTTCTAGTGGCCTTATATGGTGGTGACCACCATACCACTCGTCTAAACGAACTGAGGTACAAGCTGTACCTCAGTACAGCATATAAAGTCACCGGAAACATGGCCTCGATCCCTCCCACTGAAGCTGCAGCCCGTGAGCACTTTCTGCGAGTTTACCACCAGATCCAGCAGTGGCTGACAATCAGCTCAACCCAGAACAGTGGGGGTGGAAGTCATCGAGGAACGGCCTCACCCCCACGAGAACAGCTAAGGCCCCAGCTCCTGACAAGCTTCTCTGCAAGGTCTCTTGCAAATGCAAAGGCGACTCTCGAAGAACCTGCGGTTGTCGACGTGTGGGTCTATATTGCTCTAGGCTTTGTACCATCTGCGAGGGAAACTGTCTGAACCTTGACAACTCATGCGACATCGACAATGAAGGTGACCCTGATGACCCTTCTCCGGTTGATTCACCACCTACAATCCTGGATAGATCAGCACAAGGTAAATAGCATGTTTGTACACCACCTTATTCCAATGCGGTCTGCTTACTTCACCCTCTAATGTATTCGTACGATTTCTTTTTTAGAGTTGTCCGAGGATCCTGACGATTCCATCTCGGTCGAATCACCAACGACGATAGCGGAGACTTCAGCAGAAGGTAAACTGCCTGTTTGTAATACACCCTATTTCACTGGGTTTCGAACAGTTTTCCAACTCGACACCTGAAAGTATTGTGGACAATAATTTGTACAATTCCTTTTCCAGTGGAGTTACCGACCGGTAGCGATCAACCGGGACCTTCTGATCGGTAACCGGAGGCTGCTCCATCAAGGCCAAAAAGGAGGAAGCTCAATTAAAGAATTGAAATCAATTGTAATGTAATAATAGTTAATTGCAATTACATTCCTTTTCATTATATTCATTTAATTTAATTTTTAAATAAATAATAAAACGGCTTGATCGGTCCTTTATGAATTCCTACCACTCCGTGGGCAATGTTTTTCAAGGGCTTCGTAATCTTGTAACCACCATAGAGCATGAATAAAACACGTATTCATGGAGGAAACATGATAAGAAAGCGTCTGGGGCTAGTTGGCCTGAGTTTCTCTCGTTTTTGCCTAAGTGCCAAAATGTTGCTCTTTTTCAGCGCGCTCTAGCGGCGGTGCCCTGCACTCAAAAATTAAAAGTGACCAGTGAATTTTGAAGGAAATGTTGGCTACTTTAATTTTGTAACTAATGGGAAATTCACTAGGAAGCATACCTTTCAACTTATAAGCAATTTTGTGAAAATAGTCCGAAATTTTTAGTTTTTTCTGCTATTTTCACTTGAAGCCGTCATTTTTGTTGTTGGCAAACTTCAGATTCAGATTCAGCTCACCGATAAACATAAGAATCCGTCGAGAAACCTTCTACCCTAATTTTTTTTGGTCAAGACTACCATTTGACTGGGCTATTAGGAATGTGTGAGATATGTGTGACATGGTGAGATGTTGAGTGAAAAATCACAAAAACTGTTTTACATTACTCACCTCATCACTTTCACACTTTACCATTAGGTGGATAAGTTCAGATAGACTTAACTTGAATATATTAATTTATCATTTTTTTTCCAACGAACTTTCAATCATGTTACCAGCATAGAACATGAATAAAACACGTATTAATGGAGGAAACACGAATAGAAAGTGTCTGGGGCTAGTTAGGGCTGAGTTTCTCTCGTTTTTGCCTAAGTGCCAAAACGCCGCTCTTTTTCAGCGCGCTCTAGCGGCGATACCCCGCACTCAAAAACTAAAAGTGCCCAGTGCATTTTGAAAGAAATTTTGTCTACTTTAATTTTGTAAATAATGAGAAATTCACTAGGTTGCATATTTTTCATCTTATAAGCGATTTTGTGAAAAAAGTCCGAAATTTTTAGGATTTTTTGCGATTTTCACAGTGAAGCCGTCATTTTTTTTGTTGGCAAACTTCAGATTCGGATTCAGCACACCGAAAAACATAAGAATCCGTCGAGAAACCTTCTACCCTAATTTTTTTTTGAAACAGGCACTTCTGAGCACCAAATGACTGGGCTAGTATGCGATTTACATTCCACATAGTTACATGGCTTACAGTACGTCGTTGTACCAATCTCTGCCAACGCGCGCGCTCTTTGTTTCCGTCCCATGCACTTCCGTCCCATCCACTTCCGTCCCATCCACTTCCGTCTCTTTTCCAAAATCACTCCCACAAAAATGTCCAACTACCGAGTGCCACAAAAATATCCAGATACCGAGTGGAAAGATGTTACACATCAAAAACTGAAGACTCAAACAGTAATTACGAAATTTACGAAAGCCAGTAAGTTTAACGCGGAGAGTATTAGTACTTCCTGCGTTTTGGGCTGATGTGAGATTCTATCGAGATCATAGAAGTTGCAAATGGTAGACTCAAAGTGATCGGTAGAAAATTCTAATTAAAACCTGCGAATGAGGCAAGTTGCACAACACAACATGTGAATGTTCAAGATAAAGAACAAGTCTAAGTGCCAAGAATATAATTTAAAAATTAGACTTATGGAGGAAAATATACCTGTAAATTATAGGAAGTTTGTTGAGGAAGTAATAATTACTACGAGTTAACAACAATTCGAGTATTGGAGCTCCGAGATATCGAGGTTTGATTGTATTATTTAAAATCTACAAAACTACAAAGTCACTCACTAACAGCCTCCTTTTACCAATTAATCCACGAAGGTTTGGCTACCATTGTTGAGATAGACATTATTATTATTATTATTATTATTATTATTATTATTATTATTATTATTATTAACATTATTATTATTATTATTATTATTATTATTATTATTATTATTATTATTATTATTATTATTATTATTATTATTGAGTTTCAAATACAAAGAAGGAACCTTATTTTGCCTGGCATATTAGGGTTATATATAGTTGGACAATTACAGAAATGCATTACTTATTTTATATATTAAAATAATTTGGAAGAAATTTCACCCTCTACTAAAACTGAAATATCTTGGGAAGTATTTGCGCTACGACGACGTTTGTTGTCTTAAAATGTAATGTCCGTCACGCATAATTATTGAACCCCACCTTACTTGATTATATCACCCGTGAATTAAAATAATTGCGAATATTCATTTTTTCAAGGTCACACGAAAGCGGCTTCGGTGGCGTAGTTGGTAGCTTACTGAAATGCTGTGCCCAAGATAGCGGGTTCAAACCTGGCCGAAGTCGTCGGATTTTTAAGGGCGTTAAAAATCCCTCAGTATGCCTTCCTTCAGAGGGGAAGTTAAGCCGGCGCTCCCATGTCATAGACTTATGGCATGAAAAAGATCCTTCCACAGACTAAACTTGTATTACATTATAGTAGTTTATGGTTATTTATTTATTTATTTATTTATTTATTTATTTATTTATTTATTTATTTATTTATTTATTTATTTATTTATTTATTTATTTATTTATTTATTTATTTAGTGTATGCCTTTTAGTACCAGGAGTGTCTGAGGACATGTTCGGCTCATCAGAGTTTGTAGCTGCTTCTAAGCGGACACCCATGGGGTGAGCTACAAAAAAGGAAGGAAGATTGTAGTTCAATATGACCGTTAATCTCACGATTATGAGCCACGGGACCTCGTATTTACGTGGAATCCGAACCACTACAGGACATGTCATTTCACTTCGAAAACCTCACATGCATTGACCAGGAATCGAGCCCAGTCCACCAAGGTGAGAGGCAGACAGCTTGACTGCTGAGCCACCACGCCCGCGGGTGGATGGATGAATGGTGTACTGTAAGACAAGAAGTTCCGTGACGAACTAAAAGGGCCTACTTTCTTAAAATTTAAGATTCATGCCAATCTATATAGACCTATGTAGAAAAATAGCGAAATTAAGTTGGTAATATCGAAATTTCTAAATAGTTCGAAATATACCTGTGGCCTAATAGAGCACTACAGTTGGCAGCCCTGGTGACTGAATATATTGTTAATTCCATCTCTTAAGGTACAGAATACAATATTTGGTTGAAATCCAATGGATAGCATGGACGTTACATGCAGTTAGACATTGGATCTATCAGCGCGCCTAAAATCATGTTGGGAACAATGTCATGCATGCGTTGGTCAGAAATAATCTGAAATATTATGATCTCTTGTTGTGCCAATTTTGGATGAAATCCATTTGTTAGTATAGAAGTTACATGTATTTTAAAATTGGACCTATCAGCAGGCTTAGAGTCATGTTGGCAGTATTGACGTATATTAGTTTCTCCTAATTAATTTAGAATGGTAGGTACTATACGTGTGCAAATTTTAAAGCTGTTGGCATACATACTTTCTGATATATTAATATCTGGGTAAAAAAATAGAGACAGCATTTATTAACAGTTGGCAGCCCGAGTTGCTCTTAAGAATAAGCATAGTCATATCTGTTATGGGACACATAGCACATACGAAAATTGGTTGAAATCCAATTGATAGTATAGAAAATACATGTATTTAAAAATTGTTCCTATCAGCAGGCTTAGAATCATGTTGGTAGCACTGACGTAGATAAGTTACTCCAAATTAATCTGGAATGTCAGGTACTATACGAGTGCATAGTTTAAAGCTGTCGGCTTGTATACTTTCAGATATATTGGTATTTGGATAAAAGAATAGAGAGAACATTTATTGACAGTTGGAAGCCCTGGAGGCTCTTAAGAATACACTCAGTCATATCTGTTTATGTACACATATTGCATACAAAATTTGGTTGAAATCCAATTAATAGTATAGAAGTTATATGCATTTAAATATTGGACATATCAGAAGGCTTAGTATCATTTTTGCAACACTGCCATGCATGGCCACCTGGAAATTAAACTGAAATATTATTATCTATACGTGTGCCAATTTTGAAATATCTCCCATGCATACCTTCCAAGATATCCAACATAGAGCTTAAATTTCAATTGCGTTTTTTCAGCAGTTGGTAGCACTGACATAATTTTCAAATATGGGCTTGAGATATTCAGGTATAGATATTTACTAATACCAAATTTGGATTCGATTGCTGCAGCCGTTTAGGAGTTGACAGGCGGGGACACACACACAGCCAGCCAGCCAGCCAGACAGATAGACAGACAGACAGACAGAAATCTGCCCGGATCGATCTCATAAGTCTACTTTTTCCTCATTTTTGCAAAATGTGAAAAGTAGGCTAAAAATGAGGGTTTTTTCGTGTGGCCTCCCGAGAGGCCGAGTGCAGGTCTTCCTAGTCGACGCCCGTGGGTGACCTGCGCGTCGGGATGATAGATGGAATGGATGAAGATGAATGAAACTGGGCAAGGATGTGGAAGGAAGCGGCCGTGGCCTGTCAGAAGGTACCGTCCCAGCATTTGCCTGGTGTTGAAAATGGGGAAAACACGGAAAACCATTTCAAGGACGGCCGACGGTGGGGCTCGAACCCACGCGTCTACCGAGTCAGCAGAGCTTGGCCCCATGGCCTACCGCTGCGCTTTAGCCAGCGTAGCCAATACTATCGGTAAAATGAGAATAACAACATGTCTCTTAAATTATAGGATAAAGAGGTTTTGTCAGTTCATTATTGCAGCAACTCAGACGACATTGTATAATATATCTTTCTCTTTCAAAAGCAGAGCAGTCGAAAAGCAGGTGCTGTACAATTACGGAGAATGCACAAAAGCATGTAACTTATAGTCATTTAAAATAGAGATATGAGATCACTCGAAGTAAGACTTGAATTTTCCATGTCCAGATAAGAATTGAGTCAGAAGAATGTTCGGTACAAGAATTTTACTTTGAAGTCGATGTTGAATCTCAGAAAGAAATATTTTTCTCGTGACCGATCTTTTCGATGTTGAGGCCCAAATATTGTTCCACTGGTGAGTTATGTAGTCATTAATTTTAATTTTCAGGTGACATATTGGAGTTCTGGCATATGAAACCTCCATTGTTGATTGTGCAGCCCCCTTAGCTAGTTCTTTTGCTCGTTCATTCCCAATAGTCTAACTGTCGGTGTTTCCTCACCTAGCAGAAAGCTTTGTATATTAAGGCATTCACGGCCCGGATTACCAGATAAATAATTCATTCTTCGAGGAGTCTCTATATTTTCACCCCGCCCCCTTTACCTTCTCCTTTCTTACTAATCTGTCCGCCGTTCTACCATGGTCCATACAGTAATTTCTGGCAGCTGCTCTCTGGTGACGAACGTGCGTTAATTTTTTAAACAGCTGCTTTTCAAAATTTACCTAACATTAATTTTACCTGATGGAAATGTTCATGAAAATGCAGGTAACATCTATAATTTTTGTAATTTTTAAAAATCTCATTGATATACTTTCTTTGGCCACATTGTTTGATTCCATTGAAAAAGGAGGCAAGGTTTCTCCGAAACGTATGGTTCTAATGGTTAAGGGAACCGGGAAGTGTGCAATGCTGAAAAACGCTTATCATGGTATTACATCCAATTAAAAATAAAGTTTTCAATGATTTTTTTTCATTTTTTTCTCAGTCTTTATAAGGGCCTATTCTTTAATTCACAACAGTTTTATTGCTCTAAATGAAAAAAACACTCAACTAAATAGGTCATAAATTTACCAAAAAGTCATAACATTTTCAAAATTTTGGTACAATTTCTGAGAACATCATGAGATTTTTACATGATATTTAACCACTGATACTCGACCTTCATGACTAAATTCATCTTCCTAACTGAAATATATTTTAGTAAAAAAATATATATTACCATACTCAAAAAAATTCCAAAAAATAAAAAAATATATCTTCGAACCTATTTCAGTTAGGAAGATGAATTTAAATAACACACGGCATTAGCCCAAAAACATGAATTATTTATCTAGAAAGCTTTGATTCGAGTTTCTTGATAAAATACTTTTCTTAATAGAAAAGTTCTATTTTTTTCGCAACTTTTCACCATGCAAAGCTGAACGATTAAGAAGTAATTCCTCCTTATATGTCCCACCACTTTAAGCAGCAATAACTAACTAACTCCTTACGTGCGTTAATTTTTTAAACGGCTGCTTTTCAAAATTTACCTAACATTAATTTTACCTGATGGAAATGTTCATGAAAATGCAGGTAACATCACGTATTTTCTAAACAATGAAAAATCATTTTTAATTTTCAAAACCCCTGCGTGAAGGTAAGGCGAGACTAACAAGGAACATGTCTAAAATTGCCATTAGTTCATTTTAATAATTGGCGAGTAAGTGGGAAATAAGAAGTTGAAATTTAACATGGGCAGCATTGGACAAACCGGTTCCATTTAAGTGCATCAAAAGGTCGAAATGTCAGAGTTAATTATTGAGAATTATTGAGCAATAATATAAGATGGTACTTTCAGTGTGTTGACACACTCGAATATACAAGTTGAAAGATACCGATGGGGCATATTGTCTTATTTTATTAGAGGCGGATTTCTATGACCTAGAAATGTATGAAATATGTATGCAATTAAGACCTAAAAACATAAAAATATGACCTATAAAATTCAAAATATGACTTAATGAATAGCATCTACGTTACATAGAAACACTATTATTACTCCACCCGTACTGAATATGTTTTCACCTAACTCGTGAACAAAACTTCGCAACTTCCCACAAATTGAGACTTTCGTTTTAGGCATATTGAAAGGAACTGAATGACTGAAGCTCCCTAATAAGTGGCCTAGGTCATCCAGTGTGTTGAAGGTGGAAGAGGGAAGGGGGAAGGAGAGAGATAAAAACGATGACAGATAACTGCGGAATTACCTCTGCTTCCGTGTAAACAATTGCCTGGTTTCCAGGAATTGACCCAGCTTGCTAACAATAGCTCCTACCTTTTAGAAACATTCCATACACTACTTTAGAATGGTTCTTCAGTAGTATATTCCAGTCTATCCTGAACAATAATTTCTAGAGCTTATTCTGATTTTTCTAACACGAAATTCAAATGAAAATTACCAAAATATGCCGTTTATAATGATATTTTGTTCAAAATATGCCATACAACTTAAGAAAGCCTAAATATGCATTTATATGCCCAATAAAACCTGTTTAATTTTGGATATCATGCTTGGAAACATGTTGAAAATACAAGACTATAATATATAATATTAAGGGAAAAAATATGACTTCTCTTAGAAATCCGCCCCCTAGTGATGTGTAACCTAACGTTGCTCTCTCTTTGCCATAGATGTTGGTGTTTGGACTGCTCCTCATAATGGCGGTGAATTCCCATGGGGATCAATGTTCCAGAGCTATTAAGTTATCGATTCGGTCTAATCGCAACCAGACAGGTCACTGGCTCACTGTTCTTTCATGGGACCAACAACCATCACAAACCATAGAAATGGACAACAGAGAAACAGGAGCAATGTCTCTTAATCTTAGCCAGCAAGTGCGAGGATGTTCAGGTCTCGAAACAGTTTCCATGGAAACACAAGTGATTATTCCACCGCCGCGAGCTGGACCAGGGTACGCCTCGGTGTCAGGAGTGGGACGGTATAAGTTTCATACTACAGCTGCTCCATGGGAGTCGGCGCGCAAGACTTGCTCTGACGAGGGAGGTCATCTTGCTGTGATTCGTTCTAAGCATCAACAGGAAGCATTAAAGTCACTGTTTGAACGTCACCCAAAAATTGGGAACACCACATGGGCAGGTGCCGCTTGGCTTGGATTCAACGATCGCTATTCAGAGGGGGATTTCATCACAGTGCTCGGAGAATGTTACTCCTGTATAGGTTACTCTAACTGGGCGGCTGGTGTTCCAAATAACAAAGTGTACGACGGCTTCAAGGAGGACTCGGACTGTGGGGCACTTACTCGCTCTGGACTGGTTATGGATCTTCCTTGCAGTGCCAAATATGCCTTCGTATGTGAGCAGGACTTATAATGTATATAATCTCTACAGTTAGCTTTCTGTATGGAAATGTTGAATTTTTTGTTAAATTTTTGTATTTCTCCCTGACGAGGTGTACAATAACCAAATATACTCTCAGTTTGTCTTTTTGTGTTAAAAGTTTTTTTGTCTCTTGAGTGAAACTCAAGGGGCCCTGTGTAAGTAAGGCTAGCAACCCGATTCACTTTTTTTTTTTCTAAACCTGCTGGCAATGTCTTAAGGGACTACGGAATGTCCTATATTACCCATGCTAATCTCCAACTTCCCCCTGGTGATGGGGTAGTGCGCCTGCCTCTCATGCGGAAGCCCCGGGTTCGATTCCCGGCTCCGTCAGGGATTTTAGAAACTGATGTGAGGGCTGGAACAGGGTGCACTCAGCCTCGTGAGGACAATTGAGTAGCTATCTGACAGTGGCAGCGCCCCGGTCATGAAACCAAGATTAACGGCCGAGGGAACCAGATGGGCTGACCACGCGTCACCCCAATAAATGCAGGACAAATGGCTGGGCAGCGGTCGCTTGGTAGGCCTAGGCCCTTCATGGGCTGTAGTGCAAGGGGTAAAAATCTCCAACTTATTGTTTACCGATTCCTCATTAACTATTAACAGAAACTATTCGAACATATTCAGGGATGTCCTTCAAGACACTGTGCTTATTATGATACAGGTTATTTGAAAATGAATGTTTGTTTGAATTTTCATGATTTTTTAAATTGCATAGTTTTAACAACACATTCACGAACATTTCCATGTGGCAAAATTAAAGTGAAGTATTTTTAAAATGGTCATGATAAAATATAACATATTAGGAGGAATTTCACCTAAATATTTCAGCTTATAAGTTGAAAAATTCTCAAAAAAGGGAAATTTTATATCTAGATGAACAATTTAACTAGAAATTGGAATCAAAGATTTTTCTGTCTTTTAGAACATGTTAGTATCATAAGATTTCCCTTCTTCCATTTCAAGGACTAGCATCCATTTTGCTGTTCTTTGCCCCTTTTCCCTTGCTTCTAACGCAGTCTCTTTCTTAAAAGTAGTTTTGCATATAATTCAGATGAGGATTTGAAAGGAGGTTCCCGTGGCCTAATGTTAGGAACCATCCTGGCATTCACCTGGAGTAGAAGTGAGAAACCTCGGAAATCCACGTCCAGGATGCCTGAGGTGGGAATCGAAGCCATGTCTTCTTAGTTTTGCCTTACCTCGTTCCAGTTCTCAAACCAGAATAACATTTCTTGCCAGATATTTAAAAAAAAAATGATTCATATTTTGTACTATTCTTCCTCTTTTTAAATGTCTTTCTAACAACCTAAAAATAATGTTTCCTTAAAAAAATTATCACTCAAAAAAAATATGGATGAGAATTCTGGACATTGGGGAAACTGGAGGAAACAAAACATACGGCTGCCGAAATGTGGTTTTGGAGAAGAATGACAAGAACAAGTTCGATGGACAGGAAAGCAAATGATCTTTTTCTGCTGGACGTGAAGGAGGATCGGTGTTTATTAAAAACAATAAAGAAGAGGAAAACAAAGTTCCTTGGACATGTATTAAGGCCCGACTCCCTTCTCCAAACCATTATCGAGGGCAAAGTATTGGGAAAGAAACCAGCGGACGTCCAAGGATGTTGTACATCAAGAACTCCATTGGAGAACTGGCATGTGGTTCTTAAGGCAGCATGGAGAGACTAGCAGAACACCGTCAAATGTGGCTGCCTTTAGTATATGATGATTGTTATTATTATACGGTACGATATGATTTAAGAATAAATTAAATGAACTAGGGTGCTGTTAGCACTGTAGATTCATTTAAAAGCCTTTCCGGGCTGATCATTCGCGATGTTCCCCTGGCAGTGCTGGTACTCGAACTTTTGATCTTGAAACTAACAGCTGCCCGTTGAAATCATGAAGTGTGATTTAATATATTAGGCTACTCTGCTAGGTAAATAAGAAAAACGTTTCAAATGTTTGAATGTAATTTACAGAAAGGCCCGTATCACACGACACTCGCTGGCAAGGACGCTGTTGTGATGGCTGTTACAATCCTTTATAATTATGCTCATTTTCGTCAGTATGCCTGTTTTTATGACCGAAGTATATCACATGCTAGCATATCGTGCACCAAGTTGTTCTCTTTATTTGTCTTAGTCATCTTTACCCCCCAGGGTTGGATTTTCCCTGGGACTAGGCGAGGGATACCAACTCTACCGTCTCTAGGGGCAGTGTCCTGGAGCTTGGACTTCGGGGGATACAACTGGGGAGGTGGGACTAACACCTCGCCCAGGTGGCATCACCTTAAAAGCGAAAATGGGCTTTATGAGGGATGGGAAGGGATGGGAAGATTGAGAGGGAGAGACAAGGAAGAGAGAAGGCGGTAGCCGTGGCCTTACGTAAGGTACTGTGCCCGAATTCTCCAATCGTCACCTATATCCGCTGAGATGTAAAGGATTGCAGGAACATAGATACCCAGCTCAAAATAACTTACCGTTGCCTGCTAGGTGTAGAATTGGGATATTTGTGGATCATACAGAGTATAAAATAGTACTACCAGACTAGTTACATACTTTTACTATTATTTACGTTAGTAGCAAATCGAGAAACTCCGATCTCGAGGGGTGATAAGGTCAAACATATAGTGGGCGCCTGTATCTAACTTGTAGTACCATTTACGTCGATTATCAAATGAGAAAGCGATCAGTTAAGATAAAACGGTTACAAGCATACTAAAAAGTGCTTGTTGAGTTTATTCACAAAGGACAATACAACTATGTCCCTAACACACATACATAACAATTGTGTCCTATTTGACACCTCAAACAAATTTAAAAAAAACAATTTCGACAAACTACAAGTTATCTGGAAATAATATTGGGAGAAATCGGCACTTCACTGAGCCCTTATTCTCTCCACGTAGAATAATGCATTAATATTGCATGTCAACCAAAAACAAACACATTTAATATAATATTTAACCACGTGTAGTTCCTCTGAACTATCACTAAAATACGCGAAATATGAAACGACGGTGGTTTCAGACATTTCCCTAGTCTATACAAATGCCTTTTATTAATGTGAACCGTAGTTCCAAATCTAAATTAGAATAATGAAAATATTTAAATGCTGATTATATACAAATTTATACAAAGTTGTGGTCAGCACAAACTTTTACTTCTTCTACTAAAATCTCCATAGATTTTATTCTCTTCGCTATTTCTTTGAGGATATATCACTCTTTATTAACATCACACATACCTTTTATAATTGAAAATATTAACATACTAGTCGCATCAAAATGAACAATTGTGCTGAACGATAAAGTTAAGCACCATTCAATAGTTTTCACACCAATCTTTGAATAACTTCTGATAATGGTGAATTTCGTTGCAAGACTCTCAGTTACATTCATTAATATTGATATTAATTCAGGTGCATGGCATCTTACATCATTCCACACCTCTGTTTCAAATTTCTTCAAATAATTATTTTACTTGTTGAACACCCTGTACAGAATCTTGCCTCATTGCAATTAACAACTTCACACTCTCTGTGAACAAATTTAGGAAACATCTCCAACATGCTTCCTTTATTAACGATGCGTAACTCCGTTTACGCCAACTTTGCACGGAATCTCAAATACTAAATCCATTTCAATGCATTCTATACTAATGCAAGGAAAATCAGTGACCGTATTTCATATTCACACAACTGTGAATATTTTTCAAGTCACAATACGACAAAACTTCAACTACTTTTATACATTACTTCCTCGTCCTTTCAATAAACCTTTACATTCGCAAACTTTAAACGATTCTGTACAACATTTGTAAATTCCCTGTAGCTTTAATTTATTTTCTTCAATTTCAACATTAAATTTTATAGTAGTATTATCGTAACTTTCTGAGCATAGTCTGCACGAATTCATATTTAAATACATATATTAACATTTCCTCCCTTCCGAAAATTAACATTATGAATTAATTTATTTAAGTCCATCCTGACTTATTTACGACACTAGGTTGACTTATAAATGTCACCCTGTCATTTCTTTCGATATTTCAATACATGTTTCTTATCAATGAAGTTTCTCAGTTTTCATCATAAAAGATTTAATTACAAATTTTATTTGAATTTATTAACGCTCTAATGATTCATCTATACATTTATTAATGATCTTGGAACATTATAGCAACTGAATATTTTATTCCAATACTTGACATTCAGAATAGTTCTTATTAACTATCTGTTTCAACAAAGTAGTAATGACATTAAATTATTTATCTTGTCATTTTAATTATAAAGAATTTCTTTTAAATAGTATTTGGCGTAGTGTAATACAGAATTTATTACACACAGTAATCTTTAATATTTTCGAAGCCTGGTGTAACATTATAAGCTTTCGAAACTTCCTGAACTTTCGCAAAGTTACAAACTTTTTATACATACTGTATTTAGACTATCGACGCATTCCACATTCTCCTACAAAACAGATGTAGTTTCGCTTCGCAAGTTTTAAATATAATGAATCTACAATTTAATTTACTAAATGTCAAAAACGACAACTCGCTGACGAAAATGTCAATCTGACTGAAATTTACAAGAAAATGGCAATATAAAAACGTGAATTTAATAATTAAATAATCTACACAAAAATATTACAGCTATAGAAAAATATGTTGGTCCGCCACTGAATTATACACTGAACATAACTACACTACTACAATCATGGTATTAAAAACACTCATCTACTGTACCTTGACTGTTGAAAATATTCCGCTTAGTCTGCTGGGGTGAAGCATTTGGGATTGCCTGAGTTCCAAGATCGCAGCTGTTCAGACGGACCATGTGGGCTGGCCTGCACTGCTGTGATATAACGGGTGGATCGAGGTCACGGCCAGGACATTCACCTCGCTGCTCGCGTCCCGTCCTTCTCGTAACACGCTTCCCAGCTTCCGCATGTTGGTTCGATCTTCAGGCATGCCACTGCCACACGTCAGCATCTCTTGTACCTCAGTAGAACCTTCTTCCATAGTTTAGTGTTTTTATGAGTATTCCTAGATGTACGTGGAATCTCATTTTGTAGCGTAGCTTAGTCCGTGAATCCATCGTGTCGTGGACATGTTTTGCCACGATATCCATAGAATAAAGTCATTCTGGATTTCACACCCTTCATCGATGCAGATTAACTTCCCTTCATGGTGAAATTTAGAACATAACAATCACTTTACTAAGAGTAGAACAAGTGTGCTTCCCCCTCTGACTATTTGATAACTGCATTTTGAACATTGTTGATATAAAGTACAGTTGTATATTGAATAATGCTCTATATAGGCGAAGTATTTCCGTAGTACTATCAGCAGTAGATCGTTGATGTATCTGCTGTATGCTTATGGATCGTGAGCCGCGTTGTAATGACGAAGTATTCTGTAGAAGAACGCGTTTATAAAATGTGGTCAGTTTCGAGCTAGTCTGTTTCACAATGTTGAAGCACTCTGTTAGTCCGAACTTCAAACTTGCCTCGCGGGTGGAGATGCTTCTCCTGACAGGTCAAAGCCTGCTGTCGTCGCACTCCCGCTTACTGTGCTGTGCACTTCTAATATTGCAGTAGACTTTTCACTTCAGGTCTCAACCTGACCTGTTATAACCAGAGAATGATTCTGCCTTCGCTCTCGCAAGCCGCGTCGAAGTCTCTGCTTCGTCCCCACTCTGGAGTTATGACGTTTGCTAAAGGCTTCCCCTATCACGTCTCACACGTGCCATTACCTCTCCTCTTTGATGACGACATCGCGTCGAACCGGAAATCAAACTCCCTGTTCTTACGTCGAAGGCCTGCCTTCCCTCTACAAATTTTCTCTATTCGTTTAAAAAATTTAGAGTTTTCTAATTCCACTCTGGCCTTCTATAATTGTTTATTACTGCTTCAGAAAATGATGATATACTTTATTTCACAGTATAAAATACTTTGATATACCCTTTTATTTTAATGACACGATTTTCTTGTCACACCTTTTTAAAGTCTTGCGTCCCAGTTCGAATCTTGGCAAAACCATGATCATAGCCTTAAATAAATTCGGGCGCAGTACCATCCCGTCATTTGCCCGGAGATGAAGTGGGAAACCACGGTAAACCACTTTGAGGCTGAGGTGGGAATCGAAGCCCCTCTACTCATTTGGACCACCCAAGGCTGAGTAGACCTCGTCCCAGTCCTCATACCACTTTTCAAATTTCGTGGCAGAGCCAGGAATCGAACCTTGGGCATTTCGCTCACTGTTTTAAAGATCCATGGTTCAAGGCTATTCAACGGCGAGACATTTTACTCATTATTTTTTAAAATTATATTCTCCCTACCTCGTACAGGTTTTTAACTTATTCTTATTCACATGGTCTGCGAGGACTGGTGGAGTATGCCCCAGAAAACTCCAACTCATAGAGGGAGAACAGCAACAAGCATTAGCTTGGATTCAATATCATTAGGGTGAAGCAATAAGACTGAACTATGCGTTAATATAAGGGGCTGAAGGATTTCACAATTAAACATAATAGGTAACAAATATGCAATTTATTAATATACTGTGTAAGCAAACAAAACATCAATTAATAAACATTGAAGAAAATACTTGAGCTTCTTATTAAAAAGTTCATGGCAAAGATCAACTTTGTCTTCTTAAAATAGAAGAGGCAATAAGAATGTTCTATAAATGAGTGCTAAGAAACTTATCTTATCTTGGGTGACACTTTAGTGGAGGGTATGTCCGGAGTGAATCATCCCTCAAGCGAAGAAATGCATACAAACACAGTCACGTATGAACATTTGTCAATCCCAGTAGGCAACCCACTCCACACAATTGAGAGGTATCACTGCTGTTGTTGGGCACTGGAGAGATTGGAGTTTGTTTACAAACTTGGTTGGTCCTGGCTGACCACGGCGCGTAGCAAGTACTATTGACATTCCTTCCTTGTGCCTTTCCTCAGTGCGAGGTAGTGCACCATGAAGATTATTATTATTAGTCGTAGATGATGACTCTCACTGCGGTACTTGAAAAGTCTTGGCGAGAATATTTGAAGTTTATTGGTCTCAGAGTGGTGACCAAAAAGCAGATTGTCACATGTTGACAGTAGAATGTTGGCCGTACAGTAAGCCCAAAGAATAGCGGCCCAGAGTGGCCCGTAGAGTCGTGGCCGAAGAATGGATGAAGAGTGGCACCAGAGTGGCCAGTAGAGTCGTGGCCGAAGAATGGATGAAGAGTGGCACATCACCCAGAAGATGACTCGAGGTTTTATAGCGGCGAAAACCCGCCGAGGAGGGCAGCTGACCAAAAACACCGCTGCTATTGGTTGGCCAAGGAAATTACGTCACGAGCTCGTGGCGACAGCAGGCAAGCAGCAGACAGGCTCAGTGTAGTCGTTGTAGTGATGTGTTGCGGAAGCCTTAAACACTAGGTGAGTAACTATAATATCTATGAATTAGGTGATTAATAACAAGGTTATGCATATAGTTTAAGCAATTAATACATTTACAAAGAAATAATTATCATTCGGGGATCTCGGTAACAAGAAACAAATTTGACCGACAAATGGGCCAAGCTAAACATTGAAAGTATTACGAAAAGTGATCATGCTCCGAGAACTCCGAATGAAAACAAACAAAAGAATCAGCCAAAACAAAGATGGATAACAGACGAGGAGTAAACTAAGACTCGAAAGGCCAAACAGAGATAGCAGAGATAGGTCTGGTGTAAAGACCTTTATTAGTTAAAACATCAACAACTCTGACGCGTTTATCACGGCCAAAGTGGCAGTGAATAACTCTGCCTAGGTTCCACACGAGAGGCGGAGATGGGTCTCGAAGAAGAACCATGTCCCCCACTCGTACATCTGGTTGAGGAAGCCGCCACTTCTCACGCCTATTTAGCAAGCTGAGATATTCTAACTTCCATCGGCGCCAAAAAGAACAGTGCAAATATTCTACTTTTCTCCAAAAGATAGGAAGGCTAGGATCACAGCGTCGAACCAGCAATGGCGGAGTAGCAGCAAGCGAACAGCCAATCAGGAAGTGACTGGGTGTCAAAGGTAAAAGATCCTTAGGATCGTTTGAAAGAGGAGTCAGAGGTCTGGAATTTACGATACCTTCGACTTGAATAATTAAAGAGTTGAATTCCTCATAAGAAAGTATGGTAGGACCAAGAGTTTTCTTGAGCTGTCTTTTAGTAAGTTTGATGCAGGACTCCCATCGGTCCCCATGATGGGGATCATAAGGCGGGGTGAAATGCCATTTGAACCCTTTAGAATAGGAAAAGTTGGAAATTTTTTCTTTAGCAGAAGGGGAGCTTAACACTTTTTTCCAGAGATCAGAAGCACTTACAAAAATGTTGGCATTGTCTGAAAAGACTTCAGATGGAACACCCCTTCTAGCAGCAAATCTAGAAAAGGCGGCCAAAAAATAAGATACAGAAGCGTTCGTAACCAACTCGAGGTGGATGGCTCCCGTCACCATACATACAAATAACGAGATGTAAAGTTTACCTAAGATTTTGCGCTTAGATGAAGAGGGATTGGTCTGATATGCGTAAGGACCGGCGTAATCGATCCCAGTAAGAGCGAAGGGCTTACTAGGTTCTGAACGAAATGGAGGTAAATTACCCATGATCTGCGTGGCGGGGCGTGGTTTAACCTTAAAGCAAGGTATACACTTTTTGACAACAGAAGAAACCACAAGAACGCCATTAATGACCCAGTAGAGTTCACGAATTAGACAGAGCAAGGTGCGAGTGCCAGCATGAAGGTGTTTATAATGAAACTTCGTTATTATACGTGTAGTGATAAGATGCTTTGAAGGAAGGATGATGGGACGTTTTTTCCCATCCTCACAACTAGACATAGCTAATCTTCCACCCACACGTATTATGCCGTCCTGGTCTAGAAAAGGAGTGAGTGGTGAAAGCCTGCTAGACTTGGGTAAATCTTTACCACTTATAAGAGCTTGCTTTTCAGGAGCAAATACTTCCTGCTGAACAAGAAACAAAATCTTGCGAGTAGAAAATTCTAACTCTACTCTGGTAAGAAAGGGTTGAGGCTTCAATGGTTGATCAATTACTAAATATTTCCACCGGAATATATAAGACACTACACGAATCAATTTATCAAATGAAGAGTATCTCTGAAAAAGGCTAGTAGAAGTAGAAGTAAGATGTGACGTGACAGGGTCAGTGCGGGCATCAGGTACTTCTTCTGCAAATTGATTAGCTAAGCGAGGCCAGCAAGATGATTCCTGACTTAGCCAAGGAGGACCATTCCAGTACAGGTCTGAAGAAATCAATTTTTTAGGCGTGCAACCACGTGATATTATATCCGCGGGGTTTTCACGGCTAGGAACATGTCTCCATTGTTCAGAATGAGAAACTTCATGAATCTTAGAAACGCGATTTGCCACAAAGATATTCCAATGAGAAGAAGGCTTGGAAATCCATGCTAGTACAATAGAAGAATCGCTCCAAAAAAATGTGCGGGAAAATTTTAACTTTAAACTGACATTTAGTTTAGTAGCTAATTCTGTTGCCATTAAAGCAGAGCATAATTCTAATCTCGGCAATGATACCGTTTTAAGTGGAGCAACTTTTGATTTAGCGCACACTAAATTAGAAAATCCAGGGAAAGTGGCTGAGGAACGTCCTACTATGTATGCACAACAGCCATAAGCCCGTTCTGAACTATCAGAAAATACATGCAGGTCATACTGCTGGCATAAGGGATTAGAAATTAAAAGGCGGGGTATAGAAACCTTGGAGAGATCCAGCAAACTACTGCGATACTCTAACCATTCTTCTAAAAGAGGAAAGGGGAGATTTTCATCCCAGTGAGATTTTAATGACCAAAGCTTTTGCAGGAAAATTTTTGCAACAATAACTATAGGAGCAATATATTGCAAAGGGTCAAAGATCTTTGCGATTTCTGACAGAACTTGTCTCTTAGTTACAGGGAGAGATTCTGACAAATGTACCTGATAAGAGAAGGTATCAGAAGAAAGACACCAAAAACACCGAATGCTTTTACGGCTGCTTCATCAGTAGGAATAGCAACAAATTCATCAACTGGGACCTCTGATGAAAATTTTGATATAAATTCAGTAGAATTTGAAGTCCATTTATGGAGCGGAAAACCACCTCCTAGGAGCAGGAATTTCAAATCTTCGCACACAAGGAGTGCTTCAGAAATATTAGGGAAAGAATACAAGAAATCGTCAACATAAAATGCCGTTTCTAATGCCTCATAGGCCAAAGGATGATACAGATGATCATCTTGCTCGGCTAACATGTGGAGAGACCGAATCGCAAGAAAGGCTGAAGGCTTCAGGCCATATGTCACAGTCTTCAATCTAAATATCTTTATGGGTTTGGAAATCTCATCGCGCCACAATATTCTTTGCAGATCTTGCTGCTCAGAATTTACGAGAATCTGCCGGTACATCTGCTTAATATCTGAGATTACAGCAATAGGAAACCGTCGAAAATTAAGCAAGACAGAGGTGAGATATGTTTGAATAGCGGGGCCACATTGCAAGGTATCATTTAAAGAGACTCCATTGGAATCTACTCTTATATTGTCTTGTTTTAAAGAATTTTTCCATACCGGGTGATGATTTAGATAAACTATTTCCTTAAAAGGATGGCCAATTTCTTCTGATTTAGAAATTACCTCCATGTGATTGGATGATTCGTATTCCTCCATAAAGGAAGCATACTGAGTTTTAACAGAAGCATCTCGTTTGAACTGATTTTCAATAGCAAATAGTGCCCTGAGTGCTCTGGGATGCGAGCCCGTAATGGCGGGAGGATTAGGAATACGTGGAAGAGTTACTATAAATCTGCCTTCAGCAGTACGAACAGTGGTTTCCTTGTATAACTTTTCACAAATTTCGTTAGAAGAAGAAGAAAAAGAAGAAGTAGCCTGAATATTTTCAAGATCCCAGAACTTGGTCAGCTCTTGACTCAAATCGGCACCAACAAAATAACAATTCGATACAGTTTGAATAGGATTACGGTATATTTGACCAGTAGCGATCCAACCAAAATCAGTTTCGCGGAAGAAAACATTAGGAGCAATTTTTACTTTATTGGAATGAAGACATTGCCAAAATACGCTTGAGCTGAAAAGAAGCTCTACGGGCGAAGCTCTGTTGAAATGAGGGTCAGCTAGCTGGACAAAATTCGGGATATTCCAACTTTGAATAGGATAAGAAGTGCCGGGTATATTGTTGCCTATAGACTTGATAATCAAACAATCTAATTGCGACTGCGTACCAAGATTATTAGAGTCCTTCAGATCCACTTTAGCAAAGCTTAAGGATTGCGATTTAGAGCAGTTTATTCCTGTAACCTCTATTGAGGTAGGATGTTTTGGGAGGCCTAACTTTTGTACCAAAGATTCACTAATAAAATTGTTAGTAGCGGCATTGTCTAATAATCCCCTGACAGATACCCATTTCCCGTAAGCATTTTTCAATAGAACCTGCACGGTAGATAATAAAACCTGAACTTTGCCAAGCAAGGTAGAACTTTGAGCATACGACTGCGCACTATTTTGAGAAGTCTCAGAATTAGACTTGGTATTGGGACTGCTTGGTCCTGATAACCGTGATCTTTCATGTCTGTGCAAAAGGGAATGGTGTCTAGCCTTACAATGAAAGCATAAACGTTGTGAACGGCAATTGTTTAACATATGCGTTCCTGACAAACAGTTAAAACAATGTTTTTTATTCGTAATTAACTTTCGTCTTTCATCTACTGATAAAGATTTAAATTCATCACAATTGTATAAATTATGCGATTGCTGACACAGACCGCATGTTTGCATTTGGTTAGGTGACCGAGCATCAACAGGAAGAGCATGTGATCTTAAAATTCTTTGATTAGAACTGCTAACCTTGTCTTTTGAGAAGGGTTTTGAATCTGAAATACTAGATTTTTGATTAGCTATGGCGGAAAAGACTTGGCTTCTAGCCTTCAAAAAGTTAATAATTGCCTCATAAGTGCATTGCAAATGCTAGGAAAGTTCTGTTTCCCAGGCTTTTAATGTACTTGCATCCAATCTTGCAGAAATGAGGTGAACTAGAAATAAATCCCAGTGATTTACAGGTTGGTTTAAATTGGACAATGCTCTGACGTGTAGTTCTGCAGTGTCAATCAACTTACGAAGTGATAAGCTGTTGTCTGCTTGCACGTTAGGTAACTCGAATAAGCTTTGTATATGGCGTTGAATAGATAAACGAATGTTCCCATATCTATCCTTAAGAAGATTCAGAGCAACTTCATAATTATCACTGGTCAAAGAAAGTGCTTGAATCAGGTTAAGTGCGTTGCCTTGAACTGCCAGACGCAAGTAGTGAAATTTTTGTATTACTGGGATAGAAGTATTCTCATGTACTAAAGAATTAAATCATTCAAAAAATGGCTCCCATTCTATGTCCTTACCAGTGAATTTGGGTATTTCTAATTTGGGTAATATAATGCGTGAAGAAGATGTAGAAGATGCTGCAGAAGATTGATCTTCTTGTTTTTCTTTTAAAGTTAAAGCCCTAATAAGCTGTTTAGCTTCAGCAAATCCCTGATAGTATAATTTTTCAACATCCAACCTATCACTTTGCTGGTCCGGGTGCTGAGTTTCTATACTGCATTGTATCTCATCATATTTCTCAAAGGCTTGTTCATAATTCTTAAGCCTCTGCGAAATTATGTCAAGATTACGCTCTTGGGGTACAAGCTCCGTTAAAAAAGTACGAATCCGTGTGAGCTTGCCCTTACAAGAGGCTCTGGCGTTGCTGAGATTTTTATTAAGGTTAGGCATGTTAAAAGTTGTTTGTTACTCACGTCAATATTGTGACTCGAGTACTGGAAGCCAGAGGATGACAACTTGCTAGGTAGTAAGGTTTATTCTGATGCGGAAGAAACCAGCTTAGCTTACGTTTCTCTCCTCCTCTGCTGAACATGCGCCTCAGGCTAAAACTTACAATTTGAATTAGTGTTGAAACACAATAAACAAAAATTGTTAATGCTTAATGTGAAATCCAAGATATGAAACTTGTAACATTCCCAGGGTGCAACAGATATGTTTCCCGGGGGTGAGGCACCAAATTATGGTGGAGTTTGCCCCAGAAAACTCCAACTCATAGAGGGAGAACAGCAACAATCATTAGCTTGGATTCAATATCATTAGGGTGAAGCAATAAGACTGAACTATGCGTTAATATAAGGGGCTGAAGGATTTCACAATTAAACATAATAGGTAACAAATATGCAATTTATTAATATACTGTGTAAGCAAACAAAAAATCAATTAATAACCACTGAAGAAAATACTTGGGCTTCTTATTAAAAAGTTCATGGCAAAGATCAACTTTGTCTTCTTAAAATAGAAGAGGCAATAAGAATGTTCTATAAATGAGTGCTAAGAAACTTATCTTGGGTGACACTTTAGTGGAGGGTATGTCCGGAGTGAATCATCCCTCAAGCGAAGAAATGCATACAAACACAGTCACGTATGAACATTTGTCAATCCCAGTAGGCAACCCACTCCACACAATTGAGAGGTATCACTGCTGTTGTTGTGCACTGGAGAGAATGGAGTTTGTTTACAAACTTGGTTGGTCCTGGCTGACCACGGCGCGTAGCAAGTACTATTGACATTCCTTCCTTGTGCCTTTCCTCACTGCGAGATAGTGCACCATGAAGATTATTATTATTAGTCGTAGATGATGACTCTCACTGCGGTACTTGAAAAGTCTTGGCGAGAATATTTGAAGTTTATTGGTCTCAGAGTGGTGACCAAAAAGCAGATTGTCACATGTTGACAGTAGAATGTTGGCCGTACATTAAGCCCGAAGAATAGCGGCCCAGAGTGGCCCGTAGAGTCGTGGCCGAAGAATGGATGAAGAGTGGCACCAGAGTGGCCCGTAGAGTCGTGGCCGAAGAATGGATGAAGAGTGGCACCACAGTAGCCGGTAAAGTCGTGGCCGAGGAATGGATGAAGAGTGGCACATCACCCAGAAGATGACTCGAGGTTTTATAGCGGCGAAAACCCGCCGAGGAGGGCAGCTGACCAAAAACACCGCTGCTATTGGTTGGCCAAGGAAATTACGTCACGAGCTCGTGGCGACAGCAGACAAGCAGCAGACAGGCTCAGTGTAGTCGTTGTAGTGATGTGTTGCGGAAGCCTTAAACACTAGGTGAGTAACTATAATATCTATGAATTAGGTGATTAATAACAAGGTTATGCATATAGTTTAAGCAATTAATACATTTACAAAGAAATAATTATCATTCGGGGATCTCGGTAACAAGAAACAAATTTGACCAACAAATGGGCCAAGCTAAACATTGAAAGTATCACGAAAAGTGATCAAGGACGATTAAATGATAAACATTGGTAGGGGAAATCCTTTTTTCCTCTCATTTAAAATTGTATTTTCCCTCTTTCCTGTACAAAGCCATGGATGGATACTATTCGTGATAGCTATAAGAATTTTAATAACTCGGTATTTACCCCGGATTAATAATAATAATAATAATAATAATAATAATAATAATAATAATAATACTGAAAGAATGAAAGTCTATTGGAACAACAAGAGGAACCAAAAGAAAAGTTGATTGAGTCATTTGCTTAACGTCTTCTATGTATTGGGAGAATTCGCTTCAAATAAATAAATAAACAAGATGTTCAGTAAAGAACATATAGCCTACTTTCTCCTAAATGCATGGGTATTGTTATAACTCTTTGTCCTTTTCAAGGAGTATAATTGAATGTTGGTTGTAGTAGCTTGTTGAAATACAACGTGCTATAGGGATATTAAACATGAATATGAGGTGCCCTTTGCTAGTGCTACCTCTGTAAAAAAATTCATTCAATTCGGTTTCACCGTGTTTGAATTGATCTGGGGAATGGATTTGCACACATACATGGCCGCTATTTGCAAACTATTGGGCTGATGACCTTGTAGTCAGTCATAAGATGCTTTCCACAAAAAGGCATGTTGTTGCAAAATCCGGTAGAGATCAAATTATTAGGATGGTCGAAATTTGATTTAAGCTTTTAACATTTGGGTGGCCGTCATTCCGTTTCCGTCAAGATGGCGGCGATATAAAACATGACCCTGAGGTGCCTTTTGCTAGTGCTACCTCTGTACCAAATTTCGTTCAATTCGGTTTCACCGTGTTTGAATTGATTGGGGGAATCGATTTGCACTCATACTTGGCCACCATCTGCAAACTACTGGGCTGATGATCTAGCAGTTTGGTCAGAATATGCTTCCCACATAAAGATTTGTTGTTGCAAAATTTGGTAGAGATTAGATTATTAGGTTGGTCGTAATTACATTTTAGCCTTTAACATTTGGGTGGCCGCGATTACGTTTCCGTCAAGATGGCGGTGATATAAAACATGACACTGAGGTGGCCTTTTCTAGTGCTACCTTTGTACCAAATTTCGTTCCATTCAGTTTCACCGTGTTCGAATTAATAGGGGGAATCGATTTTCACACAAAGATGGCCGCCATCCGCAAAATATTAGGCTAATGACCTATTAGTTTGGTCAAAGGATGCTCCCTCCATAATGGTATGTTGATGCAACATTTGGTAGAGATCGGATGATTAGGTTAATCGTAATTTGATTTAAGCTTTGAATATTTGTGTGGCCGCCATTACGTTTCCGTCAAGATGGCGGCGATATAAAACATGAAACTGAGGTGCCCTTTGCTAGTGCTACCTCTGTACCAAATTTCATTCCATTCGGTTTCACCATGTTCGAATTAATAGGGGTAATCGATTTTGACACAAAGATGGCCGCCATCCGCAAACTATTAGGCTAATGACCTATTAGATTTGTCAAAGGATGCTTCCTCCATAAAGGTATGTTGTTGCAAAATTTGGTAGAGATCGGATGATTAGGTTAGTCGTAATTTGATTTAAGCTTTGAACATTTGTGTGGCCGCCATTACGTTTCCGTCAAGATGGCGGTGATATAAAACATGACATTGAGGTGCCCTTTGCTAGTGATACCTCTGTACCAAATTTCGTTCCATTCGGTTTCACCGTGTTCGAATTAATAGGGGCAATCGATTTTCACTCAAAGATGGCCGCCATCCGCAAACTATTAGGCTGATGACCTATTAGTTTGGTCAAAGGATGCTCCCCCCATAAAAGTATGTTGTTGCAAAATTTGGTAGAGATCGGATGATTAGGTTAGTCGTAATTTGATTTAAGCTTTGAACATTTGTGTGGCCGCCATTACGTTTCCGTCAAGATGGCGGTGATATAAAACATGACATTGAGGTGCCCTTTGCTAGTGATACCTCTGTACCAAACTTCATTCCATTCGGTTTCACCGTGTTCGAATTAATAGGGGTAATCAATTTTGACACAAAGATGGCCGCCATCCGCAAACTATTAGGCTAATGACCTATTAGATTTGTCAAAGGATGCTCCCTCCATAAAGGTATGTTGTTGCAAAATTTGGTAGAGATCGGATGATTAGGTTAGTCGTAATTTGATTTAAGCTCTGAACATTTGGGTGGCCGCCATTACGTTTCTGGCAAGATGGCGGCGATATAACACATGACACTGGGGTGCCCTTTGCTAGTGCTACCTCTGCACCAAATTTCATTCCATTCGGTTTCACCGTGTTCGAATTAATAGGGGGAATCGATTTTGACACAAAGATGGCCGCCATCCGCAAACTATTAGGCTAATGTCCTATTAGATTTGTCAAAGGATGCTCCCTCCATAAAGGTATGTTGTTGCAAAATTTGGTAGAGATCGGATGATTAGGTTAGTCGTAATTTGATTTAAGCTTTGAACATTTGTGTGGCCGCCATTACGTTTCCGTCAAGATGGCGGCGATATAAAACATGACACTGGGGTGCCCTTAGCTAGTACTACCTCTGTACCAAATTTCGTTCCATTCGGTTTCACCGTGTTCGAATTAATAGGGGCAATCGATTTTCACTCAAAGATGGCCGCCATCCGCAAACTATTAGGCTGATGACCTATTAGTTTGGTCAAAGGATGCTCCCCCCCATAAAAGTATGTTGTTGCAAAATTTGGTAGAGATCGGATGATTAGGTTAGTCGTAATTTGATTTAAGCTTTGAACATTTGTGTGGCCGCCATTACGTTTCCGTCAAGATGGCGGCGATATAAAACATGACACTGAGGTGTCCTTTGCTAGTGCTACCTTTGTACCAAATTTCGTTCAATTTGCACTCACCGTGTTCGAATTGATAGGGGGGGACAGACATTCAGAGTCCACACACACACACACACACACACACACACACACACACAGACTCACACACATACACACACACAGACAGACACACTTTTTTTCGCCCTGTAGTGATCTCATAAGTCTACTTTCATTTTTTGCAAAAATCGAAAGTAGGCTAATAATGAGAAGAAATACTCCTCTGTATGAAGTCATTGTTGAAAGTGATAAGAGATTCACACCACTACGACTTGCAGACATGCAATATGACACAAAGGAGCACTTTACTTCGTTTGATCAGCACCAGATGGCATGGTTACGAAAAGAACTGCATGGTGTACATCCTCACATGCTCAGCCAACATCATGTCGACCGATCATTGTCTAACGTATGGTTGAAACATGGTTCGCTCTTCAGTGAAACTGAGGGCTTTGTAATTTCGATACAGGACCGTGTCATTGCAACAACAAAAATCATGGAAAGCACATCCTTAAAGTGAATGTAGCCGATGATCAATGTCGTAGATGCACCTCAGCGCTGGAAACCATCGATCATATCATCGGTGGCTGCTCTATGCTAGCTGGTATTGAGTATACCAAGAAGCACAATGATGTTGCTAAAATCTTACATCAAGAGCTAGCTATAAAATGTGGACTTCTAGATACGAGCATGATGTACTACAATTACCAGCCTGCTAATGTGCTTTAAAATGAGCATTATAAGATGTATTGATATAGACCTATTTTAACCAACCAGAAAGTCTTGCCCAATCGACCTGATCTTGTTTATCTCAATAAAAGAAACCAAAAGGCCTACTTGATATACGTTGCTGTCCTACTTAGGAAAATATGCAAACTACGCAAGCTAAGAAAACAAACAAGTACGCACCGTTGGCTGAAGAAATACGTAATCTATGGGGACTAAAGTGAATGAGAATTTTGCCAGTGGTGATCTCTTCCACGGGAGTTGTTCCTAAGACGTTGGTAATGGCTTTGGAGGAACTGCAAATGAAACACCTGATTGCTAGAATACAAAAGGCAGCGCTGTTGGATACGTGTCATAATGTTAGACTATTTTTTTAGCCTACTTTTCACATTTTGCGAAAATGAGGAAAAAGTAGACTTATGAGATCGGGCAAATGTGTGTCTGTCTGTCCTTCTGTCTGTCTGTCTGTCCTTCTGTCTGTCTGTCTAGCTGTGTGTGTGTCCACCCTATCAACTCCTAAACGGCTGGAGCAATCGAAACAAAATTTGGTAGGAGTAGAGATGTAAACCTGAATATCTCACGGCCATATTTGCAAATGATGTCAGTGCTACCAACTGCTGAAAAATCACAATTGAAATTTGAGCTCCATGTTGGATATATTGGAAGTTATAAGTGGGAGCTATTTCAAAATTGGCACACGTATTGATAATAATATTGCAGATTAATTTCCAGGCGGCCATACTTGGCAGTGGTGCCAAAATGATTATACGCCTGCTGATATGTCCAAATTTTAAATACATAAAACTTCTACACTATCAATTGGATTTCAACCAAATTTCGTATGTGAAATGTGTACATAAACAGTTATGACTGGGCATATTCTTAAGAGCCACCAGGGCTGCCAACTGTTAATAAATGCTCTCAATTTTTTAAATCCAAATACCCATATATCAGAATGTAAGCAAGCCGACAGCTTTAAACTATGCACACGTATAGTACCTGATTTTCCATATTAATTTGGAGTAACTTATTTACGTCAGTACTACCAACATGATTCTAAGTCTGCTGAGAGGTCCAACTTTAAATACATGTAACTTCTATACTATCATTTGGATTTCAACCAAATTTCGTGTGTGCTATGTGTACCATAACAGATATTACTATGCATATTCTTAAGAGCAACTAGGGCTGCCAACTGTTAATAAATACTGTCTCTATTTTTTTACCCTAATATCAATATATCAGAAAGTATGCAAGCCAATAGCTCTAAACTTTGCACACGTATAGTACCTGGCATTCTAGATTAATTTGGAATAACTAATATAGGCCTATTCCAGTGCTGCCAACATGTTTCTAAGCCTGCTGATAGGTCCAATTTTAAAATGCATGTAACTTCTATACTAATTAATGGATTTCATTCAAAATTGACACAACAATAGATCATATTATTTCAGATTATTTCTGACCAATACATGTATGTCATTGTTGCCAACATGATTTTACGCGCGCTGTTAGATCCAATGTTTAACTGCATGTAACGTCCATGCTATCCATTGGACTTCAACCAAATTTTGTATTCTGTACCTTAATATATGGAACTAAGAATATATTCTGTCACCAGGTCTGCCAATTGTAGTTCTCTATTAGGCTACATTATGCTATGTATACAGTATTTCGAACCAATTAGAAATTTCGATATTACCAACTTAATTTCGTAATTATTCTAGATAGATCCATATAGATTAATCATTGGCATGAATCTTATATTTTAAGAAAAGTAGGCTCTTTTGTTCGTCACGGAACTTCTTGTTTTATCTCAGTAAGGTTTACAGGATACTTGATTATCAAATCCGTATCTTGTAGACTGAGTTGTACCATAATTATGTGATATTAAAGATAATAACAATATGACACGTTCTGTCTTTACTGTACTGTATGTGTATAGGTTCTTGTACTGAATCTTCCATGCAAAATGCCGGAAAAAATGGCACCTATTCAATTTCGTGAGTTGTAGGGAAGCTACCATGGAAGGCAGAACCTAGCTTAGAAGGTACAAATCACATGGTGCTAGACGCGTCTATACCAGCGTTTATGCCTGTACTGATAGAAGCTTCCATGCTTACGAGTGTCGAAAGATACGGGCCTTTAAGTATGGGTTCCTGCCATAGTTCGTAGATTGATTTCACACACACCTGAGTACGTGGGACTACGTGATCACGTTGTCGTAAATACCACAAATGAAGCAACAACACTCCCTTTTGACGTTTTCTCCAGAACAAGTATGTCCATTGAGGTAAAATGCGTGAGAGTGAATAAGACGAAATGAACTTCAATAAAGCAATTAGGCTACATTGAAGACTCTGACCTTGCAAAGGAAATTAAACGATCGAAATAGAGCACTAGGATCCAAATCAATTACTTCACAATCATTAAGTTCCCAGTGAAGGCAATCGATCTTGGGAGGCGATCTCTGCCATGTAATTCCCACGCGCAACGCAGGTGTCGGTAATCGAGTTATTTCTATAGGGCACGGTTTTCTCAAACTATGGCGCACGTCCCAAAACCGGGCCATTTGCGACATCGTGATCATTTAGACCGACGTACTTGGGTGTGTATGTAATTTGTTTAATTCTCGGCTCTGCCAAGAAATTTAATTTTCCAGATTAGTGAGATAAATTATAATTGCTGTTCTCTGCACAGTTTAATTGAGTACATTTATGTGCCGAACGAGTGAAAGATGATTTTTGGCCTACTTTTCACATTTTGTAACAAGTAGTTCCGTGAAGAACTATACAGCCTATTTTCATATATCCTACTTATGTTAATTGCCACTATTTAACATACACAATTTCAGTTTGATTGCTGTAATAGATTCGTAGATATTGAGAACCGACTAAATATTTCGGATGGTCGCCATGTTGGATTTTATATATGTAGGTCCTAGAGTTATGTACTGTTACATGCAGATTATTGTGAACGTGTAGTATTCAAACTTCTATCGCATAATTAGGACACAAGAAAAAACAAGGAGATTTAAAATTTTTTCACAGCTGCCATCTTGAGTTTATGGAAACGATTGAAGTAAATTAGATGCCAGTGGATTTACATTCGGATAAAGATTTACTGTAGCAAGTTTCACTGCACGCGGATGGTTAAATTGCGAGAAACGTTCATGTGAATATTTATAATTCGCGTCACCGCCATGTTGGATTTGTGATCACCAGGTTATTTAAAGTCCTATAGGTGAACTTAAGTTCATAGCCCTTATGAACATTAAAAAATGCAGTTTGATTGCTAAAATAAATTCGTAGATATTCAGTATCGTCTAAATATTTCGGATGGTCGCCATGTTGGATTGTTAAATGTATAGGCCATAGAGTCATGTACCATTAAAGTAAAATTATTGCGTAGGTTCATTATTCAAACTTTCACTTCGATCGCATGACTACATCACAAGAAATAAAAACTTAATTTTAAAATTCGCACTGCCGCCATCTTGAGGTTATGTAAACAATTGAACTAAATTAGATACCAGTGGATTACAATGTGTATAATTATTTCCTGTACCAGGTTTCAGTGCGCTTGGAACATTAAATCGCGAGAAAGGTCTATTTAAAATGTTCAAATTCGCTTGGCCGCCATGTTCGTTTTGTAGTTAACCGGTTTTTGAAAATCTTATAGATGGACTTCCAGTAGTGCCCTTTATCACAGTACAAAATTTTAGGGAGATACCGCTAATAGTTTCAGAGATATAGAATGCCGGTGAAATATTTCGCACATCCGCCATCTTGTGATTATGTAAACAATTGAACGAAGTTAGATGTCGGTGCATTACAATGTATATAAACATATACTGTACCAAGTTTAATTGCGTTTGGTTGGTCAAATCGCGAGAAACGTCTATTTAAAAGTCGCAAATTCGCTTGGCCGCCATGTTCGTTTTGTAGTTACCAGGTTTTCAAAAGTCACATAAGTGAACTTATAGTAGTTCCCTCTATCACCATAGAAAATGTCAGGGTAATATCGGTAATAGTTTCGGAGATATTGAATGCTGGTGAAATATTTCGTACAGCCATCATGTTCGATTGGTGAGTCGTAACAAAATTTGGAGGGCACGGTCGAGGTCGCCGGGAATAGTGCTATGAACTTTCCGAGTTTCATTGAAATCGCTCCTGCCGTTTAGATTTTATTAGGGGGACACACACACACGAATCACACACACACGCACACACACACGGACAAAAGGTGATCTCATAAGCCTATTTTTTCAAAATTGAAAATAGGCTAAAATGAGGAAAAAGTAGACATGAGATCGATCCGGGAAAATGTGTGTCTGTCTGTCCTTCTGTCTGTCTGTCTGTCTGTCTGTCTGTCCTTGTGTCTGACTGGCTGTGTGTGTGTGTCCCTATCAACTCCTAAACGTCTGCAGCAACCGAAACCAAATTTAGTATGAGTGAAGATGTATACAGGAATATCTCAAGCCCATAGTTGAAACTGATGTCAGTGCTACCAACTACTGAAAAAATGCACTAGAAATTTGAGCTCCATGCTGGATATCATGGAAGGTATGCATGGGACCTATTCCAAAATTGGCACACATGCAGATAATACTATTTCAGTTTAATTTCTAGGAGGCCATAATTGACAGTGTTGCCAAAATAATTTTAAGCCTTCTGATAAGTCCAATTTTTAAATGCATATAACTTCTACACTATTAATTGGATTTCAACCAAATTTTGTATGTAATATGTGTACGTAAACACATATGATCGAGTGTATTCCTAAGAGACACCAGGGCTGCCAACTGTTAATAATTGCTCTCTCTATTTTCTTCATCCAAATACCAATATATCTGAAAGTATGCAAGCCGACAGCTTTAAACTATGCCCACGTATAGAACCTGACATTTTAGATTAATTTGGAGTAAATTAGATACTTCAGTTCTACCAACATGATTCTAAGCCTGCTGATAGGACCAATTTTTAAATACATGTAACTTCTATACTATCAGTTGGATTTCAACCAAATTTCGTATGTGCTATGTGCACCATAACAGATATGACTATAAGTATTCTTAAGAGCAATCAGGGCTGCTAACTGTTAATAAATGCTGTCTATATTTTTTACCCTAATATCAATATATCAGAAAGTATTCAAGCCAACAGCTCTATACTTTGCACACGTATAGCACCTGACACTCTAGATTAATTTGGAGTAATTAATATAAGTGAGTGCTGCCAACATGATTCTATTCTTGCTGATAGGTCCAATTTAAGATGCATGTAACTTCTATACTAACAAATGGATTTCATCCAAAATTGGCACAACAAGATATCATAATATTTCCGATTATTTCTAACCAGCACTCACATGACATTGTTGCCAACATGCTTTTACGCGTGCTGATAGATCCAATATCTAACTGCAGGTAACGTCCATTGGACTTCAACCAAATTTTGTATTCTGTACCTTAAGAGATGGAACTAAGAATATATTCAGTCACCAGGGCTGCCAATTGTAGAGCACTATTAGGCTACATTATACCAGGAATATTTCGAACTCTTTAGACATATCGATATTACCAACTTAATTTCGTCATTATTCTAGATAGGTTCACATACTGTAGAATAATCATTGGCATGAAATGTAGGCTCTTTAGTTCGTCACGGAATTTCTTGTTAAAATGATGTGCGGTACCTCGTGCCTTGCTGGTATCGGGAGAGGGTTGATCTAATTCCACCTCGACCGTCCTGAAAATGGCTGTCCGTGGTTTCCCATATTCATCCCTAGGCAAATACCGGGTTGATATCTTTCAAAAGGTCCACGGTCGACTTTCCTCTCAGACCTTTCCTTCATTAGCCCAAGTTAGCGGTCGCCTGGGCGATCAGCCTGTCACCAGTTGTATCTGCTGACAAAGTGTGTCCAGCTCCAAGAACTGTTCTTGTGACGGTAGAGGAATGATCTCGCCCAAGCCAAGCTTGGAGGGAAGGCGATTGAAATAAAATACATGTTCCGGTAATCTGAAATATTGCACAGTAACTCTTTAAGTAATGCGCCCATAGGTGTCCCGATATTTGTTCATCCGAAGATGGAAAACATAATTTTATTATTCACTGCCAACTTTCAGCTTGAAATGTTATCGTATAGTGGTTCGAGTGGGGCACTTGCTATCAGTTCGATAACCTTTGTACGTTGCAGCAGTAAGAGCTCTAGGGATTCACTCGCTCGTATTTCATACATATAAAATAACGAAGTTTGAACACATCCCCCATTCCTTCTTCTGATTTGGTTCCTCCACAGTTCGTGCCAAGGTGAGTAGTAGTTTGACGTCAGTGCGAAGCAAAGAGGAAGAAAGCTTGAAATTTTACGTGACCGTTAATCTCGCGATCATGAGCCGTGGAACCTCCTTTTAACGTGGAATCTGAACCACAGGACATGGCATTTCACTTCTAAAATCTCGCATGTAATGGCCAGGAATCGAACCTAGTCTACCTTCGTGAGAGGCAAAAAGCTTGACCGTTGCACCACCACACTCCAGAGAGGTCAGTGAGTTTCAACTTAGAAATTATCTGTTAAATTAAGGTCAAATTAAGGTGCTGATTTAAATACAGATGACCGCAATATTCCGACTATTAACACAACAATTACCACTACCGCAATCCATACACAGTATAATAACCCCTGGCACTACAGCCCATGAAAGGCCTAGGCCTACCAATCGACCGCTGACCAGCCATTTGACCTGCAGATATTGGGATGACGCGTGGTCAGCGCATTGGGTCCTCTCGGCCATTAAGCTTGGTTTTGGTGAACGGGCCGCTGCCCCTCTGACAGACAGCTACTAAATTGTCCGAACGAGGCTGAGTGCACCGCCTTCCAGTCCTCACGTCAGTTTCTAAAATCCCTGACGGAGCTGGGATTCGAACCTGGGGTCTCCGCGAATGGAGGCAGGCGCGCCACCTCAACACCACGGGGCCGGCAATCTATACACAGTCGAGCCGCGATATCTCGAATCGATAGGAGATGTCAAAATAAATTCGACTTATCGAAAATTCGAGTTATAGAGATACGTATCAAATAAGTTAAATTTGTGATATAGTGGTCGCAGATTTATGTAATATCAATGAATGTTGGTAATGAAGACAACCTTATCATAGTAAGTTAAAGTTAGACTAACAATACAAAATGCAGACCAGCCTTTATCTACTTTTTCATGTCTTGAAGAAATCCGTCATCTTACTGGGAAAGGTTTTCTGACATTCGGTGAGACAAAAGGCTCAATATAAGGGTGAAAGGTAAGGTCTACAAGACAGCTGAGGGGCCAGCCATGATGTGTGGTGTGGAGACATGGGCAATAACTAAGTCACAATGTCATAAGTTGGATGTGACTGAGAAGAAGATGCTGCGCTGGATGAGTGGCGTCACTAGGATTGATCACATCACAAATGAGAAAATCAGGGGCACAGTTAAAGTAACAGAAGTCTCCAAGAAAATCCAGGAGAGAAGACTACTATGGTAGGGGCATGTTATGCGTCGAGATAACAACTATGTAGGGAGGAGAGCGATGTCTCTGGTTGTGGGTGGCATGAGGAATAGAGGCAGACCTCGAAGAAGATGGACTGACAATATTCATGAAGACTTAAAGGAGAAGCAGTTAAGGGACGACGATATGTGGGACAGAATAAAATGGAAAAGACTTGCCAGAAAAATCCACCTCACTTGAAGTGGGATAAGATGAAGAAGGAGAAGAAGAAGAAAATATCCGTCATCTTCTACTGCTTCATGTTCTCAGCACGAGCTTCCGTCAAAAATTTCTCAACCACATTCAGTGATGTATGAAACAAGCTGCACCGTAATGTTTGAGATGAAGAACAATTTAAGTGCCAGGGATATAATTTAAGCTTCGAGATATCTAAAAATTCGAGCTATAGAAAACAGAAGTTTGAAAAGGAATACATCTGAAGTATACGAAGTTCGATCGGGAAATAATAATTACTACGATTATCCAAAATTCGAGCAACAGAAGTTCTAGATATCAAGTTTTGACTGTATACAGTATTATTATTATTATTATTATTATTATTATTTCTTTCTATCTTTCTTTCTTTATTCTTTCTTTCTTTCTTTCTTTCTTTCTTTCTTTCTTTCTTTCTTCATTTTGCCCACTTAGGGAGCGCGCTTGAACCTTTTGACTCGGGTTGATGGAGCTTTCCTCTTATTCTCCTCCCAAAATCGCCTCATGAACTCACTATGCCTCTTCTTACGTTCCTCCGTCCATTTTTTCCCAGTGGTCGTTTTAGCTTTTTCGGTGAAAGAGTGATTTGTAACTAGAGTTCCAAAAGTCTTGCGATTCATGATGATATCTTCTGTAATGTTTATTTCTTTTAAGTCCTGATTGATTTATTCTAACCAACTGATTTTGAACTTCTTTGACTTAATTATATCAAGCATTTTTTTTTTTTTTTTGCATATCTGGTGTTGTCCATTTTGCACATGTGACCATAAAATTTCAATCGTCTCTTATGCACGGTATCAGTGAACTTCTTGATTACTGTGTACAAGTCTGTGGTTATTATTATTAGTAGTAGTAATAATAATTGTTGTTCTTCTTCTTCTTCGTCTTTTCCCGTTCATGCGGGGTCGACGTTCCTGACAAGTCGTTTCCATTTTCCTCGGTCCCAAATAGTGTTTTCTGTTAACTGCTTCTCCCGGAGATCATCATGCACGCAGTCCATCCATCTTCTTCTAGGCCTTCCTCTTTCCCTCTTGCCTTCCACCTCCAGACCAAGCACTCGCCTTCCTACATAACTCTCATCCCTGCGCTTAATGTGGCCATACCAGAGCAAGCGTCTTTCTTGCACCTTTTTTGATATTTCAGTCACTTTTACGCTGCCTCGTATGAAGGTGTTTTTGATGTGATCGTTACTTTTAACACCACACATCCATCTTAGCATCTTCATTTCAGCTACTTCCAGTCGCTTGCACTGTGACTGCACTGTTGGCCAAGTTTCTGCTCCGTATAGCATTGTAGGTCTCACTGCACATTTTTCGGTCTTATTCCTACTGATTTTAAGGCCTCTGTCCTCTATGGCTCTTCTCCAGCATTCCAGTTTATATTCAAGCTCTTCCCTTTACTTGGATATTCAGTCTCCTGTCACAGAGAACACCAGATAACCTTTTCCAGTTTAACCAGGCAGCCTGAATTCGGTGGGTAATTTCCAGATCTAGATTGCCATCGTTAGATACAGTGGATCCCAGATACTTGAAACTGTCCCTTGCCTGTAGCTGGCTATCATCCATCTGAATAGTTTCATTTCCAGTTCCTCCAAAGCACAGGTATTCGGTCTTATTCCTACTGATTTTAAGGCCTCTGTCCTCTATGGCTCTTCTCCAGCATTCCAGTTTATATTCAAGCTCTTCCCTGTGGTTCTACATAACACAATATCATACACCAAGGAGCTGGTTCTCTTAAGTTTTCAGAGAAGACATCCATTATTAGATCAAAAATATAGGGGCTTAGTGCAGATCCTTGGTGAAGACCTACTTGAACCGGTATAGTATCTGACAATCCTACACTGCTTCTAATTCGTGTCCTTGCTCCACGGTACATATCCTGAACAATGCGCACGTACTTCTCCGGTACTCCCTTGCATCTCATGCATCTCCATACCTCCTGACGGGGCACTCGATCATACGCATTCTCTAGGTCTATGCACACCATATGTAGTTCTTTTCTCTTCTCCCTGTGCTTTTCCATGACCTGCCTAAGTGCAAAAATAGCATCTGTTGTTCCCTTTCCAGGCATAAATCCAAACTGTTCATCTCCTATTGTCGTCTCCACCCGAAGCCTACTTTCAATAACTTTCTCCCAGATCTTCATTGTGTGCGACATGAGTTTTATTCCTCTGTAATTTGCACAATACTGAATGTCACCTTTCTCCTTATAAATGGGAATTATGGTACTCTCCCGCCATTCCTTGGGCATTACTTCCTCTTGAAGTACCCGTTGGAATAGATTCCACAACATATCTATGCCCTCTTCATCCAGACATTTCCAAGCCTCCACTGGAATTTCATCGGGGCCGGTTGCTTTTCCACATTTCATTTTCCTAATAGCAGTTTCAACCTCTTCCCTGCATATGCCAGTTGTTACGTTGTGATTTGGGATACCATCCTCAAACACAAGCCGGGCATTTTCCTCATTTAGTAACTTTTCAAAATATTCCTGCCATCTCTTCTTAATATGCTCTTCATCTTGAATTACAATTCCTTGTTCACTTTTCATCTGCCTGATGTATGTGAGATCTTTTGAAGCCCTGTCTCGTGCCTTAGCGATTCTGAGAAGCTTGGCCGCCCCTTCTGTGGTCTCTAGTTCTTCATAGACTTCCTTCCATGCAGCTGTCTTTGCTTTCCCTACAGCTCTTTTCACAACTTTATTTGCCTTTCTGTAGTGATCTCTGTCTTCGTCATTTCCAGACTCATCCCATTTCTTTTTTGCTTGTCGTTTTGCCTTGATGGCATCCTGAACCACATCATTCCACCACCATGTTTCTTTATCCAGGGGAGCACCTTTCCCAGACGTCTTCCCCAAAACTTCTACACCTGCTTTCCTGATTGCTTCTGCATTTACTGTCCACCATCTCTGAACTCCTTCCACTGGCCGTGTTCCTTGCAACACATTTTCCTTGAAAAAAAAAAATAATAGTAATAATATTTATTTACTGTAAATCATACAAGAAGTATGAAAATAAATTATGCTTAACTGGCACAACTTAAATCTACATACTTTCTTTTTTACAATTACATGTTTAAGAAAGATATTTAGAGTACTGTGGAATATCACTACATAGTATAAAACGAAGTCTCAGATTCTAAGATGTAACGGATAATCTCGAGAACCACTGGATGGAATTTGATGCGGTTTTCACTAATAAGTAAAGGATTTATCGAGGAAGGCTTCTGTTGAACAACATTCATTTAAGACGAAAGTAAGCCGAGCAGTAATGATTTCAGTGAATCGAATCGAAGAAAACCCTGCCGTCCGTGCGCCTTTTAAGCTTATGCTAGGTAAACCGTTAAAAATGCCCATATGCTATGAGAGTAAGAACTTTCAGCATGAAAAGTTCTACAAAAGAGTCCACTACAGCATATCTCTATCTTTAATACATCGCCCACTATAAGTGTTTTTACGTTTTCATTTCTTCCAACAATCTCTATTGAGTGGTAATTTAAATTACTAGCTTCGGAGCAAGTTTACAAGCTAGTGAGCGAGCATCAAACTATCGAGTCGTGTCGAGTTAAGACATCAGATGTATATGAAGTATATACATATATATATATGAGTTGGACCTATATGTGTTTGGAGTTTCGCTGATCATCTCGGCGTTTCTGAATTACGCCCGGAACCTGCTGTCTGTGTGCCTTTTAGGCTTACACTGGGTAAACCGTTAAAGATACCTTCATCATCAGCAACTTCTGCTGGCTTCCAGAAAGCCTCAAACGTCTAGAAACATCAGGACTGCCACTGAAAGATTTTATTGCTATTATAGAGGATGCTATTGAACAACTAGGTGCTGTGGATGGGGAAACTGGTGCAAGTGTATTGAATAAATTTCAAAATGTTTTGAAGATAAATCCTGGTTATTCAACATTTCACAACGTGTGCCAAATTCTAAGAGGAACCAAGTTTAACGGCCGGGGGACCCAACACGCTGACCACACGTCACACCATAATCTGCAGGCCAAATGGCTGGGCAGCGGTCGCATGGTAGGCCTTGGTCCTTCACGGGCTGTAGTGCCATGGGGTTTGGTTTGCCTGTAGTAATAAAGTTATAACAAGTAGTTCCGTGAAGAACTATACAGCCTATTTTCATATATCCTATTTATGATAATTGCCTCTATCAAGATTCAAAATTTCAGATCGATTGCTGTCATAGATTAGTAGATATTGACAACCGTCTAACTATTTTGGATGGTCGCCATGTTGAATTTAATATATGTAGGCTTTAGAGTTATGAACTGTTAGATGGCGATTATTACGTAGGATTACTATTGAAACGTTGACTTCGATCGCATGATTAGGACACAAGACATAAAACCTTAATTGTAAAATTTCGCACAGCCGCCATTTTGAGGTTATGTAAAAATTGAACTAAATTAGATATCAATGCATTATAATGTGTATAAATATTTGCTGTACCATGTTTCACTGCACTCAGATAGTTAAATCATGAGAAACGTATATTTAAATGCTTCAATTTTACTTGGCCACCATGTTCGTTTTGTACTGAACAGGGTTCTGTAATTCACATAGGTGAACTTATAGTAGTGCCTCATCATAGTACAAAATGTCAGGGTGATATCAGTAGTAGTTTCGGAGATATAGAATACCGGTAAAATATTTCGCACAGCCGCCATGTTGAATTGTTGAGACGTAATATAATTTGGAGGACACGGTCAGGGTTCGTCAAAATAGTCCTATTTGCTTACCGAGTTTCATTGAAATCGCTCCAGCCGCTTAGATTTTATTAGGGGGGAACACACACACAGACACACGCACACACACATAAACACACACGGATGAAAGGTGATCTCATAAGCCTATTTTTGCATAAATGAAAGGAAGATTCGCATAATCATGACGTAGCCGTGCTCCTTAAATCCTGCTTCACGGCCGCGAGGATGGCTGCAACAAGTCCAGAAATCGGAAGTTCGAATCCTGGCGCTGACAGCGGCTATCCTGAGTGTGGTTTTCCCCCACGTTTTCCCACACTCTCTCCAGGTAAATGCCGGGATGGTGCCATACTTGAAGTCCCGGTGCAGTCATCACATGTTATAAGGCTAGCTCACCATATACCCAACTACACGGGGTTAATGACTAAATTGGCCTAAACCTCATATATGAATTAACAACAGCCTATTGTATAGAGTAAAGAAAAACAAGAAATCACCGACCACATGCGCCAATACTCTTTGCCATCATTGAATATGTAAGTAGGCAACTTATCAATACAGTCGCTTACATCCTATGAAGTATTAAGTATTATTATGAATAAGATTAAATATTGTAAAATGTTGAATATAATTGCCCAACCTCAATCAGGTTACTTCAGCACATATTATCCAGTGATATAATTCACTGACTTCTGGAGGTATGCATATGGCTAGTACTTGTAGCAACAAAATATTATTGGGATTGTGTGAAGCTTAACTCACCGATTCCATGTTTCCTTGCTGATATGATTGTATATTAATTACACGAATAGTGTGTACTATCTTCACGAGGATGGTAACCACTGACCAACGATTTCCCGTTTTTTGTATAGGCTAGTTATTAATTGGCTTGGGTGTTAACAGGTTCTGTGGAGTAAATTGATATGTGGTTACCATTAAAAACTGAATGTGTTTTGATGGAAGGTAGGCTATCTTAAGGAAGGACGGTAGTTTAGGTTTAAGACGGTGCAAGTTCTGACACTACAATACGATTATTTTCATTATTTTTAACTAACAATGTTCAAATTGCCTGAAAAGTGAGGGAATTAATATAAACCAGGATAAAATTACTGTCCTTAATTTAACTGTCAGGAGATTTATGAGATTGAAAGGCTATTTAAAACACAAGTAAATAGCAAGATTGTTCATTAATAGATCATCTTGTTAAAATATATTCCAATGTGACTGCAAAGTTAGAATCATTTATCACTTGTGGTTTATATTACTGTCACCATTTTTATCTACAGTAGAAAAGTTCAGATGTTACATTTTATTATTGAGCACCTAGTGAGTATAATTTCGTACTGTCAGTCATGATACAGTTGAATATACAAGTTGAAAACTAAGTGGTGGGGAACATTCATTGCCTTAGCTCACTACAACAGAGGCAGTGGTACGGATTACCATTTTTCCCACGGGAAAAACGGGGTAAGTCACATTCTGTAAATTTTTCAGGAGAGCAAATTAAATCGTTCAACAAAAGAAATACGTAAAACACCTCCAATTAAGGGTAAGCAATATAGTTATTTTGCCAAATGTATTAGTTATAAAGTGCATGTAAAACAAATAAAAACCAAAGTTAATATATGAAAAAAGTGAGAGGAATGGGACGTTCTTTCCGTTTCCACTAAAAAGAACAACCTCTGTATCTCGGTGACATTCCGCTTTATTTGAAATTAATTTCAACTGATCTGTAGTGACGATGGGTTACCACCAGACTGCACCAAAGACTCATTTCCGAAAAAAAAAGTACTTATCCCGTTCTTTCCGTGGTGTCTTCAAATGTGTAACCTAACGTTGGTCTTTTCTTTGCCATAGATGTTGGTGTTTGGACTGCTCCTTATAATGGCGGTGAATTCCCTTGAGGATCAATGTTCCAGAGCTATGAAGTTATCGATTCGCTCCAATCGCAACCAGACAGGCCACTGGCACACTGTCCTTTCATGGGACCAACAAACATCACAAACCATAGAAATGGACAACAGAGAAACAGGACCAATGTCACTTGATCTGAGCCAGAAAGTGCGAGGATGTTCAGGTCTCGAAACAGTTTCCATGGAAACACAAGTGATTATTCCACCACCGCGAGCTGGACCAGGGTACGCCACGGTGTCAGGAGTGGGACGGTATAAGTTTCATACTACAGCTGTTTCATGGGAGTCGGCGCGCAAGACGTGCACTAACGAGGGAGGTCATCTTGCTGTGATTCGTTCTAAGCATCAGCAGGAAGCTTTGAAGTCACTGTTCGAGCGCAACGCAAAATCTCATGATTCCGGTGTAGCCTGGCTTGGATTCAACGATCGCTATTCAGAGGGTAACTTCATCACAGTGCTCGGAGAATGTTACTCCTGTATAGGTTACTCTAACTGGGCGTCTGGTAATCCAAACAACAAAGTCTACGACGGCTTCAAGGAGGACTCTGACTGTGGAGCACTTACTCCCTCTGGACAGGTTATGGATCTCCCCTGCAGTGCCCATTATGCCTTCGTATGTGAGCAGGACTTATGATTTGCATAATTGAACTTAATGGACGTCTGTTGCAAAATGTAACAGAGGGTGCGCAAATGCGAAGGGATCCGTGTGAGTAGAATTACTGTCACATTAAAGATCCCCTTCGGGGCAACATTCCGGCACTCTGCCGCAGAAGGTAAAAGGGGCGTAAAATTATTATTATTATTATTATTATTATTTTAAGCATATTCATATTAACTGCTAGTGTATTTTTAATTAAATTTTTAGAATACTGTTAAAACAAAAGAGAAAACTTGAAATTACATTTTATGAGCTTAGTAGCCTGTAAAGGATTCAAACCAAAACTGGATGACAAAATCAACCACGCGCCCGCTTATGTGCCTCAAGTATGCGCGCTTGTTTTAGGGTTTAACTGAAAGAAAAACAAGTACTTCCGTGACCAACTAAAGAGCCTATATTTCTTAAAATTTACAGTCCATATATCAACAGTTGGCAGACTTGGCGACTCTGAATAAATTCACAGTTCTATCTCTTATGTTACACAATTCACATACACAATTTGTTTGTGGTCCAATAGAGTGCACGTTACATGTATTTGAACATTGAATTTATTAGCATACCTAAAATCAGGTTGGCAACACTTCCATAGGGATGCTTTAACTTAAATTGAAATATTATGATCTATATGTATATATGTGCCAATTTTGAAACAAATTAAGTTATTAGTATGGTAGTTACATGTGATTAAACATTAAACTTATCAACACGCATAGGATTGTGTTGGCAGCACTCACGTATAAAGGATACCGACAATTAATCCACATCTGCAGGTACTGTATGTATGAAAAAAAAAAGTCCTCTCGGCACGCCGGAAGGCGGAGGTAGATTTCACCGGACAAACTTGGGGATAGGCGAAAATAGGCAGAATATGCAGGTTTTCGTAGAAGGATCAGACCTCATTTATTGCGAGAATGTATTTTATAATTGGAGCTTAATTAACTTTGTTTTTCGTCATTTTATGCTTATTTTAAACATTTAATTGTCTTATGGGAACGGTAACCTTCTTGTCATTTGGGGGCCATTTTTATACTTGTGGTCACACTGTCCTTATGCAAGGTATCGACACTGATGTGTAACTATGTAACGGTCTGTTACTTCTTCACGCAAAATTATATCTCCCGCAGAGATTTTGGTTGGTTCCTCAGTTTAGGGGCTGCGACAACGCGGTCATGTAACCCCGTGTACTTTGGGATGGCTGTATTAGTCTGTAATTCAGGTAAGGACTGCAGACGATCAATTTCAAGCAGTAGTTCCTAATGTTGCTACGACACCTAGCTGTGAACTTGGCTATTAGATGTCACCGCAACCAGCAACTCGCAACAAACGTTGGAACTTCCCCTACAAAGGAAAGCATACTGAGGGATTTTTAGCGCTCTTAGAAAATCCGACGACTTCGGCCGGCTTTGAACTCGCGACCTTGGGCATAGACATTCAGCATGCTACCAGTTACGTCACCGAAGCCGCTTCACACTTAGTCAGATGGAAATCTGAATCTGATCTCGTGCAAGTGCGTTGTCTTGGCAACGTCTGATGGCTCATCCCTCATCAATTTAGTAGTGTTGCCATGGCAACCTCTGATAGCTCTTGGCATTTTCTTATAATTCCAAAATCATTTTTCTCATCCCGTGGCGTAATGGTGGGTCATATCAAAAATTCTTTCAGACAAAAGTTTTAGGTAATTATTAGTGAAATATTGTCCATTTTGTACGGTTTTGATATTGTGCCTATTAAGAGAGATATTATTTAATGTTTCCCGAAAAAGCCACTTTTTCCCACCCCTTTGGTCAATGGTTGGTGCTATAAAAAACTCTTCAAACATAAATTTTTGGGCTTTATCCGACACATAGTATGAACGTTGAACGGATTCGATATTTCACATATTAAGAGAGTTATAGCAATATTTCACTTTTTCGAAAAAAGCCCCCCATTTTCACCCCCTTCGACCGATTTAGCCCAGTAACGAACTCGACTGAGATTTTATAGGTATACATATACGGTAAAAGATTCGAAGTGATTGGTGCAAAATTACGGCAGTTATCGTGTCCACAAGAAACTGATATATATATACATATACGAGGCACGTCCAGAAAGTAAGCTCCGTTTGGTAATTAAATTAAATTGTGTACAGATACAGAAAAAATATTTATTGCACAATATTCTACACCTCTTAAACTACCTTTTCACATAACTGCCGAACTTTTGCAGGCATTTGTCATAGCGTGGCACAAGTTTTTGGATACCTCTTCATAGAAGTTTGCCGCCGACCCGTAAACGAGAGTGAAGACTCCCCTTAAGATATCCTACTGTTTGGTCACTACTGTTAGGCAAATTGCGTGCTTACCAGGAGAACTGCGTATGTTTAGGAGTTCTCCTGACCACATACGCAATTTGCCTAACAGTGATGGCCAAACAGTAGGATATCTTAAGGGGAGTCTTCACTCTCGTTTACGGGTCGGCGGCAAACTTCTATGAAGAGGTATCCAAAAACTTGTGCCACGCTATGACAAATGCCTGCAAAAGTTCGGCAGTTATGTGAAAAGGTAGTTTAAGAGGTGTAGAATGTTGTGCAATAAATATTTTTTCTGTATCTGTACACAATTTAATTTAATTACCAAACGGAGCTTACTTTCTGGACGTGCCTCGTATATATATATACATACATAAATTATATATAAACTTTTGAACTGACGGTGGTTTTGGGGTCTGGGGGATGTGAAACGCGAAGATATGTCGAAATTTTCCGGAAGTCGAAACATGGGACCCATTGCAATAGTTAGCTTTCTAATGAAATCTACTTAATTTAGGACTGCTGTCCTGCATACTTTCTGATATATTGGGATTAGGATAAACATTTATAGAGTGCGTTTTTCAACATTTGGCAACCCTGTTGACACTAATGTGACACTAAAAAAACGCCTATTCATATCTGCTCCGGTGAGCATATCAAATACTAAATTTGATTAAAATCCAATTGATAGTATGGAAGTTGCATGTATTTAAAGATTGGACCTATCAGCAGGCATAGCATCATGTTGGCAACATTGTCGTGTATTGACACCTGAAAATTTATCTTATGTAATATTACCCGTATGTGTGTCAATTGTGCAGCAGTTCCATGCATACCTTCCGAGTTATCCAACATAGAGCTCAAATTTCAACAGCAATTTTTCAGCAGTTTGTAGCACTTACGTCATTCACAAATATGGCCCTGAAACATTCAGGAATAGATCTTTACTCATACCAAATTTGATTTCGATAGTTACAGCCTTGAAGGAGTTGATAGGGGCGGGGGACGACACAAATACAGACAGACAGACAGACACAAATTTGCCCGGATCGATCTCATAAGTCTACCTTTTCCTTTTTTTTTTTACAAAATGTGAAAAGTCGGCTAAACAAATGCCTGAGTCTAATAATAAAATGTTACCATCTCGTGGTGTAGCGACTAGCACTGTTCTCTGTCACCCAGAGGTCCAGGATTGATTCCTGGTTCTGCCAAGACATTTAATCTGGTTTTAGGGCTGTAACGGGTTCCACTTAGCCTCACAACAGCCATCTTGGAATTGGTTTTCCATGGTTTTACCACTTATACTTTAGGCAAATGGTTCCTAGACTTAAGGCAACGGCCGCCTCCTTTCAAATCCTCACTTGAATAACAACTATATTCACTCATACAGCCATGACAATAACACAGGTACTTACTTACTTACTTACTTACTTCGTTGGTCACGCGAACCGAAGTCGGTTCATTGCCTCACTCTTTAGCCTCTTCCATTGGTCTCTGTTGCTAGCCATGTTCTCGTTGGCTCCCAGTGTCTCCAGGTCTTTCTTGACTCCATCCATCCACCTCAGTTTTGGTCTACCCAGGGGTCTCGTACCTTGTGGCTTCCCTTCTAGCACTGTCTTTACCATTTTCCCTTCTCTTCTCAGGACATGTCCCAGCCATTCAATTCTTCTGCTCTTTATCACAGCTGTCACATCGGGTTCATTAAACAGCGCGTGGATTTCAATATTTTTCTACTTCTTAAGATTCCCATTTTCAGACACTGGCCCCAAAACTTTTCTTATCACCTTGTTTTCAAAAGTTATAACTTTTCTCTCCATTTTCTTGCTCAGTGTCCATATTTCCGCCAGATACATTAATACTGGTCGCACGATTGTCTTCTAAATGAGGAGTTTTGTTGTTTTCGTTAATAGCCTGCTGGTAAATAGTTAGCCGGTTCATTACTTCCTCCTCCATGTTGTTGTTGGCATTGAATGTAGGTCTACTCCCTAGGTATTTGAAAGACCTAGTCTTCCTAAATTACATATCTTCTATTGCCAGTACTTCCTCTGTTTCCGCTTCATTGTTTTTGGTTACAATCATACACTCTGTCTAATCTTGATTGATCCTCAGATCCACTCTTTGTGCTTCTTCTATAGAAATTTAGCTGTTCTTTTTAGTTCCTCTTCCTCCTCCACTAAAACCACAATGTCATCGGCAAATGCCAAGAGTTTCACTTCACCATCTACTATCGTACCTCTTCCAATCAATGGTGCTCTTTTTAGTGCTTTTTCCAAAACCAAGTTAAACAGGCTGGGCGATATGCAATCTCCCTGTTTGACACCCGTCTCCACTGTAAAACATTCAGATTCTCTGCCTTCAATTCTCACTTTCTCTCAATGCACATTGTTGTCAGACCGATCAGTTTCGAAGGTATTCGCGATTCTTCCATTATCCCCAGATACTTTCTCTGTTGACACTATCATAGGCTTTTTTGAAGTATATACATAGGCAGTATACCTTCTTATCAAATTCCCACGTCTTTCCAATTCTCTGAATGAGTATGAATATTTGGTCTGTTGTTGACATGCCTTTCCGGAAACCGGCCTGGTGTTCTTCAAGGTTTTCCTCTATGTATGGTAGTAGCCTATATAAGAGAATGCACGCAAGAATCTTGTATGCGCTACATAACAATGATATGCCCCTGTAATTCTCACACTTGGTTCTTTTTCCTTTCTTATATATTGGGCATATGACTGCTTGTTGCGATTCATTGGGCATCTTTTTATTTCTCCATACTTGCAGTATCAATCGATACAATGCTTTTCTGCATGCTTCTCCATCTTGTTTTAGCAGTTCTATTGCCATGTCGTCGGTTCCTGGAGCTTTGCATTTCTTCATTAGCTTTAGAGCTTCATCCGTTTCCTTCATTGTAGGCTCCTCCACATTTGGTTGGGGTCCTTCATATGTCTTTGTTTCCTCAGTCACTTCTTTTCCCCCAGGGACATTCTACAATTCTTCAAAATAGTCCTTCCATAACTTCATGCCCTCTTCTTGACCAGCCACCAAATCACCTTCATTGTTTTCCATCGCTACGATTCTTGGACTGTACCCCGTCTTGAAATACCTTGCATGCTTATAGAATTCTCTTACATTGTTCTTGTTTCTGTCTTCTTCAGCTTTCTACAGTTGCTTGTTGATGAACTGCCTCTTTTCTTTACGTATTACTTTCCTTGTTTCTCTCGCTACCTCCACGTATTCTTCTCTGGATTGTGGGGTGTCGTTATCTAGCATCCTCTGTTTGTACTTCTTTCTCGTTTTAATCGCCTCTTTGCACTCCTCACTGTACCATATATTGTCCTGTACTTTATTTTCTTTCTTCTTTAGGTGTTCCTTTGCAGTCTCAGTCACAATGGATTTGAATGTCTCCCTGCTGTTGTCTTCCCCTTCCTCTTTTCCTTCTCCTTCTTGTAGCTCTTCCAGAACTTGGAAACGATCTTGTAGCTTTAGCTGGTACTCACTTCATATTTCCTCATTTTTCAGTGGGCTTACATCTATTTTGCCTTTTAGTGTGCCTGCTTTCGTCATATTCTATCGTGATATTCTTTGTTTCACTTTAATTAATACCAGATTGTGATCACTGTACCAATTTTGCAAAACGGTACATGTTCATCTTATCTTCCAGACGCAGCAAGAGCTCCACGTCTGGCCGGATTATCATGAGAGCATACACCAGGCCTTCTTCTGAGAATTCCATTCACCAAGCTGGCGCCTGGCTACTGGTGAAATGGGATCGCCTAGCCCTTTCTGCCAGGATTTGTGCCCTTGTGTGTGCTGTCACCTAAAGGTTTATCGTAAATGGAAAAGAGGGATAAGTCAAGCTTTGATCCGTGAACTTTTGAAAGGTGAACATTTCCTGTCAGTTTCATTCGCCAAGCCTTTCTGCCAGGATTTGTGCCTTTGTGTGTCCTGTCACTTATAGGCTTATCGTTGATAGACACTTGAAAAGGGAGATAAATCGAGCTTTGTGTCTGCAAACTTTGGAAAAGCGAACATTTACTGTCAGCTACATTCGCCAAGCCCGGTTCTGAGAACAATCTTACAAAGGACATTGTGTAACGCCTCGACTCCTAGAAGGTTTCTACGCAGTAACCTGTATGGGCTGATATTCAATAGTACCCGCTCAAAACCTTGGACTCTGGCCTTGAACTCTGGCTTTGTTTTGGCCGGTTGTGCCTCTAGCCGCAGTTGGCATTACTGGAGGGTTGTGGTGGGGGGTACGCTGATATACAAGGGTGGAATCTGTGACTCGAAAGACAGTACGAGAGGAACCTTGCTGACGGAAGGGCTCTTAAGCGATCGCCTCCGGGGAACTGAGGGCAGTTCTCCGGAGGGCTGAAATACACCAGGTGGTATGAACCTTTTGGTGTTAGAAGGGGCAACCGTTCGATGGAACATTAAACTGTGTCTTTTGCTATGTCGTTAAGGCCATGTGACGGTGGACCGTACTTTAAGCGGACTGACATTATTATTTTAGTATGTAATATTTTGGAAGGGTTTGTACAATTTGGTGGTGCCTTTTATGTAATTACTGCAGGGTGGGTTATTATTGCCCTATTTCCGGTTATCTGGATGGGAACCTCGTGGATTTAATTCTTGGTCAGACAGGCTTCAGAAGACAGTCAGTGCTGGACTCTGAAGTTTCTCAGACGCTTTCGTTCACTAAGGAACGCGTAAGTTGCTTATGTAACATTGTTTTAGAAGTAGCACAGAGTCTAACTTCATGTTGTTATTCCTTTAGTTTTGTCGTCAGGGGAATCTTTCCAATCAAATTCTTTTCTATCACAAATGTAGATGTGTGTAATCTTGCCAAGCGGGCAAGTGTCTGGTTTGTTTAGGTTAAGTCATTTCATTGGTGTTTAATTAGATCGTATTTGTCAGATGGTTAATTTTAGTGGTGGAAGGTTTATCTTGTAATTTGTTTGATCTTAATGTTCAATACATGTTAGCTTATTTTGATTTGTCATGTTATTTATTGCATGAAGTCACTAGGAAGATTATTCCCCTTTTCTTCTTCATCTTTGGCAGGGTCAATTTAATACGGCCTGCTGAGGGACGCCCAGCTTTCCACTCAACAAGCTGGTCTTGACATTAGCTTCGTCCCGCCCGATCCCTTTTCCTAAATTAAATCAGCGTGTTCTTGGATACCAAGCAAATCGGAACATTCACTCCTAGGTTTTTTGCTGTGAACTCAGCTGACCTAGCGAGTAATTAAATTATAATTTTGATATGCTAATATTATTATTATTATTATCACATCTTGGGTAATCGAAAAGGGAAGGGGGGATGAGGCCACTGTTACAGTGGTAGCAGTGAGCATGGTTTGTTCTGTGATCTTGCCATTAGCAAACAATCCTTCCTATCGACTGATTGCAGTAATTAATTAAAATTAAATTCAGTAACTTAATTAACGTATTGGGCCCTCCATACTACTAATCTTTTCTCCAATAGGTAGGCTAGTAATTAGAGCAGAACCTAATATCTGTTGTGATTTGATTTCATGTAAAATAACTTGCTGTGTACACCATGGATCATATGAGCAATTCATATCGTCAGCTGTTAGACGAGAAGATAACTGTAAATGACAGTCAAGAGTGCGCTGAACGCAAGTCAGGACTGACGGGAGAGTAATGGCCGTGCTGCGTTGCCAGATTGATGGATCGACCGGCCGAATGAATTTCACACGTGGTGAGTTTTGATATGCTGTTTGTATGTTTTGGGGTGGTTGTAAATTCATTCTGTTCTTGTAGGAAATAGTCCAGCTCAATTTTACTGCGCCTGCGCTAAAGGTACACCTCGGGAAGTGTTGTTTTGACAAATTGTGTCACGTGTTTGAAAATAATAAAATGTTTGTCTGATTGGAAGTAGTTTTGGTAAGGTTTAAATTAGTGACGTTTTAAATTCTCTTGAAATTCGGCTGAAATTGATAAACTTGTATTTCCAGTAAGAATAACTTAGTGTCTGTTTTGATGTGCGTTTAGTGCACGCCTGTTGAATCACGTAGTGATTTTGAACTATCATGGCGGCGACTGTGACCAAGTTATTATTTTATGCAACTGATGTCGGTAAAAATGTGAATTGCGTGTGTGGATTTATCATCAGCAGGTTCCTTGGGGTAAATCTGTAATTATTCTCAATAATTGTTAGTGATATAAGGCTGAAAATCTGCAATTCGCTGTGCATAATACGTGTGAGGTATAATTGGTAGTGATCAGCTGTTCATTAGGCCAAACATTTCAAGTTTTGTTGTCATTTCTTTAGCTGGGGGTTAATTATTTCGCTGTTGGTAGTTCTGTCAAATTAAATTGGACCGTGAGAGTATTAAAATTTGGTATTGTCAACTTGTTCTGCGTTAAATTAATTCTGGAAAATGGTCGAATTGCTGTCTATATGTACGTTCGGTAATTGTGTTTTGAATGATGTTAAGTGTCGAATTGCGTGTGTGCTAATTCAGTATAAATGAATCAGGTGAGTGTTTATGTATGTTTGATTTATGTTTAAGTTTGCCTAGTAATTGGGGGGCGAGTAAATTGTCTTGTTGTGACATGGGATTTTGAGGTTAGTTTGTCATCTAAATTGGTCAAGTATTAAATGGCTTTAATATTCAGTATCTTAGTGTGTGTTCGTTGAGTGACTTACTAAGTGGGATGTTTCTGGGAGGCATTCACCTTCATGGTCGCATCTCATTTAGGGTGTAAATAAATATTTTCCCCCGATTCGTGTCTTTCGTTTTAGGACGTATTTATACGATGTAAGGAGAACTGTGATTTCAGGGCTACAACTACGGGTTGTTTTATCAGGTCCTCACGTGAGTTGATACTCCGTTGGCGTTATAGTGTCTTGACGATCCGAATACTAACATACTGGTGTAAATGGGGAATTTAGGATTGGTCAGGGAAGGGAGGTATGTCTGGTGGAGGTATGAATGTATTTCTGTGGTTGATTGTGTTCAGGATGAAAGAGTGTGTGTGATGCGATTTTTATTGCTGTCCTGACTAGGGATCGAACTGGTTTTCCTTTGATGTCAAATTTATTTTCTTCTGTAGTCCTTCTAAAATTTTTTTCTTCCTCCTGTTGATTGAATGAATTACTCATGTGTGAAAGAATTGATGTAAGTTTGCAATTTGAATTTGGGTGGGAGTAATTGAGGCCTAATTGCCAGTAACGTTAGATGGATTATTATTAATTTTATATTAGTTGTATTAGTTGCATTTTGAAAATGGACCTATTATGCAGATGTGCTTCGTATGGGGATCTACTGTCAGGAGTCCATTTAATTAGGGGTGTGAGTACCGTCTTGATTGGGCCCGGGCAGGGTGTATATAGTATTTGCCCGAGTCGAGTGACTGGAGGTATGGGACTTCGTTATCTCGGTGACAGGCAATTTTTTTTTTGTATTTAGAAGCCACTCGTCCAGTTAGTATGGAGAGTCGGGCCACAATTGCTGAGCTGTCGGTAAGTGTTTCTATACCATAGGGTATTTTGTGTTCATGATATTTGTACGATAGCTAATTTGCATAATTGAAAGTAACGGGTTATTGTCGTGGGTGGTAAAATCTTATAATGAGATGTTTGAGAAGGATGTGTGATGGATGATGGATGAATGTTAGGAACTGGAGTCCTGTGTTCGAGTTCCAGTGATGAAGTTGCTAGCTCTGGGAATACTTGTTGATTTTTGGTATATATAAAAAAAAATTATTTGGTAGTTCGGTTGGTGAAAGTTTTCCTTTAGGGAGATATCCTGCGGTGGCAGGCTGAGCTGTCGTTGTATGTCAGCTGCTGTGTTCGCTAGTCTGATTTTGAGATTTTTTTTGAGGTTGCAGTGTTTTGTTTTCGATGGCATTGAAATAGGCTGGTTCATTATTTATTCATAACTTGCAGTTTCTTGCTGTTAGGCGGCTAGGTTATTCTATTGTGGTCGCATTTCTGAAGGGTTGTAGGTTCGTGAGATTCATGTAGACTCCCGTTAGCTTGGGTGTGTTCACTTCACAATCAGCTGTTGTAGGCGTTCATGCATATTTTGATATTTTGATTCTGGAGTTTTCACTTGAGGGTGCTTCAGTGCATTAGTTGGTTAGTTATTTATAACTTGCAGCCTTGATCTGTTAGACCGCTAGGGTCTCTGTTGTAGTCTCAACTCTGAAAAGTTCTGGGTTCGTTACAATTTTGTGTAGCCCCGTCACCTTGGGTGTGTGTGAGTTTGGCTGTTGCCACCGGATGTTCTGATCGATTGTGAGCCTTAGTGACAGTCAGTGTCCTGGGTAGTTACTGGAGTAATCATCTTTTGTGGTAAATAAATTTAAATTCTCTGAGTAATAGTGTGTTGGTAGCTTGGCATTTTTTTTTGGGTATGCGAGGTTCCAAAGTGGTTAGGTGTGAGCTGGATTTATGGACTTATTTTGAAGATTTTAATTGCTTCGTGCCTTTTGAGATGTAACATCTGTCACTGCTGTGATTTGTAATTCTGAATAATTTAGTGTTGATATTCTGGAAGGAATTTTATTGGCGTTAGAATTTGGTGAGATACAGACACGTGTTGTTAGTCGAGGAGGTTGTGAATTTTGAGATTTTAAGTAGCTTCGTGAAGTTAATGTTTTGGGAACGTATGATGACAGTGGTGCGTTGAAGCATCATGGGTTCGATTTGAGTGTGGTCATTAAGTGTCACCCGGTATTTGAATGGTGAACATTAATGGAAGGTGACACACGTTGTTAGTTAGAGACGTCTGTAGTCTGTGGTAACGCCAGCTAGATAAATTTTCGGGATTGTGTTTGTCTGTGTTGTGTGATTGGAAGGTGAACCACGTGCACTAGGGTGTGTGTGACGCTTGGTGGGTGCCCTGCCTTGTGTCGAATGTGTATTTATGTTTTGGTAATGTGTTGTACTGTCATCTTCTGAGGCGGCCATGCCTTTGTGGGGGGAGATGTTAATTACCCTCTGTGGGGTCGTGTGTTGATCCGGAGGGGGAGCTCAGGTACCGAGCTGATTTTGTCGTGATGGCCAGGGTTTGGTGGCGCAAGAGTGATGTTCCTCCCGGTGTCATAAGGGAGAGGACCTGTCATGTGAAGGACAGGGCGGTGTTTGTTTGTGTAGTGTGTGAATGACAGTGCATACTGTTTTAATAATTCACGTCAGGTTATGAACTGCAGTCCTCGTGCTGTTTTCCTGGTTCGCTAGTTGTCCTATGGAATTTAGGGTTATTTATGTTTTGTGTTGTCACCGGGAACAATGCCCGTAGGCAGTTATGGAGTGGGAGACGTTGTGTTGTCGCCGGGAACAGAGCCCGTAGGCAGTTATGGAGTGGGTGACGTGGTTTTTTCCTTATTTTATTTGTCTTGCTGCTAGTATGCTTGTGTGATAGGATGTTGTGGTCTCTGTTCCTCCTGTCCTTGGAGGCCACTGAGGGCAGTGTGGGTCAGGAACATGTAAAATTGAGCAAGACATGTAATTTGTGTTTGTGTGCATATCAAAACGAGCTCTGTGTGATGCCTTCGGTGCGGTAGGTAATTTTGTAATGTATTAACTTGAGCGGTGCCACGGGCGGTATAGTAAATGTAGTTCTGATGGAATGCCCCATGCGGCATGTTAATGGAATTGTCATTGTGAATTTTGGAAATAGTTACGTGCTGTCCTGATTTCGTGAAGTCGCAGAAAAATGGTCCTTCGGTTTTGTTAAAGTAAATTCATTTTGAAAAATTGTTTAAAATTTTTGGTGGGCAAGTTTGTAGGTGCCTTTGATTTGCATATTCAGAGGAAAAATTCTGGGTTCTGTACACCTTAGTCAAATTTTGGTTATTCTTGCTAAGTATTGTAGTGAACTTTCAATTAAGCTTGTTAACGTCAGTCATATCGTATAGTTGGTTGCCCCTTTCGTGTGTTTTTCATACTTCAGTGGACCTTTAATTAAGCCCTGGACACTATCTCTTTGCGTAGACCCTTGTTTGAAGCATCAAGTATCCCTTGTGATTTGAAAGACTCTTAAGTGAACTTCGATGGCACACTAATGCTTCGTGTGATGTTTTTTTATCCTTCCTGGGATAACTTCAGCTGTTATGGGCTGGTTGACTGGCCTGGAACGATTGTTCCCTCTAAGGGAACTGTATTTGGACCATACGCTGCTGTTCTGATGTGTGTTTCAGTGGTCACTATGTGGGACGTGTACTACCAATCTGGGCCCAGTTTGGAGGTACCATCTAGGTCCCATGGCATCATTCTACCCGAGGAGATCTACTTCAAGGTCCGCTGGCGGAGATTGGAGTAGCCTCTTCAGCTGCCAAGAGACCAGCTGGACACCATCACCCTGTTCATCATCTCCCCATCGTCTTCCTTTGGAGGAGGAGGATGTACCAATTTTGCAAATCGGTACATGTTCATCTTATCTTCGAGACGCAGCAAGAGCTCCACGTCTGGCCGGATTATCATGAGAGCATACACCAGGCCTTCTTCTGAGAATTCCATTCACCAAGCTGGCGCCTGGCTACTGGTGAAATGGGATCGCCTAGCCCTTTCTGCCAGGATTTGTGCCCTTGTGTGTGCTGTCACCTAAAGGTTTATCGTAAATGGAAAAGAGGGATAAGTCAAGCTTTGATCCGTGAACTTTTGAAAGGTGAACATTTCCTGTCAGTTTCATTCGCCAAGCCTTTCTGCCAGGATTTGTGCCTTTGTGTGTCCTGTCACTTATAGGCTTATCGTTGATAGACACTTGAAAAGGGAGATAAATCGAGCTTTGTGTCTGCAAACTTTGGAAAAGCGAACATTTACTGTCAGCTACATTCGCCAAGCCCGGTTCTGAGAACAATCTTACAAAGGACATTGTGTAACGCCTCGACTCCTAGAAGGTTTCTACGCAGTAACCTGTATGGGCTGATATTCAATAGTACCCGCTCAAAACCTTGGACTCTGGCCTTGAACTCTGGCTTTGTTTTGGCCGGTTGTGCCTCTAGCCGCAGTTGGCATTACTGGAGGGTTGTGGTGGGGGGTACGCTGATATACAAGGGTGGAATCTGTGACTCGAAAGACAGTACGAGAGGAACCTTGCTGACGGAAGGGCTCTTAAGCGATCGCCTCCGGGGAACTGAGGGCAGTTCTCCGGAGGGCTGAAATACACCAGGTGGTATGAACCTTTTGGTGTTAGAAGGGGCAACCGTTCGATGGAACATTAAACTGTGTCTTTTGCTATGTCGTTAAGGCCATGTGACGGTGGACCGTATTTTAAGCGGACTGACATTATTATTTTAGTATGTAATATTTTGGAAGGGTTTGTACAATTTGGTGGTGCCTTTTATGTAATTACTGCAGGGTGGGTTATTATTGCCCTATTTCCGGTTATCTGGATGGGAACCTCGTGGATTTAATTCTTGGTCAGACAGGCTTCAGAAGACAGTCAGTGCTGGACTCTGAAGTTTCTCAGACGCTTTCGTTCACTAAGGAACGCGTAAGTTGCTTATGTAACATTGTTTTAGAAGTAGCACAGAGTCTAACTTCATGTTGTTATTCCTTTAGTTTTGTCGTCAGGGGAATCTTTCCAATCAAATTCTTTTCTATCACAAATGTAGATGTGTGTAATCTTGCCAAGCGGGCAAGTGTCTGGTTTGTTTAGGTTAAGTCATTTCATTGGTGTTTAATTAGATCGTATTTGTCAGATGGTTAATTTTAGTGGTGGAAGGTTTATCTTGTAATTTGTTTGATCTTAATGTTCAATACATGTTAGCTTATTTTGATTTGTCATGTTATTTATTGCATGAAGTCACTAGGAAGATTATTCCCCTTTTCTTCTTCATCTTTGGCAGGGTCAATTTAATACGGCCTGCTGAGGGACGCCCAGCTTTCCACTCAACAAGCTGGTCTTGACATTAGCTTCGTCCCGCCCGATCCCTTTTCCTAAATTAAATCAGGGTGTTCTTGGATACCAAGCAAATCGGAACATTCACTCCTAGGTTTTTTGCTGTGAACTCAGCTGACCTAGCGAGTAATTAAATTATAATTTTGATATGCTAATATTATTATTATTATTATCACATCTTGGGTAATCGAAAAGGGAAGGGGGGGATGAGGCCACTGTTACAATCACTTCCCACTTCTGCTCCTCGTACTGCTCTGACATCCTTGATTCCACTTGCATGTCTTGAATCCACCAAAACGTGGTCAATCAGGTTGGTATATCGCCCTCCTGGAGCGTTCCACGTTTCTAGTTGAATCTTCTTGTGTGGGAACATTGTGCTGGCGATCTTCATGTTCTTTGCAATTGCAAATGTTACCAGCCTTAACCCATTATCATTTGACTCTTTGTGTAGGGCGTGTGGCCCACTCACACCTCTATTTGCAGTTTCAACACCAACTTTTGCGTTTGCGTCCCCTATCACCATTTTCATGTCGTATTTGGCATTCCGTCGTATACTTGTTCATCAAGTAATCATCCAAATATTCCAAACACACCCAAGTACACGAAGATGAATGATCTCGTTGTCCAAGATCCTCAAATGAATTAACAACATCTAATAATATGGTCAGATATTGTAGATGATAATATAATGATCGTGTGGCCTCCTGAGAGGCCGAGTGCCGGTCTTTCTAGCTGACGCCCGTGGGCAACCTGCGTGTCGTAATGAGAAGGAAGTGATGAAGAAGACGGCACATACTGCCAGTCCCTGAACCATAGGAATTAACCCCAGAAGATTAAAATCCCTGAGGGCTCAGCCGGGAATCGAACCCGGGACACTTCGGGCCAAAGCCTAGCACGCTAACCATTTAGCCACGGAGCCGGACGTAAATGTCAATGAGTGACATGTATGGAAATTTCAGCAACTCAATCTGCTAGCTCAATGTCATAAAGACCTTGCCGGAATCCTATATAACCTACACTTCATCCGCGGTGACATGAGTGCTAGCCACTACGCAACGAGACGGATAGATTCTTCCAGTGTGTATTGACATTATTGTTATGACGTGAAATTGGTCTCGTTATGAGGAAGCGTTGGTCGCTTGTTGAGTTAGTTATTGTTGTTTTAAGGGGAGGAACTACGAGGTCATCTGCCCCTGGTCGCTTATTGATTTCAGACAGGAAAGGCTGCCGGTGAAGTGCCGGATATTCTATTACTGAACTTCCTTTCACATTTGCGTTAGTGTTTCACATTGAGTTCAAGGGTTGACCTCAACGAATGGAGCATTCACTGAACCATTAGCTTGCTTCTAGTTTGCAAAGTACACACCAATGTATTACTGACCGTATTATTCTCATTTGCATTGGTTCAGGGATGAAGTAAGATGGGTTTTCTATGTGGTGGATAGAGTTTACTGCTAGATTCTCTTCCTGATGTCAACCAAATGAAGGTAAATGAAATTGGGCAAGTTGATAAATGGTATCATTTAGTTTTGAACTTCAAAGTTTTCATTAGCAATATTTTTATGTCTTCTATATCTTCTATATCTATATTCAATATCTCCGAAACTATTGCTGATATCACCATGAAATTTTGTACGGTGATGAAGGGTGCTGCTACAAGTTCATCTATGTAACTTTCAAAACTCTATAAAGTACAAAACGAACTTGGCGATTTATCCATCTGAGCGCAGGGAAATATTGTACAGTAAATGCCTATACACATTGCAATACACTGGCATCTAATTTTGTTCAATTGATTACATAACCTCAAGATGGCGGCTGTGCAAAATTTTAAAATTATGTTTCATTTATTGTGTCATAATCATGCGATAAAAGTGAACCTACGCAATAATTTTCATGTAATGGTACATAACCTTATGGCCTATACATAAAACAATCCAACATGGCGCCGATCCTAATTATTTAGACGGTTCTCAATATCTATTAATGTATGACAGCAATCAAACTGAAATTTTGAATGCTGATAGAGGCTATGAACACAAGTCCACCTATGGGACTTTCAATAACCTGGTGACCACAAATCCAACATGGCGACCATGAGAAATATAACTATTTAAATGGACGTTTCTCACGATTTAACAAACCGAGCGCAGTTAAATATGGTACGGTGAATGCTTATACAAATTTTAATCCACTGGCATCTAAATTATTTCAACTGTTTTCATAACCACAAGATGGCAGCTGTGTGAAATTTTAAAATCTCGCTTTTATTTCTGGTATCCTAATCATGCGATTTAATTTTGAATACTACACCTACACAATAATCTTCAGGTAATAGTACATAACTATAAGACCTATATAGAAATCCAACATGGCGACCATGCGAAATATTTAGACGTTTCTCAATATCTACGAATCTATTGCAGCAATCAAATTGAAATTTTATATGTTGATAGAGACAATCAACATAAGTAGGATATATGAAAATAGGCTGTATAGTTCTTCACGGAACTACTTGTAGTTTCTGACATAACATTATGATAAGCAGATTTCAGTTAATACACACCCAAAAATGTTTTGCATAACACTTGTTTGCCATGATGCAGAGCATATGTGGGATTGTCGGCGAGGTTATTACAAAAGAGACGGCATTCTGACAATTCTTGAGGCTTTATTCATATTTGAAAAGAAAATTACATAAAAGGAAACTTTTGACCTGTTAAACAGCGACTGATATGTGTTGTAATCTTGCCATTCTGTGACGTTTCAATAAGGAGCATGGCCACCATGGGCGTCCAGCAGGGTTCTTACTCGCCGTGACATACCACAGATTAAGTTGTCCATGTCCTCTTGAGGCAGGCGATCCCACTCTTCGTCGGCGGCCTCCATGATCTCCTGGAGGGTTAAAGGGAGGGCGTGAATGCTGTGCAACAGCACGCTTCAGCATATCCCACACATGTTCCATACAGTTCATGTCTGGCGACATCGCAGGCCATTCCAATCATACAATGGTGGAATCCTGGAGGAAATTTTGTACCATCGTCGCTCGATGTGTTAAGTACAGTCCATGCAATACTTTTTTGATGTGTATATTTGCAACGTTATTCAACGGATACTAAATGTTTTATAGTGAATATTTTTTTAGTAATTAATTTTATTTATACATTTTTAATGTTTAAATTATATTGATGCTCTTGGTTTCATTCTATTGTAATTTAAATTTTACCATATTGTAAGTATGGTTACAAATTAACCTAAACTATATACGAGATATATGTCATTTAGCTTCAAGTTGAAAGGTCTATTCATTTTATTGTATTGTCATCACGGCGTGCAGGTCGCCCACGTCAAATCTCTGGAGGACACACCAGTGTAGTCAACTCTAGTTGTATTAAAAATAAAAGGAAATTATCACTAAAAGAAACCGTTTTCTTTAAATAAACACAGACAATTTTTAACACTCTGAAAAATATAACCTAATATTCATGCCAAAACGTCTATAGATAATGTAATTTGTAATGCATATTGCAATTAACACCTGATGGCGCGAACCCGTGTTCGAAGATGGAAATGGAGGAGATGGAAGGTAGTGAAGGGGGTCACTGCTGCTGTGCTCCAGGAATGCGCACTGACGTAGAGTTACAGGAGGAGCCGATGTGAAATTTTCGTCCCAACGAGAGAAGTGGACGTTCCTCCCCTCACAATCACGCTCCAGCACAAGGACTCGTCCAGGTAGACTACAAAACTCTTTCCGTACAAGTGTGATGCCATCAGGTGATAATTGCGTTGTACTCAAGATCTTGTTGTTGGGTGTGTTAGAATTTATCTGATACATGTGTTATGTTGGTGTATGTGTTAGTGTGCGTAAACTTATTTGTAATTCAGTTGAGGATTGGGAAAGATGTGGCCGTGGCTTTAAGTTAGGAACCTGGGGGTAAAAGTGGGAAACCACTGAAAAATATTTCCAGGATGGCTGAGGTGGGAATCGAACCCTCCTCTCCTCAGTTTTGTCTCACAAGGATGATTATACCGCGTTCCAGACCTCCGACCCGTATAACATTTCTTGGCAGAGTTGGGAATCGAACCCAGACCTCCGGGGTGACAGCGAAGGGTGCCAGGAGGCCTGGGTTCAATTTCCGATTTTTACGTATGATCTCTCACAAGGAATCGTTAGTAATTGCACAGCACATACCACTGATAAGTCCACAGATGTTGAGGAGGAAAAACAACTGACTGACCTGGGTAAGTACGAGTATTTATGATGTAAGAGGGCGAGTTTATTATGCACGAAAAATGTTCATAATTGTTAACCATGTTGCTCCAGAGTTCAGGCGCAGGTGTTACCGCGTGTAGCAGCGCAGCTACTTACGGCATTCAATTGCGTAACTACGACACTGATTTGAGGTAACAAAGATGGGCTCTCGATAGCGTAGGCGCAAACGTTTAACAGCGTGGTTCTGGAAATGTCGCATGCTTCAGTGGTTTCTAACGCAATCCAATGCGCACTTTTCTCCTGGTTCTTGGTCGTTATATACAAACTATCTGCCGTTCTATGTGCCTTAAAATTTAACATTATTTTATGTTTCCTAATCAGAGAATCAGCCAGGTTCATTCAGGCCATAGATTTCAACGAGAGTCCTTGTTATACAAGAGTTTAGTGCTTTTCAGTCGGTCAACAGGAATTAACCCACAAGAGCTGGGTTATGCCCTAATCGTGAAATAAATTACATGAGATTAATAAATACACTAGGATGACCAGTTTCGATCGTCAAGCGATCATTATCAGATCCGTTACAATTAGGCTATAAAATCTACGTTCAAAAATACAGGTGAAAATATTTACAATATGTACAATTATTTAGTTGCAGTATTGGTACTGCAACTGTCGGTGTATGCTAAATGCAGTACGGTATATAAGATGTTTGGTGAAATGCTAAATGATGACAGATATCCGGAGTTTGCATATTTGGAGTGATTATATGGTTATAAAAATCAACTATGCTTAAACTGTAATATTACAGGCTACTACTTATCTGGTTGTCTTCCTCGCTGGAGCTACGAGCAGTTTTGTGTTCACTCTCACTCCAGGTGTGGTCGACTGAAATGAACTGTTATCTTAACGACACTGGTTTTTCCCTATGTCCCCCTTGTTCCTATGTGGTATGCGGAGTCAGTGTGATGTGTTTATGTGGGGTGTTACGAAATCTAGATAAGATGTACGTTATTGAATGAGGTGGGTGTACAACTATTAAAGACCGTGGAACATTCCCCGCCACGCATGGACCAATAGCCATTCAAACTAAGCGCTGCTCGGTCTTTGAGGACGACCCGGCACCTTTAATACTGCCGCGAATACGGGCCTTGGTGCATTGCAGAAAAAAAAACTAATTCCACCCCCCCCCCCCCACACACACACACCTTGTATCTAGCTTGGCTGTATCACTAAGTTGTGTCTTGCTTCCGACAGGGTGTTTTTTTTTAGTAGAGTGAAGAGGGGTGAGCTCTCCATAAACGTGTGTTAATTTAGATTGTTGGGATTGTTTCGTTTGGCTAGGTGTATCTCGATTGCTTCCTTTATGTCAAGAGCTCTGCCTTTCGATTCGTAATGAATTATATTTAGGTCCGTCTCGATGTTAGTAAAGCTGTGCCCCGCGTCACACATATGTTCGCCTACGGCTGAATGTGGTCCGTATCTTATCGCATTCCTATGTTCATAATAACGTGTGTCTACTCGTCTTCCATTCTGTCTTGGCACCAGTGTCTTGGCACGTTATAGATCATACCCCTGACTTTGAATATGGGTCATGTTTATTTAGATTACTATTTTGCAGGTGCCTACCGGTTGTGTTTTTCGTTGTGTCTGCTATTTTTATGCATTGCTTTTTGAATAGACTTTTTTCTCATTACTGTCCGGTTTGGGAATCGTTTTATCTTTATTTTTATATTTGGCTATAATTTGGTTTAATTTTTCTTGGCGGGAAATTGTTTTCCTTTGGTATTTGCATAATGGTTCCTATTTCCTTATTATAGTTGTCTTTTGACATGGGCATTTTTAAAGCCCTGTGCACCATTGAATTGAACCCCGCTAATTTGTGCGTACTGGGGTGATTAGTCTGGTTGTCGATTGCATGCGAGGTTTGTGTGGCTTTCCTTAATATGGAATATGAAAGCTCGTTGTCTTTACGTTCAATAGTTATGTCGAGATAATTTATTTTTCGGACTGTTTCGGATTCCTTGGTGAACTTGATTGAGTGGTGTAGGCTATGGATTGGAGAATTGTTTCTTCTCTTGTTAGTTCAGTATCGTGGATGTAAATTATATAATCTACGTATCTTTTCCATATTACTATTCCCTTTGTTGAAGTCTTTTCTAAGAACGCATTTTCTAGTGAATTAATGAAGATTTCAGCGATTAACCCGATTAGTGGTGATCCTATCGCTAGGCCTTCTCTCTGTGTGTACATTTTATTGTCGAATTGAAACACGTTTTGGCAGAGAACGACCCTCAGTAATCTCACAATCTCTTCAGTTTCTTTTGCCGAATTGTTGGATTTTAAGTTGTTTTCGTTAGTGTTGATTCCTTCAATAATAGGAATATTGGTGTACATGTTAGTTACATCGAAGGATACTAGCCTCAAGCTAGGTTTCATTTGTAGGGTGTTCAGTGCTGTTACTAGTTCCGTTGTGTTCTTTACAGAGTTGTTTTTGTCGTTGGAAAGACGGTATTTTAAGATTTTTAGTAATTCTTTGCTAATTTTGTAATTAGGGGCATTCCTACCATTGCCTATTGGTCTCATTGGGCACTCCTTTTTGTGTATTTAAGGTTGTTGAATGGATATTGGTCCACGCGTGGCGGGGAATGTTCCACGGTCTTTAATAGTTGTAGACCCACATCATTCAATAACATACATCTTATCTAGATTTGGCAACATCCCACATAAACACATCACACTGACTCCGCACACCACATAGGAACAGGGGGGAGAAAGGGAAAAACCAGTGTCGTTGAGATAACAACCCATTTCAGTCGATCACACCTGGAGTAAGAGTGAACACGAAACTGCTCGTAGCCACAGCGTGGAAGACAACCAGATAAGTAGTAGCCTGTAATATTACAGTTTAACCATAGTTGATATCTATCACCAATTAGCATTTCACCTAACATCTTATATACTGCATTTAGCATACACCGACAGTTGCATTACCAATACTGCAACTAAATAATTGTATATATTGTAAATATTTTCACCTGTATTTTCAAATATAGATTTTATAGCCTAAGTGTAACGGATCTGATGATGATCGCTTGACGATCGAAACTGGTCAATCCTAGTGTATTTATTAATCTCATGTAATTTATTTCAGGATTAGGGCAAAACCCAACTCTTTTGGGTACATTCGAGTTGACCGACTGAAAAGCACAATTACAAAATAACAATTCATGTTGAATTAGAGAATGTACGCATTAGACTACGTATTAGGAAATGCATTTTAGAATTTTGTTCGATCCACTTATGACCATTAAGTTCTTGCAAACGACAGTTTTAAAGATGCCTAGTCATTAATTCAAGGAGAGTCCGCTAAATGTAAAAGCCCGTACGAGCCCGTAGTACACTCTTAACTCAGGATGGCAATTATTTTTTTGTTTTTTATTACGTCTTGTTGGCGCAGTTACATCTACTGCTAAGAATTGTATGCCCAGGGGCTATCGGAAAGAATATATTCCTGGCTGGAATACCGAGAGTGAGGAATTGTTTAAGAATTTCGAACAAAACAGAGATGCAGAGACTGCTGACAAACTTATGGCTAGCTTGGATGACTGCCGAAGACAAAGATGGGTTGAAACAGTCGAAAGCTTAGATTTCACTCATTCTAGCAGAAAAGCCTGGGGTCTTCTTAGAAGGCTAGGAGGACCAGTAGTAAAGAGTCAACCTCAGGTGACACCAGACCAAATAGCTTCCCATATTGTAACAACTTCCCGAGCTCCATCTGATGAGCATACGAAGTATGTTAGATACCAGCTTCGTGCTCTAAAATCATCAACACCTCGCATGTCTAGCTATTTACGTCCCTTTACAGCCCTTGATGTTCAAGAGGCCCTCAAAGAACTAAAACCTGGCAAGGCACCTGGTTTCGATGGAATTCATCCAGGATTCCTCATACATATGGGAAAAAATGCAAAGAGATGGATGGCACAGTTCTTCACAGATTTACTCCAGACTGGACAAATCCCACCCGACTTCAAGAAAGCTAAAATCATTTCCATATTGAAGCCTGGAAAACCTGCAAATAGACCTGAAAGTTACAGACCAATGGCTCTCCTAAGCTGTTGCTACAAACTCTTTGAAAGGCTTATCTACAACAAAATTGGGTCAACCATTTTAGAACTCATTCCTGTGGATCAGGCAGGCTTCAGACCTAACCGAAACTGCTGTGATCAAGTACTTTCATTAACATCTTACATTGAGGCCGGATTCCAGCAAAAGCTTAAAACATCGGCTGCCTTTGTGGATCTCACTGCTGCCTTTGATACCGTATGGAAGGAAGGATTGATTTATAAATTACTCAGAGCTATACCCTGCAGAACAATTACATAGCTTATCAACAACATGCTCAGTGACAGAAAATTTCAGGTCTGTTTAGGTGAAAAGAAGAACTCAGTGAGAAAACTGCATAATGGTTTGCCTCAGGGATCAGTTTTGTCGCCACTACTGTTTAATCTATACATCTCTGATCTCCCAGAAACAATATCCAGAATGTTCTGCTATGCTGATGACTTGACCCTGGCCACACAACACAAGATTATTGAGAAAACTGAAGACATTTTGATTAAGGACTTATCCACCCTGACAGAATATTTCAGGAACTGGAGACTCAGACCCAGTAATGCCAAGACGGAGGTCTCTTGCTTCCATTTGAGTAACCGGCTTGCTAACTTCAAACTAAATATTACATTTTCCAATAGAGTACTTAATCACAATAGGTTTCCGAAATATCTTGGTGTTACCTTGGATCGGACTTGATCCTTCAAGCAACATCTTTTGAACTTGTCGAAGAAACTGAAAACCCGAAACAATATTATTCAGAAGCTAAATGGTACTACTTGGGGATCTGCTGCGAACATCCTGCGCTCTTCAGCCTTAGCACTGGTTTTCTCTACTGCCGACTATTGTGCTCCAGTGTGGCTTAATAGCCCGTATACGAAGTATATTGACCCACAATTGAATACCAGCATGCGTCTTATATCTGGCAACATCAGACCAACTCCAGTCCACTGGCTCCTACTGTTGTCTGGAATAATGCCAACTGACTTACGAAGATCCAGTGCTCTTGTTCGAGAGTACAACAAGATTTGCAAGAATCCTCTGCAACCTGTTCTAGGCGACATACCAGCTCTTAGTCTCCAAAGATTGAAATCACGACATCCACCTCTTTGTGATGCTGCTCTGAAGACATCTACCAACTTCGATGTTTTGGAGGAATGGAAAGGCCGCTGGAATATCTCCACTGACTTGCCCCTACATAACATCATCAGAGGGGAAAAACTTGCTAGCGGATTCCAACTACCGCGTGCAACTTGGTCCAGACTGAACAGTATCAGGACAGGTCATGGAAGGTGCAGGAATTCTCTCTTTAAGTGGAACTTTGTACCATCTCCAGAATGTGATTGTGGAGCCCCTCGCCAGACCATTCCCCACATTTTAAGCGAGTGTCAACTACGGGCTTATCCAGGTAGATTGGAAGACTTTCTATCACCAACAGCGGAGGCACTGCAGTGGGTTCAAAAGTTGGACATTCAGCTATAACGGATAACACTAATGTTGAAGTGAATCAATGTTTTTTTTGTTATTGTGTATATATTGTATATATTATGTATATAATTTCCTTGCCATACGCTAATAATAACAATACTGTGATATTTTACTCAATGGTCTTAATCCGACTATAGAACTGAAAAAATATGATTTGATAATATTGTTGCATTTTAAAATTATTAAGTTGGCATCATATTTTGTAACAAAAAAAGTCCTCTCGGCACGCCGGAAGGCGGAGGTAGATTTCACCGGACAAACTTGGAGATAGGCGAAAATAGGCAGAATATGCAGGTTTTCGTAGAAGGATCAGACCTTATCTATCGCGTGAAAGTATTTTATAATTGGAGATTAATTAACTTTGTTTTTCTTCATTTTAAACATATTTTAAACATTTTATTGTCTTATGGGGACGGTAACCTTCTTGTCATTTGGAGTCCATTTTTAGCCTATTTTCAATTTTGAAAAAATAGGCTTATGAGATCACCTTTTGTCCGTGTGTGTGTGCGCGCGTGTGTGTGTGTGTGTGTGTGTGTGTGTGTGGTGTGTGTGTGTCCCTAATAAAATCTAAACGGCTGGAGCGATTTCAGTGAAACTCGGTAAGTTCATAGCACTATTCCCGGCGACCTCGACTGTGCCCATCGAATTTTGTTACGTCTCACCAATCCAACAAGGCGGCTGTGCGAAATATTTCACTAGCATTCAGTATCTCCGAAACTATAACGTATATCGCCCTGAAATTGTGTACGGTGATAAAGGGTACTACTAGAAGTTCACCTATGAGACTTTCAAAAACCTGGTTACTACATAACCAACATGGCGGCCAAGCGAAGTGGATACTTTTAAATAGACTTTTCTCGCGATTTAACTATCCAAACGTAATGAAACTTGGTACAGAAAATATTTATACACATTGCAATGCACTGGAGTCTAGTTTAGTTCAATTGCTTACATAACTTCAAAATGGCGGCTGTGCGAAATATTTCACTGACATTCTATATCCCCGAAACTATTACAGATATCACCCTGCAATTTGGTACGGTGATAAAGGGTACTGATACAAGTTTACCTATGTATAATTCATAAACCTGTAAAGTACAAAACGAACATGGCGACCAAGCGAATTTGAAATATTTTAATAGACTTTTCTCGTGAGTTAACTCTCTGAGCGCAGTGAAATGTGGTACAGTAAATGATTTTGCAGATTGTAATGTACTGCCATCTAATTTAATTCAATTGTTTACATAACCTCAAGATGGCGGCTGTGCGAAATTTTAAAATTAAGTTTTTATTTCTTGTGTCGTAATCATGCGATCGAAGTGAAAGTTTGAATAATGAACCTAGGCAATAAGTGTCCTTGAATGGTACATAACTCTATGGCCTATACATATAACAATCCTAAATGGCAAGATTCCGTAATATTTAGACGGTTCTCAATATCTATGAATCTTTTACAGCAACCAAACTGAAATTTTTATGTTCATAGAGACTATGAACATATGTTCACCTATAGGACTTTCAGTAACCTGGTGAGCACGAATCCAACATGGCGGCGACGCGAAGTATAAATATTTAAATGGACGTTTCTCGCGAATTAACTATCCGAGTGCCGTGAAACGTTGCATGTTAAATGCTTACACAAATGTTGATCCACTGGCATCTAATTTATTTCAATTGTTTGCATAATCACAAGATGGCTGCTGTGCGTAATTTTAAAATCTCGTTTTTACTTCTTGTGTTCTAATCATGCGATTGCAGTTTGAATACCACACGTACACAATAATCTTAATATAATAGTACAAAAATAAAAATCCAACCTGGCGACCATCTGAAATATTTAGACGGTTCTCAATATCTACGAATCTGTAACAGCAATTAAACTGAAATTTTGTATGTTGATAGAGGCAATTAACATGATCAGGATATACGAAAATAGGCTGTACAGTTCCTCACGGAACTACTTGTTATACTTGTGGTCACACTGTCCTTATGCAAGGTTTCGACACTGATGTGTAACTATGTAACGGTCTGTTACTTCTTCACGCAAAATTATATCTCCCGCAGAGATGTTGGTTGGTTCCTCAGTTTAGGGGCTGCGACAACGCGGTCATATAACCCTGTGTACTTTGGGTGAGTGTAGAATCTGTCTGATAAACGGTGTGAATTGTGATGGCTGTATTAGTCTGTAATTCAGGTAAGGAATGCAGACGCTAAATTTCAAGCAGTAGTTCCTAATGTTGCTACCAGATACTAACGTCAACGCCACCTAGCTGTGAACTTGGCTACTAGATGCCACCTCAATCAGCAACTCGCAACGAATGTTGGAACTTCCCCTCCAAAGGAAAGCTTACTGAGGGATTTTTAGCGCTCTTAGAAAATCCGACGACTTTGGCCGGCTTTGAACCCGCGACCTTGGGCATAGAAGTTCAGCATGCTACCAGTTACGTCACCGAAGCTGCTTCACACTTAGTCAGATGGAAATCTGAATCTGATCTCGCGCAAGTGCGTTGTCATGGCAACGTCTGATGGCTCATCCCTCATCAATTTAGTAGTGTTGCCATGTCAAGCACTGATAGCTCTTGGCATTTTCTTATAATTCCGAAATCATTTTTCTCATCCCTTGGCGCAATGGTGGCTCATATCAAAAATTCTTTCAGACAAATGTTTTAGATAATTATTAGGGGAATATTGTCCATTTTGTACGGTTTTGATATTGTGCCTATTAACAGAGATATGATTAATGTTTCCCGAAAAAAACACTTTTTCCCACCCCTTTGGTCAATGGTTGGTGCTATCAAAAAACATTTCAAACATAAATTTCTGAGCTTTATCTGACACATAGTATGAACTTTGAACGGATTCGATATTTCACATATTAAGAGAGTTATAGCAATATTTCATTTTTTCGAGAAAATAAAGTCCCCCATTTTCATCCCCTTCGACCGATTTAGCCCAGTAACGAACTCGTCCGAGATTTTATGGGTATACATATTCGGTTAAAAATTCAAAGTGATTGGTGCAAAATTACGGCAGTTATCGTGTCCACAAGAAACTGATATACATATATACATATATTACATAAATTATATATAAACTTTTGAACTGACGGTGGTTTTGGGGTCTGGGGGATGTGAAACGCGAAGATATGTCGAAATTTTCCGGAAATCGAAACATGGTACCCATTGCAATAGTTAGCTTTCTAATGAAATCTGCCTAAAATACTACCGTCAACGACACCTAGCTGTGAATTTGGCTACTAGATGCCACCTCAATCAGCAACTCGCAACGAACGTTGGAACTTCCCCTCCGAAGGAAAGCAAACTCAGGTTTTTTAGCGCTCTTAGTAAATCCGACGACTTCAGCCGGGTTTGAACCCGCGACCTTGGGCATAGAAGTTCAGTATGCACCAGTTCCGATACCGAAGTCGCTTCCCACAGACATATGAAAACTGAATGTGATCTCGTGCAGTGGCGTTGCCATAGCAACTGCTGATGGCTCATCCCTTATCAATTAAAAGTAAAGTTGTCATGGCAACCTCTCTTGGCACTTGGCATTTTCTTATAATTTAAATCATTTTGTTCACCCCGTGGCGTAATGGTGGGGCATATCAAAAATTCTTTCAGACAAAAGTTTTAGGTAATTATTGGAGGAATATTGTCCATTTTGTGCGGTTTTGATATTGTGCCTATTAACAGAGATATGATTAATGTTTCCCGAAAAACCCACTTTTTCCCACCCCTTTGGTCAATGGTTGGTGCTATCAAAAAACTTATTTGACATACATTTTTGGCACTTATCCGACACATATTATGAACTTTGAAGGGATTCGATATTTCATGTATTAAGAGAGTTATAGCGATATTTCACTTTTTCGAAAAACGCCCCCCATTTTCACCCCCTTTGACCTATTTTGCCCATTAACGAACTCGACCGAGATTTTATAGGGATACATATTATGTAAAAAATTCAAAGTGATTGGTGCAAAATTACGGCAGTTATCGTGTCCACAAGAAACTGATATATATATATATATATATATATATATATATATATATAGATAGATAGATAGATAGATAGATAGATAGATACATATATACATAAATTACATATAAACTTTTGAACTGACGGTGGTTTTGGGGTCTGGGATGTGAAACGCGAAGATATGTCGAAATTTTACGGAAGTCGAAACATGGGACCCATTGCAATAGTTAGCTTTCTAATGAAATCTACCTAAAAAGGCCTTTGTTTACGTATCACTTATGTCACTTATATTTTCATTGCGTTGTTGTGTACTAACTTTTGTAAAGGAAGCTAAGCTTTGTAAAAGCCAAGAAATAAAGAAAGAAAAAGAAAGAAAGAAAGAAAGAAAGAAAAATAGAAAGAAAGGAACCAACAAAAAATCATCATCATCATCATCATCATCATCATGCACAGTTTCCAACCACTGGCCGGGTCTGTTTGGAACACAAGCATCTCCAACATCTTCTGTCTTCCCACCATCTCTAAGCCTTCACCCTTGTCCAGTCTTTTCCTCTCTTCTTCAAGCTTTCTTTCACCCCCTTCAGCCACCTGTCTCTCGGTCTCTTTCCTTCCCACTTCGTCTCGTGTACTCTCCTGGGTATCCTCTTCTCCTCCATTCGTTTTACATGTCCATACCGTCTAAGTCCAGATTTCTCTATACCATCCTGTAATGGTTCCTCCTTCATTAATTCTCTGGTCCCCTCATTCCTCATTCTGTCCATCTTTGTAGCTCCAATACTGCTTGTCAAGAACCTCATCTCACTGGCCTGTATTTTGCTCTTCTCCCTTCCTTTCAACAACCCAGGTCTCCGAGGCACACGTCAGGATAGGGACATAGTACGTCCGATATATGATCTTTTTGCTGTTCTGAGGGACATCCTTGCTCCATATCATGCTTCTCACACTCCTCCGGAATGTTTCTTCTTGTCTCCCCCACTCATTTATTTCTCTATCGTTTCTTCCATTATCTTGTATCAGACTTCCCAGATACTTGAAACTCTCCACTTTCTTCTGCTGTTCCCCACCAATCGTTATTCCCGTTGTGGTTCTTTCCTTCTCCCTGGTTGTGATCACCATCTCACTCTTATTTATGCTAATTTTCATCCCATATCCTTGTATTATTCCTTCCCTCACATCCAACTGCTCCTGAACTTCCTCCTCCTTGATTCCCCAAATCATCAAATCATCTAAATAAATAAATTAATGAATAAATAAATAATAATGAAAGAAAGAAACAAACAGCCAAATAAATAAATAAATAAATAAACAAACAAATAAATAATCAAATAAGTAAATGAATAGATGGATAAGTGAATAAATGAGAATGTAAAATTTGAAAAACAAAGAATAATAACCACATTTTACAGGAATATTTGATATGGTAGTTTTCCAATGTTTCCGGAAAGGAAGGAAAGGAAGCTTGTAGTTTAACGTGACCGTTAATCTTGAGATCATGAGCCACGGGACCTCCTTTTTACGTGGAATCCGAACCACAGGACATGGCATTTCACTTCGAAAATCTCACATGCATTGACCGGGAATCGAACCCGGACCGCCTTGGTGAGAGGCATACAGCTAGACCACTGAGCCACCACGCCCCCCTCCAATGTTTCCGAAACATTTGAAGTAGGAAAGTAAACATAGTAAAAAGAAAGTAATCTCCCTGAAAATAAATAGACATGGCAACAATGGCCCATTATTAGGTGATAATTGAATAACACGAATAAATGATTTCATTCATGCTGCCTACTTGAATGATGTGGTTTTAGAGAACAGATAATGCAGTCAAAATAATAAATTAGCCAAATGGTTATATGAATGACATATTTTTTGAAAGATTCGTGGGCACGGTTGTTGGGCTACGGGGTCGTGTAGTCTAAAGGTCGAGTCGGGTCGGTACGAACTTGAGAAAACAATTGGGTTTCTTGCTTCATGTTGAAGTTGACCCACATTCTTATAAACTTCCTGGAGGAACTTTTAATGGGAGAAAGGACGTTAGAGATTGAATGTGTCATTTTCTTGTCCACGGGGGACTGGAGACAAGGTGACTGAAGATGAACTTTGAGGGAACTTCCGTAATTAATGAGAAGAGGGGTTTGCATCCTTGTCTTAATTAATATGAACAAAACAATTGCGAATCTTGATGATTATAATTGTTCATTTAAGGGCCTGGCATCTAGGTTATCGTCCCCAATAGTTTGCGTGATAATGATAGATGATGGAAAGAAAACAAGGAACTAAAGCTAACTATAAGCTTACAACTAATTTACGTACTGGAAGAAGAAGAAAAGGACTAAAGGAGGAATAAGGCAAAGAAGAGACAGAGAAAGGAAATGCCCTCACCCACTGAAGAAAGAGGACTGAGAGACTCGGAAATAAATTTTGAGTACACTAGCCTATATTTGATAAAATTTTCATTTTAATAGCCATTATTTGAGTTAAAATGCATGTTTAACTATTTTCAAAAATATTTTTGTAAGGATGTCCATTTCTATTAGACTTGTATATTCAAAATCGCCAGTGATGGACGAAACAAAGAGGACATAAAAAGTAGTTTGGCTCAGGCAAGGAAAGCATTTCTACAGAAAAGGAATCTGTTGCGTAGTTGGTAGCATGCTGAACTGATGTGTCCAAGATCGCGGGCTCAAACTCGGCCAAAGTCGTCGGAATTTTTAAGAGCGTTAAAATTCTTCAGTATGCCTTCCTCCGGAGGGGAAGTAAAGCCGGCGGTCCTATGTCATAGTTGTGTGGCATGTGAAAGATCCTTCCACTGACTAAACTTATGTAAAGCTAAATTTCTAGGTGAGATATCTTTGAAACGCTCTATCAAATTTCTAACGTTCACCACTAGATGTCAGTGATATCTGGTAGCGAAAGTTGGATCTACTTGAAATTGAACGGAACTTGTAGCTAACCCCATGGGTGTCCGCTTGAAACAGGTACAGCCTCTGGCGAGCCGAACATGTCCTCGGACACTCCCGGCACAAAACGCCATACGCTAAATAAATAGATTTAGGTATTAGGAAGTCATTTTTCAAAGCCTTTGCCTGGAGCATGGCGTTCCATGGAACTGAAACTTGGACTCTTGGTGCTGCAGAAGAGGATAATTGAAGCATTTGAAATGTGGTGTTACAGGAGAATGATGATGATGATCACATGGGTAGATAGGATTACAAATGATGAGGTACCAATACGAGTGGGAGAGGAGAGACGTTTATGCCGACTGCTGATGAAGAAGAGAAGAGATAGCTTGGTAGGACACATACTAATACACCCAGGAATAGCTTAGTTATGGAAGGAAGGGACGAAGACAAGAACTGTAGGGGTAGAATATGTTTAACAGAATGCCTAATATGTATGGTGTGGTAGCTATGTAGAGGTGAAATGTTTAGCTCAGGACAGAGAGGAGGGAGAGCTACATCAAACCAGTCAAAAGAATGAAGACTCAAACAACAACAACAACAACATTCAAAATTTGATTATTAGATTCATGATTCAATTATTATATTGTTTTTCGTAAAAACACCTATTTGGTGTATAGCTTAGTATGTTATAGCAATGAAGGGTTGAAAACATGTTACATTAACATTATACCTTGTGTTAACAAACGCCCCTTAGTAAACTCAATTAATACAAAAGATAATATGTCTAATAAACACATTATCCATCATGGTAAATGTTTTTGCTTCATAAGAAAGAAGTAGAACCATAAAAGGCAGTCTGGAAAGGGAAGAGGGCAATGAAAACAGGGGAAAATGGACCCATCGAATCCCCGAACTCACCAGCCATAAGCTCTAGAGGGCGTAGCAGTATCCACAGAGCACCATAAGTGGTTGGGCTACACATACCCTGCCTCATTTAGGATCTTGTGCATAAGGCCGTAGAAAACAAAGGAAGAAGGATGTTATCAGGGACATTGGGACGAGGGTCAATTATGATGGGAGAGTGATAGTCGCCCTCGACCTCGGATACCATAATACCGTCAGGGTCAGACGAGAACAAGAGTTGACTAAGCGAGGTCGACAGTAAATACAGAGAGGAGGCTGGAAGAAATCCCGAACTCAGTTTGGGCCCCGTGGTTGCCAACATACGTCCCACAAGCTGTGAGCTCCTGCGGGTCACCGATACCATAGAAGGCAGGTATCAGAGGAATTAATAAGGGATGAACTGAATGAAGATAAATGAAACCTGGCTAGGTGTTGGAAGAAAGGAACCGTGTATTATTATTAGAAGGTGCCATCCCAGCATTTAACTGGCATTAAAAACGGGGAAACCATGAAAATAATTACATGAAAAAAACCATGATGGGTTCCGAATACTCTCATTTTCCTAGTCCGGAGATGGCCTCTCCCCATAACCTTGCACTTAAACACGCGTAGCTAACTCCGTCGGACCACCTTGAGGTGTAGCAGCTAGCATTCTTGGCTGTCGCATCGGAGGTCCAGGTTTGATTCCCTACTCTGCCAAGACATTTTAATTCTGGTCTGGGGGCTAGAACAGAGTTCACTCAGCCTCATGAGGCAAAACTGAGAAGAGGAAGATTCGATTCCCACCTCAGCCATCCTGGAAGTTGTTTTCCGTGGTATTGAACCCTTCAGAATAGCAGTGTTTATATGCAAGAATCTTGATCAAGGGGTCGCGCTCAGTTCCTAGTGTGATGTTTACGTTCGCCAAACAACATGCTCTACTGAGGTAAGGGTCATAGGATTAAAACTATAATTAAGAAAGAAAGGTGACAAGACGTAAAATAATAACATGATTTAATGACTAATAGTGCATAAAAAGAATATAAACAACAATAATAAAAAAAATATCCTCCCTGAATTTTCCCATGACTGGAATATCTATCAATGTTGAGGAGTCAGACGGATCTCCCCCTTATAAAAATGTGGATCCAAGTTCCACTAACTTGCATTTGGATTTTATGTACGCGTAATGACTAACTACGAGGAATGAGTACTTTGGATGACTGTTCGTTTACAGCGGGTTAACAGCCACGATGCTTACGAACAATCATCTCGTAAATCAACGTTTACGGATATGGGACATGACACTAATAAAAACCCTTAAAAATTTAATGCTGACACGCACACTAAAAGTCTACTATTTACAGGAATCTCCCTCGAGACCCCCCATTAGCGCGATAACGCACTTGACAAAATGAGCTGCCAGCTCCGGCCAATTGCTCAATACACAAACAAGGAAAATACAGCATCGCACGTGACTTCACGGGTCATTGATATGGAATATAAACATGGACTAAAACCAACAACAACAAAAGCCTGACCAGCTGAGATTACTTTATATGAACAAAACTGCATGTTAAGCTAACGCTTCGGAGATTATCGTGATTCGTAGGCAACTCCCATTTATTTAAACAATTTTTACCATTGATCAGTTCTTAATTCTGTATTTCATGTAATTACTGAGCCAACAAGCACTCCCCACTAATGACCTCGCTTGCAACCTTCAGTCCGCCTTGTGAAACAGCTCCCCCTTCCTCAATACTTGTCATTGCCCCAACTCGAGTGTGTAAAAATAACTGACCAGCTGTGCCGTTATCTCAAAGAATCAACAGCAACAAATCTCAACCACCTAAACATATGGTCACACATTAATCAAAATAGCCACATATTGCCCTCGCAAGGTAACAGTATGGACTTGGCACCAAGCTGACATAAATCAGTCTACGCTGAATTTCCCGCTTGTAATGACCTCAAAATACACACACTCACACAGCTGGGAATGACATGACGTTTTTCACACAGGTCGGCTGAATAGATGCTCACAAACTATTTAAAAAAATATTAAAACCTACGATAGAGCTGACTGCTCTTCGTCACAAATCACATCGCTCCAAAGGCCATAATCTCACTGAATCTGATCAATAATAAACCTTAAAAAGATTAATTACCCTCCAATCTACTGTATAATTATATTACTTCAGTCCTACTTCTGAAACAACATATCTCCGAGAGACGTTTTTAACCGCATTGCGTAACATATGCAAACACGGTCGTCCACATAGCTACGTTAGTTAAAACAACAAACAAAAACAAGAACCTTCTACTAATAACATTTATGCGAGCTGTTTCCATGCAAAAGGTGTGTCAGACCAAAACTAAATATACTACGTTAATCACACTAGCAAAATATTTACAAACAAAATATGTCCCATATACCATAAGTTAATTTATCAGATAATAAGAATATTATTTTGTACTCATCCTCGGCCAGTCACCCGTCAAAGGACATCTGCTGCCATCTCCCAACTGAATGCTTCTTAGCTCATCTCAGCCATCTGGACGGAGTGTTGATAGTTCCAAACTTCTTCCAGGATAAGCGATGTCATCTCTCGTGCTGATTCAAAATGTTAGATTATTATACACTCGATATCTGACTACTAAATTCGCCGTTTCAGGTACTACTTTCCCCGGAACAGTCTGTTGGCGAATTGTCGATGCTACTGTCCCTACAAAATATAGTACTGTGACTATCTATCACTGAATTTAACACATTTATTAATAATTTCTGTGTCCACATGACACGCAAAAGTATAATAGCCTGTGTCCACCGACACACAAAATACAGTATAATAACCTGTGTCCTCGACACACCAAATATAATAAGCATGTCTTGGCTCTTCATGCCACTTATAAATGAACCGGCCCTAGGTATTGATAGAGGGGGAAATTATATAAAAAATTCTCAAAATAATAGTGGTACAGGAATGAAATAAATATCACTGAATTCGTAAAATTGCGCAGGTCAAGAATATGCCCATTAATCCTAGAATCGATCGTAGAGATGTTGTCTAGCCGATCTCCCGCGTTAATGCTAGCCATCGCGTGCCCAAGCTGGACTTGCCGCGCTCGTAAGCATTCATCTCCCATTGGTTCCACATCTTCAATAACTTGGCGGTTTTTATCAGACCTTGGCCTCGTAGGAGTGTCTAGTATTTTCATCAGCCACTCACGTTACTGCATCATACTTTTTCTAGGCGCGAATATTACAATGAACATACCATAAGCGTGTCTCACTGCGCGTCCCTTCTATTTTGAGGTAGCCACCACCTGTCCTTCTGAAACATTGCTATGGTCTTTCTTTTCACAATCCTAAGTATTTAGCCTTTTGTCAAACTGCTGCAGGTATGTCCCCATTGTCTCCAACAAATGCTTGAAATTTCCTCATCTCCGTCCGGCTATTTTTATGACGCTGGTGGAAATATTTATTAATTGAAGAAATAAAACATCGAATCATTTATCCATCACAGGGTAAAGGGTTCACAACTCCTCCACTCACAAAATTTCGAACTTAGGAGAAAGTCGATAATTTTTTAAAAGACTTCCGTAGGCCAATTTGTTTTATTTCAGAATCACCCCTTTTCTATTACTTGGTCTAGCCGCTCCTGTCTTGAATGGCATTTACTCGTTTCATTTCCTGCTTGTAATGACCCTCTCAACTGCTTGTATGACGCGCTGATGCCTTAGGCAACACTCTGCTCGTCTCGTTAATGTTTGTCAACACCAATTCCACTTCCTTCTTCACGTGCCGTACTCAACTGCTCCCCGTCCACTTGGTTGATATAGGACGTCCATATATTTAAACTGCATCATTATTTTGGCGCTCTCATGGTTCGCTTCTTCGATACTTTTTTAAGTTGGCTGCATTGTAGACCGACATTGTTCCTGTGCTTAACTCTTTCACTCTGTATGCATTATTTCCTAGGTTTCTTACTGTAGAATAGGGTCCTATGAACTTTTCGCAGAATTTGCTGAAGATCTTCTTCTCTGGATCCGATGTAGCGGGTCGTTTCACCAAAACGAGCTGGTTGATTTCAAGATCACTGTGAAACCTCTTATTTCTCACTCGCCGTAATCTGCGATCTGCTTGTTTTCTCATATAGGCTCTCGTTCTCTCAATTCGCAGGTCAGGTGCTATCATGGGATATTGTGGGCAGTTAATGATGCTTTTCCACGTTCTCACTGGATACTCGTTTTTGTGTAAGACCATAGGGATCTGTCCTATTGACTCGTGCCTGGTAGAATGCATGCATGTCTCTACATCCTTAATTTTATCCACCCATTTATGATGTTCTTTGGGAATGAAGATTCTCAAGTATGATGTTACACATTTTATTGCTCTCTCACTTGGATTAGCTTGGGCATGTCGGATACTGCTTAAAACGTGTTTTATACCCATGTCCTTCATACCTTTCTTGAATTCGGCGCTTGTAAAATAACTGCCATGGTCTGACAATATAAATTCTCTATTTCGAATACGACTGAGTACTTGTTTCGATGTAGTTTTCTGAATGGGGCATAATATGACAAACTTAGAAAATACATCAATGCACACTAGCAAGTGACGGCAACCTCGCCTTCCTTTCGGAATTGGACCGAAACAATCCAGGGCCAGTAGCTCGCATGGTTTCTGAGTTAGCAATGGTCTAGGATACTGCCTCATTAAATAGTTATTGGGCTTTGTCCTCTGACACGGATCACAAGTCGTAATGACGTCACTTTTAGTTGTTCTCATACGTGGCCATGTACATGTCTCTCCTATTGTCGCTTCACACTTGTCTAATCCGACGTGTCCGTAACTTTCGTGAGTATGCCATGTCAATCCTAGCTGTAAGGATGCAGGTACTAATATGCGTAACTTGGTGTGGTCATTATCTACCCATTTGTGCAGCAAATTGTTGACATAAACATATCATCCTTCTTTGGCTTTCGCTTCTCGAAATGCAGGTGTTCCTGTAGGTAGTTGCTTTCTGAAGTATTGAATTAATAGCATCATCCATGGTTCCGCTTCCTGTTCTCGCTGTATCTCACGTAACTCCTCCAAGAATTCCCGGTCCTTCGGTGTTAACTCCAAGTGTTGTACCATCGCTGTTTCTTCACTATCAGGCTCTGGGTTCCAGCTGAGTGCATCCGGAATCACGTTCATCTTCCCTGGACAATGTTCAATCTCAATGCTAAACTGCTGAATATATATAGACCAACGTGTCACACGTTCGGTTGCCATCGACGTCTTAAACAAGAATGTTAGTGCCTTGTGATCAGTCCTGACAACAATGGGGTATCCATAAATTATTCTTTTCCATTGTTGGAGCGCATGATGTATGGCCAACAACTCTAGTTCCGTTACAGTATAATTGCGCTCGTGCTTACGCAATTTTCGGCTGACAAATGCCAAATATGTTTTATGTTGCAGGTTAGCTGGATCTTCTTGGTAGAGCATAGCACCTATACCAATTAGTGAAGCATCCGCTTGGATTATAAATTTGTGCTTGAAATCTGTATATCCTAACTTAATGCAGTTTTCCAATAGCTGTTTTGTTGCTTGGAACGCCTTCTCACACTCCGCACTCCATAACCACTTATTATTCTTTTTTAGCATTTCCTGCATTGGAGCTACAGTCTCCGTGTAACCTGGACAGTTTTCCTTAAAGAATCCCGTTACGCCTAAGAAAGCCCGAATGTGCTTGACTCTCGTTGGTGTAGGGAAATTCTTTATCGCTTCGATCTTAGCTGGGTTTGGTTTCACTCCCTCCTTGTCAATGATGTGACCCAAATATAAGATCTCGCTCTTGAAGAAATGCGATTTCTTCAGGTTTACTTTGAAATTTGATGCATTCAGGTTGCCTAATACTTTATCTAAATTTTCCATGTGAGTTTCAAAGTTGTCGGATGCCAGCAGAATGTCATCAATGTAGCGCACCGTCATCTCCTTAACTTCCTCGGTTAGATTCCGATCCAGGGCTCGGATTAAAGCACAGCCCGCTGTTTTGACTCCAAAGGGCATTCGGACGAAGCAAAACGTTTGGTTATCGAATAAGAAGCCAGTTAGAAGCTGTGACTTCTCATCCAATTCAATATGGTGGAAACTGGACGTCAAATCAACTGATGAATAAATGCTTTTGTTTTTAAAGCCTTTTAGTACGTCTCTGATAATTGGCGCTCTGTCATACTCAGGAAAAATGAGTCTCATGTTGAGATTTCTGGCATCTAAACAAAGTCTAATAGATCCATTTGGTTTTGTGACTGCCAAAATCGCATTTAGATAAGGAGTAGGTGTCTTCCTTATCACTCCAGCTTGTAACATCTCATCTATAATGACCTTAACTTGACAACGTTATTTTTCCGGAATTGGGTACAATCTACTTTTGAAAGGTGACCAATCCTCGACTTGCATTGAATATTTGAAATTTAATATTTTCCCAGGTACTGTGTCAAATACTGTTTTGTGCTTCCATAAAATCTCTTCCAATTGTTTTCTGTTCACCCCCAAGTTGAATGTCATTGAGCCGCTCCTGTAATAACTCTTCAAATTGTGCCTCACTGTCATCTCCTTCCGTTAATAAAGACCATATCTCCTGGGATTCACTCTCCTCATCTAGTTCCACAACAGCTCCTTCTATGATGTTATCTTCTGCTTTTCGTATCTCCTCTTCCGTCTCTTCCGATATTGCTTCCAATGCCCAAGAATTTACATCTCTTCCGGTAGTAATTTCATCCATATGCAATCCCACGTTCTTCAGCTGATCATACTCTCTAAAACTGACTGTATTCTTGTGAAAATCTATCACTGCTTGATAGTCACAAATAAAATTTGCACCAAGAATTATATTGAAATTCATCTTTGCCATGATAATGAATGTTTGCCCAAAAGTATGTTCCAGTATGCCTGACGTTTACAAGTGACGGTGCGTTCAGGAATAACACCCCTCACTTTGAGTTGTGGTACGGGAATTACAGGAATATTCTGACTCCGTCCCAACTCTCGAACCAAGGCCTCCGATACCAGACTGATCTGTGACCCCGTATCCAATAAACATCTTATATTAATTCCACCAATCCTTGCGTAAATAATGGGTAACTGCCTAATTTCATCGTTCCGTGGTTTCACCGTCTCCTCCAGGCACTCTTCTGGCAAAGCAATCCATTCTTGTATGTTCGCTACTATCCATCCATCTTCAACTTCCGACTGTTGCGTTTGTAGACTGTCTTCTTTATCCAAATTTAGCATTTTTTTAGCTCCATTGCGACTCCCATCATCCTTTTGTCGCCCATGCCCTTGATATTCCTCTTATCTCAGTAGACTTCCAGCTTCCTCAGTATGTGTGTCTGGATTCTTCATGTTCCCAATGGCTTTTTCCCATCTTCCTAGCTCTCCACCTTGGCTAGCGTGTAATTCCTCTAGGTAATTTTGTGATTGAGCGTGCCTATCATCTCAGTCATTTCGATAATTACGTGCCTCTCCTTGATTTTGATCTCTCCTTCCTTTCCATCTTTGATTAGCATTGTAATCTCCGTATCTTCCATAAGGCCTCTCATTTCTTCGATTTTCACTTCATTGCTGATACCCTCTATGTTGATATCTATTGTTGCCTTGATATGATCTATTGTTATAGTTATTCTCGTTACGCTGGTATGGTCTGTTTTCTCCTTCTTCCTGATTTCGCCTAGGTGTGGAGGTGCTTGTATTAGTACCCTGCATTTTAGTGTTTGCCTGTTTTGGTTTTATGACCTCTGTCGTATTGACTAACTCCAGATGTCTTCCTCCTCTATAATGATTATGAGATGTAGTATCATCTATCTGGCGTAATATCTGCTCTGCATGTAAGGCCGTACTAACGTTCGCTGCGACTAGTACTTGCTGCACGTTGACTGGTAATTGCCGCGCTATTGTCATCACCAGATCCGCTTCATTTAAAGGGTAATCATGGTCGCGAAATTTTAGCATTTGCATGTTAAAGAAATCTGAGTATTTCGTTTGCTGGGTAGTTTGGTATTTTCTAGAGTAAAGCTCCATCCATAGACTCTGTTGTATTGCTGGCGACCAGTACTTTCGCAGAAACGCTAATTTGAAATCTGTCATAGTTCCAAATGTATATTTGAAGCTTAAAAACCATGTAAGGACATTTCCTGATAAAAATCTCTCCATCATCCTCAATCTACGTGCTTCAGGTACCCCAGTGTCATTGTAATGATCTTCAATTTCTTTAATAAAGGCTTTAGGTGTCACCCCTGAATTCTCCGTGTATTTCTGCGGTTTATAATCGTTCGAGCGAATTACTTGGATAAGTTGTGTGGGCTGATGACCGTCTTGTGGCGTGGATCTCCTTTCGATATTCTTGCGAAACCCTTCCGTGTTTGTTGTTAATGGGCTCTCTGTCTGAGCTTGACTCCCTGCTATGCTTACCTCCCCCGGGCTATTTGAGTCGTCCTGTCTATCTCTCATTGTTCCTGTTTGAAATATCGAGGATTTTTCTATCGACCTCAGTTCAGCTTTTATGATCCTGTCTGTTTGTTCTTTAAGTTTACTCTTAATTTCTTGTTCTAATGCTTGAATACGAGTATGATTTTCGCCTACTGTCTTAAGGATGGTTGATCTTTCCTCTTTAGAATCGATATTCATTTTTCGCCAATCTTTCCTTATTTGCTCCTTAATCGTGCTTACTTTCTCCTCAATCCGGCTTATAGTGTCATCCTGATTGCTTTCTATCTGGCTCAACCTTTCGTCGATGGTATTCTTTAATTGATTCTGATCCGCTTCTAGGCTTTTCCATTGCTCCGCTGATTTTATTTCTAGACGATCCATATCTTTAATTATGCCGGATATATTTTCATCTACCGCTGATAATTGTTGTTGAATGACCTTGCCGCTCTTTTCCATTTCCTGAAATCGTCCTTCTAACTTATCCTGAGCTATCTTGACCTCGCTTGTATTCATTGTGCATGCTAGTTCAATTTGCTCTAATTTACCTAACACCGTTTCATCCATAATGCTAAGTTTTTGATCAAAAATACTTTCCATTTTCTTAATCTGATCTAATTGTTTTTCATTGTTTTTACTAACATCTAGGGCCAGCAATACCATCTGTTGATTAGTGTGATCCTTCATCTCTGCGGTTAACGAAGCAAATTGGTTCGTGTTTTTAACATTCTGCGCCTCTAACTGCGAATTTATAGTGTCATTGATTTCATTTTTTAGTAATCTAGCTTGTTCCGTCTGATATTCATTTTGTTCAATCCTACTGTTATTTAATTGTGTCCGCAATGATCCACTTTGTTCGGATAATTTGTTTATAGACTCACTTTGCTCTAACATAGTATTGTTTATTGCTTCACTTTGTTCGGATAGTTTAGTTTTTAGCGATTCACTCTGATCAGACAATTTGTTTATAGACTCACTTTGTTCTAACATAGTATTGTTTAGTGATTCACTTTGTTCTGATAGTTTAGTGTTTATTTGTTCAGATAATTTCGCGTTTAACGCTTCGCTTTGTTCTAACAAACTATTGTTTATTTGTTCAGATAATTTTGTGTTTAGTGATTCACTTTGTTCTGATAGTTTAGTGTTTATTTGTTCAGATAATGTTGTGTTTAGTGATTCACTTTGTTCTGCCAATTTAGTGTCCAACAATTCCTGTGTTCTCCTAGCCGCACTCTCAATAATTTCTTGAATCTGTTCCACCGTTGCCATGTTATACACTTTATATGAGACATTAGGGAAATGGCATAAAGCAATGCCCCTCGACACACACATACAATCCAATGCACATTTAATTTCTTTACCCTACTCAGTTCATTTATTTTTACATTTAATCCCACTAGTCGATTGCATCTCTGAGTGGTTCTAATTTTACTCAATTTAATTTAAACCCAAACACATATTCAGTCATTAAATTGTTATCCTGATCTGATATTAACACTGACTAATTAACAGAGTATTAATTGTCATTTAAGGCTACCAGCCTCCTAACATTTTCATGAGTTTGACTTTCTAAACAAATCTAGTTTTAACTTTAATCATTGGGCGCCCGTTATCACGTATATTAATTTATTTTAATTCAATAGACAAAACGTGAACCGTATTTTACATTGCAAACTCCTGATTTTAATTTATCTTTCACACATTCGGCGGTATCCTCTTCGCCTCAATTACATTTAATAAAATATCACTTTCCGGTGATTAAAATACTGTCATATATGCCTCCACTTGTGGCCTGTCAGTTTTACTCAAATGCGCCGACTAAATGTGTTCCAGCAGCGAACCAGCAACAAAATTACACCTTCATTGCTGCGTCAGTTTGAAAACCCAACTACGCTTACATTGACATGTGCAATTTCTCTGCCGTTACACCGCAGTGAACCGCCCCACGCTTGGCCGCGCCAGTTTACGTCCTATGAACCCTTCAGAATAGCAGTGTTTATATGCAAGAATCTTGATCAAGGGGTCGCGCTCAGTTCCTAGTGTGATGTTTACGTTCGCCAAACAACATGCTCTACTGAGGTAAGGGTCATAGGATTAAAACTATAATTAAGAAAGAAAGGTGACAAGACGTAAAATAATAACATGATTTAATGACTAATAGTGCATAAAATGAATATAAACAACAATAATAAAAAAATATCCTCCCTGAATTTTCCCATGACTGGAATATCTATCAAATTTGAGGAGTCAGACGGATCTCCCCCTTATAAAAATGTGGATCCAAGTTCCACTAACTTGCATTTGGATTTTATGTACGCGTAATGACTAACTACGAGGAATGAGTACTTTGGATGACTGTTCGTTTACAGCGGGTTAACAGCCACGATGCTTACGAACAATCATCTCGTAAATCAACGTTTACGGATATGGGACATGACACTAATAAAAACCCTTAAAAATTTAATGCTGACACACACACTAAAAGTCTACTATTTACAGGAATCTCCCTCGAGACCCTCCATTAGCGCGATGACGCACTTGACAAAATGAGCTGCCAGCTCCGGCCAATTGCTCAATACACAAACAAGGAAAATACAGCATCGCACGTGACTTCACGGGTCACTGATATGGAGTATAAACATGGACTAAAACCAACAACAACAAAAGCCGGACGCTGAGATTACTTTATATGAACAAAACTGCATGTTAAGCTAACGCTTCGGAGATTATCGTGATTCGTAGGCAACTCCCATTTATTTAAACAATTTTTACCATTGATCAGTTCTTAATTCTGTATTTCATGTAATTACTGAGCCAACAAGCACTCCCCACTAATGACCTCGCTTGCAACCTTCAGTCCGCCTTGTGAAACAGCTCCCCCTTCCTCAATACTTGTCATTGCCCCAACTCGAGTGTGTAAAAATAACTGACCAGCTGTGCCGTTATCTCAAAGAATCAACAGCAACAAATCTCAACCACCTAAACATATGGTCAGACATTAATCAAAATAGCCACATATTGCCCTCGCAAGGTAACAGTATGGACTTGGCACCAAGCTGACAGAAATCAGTCTACGCTGAAATTCCCGCTTGTAATGACCACAAAATACACACACTCACACTGCTGGGAATGACATGACTTTTTCACACAGGTCGGCTGAATAGATGCTCACAAACAATTTAAAAAATATTAAAACCTACGATAGAGCTGACTGCTCTTCGTCACAAATCGCATTGCTCCAAAGGCAATAATCTCACTGAATCTGATCAATAATAAACCTTAAAAAGTTTAATTACCCTCCAATCTACTGTATAATTATATTACTTCAGTCCTACTTCTGAAACACAACATATCTCCGAGAGACGTTTTTAACCGCATTGCGTAACATATGCAAACACGGTCGTCCACATAGCTACGTTAGTTAAAACAACAAACAAAAACAAGAACCTTCTACTAATAACATTTATGCGAGCTGTTTCCATGCAAAAGGTGTGTCAGACCAAAACTAAATATACTACGTTAATCACACTAGCAAAATATTTACAAACAAAATATGTCCCATATACCATAAGTTAATTTATCAGATAATAAGAATATTATTTTGTACTCATCCTCGGCCAGTCACCCGTCAAACAGACATCTGCTGCCATCTCCCAACTGAATGCTTCTTAGCTCATCTCAGCCATCTGGACGGAGTGTTGATAGTTCCAAACTTCTTCCAGGATAAGCGATGTCATCTCTCGTGCTGATTCAAAAAGTTGGATTATTATGCACTCGATATCTGACTACTAAATTCGCCGTTTCAGGTACTACTTTCCCCGGAACAGTCTGTTGGCGAATTGTCGTTGCTACTGTCCCTACAAAATATAGTACTGTGACTATCTATCACTGAATTTAACACATTTATTAATAATTTCTGTGTCCACATGACACGCAAAAGTATAATAGCCTGTGTCCACCGACACACAAAATACAGTATAATAACCTGTGTCCTCGACACACCAAATATAATAAGCATGTCTTGGCTCTTCATGCCACTTATAAATGAACCGGCCCTAGGTATTGATAGAGGGGTAAATTATATAAAAAATTCTCAAAATAATAGTGGTACAGGAATGAAATAAATATCACTGAATTCGTAAAATTGCGCAGGTCAAGAATATGCCCATTAATCCTAGAATCGATCGTAGAGATGTTGTCTAGCCGATCTCCCGCGTTAATGCTAGCCATCGCGTGCCCAAGCTGGACTTGCCGCGCTCGTAAGCATTCATCTCCCATTGGTTCCACATCTTCAATAACTTGGCGGTTTTTATCAGACCTTGGCCTCGTAGGAGTGTCTAGTATTTTCATCAGCCACTCACGTTACTGCATCATATTTTTTCTAGGCGCGAATATTACAATGAACATACCATAAGCGTGTCTCACTGCGCGTCCCTTCTATTTTGAGGTAGCCACCACCTGTCCTTCTGAAACATTGCTATGGTCTTTCTTTTCACAATCCTAAGTATTTAGCCTTTTGTCAAACTGCTGCAGGTATGTCCCCATTGTCTCCAACAAATGCTTGAAATTTCCTAATCTCCGTCTGGCTATTTTCATGACGCTGGTGGAAATATTTATTAATTGAAGAAATAAAACATCGAATCATTTATCCATCAGAGGGTAAAGGGTTCAGTATCCCCCACTTCTACTCCAGGAAAATGGAGGGATGGTTCTTAACTTAAGGCCACGGCCATCTCCTTCCCAACCCCATCCCCAATTTACAAATACACACACTAGTGCAGCTACCACAATAACACATGTTATAACACAAATTCCACATACACAAATACATGGGGCTGTACGACAACGATGTCGCAGCCTCTAAAATAAGCAACAAAGTACTCGGTCGGTATTTAACATAATGGTTTAAATCTGAAACGGTTTGCAAAGACCTGAAAAGTCCAAATTGAATTATTCTTTTCTTGGTTTATTTAATTAGATATCAGCTTATGTGAAGCCTCCGAGGCTTAGGCGGCAGCACGCCGGCCTCTCACCGCTGGGTCCGTGGTTCAAATCCCGGTCACTCCATGTGAGATCTGTGCTGGACAAAACGGAGGCAGACAGGTTTTTCTCCGGGTACTCCGGTTTTCCCTGTCAAAATTTCATTCCAGCAACACTCTCCACTATCATTTCATTTCATCTGCCATTCATTTATTCATTGCTCCAGAGGAGTGTGTCAGGCCTCGGCAGTCGGCACAGTCCATATCATCGCCGCTAGATGGGGGCTTCATTCATTCCATTCCTGACCCGGTCGGAGAGTGGAAGCAGGCTGTGGATTTTTCATCAGCTTATGTAATTAATATGACTGCACTTTGTGAGTGAAATGAAGAAGTTGCGAACGTCTGTCTCTTCCAGAGTGGGCAGTAAAACAGTATTGAGTAGAGACGATAAGGACGACGTAATGCCTACACTACACCGCCGTGAGACGTGCCGAGGGAACTGGCCAGATAATAATCTACAGCTCCAGATGTCCCCATTATCTTCATTGGCGTCTGTTTCTTTCTCCAAATGCCACAGAGTTATTTGTTACACTGACGAGAACACGTGTTGCGTCCTCAAATACGTTGATTAATTTTGAAGAAATGAAGAAGAGAACGTTCTATTTTAGAATACCTTCCTCAGTAATTTTGTTTAAGACAGATGAGAATCGTGCTCCGAACTATATATTATATTATATTTCCGTGTCCGGGCGACATACTAAATTCTTCCTTTCCAGAACTCTGCAGCTCTCATCCCTCTGTCTGTGACCGACATAAGGTCTTCCCGGCTGCAGGTTTCATTCAGATCTTGGCATTTGAGCTGCTCCTAACTGAAAAATAAAATCATATAAAACGCTATGGTGTATATTTCACAAAACTCAATCTTTTGTGCCTAAATTTTCTAAATTGTCTGCTTTTCTTTTAAAATTATCAAGTGCTTTTAAACACGCCCTTGCCAGAACTGTGTCGCGTTGCATCGAGTCCGCATGTGGGTGGTTTATACATATGGGGCGTTCAACAGGTAACCGATCATAACAAATGAGCATTCAAAAGATACGAAATTACCCGTTGCAGTGACGAATTGTACTCTGATTTCTTAAATGTCAACAATTTGTATAAAACGTGTATTTAAACATATCATCACGATAGCCCCTGCCAGAACTGTGTCGCATCGAGCCCGCAGACCAATAATGCAGAGCGGGTGGTTTTACAGTAATTGATGTCCCTCAGTCTCTGGCATTATGTTTCTAGCACAATTTATTTATAGGGATAAATAGTGACGAAATATTACGTATTGCTTTATATTACGTAATTCAATGGGGGGGGGGGGGGGGGAGGTCGGGGGCAAATAAGCACAAGGAATATACAAACAATTGAGGAATGTTCTACTTCATTTTTCATCAAAAGTAATTTTTGAACCACTTTATGATCTGAATATAAGTATTCTTTGAACAACGTAAGGCATCTGCTAATTTTAATAGTAAAACAAAAAATACCTTTATATTTAACTAACGTATTCTATGGGTGATAGGTTGCAATTATCCTTCCAGGGACCATGGAGACGCACTCCATTCAGTGATGTGTTATGTGATTACATAATCATCTGACGCGCCAGCTCGTGCCTGGCTGGCATTGGGAGAGAGTGGGTTTAAATCCCCCTTCAACCGTGCTGACAATGGCTTAGGCTATCGTGGTTTCCATTTTCAGCAACAGGCAAATGCCAGTTTGGTTCCCTTTAATAGGTCCACGGTCGACTCCTACACTGACCCTTCCTTATTACACTCAAATTAGCGGTCGCCTTGGCAACTAGTCTGTCACCATCCCCAGTTGTATTTCCTGACTCAGTGTGTTCAGATACAAGACACTGTCCTTGCGACGGTAGAGGAATGATCCCTCGCGGAATCCATGGGTGAAGCCGAGCTGGGAGGATAATCCATGGTTGGGGCTTTAACCCATTATAGGGCAGACTATATTTTCTAATCTTTACTTTAATTATTATTTAAATTACAGCTCTAATTTTTATTTTGAATTTTAATACTGTATTCAATGTTGTTTTTTAAATAAATTTTAAAAATTATCTACTTATTTATTAATTAATTTTAATTTTAGAATTTTAACTTTTTAATTTTATAATCTTAACTTTAATTTAATTTTTGTGTGTTTTATTTTAATTTGTATATTTATGTTTTATTTTATTGTTTAATTTTAATATTAGCCTACTTTCGATTTTTTCAAAAAATGAAAGTAGACATATGAGATCACTACAGGGCCAAAAATTGTGTGTCTGTCTGTGTGTGTGAATGTGTGTGTGTGTGTGTCTGTCTGTGTGTGTGTGTGTGTGTGTGTGAGTGTGTGTACTCTGAATGTCTGTCCCCCCCCCCTATCAATTCGAACACGGTGAAACCGAATTGAACGAAATTTGGTACAGAGGTAGAACAAGCAAAGGGCACCTCAGTGTCATGTTTTATATCGGCGCCATCTTTACCAAATCTGAATGGCGGCCACTCAAACGTTCAAAACGTAAAATCAAATAGCGACTAACCAAATTATCCGATCTCTACCAAATTTGGTAATAACATACCTTCATATAGGACGCGTCTTGTGACCAGAACTACAAGGTCATCCGCCGTTCCATTTCAGGATGGCGGCCGTGCGAATTATGCAAACATTATAATCCATATCATGGGATCCACCAGTTCCGATTATCGAGCCGAGAATCGATTTATCTGTTCTAAAGGAAGAGGCACGTTCGAAATTAAAAGTTTATTTTGTAATACTATAGTGCAGAAGTGATTGTAAAAAGCTGAGCCGTCTCGGTAAGAAGACAAGATGGCAGCGGATATCTTGTGCCTGACTTATATTTCACTAATTTGAGTATTGCATGCAATATAGCTTACTGATACAAAATAAATAAACTTAGTATGAAATGATGATAAATTGGCTTTCACGGCCGGTGAATTAAAACTCAGCAATTCTTCTAGGTTTGTGCCGTGTCTTGTGTGGGGCTTCGCCTAGGGCACCAAGCTGGCTCATCGGCGGGCTCTTGGTGTCCCCGCCCGGACCCCCACAGGAATGACGAACTGCGCGCCACCTCCCTTATTTTAGATGCAACTGCACCACTTACTGCGAGAAATAAAGCTCAAGCAGCCTTATAACCTCCCTATGAAGGCTTCCAAAAAGATGATAAATTGGCTTTCACGGCCGGTGAATTAAAACCCAGCAATTCTTCTAGGTTGTGCCGTGTCTTGTGTGGGGTTTCGCCTAGGGCACCAAGCTGGCTCATCGGCGGGCTCTTGGTGTCCCCACCCGGACCCCCACAGGAATGACGAACTGCGCGCCACCTCCCTTTATATTAGGTGCAACTGCACCACTTACTGCGAGAACTAAAAGCTCAAGCAGCCTTATAACCTCCCTATGAAGGCTTCCAAAAAGATGATAAATTGGCTTTCACGGCCGGTGAATTAAAACTCAGCAATTCTTCTAGGTTTGTGCCGTGTCTTGTGTGGGGTTTCGCCTAGGGCACCAAGCTGGCTCATCGGCGGGCTCTTGGTGTCCCCGCCCGGACCCCCACAGGAATGACGAACTGCGCGCCACCTCCCTTTATATTAGGTGCAACTGCACCACTTACTGCGAGAACTAAAAGCTCAAGCAGCCTTATAACCTCCCTATGAAGGCTTCCAAAAAGATGATAAATTGGCTTTCAAGGCCGGTGAATTATGATGATGATGATGATGATGATAATTGTTGTTTTAAGGGGCCTAACATCTAGGTTATCGGCCCCTGATGGTTTGGGTGATCGTGAAGATGAAAATGAAAAGCGAACTCAAAACTAAAACTAACTACTAACCTACATACTAGAAGAAGAAATGTAACACTAAAGGAGAATAAGGCAAATAAAGGACAGGAGGAAAAGAAATGCCCTCAACCCTCGAAGAAGGCGGATTGAGGGACTTGGAAGGAAGGAGAGCCATGAAAGGCATATAGGAAAGTGAAAGAGGAGAGGGTCCGCCCCAAAGGTAAGGGACAAAAGGGGAAAACGGACCCAGCTCAGGAATCCTTCGGGGTCGCCAACTCCCGAACTCACCAGCCGTGAGCCCCTGAGGGTGTAGCATTATCTAGGGTGCACCAGAAGTGGTGGGGCTACATACACCCTGCCTCCTTAAGGGCCTAGAGCACAAGGCAGGAGGTAAAATGAAGAGAAAAAGAAGGCTGACCCCTCGCAAAAGGAGGGTATCAGAAAAGATGAGACAAGGGCCAATTAAGGCGGGAAATGAAGAGACTCCCTAGGCCTCGGATACCCTAATACCGTCGGGGTCAGAAGAGAACAAGAGTTGACCAAGTGAGGTCGACAGGAAAGAAGACAGAGAGTAGCCAGGCACAAGTAAGTGGAAGCAATGCTGGACTCAGCTGGGGCCCCGTGGTCGCCAACCCACGCCCACAAGATGTGAGCCCCTGGGGGAGCCGGTGAATTAAAACTCAGCAATTCTTCTAGGTTTGTGCCATGTCTTGTATGGGGTTTCGCCTAGGGCACCAAGCTAGGCTCATCGGCGGGCTCTTGGTGTCCCCGCCCGGACCCCCACAGGAATGACGAACTGCGTGCCACCTCCCTTTATATTAGGTGCAACTGCACCACTTACTGCGAGAACTAAAAGCTCAAGCAGCCTTATAACCTCCCTATGAAGGCTTCCAAAAAGATGATAAATTGGCTTTCACGGCCGGTGAATTAAAAATCAGCAATTCTTCTATGTTTGTGCCGTGTCTTGTGTGGGGTTTCGCCTAGGGCACCAAGCTGGCTTATCGACGGGCTCTTGGTGTCCCCGCCCGGACCCCCACAGGAATGACGAACTGCGCGCCACCTCCCTTTATATTAGGTGCAACTGCACCACTTACTGCGAGAACTAAAAGCTCAAGCAGCCTCAACCTCCCTATGAAGGCTTCCAAAAAGATGATAAATTGGCTTCCACGGCCGGTGAATTAAAACTCAGCAATTCTTCTAGGTTTGTGGCGTGTCTTGTGTGGGGTTTCGCCTAGGGCACCAAGCTGGCTCATCGACGGGCTCTTGGTGTCCCCGCCCGGACCCCCACAGGAATGACGAACTGCGCGCCACCTCCCTTTATATTAGGTGCAACTGCACCACTTACTGCGAGAACTAAAAGCTCAAGCAGCCTTATAACCTCCCTATGAAGGCTTCCAAAAAGTTGATAAATTGGCTTTCAAGGCCGGTGAATTATGATGATGATGATGATGATGATGATGATGATAATTGTTTTAAGGGGCCTAACATCTAGGTTATCGGCCCCTGATGGTTTGGGTGATCGTGAAGATGAAAATGAAAAGCGAACTCAAAACTAAAACTAACTACTAACCTACATACTAGAAGAAGAAATGTAAAACTAAAGGAGAATAAGGCAAATAAAGGACAGGAGGAAAAGAAATGCCCTCAACCCTCGAAGAAGGCGGATTGAGGGACTTGGAAGGAAGGAGAGCCATGAAAGGCATATAGGAAAGTGAAAGAGGAGAGGGTCCGCCCCAAAGGTAAGGGACAAAAGGGGAAAACGGACCCAGCTCAGGAATCCCTCGGGGTTGCCAACTCCCGAACTCACCAGCCGTGAGCCCCTGAGGGTGTAGCATTATCTAGGGTGCACCAGAAGTGGTGGGGCTACATACACCCTGCCTCCTTAAGGGCCTAGAGCACAAGGCAGGAGGTAAAATGAAGAGAAAAAGAAGGCTGACCTCTCGCAAAAGGAGGGTATCAGAAAAGATGAGACAAGGGCCAATTAAGGCGGGAAATGAAGAGACCCCCTAGGCCTCGGATACCCTAATACCGTCGGGGTCAGAAGAGAACAAGAGTTGACCAAGTGAGGTCGACAGGAAAGAAGACAGAGAGTAGCCAGGCACAAGTAAGTGGAAGCAATGCTGGACTCAGCTGGGGCCCCGTGGTCGCCAACCCACGCCCACAAGATGTGAGCCCCTGGGGGAGCCGGTGAATTAAAACTCAGCAATTCTTCTAGGTTTGTGCCGTGTCTTGTATGGGGTTTCGCCTAGGGCACCAAGCTGGCTCATCGGCGGGCTCTTGGTGTCCCCGCCCGTACCCCCACAGGAATGACGAACTGCGCGCCACCTCCCTTTATATTAGGTGCAACTGCACCACTTACTGCGAGAACTAAAAGCTCAAGCAGCCTTATAACCTCCCTATGAAGGCTTCCAAAAAGATGATAAATTGGCTTTCACGGCCGGGGAATTAAAACTCAGCAATTCTTCTAGGTTTGTGCCGTGTCTTGTGTGGGGTTTCGCCTAGGGCACCAAGCTGGCTCATCGGCGGGCTCTTGGTGTCCCCGCCCGGACCCCCACAGGAATGACGAACTGCGCGCCACCTCCCTTTATATTAGGTGCAACTGCACCACTTACTGCGAGAACTAAAAGCTCAAGCAGCCTTATAACCTCGCTATGAAGGCTTCCAAAAAGATGATAAATTGGATTTCACGGCCGGTGAATTAAAACTCAGCAATTCTTCTAGGTTTGTGCTGTGTCTTTTGTGGGGTTTCACCTAGGGCACCAAGCTGGCTCATCGGCGGGCTCTTGCTGTCCCCGCCCGGACCCCCACAGGAATGACGAACTGCGCGCCACCTCCCTTTATATTAGGTGCAACTGCACCACTTACTGCGAGAACTAAAAGCTCAAGCAGCCTTATAACCTCCCTATGAAGGCTTCCAAAAAGATGATAAATTGGCTTTCACGGCCGGTGAATTAAAACTCAGCAATTCTTCTAGGTTTGTGCCGTGTCTTGTGTGGGGTTTCGCCTGGGGCACCAAGCTGGCTCATCGGCGGGCTCTTGGTGTCCCCGCCCGGACCCCCACAGGAATGACGAACTGCGCGCCACCTCCCTATATATTAGGTGCAACTGCACCACTTACTGCGAGAACTAAAAACTCAAGCAGCCTTGTAACCTCCCTATGAAGGCACAAGAGATGGTGCGGCCATCTATAGGGGCCCGCCCACCCTCGTTGGGTGGGAATGAAATGACCCTTTTATTGGTGTCCGGGCGGGGACACCAAGAGCCCGCCGATGAGCCAGCTTGGTGCCCTAGGCGAAACCCCACACAAGACACGGCACAAACCTGGAAGAATTGCTGAGTTTTAATTCACCGGCCGTGGAAGCCAATTTATCATCTTTTTGGAAGCCTTCATAGGGAGGTTATAAGGCTGCTTGAGCTTTTAGTTCTCGCAGTAAGTGGTGCAGTTGCACCTAATATAAAGGGAGGTGGCGCGCAGTTCGTCATTCCTGTGGGGGTCCGGGCGGGGACACCAAGAGCCCGCCGATGAGCCAGCTTGGTGCCCTAGGCGAAACCCCACACAAGACACGGCACAAACCTAGAAGAATTGCTGAGTTTTAATTCACCGGCCGTGAAAGCCAATTTATCATCTTTTTGGAAGCCTTCATAGGGAGGTTATAAGGCTGCTTGAGCTTTTAGTTCTCGCAGTAAGTGGTGCAGTTGCACCTAATATAAAGGGAGGTTTCGCGCAGTTCGTCATTCCTGTATGGGTCCGGGCGGGGCACCAAGAGCCCGCCGATGAGCCAGCTTGGTGCCCTAGGCGAAACCCCACACAAGACACGGCACAAACCTAGACCGGCCGTGAAAGCCAATTTATCATCTTTTTGGAAGCCTTCATAGGGAGGTTATAAGGCTGCTTGAGCTTTTAGTTCTCGCAGTAAGTGGTGCAGTTGCACCTAATATAAAGAGAGGTGGCGCGCAGTTCGTCATTCCTGTGGGGGTCCGGGCGGGGACACCAAGAGCCCGCCGATGAGCCAGCTTGGTGCCCTAGGCGAAACCCCACACAAGACACGGCACAAACCTAGAAGAATTGCTGAGTTTTAATTCACCGGCCGTGAAAGCCAATTTATCATCTTTTTGGAAGCCTTCATAGGGAGGTTATAAGGCTGCTTGAGCTTTTAGTTCTCGCAGTAAGTGGTGCAGTTGCACCTAATATAAAGGGAGGTGGCGCGCAGTTCGTCATTCCTGTGGGGGTCCGGGCGGGGACACCAAGAGCCCGCCGATGAGCCAGCTTGGTGCCCTAGGCGAAACCCCACACAAGACACGGCACAAACCTAGAAGAATTGCTGAGTTTTTAGTATGAAATGCTTTATACATAAATAATATACTCCACTGATGAAATCGTTAGGTCTAAATCATTATTTGCTAACAAGTTCTATGTAAGTAATTTTATATAGATCAATGTTCGTTGGCACAAAAGGCTCCGTGGTAAAGCGTTAGTCTGTCATTCATATGCTTATGGTTCAAACCCCATCAGAGTTTGGTTTTTTGCTTGAAATTTACATATTTGTTGCTTTGTAATGACTGAGACGTTTTAAAATTAAGCCTTATATTGTGCATATTACGGTGCAAAACATATATTTAATTAAAACATAATTCGCCAGCAGATTTGCTAGAGACATCTAGCAGCCAAAAGGTAACTACGCCGGCCTACTTATTAACTTCCAGATTTTATTGAAAGGTTTCTTCTTATGGCCGCTGGAATGCACTCGCCCTGTTAGGATTATATTATTCTTTCTTTCTCCACTAGATTTCACGACTGGTCTACATGGGACTCCATTGATAGTATACCATTGGCATTCTATGCGCATCGAATTTGAAGAATGACAGGATGATACTATGATACATTTTTTACTTCTTATTTTAAAGGGTTTGTTACAGCCTGTTGTGCGTTATTTGAAAATGTTATTTGAAGTAAAGAACAAAACGATTTCACATAGTAACTGAATTCTAGCCGCTGGTACTAGTTCAGGTTATTAATACTTTTATTTCAGGCAAATAGCAATCGAAAATATCCACATAGTTTGTATACACACGTCTCTGTAGGGACATGGAAAGATTTGTTAATTCAATTAGGGTTGTGAAAGCCATGCACAACCAGACGTGTAAAGACATGCCTCAACTCAAAGTTGGATGTTGCCCACGGCAGGTCGATTATGTAATAATAATAATGTTATTTGTTTTACGACCCTTTTAACTACTGCTGCTTTTAGATACGCCGGGGTGCCGGAATTTTGGCCCGCAGGGGATCTTTAATGTGCCAGTAAATCTACTGACACGGCTCCCTCGCATTTGTGCACCTCAAATGCCAGCTGACTGCGCCAGGATACGAACCTGCAACCTAGGGCCCAGCAAGCGAGAACGTTACCGCAGAGCCACGCAGCCAGTCCGGTCGATTATGTCTCCAGATCCATAACATTCTTGAGATAGTTCTTATCTATCTTTCTTCAATGATGGTAGTAGTTTTTTTTCTAGGTTGTGGCGTTTGGTAGAGGTAAATAGTTTCTAAGGTCTTCATCAAAGAAATGATTATATTATACTCTTTGATAATAACAACGAGTTATAACTATACTCATACATTTAGGAGAAAGTAGGCTATATGTTCTTTACTGAACATCTTGTTTTTGTTTTTATATATATACGGTACACACATATATATTTTAGGCAATTTTACCCTCCAGGTTGGTGGTTCCCGCGGACTCAGAGAGGGAACTCACAACTACCGCCTTTCTAGGTAGTGTCCTAGAGCTGAGAACACTTGGGCTGTTTGGATACAATTGGGGAGGTGTGATCAGCACTTCGCTCAGGCGGCCTCACCTGCAAAGCGAACAGTGGTCTCATGAAGAATAGGAAGGGAAGGGAAGATTGGCATGGATAGGCAAGGAAGAGCGAAGGAGCCGGCCGTGGCCTTACAGTAGTTGCCATCCCGGCATTTGCCCGAAGACGAAGTGGGAAACCACGGAAAACCACTTCGAGGATGGCCGAGGTGGGATTCGAGCCCCCTCTACTCATTTGGACCACGCGAGGCTGAGTAGACCCCGTTCCAGTCCTCATACCACTTTTCACATTTCGTGGCAGAGCTGGGAATCGAACCCAGGACCTCCGGGGCGTTGTTTATATTTACTAGTTGAAATTTTATCCAGCACCATAAAACGAGGCAAATATAATATTTGATTATCAGAAATATTACATCTACAAGAAATTGTATTGTAGGCCTAATTAGTCTGAAGGTTTCAACTCCTAGCACCTTTGATAATAGCCTACAAACTCTTTTTTATAGTAGGTGGTTAATATATAGACCACTATCCTACGAGTATAAAATGTTAAACCGGGAGTAGAGTGCGAGCTCAGTAAGAACGTCAGCCAGCAAGTGAGTGAGTGGGTGGTCTACTTTAGTTGCTTACGTACAGTACATTACTTGCCAACATTCAGGCCGCTCCCATATTGTCTACCTATATGCGCTGTTTATCCAGTTCTGATTCCTCGAAGACGATGGAGATTCGGGGTTATGCTATGAAAGGTATTTCAGGAATTACTTAGCACGTCAACTATTACCAAGTAAATTAAAGGGCAGAATGTCAAAGACGGCGAAATTATATTTTTATGGTAAGCATAATAACGCAATTCACAAGAAAGAGAATGTTCAATGTGGTGCACCAAGACTGGCAGGACCGTAAATTCTTCATCCACTTCTTAGAAGTTAAAAATTGGCCATCTCGTAGTGTAAGCGCCTAGGTCCGGGATCGATTCCTGGCTCTGTCAAGAAATGCAATTCTGTTCTGAGGTTTGTAACGAGATACACTCAGCCTTATGAGGCAAAACTGGGAAGAGATTGGTTAAATTCCCACTCCTGCTGTCCTAGAGGTGGTTTTCTCTGACTTCCGTCTTCCACTACAAGTAAATACCAGTATGATTCCTAACGTAAGGCGACAGCAACCTCCTTCCAAATCCTAGTCTCAATTAATAACACAAATCAGCCATCGCAATGGCACATGTTAGGAGACAGATTACACACACATTTACACCCAAGTACAGGGGGGTGGGGCCTACATAATCACAATCTCAAAAAAGTCCTAAGTAAAATATACAATAACAAGAACTTCTTCTTCTTTTCTTCGTCTTCTTTTTCCTCGCCTTTTCCCGTTACGCGGGGTCGGCTTTCTTAATCCTGAGGCGCCAGTCTTTTCGTTGTAAAGCATCATCGGCAGATAGACCCAATACTCTCATGTACCATTGGAGATTCGCCATCCATGTTGTTTGAGGTCTGCCGCCCCTCTCTTTTGTGCAGCCATGGAAAGGCACTTCTTCACCACGTGATTTTCCGATCTTTGCATAACATGTCCATACCACCTTAGCCTCGACTCTAAACGTTTCTCAGTTATAGGCGCTACTCTGAAACTGCCTCGCACATGTTCAATAACAAGAACATGATGATTATAATAGTTGTTTTAAGGGGCCTATCATATAGGTTATCGGCCCCTATCAACAAAAATAAGAGAGGAATGCGTGTACTTCCCAGGCCCAACATTAATTACAATTACAGGTGTATTTGTTGACATTCTGTGTGAACTGCTATCGATCGCACGCACTCCCCCACGCCGGCGTGGCCAAACCTCAACAAACAACTGCCTTCAAACATCTCCCCCCACATTATCCGCCTCGAGGCACAGTGCCTGGTACTCTTGGCTATCACCCCTGAGGCCTGTGTTCGATTCCTGGCTCCACCAAGAAGTACGTGCGATCGATAGCAGTTCACACAGTATGTCAAGAAATAACTTACACCTATAATTGTACGTTCTTAGGCCCGGGAAGTACACGCATTTCTCCCTGGAATGAGGGCTGAAACGGCATACACTCAGCCTTGTGAGTCAAAACTGAGAAGAGATAGATTTTTTTCACAGCTCAGCCATCCTTTAAGTGGTTTTCCAAGGATTCCCCACTTCCATTGTCTCTATGATGCTCCCTCAGGGGCTCACACCTTGTGGAGCGTGGGTTGATAACCACGGGACCCCAGCTGAGTCCAGCATTGCTTCCACTTACTTGTGCCGGCTTCCTCTCTGTAATCTTTCATGTCGACCTTCCTTGGTCAACTGCTGTTCTCTTCCAATCCCGACGGCATTAGGGTAGAGTTAGGAATCTTTCACATATCCGCCATAATTGGTTCTTGACTCATCTTTCCAGATTCTTCATTCTTCGAGGAGTCAAATCCCTTGTTTTATCATTTCAATTGATCTTGTCGACTTCATCGTTAAGCTTAGGTCTACCGTTATGCGTCACCGTTACGGCGTGTATGACGTCATCATGTTGTTCAGTGCATATGCACCGAGTCTGAGTTTACTCCTGGGGTCTGGCGTTATGCGAACGGAGACGGCGAGTGCGTGACGTCATGCAGCCCCCGCGGGGGAAGCCTAAGTTAAAGGGCAATAGAGTCTGGTGAGTCTGAATTTACTCCTGGGGTTTGGCGTTATGCGATACGGAGACGGCGAGTGCGTGACGTCATGCAGCAGAGTGCAAAGAGTCCTGGGGCTTCGAGCGAAGCGAAAAGCCCTCCTGAGCCTTTCTAACATGTGTAGCATTTGTAGCATGCGTCATTTGAAATTATATAGAGTCTATTCTCTCAGATTGACTGATCTTTTTCTTTTCATGATATCTCCTGCCTTCTGCTCAAGGCCCTAAAAGAGTCAGGGTGTATGTAGACCAACAAGTCATGGTGCACCCTTGATAATGCTTATGGCTGGTGAGATCGGGAGTAGGCAACTCCGAGGGATTCCTGAGTTGGGTCCAGTTTTTGCCTTTTTCCATTGCCTTTGGTAGGGCGGACTCTCTTTTCTCTATCTTTCCTATATGCCATTCATGGCTCTATTTCATTCCAAGTCTCTCAGTCCTCATTCATAGAGGTTTGAGGGCATTTCCTTTTCCTGCCTTTTATTCCCCATATTCCTTTTTCTTCTTTTAGTATATAAGTTAATTGTAGTAGGCAGGTTTCACTTCATTATATTTTTACTGTATTTCACCCGAACCATTAGCGGCCGATAACCTAGATGTTAGGACCCTTAAAACAACAATAATTATCATCAGCATCATCTCAATTTTGCTCTTTGCCTAGGATAAAGACATCTGCCTGGTTTGATAGTATTGGTTTACCAGTAAATTACTGATTCATCCCAGAGGAATGTGCTAGTAAAAATATCATAGACAGCGTAGGAAATAATACAAATAAGGCAAAGTATTTTCAGGTAACTAACTCTTTTATGCATGGTGCGAGTGACTTATCTTGGCGACATTAATGTGCATTTTCACAGAATTACTATTGTTCTGACCTGAAAATGGGGTAGGTCGAACAAGGGTGTAAATGGTGGAATTTAGTGTGTGTTGTCCAAACGGGGCGAGTTTCCACGAAGGTGTGGAGACTCCAGGTGGGAGTATGTGAAAGTGTGTTGGGGGGGGGGGGGGGGGATGCGGTGAGATCTATGAAATGGGGAGCGTGATTTAAGGGGTGCGTGGTCTACATGGAGCTATTAGCCTCCAAGAGCAAATGCTGTATGTGAGCAATTCAAGTAATTGCTGAGTGCGTACGTTACACTTGTCGGCCGAGCGACCAAGTACTTCAAGGCTACTACAGTGGGAATTACATGCACAGCAATTCTATAAATAATGGACACTGACAGGTCAAGGTGTCTGGTGGGAAATCAGGAAGTAAAGACGGTGTTCGTGTAATAAAGTCTGCAGTGGATTTGTGATAACTCTGGTCACTGGTTTATTAGACCAGAAGTATTAAGAATGTGTCCCTTTATTCCGGGATGTGTAGCATAATGTAATGTTATACAAATAATTAGGGTGTACAATGGAAAGAATTACACTTATGAATTATACAGGATTCTGAGACACACTTACCCCGTGATGGCGTGACAGTTGAACAGAGCCTCTGGCAGATGACAGACCCTTGGTCCGGTGAGGATGTCCTTCTTAAGCTTTCGGCATCGCTGCGTCAGCATTACTCAATGTTGCTGTGTTGAATCCAGTACTTTGTGTAATTGTTATGAATGTTGTGCAAGCGTTGGTTAACAGTTGTGGTTACTGTGCCGGCTTGGTGTCTATGGAAATGTACTTGTTGAGGCCCCTGATTTAGTCTGGGGGATGTTTTATTGGGTGAAAGGGTGTATGATGTTGGGATAGAAGCGTAGTCGTATTTGTGGGGTGGTTACCGAAGTATTTATAGGTGCATTTGTAGAAGTATTCGTAGATTCCTGTGTAGGAGAGTGTAGGTTCAGTGGCGTGGGTCACATCTCTCTTAGGGATGCGTAGAGTCCTAATAGTGTAGGATCCCTTGGGCCCTAACACTATATCTACTTATCAATGTCCAAGTATTTCATACAATATATACATTATATAATACTGTATACTTGGCTAATTGTGTTACAATATGAAATAAATCACTCACTTGGACAGCTGGTTCTACAGAGCTAACCAACAAGAAGGAATCCTCTGGTTTATTCGAGGTTACTTGGTTTTACCATTTATAAAATTGTTTCATTGTTCGATCATCCGGAGACTACATATTATAAACGAAAAATAGGATTCAATAGGATTTTTAGCCTACTTTTCACATTTTGCAAAAATGAGGAAAAAGTAGACTTATGAGATCGGGCAAATGTGTGTGTGTGTCTGTCTGTCCTTCTGTCTGTCTGTCTGTCTGTCTGTCCTTCTGTCTGTCTAGCTGTGTGTGTGTTGCCCCCTATCAACACCTAAACGGCTGCAGCAATCGAAACAAAATTTGGCAGGAGTAAAGATCTGTACCTGAATATCTCACGGCCATATTTGAAATTGATGTCAGTGCTACCAACTGCTGAAAAATCGCAATTGAAATTTGAGCTCCACTTTGGATATCCTGGAAGGTATGAATGGGAGCTATTTCAAAATTGGCACACGTATGGATAATAAACTTGCAGATTAATTTCCAGTAGGCCATACATGGCAGTGTTGCCAAAATGATTATACGCCTGCTGATAGGTCCAAATTTTAAATGCATATAACTTCTACACTATCAATTGTATTTCAACCAAATTTCGTATATTGTATGTGTACATAAACAGATATGACTGAGTGTATTCTTAAGAGCCACCAGGGCTGTCAACTGTTAATAAATGCTCTCAATTGTTTTAATCCAAATGCCCATATATCAGAAAATATGCAAGGCGACAGCTTTAAACTATGCACACGTATAGTACCTGGCATTCTATATTAATTTGGAGTTACATACGTCAGTGCTACCAACTTGATTCTAAGTCTGATGAGGGGTCCAACTTTAAATACATGTAACTTCTATACTATCATTTGGATTTCAACCAAATTTCGTGTGTGCTATGTGCACCATAACAGATATGACTATGCCGATTCTTAAGAGTAACCAGGGCTTCCAACTGTTAATAAATATTGTCTCTATTTTTGTTACCCTAATATCAATACAACTTATCAGAAAGTATGCAAGCCAATAGCTCTAAACTTTGCACACGTATATTAGGCCTACCTGGCATTCCAGATTAATTTGGAGTAACGAATATACGTCAGTGCTGGCAACATGATTCTAAGCCTGCTGATAGGTCCAATTTTGAAATGCATGCAACTTCTATACTAACTAATGGATTTCATTCACAATTGACACAACAATAAATCATATTATTTCAGATTATTTCTGACAAATACATGTATGTCATTGTTGCCAACATGAATTTACGCGTGCTGTTAGATTCAATGTTTAACTGCATGTAACGTCCATGATATCCATTGGACTTCAACCAAATTTTGTATTCTGTACCTTAAGAGATGGAACTAAGAATATATTCAGTCACCAGGGCTGCCAACTGTAGTTCTCTATTAGGCTACATTATGCCATGTATACAGTATTTCGAACTAATTAGAAATGTCGATATTACCAACTTAATTTCGTCATTATTCTAGATAGATCCATACAGATTAATCATTGGCATGTATCTTAAATTTTAAGAAAAGTAGGCTCTTTAGTTCGTCACCGAACTCTTGTTCAAGGTTAAATGACTTTACCTTTAAAAAAAATTTACACACTCTACCATATCATTATATCTGGCTGGAAGCAACATTCCATAATATTCAGCAGAGATCTATGTCCAAGTATTTCATACAACCAATAAGTACGAGTATATTCTTGGCTAATTGAGTAATGATATGAAATACATTACCCATTTGGACAGCTATTTTCTACAGAGCTAACCTACAAGCAGGAATCCTCTGGTTTATTTGAGGTTAGTTGGTTTTACAATGTATGTATTTTCTAATTATTTTGTGACCTTTCGTTTATTGGAATTCTAATGGTTTATTGTAAGGATATCCATTTTCTCTTTGGTATTTGTTAACATAGTTATAAAATTCTTTTACGCTGACGAGGGGTATCATTGTATACCGAAACATGTACGTGTTAATTTAATTATTAAACTACATTCTATGGTGTTTGACAAGGTGGATTTCAATGTCAGATCAATAGATGATGTCATAAGTCTTTTTTTGTATGATGAAACTAGGCAAAAAATATAATTGCCACCAAAAAGAATCTAACAGACAGTACAATGTTATTGTTGTTTTATTTTGAAGACTTTCTATTTGAGTATTGTTCTTGAGGAAAGTTTGTGAACACGCGGTGTCATGGAGATACACTGCACTTTAATTGACGCAGTGACGATCGCCTGACTGCTATATAGTTAGCTGAACTCCCAAGGTTCTCCGAGCAGTGCTAACACTACAGACATGAACATGCTGTCTCACAACAACATACTGGAGTGTTTAACAAGATCTTTAGTGTGCGTAATTTATTTCTATATTGCATCAAACAAGATGTTCAGTAAAGAACATATAGCCTACTTTCACCTAATGTACGGGTAAATTTATAACTCTTTGTCCTTATCAAGGAGTATAATAGAATGTTCTTGTGATCAAAGTTAAATGTTGTATCCTACATAACACTCCTGGCTTACTATGTTTCATTCTAATTCCGCAAATTTATCCTGAGGAATTGATCGAAACATTAAAGAAGTACGCCCATCTACCATCTTAAATGTATGGAATGGTTGTCTTGCGCCTTCTGCTGGAAACGTCTTTCATGTGAGACTGCATATTTGCTGCGTATCCTCATTGTACATTTATGTTCGACGATGTCGAAATGAAAACATTATATGTCAGAAAATTGTATCATAATGAGGGTCATTATAACATTATTTTTCATTATGAAACAGTTTCTTCCACCAATCAGAGCTCAAGAAACAGTTGTGTGACCAATTAGGTAAGGATACCTTCGCGCATGCGCTCAAAATCCAACATGTCTATATAAATTACCGAAAGTGCACCGTCCATATGTTCGCGTAAACAAACTGGCAAATATGAGACAAGAAATAGCACTGTACCTTAATATCCCCAAATCCAATTTCTACACAGCACATTGCTTTCAAACGACTTCGGTGACAGTTTTACTGAATACTGGTGCACAATCTACACATATGGCATTGCAGCACACAGAGCGCATGCGTCGGTCGGTTAGAGAGTTTGGGAAACAGAGATATCCTACCCAGCGCTGCACTCGGATCACAAAATTCGAGTGACTCAATCTCAACAGATATTTATGAATATTTATGTTAAACATATCATAAAGTTATAATTATCGTCGAACATAAACAGTCGTATGCAACTCACCTATAATGGTAATTAAGACACTCGTATGGAAATTATAAAACGAGCGCAAGCGAGTTTTATAAACGTACTCGTGCCTTAATTATTACCATTATAGGCGAGTTGCATACGACTGTTTATGTTCGGCCCTGACTATTATATGTCAGAAAACTGTACTATAATGAGGCTCATTTTAGTACAAGTTTTCATTAAGGTACAGTTTCCCCAACCAATCAGATGCATGATGTGTGACCAATTAGGTACTTGATAGCTTCGCACTTGAACACAGAATCCAACATGTCGGATTACATGATTTGAAAGGTGACAATGTAAAAGATATCCGATCAACCATTGTAGTTATAATGGCAAACACAAAGACAAAATCACCGACATGGAAAGTGCAGTCCCATATCTTCACGTAAAGAAACTGGCGAATATTAGAAAAGAAATAGCACTGTACCTTAATATCCCCAACTCCAATTTCTACACAGGGCATTCGTTCATACGGCAGGCGGTAAAGAAACATATGGCATTGCCATGCAGACAGAGCGCATGCGTGGTGCGTGGTCAGCGAGCTTGGGAAGCAAATAGTGCAAACTCTGTGCTTGCACTCCAATCACTAAATTCAAGTGACAGAATCTCGACAGATATGTATGCACATTTCTGTTCGAACATAAAATGAAATAAAATAAAGTTATAATTATCGTCGAACATAAACAGTCGAATGCAACTCGCCTATAATGGTAATTAAGACACTCGTATGGAAATTATGAAACTCGCTTCCGCTCGTTTCATAAATATACTCGTGTCTTAATTATTGCCATTATAGGCTCGTTGCATAATATACATGTAATAAATAGTGGATTGTCGATATCTTATACAGTATATTCAAAATGTCGTTGTTTGGGCGCCAGAAGCATTCCACAGGAAGGTATATTTTCCCCAAATTTGGTAGAGATCCAATGAATAGTTTAATCAAATTTTGATTTAAGCGTTCAACATTTGGGTGGCCGCCATTTTGTTTTCGTTAATATGGTGGTTATATAAAACATGACATTGAGGTGTCTTTTGCTAGTCATACGTCTGTACGAAATTTAGTTTAATTCTGTTCCGTGGTGTTAATTGATAGGGGTGTTCAACATACATTTATACACACACATGGCCTGTATAGATCTCATAAGTTTACTTTCATTTATTGCAAAAAGAAATAATACAGTCAGTCTGAAAGACTAGACTTTATATCATTTCAAATGACGCATGCTACAAATGCTACACATGTTAGAAGGGCTCAGTTTGCTCGAAGCAACTCTTTCAACATACTCCATTACCCATAACTTAGGCTTCCCGCGCGGGCACCTCTTTAAGGGTCACCCTGTATTTGAGTCTGACATCTTTTACAACTCTTTAAGGGTCACCGATTATTTGAATCTGGTATCTTGCAAACCTCTTTAAGGGTCATCCTGTATTTGAATTGAATCTAACATACTGTACACCTCGTTAAGTGTCACCCTGTATTTTGCTCTGACACCCTACACACCTCTTTAGGAGGCACCCTCTATTATTATCTGGCATCTTGTATATCTCTTTAGAAGTCACTCTGTATTCTTGTGTGACATCTTGTACACCTCTTTAGGAGTCTCCCTGTATTCTTGTCTGACATCTTGTACACCTCTTTTTAAGAGTCTCCCTGTATTCTTGTCTGACATCTTGTGCACCCCTTTAAGAGTCACGTTGTATTCTTATCTGGCATCTTGTATATCTCTTTAGGAGTCACCCTGTGTTCTTATCTGGCATCTTGTACACCTCTTTAGGAGTCACCCTGTATTCTTTTAGCTTCGCTCGAAGCCCTAGGTAGCTCGACGCCCCAGGACTCTTTCAACAGACTCTATTAATCATTAACGTAGGCTTCCCGCGTGACTGCATGACGTCACGCACTCGCCGTCCTTTACCCATTAACTTAGGCTTCCCACGCGGCTGCATGACGTCACCGTCTCCGTCTCCGTAACGCATAACTTTTTACTCAAGCCTAACGATGAAGTCGACAGATCATTTGAAATGATAAAATCGAAAATTGGCAAATGAACTCCCATTGGTCGCATATAACTTCACTTTTTTGAATATTCTACTAGGAAAACACATCTTTACCTTACAACCGTTAGATGGTGTCAGACCTTTGAAAAATGGCTGCGTGCACGAAACCGTCGGAGTGTGTATAGTCTGACTTATGAAAGAAGAAAGCTAACAGCTGTCATCCAGGAGTGAGGTGAGCGACGATGAGTGAAGTTACGGTTTCCATAGCAACAGCGAGTCATGTTGCAATGTACTCACGGAGAGTGGCGAGCACGTGGCCTAGTGCAGTGTCCTTTTGTGGCGTGCCATTGTCACTTTCTATCAGTATTTACCACATTTGCTTAATTTATTCAGCTAAATCCATACATTTATTTGTCTTTAGAGCATAGTTTTTGGATACATTTTCATTGAGGGTGACTGCAAAGTCAATCAGATCTTCTACTGCTTTATTTTCCTTGTAGGAACATTGCCTTTTAAGTTCCTGTGCTCGTGTTAAACACCTCCGGGGACATCACGAGAGATTAAACAAACATTTCGACTCGGCTGTGTGGGTGATAACTGCTATATCATAAAGCGGTAAGGAATATACGCGCCAACTCTGGGAATTGTAAGCAGTAAATTTGCTGCGTACGACAGCCTTCATTGTGCGCTAATGTCAACTGCATCCCGCAATGATCTGGCTTGTTCTCTCTCAACTGTATGCGAAGGAGGTGACGATTTGAATGATCTGTGAGGAAGGTGTACCATGTGTTCCTCTGGAGACTCCTACCCGCATGTACATAACAATAATGATAATAATAATAATGTGGGCTCGACGCGAGACAGTTCTGCCAGGGGCTATCGTTTTGTTTATTGGTTTAAACGCACTATATAAAAAATAAATCGTTGACTATTCAAGAAATGCAAGATTTTTCCTGTACTATTCAGATGTTTTGGAAGATGTTGGTTCAAACCTTACCTATTAACTCTCTCTGATTTAAGAACTTGAGTTTTGTGAAACATACATCTTAGCGTTTTATATTTAAGATGAATGAAAATCCACAGCCTGCTTCCAGTCTCCGACCGGGTCAGGAATGGAATGAATGAAGCCCTCCATCTTACGGCGAGGATATGAACTGTGCCGGCTGCCGAGGCCTGACGCACTCCTCTGTGGCAATGATTAATTGAATGACAGATGAAATGAAATGATAGTGGAGAGTGTTGCTGGAATGAAATATTGACAGGGAAAACCGGAGTACCCGGAGAAAAACCTGTCTGCCTCCGTTTTGTCCAGCACAGATCTCACATGGAGTGACCGGGATTTGAACCACGGACCCAGCGGTGAGAGGCCAGCGTGCTGCCGCCTAAGCCACGGAGGCTTCTATATTTATGATAATAATAATTATTATACTATAATAATAATTTTCTAATTTTTCCAAATTACACCAAGTCTTAGGGGCAGTTTGATGCATAATAAAAAACTATTTTCTAGTTAGCAATATTATTGAATTAATATCAAAATAGGGTGAGTGCTTCCATACTGCACCGTTGACACGGTAACTATTTTTCCCATTTAGAAAGTTAGAATTTTAATCCACCTCTACAAATTAGAAATACTCGACTAAAATCGACAATCAAACAAGAAATTATGCTCTAAATTTCCTTCTTAATTTGTGTGTTCCTTGTCTCCTCAAACAAGAGCACCAAAAACGGAATTGATTAATTTTATTTATTTAGGTTATTTATTTTATTTATCGTATGGCTTTTAGTGCCGGGAGTGTCCGAGGACATGTTCGGCTCGCCTGAGTCTGTAGCTGCTTCCAGCGGATACCCTAGAGGGTGAGCTACAAGTTCCGTTCAATTTCAAGTAGTTCCAACTTTCGCCACCAGATATCAATGATATAACTTGAATGTTTTGCGAGTTCCCACATTTCAAACCTTCCTCTCCACCACCCACCAACGCCTTCCAAGACAGGACTCAAGTCAAGTCAAGTTTAAGGGCAGTAACATCCACTAGCGCGCGCTGGGAGCGCGAAGCCCGACCAATCGCCCAGGGAATGGTGGTAGGCACTGGTGCTCCTACAGGTCCTTCTTTTAGCCTTTTGAGAATAAAATGAATTATTTGAAAAGAAACTCTATCACCCCGTTCCAAGACAGGACTAGCCTCGAGATTTTCTCTCCTTTCCCTTCTGAAGGAGGCAACCTGCACTACTTTATAAGTTCTGCGGGTGGCCTACACACGGCGCGAGTGTATAGTTGTTGTTTTCTTATTCACTAGACGCATGAAATACTCGTATAACGAAAGGAAGGAAGCTTTTAGTTTTACGTGACCGTTAATCATGAGCCAGGGGACCTCCTTTTACGTGGAATCCGAGCCACAGAACATGGCATTTCACTTCGAAAATGTCACATATAATGACCGGGAATCGAACCCGGTCCACCTTGGTGAGAGGCCATCAGCTTGACCACTGCTCCATTACGCCCTTGCTCGTGTAATGAACGTTAAATAGTTACATAATGTTCAATATACATATTTATTTATTTATTTATTTATTTACGGTATTTATTTATTGATCAATTCATTCATTCATTCATTCATTCATTCATTCATTCATTCATTCATTCATTCTTTTATTCATTCATTCATTTCATTCGTTCGTTCATTTATTTATTTATTTATTTGAATCATTCTAACATTATTAAGTGTACATTTTGTTAAAATCTTACACTTAAGTCCTCTAGTTCCAATTAAATTGAAAATAAGTTTTATTGTAAAAAGCAGTAGTCCCAGATATCGTCTTTCTATGATTAAATCACTGAGTGTCAAATCAGACCCAATTCAATAGAAATCCCGAAGTATAATAATTGTAGGTTATTTCCAGAACCGGCTGTTTGCTCGATGTTGTTAGTTCCAAAAGCGGCCATGTGTTAGTTCCGAAGCCTCCCACATGGAGCGAACCTTTATTACCAGTGTTGCCAGTCTATGGAACGTCACTAGATGTTCTTATTGGATATTATTGTTGTCTACATGATATACAGTACAATAAATGTTCGATCGACTAAATCTGCTATACAAAATGCTGCGCTAGGTAGCAACGACAACAGTGTCCCTTTCACAGTCGAGTTTGATGCGTCCTCTTCTACTATTGCTGCTACCCCGTCCTCAAGCTGCTACAGTGGTATTACTGTTAATCCACTCAAACTTAGAGATGTTGCGAAGCGGTTAGAGAAGCATTTTTGGGTTGACTGGAAAAGCATCCAATCCCTTTCATTCTATAACAAGATGTTCAGTAAAGAACATATAGCCTACTTTCTACTAAATGCATGGGTATTGTTATAACTCTTTGCCCTCTTCAAGGGGTATAATTGAATGTTGGTTGTAGTAGCTTGTTGAAATACAACGTGCTATAGGGATATTAAACATGAATATGTGTTGCCCTTTGCTAGTGCTAACTCTGTAAAAAATTTCATACAATTCGATTTCAACGTGTTTGAATTGATATGGGGAATCGATTTGCACACATACATGTGCACTATCTGCAAACTATTGGGCAGATGACCTTGTAGGTCAGTCAAAGGATGCTTCCCACTAAAAGGTATGTTGTTGCAAAATTTGGTAGAGATCAAATGATTGGGTTGGTCGTAATTTGATTTAAACTTTTAACATTTGGGTGCCCACCATTACGTTTCCGTCAAGACGTCGGCGATATAAAACATGACACTGAGGTGCCTTTTGCTAGTGCTACCTCTGTACCAAATTTCGTTCAATTCGGTTTCACCGTGTTTGACTAGATAGGGGGAATCGATTTGCACACATACATGGCCACCATCCGCAAATAATTGGGCCGATGACCTTGTAGTTTGGTCAAAAGATCCTTCATACATAAGGGTATAATATTGCAAACATTGGTTGAGATCAGATGATTAGCTTGGTCGTAATTTGATTTAAGCTTATAACATTTGGGTGGCCACCATTACGTTTTCGTCAATATGGCGGCGATATCATGCATGGCACTGAGGTGCCCTTTGCTATTGCTACCTCTGTACCATTTTTTTTTCAATTCGGTTTCACCGTGTTTGAATTGATAGGCGGAATCGATTTGCACACATACATGGCCGCCAGCTGCAAACTATTGGTCTGAAGACCTTGTAGTTTAGTCAAAAGACGCTCGCCATATAAATGTATATTGTTGCAGTGATTGGTAGAGATCGGATGATTAGGTTAGTCGTAATTTGATTTAAGCTTTGAACATTTTGGTGGCCGCCATTACGTTTCCGTCAAGATGGCGGCGATATAAAACATGGCACAGAGGTGCCCTTTGCTAGTGCAAACTCTGTACACAATTTCGTTCAATTCGGTTTCACCGTGTTCGAATTGATAGGGGGGTGGGGGGGAACAGACATTCAGAGAACACACACTCACAGACACACAGACAGACACACAATTTTTCGCCCTGTGTTAATCTCATAAGTCTACTTTCATTTTTTGCAAAAATCGAAAGTAGGCTAAAAATGTTCTGCAATTGGGTGACAATGAAGATGCTGAAAGCAGTGCCAATGGAGAGTGTTGTACAACAATGGTGGAAAACAGACTCTGTGAAGGAGTTTAATCCTTTATATTTCAAGTTGTCATAATAAATCATATTTAAGTATTCTGAACACTTTAGCAATTATTTCTTTTTCATTTGGAAGGAACAACCTGTGGCCTTCCTTGTTTTAGTTCAAAAATTGGAAAACTTTCCCCTGGTTAGTTCCAAAATCGGCCATGTCCCAATTTAAAATGTAAATAATTCAAGAAGGAATTATGTATGATTATTAATCACAATGTCCATGAACAGCATTATTTTTGTCCTATTTGTAATGGGTGAAATGTGTCTTGCATAACATAGGCTAATCAGAAATAGTTTTTTGGCTCTAATGAAAAATTTTACAACATGCAGATAGCCGGTTTCGGAACTATCGGACTCACTTCAAGCAAGAGAAAGTTACTAGACAATTGAATACCTAGGAGGTAAAGAGCTGCTTTTCGGAGCAAGAGGAACGTAATTTAAGGTCACATGAGGAGGGATTTTAGGCAAGGGATCTAAATAGGATTCTTTTTCACTTCGTTGTTGTTAGTTAAATTCCAGAATTGAGTTTTTGTTTCCCTCTTGTCATGTTTATAGGCTGTTTATGCTCGTTGTTAGTGTGGTTTTGCTTGTTGCATTATAGACCAAGTGAATCAGCTGCCCCTGATAATATTGTTTTATGCAGCCCAACTAGCGTTGTTGTCAGGAAGTTCGATATTTCTCTGCTTGCATCCCGTAAGGTACATTTGTACTTCAAGTATATCCCGCAACCGTTACTGAACACTAATATAATTATTTCCTTCGTATTAATTTGTAGTCACATCGAGCGAAAAATAATAGTCTTCAGTAACGTTTGCAGGATATGCATGCTGTGCATTTGTAACATACGGGATGCAAACAGTTGGACTGCATAAGACAATCATATTAGGGGCAGCTGATTCATCTGGTATATAAACTATTTAGGTATTTTCATGTTGACATTTATATTTGTTGTGTTTGTTTTTAGATTTTGTACATCTTGTTAGAGTATTTGATAATTATTTTCACTTTTGTTTTCTTTTCGCTATAGTTTTACCCTCCAGGATCGGCTTTTCCGACGGACTAAGCGAGGGATCCCACCTCTACCACCACTGAGGGCAGTGTCCTGGAGCTTGAGACTCTTGAGTCAGGGATACAACTGGGATGTGTGACATTCACTACGCCCAGGTGGCCTCACCTGCAAAGCGAACAGGGGGCCTGATGAAGAGGATGGGAAGAGTGGGACGGTTAGGCAAAGAAGTGGGCAGGAGGCGGCCGTGGCCTTACAGTAGGTACTGTACCCGTATATTCGAGAGGCGGTCTGTCAGATATACGAAGCAAAGCTGGATTTGTAGAAACTGACTGCTCCGGCTTAAATACTAGTCAAGAATCCACTCCAACATGACCCTCAAGAATATACGTAGCGGCAGATACGATGAAACTGTGAATTACATATATGCATTTGGCTCAAAGTAGAGCATCTACCTTGTTTTCTCGGGGATCTTGTAGTCAGATTCTAGACCTATAAAGGGGGTTTCACAGTGTCATCTCTCTATATCTAAAATAAATCCAACCGACGCGGCGTCTAACAAAGAACTAAACAATTCAATAACAAGAGTAAACTATAACTAAACATTCATACAATTAATAAAATACACACACTCATTCTCGCCTCTTCACATCTACGCCACTAAAAAACCGTGTTCCTAGAACACCGGAATAAAATTTTGGGGTTGGCCGAAGCCTTTACAACAAGCTAAAATAATTAACACAGACTGGCTTGCTTCACATTCCCTTGACACGCTTAGGGTGTGCACCTGCACCCTGCAGCGCGTGTCTGAGTCACGTGATAGGTTATATAACCAGACCCCTTACATCTCTGCACTACCGGCTGATTCATTCATTGATACAATGCTAGTGACATCAAGTTTTTACATTTGTGGCCGTGCCTCGGCCTTGAAGGGAAACGAGTTCTCAAATACAACATCGCTTGACAGCACTCGTCCATAAAATACACACTTCTGTCGCCTATCAGACAACATTACAAACATCTCATTTATTCTTAAAAAAAATCATTCATACACCCTTCATTCGAAATAAATGAAACTTCTACACACCATTCCTTTCATTCTCTCGCATCGTGATATCCGAACGGAGTTGTTACCATACACACTGAACAATAAGTAAACCGCATTCAAAACACATTGACTTTCATACTCAAAACACTTTGCAAAAACATTGAAAAACTTCCTAATACTAACACGTTATTCCCTTGATTGAATATTAATAATGAAAGTTTATAACAAAATGAATTTAAATTACACTTAATAGCATGAGCTATTATCAGACTAAAATGTTGTCTGCTCCGATCTCACATTAATGCCAATCGTAATTTAAAGGGATCCTCACAATCTTCCATCACTTCAGATAATACTACTGCAAACCCTCAATTCTGGTTTGTAGTCAAAATAAGTCGGATATGTTCAACCATATAAGGCAAAACATACGTATTTACATACTTGTGTTTAATAATGGTTAATAAAAGTAATACATAACAGACTTCAATATCCGACTTCTCGTTTAAATTTCGGCTGCAACCCTACCATCTTCACTTATCCAAAGTCGTGTATGAAATAAAATGAGTTCTACTAACTCACATCCTATGCCATGCCAAATAGTCTTGCCAATGTAACAACTTTATTACAATGCGGAAAGTCCTTCGCTAAACGACTCCTCGTATGCCAACTGCACATGGAATAACATACATTTTAACAAGATATAAAGGTTCTCTTTTATATAACTGACATTTATTAGAATGGGCATAATCCTCAGAGTTGCCAAACCAACCGCTGGTATAACAAACAATAACATCAGTTGTTAATCCACTATATTTATACATGCCAACGACCTTTGGACTAAGCGTGAAAGATCTCCTTGCAATTACTTTAAAAACGATACTGGGATATCTCCAAACTGTTGCCTATACATTTAATAAAGAATACTGTACTGTCTCTCCATGCTTCTGATTTCACTTTCACAGATGAAGGAATATCATGTCTACAATATGACATTATATTACCCATCGTGAATCAATAACTACAAGTGTTATTTCTGTAGGTCCGATAAATATCAATCTCGACGAGGTAATCTAAGTAGGACTTTCTTAACGTCGAATGATAATAATCTTCCAAGAAGATTCTATTCTCAAATTATTTTAACTGACTGAATGATCATAGCTTTCTCCAATAAAATATACAGTTAGTCAGATTCGTATTATCTCCATTCTAAACGAATGTCTATGAGTTCTAATGACTTTCATCGTTTCCAAGTTAAATGTTTATTTCCAATACGATGCTAAGTTCATAACAATGCTGTGATATTTCACAATATATCACTGTTTCTTTCTTCTTTCTTTATGTTGCTTCCCGACGGATAAGAAGCCCAAATTAAATTAGTTAAATAATTTAATTGGTAGCATATACGAAAATGTCTATCACCTGTATTCAAAATGAATTCATAAAAGTCGAAAATAAATTTACTGTTCCTTAATGGAAAATACAGGAATACTACTTCCTTAAACAAGTTAAGTATCTCAGTTAAGAAACTGAATTGAAAACAAACAATACTAAAAACGTCGAAAGACGATCACTACAAATGATCTCGGAGAATAAAATGTCTATACATGGAATACATAATAGTTGTGTCGAAATATAGATAAATGAATTGCTCTAGAATGTCCCTAATAATGCTCTAACTGCTATTTACTGAACACAGCTACCTTGTCTTCAGCTCTGGAAGTTCAAGATGAGTCTAGGATAATACTCAGATGTTACATCCTTCGAGGACTTAGGCTGGGTCCTAGTTCGTCTCCAAGAACTCACGACCTCAGGCGAGGAACGAATCCCTCTTCCGTAAAACATCAAGCTCCAACCGGGATTGAACTGCGGACTCCTATCCTTCCTCTTCATTGTTACCGGGAAAACCCTGGACATCTTGAAAATCTTCTTGTCTCTTCTTTCTCCGTCATGGTATAGATTCATCGTAATAACGAGAAGTGTAGAAAGCTCAGCTTCATATTCCGAAATAAATTCGAATTGGAAGTCAGGGACCTCACTCGTATACAGAATATTCATTGAGATGGACTATGAATATTGTTATGTAGTCACTGGTGTTAAGTTCGAGCTCATGTCTGACGATAATGCACTAGAATGTGGTTGTACCTAACGTCTCATGTTTGCTCGTAAAGTAGACAGTCATGAACAATCACCTTAACGAAGCTCCATTGTTGAATATACTACTCCGTTCTGCTTGTATTCCTGACGCACATACTTATTTAGTCCATAATTGCAATCATATTACAATTCTTAATAATGTTCATCCGTTGAAAATACACCGTCATCATACTGGTGTTACAATGAAGTTCCTGAATAGTAATGCTATCACTCACTGTTACTCACGTGAATCTGTGCATTCGCTGTAGTCTGTCTCGAACAAAAATGCTTTTCAGCGCTGGATTCAGACACTTTTCTATCGCATTACACAAATGCCTGTATTTCCTAAAATCTTCCCTCAAATTCGGTGAAAGTTTGTGATACACATCTATGTGGTCTGCACTATAGACTGTAGTTGAAATAATTTTCCTATTGTCGATTAGTTAGACGTTATTGCGGTATTTGCACTCCTCGCAACTTCACTCATTTTACAAGCGCGGCGATCTCCACCATCTTGCCTCGCTATACCGTGTCTCCACGAGTCAACCTTCACGGACTCGGCTGATACACTCGGGACTATAATTCTCCCGGTAAAACACCTCTGATCGCTTCCAACTTCTGAGGAACAAGAGCCTCGATGCCTTACGCCTCCCCTCCAAGACACCAGATCTAGCCGCCATTTTTCGTTCCCTCGAAAATTTTAGCGGTCACTAGAAAATTGCTAAATTGGACGTATTTCGACCTCCTGTCGACTTATAAAATATCTTCATTTTATTATAATTTTCTTCACTTTACCAATTCATAAATTCACTCTCTTGGGGCTTAAATGTGATAATTTTCCATAAAATTTAGTTGCTGGAAGTCCCGTCTCCTCTAGGACTTCTCTTCATTGGCTGTGGGCTCATATCCAATCGTATAATTTATAACAATATTTAGACAATTCCTGGGATTATTCGCTGTTGCTAGGCCGATTCTAAGTTTCCAGAACCTTCGATTGCGCAATAGAATCACGTGACGGAGTCTCCCTCCTGCTCAACGTATCACACGGCTGGTTTGTGCCAAGTTCCAGCCTCAATATTGCTTGGTTAAATTTTATCAAGGGGCTCCAAAAATATTCCCATTTTCATCCCAAATAATTCATTTTACGGGGGCAGTACCATCCCGGCATTTTCCCGAAGACGAAGTGGGAAACCACGGAAAACCACTTCGAGGATGGCTGAGGTGGGTATCGAACCCCCTCTACTCATTTGGACCACTCGAGGCTGAGTAGACCCGTTCCAGTCCTCTTACCACTTTTCAAATTTCGTAGCAGAGCCGGGAATCGAACCCAGGACCTCCGTGGCGGCAGCTAACCATGCTGACCGCTACGCTACGGAGGCGACTAATTATTTAGTTAACACCATATTATGAGTAATATTATTGTCCTCTATTAATTTAGTTTCTGGATCTTACTGATAAGGCTTATTTGAAGACAAGCAGTAGTACCCGGCTTCGCCCGGTGGAATGATGATAATATATCAAAGTCTCCTTAACACTCAACGTGATAAATTGTATTTATTTATGTATTCATTTCTTACATTATCAAACCTACGTTATCAAACCCAGTGACAATGTTTATACTTGAGTCATTATGGGAAGGCTCTGATGATATTTGATGATATTCTCATGATATTTGTCTTCAGTCCGAGTCGAGATATGTCGTTAGTGGTCCCAGAAATCGTGACATCTCAGTCGTAGAAGACTTTATGTGGTGGTGTTTAGATATATAACGGACTTAAAATCAAGGTCATTTGCCCCAAAGACAATGAGGGTGTAACATGTAGATAATTTGCCCTAATGATCAGGATGATATTGAAAATTACTACAGAACTGACATATGAAACTTAGAAAATAATAGAAAAAGTTATTTCTAGGAATCACATTTCGGGAAAGACTTGATTATTTTTTGCCAAAGAGCTCCCACTTAGATCGCTATCAGGTGAAAGTTTCGTCTTGTTATGGTTTCACCTGTACGATAAATGTCCGAAGCAATTCCTCCAAGGGAAGCTTCCAGATTTTACAGTCAATATATCGTTAACGTTCCTGAGCATCCAGTTGTCTCTTCTTCTGACGAAAAACATCTACATAGTGATGATGCAAATAGGAGCGACCACTGGCTCATGTAACTTATCAACGAATTGGAAAAAAATATAAGTTAAAGGAATGAGAGGAATAGAATAGAAAAGAGATGTACTGTGCCCAACTCTAGGAATGGGTATTCCAAGATTCAGACACCTAGATATCAAGGGAAAGGCTACAGCCGCTTTTGAAAGTTGAGATATTTGAATATCGCGCTACATTGCTTCTCGAAGCAATTGGAAAGAATATACCGCTAAGAGCATGTCAAGTGACGTAGCGAGTAATAGCAGAGGTCAAGGCTATTTATTGATTAAATAGTTAGCCATGGAGTAGAGACTTGAGACTTGGATCAGATTACTGGCACGGCCAAATGAAAGAGAATGCAATTAGTATCAAGTAAATCGGACCAGGGATACCAGAGATATGAGGATTTCCATATTTCAGCGTGATGACGCGTGACCCTGACTGTTTTGAATAAAAGCCGGCTGGCTCAGGCATCAATAGCTCACTTCGAAACAAGCACTTGCCTAGCAAGGTGCCACTACGCTGAGCCAAGGCACATGGTTGCCGGATCTACGCAGAAGTTATTTTCAAAGTTGTGATAGTCACAAAAGTGCTGCGCTACGAGTGGAACTTAGTATGTTTCCGGCAAGGAGAATCACTGAGGTGATTGATATTTTCTACAGACACTGGTGAAATATTTTTATTTTCACATGGACATATGCTAGACTTTGTCTAGAATTAGTACTTTTTCACAGTCCAGTAATAACCTTATACTTGGATAGTTTAAGTCCAATTCAGTCAGTTTTCATATTTGTAACTTGATAACCACTTCGATCTATCAGTACATTGAAGACCAGTCTATCACGGTGGTGTTCATTAGCCAACGCAGGGAAACTACATGTTGCTCCGCGCATGGTAGATGGTGTGAAGCCATGCCCAGGGAACGATCTTCAGAACAGCCGTTGATTGGTTAGACTGTCAGTGTTTTCTTGTACTGAAAAGATTACCGTGAGTTATGTTACAACTGACATATCTGAGAATAGATCTCTTAGATCTGACCCCATTTAAGCAAACTGTTATGGAGTTAACAGAAGCCAATATTGAAATGGATCAACAGTTACTTCAAACGTCAAGAGATATTACCACTATGTCTTGTTAGACGGATTGTGGGTATATAATGGCGGCCGATACAAGGATTGTACGTGCTTGTCCGATAGGGCATGTCTATGGATAAATCTGGTACAGACCAGGTTCACTACGCTCCAAGACCATCAAGAAATGTAAGCCACATTTTGACTTTATATTATGCCTAGCTAATTGGAACAAACTATTTTTCGGCAGATGACCAACACATTTATTTTTTCTTCGTATTTAAATCTTGCAATGATTTACGCAAGACATATTAGAGTTATTCTGAGTATTTTCAGCACTCAGAACAGTTTAGGATCGATGACCGAGCATATCGAGCATTTATTTGAATATTTCATATTTTTGGGAAATCACGGTAATCAGCCGATGTAACTGTAAAAGTTAAATTATTTTTAGCCTACTTTTCATATTTTGCAAAAATGAGGAAAAAGTAGACTTATGAGATCGGGAAAATGTGTGTCTGTCTGTCTGTCTGTCTGTCTGTCCTTCTGTCTGTCTGGCTGTGTGTGTGTCCCCCCCTATCAACTCCTAAACGGCTGCAGCAATCGAAACAAAATTTGGTAGGAGTAAAGATCTATACCTGAATATCTCACGGCCATATTTGAAAATGATGTCAGTGCTACCAACTGCTAAAAAATCGCAATTGAAATTTGAGCTCCATGTTGGATATCTTGGAAAGTATGAATGGGAGCTATTTCAAAATTGGCACACGTACAGATCATAATATTTCAGTTTAATTTCCAGGAGGCCAAACATGGCAGTGTTGCCAAAATGATTATAAGCCTCCTGATAGGTCCAATTTTTAAATGCATATAAATTCTGCACTATCAATTGGAATTCAACCAAATTTCGTATGTTGTATGTGTACATAACCAGATATGACTGAGCGTATTCTTAAGACCTACCAGGGCTGCCAACTGTTAATAAATGCTCCTAATTTATTTTATCCAAATACCAATATATCAGAAAGTATGCAAGCCGACAGCTTTAAACTATGCACACGTATAGTACCAGACATTCTATATTAATTTGGAGTAACTTATATACGTCAGTGCTACCAACATGATTCTAAGCCTGCTGAGAGGTCCAACTTTAAATACATGTAACTTCCATACTATCATTTGGATTTCAACCAAATTTCGTATGTGCTATGTGTACCATAACAGATATGACTATGCGTATTCTAAGGATCAACCAGGGCTGCCAACTGTTAATATGTGCTGTCCCTATTTTTGTTACCCTAATATCAATATATCAGAAAGTATGCAAGCCAATAGCTCTAAACTTTGCACACGTATAGTATCTGGCATTCTAGACGAATTTGGAGTAACTAATATACGTCAGTGCTGCCAACATGATTCTAAGCCTGCTGATAGGTCCAATTTTAAAATGCATGTAACTTCTATACTAACTAATGGATTTCATTCAAAATTGGCACAACAATAGATCATATTATTTCAGATTATTTCTGACCAATACATGCATGACATTGTTGCCAACATGATTTTACGTGCGCTGTTAGATCCAATGTTTAACTGCATGTAACGTCCATGCTATTCATTGGACTTCAACCAAATTTTGTATTTTGTACCTTAAGAGATGGAACTAAGAATATATTCAGTCATCAGGGCTGCCAACTGTAGTGCTCTATTAGGATACATTATGCCAGGTATACAGTATTTCGAACTAATTGGAAATTTCGATATTAGCAACTTAATTTCGTCATTATTCTAGATAGGTTCATATTCTGTAGAATAATCATTGGCATGAAAAGTAGGCTGTATAGTTCTTCACGGAACTTCTTGTTTGTTGAGGAATGGATATTTTTTCCATATTCGAAGGTTCGAACATGTGGATTCTCACATAATGAGATGATAATTAAATATATTTAAAATAATATAACTAATAATAATGATAATAATCCACTGATAATAATAATAATAATTTTCAGAATTTTTCTAAATAATTCTTGGATATTATATTTTCTAATAATCATATGTATTGAGAGAGAGCCTATGAAGTAGTTTAATCATTTCTAGTTTGGAACAGGAGATTTTCCGAAGGAGAGTGGTTAGCGCAAGCCCGCATTCAACCAACATTTCAGTTCTGGTTGAACAGTTGATATTTGCAATGAGCAAAGTATATTTTTCAGATAACACGGAGAGGCATGAAACGGGAAGCAAATGATGAAAAAATGAAGATCCACAGCCTGCTTCCAGTCTCCGACCGGGTCAGGAATGGAATGAATGAAGCCCCCATCTAGCGGCGAGGATATGGACTGTGCCGGCTGCCGAGGCCTGACGCACTCCTCTGGGGCAATGATTAAATGAATGACAGATGAAATGAAATGATAGTGGAGAGTGTTGCTGGAATGAAATTTTGACAGGGAAAACCGGAGTACCCGGAGAAAAACCTGTCTGCCTCCGTTTTGTCCAGCACAGATCTCTCATGGAGTGACCGGGATTTGAACCACGGACCCAGCGGTGAGAGGGGAAGCAAATGATATTTGTATCAAATAGGATATTTTTGTATTTATATAAAATCATGACGTAAATACACTCGAAAGTGAAATAAAGATTTTCATAAGTATGGTAAATTCACGGGTTGAACTGAAAGGTAAAATAAAATAAACTTGTAAGTTTATTAATCTTCCAGTGTTGATAACAAGCAGAGGCTTGATTTATTGAATAAATTTGGGGAAGAAAATTTATGTGTGTGGAGTAGTTGAAATGCCATTCCCAGGTGCGCATGTTTAAGTCGCAGGAATGAGGAGATTTTTTCGAGCATCAATCAAATAGCAGGTTCGATGGCTCAGGTTTATAGGAGTATAGGAACTACACATTTCGTCGTATGAATGACCCGAAGGTTATTTCTTAAAAACCATCAGTTCTTATTTCAACCTTGTTTACGGATTCCATTTAGACTTTGATTTTGCTAGAACCCGGATTTGTCATGATAGTATTTTATTCTTCTTCAGAGGAAGACCTTTGCCGTTGTTGTTGTAATATTGTGTTCTTACACAAATAATAGAATGGGCCACTGCCAATTAAAAATAATTCTATAACCACGAATAATTTGAAGGATGTTTTCAATCCTAGTGCCATGAACTAAATGAATTTCTTATGAAGCTACTATTCTTATTTCCGCATTCTGTCGAAGAATTGCAAGTTGTGAAAGTTACTAAAAGGGCCACAAATATAAATATTTTTCTTAATAATGATTCCAAGTGGAAAATTGAAGAGTTGAATGGTTCAACAATTTATTAATCAAGTTGATGACTCAGAAATCATATATTTTGTTAGGAACTCGAAGTTCATAATCGAGTCACTTCTCGAATGTTTAATGTCAGAAGAACAATTAATTTTGTTGTGCTTCGCACAGTTCTTCAATGCTATGCTCAAGGTCAAATACTTTTCAGATGTTATTAATATGTGTAAATAATTTGTGTTGATTCAATGATAAGGCCTGCTACCTTGAGTGACTGTCCTTGGGCCTTGTTTATGGTCATTGCAAATGCAAGACGTACAGGGAATTGCAGTCGCTTGAAATCAAAAGGCATATCAGTAGGGATCATAGGAATCCGGGGAATGAAGATATCCTCTCCTTTGGCATGGCCTGTCAATACTGTCGCTTCTATTACATTTGGCATGAGTTTTTTCACACAGAGTCTTGTTCCATTACACAATTTTGGTGGATCGATATTACGCAATAGCAGTATTGATGATCCAGCTTTTAGTATTAATTTATGTGGTGGAAATCCAGGAGGTTCCAGAGAATTCAAGAACTCAATAGGGTAAAATACAGCCTGTTCGGTCTCCAGAACAGTATCGATAGATTCGTACGTCGTACTGGGGCCAGGAAGATGATCTTGGATCTGAATATTCATTTTGTGTACACTTTCGTTTTTAGGCGCTTGAATTGCTCGCTCGCTAAGCCACTGATGGTCTTTATAATTTCCAGGAATATTTGGGAATACTTCGTTCATCATTTCCTGAACTGGAGGCATCAGTTCGCAAAAGTCTAACGGGAAAGAAATGAGATTAGTTGTCGCATCAGGCGTGAAATCACCATCACCGAGATGCAGGAGTTGTTGCGCAAAATTCTGTGCAGTCACATCTCCTAGTAAATGGACTCTCATATTGGTCATCAGTGTCATTTTGTAAACATGTCTCCAAAGATACGATGCTTTGAGGCAAGCATTGAGTTCATCAGCGGGAGTTGATCGTGGTATAACTGGTAATGTTTGGCGAAAGTCACCCGCCAGAACTATAACAGCTCCTCCCATTAGTTGATTGTTTCCTCGTATGTCTTTCAGTGTTCGATCAAGCGCTTCAAGAGCTTTCTTATGGGCCATAGTGCACTCATCCCAAACAATGACTTTGCATGTTTTTAGTATTTCAGCTTTTCCGGAGCCCTTCTTGATGTTACATACTGGAGTTTCTGACTGCGCAAGATTTAATGGCAGATTCAGAGCTGAGTGTGCTGTTCGACCTCCAGTGAGTAGTGTGGATGCAATTTCTGATGATGCCATTGCAAATGCAATTTCGTTCTGTGCCCGAATTTCGGCAAGTAGCAAATTAATGAGAAAAGTTTTTCCTGTTCCTCCTGGTGCATCAAGAAAAACAATTCCACCATTTCCGTTATTGATTAAGTCCATTATGGCAATATAAGCAAATCTTTGGTCATCAACTAAGAGAGGCTTCTTGTCTTCAACGAACCTTTTTAACTCATCAGAGTTGAAACTTCTTTCTCTCAATATGTCCCTATCATGTACGTCAGTGTTAGTGCGTATGGGGGCTGGCAAACCAAGCTGTATGAGAGTTTTGCCATTGCATTTATCCTCAATCATTATGAGGGCTTCATTAAGTACTTGAGGAGAAAAATTCAAATTCAAAGCTGGATTATCTCTTCGTTGTTCTCTAAGTACATCCTCACTAAGGCTTTCTTTATATTTGTCCCAAAGAGCCTGAGGGTTTGATGGGGAGCAAGTTGTTATTATAACTGCGAAGAGACTTCTTAGTTGAGATGGAAAGGATGTGAGGGATGCTTCGGACAATGTTATGTCCCAATGTTGGTCATTTTCAAGTAAGCCACGCTGTTGGGATGCTTCTCTGAATGTTTGACATTCTACTCCGTTCACAGTTTTCAGATATTTGAATGATGTTGGCCCTCGAATTGTGTAAAGTAGTAATCGAAGGTAATAGCATTCGGCGTTGTTGGGATGAACTGAATATACCTGGAACTAAAGCGCCTTGTTTTCTCTTGCAGAACACTTTGGTAGATTTATTCCATATATAACATCTTGGAACGTCTGCATTCATCAGTGTTCTAGCAAATTGATCTTGTTGACATAAAATAAAGAAGGCTGTTAGTGTCGTGTTAGGAGGTTGTACAGCTCTTTCTTGGGCGTTATCAGCTGTGAAATAAACTCGTTGTCCGTTTTCTAGGTGAACGCTGAGATGAACAACAGGTGGATAACCTTCATGAATTGGAAAATTAAGGATACGCCAAACTGCTTCGTTGCTGCTGATATATCTTCCCAACTGAAATTGTGTAGGTTCATCGACAGTCCTGGTTTGTCCTTCAAGTTGAAATACTGCCATATCGCTACCCTTGTTGACGTATTTACAGATGTATTTAATGGATTTCACTGAATTGCAGAATTCAACATTGATGTGTGCTTGGAACATTTTAGAAAGTAGAGGAGAATATGGAACAACCCATCTGTTGTCTACTTCAGTTGGTCTGTACTGGTTGTTTATTTTAAGATTAATATTCGTAGTATAGCCTCCGTTTCCTGGTTTTCGTCTTCTGTACAGAGGGTAGCCATCATCTCCGGTTTGGGTTTCCTGGGTAAATTCTCGGGGGTACTTTTTGCTACATTTTCCTTCCTTCATGCAGGGTGACTTAGGGTTGATAACTCCACATGGTCCATGAATCATATTCTTTGTAATTATCTCAAAGAGCATAGGGTCTTGTTCTTTACTGGGAATCTCCGCGGATATAACACTGTCCACTTGAGTTGGACGTATCTTGCTTTTGAGCCATAATAATATGTGAGCATGTGGAAGGCCTCTTTTTTGCCACTCAATTGAGTACAACCAACAGCGAGTTTCTCCATAAATATGGCTCCATAAATATGGCTCTTGGTTATTATATTCATGAGCTTTGCTAATTTTTGTTTAAAAATTCTAGCTCATGGCGATCAGTAGGTGCCTGGCCACAGAAAAGTTCTTCCTTAATGTCAGTCCAGGCAGGATTGCGTGTAACTGTAATAAATAAATCTGGACATCCGTATATCCGAACATAGCACATGGCATCCTGGGCATATTCGTGCATATGTCTTGGACTTCCCGTAAATGTTGCCGGTAAAATAACCATTTTTCCAATGTCCACAACATTGCCATCATTGGCTACAGCATCACGCAAATGAATGTAATCATCAACTCGAAGTTTATTTTGGTTTAATCGGATGTAGAGCAGGCGTTCACTTTCAATCTTGGCGTACATATCAACAATAAATTGATGGAAGAGTTGTCCGCTTTTCAGAATAAGGTTTGATGATCCTGGTCTAATCATTATTCTGTAGGCATAAAAATCCATAGCTGATATATTTTTATTCGTGACTGCGCCACTGATTGGATCAGTTTGCCTCAGATTAAAGTGGTACCCATCCTCACCCTCCCAAAATATTAATGGGTAATGAAGGGAATCGTACGATCTGTGTGTTTCTGAAATTCGTTGCAAAATATCACTCCGTCTATGAATGATTATGTCACGTTTCTTGAATTCTTGTCCTGTCATTACAATGGCCTCTTCGTCAATGGTCGGAGCATTAAAACAACGTTCTTGTTCGCCTACTGGTCTCTTGTCTGCTGATATGACAACCTTATATGCATCCGTTGGCATTCGATCCAGGGCGGTCTTAAACATGTTTACTAAGTTATTATGCTCTTGCAACAACCTCTGTAGAGCTATAACAATCTCCCTTCTGGTGCTGGGGATAATTTTGCAACGTTGATCGGCTTGTTGTCGTTCGTCTCCCATAAAATAGATTTGTAAGAATTTTGGATTCTCATTAGTGAAGGGAAGAATTGATCCAAGTTGATGATAAATTTGACCTTGCACTTTGAAGGTTGGCATGAAACCAGTTTCTTTTACTGTTGCCGTTGTACCGAAAGAAGTCATTTGGAAGCATGAATTGTACTTCCTAATGTTTTTCAGGAAGTGTTTAGATTCTTGAGTCGTTCCTGACGTGCACGAAAGAAGTGGTTCGGGAGGAGGATTTAGAGCGGCTAGCTTAATTTTCCCATTAGAGCAACATATTCCAGGCGACTTCGATCTGAATTTTTGGCTAGACAGTGATGGCATACAACATCCATTTTTCCAATTGTTACTTTGGGGTGTATTCCATAATCGTAAGTGTGATCGTACTGAAATGCCTCTAATTTCAAATCAGACTGCCTAAATGTTTGCCTAGATTGGAAAAGTCGCGTACGTTCGATTTCAAGCCGATCTAGACGCTGCTGAGGTGTTTCAGCAGCCCTGAGCTCAGCGTGCCTTCTTTCGTCCTGTTGAAGCCGGTCTTGACGCTGCTGAGGTGTTTCAGCACCCTGAACTCAGCATGCCTTCTTTCATCCTGTTCAAGCCGATATAGATGCTGCTCAGATGGTTCAGCAGCCCTAGTCTGAGATTGCCTTATTTGCTGATCTTCAAGCCGGTCTTGACGTTGCTCAGGTGTTTCAGCAGCCCTGAGCTCAGCGTGCCTTCTTTCGTCCTGTTGAAGCCATTCTTGAAGCTGCTCAGGTGTTTCAGCAGCCCTTAATAATCTAACTTTCTTGGTTTGTTGGCTGATTTTCCCAATAGATTGTCGCTTTTTGGGAGGCATTTTGAAATAGTTTAAAAAAAAGAAACCACAATTCGAAGTGGAATGTTGTTGGTGATTGTTACCATAAAATCGCAGTCAAGGAAGATTTTATGTCGTGTTATTTAAAAGTAGTACGAACGGAGCATATTATGGGTCATTGACCCCTAATGACTACTATTGCTTTGAACACATGAAGTTTAGACATTAATAGAAAAAGTCTTTTATAAGAATCATAGTTCGTGCAAGAATATGTGTTGGTGATTATTACTATAGTAAAGGGCGTAACATGTGAGTCACTTGCCTTAATGATGAAGATGATATATCAAACTTACAAACTAATAGAAAAACATATTTCAAAAATCACAGGCGAGGAAGACTGTGTGGTGTTGCTTAGTATTATAATGGGCGTAACATCTAGGTCATTCGCCCCTTGATAAGGATGATAATGAAAACTACTGTTGAATTCACACGTCAAACTTACAAACTACCGTAATAGAAATAAATATTTCAAAATTCACAGGAGAGGAAGACTTATTGTGTGTGGTGATTAGTAGTATAATGGGCGTAACATCTAGGTCATATGCCCTTTTGATAAGGATGATAACGAAGCCGACTACTACTGAAGGGATATATGAAACTACAAACTAATAGAAAAATATATTTTAAAAATCACAGGCGAGGAAGACAATTTGGTGTTGCTTAGTAGTATAATGGACGTAACATCTAGGTCATTCGCCCCTTTGATAAGGATGATAATGGAAACTACTGTTGAATTGACACGTCAAACTTACATACTACCGTGATAGAAAGAAATATTTCAAAATTCACAGGCGAGGAAGACTTATTGTGTGTGGTGTTTAGTGGTGTAATGGGCGTAACATCTAGGTCATTTGCCCTTATGACAAGGATGATAAGGAGAACTACTATTGAATTGACACTTCAAACTTACAATGTACACAATGTACTGTAATAAAAATAAAGATTTTAAAAATGACAGTCGAGAAAGACTTAATGCGGTGGTGATTAGTGGTATAATGCGCGTAACATCTAGGTCATTTGCCCTTATGATAATAATAAGGCAATGCAAAAAAGACTACTAAACGAACATGGTATAATTTTAAAACTGAAACAGGTAATTCGGATTTCTATCATCGATGTTTTCCTAAGTCTCAACCTTATTTTCCGGCTTAGGCCTATACACGATGCTTCTAGTGTAAGAGCATATGGCGTACTACTCGGGTCCAAGCTGCACAAAGCTGAGAGGATCCCAGATGATGACGAAATATGATGACACACGTTCGGGGTTTCCCGTCCTATTTACATTGGCCGGGGAGTCACTCAGTATTTCGCAACACCAAAGTGGCTAGAGCACTGCCGGCTGGATCGCAACACTCCTGGTTGCTTTAAACTGCCTGCCCATTCGACGATTACAGCATTGTTTTGAGCGTACAACCTCGTTTCCAAATAAAGGCGCTAGGAAGCAGCACCAAGGCTCTGTAGCAGACATAAGTTTTGTATTGATGTTAATGGCGAATTCGTGTTTTGGAATGCTTTTTGTGTGATTTTATAATGGTGTACTGCTGCGTGCCCTTTTGTAAATCGGAACGGGGCAAGCTAGAATACCGGGGAATATCATTTTATTACCATAACACTTGAAGGTTACATAAATTATTATATAGTTTAATGTTTCTTTTCATGTCCCACCACCAGGGGCTTACAACTAGTGGGATGTGGGTTGGCTCCTCTCTTTCATCTTTCCTGCCAACTCTTGTTCCCCAACGTTATTAGGGTATTGGAGGCCTGTGATGTCTTTCATTTCCCTGCCTTAATTGGCTCTTGTCTTTTTCTTTCCTATTTTTTGTGGGATCAGAATCTTTGAAGAATGAGTATTGAGTATTTGGAAACTACTAGAGCCATAAAAGGCAGATAGAAAAGGGAAAGAGGAGAGGGTCCACCCCAAAGTCAATAAAAAGGGGAAAATGGATACAGCTCTGGAACCCCTCACAGTCGCTGACTTCCGAGCTCAAAAGCTGACGGTGTAGACTTAGCCATGTGCTGACCCTTCGAAGAAGGAGGGTATCAGGATAGATGATGTTAGGGCCAGTTAAGGCAGAAAAATGAAAAACTCCCTAGATTTCGGATACCCTAATACAGTCGGGGTTGGAAGAGAACAAGAGCTCGCTAGGGGAGGTCGACAGGTAGATGACAGAGAGGAGCCTGGCACAAGTAAGTGGAAATAATAACGGACAAGGCTGGGGTCCAGTGGTCTCGAAGCCAAGTCCCACTAGTTGTGATCCCTGGGGTTGGGGATATACCCTCAAGGGCTCATGGATAGTGAGGTTGGTAATAGGCATCTCGGAAGAATTTCTGAGCTGGGTTCGGTTTTCTCCTTTTCCCGTGACGGGGCTAACCCCTCTATCCGTTATTGTTTTAAGGGGCGGAAATACGAGGTCATCTCTCCCACACCCTTTTCTATCTGCCTTTCATAGCTTTACTTCCTTTCAAGTCCCTCAATCCTTCTCTCGTGGTTTAGCAGCTAGGATGCTTGGCGCTAGCCCCGGAGGTAGAATTCAATTCCCTGTCTGCCAAGAAATTTAATTCTGGTTTGAGTGCTGGAACGGGGTACATTCGTCATCGCGAGGCAAAAATGAGTGGATGTGGGTTCGAATCCCACCTCAGCCATCCTCGAAGTGGTTTTCCGTGGTTTCCCCACTTCTACTCTGGGCAAATGCCGGGATGGTTCCTAATTTAAGGCCGCGGTCGTCTCCTTCCCAATCCTCGCTTGACTTAAAAATACACACACTAATACAGTCATCACAATACGATGGGTTATCAAACAAATTCAACACACATCTAAGTACATGGTGCTACATGACCACGATGTCGCAAAGCCCCTGAATAAATGAACATCCCATTTTTCGGCAGCCCTTTTTTGATCTTTTATTGCCCTTATTCTTTATTTTCATCTCTAGTATACCGACAGTAGTGGCTACGCGGGCTAAAGCGCTACGTTAGGTCAAGAGGCCAAGCTCTCTGCTGACTCGGTAGACGCGTGGGATCGAGCCCCACCGTCGGCTGTCCTTGAAATGGTTTTCCGTGGTTTCCCCATTTTCAACACCAGGCAAATGCTGGGACAGTACCCTCTGACAGGCCACGGCCGCTTCCTTCCACATCCTTGCCCAGTTTCATTCATCTTCATCCATTCCATCTCTCATCCCGACGCGCAGGTCGCCCACGGGCGTCGACTAGAAAGACCTGCACTCGGCCTCTCAGGAGGCTACACGACAAAAAATAAATCTCTAGTATGTAAGTTAGATTTAAATCAGTTGGAAGTAGCCTAATTGTATTTTATTACCATCCGTATAATTACGGGCAAATGAGCTAGACATTTCGCCCCTTAAAAACAATCGCCACCACCACCATGCATTTTTGCTTTTCTTAATACTGAAAATTTGCCCGTAAGTATGTGTCTGAATACTTTTAGATGATTGAATAACAAAAGAACTAACTTATTGTAAAGTTTTCACGTCCGTCAATTTCGATATTGATCCTCCAAACATAGAAATTCTTCGTTTCAGGTATCTTCCTCTTTAAAAAGCCGCGAAAATTCCAGTGCCTTAGTGCTGCACCTAGCGGTGAATTAATGCATATATCTTGTACGCCTGTGAGTGTCGAATGGGCAGGCAGTTTAAAGCAACCAGGTGTGTTGCGATCCAGCCGGAAGTGGGCTAGAGCAACGGCCCTGTGCTAGCGTCAGCAGAGACAGCAGATTACACGGCGGGCTATTGACAGTTCTCCCTTGTCATCTCGCGATGAATCAGCAAGCTATTCTCACAGCTGGCCCCTCCAGGGACTCACAACTTGTGGCACGTAGGTTGGCGACCACGGGACCCCAGCTGAGTCCGGCATAGCTTCTACTTCCTGGTGCCATGCTCCTTTCAGTTCTCTTTCCTGTCGGCCTCCCTTGGTCAAATCTTGTTCTCTTCCGACCCCGACGGTATTAGGGTATCTGAGGTTTAGGAAGTCTTTCACTTTCCCGCCTTAATTGGCCCTTGTCTCATCTTTCCTGATACCCTCATTCTTCGAGGGATCAGCCTTCTTTTTCTCTCCTGTCTTCTGCTCAAGGCCCTCAAGGAGGCAGGGTGTGTGTAGCTCCACCACTTCTGGTGCACCCTGGATAGTGCTACACCCACAAGGGTTCATGGCCGGTGAGTTCGGGAGCTGGCAACCCTTAGGGATTCCTGAGCTGGGTCCGGTTTTACCCCTTTTTCCATTGCCTTTGGTGTGGACCCTCTCCTCTTTCCCATTTTTATCTACCTTTCGTGGCTCTCCTTCCTTCCAAGTCCCTCAATTCTCATTTATCCAGGGTTAAGAGCATTTCCTCTCCTCCTGTCTTTTATTTCCCTTATTCCTTTCTTTTGTCCTTATCTTCTTCTAGCCCACAAGTTTTGTAGCTAGTTATAGTTTCATTAGGGGCCGATAACCCCGATGTTAGGCCCCTTAAAACAACAATTATCATCATCATCATCATTATCACAACTGGCATTGTGCAATTGGGTTACTGTGGTATTTAAAACTTCCTGTTAAGTCCCTCACTCTTTTGTATTACATAAATAATTTGTAGCTAGAAACCATCCCTGCAATCCACACAACTCACCCAAGTTTCATCGCAATAGGATGAATGGTATATTAACGCATGGGGGGCATACATACACTATCACTATTGAATTGGCACTTCAAACTTACAAACTAAATCACAGGCGAGGAAGACTTTGTGTTGGTGATTAGTAGTATAATTGACGTAACATCTAGGTTAGGGGCAGATGACCTAGTAGCTCCACCCCTTAAAACAACAATAATTAACTAACATCCAGGTAATTTGCCCTTTTTATACCACTACTACTGAACTGGTACATTAAACTTACGAACTAATAGAAAAACATATTTTAAATAAAAAACACATGCGGGGAAAATGTGTTGTTGCTTAACTTCCGACACGATTAGTTCAAGGGCTTTAATGCAGGTAATGGAGTGGTCTGTCCGAAATTTAAAGTGGACGGTGTCCTCAGGTTCCAAAAGGTAAGAATGTAAAATTTGGTTGAGATGGGTGAAATGGTGTAGATTTTTGACAAAGGGCCTAAATGCAGGTAATGGAGTGGTCTGTCCAAAATTTCAAGTAGACAGTGTTACTCGTCGGGTTCCAAAGGGTAAGTATGTAAAATTAGGTTGAGATGGGTGAAACGGTGTAGATTTGTGCCAAAGGGCGTAAATGTAGGGAATAGAGTGGTCTGTCCCAAATTTAAAGTGAACAGTGTTGCTTGTCGGGTTCCAAAGGGTAGGTATGTAAAATTTGGGTCAGATCGGTGAAACGGTGTAGATTTGTGCCAAAGGGCCTAAATGCAGGGAATGGAGTGGTCCGTCCGCAATTTCAAGCAGATAGTGTTAGTCGCAGGATTCCAAAGGGTAAATATACAAATTTTGGTTGAGATCGGTGAAACGGTGTAGATTTGGGCCAAAGGGCCTAAATGCAGGGAATGGAGTGGTCCGTCCGCAATTTCAAGCAGATAGTGTTAGTCGCAGGATTCCAAAGGGTAAATATACAAATTTTGGTTGAGATCGGTGAAACGGTGTAGATTTGGGCCAAAGGGCCTAAATGCAGGGAATGGGATGGTCTGTTCGAAAGTTTAAGTGGACAGTGTTACTCGCATGGTTCCAAAGAGTAAGTATACAAATTTTTGTTCAGATCGGTGAAACGGTGTAGATTTGTGCAGAAGGGCCTAAATGCAGGGGCAGGGGTGGTCTGTCCGAAATTTAAAGTTGACAGGGTTACCCGCAGGGTTCCAAAAGGTAAGTATACAAATTTTGGTTCAGATCGGTGAAACGGTGTAGATTTGTATAAATAACAGACAAACAGACAAACAGACAGACAAACTTTGTGCTTTATATATATATAGATCAGGCGATTTAGTTTTAAGAAATGTTCCTTAGTTTAAGGATTTGTTGAGTTTGTTGAAAGTTTTTTTTCTTGATACAATTAAACGTTCATAAATAAAATTAGCATCGCTGAGCGTCGTCATAAATTAATTTATCTATCTCAGCCTTCCGGTGTGACGTTCATACTCTTCAGTTAATATTGAAAGATCGTGCATGAGTTTCACTAGGGTCGTCTCAAGACGAGCATGTGACGTCACATTACGAGACTCTCATCACGGATTACCGAGAGCCTACTTTTCTCATGTCTACTTCTCCCCTGCTCCATCCTTGATGACAGATGGTTCTTATTCAAACAAAAGTGGATTATGGGCTCGTAGATTCTTCACTTTTGTTAGTCTGATCTACTATGTTTGTGGACCTCGGTATTGACAGGTATCTAACTTACAGAGGAGTGTAAACTCCAAATTACTAGACTCGATGGCAGCTTTACAACATTTACTTTGTACATTTCGTGACTTCTTACAGTAGAGATATTTTGCAAGGCGCTGTAATTACTTCAAATGTTTAATCAATAGACTTAATAACATTTTTTAAACAATCTGGCAGTAAATTATTTTTACAGTTTCCACTAAAAGAGGAGCCTTGTTAATGCAGAACGCCACACGTTTTGTTTGGATTACTTTATTCTGGTTTTCGTGTGAATTTAGTTCAGAGAAATTGGAAGCCTGTTATTACTGATCGTACACTCTTGAACTGTTCAAATATTCCTAGACAATGGACTGAAATCACCTGATATAGAGGATACATTCCAAAGTTAATGAAAAATGAAAAACAAAACGGACCCAGCTCAGGTGTCCCTCAGAATGTGCAATTTCAAAAATTTCCAGATGCAATTCCTATGGGAAACGTCGTAAGTCTACAGGGGAGAAAACATTACTATATAGGGTAATCAACCTAAAATAAAATTATTTTGAATACAAAAATCGTGACTGATTTAAATGATTTATATGCGCCTAATGGAGCCTCCGTGGCTTAGGCGGCAGCACGCCAGCCTCTCACCGCTGGGTCAGTGCTTCAAATCCCGGTCACTACATGTGAGATCTGAGCTTGACAAATCGGAGGCAGACAGGTTTTTCTCCGGGCAACACTCTCCACTTTTATTTTATCGGCCATTCATTTAATAATTGCCCCAGAGGAGTGCGACAGGCTTTGGCAGCCGGCACAGATCATATCCTCGCCGCTAGATGGGGGCTTCATTCATTCCATCCTGACCCGGTCGGTCGACTGGATTTTTATTTTTAATTTGAGTCTAATACTCGTAATTTGCACGCCTCTGTATCTAGGCGGTGTCATAGTAAGTAGGACTACAATATGTAGAAACTTCAATACCAGGAGTCAATATTCAATTCAAATTTTTATATAAAACTATAATTTATTCAGTTTCACACCAGTACATAAATAAATGTCATACACTGACTTAAACACATCATTTACATTTATATTCACTAATTACAACATAGCTAAAGCTGGACGACAATTCAAAATTTATACATAAGCGAATATGCTTATTATTAATAACACTTTCTACAGTATATCTACGTTATAATTATCTTTCTAAAAATCTAATTTCAATTCCTGTTGCAGCAGGCATGTCAGAATGGAGCTGTAGTATGGTTGACCTCGCGAGAGTTCCATGAATTGTTGTTGGTACTTTATTCAGTAGTCTATAGGGCAGGGTATGCCAGAAAATTACAGTAGCTCACACAAATATACATTAACCAAGTGCAAATATTGGTCTGGCTGACACCAAATTCCCACTCTGCCTTCTTAGCAAAACTGTTTACATTTCACCTCAATAGAGGAGTGAGATAGCCAGATACGAGTTAGTAGTTAATTAGTTATTGAAGTTCTATGGGGCGGAACTATGAGGTCATCTGCCCCTAGCCAGAAACGAGCTGCTCAATACAGACCACATGACATGTGGTGTGAAGTGGATCGGGTATTGTCAAGCATCTCACTTCTAGCTCGCACGCAAGCAGCACACTACGTCCACGTGCAATTTTGCACAGTGTGAACATTAGTATTCTATGGACATCTCTTGCCATCAACTCCATACTTAAGGTGTGTGTGATAGTTGACTGAAAACTAGAACTTTTGTTGTCATTAGTTATGCATGTAATCGGGGCAGATGTCCTCATAGTTACGCCCCTTAAAACAACAAAACCTAAATTACTAATGTGTGTAATCGTAATTATATATCGCACTCTTGGAACAGGTATGAGGCATGAATTCGCTACGACCAACATGGATAGCTGCAGGAATACTGGAGATCGGTTATTCGAATCCCAACGTTGACAGAAGCTATACTAAGTGTAATTTTCCAAGGGATTTTCCGCACTCTCTCCAGGCAAATTCCAGGATTGATCCTTATTTTAATTTCCAGACACTTACGCCAGTCCCTGCTTCCAATAATTACTTGTATTTGTTATTTAGGGGCTTTGCGATATCGTATACACTTAGTCCCGTGTACTAGGGTGGGTGTGAGATTTGTCTGATAACCTGTCCTATTATGATGACTGTATTAGTGTGTGTATTTGTAATCTATGTGACGATTGGGTAGAAGATGGCCGTGGCCGTATGTTAGGAACAATCCCGGCATTTGTCTGGAGTAGAAGTGGGAAGCCACGGAAAGCCACTCTTCTCAATTTAGTGTCATGAGGCTGATTGTATGCCGTTCCAGCCCTCAGACCAGAATTAAATTTCTTGGCAGAGCCGGGAATCGAAACCGGACATCCGCACTATAAGGTGGTTATTATTACAGTTACACACATTACTACAGAGTGTGAGTTAGTTAGCTATTGTTGTTTTAAGGAGCGGAACTACGAGGTCATCTGCCCTTAGAGTGTAAGTTAGCAACAAAAGAAGGCAGATGACCTCGTAGTTCCGCCCCTTGAACAACAATAACTAACTAGTTAGTTATTTCCGCCACTTAAAACAACAATAACTAACTAGTTAGTTAGTTAGTTATTTTTGTTTTAAGGGGCGGAATTCGAGGTCATCTGCCCCTCTTAGCACAGATTAAAGTATACAAATTTGGAATTGAATTTAAAATTTAGAGGTGGACACCTAAATTTAAAACGACTGAAAATTAATAAAACAAAGAATTAATTAAAAATAACAATTATAAAAATAAACAAAAATTACGGAAAAACTTTTTTTTTTCAAAAAACGAACAAGTCTTTTAGTCAATGCTCACTGGAAAATTTAGATTGCTGGCCCTAACCCACTCACACTTATAAAGCGGATGACGAGATCAGTTTTCTAGCGTCAAAAGTAAGCAGGCAATAGACCGATTGAATAATGAGGGCAATATATTTAAGCGATCGTGGTTCTTACGCGCGTATTTGAACACGTATTAATTCTCGATGAAGAACTGTGGTCTCGAGACAGGTTTCAGTCACGTTCACGTTCGCGAGGTTGCATTCAAATACATCTATGAATATGGGTATGACACGGATTCTAAATTAAGTATTGAACTCTGAGCTTGTGCTCGCAAGAACCTTTTTGCTCGTATGACGAGATCACCAAATGCCATTTAAAGAGCACCAGGCTGAGAACGCCAGATCTACAGCGCTCCTAAGCGATTAGTGCACTTATTCAATATGATGACTTATTTACAGTGGACTATCTTATTGACTCACTCCAGTCCATATAACAATAACTTAAACTCTAGAATAGAACCCATTTCACCTTCGGCATAGTACGCATTTTGTTACTTTTGGCTCACGATTTAGCATTTAAAATTTCCGTGTGGCTTTCGAAGGAAACCAGATAGACTGTTGAGGCTCATGGTATGGGACTGATTATTAAGCTATCCTAATCACCTAAATCAGGGGTGCCCAACCTTTTTTAAAGTAAGGGCCACATAGTAAATAGTTGGGGACCTTGCGGGCCCATGACACTCCAGGGGGTTTGAGGGGTTTAACATTTTTTTAAATATAAGTGCAATATGGTGAGTTTTGTGGCTGTCTGAGATTAGCTTTCTTAGTATTGTTGCCATTTTCTATATTTATTTGTAATGGATAAAAAAATAAAAAATAAAAAAACTTAAATATTTATAATAGATCCCTTGAAAATAGAAGTACCATGATATTCAATGCACATCATACAGCATGAATGATAAAGAGCGAGTATTTATGTTAATTTGACACAATTAATAATCAAATTATGAAATAAAGTTCATGATAATATAGTTTAGGGCGACGACGATGGAACTTGTTTCAAAGTTTTGGCGACACGGCGCGGACTGGACAAAATAGTCTCGAGGGCCGTATCCATCCCGTGGGCCGTAGTTTGGGCAATCCTGACCTAAAAGATCACCTAAATAACTCCGCCATAGCCGGTCCCAAGCCCGGTTGAGAAAGGAGCAGGGAGTCTGGTTACAGCCTGTAGAGATATAAATTGACAACAGAAGTACAGGGAGTAGCGACGAACATCAAATCGTGAAGTAACCAGAAGGTGGGCACAGATGCTAAGGGGGCAGCTCACGCCCCGCCTTACTGTCTTTGGAGACTGCAGGCCAATAACCCGTATCTCCGACAAAATATTAATACTGAAACTGCAACAGAGAAAAACCGGATGGATAAAAAGACGACGATCTTTAGCATGACACAGGTTACGAAACTTGGATGTTGGAACAAGGTGACCTGGAAAAGAAGTGTGGAGGAGTAGATGAGGGAAGAAGGAAAATCCTAGGCAGATCTCCAACAGATTATCAGGAGAAGAGACTAATGGAGGATCTTTGTTGCAGCCCTTTACTCCGAAAGGTGACACAGGACATAAGTCAAAGTAAGTCAATCACATAAATGAAGTAACAACAACAATTATTCATGAATAAAAAGTACCTGTGAAGTACCCCCCCCCCCCCCCCCCCCTCCAAAAAATAAAAACAAGCACAAAGGAAAGCAAGTTTCACACCTCGATTACGTATGAAGCATTTTCGTACACACACATGTTTATTTCCTACACGATACAACTCACAAATAAATAATTAATGATCATTTACTCATCACTTTTTCTTTTGTTCAAAAGTTCACATAATATTTCTGTATACCATAGTTCAACTTGGAAATATTGTGGCGAACCAGGCGAGATTATCAGTACGAAAACTTGGTTACTGTAGTCCCAAGTTTGTTTGCGGCCTGACGTCCGGAGTGAGTGTCAGGTTGGCGGTGCAGTCTGACGACTATTATTGCCAGTTGTAGGTGCAGAACGCTTCCAGTCTGAATTCTAACCTGGAAGATTGAATGCGCTCACTCTACATTGCAGCGTTTTAGGTTCTTGAATGGACCCACTATCTCATCGGCCAGTCTGTACATTTCTTCCACAGTCTGAAAATAGATCATCCATTAAATTACTGACTTGTTGACACATCACAAGAGCTTCACTGCCAACGAATAATAAATTCATAAGTTCATTCATTTACTTTATTTAAAAATGGGGATAATATCCCGCTGGCAAATTCTACACTTACAGAAAATTAGCAACAATAACATCACAAACACTTAATAAACACAAGTCGCGATTTGAGAAGTATAGTATTTACACAATATTTCAGTCTTCTCTTAAACATATCAATATGTTTTGGAGAAAGGCTCTAAGACTGTGGCAGGTAATGAATTCCAATTATCAATACCACGATTGGTTTGTTGGTTCCTCAGTTTAGGGGCAGCGACAACGCGGTCATGTAGCCCCGTGTACTTTGGGTGTGTGTAGAATCTGTCTGATAACCGATGTTAATTGTGATGGCTGTATTAGTGTGTGTTATCTGTATTTCACGTAAGGACTGAAGACATTCAATTTCAAGTAGTTCCTACTCTTGCTACCAACTGCTACCGATAACGACACCTAACGACGAACTTCGCTACTAGATGCCACTGCAATCGGCGCCTGGCGACGAACGTTGGAACTAATAGAGCGTTAATCAAATCTAACTTACAAATTTAGCTTCACACAATTGTAGTTAGTGGAAGGTTCTTTTACATGCCATACATCTATGGCACGGGCCCGTCGGCTTTACAACCCCTCCGAAGGAAGGCATACTGAGGGATTTTTACGCTCTTAAAAAATTTGACGACTTCGGCCGGGTTTAAACCTGCGATCGTGGGCATAGAAGCTCAGCGAGATACCAACTACGCCACATAAGCCACCAAAAATACCACGATGAACAAAATAATATTTCCCATAATTTGCACGCTGCGGTCGGTCTTTAACTTTGTGCGGATGATCTGTCCTGCCCAGGTAGGTGGGATAACCCAGACGTTTTCTTAGTTCTCCCCATGCTTGCCAGTTAGCGTAAGTGTTATGTATAGCGTATAGTCTGGATTTCATCCTCATATCTTCCGGAGATTCCCTCCCTAGTTTTTCGATCATTCGAATAACACTACTTCTAGGATTTAAATCGTTAAGCACAAATCTATCAGCCTTCCTTTATACCATCTCCAGCTTATTTATGAGCCCTACCTGATATGGATCCCAAACCGCTGAACCGTAGCCTATTCCAAGATTGGCCTCACCAGGATCAAATATCCTAATCCTTTAGCGGTGGAAATACTGCTTTTTAACACCCTCATGTTACCGGACACAAAAGGCCGAGGATCTTTAGAACTTCTGCCAATGACAGCGGTAAACTAATCCGTGGAAACATTACAATGGGGTGAAATAATAATGTTACAGATGATATATTTGCTCTCACGGCAAAAATTATTAACATCCAGTACTTCTTGTAAGGTTTTGTCGTGTCTTTGGTGCTGTTTCGCTTAGGTGTGTCAAGTAGAGCTGGTTTTAAGCGATGTTTGGTTAATCGATTAACAATCGATAATCGATTAATCGAATAATTTGAAATTAATCAAAAACGAGTAATCGACTAGTCGGCTAACTGAAGAATCGATTAATTGGTAAGTAGACACGAGATAAGGAAAAAAAAGTTTAACTGAGAGGTCATCCCTTAAGTTGAGTTTAGCTATTTTTCGGAATCTATAAAAGTTTCCTTTTGTTGAAATATAGCCTAAAAATGTCTTTCCTTGATAATGTTTGCAATAATCAAATAAGAGTCAGTGACAGTGGGAAAAGAATCATACCTCAAATTGGGATGGGTTTTGAAAAAAAAAAAAGAATTTTCAGCAAAGGTTTTAAATTATTGCTCAATGTTTACGATTTAGGATAGTAACGTTGTTGTTTTACTTTATCTTAGCCTAGTTTTCACTGTTTAAAACTATATGATGGAACATCTTTTAATTAATTAAATATCTGTTTTGCTTCTGTGAGAGCGTACTGAAAGGAGCGATTTTTTCAACAAAACAATCAATTATTCAATCAACCGAATAATCGATTAAAGGACCCATCGATTACGCGCTCAATCGATTAATCGTTATTTGTAGCAATTAATCGATTTTTCTGCTCTGATTAATCGAATAATTGATAACTGAAATTTATCGATAAAAAGTACCAGCCCTAGTGCCATGTTAGGTTCATCTGCGGGCTCTTTGCACACCGTGCCCGGACCGTCGCTGGGGTAGTGGACCATGTATATGAGTCACATCGCACTTCCTTGCTGTGGGAACTGAGAGCTCCCACAACTTTATCTTCTCCCTATTGAGGTACTACCCTAGCGGCGGTCCGGGCAAGAGCCTGCTAATGAGCGTGACTTGCTGGACCCCGCAAAATGTGCAGCAAAATCTTACTGAATACTGCGATGCTAATACTGTTAGATTTAATGTCCATCCTTTTGTTTTTAACTGCTACTGATTCAGAGACGTCAGGGTGTCAAAATTTACACATAACGGGATCATTAACGTGCCGATGAATCTACTGATATGGTTCTCTTGCGTCGGGAGAACATACAGCTTAAGGAGCCTAAACAGTAACGTTTTATCATTTTAAATGATCTTGTCGACTTTGTCGTTACGCTGAGGTCTGGCGTTACGTTACGTTGACGGGGCGAAATGTACCTAGAATGCACTGTGGTGAGTGACGTCATAGTACGATGTAGCAGCCGAGTACCAAGAAGGCAGTGCGAGAACAGAGTTTCAAGAAGGCAGTGCGAGAACAATCAAGTAGGCAGTGAAGAAACAGAATAGAATCTTGAAACTCTGTTCTCGCACTGCCTTCTTGGTACTCGGCTGCTAGCATTTAAAATGATATAAAGTCCAGTCTTTTAGACTGATTATCCGTGTCTTTTTAATATTATAACTGTGGCTGTCATAAATCTTGTACAACATTACAGTATACATTTCCAAAGAAACACACACGTCTTGCTATCACAAGCAAAGTTCTAAATGCCCAAACTTCAAATCATAACCTCTTCTCGATTCCGAATTTGGCCAACTGTGGACCGCGTGTAGGTAAACTTAATGCTTTCTGACCAGTCTTTTTTTATCTTCCCAGAATTTCTTCATTCGTTCACGCCTTAATTTTCTCTTATCCTCAGATATTACGGGTTTGGACCTTTTCTTCAGTTGCTCTTCGTGAAATTTGTGATTATGTACTTGAGCTCTGAACTTCTTTCTAATGAGGATCAATTCAGATGTAATTTTAGTTTCTTCTGTGTCCTTAACCTTCCAAACCCATTTCGTCGTCCTCCTCAATCCAATTATATATTTAAGGATTCTTTTATCATTTCAAATGATCTTGTCGACTTCGTCGTTATGCTTGGGTCCAACGTTATGCGTTACGGAGACGGAGACGGAGACGGAAGTGACGTCATGCAACCGCACTGGAAGTGACGTCATGCAGCCGCGCGGGAAGCGAGTGCGTGACGTCATGCAGCCACGCGGGAAGCAGAAGCTAATGGTTATTGGAGTCTGTTGAAAGAGTCCTGGGGAGTCGAGCAACCTGGGGCTTTGAGCGAAGCGAACACAAGAGATATACAAGATGCCATATAAGAATACAGGGTGTCTCCTAAAGAGGTGTGCAGGATGTCAGAGCAAAATACAGTACAAAATGTCATATAACAATACAGGGTGACTCCTAAAGAGATATACAAGATGCCAGATAAGAATACAAGGTGACTCTTAAAGAGGTGTACAAAATGGCGGAGAATAATACAGGGTGACTCCTAAAGAGGTGCATAAGATGTCAGGCAAGAATACAGGGTGCCTCATAAAGAGGTGTGCAAATGTCAGAGCAAAATACAGTACAAGATGCCAGATAACAATACACGGTGACTCCTAAAGAGATATACAAGATGGCAGATAAGAATACAAGGTGACTCTTAAAGAGGTGTACAAAATGGCAGATAAGAATACAGGGTGACTCCTAAAGAGGTGCATAAGATGTCAGACAACAATACAGGGTGCCTCCTAAAGAGGTGTGCAGGATGTCAGAGCAAAATACAGTATAAGATGCCAGATAAGAATGCAGGATGACTCATAAAGAGATATACAAGCTGCCAATTAAGAATATAAGGTGACTCTTAAGGAGGTGTACAAGATGGCAGAGAAGAATACAGGGTGACCTCTAAAGAGGTGCACAAGATGTCAGACAAGATTACAGGCTGACTCCTAAAGAGGTGTACAAGATGTCACACAAGAATACAGGGTGACTTCTAAAGAGATGTACAAGATGCCAGACAAGAATAGAGTGCCTCCTAAAGAGGTGTGCAGGATGTCAGAGCAAATTACAGGGTGACACTTAACGAGGTGTACAGTATGTTAGATTCAATTCAAATACAGGGTGATCCTTAAAGAAGTTTGCGAGATATCAGATTCAAATAATGGGTGACTCTTAAAGAGTTGTAAAAGATGTCAGACTCAAATACAGGGTGACCCTTATAGAGGTGCCCGCGCGGGAAGCCTAAGTTAATGGGTGATGGAGTCTGTTGATAGAGTCCTGGGGCTTCTAACATGTGTAGCATTTGTAGCATGCGTCATTTGAAATGCTATAACGTCTAGTCTTTCAGACTGACTGTAATTTTTTAGTCAATTGTTTGTCGTCCATTCTAAATCATGACTATTACTACACATTTTTCGAAATTGGATAGTGGAAAATAGGAATAGAGGAAATTAAACAAAACAGAAGAGAAATGCCCTCAATCCTCAAAGAATAAGGGTTGAGAGTCTTGGAAGTAAGATAATATGAAAAGGATAAAGAAGAGGATCCAGCCCAGATTCACTGGAAGAGGGGCAATAAACTGGACCCCGCTCAGGAATCGCTCAGAGTTGCCAACTCCCAAAATCACCAGCTGTGAGCCCTTGTTGATGTAGCGCTATCATAGCTCCAACATACGAGGTGAGGGTTCACACATCCTGCTTCCTTTGGAGCCTCGTACAATATGCAGAAGATACCACGAAAAAGAGAAATAAACAATAAAAAAAAGGTCTGACCCTCAAAAAATGAGGATATCAGGAAAGATGATACAAGGGTGAATTCAGTGAAAGACACCTAAAGCCATAAAGGTCGGAAGGTAACAAGAGTTGCCCAAGGGAGGTAGACAGAAACGTTGATGTAGAGGTGGCCGACACAAGTATGTGGAGGCAATGCCCGACACTACTGCAGCCCCTTGGTCGCCAACCTATGCCCCACTGGTCATCCGGCCTTCGTTGTGGCCAAAAGCTATTCGTTGTGGCCAAAAGCTATCGAACTCCCTCTGCTGTTCGTTTCCTGTCTCACTCTGTTATTCGAAAAGAAAGCAATATGAATTGCAGATTACGCTTAGACAGTTCCATTCGTTGTTGAAGATTTACTTCTTCCTTTGAAGGAAATTTTAATATTAAGCTCAAAGACACGATGGCGTAAAAACAAACCAGCTTTGTATTACGAATCTCCATGTAGACGATATAAACGGATAACATCTTTGATGTTCAACGATGTGTAAGGAAATACAATATGAATCCTATCTCATTAATTTTATTAATTTTTGGGGAGATGTTTGCTCCTTGACATTAACAAGTGAGAGTCTGAGATTTTGTAAGCCATGCGAGTATTTCATACATAATAGGGTGAAAATATGTAGGGTAGATACATGTCTGAATTCTCATAAATGTAAACAATCATTTGGTTGGTTGGTTCCTTAGTTTAGGGGCTACGACAACGCAGTCATGTAGCCCTGTGTACTTTGGGTGTGTGTAGAATCTGTCTGATAACCGATGTTAATTGTAATGCCTGTATTAGTGTGTGTGTTATCTGTTTTTAATTCAAGTGAGGACTGCAGGTATTGAATTTCAAGTAGTTCCTACGTTTTCCGCCAAATGCCACCGTCAACGACTACTAGTACAGAACTTGGCAACTAGACGCCACCGCAGTCGGCTCCTGGCGACGATCGTAGGAACCTAAGAGCGTTGTTTAACCTCTAATTTAGCTTCACACAGGTGTAATTAGTGGAAGGTTCTTTAACATGCCATAAATCTATGACATGGGACTACCGGCTCTACTTCCCCTCCGAAGGAAGGCATACTGAGGGATTTTAACGCTCTTAAAAATCCGACGACTTCGGCCGGGTTTGAACCTCGATCTTGGGCATAGAAGCTCAGCATGCTACCAACTACGCCACCGAAGCCGCTAAAACAATCATTTAATACGTTAAAATGAAAATTGAAATTGATGATCGCTAGCAAGTATAGAAAAATCCCTCTCCGCACGCCGGAAAGCGGAGGTAGATTTCCCCAAGTAAAATAAATATTTTGAATTCACTAAATTTGCCAATTGTTGTATAGCTACAAAAATTTCAAATTTTTAGCATACGAGAAACTCCATCTTCTTATAATTCCCAAAATAATTTTGCTCATCCTTTGGGGTAAGGCTGGGTCACATCAAAAATTCTTTTAGACGAAAGTTTGAGGTAATTTTTAGAGAATTATTAACCATTTTAAATGTTTTTTTTAAAACGGAAGCTTGTAGTTGAACGTAACCGTTAATCTCGCGATCATGAGCCACGGGACCGCCTATCACTTCGAAAATTTCGAATGCATTGACGGGGAATTGGACCCGGTCTACATTGGTGATAGACAAATAGCTTGACCGCTGCACCACCACGCCCTTTTTAAACTGGTTTGATATTGTGCCTATTAGGGGAGCTATAATGTTTCTTTCCTCTAAGAACTTTTTTCCCACCCCTTTGGTCAATGGTTGGTCCTATCAAAAATCTTCTGGCCCTGATGCGAAAAATACGGAGAGTCTAAGATTCTGTAAACCAGGCGCGTATTTCACACATACTAGGTTGAATATGTGTAGGGTAGATACATGTAAGAATTCTCATAAATGTAAGCAATCATTTAACTTAATACGTTAAAATGAAAATAAAAAATTGATAATCCCTAGTCTATATAATATCCCTCTCGGCACGCCAGAAAACTATAGTATATACATTGAATGGATTCAATTTATCACATATAAAAAAATATAATGACAAATTCAATTTTTCAAAAAAGGCCTCCCCCATTTCAACCCCCCCCCCCCCCCCCCGTCCGATTTTGCCCATTAACGATCGAGAATTTGATTGGTTATATTTTATGTGTACATTTCAAAAGGCTTGGGGCACAATGACGGTAGCTGTCGTATCCACAAGATAGTGATATGCAGTATATATATTGTACCCTTGAGTACAGAGAATATGCAAATCATAGTCCGCCAGCTCAATCAGACCTTCTCGGGGCATAGAATGTTCTCCCACTGTATGATTTACACACTCCAGTTCAAGCTTAGGATACACTCCAAAATAAACATAAAATTCAAAATCTAAAATATATTTAATAAACTCAAAATTAGGCGCTACAAATAAAACATAAAGAAACTGAAAAGAACATCTTCACACTTTCCTAATAAGAACAAGGTATCACTAAATAACTATCTTACAAAAACACTAGTTTACGGTTCCATTGAATCTGACCAAAATGTCATCTAGGTTTCACTTCTAAATATCAATTACATAAACTTATCAAGCGAGCTCAAAAATGGCTCGGTGTTTACTTTTACATATTATTTTTATAGTTAAACACACACTAATACTCCTTAATTGAGTATTACTTATTACTGAGTTACAATTACAATGGTACTGACAATTACCATTTATTTGGGCTCTCATGATATTCAAATTTACCATCTCTCTCTTCAATACTACCAAATTACACTAGTGCAGGGAGAACTCGTGTGTCTCGAGTTTTTGGAAATTACTGATTGAATCAAATCAAGATAAACTCCCAGTTATCCAAAATGTTTCCATTATAACTCGGGAACAATAATACGGTCTTGTAACAATAAAGAAGGGATTTTTATATTTGTCTCCATTGACAATTAAATCATTATGAAGCATGGATCTGAACTGTACAAGCAAGAATAATTAACATGAATGTATCTCAGTCCAACTACTGGGTCATCTTAAAACATTATTATTTACTTCCGTCTAGCAGGAAAACCTACAATTCATACAAGACCTATCTCAACACGAGGGTCTGTTAAAGTGTCAAAGCATTCAGGCAATATTTATGACTTTGAAGGGGAGGCGCACGGCCTCCTCCATTCTGGACGGTACATTCAACGAGCCTGCAGACAGCAGCTCATCTTTAAAACTTGGGAAGGCAGGGCGATTAATTCATTCCAATACAATACATTATGAGGTTATTATAACTTATGCGTCTGGCTCAGGCAAGAATATAATTATGGAGTTTTAGCATTGGCAGGTAAGATACCCAACAAAATCAACAATATGTAAGGGGCTTTCGACGTCGCGGAACATGAGGTCGTTCCTCGGCCAGCCTCTGGAACACATCCAAATTTGGAGGACGTAGGACCAACAGTTACAGGATCGATGGTATCAGACCAATCGTCCAACAATAGCGTCTTCTGGGTGACAATAATGCAAATTCCTGCGCTTATAATTCAATATAAATTAGCACCCTTTCGAAGATTGCATACAGCAATACACACAAATAATCAATTACCGCGTCCAACTATTCCCCATAATTACTTTGCCGAGCATATTTTCACTGCGTTACTAGCGTGATCATTACAATACATGCGCACCAAGGCGCTTAATTACTTCAATATTGCCAAGTTGCCTTCCGAAGTAAGATTATTTAATTCACATCACTTAATTGATCTTCGTCCCAAAAATAAAGCGTTTGTCTTTAATAAACAATTCTGACAAATTATTTAAGAACTCTATATAGTTCAATAATCCTTTTTTAATCATTTCAATGAGCTCTACGGCTTCCATCATTATCATATGGAAATTAATTAAACAATTAATTCATGAAAATATTATTACTATTTTCTTGCTTGTATAAATCATTACATTATTCTGTCATTTACTAGTATTCCACTGAATACTTTTCTCTGAGTATTAATTAGCACATTTAATTAGTTACATTTATCATCAAATTATTTGTTCAGATCGCGCAATACATCGTTAAACACTGTTTTATACATCCCTGTTTCAAATTTGAGAATTATATCTCCATATTAATTGTTACACGAGCTCTCCCGAACACCACATATAATAAAATTTGGTACTCACATGATTGCTCAGATCAGCGACCTGGTCTCCAATGATGATACATTTTGCCCACTCACTTGTGTTTACACCATATTAACACTCATATTCACACACGTTAATATTTCTTCCAATTTACACAAATTACATACACTGGTTATCTTATCTTTACGAAATGCACTCGTGGTATTTATTACCATTTAAAATCACTAAACAATATTAATACACTTAAATTTTCACAAAAGATCATATTACACATAGAAATTTCACTTTTCGGCACTTATTTTGCCTTACACACGTGATCTCTTTCCTTTTCCGCCTACAAGGGGTGCAAGTATTTACGTCGACTTCCTACTCCTACTCGGGGTGATTGAAAGTCTCGATCGCTCTTTCCCTCTACTGGTACAGCTGATTCTCCTATTCGGGCTATTTCAACCATCGGCACTCTTATAGTTACTGCACGATGTCGTATCTCGTTCAATGCGCAAATGTTCGTCTAACAAATGTTTATAACTGACGTTCACTCCTAGATTCGGGAAGTCTGCTACTACTGCGATCTAGTATTTGCTTCTCTTATGGTCCTCGTCTGGACTTTTATTTCTGACGAATATAGTCTTTGCTTGTGGAATTTATTCCAAAGTCTTACTGCGTTTTACTTGGCAAATGATGCCTCGAATGTAGATTCTTAAAAATCTAACGTCACTTGCTCTAATCTCCTCAGTTCAGGAAAATTAGGCGTTTATCCTACGCTTACCCTAATTCGGTTACTTAACGTACTGGATAAAAATATGTAGAGTTCACTACTCTATCGTTGTCTCGTGTTACTTTGAGATTTTGCGATGCTTCTTCTTCACTGATTTTATAAGGCTTAAGTGCCTTCGCCGGCTAATTGTATTTAAGGCCAAAGTATACTACCTTGCCTAAATCTGTAGATTAATTTATAAAGTTCGAAGCTTGACAGTACTTTTCCTTCTGACAAGGATTACGATGCTTCAATTGCACGGCGACACTGTTGAATAATTACTGGAGCAGCAACTCCCCTCAGGAGTGCTATATGTCGGCGACACAGTAACGTCCCATGGACTGATGAAGACTGCATGACTTTCCTGGCGCTCACAGGGTTTATATTTGATTCTGCTACAAAAAGATCAGTTCCGCTTCTTCTCCAGATCTAACTTCTAAAGTAATCGTCCCTCAATTATTTAAAAAAATTACCACCTGAATACTCACAGCTTAAATGTCCAAAATATATCAAAATTTCTAAAAACCGATCGTAGGAACATTATAATATTAATTAAATTGAGCTCCTGAATTGCGTAGGTGGTACCTTAGTTTCTTCCACCACGAACTACTGGCTTTGTGAATTACCAATTACGTAGCGCTGACATGACACTTCTATACGGTGCAATTGTTATTAACTTTTTTCTCTCAAAATTCTACCTTCCAGGATAAACAACATTGGCGAAGTGATTCCTTCAGATTATTTAACGTAACTGGCTAATTCCAATTATTTCTCCAATTTCTTGGCCATACCTCCTCTACAGCGTTAGCATTTTATCGTTGACTAAGGGGTTTATCACATGATCTTCTCTCCTTGTCTTGCGTGGAATATTCCGCTGGTCTATTTTAATCCGATGCGTAACTCACTTTTCGCTGTGCTTGTAGATGATCTCATATCCAGCTGCGGGCTCTGTCTCCAAGTTGCATCACCCTTCCATGCGTCATATACAGGCGAGTTTCATCTTAACCCTTCAGCAACCTTAAAAACTGTTCTAAAATCTGTAATATTTCCTCTTTTCCTGAAGCAAAAGAGTATGGGCTCGGTACCTGTGCCATTCCACATGGGCACAATATATTGTACCCGTCTAATCTGCGGAAATACTAGGTCATCATCCTTAACTAGCTCAGTTCAGGGCGTGTAACATTCATCCCACTGTTTGACTATGTATTCAGAATGTGAACAACAAGGATGTACAAGCTACAAAGAAAACTAGAACAAAGTCTACTTTACTATTACTTTAATTCATTAAAAGGACTTAAAACACAACAGAATCACAACACAACAATATAAACAATGGTAAACTTGTACCATGACTTCAATGCATAAATGGCCCTAATGTTCGTCATTATATCCTGCTTTAAGATTTTGGATTTTTATCAATTCATTTCATGATGATATTACATTACTTTAGTGGTATTTTTTACTCTTTAAACCCTCAAATCTGAGATTCTTTAACAATTCTTCACTGAGTTTCCACCCGGTCAGGCTTCAACGTCAGGATATTTATCTTTCACAAAGAATGCCTTCAATTTTCCATACATTACAGGCTTCAATAATCAATCTATATTTACTTGAATTAATCTCTCCTTTCTCCACATATTCTCAAAACACAAGTGTTCCCTCACACATAATCATACACACACTTTATTACGAGTACAATCCACTTGTAACTACATTTTATTGTGAACCATTTTGAACCGTACTTGATCGCTGATACTTACGACTTTGTTTGAATAGTTCTTTGCACTCGGCGCCTTCCTGTAGTTTCGAATTGACGTTTCTGCTCTACTTCAACTACTTGTTTCTGGATCGAACTCCGTGGCCCTCCCTTGAGAATCCACATCCGGTTTAATGTTCATATGGCGTGGCGTTATGTCCCACTTGGACTGACTAGAATTGAAGACTTAATCTTGTTGACGACTTAGCGTATAATGGCAATCTGGCAAGAGTGATCCAGCATGTACTCCTCGCAGTAACATTGAAGACTGGATAATTTACTTAATAATGTTCTTTAGCCCTTGGTCGGGCCCAACTTGGCGTAATAGCTTCATGTTAACCCGCATCCCTTGGAGCTCAATTCCCATAATTTTCTTAACCCGTTTTATTCTTTAGGGTAAGGAACCAATTCTCATATTAAAAGCATTTCCTTTATATCATTTAAAGGTATTAGACGACCGACAGTAGTGGCTGACCGACAGTAGTGACTGCGCTCGCTAAAGCGTTGCATTAGGCCATGGGGCCAAGCTCTCTGCTGACTCAGTAGACGAGTGGGTTCGAGCCCCACCGTCAGCCGTCCTTGAAATGGTTTTCCGTGGTTTCCCATTTTCAACTCCAGGCAAATGCTTGGACGGTACTCTCTGACAGGCCACGGCCGCTTCCTTCCACATCCTTGCCCAGTTTCATTCACCATCATTCATTTTATCTCTCATTAAATCCTCTCATGAAGTTGGCGTCAGGAAGGGCATCCGGCCGTAAATAACATCCGCCACAAAGACTTCCATCGCATCTCATCCCCGACCCCGTTAGAAAACGGGAATAATAAGGGGGGGTAGGCATACAGACGGAGAGGACCTCTCCGCGTGTAATAACTTCATTAGCAGGCAATACTTCTGCATCTTACCGTTCATTTTTAACAAGCTTCAAACCGAACTCTTATCTTATGGCTTTACAGGCTTAGTGACGGTCTTTACGAGTCTACCGACTTCTCCCCTCCTGCAATAAATCAGTTCTGCCTAGCTCAAGTGGGCGGCTGGCGGTGTGTCTTACCACAACAAGCCGTGACCTGCCACAATCATTCAGAAACCATATGTTTCGCTTTCACTACGACGGCCCCTATTTAACATGGAATATCCAAGGATTTTATTACTTATTCTCATTGTACTAACTGCGCACAGTCTAATTATCATTTAAGTTTACAATGCAGTGCTTGGAGGATCGTTCTATGCCGTCAGGGTATTTAACATGTACGTATTTTCAGCCCGTAGTGTCTACAATTATAACTCTGCTGCGATGGGAATACAAATAATTAGCTGACCAACCCAGGGACACCGTGCCCGTCTGGCCGCTGAGGCTAGCCTAGTGCACGACTGGCAATCAATTTCACCCGAGCCCGACTACCTGCCTAACATAACATGTACGTATTTTCAGCCCGTAGTGGCTATAATTATAACAACACCCATCCAGTCTTACGAAGATTTATTCAATCACGCGCGTCCTGGCTACGTGAGAATTACACATTTCAGTAGTGAGAAAACCCTTTCACTCTGATTCAACAATATCCGACGATTTTCCCCACGGCTTTTAACGAGTCGTCCTTCTACATGTTACTTTATTCATTCATTATAGCCCTACTTTAGAGTCTACTTTATTTTAGCCTTTATTTGGTGGCAATACACATATTCAACTTGGATGTTCCAATATTCAATCACTTTCAGTTAGGTGTCCCTCAAGGATAGCGAACTTACTTATTTTACTCATTATTTTAATTACTGTGGTCCGTACCTATTCACTTTATATTTATTGGACCTTAACGCCTCCACTGATTTTATTTATTAAGGTCATAATGCCTTATATTACATTGACGTATATTTACCGTCCTTGGTTCGTTAACGATTTTAACCACTTATTTCCCTTTCAACAATTTGCTATTATTCAACTTTGATTCCCTTTTGATATTACATTTACCGTCACTATTATTTATTAGTTATTCATTCATTTCATTAACAACAATTTTAATTGGTTACTTCCCTCATTTAACAGTATAATGGCGTGCGTATATTCATTCATTTTATTAACAACAATTTTAATTGGCTCCTTCCCTCATTTAACATTATAATGGCGTGCGTACCTTCGGGTTTTTATTTTTCATTATTAAAGCAAATATTTCATTTACGCGGCACTTATCATTATGACCGGACTTTACAAATTGCACTTTCATTACTGACATATTTAACATTATCACTTTGCATATACTATTTCACAACTGCACTTACAAATTTGGTTTCACAATGGTCACATGTAATACAATCATTTGTACTCACCCCATCTTGTAGTTATGGATCGGCTTCGTGAAATATTTCACCCATACTGCCGTAATTCAGTACATATTACGGACAATACGATGACACATTATTTCCTTTCCCACAACACACGTGATATTCAATTTGTAATACATATTTATAACTTGACACATTATATCTCCCAATTTTTGGGAACACTTACACAAATTTTATATATAACCCTTTTATACACTAGATTACGTTTCACACGTGTTACACTTTGTGACATATACACTATAAAACACTTCACACGTGTTAAAAAACCAATTGAGGTTTAGTCCTGTTTTCACTTAATGATCTTTACAATGAATTACACTTAGTGTAATTGTCTATGTCGTATCTCAGTCACGAGAGGTGGCCTGAGACACGTTTCCTGGATAACGATTCCCTTCATCCTAGTACGGATTGTACTTCCTACTCTGCGACAGCTTCTATCTCTGACCCTTGGTCTTGACTTTCAAAGTTCTGTCTATTTCCGCCGTTTAAACGCACTGGTTTACGAACTTAACGGGGTTTCTTTATTCGGCAACGACTAGTTGCTAGAGTTGTTGCTTTCCGAACTATTTTACTATGACACAGCTCGTACTGTTCGTTTCACTGTTCTTCACTTCTTTAAGCGCGTACACTTTCTACTTTGAGCGCGGATATTTTATACTTTGAACGCGTATATATTTACTTTGCCACACGGTCCTATATCACCACGGCTTTCCTTCAAAGACTGGGATCCTGTAACTGTCCTGAAACTAGCGATACTTTTCGGATAACGTGTTCTGAATGGACCTACTTGATACTTTCAGTTGCGTACTTGTTCGCTGATACTTACGACTTTGTTTGAATAGTTCTTTGCACTCGGCGCCTTCCTGTAGATTCGAATTGACGTTTCTGATTTACTTCAACTACTTGTTTTTTGGATAGAACTCCGTGGCCCTCCCTTGAGAAACCACGTCCGATTTAATGTTCCCACGGCGCGGCGTTAAGTCCCACTTGGACTGACTAGAATTGAAGACTTAATCTTGTTGACAACTTAGCGTATAATGTCGATCTGGCGAGACTGATCCAGCATTTACTCCTCGGAGTAAAATCGAAGAATGAATAATTTACTTAATAATGTCCTTTAGCCCTTGGTCAGACCCAACTTGGCGTAATAACGACTAGTACTTGACGAATCAGCATGACCTCCCTTCGAGGTCCGTGGTAGACTGAATATCGGTCGAAACAGTAAGATACCCTTCACTAGGGTCAGTAAGACTGAATGCTCTCTTGCTAGAAGCCTGGTTATTTATTCATAACCCGCACAAATAAATCATTTTGCACTTCTTCTCGAAACTAGCTTTTGAGGCAGACGTCGCACGTCTTTGGAAAAATAACCTCCATGTTCCCCATGATCCAAACGTTACGATTTCATCTAATTTTCCGAAAATCGATCGCTGCAATTTATTAAAAAATTCAAAAGCGCTCCTTGCCCCATGTGGGCGTAATGCTTTTTTTTTCATCCTACTCTGGACTACTGAACGGCTCCGCCTCCATTACGTAGTGCCTCGTAATCACTTTTCCCCTGTGCATAAGTTAATAATTTTTATTCTTCCTTAATTCCTAAGTCCCAGGATTATTCTTATTGACGCAAAAATACTTGTACAATTTTGCGTTATTTCCAAGAAAATGGGATATTTCGCAATACGGCGGTGTTGGACTGCAATCCAATGTTGCCATTAAAGTGCTGAATTGAACCTGGCGGCATATTCCCTGCCTATCTGCACTAACCAACTTTTTCACTGAGTGAGTGTGCTTATGATTCATACACAGCTTGCATCCTATAACTTTAAATAAGGCTATTAACTGCTCTGCGTCATTGCATGAGTTGCTTCATATTTGCTCATGGCTAGCCTGTATATAATTTAAAGTCTTATGAATCTTTTCTATTTCTTGATCTAAAATGTCATAGGTTCGAACCCCTGTCCCCCAAATGGGTACAATATCAAAATATAATATTTTGAACTGACGGTGGTTTTGGGGTCTAGGGAATGTGAAACGCGACGATATGTCGACATTTTCCGGAAGTCGCAACATGGTACCCCTTGCAATAGGTAGCTTTCTTATGAAATCTACATAAAATCTTTCGCGGTCTTCTTTCGTATCTGGCTTCCACAGACATGGAAGAAAACCACAATCGAAGCGAGCTGCGAGAGAACACCTGTACAACGACAGTGCTGTGAACAGGAACACTAGCGGATTTTCCGGAAATCTACTTAAAAAGTACATTTCTCCGCAACGCGTAAAGGCATATAATCATGGATATGTTTACAACTTTCTGACTTCTGAGAATCCATGAAACGCTTTGCGCTTTTATCCATCACTAGTTTTAGAGGAGAATGTCGTGTCGAGGATAAATTAATCGGTTAGTTTTAAAACCATTAGTCACACCTTTTGACAATGCCGTTTTATGTGACAAAATGAAAGTTAAAAGATAGATACATAATGATGTGTAGAAACCCTGTATGGATAGCGTTCTTGGCTATCACCGCAGAGCCTGGATTCCATTCCTACCTCAGTCATACTGGAAGTGGTTTTTTGTGTTTTCACCTCTTCTACTCCTGTAAAAAGTCAGGATGGTACCTATCTTAAAGCCACGGCCGCTTCTTACACAAATCCTACAGACATCACAGTGATACATGTTATCACACAAATTCTACACACAACCAAGTACATGGGAGTTACATAACTAAGATGTCGCAAGGCTTCTATAAGAATCAATAACAGAAACGCCGTATGTCAGCTGTACTCGTATACAAAGGCGATCGTAAATATTAGCTTCGGTTTTGAAACTCCGTAAGTCTGATCTGCCTAACGAGGAGGTAAATAAAACTTTTTGGAATACTGCATACCGGATGGTTCAGCAGCCCCTTCCAATATCGTTTGCTGCTACCCAACTAACGTGTGTTGTCAGGAAGGTCAATAATTCTCTGCCTGCATCCCGTATGGTACTAATGCACTGCAAGCTTATCCTGCAAACAATACTGAACCATATTATCTTTCCCTCGATGTGACTACAGACTAATACGTAGAGGGAGCTTTTTTGGTGGAATACGTTTTTCGCGAACACAATCAGATTACAGGAAATGCAATTGCAAATAAACGAATGAATGAAAGAATGAATGTAAAACTAAAATTTCAGGCGCAGTTTCCTAATTCAAAGTTCGGGATTTGATATGTAAATTCTGTTGTGACCGGCTCATTTCGTGATGTACCGGTAACAGGCAGGCCTACGCTTTCAACAGACGAAAAACTTGATGAAATCTCCGATATAATGCTGAAGTACAAAGTTTACTGGTTGGATGTTTTGATAAAAGCGGCAGCTGTGCTGCCAACGTAACTGCTGATGCTATCTCTCACCTCAGCATGTAGGCGCTGCGGTGAACATTCCCTAGTGCCCTGTAGTACTGTCCTCGCATTATATTACCCATTTAAGATTTGATTGCCGCCAGGCGCGGATCTAGAGTTCGGCTTTAGGGGGTGTCAGAGAATCGAAATTGTTAAGAAAAATGGTATCACTAAAAACGCAATCACAAAAAAACCAAACGTGCAAAACCAGACCAATTATTTGCAAGCTACATGGATAGAAATTTGATGCGTTTAGTGCAACAAAAATATTCGTACAAATTGCAACGGCGTGTTTTGCGACTTTTACATCGAGCTTCGAGAAAAGTATCAAGGTACGTTACAGTTTCGGCAAGTCGAGTTGGTTCCGACAAAGGGAGAAAGTCACAGCTTAAATTGCCAACCAAGCTTACAGTTTGGACGCCGGCATAATTTTATTGGTGCGAAAAAAAGCCCCAAATTCCTATCCGTGCATTGCTGCACATTCATCTTGACATCTCTATAAACATCGATTCGGTAATCACAAGGTTTGCTAAACAAAATAGACGAGTTGATTTTGTTATATAAATAATCGTTTTTATAGAGCAGGTATGAAGTTGTAAATATGTACACTTGTAACAGAACATAATAATTGCAATGGAGATATTTTCAGTATTGAATAAAATGAAAAATACTGTTTTTCAGTTAAAATTCGTTAAGTTTTATTTGTCCGGTTATTGTGTTTTCGGCTTTTGAGTTTGCAAAAAAAAATGGTCTCCGTTTGGGGGGGGGGGGGGTCAGAACCCCCGTGACCCCCCCCCCCCCCCCCTTGAATCCGCGCTTGATTGCCGCTGAGCATGGCTGCACCAGTGTTTGTTGTTTATTGTAGCAGATGCCCCGCGGGGCACGCGGGGAACACCGATGACCACAGCGACGACAGAGTGCAGTCTACACATAAGTCAAACAGCATTGCGCGTCTCAGCAGCTCATGTCACCTCGGACAGTTATACCTGTCGGAAAACGGCTGTAAGATGTAAAAAGTAATGCATTTATGTGTTTAAAAATCTTTTATGAATCGGTTACTTTTCAACATTCAACATCGTTTTTTTTTGTAATTGTTTTTGTAGTTAAACAAAAAGTTGTAGTTTTTCAAAAAATAATAAGTCTTAGTAATATTAAATTAAACAATTTTATGAAGTATTTTAAATTGTATTTTATTAACACTTCTTTCTAGATGGTAGACCAGAACAAAATATCACTAAAAAGGAAAAATTAAAAATTTTATGTAGCAAATTTTTATTTTATTTTTAAAAGGTGTGTAGAACTAACAATTTAGGGTGCCAGATTCCCCACTCCCGTCACTTGCAAGGCTTAACAAAAGGCTCAAAACTCACAATTTTGCTTCTAATTTAAAGAAAACATCCCGTACCCCCACTCCCTAGACCCCTCGGTAAGGCCATCCCATATTAATGTGTCCCGGTTTCACTCACCAAAAATATGGCAAGCCTAGTTATACGGTGACTGGGGATATTGGAGTTGAGTCATATCGTACTCGCGCACCTGTACCTGTCAACGAAGCAGGCTGACGTTTGACACAAGTAAACAAAGAATAGTTCCCATCTCGACCGCCGGCAATCAATTCGTTAAAGGGTAATATCTCTGCTGGTGAGGACCGTTGCATTTCTGAGAATTCAAGCCGTCAACTCCTCTACTCCTTTTCATAAGACATTACTTCACAGCGTGGGGCTCGGGAGTTCTGACGGACGACTAAGCATAATGCAGTCAGCACACTCATTAGTGCTTGCCACGCTATTATTGATGTGCCAATTTGAGATTTGTCTTTGGTGAGGCTAGTACAGTCGGTATGCCATTCCTGGAAATAATGACGTACCTCACTGGCAGTGATATAATGCGAGGACAGTATATGCGTGTGTAAGCTCAACCTTGTGAAATTCAAAGAAATTATGTATGTATCGTATATGATAGCCCATTGCGAGTAGTCGCAGCTGTTTGACGAGTAGAGACTCGTATCTCAGTCTCTCATACTCCTCCTGAGTGAACAGAGAGCTCTTGGGGACATTGTCTTTCAGTCTGGACTCAGTGTTAGTGTATGGTATTGTTTACTCTTACTTCAAGATGGTGCAGCTCTTTGACGAGTGAAGACTCGTACCTCAGTCTCTCATATTCCTCCTGAGTGAACAGAGAGCTCTAGGGGTCATTTTCCTTCAGTCTGGACTCAGTGTTAGTGTATGGTATTGTTTACACTTACTTCGAGATGGCACAGCTATTTTATGAGTGAAGACTCGTTCCTCAGTCTCTCATACTCCTGCCGACTGGACAGAGAGCTCTTGGTGACATTTTCCTTAAGTCTGGATTTAGTGTTAGTGTATGGTATTGTTTACACTTACCTCGAGTTGGTGCAGCTGTTTGACGAGTGAAGAATCGTACCTCAGTCTCTCATACTCCTCCTGAGTGAACAGAGAGCTCTTGGGGACATTGTCCTTCAGTCTGGACTCAGTGTTAGTGTATGGTATTGTGTACACTTACTTCAAGTTGGTGCAGCTGTTTGACGAGTGAAGAGTCGTACCTCAGTCTCTCATACTCCTGATGAGCGAACAGAGAGCTCTTGGGGACATTATCCTTAAGTCTAGACTCAGTGTTAGTGTTTACACTTACTTCGAGATGGCACAGCTGTTTGACGAGTAGAGACTCGTACCTCAGTCTGTCATACTCCTCCTGAGTGAACAGAGAGCTCTAGGGGGCATTTTCCTTCAGTCTGCACTCAGTGTTAGTGTATAGTATTGTTTACACTTACTTCGAGATGGCACAGCTATTTTACGAGTGAAGACTCGTTCCTCAGTCTCTCATACTCCTGCCGACTGGACAGAGAGCTCTTGGTGACATTTTCCTTAAGTCTGGATTTAGTGTTAGTGTATGGTATTGTTTACACTTACCTCGAGTTGGTGCAGCTGTTTGACGAGTGAAGAATCGTACCTCAGTCTCTCATACTCCTCCTGAGTGAACAGAGAGCTCTTGGGGACATTGTCCTTCAGTCTGGACTCAGTGTTAGTGTATGGTATTGTGTACACTTACTTCAAGTTGGTGCAGCTGTTTGACGAGTGAAGAGTCGTACCTCAGTCTCTCATACTCCTGATGAGCGAACAGAGAGCTCTTGGGGACATTATCCTTAAGTCTAGACTCAGTGTTAGTGTTTACACTTACTTCGAGATGGCACAGCTGTTTGACGAGTAGAGACTCGTACCTCAGTCTGTCATACTCCTCCTGAGTGAACAGAGAGCTCTAGGGGGCATTTTCCTTCAGTCTGCACTCAGTGTTAGTGTATAGTATTGTTTACACTTACTTCGAGATGGCACAGCTATTTTACGAGTGAAGACTCGTTCCTCAGTCTCTCATACTCCTGCCGACTGGACAGAGAGCTCTTGGTGACATTTTCCTTAAGTCTGGATTTAGTGTTAGTGTTTACACTTACATCGAGTTGGTGCAGCTGCTTGACGAGTGAAGACTCGTACCTCAGTCTCTCATATTCCTCCTAAGTGGAAGCTATGAAATGCCGAATGGACATTTGGTTTAATTATATAACGCCACACTGTACATTTATGTTATCTATGAGTTTATTGTCTGTATGTCACGATATGACTCTCTGAGTTAAAGTGACAATTAACAAGTAGACTTGGTTTAAATAAATACATAAATAAAATATTCCTCCTAAGTGAACAGAGATATCTTGGGGACATTATCCTTAAGTCTAGATTCAGTGTTAGTGTTTACACTTACATCGAGTTGGTGCAGCTGTTTGACAAGTGAAGACTTGTACCTCAGTCTCTCATACTCCTGAGTTAACAGAGAGCTCTTGGGGACATTGTCCTTCAGTCTGGACTCAGTGTTGGTGTATAGTATTGTTTACACTTACTTCGAGTTGGTGCAGCTGTTTGACGAGTGAAGAATCGTACCTCTCTCTCATACTCCTCCTGAGAGAACAGAGAGCTCTTGGGGACATTGTCCTTCAGTCTTGACTCAGTGTTAGTGTATGGTATTGTTTACACTTACCTCGAGTTGATGCAGCTGTTGACGAGTGAAGAGTCGTACCTCAGTCTCTCATACTCCTCCTGAGTGAACAGAGAGCTCTTGGGGACATTGTCTTTCAGTCTGGACTCAGTGTTAGTGTTTACACTTACCTCGAGATGGCGCAGCTGCTTGACGAGTGGAGATTCGTACTTGAGTTTCTCATACTCCTCCTGAGTAAACAGATATCCCCTGGCGACATTGTTGTCAATCCTGGTCTCGGACGAGTCCCTTGAAATCTCATCGTCGTCTGCCGTCTCCTCCATTGTGGCCCTTGAGTCTCCTTGTACAGCAGCTCTCTCCCTCGCTCCTATCTCCCCTTCTTCCTCTCGTCTTGAGGGGTAGTAAGGAGCATATGGTTTCTTCGTTTTGAGCTACAAACAAATAAGAATAAAGTGGTAGCTTTCAATCCATAAATGTAAACACAATGTAATTGTAATTTACGTCACTAGAATGGGTTAAATCAGCTCCCGAAAATGTAAAAATATTGATAATTGGCTTAGAGAATATTGTGGAATTTCAGTTAGATAGTTGGTTAGTTATTGAGGTTTTAAGGTGCGGAACAGCGAGGTCATCTGTCCCTGATTGTGGAATTTTCCTGATTCACTTCATATTCAGGGTAAATTTTAAGTACACCAACAAACTGCAGAGAGGGCTTCCTGGCTGGAAATGTAGCAAAAACGTTAATATCCACATATGTCATGTAATGAGTTGTTGCCACGGTAGACGTCATTCTCTCGTAACTTCCTGTAGAACACGCTGCCCCTGCTGCTTGTGAATGTGCCTTTGACAATACGATAGGGGTAGTGGTTTTGCGGGGGTTCTGGGACTGGGACCTCCTCCCCCTCCTCCCTCCTCCCTCCTCCCTCCTCCCTCCTCCCTCCTCCCTCCTCCCTCCTCCCTCCTCCCTCCTCCTCCAAGTTTGCGGCCGTAGCTTAACTTAACCTAGCCTATCCTAACCTAGCCTAACCTAACCTAACCTAACCTAAACCTAACCAAACCTAACCTAACCTAGCCTAACCTAACCTAACCTAACCTAAACTAACAAAACCTATCCAAACCTAACCTAACCTAGCCTAACCAAACTTAACCAAACCTAACCTACCCTGAGTTCTGAACCCTACTCCTCCTCCTCCTCCTGGGTTCTGGACCATCTTTCTTCTCTAAGATGGTGGCTGTAGCTTAACCTAATTTAACCTAACCTTACCTATCCTTACCGAACCTAACCTAACCTGAGTTCTGAACCTCCTCCTCCTCCTGGGTTTTGGACCCTCCTTCTCCTCTAAGATGACGGCTATAGCTTAACCTAACCTAACCGAACCTACCCTGGTTTCTGGACCCTCCTCCTCCTCCTCTCCCTCCTCCTCTCCCTCCTCTCAAGATGGTGGCCATAGCTTAACTTAACCTAGCCTATCCCACTGTAACCTAACATCGTGCAGCTGGCTTAACCTAAGTTAGCCTAACCACCCCGAAGCCTGGCGTCGCGGAGCGTCCAAGTTAAAACAGTCGATATCTCTCGAACGGCTAATTAGATGAAGTCATGCGACGGCTTAAACGTAATGGCGTAATGCTACTCTTTCAGAGGGAAAATCAGTTTTCATTTTCACTAAAGGACTTAACTGGAAATTTACGGCCGAACCGAAACCGAACTAAACCAAACCAAACCGAACTAAACAAAACCAAACTTTAACCGAACCAAACTGAACCGAAACCAAACCGAAACCAAACCGAAACCGAACTAAACTGAACCAATCCAAACTAAACTGAACCAAACCGAAACCGAACCAAACCGAAACCGAACCAAACCGAAATCGAACCAAACTGTACCAAACCAAAACCGAACTAAACCGATCCAAACCGAACTTAACCTAACCAAACCGAAACCGAATAAAACCGAACCGAAACCGAACCAATCTGAACCGAAACCGAGCCAAACCGAACTAAACCGAACAGAAATCAAACATAACCGAACTAAACCGGACCAAAACCGAATCGGTTTTTTGATCTGGATGGTCGCTTTTAGTAGGTTTTGATCGCTCTTTGATCTAGATGACCTCTTTTAGTTGCTTTTTGATTTAGATGGTCGCTTTCGGTCGGTATTGGATCTAGATGGCCGCTCTTTTAGTAGTTTTTTTAGATTTAGATGGTCACTTTTGGTCGCGTTCGGTTGCTTTTGTATTTAGATGTTCGCATTTTGATCTAGACCGTCGCTTTCGGTTGCTTTATGATCTGGATGGTCGCTTTTTTAATCTAGATGGTCGCTTTAGGTCGCTTTTTGATCTGGATGGTTGCTTTTGGTCGCTTTTAATCTAGATGATCGCGTATGGTTGCATTTGGGTCTGGATGGTTGCTTTTCATCGCGTTTTTAGCCTATTTTCAATTTTGAAAAAATAGGCTTATGAGATCACCTTTTGTCCGTGTGTGTGTGTGTGCGTGTGTGTGTGTGTGTGTGTGTGTGTGTGTGTGTCCCTAATAACTTTTAAACGGCTGGAGCGATTTCAATGAAACTCGGTAAGTTCATAGCACTATTCCGGGCGACCCCGACCGTGCCCTTCAAATTTTGTTACGTCTCACCAATCCAACATGGCGGCTGTGATAAATATTTCACCAGCATTCAATATCTCCGAAACTATTACCGATATCGTCCTGAAATTGTGTCCAGTGATGAAGGGTACTACTTGAAGTTCACCTATGTGACTTTCAAAAACCTGGTTACTACAAAACCAACATGGCGGCCGAGCTAATTTGAGACATTTAAATAGACTTTTGTCGCGATAAACCATCCAAACGTAATGAAACTTGGTACAGCAAATGTTTATAAACATTGTAATGTACTGGAGTCTAATTTAGTTCAATTGTTTACATAACCTCAAAATGGTGGTTGTGCGAAATATTTCACTGACATTCTATATCTCCGAAACTATTACAGATATCACCCTGAAATTTTGTACGGTGATGAAGGGTACTGATACAAGTTTATCTATGTAACTTTCATAAACCTGTAAAGTACAAACCGAACATGGCGGCCAAGCGAATTTGAAATATTTTAATATACTTTTCTCGTGATTTAACTCACTGAGCGCAGTGAAATGTGGTACAGGAAATGTTTATACACATTGTAATGCACTGGTATCTAATTTAGTTCAATTGTTTACATAACCTCAAGATGGCGAATGTGCGAATTTTAAAATTAAGTTGTTATTTCTTGTGTCGTAATCATGCGATCGAAGTGAAAGTTTGAATAATGAATGTATGCAATAATTTTCCTTTAATGGTACATGACTCTATGGCCTAAACATTTAACAATCCAAGATGGCGACCATCCGAAATATTTAGACTGCTCTGAATATCTACCAATCTATTATAGCAATCAAACTGAATTTTTTAATGTTTTTAGGGGCTAGGAACTTAAGTTGACCTATAGGACTTTAAATAACCTGGTGATCTCAAATCCAACATGGCGGCGACGCGAAGTATAAATATTCTCATGGACGTTTCTCGCAATTTAACCATCCAAGTGCAGTGAAACTTGGTACAGTAAATCCTTATACGAATGTTAATCCACTGGCATCTAATTTATTTCAATTGTTTCCATAACCACAAGATGGCGGCTGTGCGAAATTTTAAAATCTCCTTGTTGTTTATTGTGTCCTAATCATGCGATTGAAATTTGAATGCTACACGTACACAATAATCTTCATGTAACAGTACATACCTCTAGGACCTACATATTTATATAAAATCCAACATGGCGCCCATCCGAAACATTAAGTCGGTTCTCAATATCTACGAATCTATTACAGCAATAAAACTGAAATTTTGTATGTTGACAGTGGCAATTAACATAGGTAGGATATATGAAAATAGGCTGTATAGTTCTTCACGGAACTACTTGTTATTTGGATGATAGCTTTCGCTCGCGTTTTTATCTGGATGGTCACTAAGGTCTAACGCAACACAGTTACGAAAAGCGTTGAGGTGACATTTTTGCAGAGACAGGAAGAATCGTTACCGAAGACTGCCGAAGGTTTACGATCGCTACACACCTCTCACTTTCACCCAACCTAACCGAACCAAACATGATGATTACCACAACGGGTTGATGTAGAGAAACCCACCTCGTTCCCCTTTACCATTGAACTTAGTATGTCAACTACTTTTCCTCCTTCTCTCATACGTGATGGGATATGCATTGCATACATAATTTAAGCCAACCAGAACGTAAAAAAGGTAGAAACCACCGTTAACAACACCGCGAGGGTTGTAGCCGTGCTTTACAGAGTTGTAGCCGGTACTCTACACCCCCTCTGTGAGGGGCTTAACATCAACCAGTCAAAGCTTGAGTATGCCATGAAGCCGTAAATCCAGAAGTTAACAACAGTATAAATGCTATACGCAAACAAGCTTTGCAAACTTGGATAACAAATACACCTCAAAGGTCTACTGTAAAGGGTACTGTGCATTATAGTTAAGTTTAAAGAAGAAAAAAGCTTTTGTGCCTCCCTTTATTTACCTGGGCTTGAGACCTGTATTAAGGCACTATCCTATGAGCATACAGGTAGTGAGTTCGCTTTAACGTTCAAACAAAAAATTACAGTCAGTCTGAAAAACTAGACGTTATATCATTTCAAATGATGCATGCTACAAATGCTACACATGTTAGAAAGGCTCAGGAGGGCTTCTCGCTTCGCTCGATTCCCCAGGACTCTTCCAACAGACTCCATTACCCATTAACATAGGCTTTCCGCGCGGGCACCTCTTTAAGGGTCACCCTGTATTTGAGTCTGACATCTTTTACAACTCTTTAAGAGTCACCAGTAGTGGTTTTGTGGGGGTTCTAAATCCTCCACCTCCACACCCCCCACACAAGATGGCGGTGGCGCGATATCTCTCGAACGCATGGTCGGATTTTGACAAATGAGGTGTCATTGAACTCGGGCTGACACCCCCTTTCCATTGGACAACATATTTCCACCCCAAAATGAAACCTACCCCTACTAGGGGGTGAAATTGTAATTTTTTAGAGATTCTCTCTTTCCAAGTGCAACATGTGAGAGTTTGAATGCCAATATGGAATGAAACGTTGTTCTACATAAAGTGCATATGTTCGGTGGAAAGCCACTATGAATTAGCATGCCCACTCATGGCTTTTGAAGAGGGTGGGGGAGCGGTTCCCTGTGGCCGGGTCATTGTTGCCGGGTTATTGTTGACGAGTCCCTGTGGACGAGTCCTTGTGGACAAGTCCTTGTTGACAGGTCCTTGTGGACGAGTCCTTGTGGATGAGTCCTTGTTGATGAGTCCCTTTGGACTGATCCCTTTGAACCGGTTCCTACGGACTAGCCCATGAATTTATTTAAATTATGTCAAAGGGCCTAACTACATTTTGCGTGTAAAGCAGTGTGTTGAACTGACATTGTTCAACAGTTCCCCACTAGTACAATGTGATAACGATATGAAAGGAAAGTGACGAAATACATGTGAACATACAGGGGATCTAACTTGGTGGATGGATGTGTTCTAACGAGTCATTTGTAGTTGAAAGAGAATAATACATGTTCTTAAGATGTTAAAACTATGGAGATGGTACGTGTAGTAAGACTTCTTGTTATTTCCTGTGTCATATTACAGACATGGCAGAGAGCACGCAGATCAGTTGCTATGACTAACGCAGCAGTAATTTGAAACCGCAAGTGTTCATGAAGACAATGGGTGATGATCATGCAAAGTTAGCAGTTATTGGATATTACACAGGTGTTCCTTCCGGTGTCATGTTGCTGACATGGCAGAGAGCGCACACTGCTGTTGCTATGACTGACGCTGCAGTAATTTGAAACCCCAGGTGTTGATAAAGACAATGGGTGATGATCATGCAAAGTCAACAGTCATTGGATACCATACAGGTGTTCCTAGTGTACTTTGGACTCTCAGCTGTATTGGGAAAGGAATTGCAATGATCTGCAAAAAACTGCTGACACGAGCGATGAGAGTTTATATAAGAGAGGTGTCATATATTTCCCAACTGTCAGTCTTTATTACTCGCTTTGAGTGAACAGTGCTCTATTACTGCTCAAGAGTTGTAAAAAAGCCTTTTTGGTAGAAAATCATTAAATTATTTTGCAAGGTAAGTACTTATTATTAATGGATTGTAGTGTTTTATTACTAATTGATGTTGAAGTTATTGATTGGAATGTATTTATTGATTAATTGATTGATTGATTTGTTTACAGATAATTGGGTACCTGTAGGTTACCAGATTCCTACAATCTGTTCATTCAGTGGCCGCAGTTGATAAATTATAAAAAGGTAAGTGCCCCTCTAATAACTTTTAAACAGTTAGAGTGATATTTTCCAATGTTCACCACTACATGTCACTGAAAATGGTATATTTGGCAGTCAAAAGTTGGAACTACTTGACCATGGTGTGTAAAGCTAATTTTTTAGGTTAGATTTTGATTACCGCTCTATTAAGTCTGAATGTTCATTGCTAGGTGTCAGTGTCAGAGGGAATATTTAAAGACTTAACCTCAGTTCACCTAACATAACCTAACTTTACCTAACTTAACCTTGTCATGTGACATGTTTTACAAGTTTAAACTTGTTTTAAGACTGGCTATGACGTCACACTTAGCTAACTTAACTGCCGACCACTGGTTTCTACCACTCTATCAAGTTCCAATGTTCACCGCTAGGTGTCAGTGACAGTGGTATATAGTAACCCCCAGTTAGAACTGCATGAAGTTAGACTAGCTAGGAGTTCACAGATCGATTTAAATACCCTGCTATAACCATTGACTGGAATATAATTAAACTATTTATATTGTACTTTGTTTTATCATTTATTAACATTTATGATTTCTTTCTTTTATAGGTAATTTCGAAAGTGATCATAATGTTCAAGTGTGGTGACTGTAAGAAACAGTTCTCAAGACCTGACAACCTTCAACGACACGCAAATTCTAAACATGACATTAAAATGTTTGTGTGCAGTCATTGTGCTACCACATTTAACAGACAAGATAGTCTGGGACGGCATGTAAATTTAATGCATGTCAGCTCAGCACCTTTTTCATGTTCAGTTTGCGAACTTGAATTTTCTGCTGTAAAGCGATATCAATCCCACATGGTTGAAGTGCATGGGGAACAACAGGAATTAAAAACTGTAAAACCATCAACTAGCACGGAACCTTTAAATGAATGTGATGCTCAAAAGCGTAAACGTTCTCAAGATTGTGAAAATAGTTGTGCAACAAAAAGAAAGAAGAATGGTGAACCTTCAATAACACATTGTGATGTATGTAATATTGATATACCTTCTTCAATCATTCATGGACATTTACGTAGTATTCATCATAAAAATAACGCTTGCCATGAAAGAAATTCTGGAAATATTCAACAAATTGGTAGTGCGTTTAAAAGTCGAATTGCTAGTTACAGACTTCATAGTGAAGAAGAAACTCAAAGTATTGAATCATTTTTAAGAAATGTTCAACCTAGTGTGTTTGGCTTGGTAGAAAATGTTTTAGTGGAGCATAAAACATTTAAAATGAATTTTGAAATTTTTGGACTCTATGTAAAAACTGGGAGTGAAGGTGAAATTACAGATATCAAATCTTTTAATACAAAAAACATAATTGTTAGCGAATCAACTAATATTAGTGATATATACCAAGATATTTCAAGTGCTATCATTGTGAAGAGTGAAGAGTTTCAGGAAAGGGAGTCAGGCTGGGAGTTGGTTGAAGTACTTTATTTAGAAACCAACATGAATAAATATAATCCCCTTCGAGCATCATCATACATTGATTTGCCAGGATGGATCAAACGTAAGCATGCTTGTGTAAACGTTATGAATAATGATGACGCATGCTTTGCATGGGCAGTAACCTCAGCTCTCCATCCAGCAGTGGAAAATATGGATAGAACATCATCTTATCCTCACTATTCTTCAGTGTTAGATTTAAAAGAAATAGAATTTCCTATGGCGATAAAAGACATTCAACGTTTTGAAAAGCTGAACAATGTAAGTATTAATGTGTATGAAATTGAAAATAAATGTATAGTTGGTCCTCTATATTATACTCAGGAAAAAAAGGATGCTCATGTAAATTTACTATACATAACCGAAGGTGAAAATGCTCACTATTGTTGGATAAAACATTTAAGTAGACTTGTTGGTAGTCAAGTATCAAAACATAAATCTAAGAAGTGGTTGTGTGATGGTTGTTTGCTACATTTCCAGAAAGAGGATCAACTCACTCAACTCCAAAAAGGGGGTTGTAATCATATTTGTACGGTATTACCTACTCCTAAAAATAAAATTTTGAAATTTAAGGATTATGAGAAACAGCTTCGAGTACCATCTAATATATAAAAGTGAAAGTCTGTCTGTATGTATGTATGTATGTATGTATGTATATATGTTGGTTCCGTATACAAACCTACACCGTTCCACCAATCTCAACCATATTTTGCATACACATAGTTTAGGACCCAGAAGGAACCGCTGGCTACATGAATTTTCGATAGTCCTTCTCATTCTTCTGATTTTGGCCCTTTTTCACTCAAAAACAGGCTAATCAAATCATAAAATATACTCATGAAGGAATGGCAAGGCAGATAGTTTCCATGCCAACATAGCTCAAGTCGAGACACGGCCGACTTGATGCCAATTACGCTCAGCACTACCGGTATAGAAAATGAGGATCTTTACTTGAAATCCCGTTAGTTACTCAACTGCTCACACAGCACTGTCAACCGAGTTTAGCATAACAAAGACTTGACACTATCTTCTTTCTACTATATATTTTTCAAATACCACTCACTCACTCACTCATTCATTTATTCATCACGAAATCTCAGAAACCACCGAACGGATTGGAATGAAATCTGGTATGCAGCTTCCTCAAAGGCCGCAAATGCCCACTAAGAGAGAAATTTTGGCTATTCAGGTTCTAAAGGGGTGTTAAGGGGGTAGACCTGCATTTAATTGAACAGCAATATCTCCTGATTGGTTTCATGGGGGGATGTGATACTCGGCATATAAACTCATCATTAAAAATAAGAAGACATGTGTCTGAGGGTTTTTCGATGTGGTGTATATTATGAGGTGAAAGGGGTGAAAAGTGAGGATTAAAAGATTCTTAACGGAGCGTGTGTCTCTTAAACGACATAGGCGAGGTGTTTGAAACACAGCGAAAAAAAATCAACATAAAAAGAAGTAAATATGTGTTTGACAGTTTTTTCATAAATCCAATTTAAGGGGCCCATGGGGAGAGATGAAATTCTGGGGGGGGGGGGGACAGGAAAGAAAGTGTCCTAACTGATTGACTGACTGGCTCACTCATCAAACTCAGGGGGAAAAAAATGCTTTAAAGTAAGTAAATAGCCGTTCGACAGTTTTTTTTTCATAAATCAAATTTAAGGGGTTCATGGGGAGGGGTGAAATTCTGAAAAAAGAAAATTGAAAGAAAATGTCCAGACTCACTCACTTACTCACTCACTCATCATCGCCTAGCCAAAATGATTGAAGTTGGAAACATGACAGTTTGGGGATATGTTCATTGTATGTCAAAACCGTCTACTAAGGGAGGATTTTCGGATATTCAGGTTCTAAAGGGGTCTTAAGGGGGTTAAACCTGCATTTCATTGAATAACTATATCTCCCGATTGGTTTCATTGGGGGATGTGATACACGGCATATAAACTGATCATTAAAAAGTAACAAGACACGTGTCTGAGGGTTTTTCGATGTGTTTATGAGGTTAAGGTGGTGGAAAGTGGGGATTGAAAGATTCCTAACGGAGCGTGTTTCTCTTAAACGACACAGGCGAGGAGTTTGAAACTCAGCGGAAAAAAAAATCAGCATAAAAATAAGTAAATATGTGTTTGACCGCTTTTCCATAAATCCAATTTAAGGGGCCCATGGGGAGGGGTGAAATTCGGGGGGAGGGACAGGAAAGAAAGTGTCCTAACTGATTGACTGACTGACTCACTCATCAAACTCACGGGAAAAAACTGCTTTAAAGTAAGTAAATAGCTTTTCGACAGTTTGTTTTTCAATCAAATTGAAGGGGTTCATCGGGAGGGGGGAAATTCTGAAGAAATAAAAAATTGAAAGGAAGTGTCCTGACTCATTCACTCGCTCATCATCGCCCAGCCCAAAATATTGAAGTTGGAAACATGACATTTCGGGGATATGTTCGTTGTATGTCAAAACCGTACACTAAGGGAGGTTTTTAGGATATTCGGGTTCTAAAGGGGTCTTAAGGGGGTTAAACCTGCATTTCATTGAATATCAATATCTCACGAGTGGTTTCATTTGTGGATGTGATACTCGGCATATAAACTAATCATTAAAAATACGCATACATGTGTCTAAGCGTTTATCGATGTGGTGTATTATTATGAGGTGAAAGGGCTGAAAAGTGGGGGTTGAAGGATTCCTAATGGAGCGTGTAGGCCTATCTCTTAAACGACATAGGCGAGAAATTTGAAACTCAGCGAAAAAAAATCAGCTTAAAAAGTAAGTAAATCGGTTTTCGACTGTTTTTTCATAAATTAATTTAAGGGGCCAATGGGGTGGGGTGAAATTCTGGGAAAAAAAAGGAGAGAAAGTGTCCTAACCGACTGACTCAGGGGAAAAAGACAGCTTAAGAAATAAGTTAATAGGTGTTCAAGCGTTTTTTAATCAATCCAATTTAAGGGGCCCATGGGGAGGGGTGAAATTCTGGTAAAATAAATGAAAGAAAATGTCCTGTCTGACTCACTCACTCATCACGCCCAGCGAAAACTATTAAAGTTGGAAACATGAAATTTTGGGAAGATGTTCGCTGTATGTCGAAAACGTTAACTAAGGAATGATTTTTGTTTATTCGGGTTTTAGAGACGTGTCAAGGGGGTAAACGTGCATTTCATTGAATAACGATATCTCATGAGTTGTTTGTTTGGGGTTGTGATATTCGGTATATAAACTAATCATTAAAAATAATCAGACATATGTCTAAGGGTTTATCGATGTGGTGTATATTATGAGGTGAAAGGGGTGAAAATTGGGGTTTGAGGGATTCTTGACGGAGCGTGTATCTCTGAAACGACATAGGCGTGAAGTTTGAAATTCGGTGGGAAAAAACAGCTTAAAATACAGGTAAATAGGTGTTCGAACGTTTTTTCATAAATCCAATTTAAGGGGCCCTTGGAGAGGGGTGAAATTCTGGGGAAAAAAATACAGGAAAGAAAGTGTCCTAACTGATTGACTCACTTACTCACTCATCAAACTCAGGGGGAAAACAGCTTTAAATAAGTAAATAGGTGTTTGACCGTTTGTTTCATAAATCCAATTTAAGGGGTTCATGGGGACGGGTGAAATTATCAAAAATAAATTAAAGAAAATGTCCTGACTGACTCACCCACTCATCATCGCCCAGCCAAAATTATTGAAGTTAGAAACATGAAATGTTGGGGATATGTTCGTTGTATGTCGAAAACGTCCACTAAGAAAAGAGTTTTGGATATTCAGGTTCTAAAGAGGTGTTAAGGGGGTAAACGTGCTTTCCATTGAATAACAATATCTCACGAGTGGTTTCATTTGGGGATGTGTTACTTGGCACATATACTAATCATTAAAAATAAGCTGACACATGTCTAATGGTTTTTCGATATAGTGTATATTATGAGGTGAAAGGGATGAAAAGTGGGGGTTGAAAGATTCCTAACTGAGCGTGTATCTCTTAAACGACATAGGGAGGAGTCTGAAACTCGGAGGAAATCTATCAGCTTAAAAATAAATAAACAAATGAATAAATAAATAAAATAAATAGGTGTTGGACCGTGTTTTCATAAATGCAATTTAAGGGGCATATGGGGAGGGGTGAACTTCTGGAAGAAAAACGTCCACTAAGGAAGGATTTTTGGATGTTTGCTCTCATCGACCAACCAAAACTATTAAAGTTAGAAGAATGATATTTTGGGGATATGTTTGTTGCGTGTCGAAAACGTCTACTAAGGAGGGATTTTTGGGTATTCAGGATCTAAAGTGGTGTTAACGGGGTTAAACCTGCATTTCATTGAAAAACAATATGATACGACTATGACGCGAGCGATGCGAGGCTAAAATTGAGATGGTGTGTGTCTGTGTATTACTCAATCTCGCAAGAACCACTGGTCCGATTTACGTGAATTTTACATGGAAATAGCTGATTTACCTGGTTAACATATAGGTTAATTTTGATTTCAATACTTTGCACTATTTAAAATGGCGACCATTTTAGTGACGTCACTACACCCTTTGGTTTCAAACTTACATATTTCCATTTCAAATAAAAAGAGAACGCTAAGAAATAGCAAACTTTTGATGGCATATGCGAGGTTTAAAATTACATTTTCTATCCGAAAGGTATCTGCAACTGTTAGCGAGTAAAACCTAAATTTGTGCTATAAAACACGGTCAACGCCGAGCGGTGTAGTTGGACAAAATGTTCCATCCTTAATCTCCCTCTGCGCAGCACCTCGCCTATCCCCTGTTTTAACTGTCACCTTCACATTTTAATTTATTTATGACGCGTAGCGAAGCACGGGTACTTCAGCTAGTTTATTATATATGCTGACTTTGAAGCATTGCTGAAACCATTTAATACATGTTCATCGAATCCAGCCCAACCTTTTACCAACACTACTCACATTCATGAACCTTTTAGCTTTGCATATTATATTAAATGTAGTTACGATGACTCTTTAAATAAGTTTGAGCTCTATAGAGGACCTGATGCACCTAAAGTTTTTATGGAAAGAGTTGAAAAACATGCCATCCGTATATCCTCTATTTTAAATACGATCATTCCAATGGAGGCATTAACTTCATCAGAGCAAATGAATTTTGAAACTGAAACTAATTGTTTTATATGTGGTGAAGGTTTATATACAGACAGGGTTGTGATCATGACCATTTAACAGGGAAATATCGTGGTGCTGCTCACCAAGAATGTAATTTAAATTATAGGGTAAGTAAATTAATTCCGGTCATTCTACATAACGGAAGCAAATACGATAACCACTTTATCGTTAAAGAATTTGGAGCTTCAGATGTGCAAATTGATGTGATTGCAAATAATAAGGAACAATACATATCGCTCACAAAATACATCAAAACTAGCAATAAAAAACCATTAAACTGCGATTTTTAGATTCATTCCGCTTTATGCCGAGTTGTCTTGATAAGCTGGCTAGTAATTTAAAATCAGATCAGTTTCATGAAATTCAACGTGTCTTTCCTAAAGAAGATGATTTTAATTTGATTCCCTTATGAATATATTAACTGTGTGGAACGTCTTGAGGAGTGTTCTTTACCGTCGAAAGATGCATTTTACAGTTCCTTAAACACAAGTCATATCAGTGATCAGGAATATTTACATGCACAACGTGTATGGACACAGTTCCACATTCAAACTTTAGGAGAAGTTTCAGACATATATTTGAAGACAGATGTGTTATTAATAGCAGATGTTTTTGAAAATTTTCGGAATGTTTGTATGAAAACTTATGACCTTGATCCTTGTCAGTATTTCACTGCTCCTGGGTTAAGTTTCAGTTCAATGTTGAAAAATCGAAAGTAAATTTAGAATTAATGACTCATATAGACATGATCAATTTTATAAAATCATCAATTCGAGGTGGATTAAGCCAATGTAGTGGACGGTATTCTAAAGCAAATAATAAATACATGTCTAGCTACAACCCTTGTGAAGAGTCAAAGTATATTGTCTACCTCGATGCAAATAAGCAATATGGTTGGGCTATGAGTCAATATCTACCACTGAAAGATTTTCGCTGGCTGACACAACCTGAAATTGATGTCTTACATGTTGACACTCTTAATGATAACGATGATAAAGGATATATTTTAGAGGTAAATCTTGAGTACCCTAAAGAGTTACATGACGATCATAATGATTTACCATTTTCTCCATACATCACATCACGAACAAAAATGTTAATTGCTAATGTAAATGATAAATGTAAATATGTAATATATTATCAAAACTTGAAACAGTGTCTACAGCATGGATTGAAATTAACTAAAATTCATCGCGTATTGCAATTTCATCAGTCAGCATGGCTCAAACCGTATATTGATCTAAACAATAATTTAAGAACACAGTCAACAAACGCGATTGAAAAAGATTTTTATAAACTCAAGGATAATAGTGTTTTTGGAAAGACTATGGAGAATGTTGATAAACGAGTTGATGTAAAGCTGATAACAAAGTGGGAGAATGATGGTAAAAGGTATGGTACGAGCAATTTAATAAGCAAGCCTAACTTTCATGGCTGTTCAATTATTCATGAGGATTTAGTTGTAATACAAATGAATCGTCATAAAGTAACTTACAACAAACCCATATATGTGGGTTACACCATTCTTGAATTGTCAAAAACACTTATGTATGAATTTCACTATGATTATGTAAAGAAAAACTATCTTGATAATGCTAAATTACTCTACACAGACACAGATTCTTTTATTTATGAGTTTAAAACTGATGATTTTTATGAGGATATCAAAACTGAGCTAAATAGGTGTGATACAAATGACTATCCCGAGGATAATATTTACCATTTACCTCTAGTAAACAAAAAGGTTCTTGGGAAATTTAAGGATGAATGAGCTGGTGTTATTATAGACACCTTTGTAGGCACAAAATCTAAATCAAACAGCTATATGACAATTGATGATGTAGTAGTAAAAAAAATAAAAGGAGTGAAAAACAATGTTGTTAGTAAAGAGTAAGATATAAGTGATTATAAAAACTGTATAGTTAGTAACCCACCTGTATTATATAAGAAAATGTGTGTATTTAGAAGTAAAAATTATCAGCTACATACCAATTTGTTCAACAAAGTTGCTTTAAGTAATGAAGACAACAAACGATTCATTATACCCAACACATTTGATACCCTTGCTTGGGGAAACAGTCGCATTGACAACTATTACATTACTTAAGTCTAATGATCACTATATTGTAATATTTGTAGTGTGTTTTATATTGTAATATTTTTTGTAAAAGCTGTAAGTAGAATGTATAATGTTAGGCTACAGTAGTTTAGTAAAAATAAGATAAGTAATACATTTTAGTGTAAAATGTTTGCTTTTGTATATTACGAAAAAGATTTAAAAAAATGTACAGAATGTGTGAACTAAACAAGGGGAATGTAAAAAATGTAAAGTGGAAATTGTAAATATCCATGTGTGAAAAAGTGAAATGGCTATCACCATTTTAAAATTAAAAAGACATTGTGATCTGGTAAACCTTGTTTTTTTTATTTCACAACAACAAAAATGTACAGAATGTGATAACTAAACAAGGGAATGTAAAAAAATGAAAGGTGTAAATTGTAAATATTCATGTGTGAAAAAAAATGAAATGGCTATCACCATTTTAAAAAATTAAAAGATATAGTGATTTGGTGAACCTTATTTATATTTCACAAAAAAAAATTACAGAATGTGTGAACTAAACAAGGGGAATGTAAAAAAAGTAAAGTGGAAATTGTAAATATTCATGTGTGAAAAAATGAAAATGAAGAAATGGTTATCACCACTTTAAAATTAAAAGACATTGTGATCTGGTAAACCTTATTTTTTATTTCACAACAATAAAAATGTACAGAATGTGTGAACTAAACAAAGAGAATGTAAAAAAAATGAAAAGTGGAAATTGTAAATATTCATGTGTGAAAAAATGAAAATGAAGAAATGGCTATCACCATTTTAAAATTAAAAGACATTGTGATCTTGTAAATCTTGTTTTTATTTCACAACAAATAGAGCTTTACAAAATAGAATACAAAGAAATAACAATTCCTCAATCCTTTTCAATGTTCATGTCCACTCGTCATTAACTTTCCTTTTATAGCACTAATCATAATGAGGTCTGCCAACCTCTCCCCCACTGAGACATCACAGGATGTCAAACGTTGTTTAGCTTTTCAACAATACTTTATCCGCTACACGTCTTAATGCAGGATGACTGTGGCGATAAAAAAAAGGTGCATGCGCGATCCAAAAGGATTAATAGGTATATCACCACGCTGCAAAGGTTCTTCAAGATAAGTTCCAGGACCACACAAATAATAACCAGGTAGGTAGATTTCGAAAGTCAAGTATTGAATTACTTTGTCAATGACGCCATTGCCAGTACAGGTCTGGCATATCCTTTTCTATAGGTGGAGAAAAGGTTTGATCTTCCTCCTCCTCTGTGGATGATGTTTGTTTTTGCTGCTTTTTTTTCTTCATTACACCCGTGGAATGAAGAAACAAATTCTTTACATGGACTTTTATGACCGTGATACCGTTTGACCAGCTGGCAAGTAGCACACTGTCGCATAGAGGGTATTTTTTGCCATAGTCACTTGCTTATGGTGATCATAATCCGTACATGGTTGCAATTCACTTAATACAGGGTCTTGAGTCCATGATTTTGGTACATGTTGCCTGATTTCTTTCACTGCATTTGGTGCCACATAATAAATGAATGATTTTGGAAGAGCCAATAATTCTTCTTTGGTAAAACTGTCTAGTTTCTTTTTACACACGAAGAACTTTCCAATCGCTTTATCGGTAGCACCCCCTTTCTCCATGGTATCACGTTGATGTTTACACGTCGCTTGTAGAAATCTCACTGGCGGCATCCACAGGTAAACCTAGAGTTTCAATTTTATTTAACAACTCCCAGCAGGCATTGGTGGCTAGCCAATGAAACAATTGCCACACCTGTGCCATGGATTTATGGGTAATGTTGTCAAAGGGGTAACGGTCCATGAGTGTTTGCAGCGAGGGACAGCCCATGTCCATTAAATCGATACATTGACAGTAAGACGCCAAAAATGGTTGTAGCCATTGGCGTTTTTCACTACCTTTCACAAATACTACATGGGCAGAAGACAAATGGGCTGTCATGATCATGTCCAGGTGCTTATATGAAATGGTTCCTTGCTTCCAGTCTAATTGCATATGAGTTTCAATCCACTGGGTTTGTTTACGGTCTTTATCACACAACAAATCAAACGCATAAGGTGGTTTAAACACCAAATGGATAGCTTGCGATATCCAAAAAGTGGAACAATCGATAATGGCCACTTCTTTAAATATAAATTTGTTATCTCCAATTTTAAACCCTTGACAGTCGACGATTAGTGTACGCAACATGTTCACTCTTGTCTGGATCAAGTCCAACTGACCACAGACTGACGATGGTTCAGTAAGGTGTACCCATGTCATTTACTTACATTCCATTCTAGTAAAAGAAAAAAACATTGAGTAGTTACTATACAGGTTAGGATATGACAGGGGGTGGGGGGTGCATAAGAAATAATAATATAACAACAACAACCAATTTTTTACTACATTATTTTATTAGCATAACAAGTTTTACATTCCTTTTTCATTCTAGGATAGAGGTGGTACCAACTCATACAACAAAAAAGTCTTTTCTGTTTATAGTGTCCATAACACCGATGATATTCTAATGTCTCTAAACTGGGTGTTTTTGACTGTGAGCTGCTCACTGAAGCACTGTTGACACCATAAAGTCCACATGTATCATAACTTCTTTCATCACTTAGAGGCACGAGTGAGGGGTAACTTGAATGACAGGGTATATTACCCACCTCCATTCTGCACAGGTAGGGGCAGGCAGGTGACCAGCGCTGATGTTCCTGCATAGGGTTCATCGCTCTCTTGCCATTGGTCTAAGATGATGCGACAAAACACACATTTCACTTCATCTCTTGTTTTTAAATAGTAGAATCCAGCGGCCGCTAAGGCTTGAGGGTTTATAAAAGGCACCGGCCACGTCGCAAAGGTCTTGAAACGTTGTTCCTCAGATTTTAAATTCATGGATATAACTTCTCTTGAGGCTTGAAAGCAAGACATGACTGAGCGGTTTGATGTGGGTTGACCTGCTATTTATACACTTGTCACTTGGTTGGACAGTGGATAATAGTTGACTTGTTTGTGATGAATGATCAAACAGTAGGCCGTGGTATTGGCTGGAACATTGTCATGTGTTTCAAAATCTAATCGAATGTCAATATTGGAAGGTTTGACAGACTCTTCCAAGTAGGAACAGTCAAAGACAATCAGTGGCACCCTTGTCTTAAAAGCTTGGGGTGATAACATAGGACAATTCTCTTTTTGATAATACGACGATCTAAATTTAGAAAACAAGTCGCACAAGGGGCCAAACTTATTTTTTGAAAAATCTAAATCCAGCCCTTCATAGGGAAACACAGCACCGTTGAGGAAAAGACGTGCATTTCTCAATTGCAGGTGATCAAATTGCGTGACATCTTTGGTTTGTTGATACTTGCGATTCGTTTGAAAACCCACAATCATGTAGAGAGGTCTCTCTGTATAGCGGGCTGTTTTTATAGACAAACTGTGTGTGTTGGTGGTGGGCAATATCGGGTACTCATGGAGTGCCCAGCTTCTAAATTCCATGGGTAGAGGTATATCTCTCTTTACCATCTTGAGTATGTCCAGTTTTTTGCTATCGTTAAGGGTCACATGAGGCACTTTCCATAGCAAGCGTTGTAGTTGAATTTTTGAATCAATGGGGACATTGTCGGCTCCCTTGAGTGCATTATTATCACTCCTGTCTCTCACCAGATAAAGCACTTGCCTTGCGTTGACCACAATGCGCTGGTGATCTTCAGCAAAGCCTAAAATCAGTTTAAGAGGTAAATATCCAGTAAAAGTGCCATCGGTGTGTACCATCCAGTCATTGATCGAGTCAGGGCACCAACCCGCCATGCAAAGTATTTTAGCTTCTTCCTCTCTATAAGAGGGATATAGTTTCATGACACTGGAAATACCCACATTTCGAGTGCTATCCACCACGATATCGATAATCACGTAACGCACTTCAGAAAACAGAAAGGCGAAATCATGGTTGGCTAACTTGGATGTGGTGGGTGTAGAGCCATCGGCTTTGGTGAGCCGACCTTCAATCTGAATAACACTTTCATGCGGTAGAGTGTAAATATCTTGGTCGTTGATAACAAGTTGAATTTCATCATTGTTATTGAGTCCAGGTGTTTGAGCTTGATAAGAATGGAGATCAATTCTTACCACTCCTGGTTGCTCCTCGATGTGGTTCGCTACCTCTAGGATAGAATTCATCGCGGGGGTTGACGTGGTAACCCATATGCTGTAAAATCTGCTTGTTGTGAGATGTTAATGTGTATTCACGTGGTAAACAACTAACACCATCCCTAGACGGTGCTGTTGCTTTATATACGAACTTCATAGTGGCTTTAGCACTAACTTGTAAGTCACTGGTGTGGAAGAATCTAAATCAATGAGTTGTTGCTCTCTATTGATCAGTCTTAATGTTATATTACTAATACCATCGACAGCCACAGAATGAAAAAGGCCCACTGGAGGGTTTTCACGAATAATATAGCCATTGGGCGATGTTACAATAAAGTCATAAAGCGAATGCGACGGTTCTTGATTGGTGTACACTTAGCTAATAATATTACACGTCACCGACACATGATGGTCCTCAATGAATTTCACTTCATGGTCTGATTCATGTTTTTGTTGGGCTCCAACACGCGTGGTTTAAATCCTAGTAATGGACCAATGGAATCGGGGTGTGTTTTAAAGTCAATTTTGAATGTAGAAAAAATACTGCAGCGATGAGTGTTGCTATTTCCTACAAGTTCAAACTTGCGCGTTCCATCGATAAATGACTTTAAACCATATTCATTGATCAACACCACATACATGTGTTCATAAATGTCATCTATCGTATATCCACCAGAGTTCAGGGTGAGCACAGAATCATCATAGTAAAACTTGTTGTTCACATTTTCACGTATGTTGTATATTCTATTGTACGTTTCAAGTGAAACAAGTCCTAAACCATAGGGTTTTTCACTCAATTCGATAGGTGGGTAAAAGTCTAGGCTCACTTCAGGTCCACGTCCATGCAGTGTAAACGTCTTACTTTCCACCGACATACTGTTGACGTTTTTGCTTATGTTGCGTCTTATATTAAAAAAATTAAACACAAACGTCCACACTGTTGGCTGTTAAACGTTTGTTCACGTTTCACATTATAATATATCTTGATCCTGTTTCCAAAATAGACCACTAGTTCCATGGGCGGAGGCAAATTCCCAAAACTGTCAAAGTACCATACAGTGGATCCCTCTTTGACATAAGCTACATAATGTGTTCCAGGTCCTCGGTGATCATCCAAATTGACAACAGCACATTCATGTTTCCAGGGTCGTGAGGGTAATTGGTTTCGCATAAACACGCCTCGAAAATAAGAAAGCTTCAGTTGTTTAGCATAGCTTTCCACTTGTTGATGTGTCAGGGCATGTCTTGCTATGGCTGAGGTTAAAGATGTTTTTATTTTATTTCGAAAAGGTGAAATTCCAAATCCTTGTTGATATAAGGCTGGCTTCAAATTGACATTTCTAGCCCCCATAGCAATGGCTTCCATCGTTTCATTGTGTCGCTGACTTTCTTTGAGTTGTTGCTTGCCCTGTTGCGCGGCTTTAATAGTTTTTGCCACTGCACTGGCGCCGCCTAAAAGTGAACCTAGAGCAGCCAGACCAGCGAATAATGCAGGTAAAAATCCCGCTCGTTTGGGTACGGGAATCACTCGCCCTTGTTTTGAACCCTGTCGCCGACGTTTTGGAATAACATGTCTCTGTGCTGCTCGAAGAGATTTCCTTATGGTCAACACATTATTTTTTCTTTTTTTCTTTCGCAAGGGCTTGCCCCCGAATGTCATAAGCCCAGGCTTTGCCAAGGACAGGGTCATATTTTTAGTCTTTCTCACCACATATCTTTGTTTCACCATGATGATGATGACCAACAACCTTTCACAAGAAATGTTATGTCACAACTAACGTCAGATTGTTATTTCATGGCTGTATATTCCAATTCTACATAAAGTGGGAAATCGTTTATGGTTTTTCCAGCTTGCTTTTCATTCCATATCAACATGAGATGAAAGGATAATTCGTCTCTTGCATTGACCATTTCATGGTTATGGACCAACATCCTATGACCATTTATCTCTATTAGTAAATGGTTCTCATCAGGTATGGCATATTTGATGTGAATGGTTCCATCATAGTGTAGTCGATAGTGGCTTAAACCCGAAGCAAGCACATAGGTCAAGTGCTGGTCATGAACTAGCGGTATATGGTTTCTCTCATTCACAGGTTTTACATTTGTCAGATGCACTAAAAATACAGATGGGATAAATTTATAAAGCATTTTCATTTCATAGGTCACGTATCGCTTGGTACAGACATCATCATCTTCTTGTGGGTCTTCCACGTGAATAATGCGGTGATGATTAGCGCTATAGCCATTCACCGTAAGCTGAGGCACTTTATCATAAAACTCATACACCTTGTTATCCACATACTTTTTTGTAGTAACGTCTGTAGACACTTGAGGATGTTTTACATGGGTTAACCGCTTTCCTTTAAAGTCATAATCTCCTTGTTTTGTGCGTGGCACTACTGACCTATCCACATAGTGTTTATTAGCAGGATCTGTTTCTTGTTTAGGATCATGTATGGGAACAGACCTAGCTTTGACCATCAACGCACGTCCAAAGACATCCATCGTCAACCTGTAGTACGAGTCTACTGCTTCTATGACAAGGCTCGGTGCGACGTATATAGACAGCCTGCTAGCCTCTCTAAGCCTTAGTTGAAATGAAGCTAATTAAGCAGCAAGAGTCATTCCCCGTGAGGGACATGGTTTCCCATCGCTGCCCCACATCACGTGAACAACGCCATGGTTCACTGTTTCCATCTTCCATTCGCTGCATCATTGTGGGACCTTCCGGCTGTGGAAAGACCAATCTTTTGCTGACACTTATTACAGCGCCCAATGGTCTGTGTTTTCAAAATATTTATATTTTCGCAAAATCTCTCTACCAACCCCTCTACGTGTTTCTGGATCAAGACATGTCTGGATTACAAAATGAGAATATGGGGTATTTTACATTTTCCACGCAAGAAAATGTTATTTCACCGGATGAGGTAAAGCCTGATTCACTCATGATTTTCGATGATGTATCCACTGAACGACAAGGCATCATTCAAATCTATTTCAGCATTGGTCGACACAAACATATCGATTGCTTCTATCTTGGACAAACGTATTCTAAAATGTCCAAACAGTTGATTCGTGACAATGCCAGTGTCATTGTTTTATTTCGCCAGGACGAGAGGAACAGTCGTCACATTTATAATGAACATGTGAATCCGGATATGACCTTTCAAATGTTTACAGAATTGTGTGGCAAGTGCTGGAACACACAACGTCATACCTGTTTAGTGATTGACAAACAAAGTGAACTCAACCAAGGGCGGTATCGCTTAGGGTTTTATCATTTTATTGCTATTTAAGGCACTGTATCATTCCCTCTCAAGTCATTTGTCACGACACCATGGCGTTAGCAGAGAGTCAATTGAAAAAGCATATTATTAGAGCAAAAAATACTATTCGCCAAAAGTTCCGTCAATTGAAACGATCACGTGCGGATCATGCTTTGTTTATTCAACAACATTTAGCACCTCCGCTAAAAGCTATGTTGAAACCCTCTTTCAAGCCATCTGAAACGCTACCCACCGTTTCACAAGACACTCAGATGCACCACGAGGACCCTGAGGAAGAGGAAGAGGAACAGGAAGATTTAACTAGTGTTAGCGAAGTTGAGGCTAATGAGGAACAAGTGTTTACGCCTCAAAAAAAGGCGTCACCCCTTGCAGAGTTTTTAAGAAAAAAAGAAATCCTTGGTCATGGTCGAAACACCTTGCCCTTCCAGATCGTCTCCATTTTCGCAACTCTTAGCCACCCCTCAACATAAAGCTCAACTGAAAAACATTTTAATAAAATATTATGGATCAACACTGGAACCCTATTTCACCAATCTATTTATAGGAAACACAGATACCACGTATGGTGTTCGCTATGAGGATGATAGTTTTAAAATTGGTGATTCATCGATTAAATTTAGTCGTACTAAAGCTGTCATTAAAGAGATCAACTATAAATTAACACCAGGACTGTTAAAGCTACTATTCTCTCGGACTCCCTCATCCCAAGATTATACGCTAGAGGACCTTGATAAATATAAATCCAATTTATTGGACACCCATGCCCACAAAAGACAGTATGATCCCATTCAACAAGTGAATGCTAATATATCTCAAAAATATAAAACCATCATTGCAAAAATGTTCCCCACTAGTCAAAGTGGTCGTCGTAAAGTGTCCGCTTCAGGGGTGACATTTAAGCCATTAAAACCCCTTGTGGATGTTACCTACTGGCATAATCCCAATAAACTCGTCCAGCGACTACAGCTGTTGCATGCTTCACGTCAAGCCGGCCATACTGGTCACGATTGGGAAGTTCAAGAAATTGAGGAAGAACTTCGAAATGCCAAAATTATTGTTTAAGCCCTCACCCATTAAAATGGGTATTGCTCACGAGTTGCATCGTCCAGCTAGACGTCGCTATCAGCGACTCAAAGTGATTTTACAGGGTGTGGATGAACTTTGGCAAGCAGACTTGGTTGAAATGATTCCCTATGCTAGCGTTAACGATGGTATACGCTATATGTTGACGGTCATTGATGTTTATTCCAAAATAGCGTTTGTTGAACCTGTGCGACGCAAGTCTGGTCCACTAGTCACCAAGGCCTTTCAACATATTATTCGACAATCCAAACGTCAACCTCAGCTGCTGCAAACCGATCAGGGAAAAGAATTTTTCAACAAGGATTTCTCCAGTTTTCTCAAATCTAAGGATATTCACCATTACACCACGTACAGCATTCTCAAAGCCAGCGTGATCGAGCGGTTCAACCGAACATTGAAAACCCATATGTGGAAAGCGTTTACCGCTCAGGGCACTTATCGCTGGTTGGACTTGTTACCTGAGCTAGTGTCACGTTACAATGACACCAAACACAGAACCATTGGGGCCAAGCCACGACTTGTGACCAAAAATATTCCACAACTGGATAAACTGTTTAACCCCATAAAAACAGCAGACCCTAAACGTCATCGCCTTAACATCGGGGACCATGTTCGTGTGAGCAAATTCAAGTCCGCCTTCGACAAGGGCTACACACCAAATTTGGGGACTGAACTATTTCAAATTCGTCAAGTCAACCTGAACAGTCCAGTCACCTATCTACTCGAGGACCTCAACCATCAACCCATAAAAGGCAGGTTTTATCTCCAAGAACTCAACAACGGCAACAATGACCCGTCCACAGGGACCTGTCAATAAGGATCCGTCCACAGGGAACCGCTCCCCCACCCTCTTCAAAAGCCATGAGTGGGCATGCTAATTCATAGTGGCTTTCCACCGAACATATGCACTTTATGTAGAACAACGTTTCATTCCATATTGGCATTCAAACTCTCACATGTTGCACTTGGAAAGAGAGATTCTCTAAAAAAATACAACTTCACCCACTAGTAGGGATAGGTTTCATTTTGGGGTGGAAATATATTGTCTAATGGAAAGGGGGTGACAGCCCGAGTTCAATGACACCTCATTTGTCAAAATCCGACCATGCGTTCGATCGCGCCGCCGCCATCTTGTGCGGAGGGTGTGGAGGTGGAGGATTTAGAACCCCCACAAAACCACTACTGTCACCCATTATTTGAATCTGATATCTCGCAAACCTCTTTAAGGGTCACGCTGTATTTGAATTGAATCTAACATACTGTACACCTCGTTAAGTGTCACCCTGTAATTTGCTCTGACATCCGGCACACCTCTTTAGGAGGCACCCTGTATTCTTATCTGGCATTTTGTATATCTCTTTAGAAGTCACCCTGTATTCTTGTGTGACATCGTGTACACCTCTTTAGGAGTAACCCTGTATTCTTGTCTGACATCTTGTGCACCTCTTTAGGAGTCACCCTGTATTCTTCTCTGCCATCTTGTACACCTCTTTGAGAGTGACCTTGTATTCTTATCTGGCATCTTATATATCTCTTTAGGAGTCGCCCTGTATTCTTGTGTGACATCTTGCACACCTCTTTAGGAGTCACCCTGTAATCTTGTCTGACATCTTGTGCACCTCTTTAGAGGTCACCCTGTATTCTTCTCTGCCATCTTGTACACCTCTTTAGGAGTCACCTTGTATTCTTAATTGGCATCTTGTATATCTCTTTATGAGTCACCCTGTATTCTTATCTGGCATCTTATACTGAATTTTGCTCTGACATCCTGCACACCTCTTTAGGAGGCACCCTGTATTCTTGTCTGACATCTTGTGCACCTCTTTAGGAGTCACCCTGTATCCTTCTCTGCCATTTTGTACACCTCTTTAAGAGTCACCTTGTATTCTTATCTGGCATCTGGTATATCTCTTTAGGAGTCACCCTATATTGTTATCTGGCATCTTGTACTGTATTTTGCTCTGACATCCTGCACACCTCTTTAGGAGGCACCCTGTATTCTTATATGGCATCTTGTATATCTCTTTAGAAGTCACCCTGTATTCTTGTGTTCGCTTCGCTCAAAGCCCCAGGTTGCTCGACCCCCCAGGACTCTTTCAACTGACTCCAATAACCATTAGTAGCTTCTGCTTCCCGCGTGGCTGCATGACGTCACGCACCCTTTTCCCGCGCGGCTGCATGACGTCACTTCCCTCGCGGCTGTATGACGTCACTTCCGTCTCCGTCTCCGTAACGCATAACGTTGGGCCCAAGCATAATTACGAAGTCGACACGATCATTTGAAATGATAAAACAATCTTGTTAAATCTCATAAACAAAGATCACACTACGATGCGGTGGATCTTTTATCCGCCATTTCTATCGTGAAGGAACGCCATTGTGCGCACGCGCAACTGCCCCAAATGTTACATTTTCTTTATTAATTTTAAAAAAATATACGGTAACATATGTTTTAGCCTACTTACAATTTTTGCAAAAAATGAAAGTAGACTTACGAGATCTAAAAGGGCCAACGGTTGTCAGTCTGTGTGTGAGTGTGTATAACTGTCCTCCCCTAAGAATTCAAACACGACGGAACCAAATTAAACGAAATTTGGTACAGAGGTAGCACTAGCAATGGGCACCTCAGTGGCATGTTTTATATCACCGCCATCTTTACCAAACCTTAATGGCGACCACTCAAATGGTCAAAACTTAAAATTAAATTACGACCAAACTAATCATCGGATCGCTACCAAATTTCGTAAAAACATACCTTAGGTTGGAGCGCATGTTGCGTACGAAATACAAGGTCATCAGCCATACCATTTCAGGATGGTGGCCGAATGAATTATGTAAGCTTTATAATCCATGACGTGGGAACCACCAGTTCCAATTATAAAACCGAGAATGTTTTAAACTGTTCTAAAGGACGTGGTCCGTTCAAAATTAAAAGTTTATATTATAATATTATAGTGCAGAAGTGACTTTGAAAAGCTGAGCCATCTCGGTTACAAGAGAAGATGTCGGCTGATCTCTTGTTCTGACCCATATTTCACTAATTTGAGTATGTTGCATGCAATATAGCCTATTGGTACAAATAATATAAACTTTGTATGAAATGCTTTATAACAAAAATATACATTACTGCAGAAATCGTTTAGTCCAAATCATGATTTGCTAAGACGTTGTGTGTAAGTCAATTGATAACGATATATTTCGGTTGAACATGTTTGGCTGTGTGGTAAGGCGTTAGTCTTTCACCCGTTTGGTCGGGGCTCAAAACCTATCAGAGTTGGTATTTTTTGCTTGAATGATTTTATATTAGCCTACTTTCGATTTTTGCAAAAAATGAAAGTAGACTTATGAGATCTACACAGGGCCAAAACTTGTGTGTCTGTGTGTGTGAGTGTGTGTACTCTGAATGTCTGCCCCACCACCCTCCACCTATCAATTCGAACACGGTAAAACCGAATAGAACGAAGTTTGGTACAAAGTTAGAACTAGCAAAGGGCACCTCAGTGTCATGTTTTATATCGCCGCCATCTTGACGGAAACGTAATGGCGGCCACCCAAATGTTAAAAGCTTAAATCAAATTGCGATTAACCTAATCATCTGATAACTAGCACATTTTGCAACAAAATATATTTATATGACGAGCGTCTTTTGACTAAATTACAAGGTCATCAACCCAATAGATTGCAAATGGCGGCCATGTATATGTGCAAATCCATTCCCCCTATCAATTCAAGCACGGTGAAACCGAATTGAACGAAGTTTGGTACAGAGATAGCACTGGCAAAGGACACATCAGTGCCATGTTTTATATTGCCGAAATATTGACGAAAACGTAATGGCGGCCGCCCAAATGTAAACATGCTTAAATCAAATTACGACCAACCCAATCAACTGATCTCACCCTAATTTTGCAACATTATACCTTTATGTATGAATAATTTTTTGACCAAACTACAAGGTCATCAGCCCAATACTTTGTGGATGGCGGCCATATATGTGTGCAAATCGATTCCCACTATCTATTCAAACACGGTGGAACCAAATTGAACAAAATTTTGTACAGAGGTAGCACTAGCAAAGGGCAATTCAGTGTCATGTTTTATATTGCCACGATCTTGACGGAAACGTAATGGTGGCCACCCAGATGTTAAAAGCTTAAATCAAATTACGACCGACCTAATAATTTGATCACTACCAATTTGTGCAACAACATACCTTTTTGTGGGAAGCTTACCTTGGCCAAATTACAAGATCATCAGCCCAATAGTTTGGAGATGGCGGCCATGTATGTGTGCACATCGATTCCCGCTATCAATTCAAACAAGGTGAAACCGAATTGAACGAAATTTGGTACAGAGGTAGCACTAGCAATGAGCACCTCAGTGTCATTTATTATAAGTAGTAAGCGTTTGCTACACTCCAAATATTGCATCATCATGACCAGAAATTGCGTAATCCTGATGACGTCATGGAATGACGTCATGGGTCCTTAGAGCGAGCACGTGGTCCAGGAGCGAGCATGTGCAGTGCACGTGTTAGCGTGGGAAGAGGTTGACCTTTTGGCTTGTTTGTGCGATGATGATAAAAAGTTAATGGGTGTTGACGTCATGGGGGTTGTTTATTAGGATTTTAACTGTCATCTGACACCCGTGCGACTGTGAGCATGTGTGCCAGTGCGAGCAATCCACACATGTGGTGTGCAGCTGTTATGTTTTTTTGCTCGCGATTGAACCCTCGTCGTATCGGCCCCGAACCTGATATCTCGCACTCGTAGTAATGCCCCCCTCTTTTCCTATAGCCTCATTATTTAAATAAAATACCAAAACAAAAGGTCATTCGCGGGTAGTGGGGTAGTGTATGTTCTCTTGCAAGTCGCGTGTGTGCTTGAATACGTATGGCTATGTTGGGAAAATGTTTGGTGGTGGGCGAGGACTAGGGTTGAGTGAGGGCTCGTTTAAATGCTATTTTTCCCGCTCTATTTGATGGTGAGGTAATTTTTTAAAATGGGTGGAATTTGGAAACGCAATTTGAGGTAAACGTGCGTTTTTGACATTTTGGCGAATTTAATGAGCTTGTAAGGCTAGAACGATGTGTTATTTAGGAATGGTGTGACGTCCTCTTTGCTATGAATGCGTGTCGGTATATATATATATTTTTTAAATTGTTGTTTTTGAAATTGGTGCTATTTTGGAAACGGTGAAGATGAGAGAAAAGTTTGTTTGAAGTCAATGAAAGGTCCCTATGCCCTCTAGGCTGACAGCAAGTTTGAAGTGTGTAGGACAAAACAAAATGATAGCCTACTTTCTGGCGAACATTGGCGATGATTCGCGAACGCATGGTCGGATTTGAGCATATAGGGTGTCGTAGGACTTGTGGTGAACCACCCCTTGCTATGGACGGGAGTATATCCACCCCAAAATAAATCTACCCTTACCCGGAGGTTAAGTAGTGGTTATTTTTGTATGCATGCGCACTTGAGGGCTTTTGTAAGAGAGCGGAATTTTTAAATGATTCTTTATAGATGAGGCTTTTTAAAAAATTTATTAAAAAAACAAAAAACTAATAGGTCATTCGCTTTTTAGTATCTCGCTAACCAATAATGCGATTTAAACATATGGGGTGTCATAGGACTCGTAGTGAATTCTCCTTTTGTATGAATGAGGTATGTCAACCCCCAAAATAAAAACTACCCTTACCTGAGGTGAAAGAGCAATTTTTGTATGTATGCACACCGGTGGCTTTTGTCAAAAGGGCCTAACTACACATTTGTTAATATTTTCTGAACCCAGGATGGGATTTTGCCATAGGCAGTAACCTAGCACTTGGGATGACACCTCGTTTTTGAAAGTATGATTCATTTTTTTTTTTTTGTCAAAAGGGCCTAACTACACTTTTGTTAATATCTCGTGAACCAATCATGCTAGGGACTTGTATGAGGGGTCCTAGCACTTGGGGCGACGTCCCCCTTTGTGGGGTGAAACTACCCCCCCAAAATTGAAAACTCAATATCTTGGAAACTATGAAACCTAAAATTAGGCGTGATAGCTTTAAAAATAGGTGATGACATAGGCTTTTACCTGGATTGGTCATTTCACCCCTAAAACAGTAAATAGTCATGTTATGGGGAAAAAACGTGTTAAACACCTAAAAATGATAAATGAAACTAAGATCTTTTGTTTTTGATGAAAAATAGCAGGGGGGTGAAAACTACCCCCAAATTGAAAAATCGATACCTTGGAAACTAAGAACCGTAAAATTATGTGTAATAGCTTAAAAAATTCGTTGTGACATAGGCTTTTACCTGGATAGATGATGTCACCCCTAAAACAGTAAATAGTGATTTTACAGTGGGGAAAAAGGTCTTAAACGGGTAAAAATGATAATTGAACCTAAGATCTTTTGTTTTTGATGAAAAATAGCACGGGGGTGAAAACTACCCCCAAATTGAAAAATCGATACCTTGGAAACTAAGAACCGTAAAATTATGTGTAATAGCTTAAAAAATTCGTTGTGACATAGGCTTTTACCTGGATAGATGATGTCACCCCTAAAACAGTAAGTACTGATTTTACAGTGGGGAAAAAGGTCTTAAACGGGTAAAAATGATAATTGAACCTAAGATCTTTTGTTTTTCATGAAAAATAGTAGGGGGGTGAAAACTACCCTCAAATTGAAAAAATCGATATCTTGCAAACTAAGAACCCTAAAATTAGGTTTGATAGTTGAAAAATAGGTGATGACATACGCTTTTACCTCGATAGATTATTTCACTCATAAAACAGGGAATAGTAATGTTACAGGAGAAAAAGGTATTAAACACTTAAAAGCATAAGAGTTTTTGAAACCATGCTTTTTAATGAATGTGTGTTTGGAGGATGACAGCTTGCAAATTAATATTATTATTATTATTTGTATTATTATTATTAGGTAATTATGGATTAATGTGTTTATAGCTAATGAATAAGGCTACAGAGTTGTATCAGGTGTTGTACAAATCAGGATGGCCAAACCGTTGCCATTCCCCATGAATATACCCAAAAGAGCCAAAACGTTAAGGTTATCGACCTGTGATTTTATAAAACTAATTATCGGAGAGGGTGAAGTAAGATGTTGTTTTGGACTGACAGTGGCTAACCCTTTCCCATGATTTATGAATTGACCCAAAATGTTTTACCTGACAAGACTGAGTGTACCTGTTGCAGCCTTTAGAAAATCGAACCCGGACCTGTGTGGTGACAGTCGAGTTATATTAATGATGCTTTTTGAACAAACACAGTCTTGCATACTATCGCTGGGTTGAATCTGCACAGAGACACTGGCTTTGTTTGTGTAATGAGTCTTGGTGATAAGAACACGATGCTCTTGCCAGCAAGTTTCATATTACTCGTCTGCTTGATGGTGGACGTGATTCGCACCGTGTTAACGTACATGACTTGATAGTTGTTAGGTAAGGGTTGACAAGGCTCAATGAACCTTATTGCAACCTTAAGATGAATATGAATTTCTTGGTATAGTCGGGGTTGCAAGCCAAGGCCTTAGGGTAGACAACCAACTATGTTAAACACTACACTGTGAGATGGTCAAATGATAATGTAACAGAACATATAGAAAAGTTTTATGTAGTTTAACGAATTGACTAAGAGCCATACCATGAGAGGTATAGGTAATTGAAATTGAATCCTTAGCTGTTGACCCTACTACATGTAAGCTATAGCAATGCCCACCTATAAGCTATCATGTTAGAAAAAGAAATGTATGGGTTGTTTTAAACGGAGAATGATTGTGTTTACTGTGAAACACAAATCTGAATTTAAAAATAGTTTATGTCCTACATGATGTTTGAACTCTCTTTTTATTTATTCTGAATTTAAAAATAGTTTATGTCCTACATGATGTTTGAACTCTCTTTTTATTTATACTTTAGACAAACGCTAACATAGTTGTAATTCAGAAGCCATGGCTGCCTCCTTTCCAATCCTACACCGTACACTGAAGTTAAAGTTAATAATGATCACGTTACAGGCAGCCAGTTTCAAAACCATGAGAAATAAGTGAACAAAGTATACAATTCTTGACCCAGCCGGGAAATCAACATGGTGTTGTTTCAAACAAAAGACAAGCGTTCTATAAACTTGACCACCAAGCTGTCCTATCGACCCCTAATTGTTTGGCTGATGGTGAAAATAAAATTAAATGTAAACTATAACTAAAACTAACTACACACTTATAACTAGAAAAATGAAATGTAAGACAAAAGGATAACAGGACAAATAAAGGACAGAAGGAATAAATAATGCCCCTCAACCCTCAAGAATGTGGATTGATGAACTTGAAAGGAAGGAGAGCCATAAAAGGTAGATATGAAAGTAAAAGAGGAGAGAGTCCCGCTCCAGAGGTAATCGATAAAAGGAGGAAAACTGGGCCCAGCTCAGGAATCCCTTGTGGTCGCAAACTTCCAAACTCATCAGCCGTAAGCCCCTGAGGGTGTAGGCATATCCAGGGTGCACCACAAGTGGTGGGGCTACATACACCCTACCTTTAGTGTGGCTTGTGCAATAGGCAGGAAATAACATAAAAATAAAAAGAAGGCTGCCTCCTCACACAAGGAGGGTATCAGAAAAATAAACAAGGGTCAATTAAGTCGGAAAATAAAGAGACTCCCTAAGCCTTGGATAGCCTAATAATGTCGGAGTCGGTAGAGAACAAGAGTTGACCAAGTGTGGTCGACAGGAAAGAAGACAGACAGGAGCCTAGCACAAGTCAGTGGGAACAATGACGGATTCAGCTGGGGCTCCATGGTCGTCGACCTACATTACACTAGATGAAAGCCCTTGTTTGGGGGTGGTGGAAAATAAACACCTCTTTTGTTTTAAATCACTGGCTTTAAGGACGGTAACAAATGGCATGCCATTATAATGCGATACTGGTCCTAGGGATATGCAAAATTGTATTAGATACTCAGCTAATAATAGTGTACATGACCCCTTATTATTTTCCCTAATTACAGTACATGGGAATGATGACCATGATTTCCAAGCCCCTAAGTAAGACAAAAACATATTATTTCCATTCCCAAACAGTTGGGGCGAGGTGAGGCGAGTTTTCTAAACGTCAAACACATGTGGTTTTCCACTTTTACTCCAGGTAAATGCCATGTTTGCCCACAGACAAGTGCAAAGAAAATCGAAACATGTTATGTTTGGATCAATTCCTTACCTACATGACAACATGTACTTGAAATAACAAGTAATGAGCATTCTATGTTAACAATAGTGAGATGCTTGCAAACTGCCAATGCTTAGAGCTCATTAGCGGCTTCTAAGGGAGGCAAGGAGTACACTTACTTGAAAAACTAACAAGAGGAGTGTTCGATTTTCCCACAACACCCAATCTGAAAGTAAATATAAATGACTATGCACTTAAGTCCATAACCACCTCCTTACCATTCCTACCCTTCATAGTCAAAGGCACACATTAATACAGCCATCACAGTGACAGAGGTTATTTGTAAAATATCTAAATATCTGAGATTTATCTTGAAATTGACCAGAATTTTGTAAAATCCACAAAATTTACCGCAAATTTAGCAAATTCCACCAAATTTCAGCAAAATCCAACAAATCACTACCAGATTTATTGAAATGCCATTGAATTATTAAAGAATGGTTTGAACTAGCTCAAATTTATATAAAATTACCCGAATATTGATGAAAATTCACCAAATTCTACCAAATTTAGCCAAGAGGTCTACAAACCATGAAATTTAACCATTTTTTTTTAAAATTCACAACATATACTCGAAAATTCCATAATATTCCCTTTGCGTGTATATTTTTTTAGTTGTTGTTTCGTTTCCCACACTCCCTGCAGACAAATACCTGAACATGGCTTTATTCTAGACTAGGAGCTCCACATTCGACATGATAGCTGAGTTTCATCTCCCATAAACTCGTCTCTGAGGTGGGTGCCAGAAAAGGCGTCCAGCTGTAAAAACCACACCCTCACATAGACTTTCATAACTTCTTACGTTGAGGTTCATAACACTACGTTGATTGATTTATCGGTTTCCTTTTCACAATTCCTGTCTATACATTCCTCTTGAAGGTTGCAAGATGCGTGCAAGGTTCCTAAAATGCAATTCAATTTAATAAATACCTTAAGATGGTTTGATTTGTTTAATGATATGGTGTTAATACTATTTTTAGGTCTTGACTGGCTTTGCAATAAGAATTGACTAACCAAACATGAGTTACCTATCAGGGAAACATTTTGGCCACTATGTTGGCTATTGACCAATGAGTTTAGCTGTTTATCATTTTTTTCATCATAAACAACAGAGGCTTAAACGTATAGATAAACCGTGTGACCATGTTTGTTAAACAAGACAATATACCAGAGACAATTAGGATACTTATGTAGAGTTTACCAAAAATAATGTTGTGTAACAGTAAATGCTAGTCAACAGTTATACACTTCTAAAAAAAATCATCATACAATACCTGAGAGCTCTTCTAAAATTATTGATGTGTAACATGTTTCCACTAACTTGCTATGTATTTTTTGGCTTGGGGGTGATTTTCAAGAAATGCAAATGGAACTGAAATGCAATACAAACAATGAGCGCGCCTGGTGGCTGAGATTGATACCATGACGTACTGTCGGTTATGTAGCTATGTGGAATGTATATCAAATATGGTTTACTTCAAGGTCTGGAGATCCCTACAATTCCTACAATAAATGATCTTGAAATGGTCATCCTATGGTGTGAAAATATTTATTAGGTATATATATATATTTACTGAAAAACAATTATGATTTATTAAATGTTTATATGTTTACAGTATTGTTATTTAATGTAAGCACTTGAGGCACTACCGACCAAAATACAGCACTATCTGCAATATGTATTGCATACTTGAAGGTTTGGTGGTCCCATTAAAGGTATTCCTACAATAAATGATTTTCAAGTTGTCATTCTATGACGTGAAAATATTTAATATATGATATTTGCTAACAGAATATGCCACTGGAATTATTTTACAAGTAGTTATTTTAATGACAACAGAGTTCACTGTTAATAACAGAGAGCCCTATGTGGAATGTAGGATAACATGTAACATAATATACGTGATATGTCACAACTGTAAGGCTTGTGATTTTTTTAAGATGCCTTTATACCTATATTAATCACTCAGTTTACAAGACTGATAACTGTAATGCTACGGAAAAATCATAACAAATCAAAAATGTGCATTGGAAAACCAAAAAGTGGTTGAGCAAATATACAGTCAACATGCAAAAAAACAAGAAATATATACAAATTGTGTTAATTAATTTAATTCAAATATATATATTTTTACAATAGGTATACACACACACACACACACACACACACACACACACACATACAGAATACAGCTCTTTTTTGTTCATGTTTGCCTGCTACAGTTTTTAAATATAACACTTGCTGAACATTATTTTAGGGGTGGGGGTGTTGCTACGTTGACCAATTACACAATAATACCAGCTTTACGAAGTTCATCTTCTATTTTTAACAGCTCTTCCTCATAACCAATATGACCAGCCTGTTTACAGGCATGCAAGAGCTGTAGACGTTCGACTAATATATTAGGATCGTTCCATTTGCTATTTTTTATGAATGGTTTCAAATACTCGGGAAGCAGTCCATCATTTTCACCATCAACATCATTATCATCCTCATCATTATAATCATCTTCATAATGATCATCATCATCCTCGTCATCTTTACCATCATAATTTCCACATGTGTCCACAGTCTGTTCAATGGTTTGAGTTCCCGTTGATAGTGTTGAAAGCTTCTTTTTAGATGTACTAGAGTGCTTTAACAATATGTTATTATTATCACCATCTTCATCCTTTTCATCTTCCCCAACCAACTTCTTGATGGGGTATGTTGTCTCTGATAGAGTTGAGGGCTTTTGAGATGTGTGTGTGTGTGTCTGATCATGGGTTTTACTGGAGGTCTTAAAGGTTTCTCATTAAATAACTCGCTAACAGCATGAGTGCGTTGTAGTGCCCCATATTAATGCCAACTCTTATAATTATAAGCAGCAGCAGGGTAGGTTAGGTTATGTTAGGATTGGTGAAGTTAGGTTAGGTGAGGTTGGGGCAGGTTAGGTTAGGTTAGGTTATGACTAAGTTTGTTATGCTTAGTTGTTTTAGAAAAACACTACATTGGCTCTCATATTTGCTTCCATATTTTCTTTGCACTTTCAATTGTCTTGAATTGTGTATTTACTTTTGCCGGCATATTTGTTGACATATTTGTTAGCATATTTGCTCCCACTTTTTATATTTGCTTTGCTCCCACATTTCATCCCATATATGCTCCCACTTTTTGCTTCCCAATTTTTGCTCACAGTTTTTGCTCCCACATTCATCCCATATATGCTCCCACTTTTTGCTTCCCAATTTTTGCTCACAGTTTTTGCTCCCACATTTGCTCCCACTTTCGCTGACACTTTTTACCCCCACTTTTGCTCCCTCTTTTTGCATCTATATATGCTCCCACATTAATCTATTGTTGTTATTTCCAAGTTGTCTTTACTAGAAATTAGTTTATGCTTGACAGTTGATATGGAAGTATCAGTGACTAGGTATGGTAAGCCTTATGCATACTATAAAGGTTATTCATATATTGTGAAACAAAGCAATAAAAATGGAACTGTTATTTGGCGCTGTTCAAAGCAACGATCGAAACAGTGTCGAGGAATGCTTAAGACAAGAGAATTGGACATACTTTCTTCAAACAGTCATGATTGTAAACTTAATAATCATGCTAGTGTAAATGTAAGGAAAACTCAAACCGAAGCAAAAAACCAAGTCCAAGAAAAAAATAGTGCTGCTCAAGATAATATTAACCTCGGGTTTAATACACTACAACGCACTCATGCTGTTAGGGAGTTGTTTAATGAGAAACCTTTAAGACCTCCAGTAAAACCCATGATCAGACACACACACACATCTCAAAAGCCCTCAACTCTATCAGAGACAACATACCCCATCAAGAAGTTGGTTGGGGAAGATGAAAAGGATGATGATGGTGATAATAATAACATATTGTTAAAGCACTCTAGTACATCTAAAAAGAAGCTTTCAACACTATCAAATAGTACATCTAAAAAGAAGCTTTCAACACTATCAAAGGGAACTCAAACCATTGAACAGACTGTGGACACATGTGGAAATTATGATGGTAAAGATGACGAGGATGATGATGATCATTATGAAGATGATTATAATGATGAGGATGATAATGATGTTGATGGTGAAAATGATGGACTGCTTCCCGAGTATTTGAAACCATTCATAAAAAATAGCAAATGGAACGATCCTAATATATTAGTCGAACGTCTACAGCTCTTGCATGCCTGTAAACAGGCTGGTCATATTGGTTATGAGGAAGAGCTGTTAAAAATAGAAGATGAACTTCGTAAAGCTGGTATTATTGTGTAATTGGTCAACGTAGCAACACCCCCACCCCTAAAATAATGTTCAGCAAGTGTTATATTTAAAAACTGTAGCAGGCAAACATGAACAAAAAAGAGCTGTATTCTGTATGTGTGTGTGTGTGTGTGTGTGTGTGTGTATACCTATTGTAAAAATATATATATTTGAATTAAATTAATTAACACAATTTGTATATATTTCTTGTTTTTTTGCATGTTGACTGTATATTTGCTCAACCACTTTTTGGTTTTCCAATGCACATTTTTGATTTGTTATGATTTTTCCGTAGCATTACAGTTATCAGTCTTGTAAACTGAGTGATTAATATAGGTATAAAGGCATCTTAAAAAAATCACAAGCCTTACAGTTGTGACATATCACGTATATTATGTTACATGTTATCCTACATTCCACATAGGGCTCTCTGTTATTAACAGTGAACTCTGTTGTCATTAAAATAACTACTTGTAAAATAATTCCAGTGGCATATTCTGTTAGCAAATATCATATATTAAATATTTTCACGTCATAGAATGACAACTTGAAAATCATTTATTGTAGGAATACCTTTAATGGGACCACCAAACCTTCAAGTATGCAATACATATTGCAGATAGTGCTGTATTTTGGTCGGTAGTGCCTCAAGTGCTTACATTAAATAACAATACTGTAAACATATAAACATTTAATAAATCATAATTGTTTTTCAGTAAATATATATATATACCTAATAAATATTTTCACACCATAGGATGACCATTTCAAGATCATTTATTGTAGGAATTGTAGGGATCTCCAGACCTTGAAGTAAACCATATTTGATATACATTCCACATAGCTACATAACCGACAGTACGTCATGGTATCAATCTCAGCCACCAGGCGCGCTCATTGTTTGTATTGCATTTCAGTTCCATTTGCATTTCTTGAAAATCACCCCCAAGCCAAAAAATACATAGCAAGTTAGTGGAAACATGTTACACATCAATAATTTTAGAAGAGCTCTCAGGTATTGTATGATGATTTTTTTTAGAAGTGTATAACTGTTGACTAGCATTTACTGTTACACAACATTATTTTTGGTAAACTCTACATAAGTATCCTAATTGTCTCTGGTATATTGTCTTGTTTAACAAACATGGTCACACGGTTTATCTATACGTTTAAGCCTCTGTTGTTTATGATGAAAAAAATGATAAACAGCTAAACTCATTGGTCAATAGCCAACATAGTGGCCAAAATGTTTCCCTGATAGGTAACTCATGTTTGGTTAGTCAATTCTTATTGCAAAGCCAGTCAAGACCTAAAAATAGTATTAACACCATATCATTAAACAAATCAAACCATCTTAAGGTATTTATTAAATTGAATTGCATTTTAGGAACCTTGCACGCATCTTGCAACCTTCAAGAGGAATGTATAGACAGGAATTGTGAAAAGGAAACCGATAAATCAATCAACGTAGTGTTATGAACCTCAACGTAAGAAGTTATGAAAGTCTATGTGAGGGTGTGGTTTTTACAGCTGGACGCCTTTTCTGGCACCCACCTCAGAGACGAGTTTATGGGAGATGAAACTCAGCTATCATGTCGAATGTGGAGCTCCTAGTCTAGAATAAAGCCATGTTCAGGTATTTGTCTGCAGGGAGTGTGGGAAACGAAACAACAACTAAAAAAATATACACGCAAAGGGAATATTATGGAATTTTCGAGTATATGTTGTGAATTAAAAAAAAAAATGGTTAAATTTCATGGTTTGTAGACCTCTTGGCTAAATTTGGTAGAATTTGGTGAATTTTCATCAATATTCGGGTAATTTTATATAAATTTGAGCTAGTTCAAACCATTCTTTAATAATTCAATGGCATTTCAATAAATCTGGTAGTGATTTGTTGGATTTTGCTGAAATTTGGTGGAATTTGCTAAATTTGCGGTAAATTTTGTGGATTTTACAAAATTCTGGTCAATTTCAAGATAAATCTCAGATATTTAGATATTTTACAAATAACCTCTGTCACTGTGATGGCTGTATTAATGTGTGCCTTTGACTATGAAGGGTAGGAATGGTAAGGAGGTGGTTATGGACTTAAGTGCATAGTCATTTATATTTACTTTCAGATTGGGTGTTGTGGGAAAATCGAACACTCCTCTTGTTAGTTTTTCAAGTAAGTGTACTCCTTGCCTCCCTTAGAAGCCGCTAATGAGCTCTAAGCATTGGCAGTTTGCAAGCATCTCACTATTGTTAACATAGAATGCTCATTACTTGTTATTTCAAGTACATGTTGTCATGTAGGTAAGGAATTGATCCAAACATAACATGTTTCGATTTTCTTTGCACTTGTCTGTGGGCAAACATGGCATTTACCTGGAGTAAAAGTGGAAAACCACATGTGTTTGACGTTTAGAAAACTCGCCTCACCTCGCCCCAACTGTTTGGGAATGGAAATAATATGTTTTTGTCTTACTTAGGGGCTTGGAAATCATGGTCATCATTCCCATGTACTGTAATTAGGGAAAATAATAAGGGGTCATGTACACTATTATTAGCTGAGTATCTAATACAATTTTGCATATCCCTAGGACCAGTATCGCATTATAATGGCATGCCATTTGTTACCGTCCTTAAAGCCAGTGATTTAAAACAAAAGAGGTGTTTATTTTCCACCACCCCCAAACAAGGGCTTTCATCTAGTGTAATGTAGGTCGACGACCATGGAGCCCCAGCTGAATCCGTCATTGTTCCCACTGACTTGTGCTAGGCTCCTGTCTGTCTTCTTTCCTGTCGACCACACTTGGTCAACTCTTGTTCTCTACCGACTCCGACATTATTAGGCTATCCAAGGCTTAGGGAGTCTCTTTATTTTCCGACTTAATTGACCCTTGTTTATTTTTCTGATACCCTCCTTGTGTGAGGAGGCAGCCTTCTTTTTATTTTTATGTTATTTCCTGCCTATTGCACAAGCCACACTAAAGGTAGGGTGTATGTAGCCCCACCACTTGTGGTGCACCCTGGATATGCCTACACCCTCAGGGGCTTACGGCTGATGAGTTTGGAAGTTTGCGACCACAAGGGATTCCTGAGCTGGGCCCAGTTTTCCTCCTTTTATCGATTACCTCTGGAGCGGGACTCTCTCCTCTTTTACTTTCATATCTACCTTTTATGGCTCTCCTTCCTTTCAAGTTCATCAATCCACATTCTTGAGGGTTGAGGGGCATTATTTATTCCTTCTGTCCTTTATTTGTCCTGTTATCCTTTTGTCTTACATTTCATTTTTCTAGTTATAAGTGTGTAGTTAGTTTTAGTTATAGTTTACATTTAATTTTATTTTCACCATCAGCCAAACAATTAGGGGTCGATAGGACAGCTTGGTGGTCAAGTTTATAGAACGCTTGTCTTTTGTTTGAAACAACACCATGTTGATTTCCCGGCTGGGTCAAGAATTGTATACTTTGTTCACTTATTTCTCATGGCTTTGAAACTGGCTGCCTGTAACGTGATCATTATTAACTTTAACTTCAGTGTACGGTGTAGGATTGGAAAGGAGGCAGCCATGGCTTCTGAATTACAACTATGTTAGCGTTTGTCTAAAGTATAAATAAAAAGAGAGTTCAAACATCATGTAGGACATAAACTATTTTTAAATTCAGAATAAATAAAAAGAGAGTTCAAACATCATGTAGGACATAAACTATTTTTAAATTCAGATTTGTGTTTCACAGTAAACACAATCATTCTCCGTTTAAAACAACCCATACATTTCTTTTTCTAACATGATAGCTTATAGGTGGGCATTGCTATAGCTTACATGTAGTAGGGTCAACAGCTAAGGATTCAATTTCAATTACCTATACCTCTCATGGTATGGCTCTTAGTCAATTCGTTAAACTACATAAAACTTTTCTATATGTTCTGTTACATTATCATTTGACCATCTCACAGTGTAGTGTTTAACATAGTTGGTTGTCTACCCTAAGGCCTTGGCTTGCAACCCCGACTATACCAAGAAATTCATATTCATCTTAAGGTTGCAATAAGGTTCATTGAGCCTTGTCAACCCTTACCTAACAACTATCAAGTCATGTACGTTAACACGGTGCGAATCACGTCCACCATCAAGCAGACGAGTAATATGAAACTTGCTGGCAAGAGCATCGTGTTCTTATCACCAAGACTCATTACACAAACAAAGCCAGTGTCTCTGTGCAGATTCAACCCAGCGATAGTATGCAAGACTGTGTTTGTTCAAAAAGCATCATTAATATAACTCGACTGTCACCACACAGGTCCGGGTTCGATTTTCTAAAGGCTGCAACAGGTACACTCAGTCTTGTCAGGTAAAACATTTTGGGTCAATTCATAAATCATGGGAAAGGGTTAGCCACTGTCAGTCCAAAACAACATCTTACTTCACCCTCTCCGATAATTAGTTTTATAAAATCACAGGTCGATAACCTTAACGTTTTGGCTCTTTTGGGTATATTCATGGGGAATGGCAACGGTTTGGCCATCCTGATTTGTACAACACCTGATACAACTCTGTAGCCTTATTCATTAGCTATAAACACATTAATCCATAATTACCTAATAATAATAATACAAATAATAATAATAATATTAATTTGCAAGCTGTCATCCTCCAAACACACATTCATTAAAAAGCATGGTTTCAAAAACTCTTATGCTTTTAAGTGTTTAATACCTTTTTCTCCTGTAACATTACTATTCCCTGTTTTATGAGTGAAATAATCTATCGAGGTAAAAGCGTATGTCATCACCTATTTTTCAACTATCAAACCTAATTTTAGGGTTCTTAGTTTGCAAGATATCGATTTTTTCAATTTGAGGGTAGTTTTCACCCCCCTACTATTTTTCATGAAAAACAAAAGATCTTAGGTTCAATTATCATTTTTACCCGTTTAAGACCTTTTTCCCCACTGTAAAATCAGTACTTACTGTTTTAGGGGTGACATCATCTATCCAGGTAAAAGCCTATGTCACAACGAATTTTTTAAGCTATTACACATAATTTTACGGTTCTTAGTTTCCAAGGTATCGATTTTTCAATTTGGGGGTAGTTTTCACCCCCGTGCTATTTTTCATCAAAAACAAAAGATCTTAGGTTCAATTATCATTTTTACCCGTTTAAGACCTTTTTCCCCACTGTAAAATCACTATTTACTGTTTTAGGGGTGACATCATCTATCCAGGTAAAAGCCTATGTCACAACGAATTTTTTAAGCTATTACACATAATTTTACGGTTCTTAGTTTCCAAGGTATCGATTTTTCAATTTGGGGGTAGTTTTCACCCCCCTGCTATTTTTCATCAAAAACAAAAGATCTTAGTTTCATTTATCATTTTTAGGTGTTTAACACGTTTTTTCCCCATAACATGACTATTTACTGTTTTAGGGGTGAAATGACCAATCCAGGTAAAAGCCTATGTCATCACCTATTTTTAAAGCTATCACGCCTAATTTTAGGTTTCATAGTTTCCAAGATATTGAGTTTTCAATTTTGGGGGGGTAGTTTCACCCCACAAAGGGGGACGTCGCCCCAAGTGCTAGGACCCCTCATACAAGTCCCTAGCATGATTGGTTCACGAGATATTAACAAAAGTGTAGTTAGGCCCTTTTGACAAAAAAAAAAAAATGAATCATACTTTCAAAAACGAGGTGTCATCCCAAGTGCTAGGTTACTGCCTATGGCAAAATCCCATCCTGGGTTCAGAAAATATTAACAAATGTGTAGTTAGGCCCTTTTGACAAAAGCCACCGGTGTGCATACATACAAAAATTGCTCTTTCACCTCAGGTAAGGGTAGTTTTTATTTTGGGGGTTGACATACCTCATTCATACAAAAGGAGAATTCACTACGAGTCCTATGACACCCCATATGTTTAAATCGCATTATTGGTTAGCGAGATACTAAAAAGCGAATGACCTATTAGTTTTTTGTTTTTTTAATAAATTTTTTAAAAAGCCTCATCTATAAAGAATCATTTAAAAATTCCGCTCTCTTACAAAAGCCCTCAAGTGCGCATGCATACAAAAATAACCACTACTTAACCTCCGGGTAAGGGTAGATTTATTTTGGGGTGGATATACTCCCGTCCATAGCAAGGGGTGGTTCACCACAAGTCCTACGACACCCTATATGCTCAAATCCGACCATGCGTTCGCGAATCATCGCCAATGTTCGCCAGAAAGTAGGCTATCATTTTGTTTTGTCCTACACACTTCAAACTTGCTGTCAGCCTAGAGGGCATAGGGACCTTTCATTGACTTCAAACAAACTTTTCTCTCATCTTCACCGTTTCCAAAATAGCACCAATTTCAAAAACAACAATTTAAAAAATATATATATATACCGACACGCATTCATAGCAAAGAGGACGTCACACCATTCCTAAATAACACATCGTTCTAGCCTTACAAGCTCATTAAATTCGCCAAAATGTCAAAAACGCACGTTTACCTCAAATTGCGTTTCCAAATTCCACCCATTTTAAAAAATTACCTCACCATCAAATAGAGCGGGAAAAATAGCATTTAAACGAGCCCTCACTCAACCCTAGTCCTCGCCCACCACCAAACATTTTCCCAACATAGCCATACGTATTCAAGCACACACGCGACTTGCAAGAGAACATACACTACCCCACTACCCGCGAATGACCTTTTGTTTTGGTATTTTATTTAAATAATGAGGCTATAGGAAAAGAGGGGGGCATTACTACGAGTGCGAGATATCAGGTTCGGGGCCGATACGACGAGGGTTCAATCGCGAGCAAAAAAACATAACAGCTGCACACCACATGTGTGGATTGCTCGCACTGGCACACATGCTCACAGTCGCACGGGTGTCAGATGACAGTTAAAATCCTAATAAACAACCCCCATGACGTCAACACCCATTAACTTTTTATCATCATCGCACAAACAAGCCAAAAGGTCAACCTCTTCCCACGCTAACACGTGCACTGCACATGCTCGCTCCTGGACCACGTGCTCGCTCTAAGGACCCATGACGTCATTCCATGACGTCATCAGGATTACGCAATTTCTGGTCATGATGATGCAATATTTGGAGTGTAGCAAACGCTTACTACTATTATATCGCCGCCATCTTGACGGAAACGTAATGGCGGCCACCCAAATGTTAAAAGCGTAAATCAGATTACGACTAACCTAATCATCCGATCCCTACCAAATTTTGCAATAGCATATATTCATATATCAAGCGTGTTTTGACTAAACTACAAGGTCATCAGCCCAATACTTTGCTTATGGTGGCCATGTATAATGTGTGCAAATCGACTCCCCCTATCAATTCAGACACATTGAAACCGAATTGAATGAAATTTGATACAGAGGTAGCACTTGCCAAGGGCACTCCAATGTCATGTTTTATATCGCTGCCATTTTGACGAAAACGTACTGGTGGCCATCCAAATGTTAAAAGCTGAAACAAATTACGACCAACCTAATCATCTGATATCTACCAAATTTCGCAACATTATACCTTTATGTATAAAGAATCTTTTGGCCAAACTACAAGGTCATCAGCCCAATAATTTACGGATGGCGGCCATGTATGCGTGCAAATCGAATCCCCCTATCTTTTCAAACGCGGTGAAACCGAATTGAACGAAATTAGGTACAGAGGTAGCACTAGCAAAGGGCACCTCAGTGTCATGTTTTATATCTCCGCCATCTTGACGGAAACGGAATGGCGGCCACCCAAATGCTAAAAGTTTAAATCAAATTATGACTAACCTAATCATTTGATCTTTACCAAATTTTCCAACAACATACCTTTTTGTGGGAAGCATATTTTGACTGAACTACACGGTCATAAGCCCGATAGATTGCAGATAGCGGCCATGTATGTGTGCAAATCGATTCCCCATATCAATTCAAACACGGTGAAACTGAATTGAATGAAATTTTTTGCAGAGGTAGCACTAGCAAAGGGCACCTCATATTCATGTTTAATATCCGTACTGTATAGCACGATGTATTTCAACAAGCTACTACAACAAACATGCAATTATACTCCTTGAAAAGGACAAAGCGTTATAACAGTACCCATGCATTTGCGAGAAAATAGGCTGTATGTTCTTTACTGAACATCTTGTTTATTGTTTTGTAATTACTCAGACGTTATAAAATTAAGCATTATATTGTTCATATTACAATGGAAAATATATATCTAATTGAAACAACATTCATTAAAACTACAGGACAGGAGACCAAGCCTTGGTAATTTTCAACAAGGTATATTACTGAAAATATAGAATTTATGATTGACAAACCTTTCTCGGAGTTGTTGGGAGTCGTTGGGAGTCGTTTCACATTCTCAATTGCCACTGCTGCACCGGAAATAATTACTTTTAACGTAAATAAAGCATTATTGGTCATGTTCATTTGAACAAGAGCAGCCATTTTAAAATCACACCGTACACTACGTCATACCCACGTGACACGTAGCCAACATGAAAAATTAAATAAAAGGCAAAACCATTGGCCTGGACAAAGATTATTGATGCGTGACTTCCCCCACGGTGCGTGACAAAAATCAGAGGTGTTATCAAATAGCTAACGCGGCCCGCTGGGCCGCGCTATCAATCCTCCATTGGTCTGGACGAAAATATTGGTCTAGTCAAAACCATTGGTACCGAATGCGTGGGGTTGGCATTATGGACTCCTTCACAAACATTCACAAAGATGGACGGCAGAGTAGCAATTTCAGCTATATAAGTCTTGCTCCTATTAGGGCGGGATGGCGGGTCTACGGCAGCTGACGAGTGAACATCTATTACTATATCGTCTCCAGATACCATTACTACAGTTATTTTGGCCAATTTCATTACGTACAATTGTTTAAACACTTGTTCTCCTGTTCTGTAGCGCCACCCAACATACACCACCGAATCTGCACGAGAGACATCTAACAGCAACCAGATGAACTATGAGGGTGACAATCACTGCCAACTGGATGTGATCTGCGCACCGGCCTGGGCGTTGGAGTAGGTGTAATTGAAAAGTTTCCTATTATGGCCGCTAGAATGCACTAGCCCTATAATGATTATCTTATGCGAAACTTTCCCGCCCGATGTCATGAATTGACTGGTCTATGTGGAACTCGCTCCTGAGTGTGCCGGGTAAAATATATGCAAGGATTCTGGAAGACATACTAAGGCAAGTTGTAGAACCACAGTTAGATGAGGCGTAGTGTGGGTATCGGCCAGGAAGAAGCACCCAAGGCAGATCAGTGAAAAACTGATGAGGTACGGAAAAGAGGCACATCTGGCCTTCATCGCCCTAGAAAAAGCCTTAGACACCATTCCGAGAGATGAAATTTGGAAGACACTAAAGTAAAGAATTGTTGATGAACAACTAATTACAGCAATTCAAAGCCTGTACAAGAAATGTCGTAATTATGTTCGCAGCTACAATACAGGGTCTCCGGAGGTTGAGACTTTAGTGGGACTTAAACAAGGGTGCATCCTAAGCCTACTTCTCTTCATTATCTTAATGGATGATATTATCAAATCATGCAATGGGCAGGTGCAGAAATTCAAGCTTGGCTATAAGTTTCTGAGGCCAGCGTATATCACCCATTGTGCCTTCGCTGATAACATACTACTGCTGCGAGACTCGGAAAGAAACCTACAAACGAACTTGTTAATCTGGAAAGGAGAGCTTGAAAAGAGGGGCATGAAAATCAATGCTAGAAAGACTCGACCATGATGATGTCAAGGCAGCCTAACCCACACCAGATCGCACTGAACGACGGTACGGTATTGGAGCAGATCAGAGATTTTAAATACCTTGGAGCTACAGTGCAGCAAGATGGTAGAATGGATGGTGAAATTACAGCTCGATCCCAAGCCTCTGGGTGGCTGTTCAATGAACTGAAGATTGTTTTTTCTAAACAACCCATCTGTGACTAAATCCACGAAACTTCGTGTATACAAAGTGATATATCTCCCTACCTTGATATATGGCTGTGAATCCTGGACATTGACCAGTAAACACCGGAGTAGAATTCAGGCATCAGAAATGCGATTTCTCCGCAAAATAGAGGGGAAAACGAGAAGGGACAAAATCAGGAACCTGACCATCAGAACTAATCTTGAGCTCGAGAAAATTGAACAGAGCCAGTTACGATGGTTTGGGCTTGTCCAAAGAATGGATGACACCTGGATGGCTAAACAAGCCTTGGATGTCAGAATGCAAGGAGCAAAACCGCGCGGGAAACTTAGAAGAAAATGGGAAGACGTGAAGGCAGCTGTAGAAACCAGGGGTGGTGAGTGGAGGAGAGCGAATGAGCTGGCCCGAGACAGAATTCGCTGGAGGACCCTCTGGAAGACCTCGACACCGCAAGGTACAGGAGGATCGACTAAGTAAGTAAGTAACAGTTTATCCGCACTTACTAATGTATAATGTATTATGTAACCCATCCTGTCAGAGGTCATCTGCCCATCTTAACACAGATTAAAGAATACAAATTTGGAATTGAATTTAAAATTTTGAGGTGGACCAAAAAGACCAAAAATTAATAAAATAAAAACGAAAAATTAAATAAAAATAAAAATTAAAAAAAATGAACAAAAATTACGGAAAACCAAAACATTATAATCAAAAACGTACAAGTCGTTGAGTCAATGTTCACTGGAAAATTTAGATTGCTGGCCCTAACCCACTCTCACTTATAATGCGGATAACGCGATCAGCAGCCACCGCGTCATCGGCTAATATAAGTTTGAGTGTCATCTGCAAACCAAGGTTTCTTCGTAAGTCAGCAAGATCCACACACTCGGTTAAAATGTGAGCCACGGTGAAAACGGCTCCACAGGTACAAAGTGGGGGGTCTTCCCTTCTCATTAGGTACGAGTGGGTGGATCTTGTATGACTTATCCTTAGCCTACACAAAATGACGGACTCTCTCCGTGACCGGAAAGAGCTCCGCCAAACGCGGGTAGTTCCCTTGATCGCTCTCAGTTTACTGGACAGTGGGTCAGCTAGCCACTGACTCTCGCAATATGCCAGAACTTGTAGGCGTAACTGAGAGCGAATATCTCTAGCGGGTACCTCCATTGGTCGAGGTGGTAGTGATACCGCCTCTTTTGCAGCTTGATCCGCTAACTCATTTCCCGCAATTCCCATGTTTCGATATAATATTGATATTAAATACTTCAGCATTATTAGTTGACCATTAATAATATAAATTGAAATGGTTGCTGATGACATGGCACTAATTGCCCAAGATATCTCTGACGAGCAAAAGCAAATTGAACTACTACAAGAACAAGCGGCGAAAATTGGATCACAAATCTCGTTTGAAAAACAAAATTTATGACTGACATCAAAACCGCATCAAATGAACTTCAAATTAGCAACAACTACATCTTTCGAGTGAACAAATTTAAATACTGTATTTAGGTGAATGGATTACAGCAAACTGTAACGAAAGGAAATCAATTCAATCGAGGCTTCAGAAAATGGAAACTGCTTTTCAATCAACAAAACATATTTATAACAAAAAGAGTCTCTCCTGGAACAGCAAAATTCGCCACTTTACAACTGTAATCAAACCTGAAGCTTTCTATGCTTCAGAGGCACTCAATCTCCAACACAAAACACTAAAGAACGTAAAATAATGAGAAAAATCCTTGGACCGAGAACAAAAGATGGTGTACATTATCCAAAGCCTAATACAGAAATATACAACAACACAAACGCAGACACAATGCGAATGCGAAGAATCCATTTTATGGGACACGTAGAAAGAATGGACCCGAACAGACAGACACACAAAATACATACTTTCTTATAGAACAAGGCTACTAGACCGAATTGGTATAAATTTACAGAAAAAGACTTAAAGGAATTAGGATCACCAAACTTACATGACCGGATGAAAATCACGAAAATCACTGAGACGCGGGGTTTCGAGGAAGGAGAGAAGAACACTACACAACATCAGTGGTCAGAGCAGCGGAAACAGACCCACTCGTTGCGAATGAAGGAATACTGGGCCAACAGGAAGGCTAGAAAGTGTTGATTTCGCGTGGTGCTAAGAGACCCATTCGCGAAGAGGAAGAAGAATGATATATTCTTCAGCATAATATAAAATGAATGGATATCCTTACAAATTTAAATTGAAATAAATGGAAAATATTTACAAAAAATACTGTTTAAACACTAGAAATATGTTGTTAATAAAATGGAGTTGAGATTTAATCGCAATTGTTGTATCGAAGCATGTACGTTTAAAATATTAATAAACATAATTTCACAGTGTTGACAGGGTGGATTACATAATACATACAGTATATTGTATACAGTACTGTATTAATTCGTAGCAAAAATATATAAATACAACACTGAATATGCTATGTACACCATTTAATTTTTTCTCAGTATGTTCATTATATGTATGTCCAAGGTTTGAAAATTTTAGCATAGACCTACCTCCGTTAACCGGGAACCTATCATTAACGGAAAAATTTGCGAGACCCGTTCGATTCCATTAAGGCAGGTTTCACTGTATATGTTATGTAAATTTATCACACGATTAAAAATACTAAATTTAGTGACAAGAGTTTTGAATATGGTCAGTAATGTAGCAGTTACTTTAGAAAGGTAACCTCCAGCGAACAGAGGAAAAATAAGTCAATAAATATTTCACTTATCACGGAAATGGTATAATAATGATTGAGTGGCCTCCGGTGAGGCCGAGCGCAGGTCTTTCTACTTGACTCCCGTGGGCGACCTGCGCGTCGTAATGAGGATGAAGTGATGATGAAGATGGTACATACACCCAGTCCCCGAGTCACGGGAATTAACCCCAGGAGATTAAAATCCCTGATGTCTCTGCCGGGAATCAAACCCGGGGCACGTTGGGCCAATGTCTAGCACGCCACGAAGCCGGACAATGAAACGGTGAAACCCGACAACTTAACAGTCGCAATTATGATTTTGTATACTTACTTTAAATGACCAAGAAAACTACTAAATTTAGTGACAGAGTTTTGAAAATGGTCAGTATTGTAGCTGTTACCTTGTAAAGTAACCTCCAGCAAACAGAGGAAAACTAGGTTAATAAATACTTCATTTATCATTGAAACGGTGAAACCCGACAACTTAACAGTCGCAATTATGATTTTTCGTACTTAAATGGCTAGAAAAAAACTAAATAATTTAGCGACGGTGTATTGAAAATAGTCAGCGTTGTAGTTACCTTTGAAAATAACCTCCAGCGAACTTAGGAGAAGTAGGTTAATAAATATTTATCATATAATGGGGACGGTGAAAACCTACAACTTAACAGTCGCCATTATGATCTTTCGAATTGAAATGGCCATAAAAATACTAAACATAGTGATCGAGTTTTGAAAATGGTCAGTAATATAACAGTTACCTTAAAAAATAATCTCCAGCAAACACAAGGAAAATATGTTAATACATATTTCACTTATCATGGAAACGGTAAACCCTACAACTTAACAGGCGCCATTATGATCTTTCGTATTTCAATGGTCAAGAAAAATAAAAAATTGATTCTAAGATGTTGTTCATAGTGCTCTCATTGTCTCCAAAGATAGGCAGCACAAGCCGCACGAATGGATCGTGACAAAAGAAGAGTTCTAGTTTTATTCATTTAGAGGTGTTGCGACGTCGTAGTCATTTAACCCCGTCTATATGCGTATTTGTATAGGATTTGTCTGAAAACATGTGTTATTGTGATGTCCAGTGCTTTCGTTTTTTTTTTTTTTTCTTTCAAAAAATAATTCAAGGGGAGTAGAGCCTCCGTGGCTTAGGCGGCAGCACGCCGGCCTCTCACCGCTGGGTCCGTGGTTCAAATCCCGGTCACTCCAAGTGAGATTTGTGCTGGACAAAGCGGAGGCAGACAGGTTTTTCTCCGGGTACTCAGGTTTTCCCTGTCACAGTTTCATTCCAGCAACTCTCTCCACTATCATTTCATTTCATCTGTCATTGGGGAAGATGACCTCGTAGTTCTGCCCCTTGAAACAACAATAACTAACTAACATCCGTCATTCATTTAATCATTGCCCACGGGGAGTGAGACAGGCTTCGGCAGCCGGCACAGTTCATATCCTCGCCGCTAGATGGGGCTTCATTCATCCCATTCTCTGACCCGGTCGGTCGACTGGAAGCAGGCTGTGGATTTTCATTTCCAATTTAAGGGGTACTTTCAGTTGTAGTCGACAAAATATCATGATCTTGCGATTTTTGGCAATTTGCAAAGTCCGGTCATTGTTTGTGTTGGCGGCTTCGGTGGTGTAGTTGGTAGCATGCTGAGCTTCTATGCCCAAGATCGCGGGTTCAAATCCGGCCAAAGTCGTCGGATTTCTTAAGAGAGTTAAAAATCCCTCAGTATGCCTTCCTTCGGAGGGGAAGTAAAGCCGGCGGTCCCATCTCATAGATTTATGGCATGTTAAAGAACCTTCCACTAATTACACCTGTTTGAAGCTAAATTGTATTGGTTAAGAATGTAAACAACGCTCTTAGGTTCCTACGTTCATTGCCAAGAGCCGACTGCGGTGGCGTCTGGTAGCTAAGTTCTGAACTAGTAGTCGTTGACGGTGGCGTTTGGCAGCTTAAGTGGGAACTATTTGAAAAATTCAAAAGTCTGCAGTCCTTACTTGAATTAAAAAACAGATAACACACACCAATACAGTCTTCACAATTAACACCGGTCATCAGACAGATTATACATACACCCAAAGTGCACGGGGCTACATGACCGCGTTGTCGCGCTCATTCAGAATGGTCACTGTCAACACTTAGATTTAATCTAACAATTTCTGGACTTAGAGCTCCATCTTCAACCGTCCTCAAAGTGTTTTTCCGTGCTCTACAACTTCTACTCCAGGCAAATGCTTAGCTGGTTCCTAACATTAGTCCACGGTCTCAGGTTTCCCAATATTTACCTGAATTGCAAAGAAATACACTACTACTAACACCATAATAACACATGTTATCAGACAAACTCTACACACACCCAAGTACACGGAGTTAAATGACCACGATGTCCAAGCCCCTCAAAATTAAACAACATTATCAACAACATATAGTGAACACAAAAACCCAGTTGTTGTCGTGTTCTTTTGGTGCTTGGTCATCGTGATGATGAGCTTCGAGTACTTGGGTGTGTGTAGAATTTGTCTAATAACCTATATTAGTGAGGTGTCTGTAGTACTTGGTGTAGGCCTACTTGTAATCTAGCGTATAATAGGAGGTGAGGTGACTAGTGCCTGAGGCAGAAATCGAAACGTACCTTTTCTTATACTTATAATACGAAGAAAAGTGAACCCAGTTCCAACCCTTCGACTAGAATTCAATTTATTGGGATACGTGAGACCGGAGTCTTAACATATACCTACAAAACAACAGAAGGTGTCCACAAAAACACAGGTTGTCTGATAAATACTACACACACGCACACCTGTACACGGAGCTGGTAACAAAAAAATAGTAAGCCCCTAAACAGCTGAAGTTGTATCCTGATTTGCATTGATATCGACCATGTATACATTTTCATAACAAGGCATTGCTGGCTACTTTGCCGATGGCATTGGTTGAGTATCCATAAATCATAATAAGTAATTGTGAGTGCCACATGCATGAGTTATGTCCTCATATCCTCAAACAGTGACATTAAAATTGCATGGCTTTGCTCATTTTCTCGTTCATATATCATATCTAAATCTCCTTTTCGTGTTATACAGCAATATAATTCTTAAATCATCTTTCAGTAACACTGCCAATATTCAACATTGGCCTTCTTTTATTCCAGGTGATACCTACTCCCTGATTGGGTCATCAATTAATTGCTTGACAGACACAAGAATGCAATGGTTAATTTCTTTTTAAATCGAGTATGTCCATGGAGGTCCATGGAGTAGCAGAAGTGGATGATGATGATGGTTATGATGATTGTTTTAGGGGGTGGAACAGTGAGATCATCAGCCCCTCATGTCACAGTGAAAGTGCAAATTTTATTATTTATAAAATTTAGATCTGGATGCTTAAACAAGAAAAAAACATAAAATAAAACAAAAAAATAAAAAGTTATTAATTATTAAACAAACAAAATTGCACGGAATAAAACAAACTACACTATTTAAAATTAAACACAAATAATAATTTCAAATATTTTTTCAAAATTGTCAAGTTCTGTTTGTCGATAATCACTGAAAAATGTCGACTGCCGAAATTCGCTGACTGGATGACGCCATTAACAGCCACCTTGTCATTGGCTAATATGAGAGTGTACCGTATCGTGCAGACCAAAGTAGAATCTTCCTCTAATGGTGATATCTGCACTGGATGGAGTGAAACACCCGGCAGAATTTGCTCCCAGGAATTACTCTGGTAATCATTTCTGTTGAAGGCTGGGTGAACGTTAGGGCCATTTATAATTTTGCAAGTGATAGCTTTATTCCCGAAATCCATCATAGTGGGAATCGAACTCACTGCTTTCAGGTTAGAAACACTGTGCCTCTACTGACAAAGCTACTGAGCCCGCCAATAGTTTATGTAAAATATATTATAATGCTAGCCACAGGACCTGCTTAGTTTCATTACTTTGCATTCCATAATGAACTGAGATACTATTGGATATTGCAGAAGAAGAAATAGTACGCGTGATAGGGAAGAAGTGTGCTCAGAACCCAAAGGTCTGGAGATAGAATAAGGCAAGACATGCATAAAATCTGAACTAAGTTAATAGAATTAAAGTAAAAAAAATAATAAAAAATAAAAAAAACAAATTTAAAATATAAAAAAATCCAAAATAAAATCAAAAAGTAAAAATTACCAGTAAAAATAAAAATGTTAATGAATATAAAAATAGAAAATAAAATATTAAAATAAAACTAAAAAAATTAAAATAAAAAAATACAAATGAAAGAATATAAAATGAAGAAATAAAAAAATTACAAATAACAATTTTAAAAATGGGAATGAAACTAAAAATGAAAATGGAGAAATTAAACATGGAAATAAAATATTAAATATAAAAGTACCGTTATATAAAATATAAACCGAGTAAATATCTACAACATAACATTAAGATTCACATTATGTTCTCGGTGTTAAGATCAAGTTCCACTCCCTTTGCGTCCACCTAGTGGTGCAGTGATTAGTATTGTTGACTTAGGTCCGAGTTCAATTCCCGGCTCTACCAAGCAATTTAATTCTGCTGTTTGAGGGCTGAAATGGTGTACATTCAGCCTCCTGAGGACAACTTCAGACGAAGTGGGTTCGTTTCCCAACTCCGCCATTCTAAAAGTGATTTTTCATGTTTTCCGACTTCCGCTCCAGGGAAATCATTTCAATGTAGCGGCAACGGCCGCTTCCTTCATACTATTTGCCCTATTGTTTTGATCTCCATTCACTTTATTCCTCAGTACACCTCTCACGAGTTTGGCGTTAAGAAAGGCATCCGGCCATGAAGAACTCATTGCCTCTTAGAAACTCATCTCACCTTATCTCCGATCCAGTGGAAACAGGAAGAAAATGGGTTAGATTCACATGAGATTAATTTAAATAGCAGAAACCATTCCTTCGTAAATAATTAAACAAACAAATAAATGAATAACTAAATAAATAATGGAATAAATTAATAATTAAATGAAAAAAATAATGAATAAATAAATGAATAAATGAATGAATATTTAATTGATTAAATAAACAAACACATCAATAAATGATAACAGAATAAAGGAATAAATAAATATGTAATAGATCAAATAAATAATGAATGACTAAATAAATAAATCAATAAATAAAGAAATGAATCAATAAATACATAATTAAGTAAGTAAATAAATGAGTAATTGAATAAATAAACGAATACATGAATTAATGAAAAAGTAAATGAATAAATATTTAATTGAATAAATAGACAAACAAACAAATAATTAATTAATTAAATAAATGAAAAAGGAATACTATAATGAATAAATAACTAAGTAAATGAATAAATATATGAATAAATTAATAAATCAATTATTAAATATTTAATTAATAAAATAAATAAATTTAATTGATTAATTACATTAATTTTTATTTAGGCTAGTTGCCAGCATTCTTGGCTGTCAGATCAGAGGTCCGGGTTCAATTCCCGGCTCTCCCAATAAATCTAATAATGGTCGGAGGGTGGGAACAGGGTAATTAATTAATGGATAGAAACTGAAAGCTTAATTATACAAAACAGAGAAAGTTCCTCCACTACACTGAGGAATATCGATGTATGTCTACTCCTTATTATTCCCGTTTACAACGGAGTCGGGGATGAGAGCTGATGAAAGTGTGTCTGTGTGTGTGTGTGTCGGATGGTTTTTACGGCTGGATGCCCTTCCTGATGCCAACCTCATGAGAGGAGTTGATGAGAGATGAAATGAATGAAAATGAATTAAACTAGGCAAGGATGTTGAAGGAAGCGGCCGTGGCCTATCAGAAGGTACCGTCCCAGCATTTGCCTGGTGTTGAAAATGGGTAAACCACGGAAGACCATTTCAAATACGGCCGACGTGACGATGGGGCTTGAACACACGTCTACCGATGCCGCAGAGAGCTTGGCCCTATGGCCTAGCGCTGCGCGTTAGTGAGAATAGCTACCGCTGTCGGTACACTGAGGAATCATGGATATGTTATTCAGATCAGGATGATGAATTCCTGTTAACCTTTCTAACAAGGTTATATTACAGGCGAGCACATGTTTACTACACCCGCAATTTGCATGAGGATTGGTCTGTAAACCAGTTAATTTATAACGTTATTGATACACAAAGTTAGCAATTTTTGGATTTAAGTTCTGCGGACAAGGACATATCCAGAGCAAGATAAACTATCGAAGTGTTATGATGTACTGTAAAACTGCTGTACTTCTCGCGTGGGAAAGCCAGTATTGCGATGCGGGTGGTATCTGCGCGTCCGCGTAGGGGTGAGGTGTGCGGTAGACCGTCACACTTGAACGCAAATTGTATCACGCTAAGTTTGGATTGACCACCAACTCAAACATAGATCCAAGCTAAAATAGAAATAATACTTAGCACTGGTTTATTTATATTATTCTAGGAGGCACTAGTGATGTCTACTCCCTATACAGTATAATGCTACCTTAAAACAACAATAACTAACTAACTAACATAAAGCTACCTGTATGTCGGCCACATCTCTCTGAAAAGAGCTGGGAAGTGCCCCACCATGGTGCGTCGCTTCTCAATTATCTTTGGGGTGATCGTGGTGATATTGGTGACTTTTAAGAGGGGTTGGTCGGCCAGCCCCTTGCCCAGACACTCAATGAGACCTAATGATACTGTAGTTAGTTAGTTATTGTTGTTTTAAGGAGCGGAACTACGAGGTCATCTGTCCCTCTTAACACAGATTAAAGAATACAAATTTGGAATTGAATTTAAAATTTTGAGGAGGACACCTAAATTTGAAGAGATCAAAAATTAATATAACAAAAAATTAAATTAGTATACCGTAATAAGTATAAAAATAAACAAAATATACGGAAAAACAAAAAAATATCATTCAAAAACGAACAAGTCGTTGAGTCAATGTACACTGGGAAATTTAGATTGCTGGCCCTAACCCACTCTCACTTATAAAGCGGATAACGCGATTAGCAGCCACCGCGTCATCGGCTAATATAAGCTTCAGTGTCATCTGCAAACCAAGGTTTCTTCGCAAGTTAGCAAGATCCACACACTCGGTTAAAATGTGGGCCATGGTGAAAACGGCTCCATAGGTACAAAGTGGGGGGTCTTCCCTTCACATTAGGTACGAGTGGGTGGATCTTGTATGACCTATCCTTAGCCTACACAAAATGACGGACTCTTTCCGTGACCGGAAAGAGCTCCACCACACGCAAGTAGATTCTTTGATCGCTCTCAGTTTAATGGGCAGTGGGTCAGCTAGCCACTGACTCTCCCAAAATGCCAGAACTTGTAGGCGTAACTGAGAGCGAATATCTCTAGCGGGTACCTCCATTTGTCGAGGTGGTAGTGATGGAGCTAACGATACTGTCAATAGAGACTGAGACTTACCATAGCACGACGCTTCTCGATGCACGTCTCTTTGGCGATCTTGGTGACCTTTAAGATAGGATGGTTGGCGAGCTCCTTGCCCGCACATTCCATAGGGAGCTTGCCCTCTAAGATCAGCCTCTTCTCCCTCTCCAACTCCTCGTGCTGCAACAGATCGGATCGACTCGAGTGAGTGAGTGACTCTCGACCGCCTCCGTACCAGGCTACAGTACATGCGACCCGCCCCATATGACAGCAAGTTCCTCGACAACGACAGCAATTTAATCCACTTATGAGACCATCATTCAATATTGAACAGTAAAAAAAATGTAGAAGGAAGTCTTGTGAGCAAAATAAACTTCAAACTGCCATAAGAGTTCCAAGTTGGAATTGTTTCTTTAAGATGTAAACTTAAGGAATTTGCTTAGATTCTGAAGTAAATATAGAAATAACAGTTTCTTCGTTTAGAACTATCCTTTCAACTTCCAATTGATCGTGCTACAACCTTTTACACTGGGAATATCGTTTACTTTTGCTGAGTATAAATGGTTTCGCCCTAAGACGTTCCACCTTCTAGAATCTTCACCCTACCCCTCTTGTCACAAAACCGCGTATCTCTCATCAATTTTGATTCAGGCGCTCTATTACCACAAAGAAACGACTCTAAACCCTGTCTAATGTTCCGTTGAATATTCATTATAATTTATGATTAAATGCATTTGCTTGCCACGGTGGGTGAGTGGTTATCGTGTCGGACTACCAACCCCAAGCTTGCAGGTTTTCTCCTGGCCATGGTAAGTGATTTTTGAAAGGTGATACAAATATTGGCTCTCATGTTATACCATACGTTGTTGGCATGTTAAAGAACCCATTTGAATTCAGTAAGCCGTATTCATAGTGGCAAAATTAATCTCGGCATTTTCTGCCAAAACAAAGTTTCTCCTTTCAATACTAGAAAGTGCTGTAGTGTCAAGGAGCTTAGATATCGAACCTCATTGACTTTCATAGCGCTCCAAGGAACGAAAAAAATTTGACATGCATGCAGCCCTCTGGGCGTCAAATAAAGTTTGCACCCGGCCCCTGAGGCCATACATTATTATTATTAAATGCATTATAACTACATAATAATAATAATAATAATAATAATAATAATAATAAAGTAATGCTTATGACTTCTGGAGGTGACATGCACGGATCAACTCTGAAGTATCGCAACTTTCAATTTGTCACATGTTTTACAGCACACAGATGTGCTATTTTACTGTGGGAACCAAGAGTATTCACGGCTCTTGTCCTCCATGTAGAGCCAATATGACATTATTATTGTTATTATTATTATTTATTTTTTACCGTCAACTTGAGCCTCTATAGACTGCGTGTTAACAACCACTCTCATTTCAGTGTCTGCGTCTTGTTCGTTTGCCGGCTGTGACATCTTGCCAGTATCTCTTGAGCCCATCTATCAGCTTATTCTTCCGCTCCTCCGTTAAAGGGCCTCTTCGCCTTATAGGTTCCGCCCCCACCATAAAACCCTGATAGCTTTTCACCATCCTTCTGAAACTATTTCCGTCTTTGATTTTATCCTCCGTAATGCCCATCTGTCTCATATATTTCTCACACTCTTGGAACCATTTCAACTTGGAGATCTTCGGTTTAAGAAAATTCCTGATTTTCTTTGTGAGCCGGTCATTATTCATACGGAAGATGTGTCCATGAAACAGCAATCTTCGATTTCTAATTGCTGTTGTTATCGGTTCCATCTTTCTGTATACTTCTTTATTTGATATCAGTCGAACCTGTCCGTCAACCCATCTGTTGTCCAAGATCTTCCGTAGTAATCGGCGTTCTCTTTTATGTAGCTGATTGACTTGTGTTCGATTCATACACAGGGTCTCCGAAGCATATAAACCTTCTGGTTTGACAACAGTGCTGTAGTGCCTTAGTTTGGCTCCTATACTCAGCATCTTCTTATTGTAGACGTTTTTATTCAGTTGGAACGCTCGCTCTAGTTTCAGGATGCGGATATTGGTCGCTTCTTGTTCTAACCCATCCTCTTGGATTACGCCACAACAGACATGGCATAAAAACCTATTTTTATTATTATTGTTATTATTATTTACAGCCAGTATGGCTGTGAAAAAAATGAAAATCCACAGCCTGCTTCCAGTCTCCGACCGGGTCAGGAATGGAATGAATGAAGCCCCCATCTAGCGGCGAGGATATGGACTGTGCCGGCTGCCGAGGCCTGACGTACTCCTCTGGGGCAATGATTAAATGGATGACAGGTGAAATGAAATGATAGTGGAGAGTGTTGCTGGAATGAAATTTGGACAGGGAAAACCGGAGTACCCGGAGAAAAACCTGTCTGCCTCCGTTTTGTCCAGCACAGATCTCACATGGAGTGACCGGGATTTGAACCACGGACCCAGCGGTGAGAGGCCGGCGTGCTGCCGCCTAAGCCACGGAGGCTTACCAAGTATGGCTGTGGCTTATCCCAATTATTTTGGGCTCACCGGAGCCAACCTGGTTCTTTTGGGTGTTGACTGCGTGTTTAACGCTGGATGCCCTTACTTACGCCACGTGATTTTTCGGGTGAAAATTCCACCCCGCTGTAACCGGGATTCGAAACCTGTACGTCAGCGTTAAAGACGAGCAGTGAAGCCCACTGCGCCATCATGCTACGTTATTATTTTCAGATAAAAACATCTGTCACTCCAAGATTTTTTAAGATCTATTATTATGTTATTTTGTTAGATTTTTAAAACAATACAAATGGTTCTATGTGCATAGGCTTATTCCATAAATTATGTATACTGTACGTTTTGGCACGGCTAGTCTTACGTAATGGACCATCTATTTTAGATGAAATCAGTAACAGTTATCTACTTTATTGCCTGGTCCTGAACACCATGTGTGACCAAATAATTATAGTGTTTGCATGATCTCACAAGGATAGAATGCAAATATATTTGCCATTGATAGCACAAATGTTTGTATCTTTTATTTACACTTACTATTACAACATTTCTTATATTTCTAACTATGTTTTCAAAATTTAATGTTAAGCCCAATATATTAGATTTTATCTACAACTTACAATTAATATTACATTGTAAGGATAAGAAGTTTTTGTTATTTTGTTTCATTACTTTAATTACATGCGATTGAAGTTTCAATAATGCACATACGTAATAATCTTCATGTCAGTGGATTAAAATGTGTATAAGCATTTACCGTACCAAGTTTCACTGCGCTCGAATGGTTAAATCGCGAGAATCGTCCATTTAAATATTTACAATTTGCGTCACCGCCACGTTTGATTTATGCTCGCCAGGTTATTGAAAGTCCCATAGGTGAACTTATGTTATTAGGCATTATCAACATAAAAATCCGTTTGATTGCATAATCTCACAAGTATAGAATGCAAATATATTAGAAAATATTGAGAACCGTCTAAATATTTCGGATGGTCGCCATGTTGGATTTTTATGTATGTACTGACTGCCCAAGAATTATGTATTAGTATATGACGATTCTTGCATAGGTTCATCATTCAAACGTCGATTTCGATCGCATGATTAGGACATAAAAATGAAAACATAATTTAAAATTTTGCACAGTCGCCATCTTGTGGTTATGTAAACAATTGAACTAAATTAGATGGCAGTGCATTGCAATGTGTATAGGCATTTTCTGTACTAAGTTCCACTGCGTTCCGATGATTACATCACACGAAAAGTCTATTTAAATGATTCAACTTCGCATGGCCGCCATGTTCGTTTTGTACTTACCAGATTTTTGAAAGTCACATAGGTGAATTTGTAGTAGTACCCTTTATCACTGTACAAAATTTCAGGATGATATTAGTAATTGATTTAATTTATGCTTCAAACACATGGGTGGCCGCTACTAGGTATTTTGAGCCTATTTTCATTTATGATTTTTAAAATCGACTTACGAGATCATCTATTGACCGTTTCGGAGATATAGAATGCCGGTGAAATATTTCACACAGCCACCATGTTGGATTGGTGAGACGCTATAAAACTTGAAGGGCACGGTCGGGGTCGGCCAAAATAGTACTATGACTTTAACGAGCTTGATTAAAAGCGCTCTATCCGCTCTATTAATAAGGACACACACACACGCAAGGCAGACGAACAGACTCCCCATACAATCAAGATGGTGGCTGAGCGAACAATATGAAACTTAATATCTACAACTCCGAATTAAATTGGGTACTTATGGCGAACGATGAAAAATATCTATCCAGTAACATTTATTGAGGTACGCTTTGCATTGGTTAAGATATTGACAACAGAGATAATTGATTGGCCAACATGACGTATAACACACGTTATGTATGCCCCTCCTATATTTGATACGCTTTTATATTATTTTTTTACTTCACGATTGTTTGTTAGCTGAATTGGAACTAGACTGAATGTAAGATTCGTATTTCCCCCAAAGTACAAGGCTCTCAGCCGAATAATTTCAAGATGGCGGTAGTGCAAATTATAATCCATAACTTTTGATCCAATGAATCAATGTTCACAGTACTTAGCATTCGGATAATTTAATGAGGACTATCTCTTACCAACGTGATGAATATATGGGAGTACATATTGCGCGCAGCCATCATCTTGAAATTATAAAATATGAAAAGAAATAACTCTCAACACTTAAGAACTACAGTAACGGAATTTAGTGACACGGCAGGACCGAATATGTGGCCTTGGTAAATATCACCTTCTAAATAACCAGTAAAAGTTTTCTAATGTAGTTTCAGATGTGTATTTTTTATTTCTCTGTATTAAATATTCATGAAATGGGATTTATATTTCTTTGGTCTTTAATAACTGTCTTCCTTTCTTTCTTTCTTTCTTTCTTTCTTTCTTTCTTTCTAAGTATTGATTTGGCGAATATTATGACATAAGAGTTTTTAAATACTTAGTTATTGGAAACCACTTACAAGGTTCTACAATACTGCTAATATTTGTTGTTGTATACTAACAATACTTTGAGTTAATCATTGACAAATTCTATGTTTTTAAGATGGCCGTCACTTGTTGTATTTAGTGTGTAATTCTTATGGTTTATTTCAGCAAGGTCTCTTATATAGCACTTCTGTTTGTCTAAGTTTCGTTTTAATTACGAAATAACGTTATGAATGAATTACCTTTACGTTTTAATAATACGCCCGACCGCCATTGCGAAAATTTGAAGTCATTATAGTCTTCTTTGGGCATACGATACTCCATATAGGTTTCTATATTATCAATAATTTACGTTAGTGTAGTTCTAAAACATAGAAAGTTGTTTATTTTTTAATTATGAAATTTGAGGATGGCCTTTATAATGAAATAAAAATGTGTCTCTATAGCTACTGAGGCTTCTTTTATAATACTCCCCTTCTATCAAGTTTTGCATTAATTGTGCAATAACATCCTGAGTTACTCATTTGCATACATTATCATCTTGAATCTATGGAGTCACTGTTCCTTTGCTTTGGACATACGAAACGATTTACAAGGCTGTATTTCATTACCAAATATTGTAATTATAGTTCTAGGATAGCGAGTGTTAATAATTAATTTTTAATTTCTAAATTGTCTGTTCACTATGTTCGGTTCTATTATCTTTTGATTAATGCAAGTGAGACGCTCTTCGCCAAGTTGACTTGAATTGGAAAAGTTGTGGTAGCGTACTGGAGATTTTGTGTAGATATGAAATAGTTTCTTGGAATTGTTCGCAACTTTATGTTATTACAATAACTCAACAATCTATTCCGCGACCTTGTGGAGCCTGTTAAACTTTGGCTGTCTGAAGATGAAATAACTTTCTTCCGCTTGCTCTGGTATGCCCTCTCCTTGTCTCAGTTTCCACTGGGAATGTTCAAGGATACTATTAGGCAACTTTTGATTTAAATAAAATGAAAGTAGACTTATGAGATCTACACGGGCCAAATGTTTGTGTGAGTATGTATGAATATATATATACTGTATCTGTATGTCTGTCCCTCTTTTATCAATTAAACACGACGAAACCGAATTTTGGTACGCAATTTGGCACCGAGGTGGCACTAACCAAGGGCACATCAGTGTCATGTTCGATATTCCCTCCATCTTAACAGAAACAAGTAGTTCCGCGAAGAACTATATAGCCTACTGTCGACCAAAATATTATGGGCACTCGAGTTTGAAGGTTGTTTGTGAAGTAACCAACAGACTATAAAATCCAGTAAAATCATCATTTTCGTCTTTCTATATTACGTTAGTTCATGTAGGTTTGGAATTTTTAATTTATATTTTAATATTTTTTATCGCAGTTGGAACACCAAAAAGTGCCCGTTCTTAAGCGTGTTCAACCATGCCTTACATTTAAGAATTATTATCTCACAAGCCCGTCGTCAGATCGAATCCAAATTTTAACACAATATACATTAGAATGTTGTAAAACTGGTTTATTAATTTCATTTTGTGTGCCAAATAAAGAAAGTTGTTATCATTTCTGTAAGGTAACTCTTTCTCGTCTCGGTGTCGTTGGAAAAAGTAGTTCTTGGTCGCGTTGTAATCCTTATACATCAAAGAGGTATGCTGTATGACTGTGAAATACGTAAAGTAATTCACTTATTTTATATAGGTTTGTATTTGTACGGGGAAATAAGACATGATTCACCAGCTAGCCGCTCCGAGGAATGCTGTACAGCGTTGCTGAGATGGAGCCCATCACTTCCGAGCGAGGCGTGCCATGACGCGTGATGGGCTCCATTTTGGCAACGCTGTACAGCTTTTCCCGGAGCGGCTAGCTGGTGAACCATGTCTTATTTCCCCGTACAAATACAAACCGATATAAAATAATTGAATTAATTTACGTATTTCACTGTCATACAGCATAACGTTTTGATGTATAAGGATTACAATGCGACCAAGAACTACATTTTCCAACGACACCGAGCCGAGAAAGAGTTACCTTACAAAAATGATAACAACTTTCTTTATTGGGCACACAAAATTTTGAAATTTTATATACCAGTTATACACCAAGCCTCCGTGGCTTAGGCGGCAGCACGCCGGCCTCTCACCGCTGGGTCCGTGGTTCAAATCCCGGTCACTCCATGTGAGATCTGTGCTGGACAAAACGGAGGCAGACAGGTTTTTCTCCGGGTACTCCGGTTTTCCCTGTCAAAATTTAATTCCAGCAACACTCTCCACTATCATTTCATTTCATCTGTCATTCATTTAGTCATTGCACCAGAGGAGTGCGTCAGGCCTCGGCAGCCGGCACAGTTCATATCCTCGCCGCTAAATGGGGGCTTCATTCATTCCATTCCTGACCCGGTCGGAGACTGGAAGCAGGATGTGGATTTTCAATTTTCAGTTATACACCATTCCAATGTATGCTGTGTTAAAATTTGGATTCGATCTGATGACGGGATTGTGAGATAATAATTCTTAAATGTGACGCATGGTTGAAACCCGCTTAGAAACGGGCTCTTTTCGTGTTCCAACTGCGATAAAAAATATTAAAATATAAATTAAAAATTCCAAACTTACATGAACTAACGTAAAATAGAACGATGAAAATGATGATGTTATTGAATTTTATGTAGGTCTATTGGTTACTTCACAAACAACCTTCAAACTCGAGTGGACATAATATTTTGGACGACAGTATTTTCATATATCCTACTTATGTTAATTACCTCTATCAACATACAAAATATGTTTGATTGCTGTAATAGATTCGTAGATATTGAGAACCGTCTAAATATTTCGTATGGTCGCCTTGTTCGATTTTTATATATGTTGGCCCAAGAATTATGTACTATGAATGCCGTCAGTAAGTAGATAGGAGATTCAAAGACATAAATAGTATGTTTAGTGCCATATTACAGTGTTATTTTGTTGTCCCAAGTTTAGTATTTTACTCCTTGTGAGATTCAAAGTTTAAATTATACCCCAATCAGTACTTACACAAATATATCTATTATATAATGTAAATGTTTCTACCTGACATTGAGGTCTTTTTCAGCTCAATTAAGATTGCAATCAATTAAGAACAAAATAAAATAGATGCACTTAATTCTAATGTTTTTTGATGTGAAAAATGATTTAGGACACAAGAAGTAAAAACGAGATTTTAAAATTTCGCACAGCTACCATGTTGTGGTTATTTTAAAAAAGTGCATTTGGCCCGAAATTGAATTTAGATTCATAGAGCTCTCCGAGACTCGCAATTCAAAACCTGTCCGGAGCTTTCAGTCCTTCAACGTTTGGCACAATTGAGGAAATTGGTTAATTTTACGTTTTTCCTGAGATGGGGACTCCTGATTTGCCGAATGTTTTCAACATTAAAAGGCGTATGCATATGTAATTCGGTGGCCTAATTAAAATAACAGGTAGCCGTAACTCAAACCTGTCTATCTCTATGATTTCTAAACGCTTCTCTATTTTATGCAGAGATCTTTGCCAAGTTGTGAGGGGATTTAATTCCCAGGTAATTCCCAGGTAGCCGTAACTGAACCCTGTCTATCTCTATTCTTTCTAAACGCTTCTCTATTTTATACCGAGATCATTGCCCGGTTGTGAGGAGATTTAATTCCCAGGTAATTCCCAGGTAGCCGTAACTCAACCCTGTCTATCTCTATTCTTTCTCAACGCTTCTCTATTTTATACAGAGATCATTGCCCGGTTGTGAGGAGATTTAATTCCCAAGTAGCCGTAACTCAACCTTGTATATCTCTATTATTTCTAAGCGTGTCTCTATTTAGCACAGAGATCATTGCCAGGTTGTGAGGAGATTTAATTCCCAGGTAATTCCCAGGTGGCCGTAACTCAACCCCGTCTATCTCTATTCTTTCTAAACGCTTCTCTATTTTATACAGATATCATTGCCAGATTGTGAGGAGATTTATTTCCCAGGTTCTAGCCAGAGAATAATTACGACCGTGGTTCACTGCGGAGGCAGAAAGCCTATTAAAACGTTGGCCAATGCCTGCAGGCTCGTGTGGAATGTCGAGTGAAATAGGTAACATGTGTGTTTCCCTTCAAATTGAATGACGAGGAAATTGCCCGAACTTTTGACTTGCTGACATTTTAATCTGCGTCAATATCTCACAGATTTACAGTTGCCTATTATCGATAAAACCAAGTTACAAATATACGCTGATCTGATTTTAATGTAACAAAATTAAATTGGGGAATACTTACTGAGAAGTTAATCAAAACTACAGTGCTTATCAATAGTTCAAGACCACTAAGTTATTTTAAACAAAAGTTTCCCTGCATTGAAACTTTGTTACAAACTTTACCAATATTTTATGAAAATCATCACGTCATTTAGACATCCCACCTAAAGCATTGTGATGTGTCATTGAGCTTTTGAGTTTCATTGTTTTATACAATCGGGATATCGAAGAAAACCACCATTTCTAACCGCAGATAAATTTGTGGACACTATACCAATGGGGTTACCTTATTAAAGATGTATTCAAGTTCATTTCAACTCCCACCCCGTTGAAAACGGAAATAATTTGGGGTATACATACAGTTGACTGGTACATAGAGTCAAGGAAGTGACGACTATATCTAGGCGATCTCCCCAACACTGTACAATGCTAGAATCACGTTCATCAGAAGGTAACTTCCATACTAAGTGAATTTCAACCAAATTCCATATGTGAGATATATATCTCAAGAGATATAACTAAGCACTTCAATTGACAAGTGTATAATTAAGTGCATAAATTACTAAGTGTAAGTGTTTAAACAATTCATAACTAAATTGGAGCAGGGGGAACATGTTTAGTACTTGGCTGTCTACTCTCTCAGGATGGTATAGGGCGCCCGGGAATGTTCTCCGCATTGGCTACGTGCAGCTGCGAGTTTAGTTGGCAGCACGTTGTCCTTGATAGGTTGAAGGCCACATGTGTGGGCTGTGGGCTGTCGAATTCGTCAGTGTGTATTGCAATAAGCCAGCATGTGTGTCATCAGCACTTCTAGCATCAGTTATGAATGGCTGTGGAGAGTATAAAGTTTACCGTTTGTTTGTTTGTTATGATACAAGCGACAGCCATGCTGCCAACGTAACTGGTGACGTAATCCCTCGCAGCAGCTAGTAGGCACTGCGGAGAACATTCCCGGGTGCACTGTAGTATGGGGATGATTAGAGTCGAGGTGTGGAAAGGCCAATGCTGAGAGTTCTCAGTATTCTGTAAGAAAGAAGTTAGTGTGACGACGAAACTCTCCCTACATCACTCAGTATTTAGACCGACCTTGCTGCATGGAAGTGAGAGGTGGGTAGAGTAAGGATATCTGAAACATAACTAGAGATAACTGATATTAGGGTAGCACGAATGATTGCTGGGGCAAACAGATAGCGGCAATGACAGAAGGGTACTCGTAATGAAGAGATAAAGGCTAAGTTAGAAATGAATACGCTAGATGAAGCTGTTCGTATGAGCCGAATCAGATGGTGGGGTCATGTGAAGAGAATGGGGGAGGAGAGATTACCAAAGAGGTTAATCAGTTCGGCTGTAGAGGGTAAGAGAAGTGGAGGTAGACCTAGGAGGCGATGGTTTGATACAGTGTTTAACGATTTCAAAGTGAGAGGTGTAGAAGCAGGGGAGGCTGCAGTGCTAACTGCTAATAGGGGACCATGGAGGCGACTTGTTCGCAAACACAGGCTTGCAGACTAAACTGGAAGCTGAAAGACAACACAGTCTCAAATGGAAATGTATGTATGTAAAAATTCATATATTTGTTTCAGGCACTGAGAAATCAACAGTGACGTCCAACCTATTCTACTTGTATTTGGACACAATCCGTTTGACCGACTGAATATCTTCTGCAAATAGAATACTCTTAATATTTCAATGTTAACTCGTTTCCCATTTATTTGCCCACTGGGTCAGTGCAGGAACACTGGCCTTATACCGGGTGAGCCAGCAACTCCTTCCAATATTGTTTGCTGCAACCAAAGTAACGCGTCTTATCAGGAAGGTCGATATTTCTCTATTTGCATTCCGTATGGTCCAAGTGCATTGCAAGCATATCCTGCAAACGATACTGAACACTATTATTATTCCCTCGATGTGACTATAGAATAGGGAAAAGTAATAGAGTTCAGTATCGTTTGCGGGATATGCTTGCAGTGCATTAGTACCATACGGGATGCAAGCAAAGAAATATCGACCTTCCTGACAACACGCGATATTTGGGTTGCAGCAAACGATATCGGAAGGGGCTGCTGAATAACCCGGTATGTAGCACCCTCAGCAGTATCCAGGCACTAATTGTGCGCTGAATTATTATCTAACATTAGTCATTGAGACTTGGGGGGTAGATACCTCGCTGTCCCATCCCTTAAAACAATAACGTTACAACATAACTTAACATCACCCATACCTCAGTGGTTTCCATCAAATTGGGTGGTTTTTCTAGTGTTTGTTGGCGCTAGTTGGTTGTGTTGTGTGACTAATATGATTGATTTGATTAAGTTAAACTGATGATGTTCGTTTGACGGCAGAAACATGTCCTCTTTAAATTCCCCCCCCCCCCTCCTTCATTTTGTGTGGATAATAACTATTCACATGGAATATTTTTCCGATGGAACCATATATTTCCCGACTGATATAATTGGGCAATATAACGTGTCCGGAGATCGTAGGTTCTAATAGTGGCGATCCTGAGTGTCCTTTTTCCCGTTTTTTCCAAATTCCTTACAGGATAATACTGGAATGGTAAGTTACTTCAAGTCCCGGGGCACCTACTCCACCCTTGTCCCTAATACATTTACACACGGGGCGCCTACCCCACCCTTGTCCCTAATACATTTACACACACTACTACAGTCATGACATACAGTATATACAAAATATCAGTTCAAAATTTCAAAACACACCCAAGTTCACGGGAATGAAGACCAGGACATCCCAAACCTCTGAAATGAATTTACAACAACAACTTGATTTATCCCAGTGCTGATTGGCTAGAATAGGACTGTGGCTAAGCAATCTCATACAGAGCTGATTGTAAACAAGTAGTTCCTAAATTCACCGTTGGCAATCATACTTCAAATAGGTCATGTATTATTATAGTTCTGAAGTAGACCGAAATGTACAACATTGCAGACATGTTGTCTCTAAATACAATCCACCTCGTAGAAAAATGGCTAGCATTCTTGGCTGTCGCTATGAAGGTCCTGGTTCGATTCTCAGCTTTGCCTAGAAATTACACCCCCCAGGGGCTCACATTTAGTGGGACGTGGGTTGGCGACCACAGGGCCCCAGCTGAGTCCGGCATTGCTTCCTCTTTCTTGTGCAGGGCTCCTCTCTGTCTTCTTTCCTATCGACCTCACTTGGTCAACTCTTGTTCTCTTCCGACCCCGACGGTATTAGGGTATCCGAGGCCTAGGGAGTCTCTTCCTTTCCCGCCTTAATTGGCCCTTGTCTCATCTTTTCTGATACCCTCCTTCTGCGAGGGGTCAGCCTTCTTTTCCTTTTCATGTTCTCTCCTGCCTTTTGCTCAAGGCCCTCAAGGAGGCAAGGTGTATGTAGCCCCACTACTTCTGGTGCACCCTAGATATTGCTACTCCCTCAGGGGCTCACGGCTGGTGAGTTCGGGAGTTGGCGACCCCGAGGGATTCCTGAGCCGGGTCCGGTTTACCCCCCTTTGTCCCTTACCTGTGGGGTGGACCCTCTCCTCTTTCACTTTCTTATCTGCCTTGCATGGCTCGCCTTCCTTCCAAGTCCCTCAATCCGCATTCTTCAAGGGTTGAGAGCATTTCTTTTCCCCTTGTCCTTTATTTGCCTTATTCTCGTTTTGTTTTCCATTTCTTCTTCTAGTATATAAGTTAGTAGTTAATTTTTAGTTATAGTTTGCATTTCATTTTCATCTTCATGATCACCCCAACCATTCGGGGCCGATAACCTAGATGTTAGGCCCCTTAAAACAACAATTATCATCATCATCATCATAGAAATTACAATCTAGTCTGAGGGCTTGAACATGGAAAACTCAGCATCGTGAGCCAGAACTGAGAAAAACTGCATTCGATTCTTACCTCATTGATCCTAGAAGTGGTTTTATATTGTTTTCCGAATTCTACTCTATACGAATGCTGGGACGGTACCTAAATTAAGCCCACGGCTGCCGTTTACCCTAATCTAGTACCAATTACCAAATACACACATTAGTATAGCCATCGCAAAATCACAGGTTATTAGACAGATCACATACAATCCCAAGTCCAGAACGCTATATAACCACGGCATCGTAAAGCCCTTAAATGAATCAACAACAACAACATGAACAACAAACTGAAAACCAAAATTTTCTCCCCTATTTCCAGCACAAAAGAATACAAATACACACACTCGTACGGTCACCGGCTCTGCCAAGAAATTTGAATTGTGGTCTGAGGGGTGGAATGGGGTACACTCAGCCTTGACAGGCAAAACTGAGAAGGGAAGGGTTAGATTCCCACTTCGGCCACCTTGGAAGTGGTTTTTTCGTGGTTCCCTACTTCTACTCCAGACAAATGATGGGATTGTTCCTAACTGAAGGCCACGGCCGCCTGCTTCCCAATCCTCATCTGAATTACAAATACACCCACTAATAGAGCTATCACAATAACACAGGTAATCAGAAAAAATCACCACACACCCAAGTACACGGGGTACATGATCAGGATGTCGCAAAGCCCCTAAATCAATCAACAACAACAATATCGTACCCACACTAAGCGCAGGTTTTCGGATAGGTACACGCACAAATACACGTTGTTGATGGCCACAAAGTTCCCAGTACCTAAAATTTACAATCAGCACTACGGGCGTGAAGCCTATTTCCAAAAGTTGACATCTTACATTTTTTGTACAAAAAATAGATTTTGTTCATTTCGTATTCCTCTTGCAAAAACGCATCAAATGGATGGTGAAAGATGTTCCAAAACACGATATTTGTGGTCAAAAATCAAGATTAAAGTTTGAATTCATTTCCAAATCTCGACATCTGCATTGTTAAGTTATTTCCATAATCCGACATCTTTTAGCGACTTCGGTGGCGTAGTTGGTAGCATGCTGAGCTACTATGCCCAAGATAGCGGGTTCAAACCCGGCCGAAGTCGTCGGATTTTTAAGAGCGTAAAAATCCCTCAGTATGCCTTCCTTCGGAGGGGAAGTAAAGCCGGCGGTCCCATGTCACAGATTTATGGCATGTTAAAGAACCTTTCACTAATTACACCTGTGTGAAGCTAAATTATATATATATATGTTAAACATTCGACAAACGCTCTTAGGTTCCGACGTTCGTCGCCAGGAGCCGACTGCGGTGGCATCTGGTAATCAAGTTCTGAACTAGTAGTCGTTGACGGTGGCGTTTGGCGGCTAAAGAAGGAACTACTTGAAAAAATTCAATGTCTGCAGTCCTCACTGGAATTGAAAACAGATAACACACACTAATACAGTCATCACAATTAACACCGGTTATCAGACAAATTCTACACACACCCAATGCAGATGTCGTCTTTTGGAAATAGGTTCCTCTATGTCTGTGATCAGAAAAGAACTGTCCAGAAGGTAGAGTACGCTTTCACTTTGTCTAGTACAATAAATATGCTATACTTACAGCTCTGTACTGTCCATGTGATGTAATGAAGTTATCGTGCATAGTTGCCATGTCTACGGTACAGTACTAAGCCAATACACGCACCCACAGCTGTTTCCATACGAGGGCAGAACAGACACTGGGGTTAGTGACAGAACTATGCCTTACGAAAGAAATGACCTACCGACCGGTTTAAACCAGGTCACAGCCCTGGAATTGGTCCCATGCCAGATGTTCCGGAAAATGCTCTTTACTATAAACTCAGCTACTTAGTATCGATCTGCAACTTTTCTCAGCAAATTTCTGGAAACTGGGGCACCACAGGTCAATGGTCAGAATATTGACCTATTTACACACTACAGGTTATAAACACAACGTTAAAATATTATGACATTCAAGATGATGTTATTTCATTTTAGGGGCTTGGCACACCATATGCCATCAGTCCCGTGTAGTTGGGTGTGTGTTGAGCTTGTCTAAAAACCTGTATTGCTGCGCTGCGATGATGTAGTAGTGTGTGTAACTGTGTTAGAGGGATGCGTGGCGCAGTCGGTAGAGGCGCTGAGTTTCTAACTGAAAAGGAGTGGGTTCGATCCCCACCCAGGTAGTGGATTTTAGAAACAAAACTACCACTTTCATAAATACAAATGGCCCTGGGGTTCACTCAGCCTACAGCAGAAATGAGTACCAGGGTAATTCCTGAGAGCAAAGATGGCCGGGCATGGAGCTGACAACTCCATCCCATCTAGTGCCAATGCCACAAAACTGGAAGTCTCTACCTTCCACTACTCCCAAATCAAAAATATAAATAGTTCACACAAAATTTTTGAAATATATCCGTGCCATAGAGGCTTTTATAATATTTTTAGTATCCAAGATACATCACCTGCGGAATTGATAGTACAGTAGTTCGAGCAATCATGTCACTCATGTACTTGCTTTAATAATAGATCATATAATAATTCATAAAAAATAGTAGCCCTTTTTAAACGTACTATAATTTATTTGTTTGTTTGTTTGTGTTTTTTCAATAGATTTAACAATACATTAGGTAGGTTATTTATTTATTTATTTATTTATTTAATTACTACATTCTAATTTGTATTATTCATCCTGTATAAAATGTTTGCTAATTGGCTTGTTTAGTTATAAGTAGGGCTCGGATCGATATGCTCGATAAAATCTCCAGATATGCTCGAAAACCATGTGTTTTATGCTCGATAGATATGCTCGAAAACCCCATTATAAACCCATTATATGCTCAAAACCCCCATTATATGCGGTTAAATATGCAGAATATGCTCGAAAAACACCGTTAAAAACTATAGAAAGGAATGTGAAACGAAAAATGCAATAACATACCTTTAAATACGAGATTTATTTTCTAATTGTATCTATGATACACTGCAATACACTCGCATTCAAGTTTTACAAGTGTATATAAGAGAAGTGCTCTTATAAAAGATACAGTTTAAAAGTTCATTTACAAAATGTTCAGAATTGACGATTTAATGAAGTAGATCTGCATTGGTCTGTACAACAAGAAATTTTCTATGTTTTCAGTTTTGAATGATTTTCTTAAATCAGTCAATAAAAGTTTCAATGGCGAGAATGGCCTCACAAAAGATTAAAAGCCTGCGGTTCTTTTATTCGCACCAGATAGGCTTTTCAATAATTATTTCAGTTTTCGAACCTTAAGGATTGTCAGGGCCCGAATTCGGGGGAGAATTCGAAGAAAAACAAACTATTTTGACGAAAACCACAAGAATATGCATTTATATGCTTCTATTCTGAAAACCGCGGTTTTATGCATTTATATGTTCCATAAATTTCAATTCTGTTGGTCCCAGAGAGGTGAAAATACCACCGAAAGGCTTCTTTCAATGTGTACTATTCAGGAAAAAAACATGCAAATATGCTCGAATCCGAACCCTAGTTATAAGTATATTTTATATTTTGTTTTGTTAGTTGTTAAGCTAGGTTTAGTTTCTCATTACATAACTTCAATCCAGACCATTGTATACGCTACATAAAGGGGCTCTTTAGCCTCAGTGGCCAGTTCTCTATGAATAAATTCAATTCAAATTCAATTCCAATTCAGGGCCTCCATGGCATGAACGGAGTTGGCGCTTTAGCTTTGCGTAGATTTATTTGTTGTTGTTGATACTTTTATGGGCTTTGCAAGATCGTGGGTATGTAGCTCCGTGTACTAGTGTGTGTGTGTAGAGTTTTTATGATAACGTGTGCCACTGTGATGTCTGTACCAGTGTGTGTGTTAGTAATTATTCAGATACAATTTGAGTAGAAAGCGGCTGTGGCTTTATGTTAGGAACCATCCCGGCATTTTCCAGGAGTAGATGTAGGGACACCACGGAAAACCACTTCCAGGATGGCTGAGGTAGGAAACGAACCTGCCTTTTCTCATTTTTGCCTCATCAGGCTGAGTGTACCCCGTTCCAGCCCTCAGACCAGAAATAAATTTCTTGGCAGAGCCGGGAAAGAAACCCGGACATCCGTGGTCACAGCCAAGAATGATAGTCACTACGCAACGAGGCGGAACATAAATTCTTTTGATGCCAAGTCTGCAACAGAGTTCATTGCTAAGCACGACGTACAAGGAGTATGCGTATCCAGAATAATTATCGCACGAGGTAATATTACCCTTAGGAGACATGTTTCGTTATTAGTGTTGGCATCAGAAGTCAGCTCAACTGTATTTCTAGTTCATGAACAATTTATTTGCCCTTGGGACACACTGAATTTAATCAACCCCACATTTACGGTTTGTCTTCAGATGAGGATTTACCATAATTTCAATGAATGGGTGAAGTCTGTAATAAAGCTGGCTATTATAAGCAAATTCAACCCGTATACAGAAACGCCTCACTATTTCTGACTAAAACGGAAGGGATATGAAACCCGTTCTGAATTGGTAAGTCTGAAATGTGCTAACATAATAATAATAATAATAATAATAATAATAATAATAATAATAATAATAATAATAATAATGATAATAAATTTACTGTTCACAATGTGCCAAGTCTATACAAAATTGAGTTAGTGATACTCTTCTCTTCTCTTCTTGTACTTCATCACGTGGTATACGAGTACACCGAATTGTTCACTACATAGAACACACACTCTTGATTGGCTTAGTGAAAAGATACCGTGCTCACATAATAGGTAGATAAACAAAATACATATCAAAGTGACCTCCTCTTGGGATAGTGGCTAGTATTCTTGACTGAGATTCGAGTTCGATTTCCAGCTCTAAAAATACATTTTCAATTTCTGTCTCAACGTTGGAAAGGGTGAGAAACAAAACTGAGAAAATATAGAGTCTATTTCAATCTCATGGGATTTCCGTGGTTTCCCACTTCTACTCCAGGCAAATGGCGGAATAGTTTCTAAATTGAGGTCACAGCACCCTTCTTCCTAATTCTTAATTCAATAGCAAATACCCAAACTACTCCAGACACCATAACAACACAAGTTATTACCCACATTCTTAATACTAATAATAATGTTATTGCTCCCTTTTAACTACTGAAAACTTTCAGAGACACCGAGGTGCCAAATTTTGTCTTGAAGGGGATCTTGAACGGGCCAGAAAATCTACTGACACAGTTTACTAGTATTTAAGCAACCTCAAATCCAAACTGATGGCGTCGGGATTCAATCCGGCAACCTTGGGCACAGCAGGCGAGAACTTTACTGCTGCGCCAAATTATTCACGCATCCAAATACACGGGGCTGATTTCCAGTGTGTAGAAACTCCTTAAGGACACCACGTACTTTTACACGATGAAAAAGTCTATTTTTGTGGCATCACTTTACTAAGTATTTTCTGGGTTTATGCTAAAGGTACAGCTATGATTCTTGTAACATACAAGAAGCGGTATATTCTGAGCTGTTTTTGACCATGTAGTGCTACTTTGCTTTTATAGGATGTGTGAAATGAATACAAATTTGGACAGATACATTTCCAAAAAATGTTGTATAAGTTGCCTCAGGTACACATTTCTCAGTTGTTTTTCAATCAAATACTCTCAAATTTTGTTCACATACTTGGAATGGATCATGGCAGATGAGTAACTAATTTGTTTCATTATTATTGGGACAGAATGCAAGAAAAAATCCGAACTCTTTCTTTTTAAATTTAGTCAAAAATATGTATCTTTCTCTTCCCAATCCATGTCTACTATGTTTTGGAAGTGAAAATAGGTTAACATTCAAGTACTCTATTAGGCAAGTTAATGTAAAAAGTTAGCCCTCTATCTTAAATGGTTTCCTAGTTATTGGTACCTAAACATGAAAAATGAGTATTAACGGAAAACAGCTGGCAAAGTTAAAAGTTTATTATTCAGAGAATGGGACGCTAATTTTTAAAAACGAATTTAAGGTACTTGTAGACATCAAAACCCCAACAAACTATATATATTTGGATTCAGAAAAGAATGAAGAATTTTATGGTGCCAATATCAAAGAGTTGATTTTTTCATCATGCAAGAGTACGTGGAGTCCTAAAAGTAACAGTCAAAACAAACAGCAATTAACATATTTTTCACATTTTGCTAGCATTCTTTGCAGTCACCGCGGAGGCTCGGCTCTACCAAGAAATGTAATTCTGGTCTGAGGGCTGGAACGGATTACACTCAGCCTCGTGGGGCTAAACTGAGAAGTGGGTTCGATTCCCACCTCAGCTATCCTGGGAGTGGTTATACGTGGTTTTCCCACTTCTACTCCAGGCAAATGCCGGGGTTGTACCTAATTAAAACCACGGTCACTTCCTACCCAACTACTACCTCAATTGCAAATACACACACTTGTACAGACATCACAGTGACGCAGGTTATCAGACAAATTCTGCACACACCCAAGTACACGGGGCTACATGATCACAATGTCGCCAAGCTCATAAATAGCAAACAACAACATGATTTTTTTGTTGCTGTCTTGAAACGGGCATTGTCTCCTTGATTTAAAGTACCGGTAATGTAATTCTTTGTTACTTGTAATTGAAAATCATAGTTGAACCAGGAATGGCTTGTTTATCTCTTTCTCGTGGCGTAGCCGTGCTCGTTAAATCATGCACCACGGCCGCAAGGTAGCTGCAGCAAATTCTAAGATGTTAGGTTCAATTCCCGTGGCTGTCCTGACTGTAGTTTTCCCTCGGTGTTTTCTACACTCCCTCCGGGCAAATGACGTGATAGCACCTTATTTCAAGTTCGGGGGTGCCAACCCTATCTCTGTACCTGATACAGTTACACACTCTACTGCAGTCATCATGTATATACAGGTTATTAGACATGTTCAATACACACCCAACTACACGGGGCTGATATGAGCAAGATTTCCCAAACAGCAACAAAGAACAGTTATCTCTCCTCTGTCAGCAAATCACTATCGAATCGCGACCATTGAGCTATCCACATCACATTATTTATTTTGATACCGATAGTTAAGTTATGAATTTGATTGATGAACAAGGTCGGTAAGAACCAAAGACCATTCGAAGAACGTGCAATTTTGCTAGTTTGGATGTAAGTGCAATTGTAAGAGTAGAAAAGCCTGGAAAATATAACTTAAGGTATTCTAGGGCTTGGATGTCTAAATACTGTTGGTTTGGGAAGAGAACAGGAGCTGATCACGGAAGGTCGAAGTTTATAATGAAAGACAGCAGTGGCAGCCGGTGGCAATTTAACTGGTAGTGACAATAATAATAACGACCTTATATTGCCTACCTCAATAAAAGAAACAAAAATGCCTACTTGACAGACGTTGCTGTTCCACTTAGCCAAAATATGCTAACTACCCAGACTAAAATCAAACAAGTACGCACCGTTGGCTGAAGAAATAGGCAACTATGGGGATTAAAATGCGTGAGAATTTTGCCAGTGGTGATATCCTCCACAAGAGTTGTACCAAAGACGTTGGTAATGGCTTTGGAGGAACTGCAAATGAAACACCTCATTTCCAGAATACAGAAAGCAGTACTGCTGGATACGTGTTATATTGTTAGGCTATTCTCATCTCAGTAAGGTTTACAGGATACTTGATTGTCAAATCCGTATCTTGTAGACAGATTTGTACTATATTTATGAGAAATTAAAGAATATAATAATTTTAATATTATTTTTAATAACAATAGTTTTATACCAAGTCTACTAAACTACGCCGCGTAGGCAGGCCGTTAAGGCACATAGCGTTGAAGACGGCTGCTTCAGCGCTGGGTGACAAACCTGGCTTGTCACATGCAATCCCTGAGTCATCGCCCCCTCCCATACGAAAGCCAGATATTAATGAAGTTTACTCTACTGTTGTAATTTTTAGCCTATTTTCATTTATGAAAAAAATAGGCTTAAGAGATCACCTTTTCTCCGTGTGTCTGCCTGTGTGTGTGTGTGTGTGTGTGTGTGTGTGTGTGTCCTAATAAAATCTAAACGGCTGGAGCAATTTCAATAAAACTCTGTAAGTCCATAGCACTATTCTGGAAGACCCAGACCATGCCCTTCAAATTTTGTTACGTCTCACCAATACAACATGGTAGCTGTGCGAAATATTTCACCAGCATTCAATATCTCCGAAACTATAACCGATATCATCCTGGAATTTTGTACGGTGATATGGGCAACTACTAAAAGTTCACCTATGTGACTTTTGAAAACCTGATAACTACAAAACCAAAATGGCGGCTTTTAAATATACGTTTCTCGCGATTTAACCAACCAAACGCAATGAAACTTGGTACTGTATAGGTTTATACGGTACACGTTGCAAGGCACCGACATGTAACTTCGTTCAATCGTTTACATAACCTCAAGATGGCAGCCGTGCGAAATATTTCACTGGCATTCTACATGTCTGAAACTATTACCGGTATCACCCTGAAATTTTGTACGGAGATAAAGGACACTACTGGAAGTTCATCTATGAGACTACCGGGTGAGTTAGCCGTGGTCGTTACGGCATGACTGCTGGCAGTCGCTCACATCCCGGAGGCGAGGAGGTTCGAATCCCCCCGCCGGCAACCTTGAAGATGGTCTTCTGTGTTTTCCCATCTTCCTTCCAGGCAAATGCCGGGGTTGGTCCCTAACTATAGGCCACAGCCGCTACCTTCCAACTCCTCGACCCTCCCTCCAACTTTCCTCCCCAACGGTACTTATAGCTCACCCATTGGGTGTACGTCTCGAAGCTGCTACAAAAAATGGCGAGCCGAACATGTCCTCGGACACTCCCGGCACTAAAGCCATACGCTAAAAAAATATGAGACTTTCAAAAACCGGTTAACTACAAAACGCACAAGGCCGCCAAGCGAAGTTGAAAGTTTTAAATTGAATTTCCTCGCGATTTAATTATCCAAACGCAATGAAACTTGGTACAGCAAATGTTTATACACATTGTAATTCACTGGTATCTAATTTAGTTCAAGTGTTTACATAACCTCAAGTTGGCGACTGTGCGAATTTTAAAATTAAGTTTTTATTTCTTGTGTGATAATCATGCGATCGAAGTGAAAGTTTGAATAATTAACATACGCAATAATTATCATTTAATGGTACATGACTCTATGGCCTATTACATATAAAAATACAACATGGCGACCATCCGAAATATTTAGACGAATCTCAATATCTACGAATCTATTACAGCAATCAAACTGAGTTTTTTTTATGTTCATAGGGGCTATAAACATAAGTTCACCTATAGGACTTTCAATAACCTGGAGAGCACAAATCCAACATAGCGGCGGCGCGAAGTATAATAGTACATTATGCAACGAGCCTATAATGGCATTAATTAAGACACGAGTATGTTTATAAAAGGAGCGTATGCGAGTTTTATAATTTCGATACGAGTGTCTTAATTACCATTAAAGGCGAGTTGCATACGACTGTTTATGTTCGACGATAATTATTATAATTATTTTATGTTCGAACATAAATATTCATAAATATCTGTCGAGATTTCACCAGTTTTATGTACTGAACAGAGCGCATGGGACGCACAGAATACCTTGTATTTGACCATGGCCTCCTCGATTACCCCACGATAACACTAGGCAACGCAGTGAAATTTATATTAGAAGGCCTTGGAACTCAGCGCAGGTGCGATGCTACTCTCACCTAACTGGTCAAACAACTGCTTCTTGAGCTCTGATTGATGGGTGAAACTCTTTCATAATGAACAAGAAGTTCCGTGACGAACTAAGGAGCCTGCTTTTCTTAAAATTTAAGATTCATGCCAATGATTAATCTATATGGATCTATCTAGAATAATGAAGAAATTAAGTTGTAATATCGAAATTTCAAATTAGTTCGAAATACTATATACCTGGCATAATGTAGCCTAATAGAGAACTACAGTTGGCAGCCCTGGTGACTGAATATATTCTTAGTTCCATCTCGTAAGGCACAGAATACAAAATTTGGTTGAAGTCCAATGGATAGCATGGACCTTACATGCAGTTAAACATTGGATATAACAGCGCGCGTAAAATCATGTTGACAACAATGACATACATGTATTGGTCAGAAATATACTGAAATAATATGATCTTTTGTTGTGTCAATTTTGACTGAAATCCATTAGTTAGTATAGAAGTTACATGCATTTTAAAATTGGACCTATCAGCAGGCTTAGAATCATGTTGGCAGCACTGGCGTAGGCCTATATTAGTTACTCCAAATTAATCTAGAATGCCAGGTGCTATACGTGTGCAAAGTTTAGAGCTATTGGCTTGCATACTTTCTGATATATTGATATTAGAGTAACAAAAATAGAGACGGCATTTATTAACAGTTGGCAGCCCTGGTTACTCTTAAGAATTGGCATAGTCATATATGTTATTGTACACATAGCGCACACGAAATTTGGTTGAAATCCAAATGATAGTATAGAAGTTACATGTATTTAAATTTGGATCTCTCAGCAGGCTTAGAATCATGTTGGTACTACTGATGTGCATAAGTTACTACAGATTATTATAGAATGTCAGGTACTAGACGTGTGCATAGTTTAAAGCTGTCGGCTTGCATACATTTTGATATATGGGTATTTGGATTTAAAAAAATTGAGAGCATTTATTAACAGTTGGTAGCCCTGGTGGCTCTTAAGAATATGCTCAGTCATATCTGTTTATGTACATATGGCACATACGAAATTTGGTTAAATTCCAATTGATAGTGTAGAAGTTATATGCATTTAAAAAGTGGACCTATCAGCAGGCGTATAATCATTTTGGCAACACTGCCATGTATGGCCTCCTGAAAATTAAACTGCAATATTATTATCTATACGTGTGCCAATTTTGAAATAGATCCCAATCATACCTTCCAAGATATCCAACATGGAGCTCAAATTTCAATTGCAATTTTTCAGCAGTTGGTAGCACTGACATCATTTTCAAATATGGCTGTGAGATATTCATGTATAGATCTTTACTCCTACCAAACTTTGTTTCGATTGCTGCAGCCATTTAGGAGTTGACAGGGGGGGGGGGGACACACACAGCCAAACAGACAGACAGAAGGACAGACCGACAGACAGACAGACATTTTCCCGATCTCATAAGTCTACTTTTTCCTCATTTTTGCAAAATGTGAAAAGTAGGCTAAAAATAGTGTTATAATGACCCTCATTTCTGAGATATAATGTGTACATTTCGACATCGTCGAACATAAATATTTAATTGGACATTTCTCGCGATTTAACCATCCGAGTGCAGTGCAACTTTCTACGTTAAATGCTTATACAAATGTTAATCTACTGGCATCTAATTTATTTCAATTGTGTTCATAAATACATGATGGCAGCTGTAAATAACTCTAAGACCTACATATATAAAAATCCAACATAGCGATCATTCGAAATATTTAGTCGGTTCTCTCTATCTACGAATCTATTACAGCAATCAAACTCAAATTTTGTATGTTGATAGTGGCAATTAACATAAGTAGGATATATGAAAATAGGCTTTAGTTCTTCACGGAACTACTTGTTTGTTTCGTTTAAACATTAAACATTGTTATACACATTTTAACTATAGATAACTATTCTAATTTTGTTTTCATGCTACTGGGGAGTGACATGTCACCGTGCCACTATCCCTAAACCCAACACTGCAAGTCCAGTTCTGTTTAATACTGTTTTATGTTAAGGGGACTGTGCCAGTTCTACACCGATAATGCTAATTTAGCCATTTTCAGAATTCCTTTTCTCCTAAACCTTGAGTGATGGTATTCTGAGACATTTACAGGTGTATCATTGAGGTCTTTAAGATAAAATGCAGCGGCTTCGGTGGCGTAGTTGGTAGCATGCTGAGCTTCTATGCACAAGGTCGCGGTTTCAAATCCGGCCGAAGTCGTTGGATTTTTTTAAGAGCGTTAGAAATCCCTCAGCATGCCTTCCTTCGGAGGGGAAGAAAAGCCGGCGGTCCCATCTCATAGATTTATGTCATGAAAAAGAACCTTCCACTAACTACACTTGTGTGATGGCAAAATGTGTAGGTTAGAATAATTGTTAAAGCTATATTAGTTACAAAATTCGTCGCCAGGTGCTGGATGTGACACCATCTAGTAGCCAAGTCCGCAGCTAGGTGTCGTGGACGGTAGCATTTGGTAGCAAAAGTAGGAACTACTTGAAAATTGAACGTCTGCAGTCCTTACCTGAATCACAGATAACACACACTAATACAGCCATCACAATTAACACCGGTTATCAGACAAATTCTACACACACCCAAAGTACACCGGACTACATGACCGCGTTGCCGCAGCCCCTAAACTATGGAACCAACCAACCAACTGAGATAAAATACGTAGACTATATGTTACCAAATTGAACTGGTAAAAATTGATACGTATTGCCTATTGGTAATTGTTTATTTTATTTTATACGCCTTGTCAAAACTGCAAATATGGGTTTTTTGCGGCGTTATGCCCAACTAAGGAGTGTGATTGAACCTAAAGTATTTCATAGATGAATTTGAGTTTGCTTCCTTCTCTCCTCTTCCCAAAATCTCTTCATTCTCTCACGATGATTTTTCTTCCTTTCAGCTGTCCATTCGGGGGTTTGCAGCAAAATTATGTTCATGTTCGACGATGTCGAAATGTGAATACAGTATTATGTCAGAAAACTGTATCATAATGAGGGTCATTATAACACTATTTTTCATTATGAAACAGTTTCTCCCACCAATCAGAGCTCAAGAGACAGTTGTGTGACCAATAATTAGGTAAGGATAGCAAGCACTTGCGCTGACTTCCACAGCCTTCTATTTCAAATTTTATCGCGTGGCTTCTAGTGTCATAGTGGGGTACTCCAGGAGGCCATGGTATTCTCTGCGCCCCATGCGCTCTTTTCAGTACATAAAACTGGCGAAATCTCGACAGATATTTATGAATATTTATGTTCGAACATAATATAGTCAAAATTATCGTCGAACATAAACAGTCGTATGCAACTTGCCTATAAGGGTAATTAAGACAAACGTATGGAAATTATACTCGTGTCTTAATTATTGCCATTATAGGCTCGTTGCATAATGTAGCCTACTATTCTTCACCAACTATCTGAATCTAGACCTGTCCCATAAAATTTCGTCTGAAACGATGATTTCTTAAAAGTCATATTCAATTTCTATAATGAGGAGGCATGGATAAATATCCTTTTTATAAATATTTCATTGTCCATTCTTTGAATATGTCTATAAAATAGCAATTGTCTTTTTCTAATAATGTCTGGTATTTTCTCGAATTTAACATTGTTATACACATTTCAACAACAAATAACTATTCTAATTTTGTTTTCATGCCACTGGGGAGTGACATGTCACCGTGCCACTACCCTTAAACCCACCACTGAAGGGTAGAAACAATGCTAAACTCAGCGTGGGGTTCGTGGTAACCAAACAATGTCCCGCCGGCCCCGTGGTGTTGGGGTAGCGTGCCTTCTTCCCACCCGGAGGCTCTAGGTTCGGTTCCCGGCTCCGTCAGAGATTTTAGAAACTGACGTGAGGGCTGGAACGGGGTGCACTCAGCCTCGTGAGGACAATTGAGTAGCTGTCTGACAGTGATGCAGCGCTCCGATCACAAAAACCAAGATTAACGGTCGAGGGGACCCGATGTGCTGCTGCTAAACTGTATGAAATACACTCATTTTTCCAAAGACTTATGGGTCACCTATTGTAAAATGGTAGGGGCAGATGACCTCGTAGTTCCACCCCTTAAAACCTCAATAACTAACTATTGTAAAATGGATTTACTAATCCAGAAACCTTTGGAGCTTGCACAACAGCTGCCAAAGATTTACGTATTGTAAAATAGATATTTCAGACACCATCGCGAGCGTGCGCACAACTCCTCGCTAAGGTTCATTTGTTGAAAGGATTAACACGACTCGCCCACCACCTATTTTGAAATGGATTTACTAATTCAGAAACTTTCTGCATCCCAAATTGCTGGGCAGGGGTCACTTGGTAGACCTAAGCCCTTTACGGGCTGCAGTGCCGGGGGTGAGTAAAACAATGTCCCACAGCTGTTATGAGCCCTGAATGGGAGTGAGGAATGAGTTTTAATGGCAGTACCAAGAACGTGCTATGTAAGGGTGTTATTTCGTACTCTGAATCGTGAAACTAACTGTAATAAATTGCGTAACGCATTCGTACAAAACTTGAGTTCATTGAACTACCAATTAGCGAGACAATTCATCTTCGCAATCACTTGAGCAATTGGAACAATACACCACCAGTTCCTGAGATGAAGTCACAGGAAGGTGTAATTGACAAGGAAAATTAGCTACATATTACGGACATTATACACAGAGCACAAAACATGCAAGTTTCAATAGGATAATGGAACCGGAGGAAATGAGATATCATACAGCTAAGACAACGAGGATATGCACAGATATATATTTTAGGCTTGGAACAAAAGCTGTTCTGTAACTCCAATCTGCAGATTGTAGATTCAAAACACGAAATGTGTCCTTCTTTGTCAGCTGAAGAAAAGAGCCAAAAGACAATTAAGGAAGAACGTGAGAGCGAAGGAGCTGCTGGAGTAATGACAGAAACAGAGCTTGAGTAGTAGAGTGGGAGGCAAACTGCTTCAATATCGAACGACGCCGCACAACAGATTAAAAATGCACGCATTCAACCCTAGAACGTTACACTGGGAATTATTGTTTGGTGATAATTTGTGCGTTCACACTTCCCAGCCTTCACCTGCCCATTGACTTTCTGTTATATCTGCTGTAGGTGGTACTTCTATAAATAGGTATTCTGTAATTTTAATATTCTATCTTTGATTCCATCATGATGCATTCCTGATGGCTAAATTCTTTCTCCTAAGTAGGCTACTTGAATTTATTATTATTATGCTTGCCACAATGGGTGAGTGGTTATCGTGTCGGACTACCAACCCCAGGCTTGCACGTTCACACCTGGCCATGGTAAGAAATTTTTGAAAGGCGACAAAAATCACGACACGCATGTCATACGTTGTTGGCATGTTAAAGAACCAATTTGAATTCAGTAGGCCGTGTTCATAGTGGCAAAATTAATCTCGGGATTTTCCGCCATCTCAAATAGTTCCTCCATTCTCTACTAGAAAGCGCTATACAGTAGTGTCATGGAGCTTAGATATCTAACCTCCTTGACTTTCATAGCGCTCCAAGGAACAAAACATTCGACATGCAAGCTGCCCTCTGGACGTCAAATAACAAAGCTTGTACCTGGCAGCAGGGGCCATACGATATTATTATTTTTATTATTATTATTATTAGTAGTAGTAGTAGTATTATTATTATTATTATTAATATACCAACCGTGGTGGCTACGCGCACTAAAGCGCAGGAAGATTTTGATAAGCTATCTATGGACTCAGATGCCGAGCTCCAACCATATCGTTGGCTGTCCATGAAATATTTGCCCGTGGTTTTATACTTCCAATTCCAGGGAAATGCCTGGACGGTACTTTCTAATATGCCGTGGCGGAGTTCTGCCAACTCCTGGACCAATTTCATTCATCTTCACTTTTTTCATCTCTCATTAACTCTATTGCTGATGACCACCTATTGGTGTAGTGGCTAGCATTCTTAGCTGTCATCCCAGAGGTCGGGGTTCGAATCCCGGCTCTGTCAAGAAAGTGGTAACGTTCTCGCCGGCTGTGCCCAAGATTGTAGGATCGAATTCTGGTGCAGTCAGTTGACATTTGAAGGTACTTAATTAAATGTGAGAGAGTCGTATCAGTAAATTTACTGCCACGTTAACAATCCCCGTGGGTAAAGGTCCTTCAGCCCTGCGTCTCTAAAAGTCACAGTAGTTAAAAGTACACCCGCACATTTAATATAATTATTATAATAATAATTATTATTATTATTAACAACCAACCCAACTGCTACTATGTACTTTCTCCCACATAACCCATTAATGACGCATTCATATAATTTGGTCCGCCTCGTTGCGTAGTGGCTAGCATTCTTGGATGTCACCGAGGAGGCCCGGGTTTGATTTCCGGCTCTTCCACGGAATTTAATTCTGGTCTGAGGGTAGAAACGGGGTACACGAAGCCTCGTGAGGCAAAGCTGAGAAGAAGAGGATCCGATTCCCACCTCAGCCATCCTGGAAGGAGTTTTCCCTGTTTCCCACTTCTACTCTAGGCAAATGCCGGAATGGTTCCTAACCAAAACCCACGGCCATTTCCTTCCCAATCCTCATCTGAATAGAGAAAAATTATAATTACAAATAGACACACTATTACAGCCAACACAATAACAAAGGTCATCATACAAATTACACATATAGACACACAAACCGAGGTACACTGGGATACATGACCACGATGTCGCAACGCCCCTAAATAAATCAACAATAACTCTTCTGCTGTTGGCGTCAGAGGGCATCCGGCCCATAAAAACCATCCGCCACATAGAAAATTCAACGCATCTCACGGCTGAAGATATCCCAAGCTCCTAATTTGAATTAATGACAATAAGAACAACAACAACAACAACCTATTCGAACATTGGATTCTTTCCTATTGAACGCGGAACTTTTGAATTGCCGACGAAAATGACGGAAATAGCAACAACTTGTGCTCAAGGACAATGAAATCTGTAAGTCATTTTAAATATGCAATAAATATTCCGCAGTTTTGAATGAGGTTGCATGCGGTCTTTGAATTTCAAATGGGAAGACAAATGGATGTTAAAGTTAAATATGCATAGACTATTGGATTGGTTGAGTTCTTATGTAAATTTGAGCGTATTCCGGTAAGACATATGAGATTACAAGTGATGGGGGCGGATACAAATATTGTGACCTTGATACTACATCACGAGGAGGAATAGAAATAACTTGTTTTAAGAAGGGGTGGGGGTAGGGGATTTATTCCCTTAAGGCGTACCAATGTCAAGATCATCCGTATTCCTTGTAGGAGGATAGGGAATACACGTGTTCGGCCATGTCAAAGAAAACGGTATTGAAGCAGCTGTTTCCTTTCTCTAGTTATCTGAGTCGCATAAAGGAAAGGTTCTCGCTTGCAGAGCCCAAAGTTACAGGTTCAAATCCCGGCACGGCCAGTTGTATCTTCAGTGTGTTAAAGCCTAGAACGCTAGCGTTAATTGCAACGTTGTTATCAGTAGCACTTCGCATCGGCGACTACGATTCTAGAAACTGGTAATAAATACCATTTACATCAACTTTGATGCTTGCCACGGTGGGTGAATGGTTAACGTGTCGGTCTACCAACCCCAAGCTTGCAGGTTCCCTCCTGGCTTGATTTTTGAAAGCCGGTAAAAATTTACGACACAAATATCATACGATGTTGGCATGTCAAAGAAACCATTTGAATTCAGTAGGCCGTGTTCATAATGGCAAAATAATCTCGGGAGTTTCCACCAACACAAAAGTTCCTCATTTCTCTACTAGAAAGCGCTATAGTGTTCAAGGAGCTTGGATATCTAACCTCCTTGACTTTCATAGTGCTTCAAGGTACAACGAATTCGACATGCAAGCTACCCTTTGGGTGTCAAATAACAAAGCTTGCACCCGGCATCCGAGGCCATACGATATTATTATTATTATTATTATTATTATTTATCAACTTTTATTTCACTTTCTAGGCTACCAGAATGGACACTGTTTTTGAATAATTTGTTTTTTTTTTCTTTTTGGATTTTGACTAATTTTTAATTATTTCTTCTCCTTCTTTATTCGAATTTGACCTACTGTGGGCCACGGGAAACAATCGATTTGCTGGTCAGTTCCTTTTTCTTCACCTAGAATTTCTTCATCCTTTCGCTGTGGTTCCTCCTCCTTTCCTCTGATCAGATGTTCTTGGTCGTTCTACTGGGTCTGTTATCAATATTTTATCTCGAAACACAGCCCTATTCCAGATGTCTTCTGGATGTACGCCAACTTCCTCCATGTCTCTTCTCGTTTCTTCTACCCACATTGTAGTCGCCTTTAGCTTGGTGATGTAATTTAAGATTCTTTTCGCTATTCGATTATTTTGACTATTTATTTATTTATTTATTTATTTGGAATTATTGAGCTGGTTTTCACTACTTTTGGCTGATTGTGATTGTTTCCTTTTCGTATTTTGATTAAATGTTATTTGTTTTATTTTTCAATTTTGGAGATTTTTTACTAATTTCCATTGTCTTTTTTTGTATTTTTACTAATTATGATTTTTTGTGTTTTTTTTATTTTAATTCTTTTACTTAGAGCTTTTTTGGAAAATTTTGACTAATTGTGATTGTTTTTTGGGGGACTAGTTTGCTTTGTATTTTAGGACTGACAAACACTGATGGGATTGGATAATTGGGAAAAGTGGGGAAAGCAGAAGTCTGTCCTTTTCGTCACGAAGACGAACATTAGCATTCTATGCTTAATGAGGGGAGAGATCCTGCTCAAAGCACCAGAGGAGCCTTGGTGAGAAAGGAGAAGCAAGATTGTAGTTAAACGTGACCTTCATCTCGCGATCATAAGCCACGGAACCTGCTTTTTACGTGAAATCCGAACCACAGGCCATTCAATTCAATTCAATTCAATTCAATTCAATTCAATATTTAGCGTGAACACTCATACAACGAAAACACATAAACTGCCGCCAAACTGTATGAAAGACACTTATTTGTTGAAACGACTCATGAGCCACCTTTTGTGAAATGGATTTACTTATTCAGAAGCGGCTTCGGTGGCGAAGTGGGTTACAGGCTGAACTGCTGTTCCCAAGATAGCGGGTTCAAACCCGGCCAAAGTCGTCGGATTTTTTAAGAGCGTTAAAAATCCTTCAGTATGCCTTCCTTCGGAGGGGAAGTAAAACCGGCGGTCACATGTCATAGATTTATGGCATGTAAAAGATCCTTTCACAGACTAAACTTGTGTAAAGCTAAATTGTTAGGTTAGATTTCGTCGGAACGCTCTATCAAAGTTCCAACGTTCACCACAAGGAATCATTGATATCTGGTGGCGAAAGTTGGAACTACTTGTAATTGAACGGAACTTGTAGCTCACCCTAATAAGGGTGTCCTCTGGAAGCAGCTACAGACTCAGGCGAGCCGAACATGTCCTCGGACACTCCCGGCACTAAAGGCCATACGATAAATAAAGAAATAAATAAATAAATAAATAAATACATAAATAAATAAATAAATAAAACTAATTCAGAAACCTTCTGGGTATGCGCCCAAAAAATCACCAAAGTTTCACAATTGGTCTTGCAATTTAATCACAATAGCTGTCACTAAACTGTATAATATACACTCATTTGTTCAAACGATTCACGCACCATCTGTTAGAAAATGAATTTACTAATTCCTAGACCATCGCGGGCGTGCGCACAACAATTCACCAAAGTTCTTATTTTCTTGGAACGGTTCTCACGCCATCGCATATTTATTGAAACAATTCACGTTCCATCTATTGCATAATGGATTTACTAATTCAGAAACCTTCGCGGGCGTGTGCACAACAACTCACTGAGGTTTCCTAGCAATCGAATGAATGGCATATGAACGCATACGATACAAACATACAAAAGAAATATTCATTTTTATCCTCGAGAGATTGTTGTCCTTTTCGTCTTCTAGTACATGATACAAGTTAGTTGTCAGTAGTTATTTTAGTTGAATTTATCATTCCACTATATTTTTCATCATCACTCAAATTATTAGGGACCGATGACCTAGATGTTAGTCCCATTAAAACAGTAATGTCATCGTGATCATCATTATCATCATAATCATCCTTTAACGATATAAGTTTGCTCTTGATTTAAGAGTTATTTACCATATAGTAACAAGAAAGTCCTAAATTCAAACCGTGATAGAGTGGCCACATCATGATCCCAAAGAAACGGGTTCGATTCCCCGTGATCTAGTAACATATCCACAACAGGAAGATCGGCGATCGGTGGTTCAAGTCCTGGATTAGTTTTGTTGTTGTTCATATTGAATCATTTGAGGAGCCTTGTGACATTGTGGTTTCACGTCAATAAGTTACGGGATGTCTTTTTGGCACATACTAGGAACGTCCTGAAAGTAAGTTCCGCTTTTGTATGTTGCCCCGGCCCCAGTTCGCTGTTTCGCCTCTTAAAACAACAATAACTAACTAACATACTGTAACTAAGGCGGCTTCGGTGGCGTAGTCGGTAGCATGCTGAGATTCTATGCCCAAGATAGCGGGTTCAAACCCGTCCGAAGCCGTTGGACTTTTTAAGAGCGTTAACAATCCCTCAGTATGCCTTCCTTCGGAAGGGAAGTATTGCAGGCGGGATGTCATTGATTTATGGCAAGTTAAAGAACCTTCCACTAATTACACATGTGTGAAGCTAAATTGGATAGGTTAAGAATGTAAACAACGCTCTTAGGTTTCTACGTTCGTTGCCAAGAGCCGACTGTGGTGGCGTCTAGTACCTAAGCTCTGAACTTGGCCTAGTAGTCGTTGACGGTGGTGATTGGCGGCAAAAGTAGGAACTATTTGAAAAATTCTAAGTCGCAGTCTGTACTTAAATTGAGAAACAGATAACACACACTATTACTGTCATCACAATTAACACCGGTTTTCAGACAGATTCTACACACAACCAATGTACACGGGGCTACATGACCGCGTTGTCACAGCCCCTAAACTTAGGTACCAACCAACCATACTGTAACTAATCTGTTACACTCATCTGAACGGCTGTCCCAAAATAGCGGGTACAAACCCGGGCGAAGTCGTCGGATTGTTAAGAGCGTTAAAAGCCCTCAATATGCCTTCCTTTGGAGGGGAAGTAAATCCGGTGGTCCCATGTCATAGATTTATGGTATGTAAAAGATCCTTCCACAGACTAAACTTGTGTGAAGCTAAATTTCTAGGTTAGATTTCGTTGAAACGCTCTATCAAAGTTCCAACGTTCACCACTAGGTATCAGTGCAATCTGGTGGCGAATGTTGGATCGACTTGAAATTGAACGGAACTTGTAGCTCACCCTGTGGCTGTCCGCTTAAAGCAGCTACAGCCACTGGCGAGCCGAACATGTCCTCGGTACTAAAAGCCATACGATAAATAAATAAAAACAAGATGTTCAGTAAAGAACATATAGCCTACTTTCTCCTAAATGCATGGGTATTGCTATAACTCTTTGTCCTTTTCAAGGAGTATAATTGAATGTTGGTTGTAGTAGTTTGTTGAAATACAACGTGCTATAGGGATATTAAACATGAATATGAGGTGCCCTTTGCTAGTGCTACCTCTGTAAAAAAAAATCATTCAATTCGGTTTCACCGTGTTTGAATTGATCTGGGGAATGGATTTGCACACATACATGGCCGCTATTTGCAAACTATTGGGCTGATGACCTTGTAGTCAGTCATAAGATGGTTTCCACAAAAAGGCATGTTGTTGCAAAATCCGGTAGAGATCGAATTATTAGGATGGTCGAAATTTGATTTAAGCTTTTAACATTTGGGTGGCCATCATTCCGTTTCCGTCAAGATGGCGGCGATATAAAACATGACACTGAGGTGCCTTTTGCTAGTGCTACCTCTGTACCAAACTTCGTTCAATTCGGTTTCACCGTGTTTGAATTGATAGGGGGAATCGATTTGCACACATACTTGGCCACCATCTGCAAACTATTGGGCTGATGATCTAGCAGTTTGGTCAGAATATGCTTCCCACATAAAGATTTGTTGTTGCAAAATTTGGTAGAGATTAGATTATTAGGTTGGTCGTAATTACATTTTAGCCTTTAACATTTGGGTGGCCGCGATTACGTTTCCGTCAAGATGGCGGTGATATAAAACATGACACTGAGGTGGCCTTTTCTAGTGCTACCTCTGTACCAAATTTCGTTCCATTCGGTTTCACCGTGTTCGAATTAATAGGGGGAGTCGATTTTCACACAAAGATGGCCGCCATCCGCAAAATATTAGGCTAATGACCTATTAGTTTGGTCAAAGGATGCTCCCTCCATAATGGTATGTTGATGCAAAATTTGGTAGAGATCAGATGATTAGGTTAATCGTAATTTGATTTAAGCTTTGAATATTTGTGTGGCCGCCATTACGTTTCCGTCAAGATGGCGGCGATATAAAATATGAAACAGAGGTGCCCTTTGCTAGTGCTACCTCTGTACCAAATTTCATTCCATTCGGTTTCACCGTGTTCGAATTAATAGGGGTAATCGATTTTGACACAAAGATGGCCGCCATCCGCAAACTATTAGGCTAATGAACTATTAGATTTGTCAAAGGATGCTTCCTCCATAAAGGTATGTTGTTGCAAAATTTGGTAGAGATCGGATGATTAGGTTAGTCGTAATTTGATTTAATCTTTGAACATTTGTGTGGCCGCCATTACGTTTCCGTCAAGATGGCGGTGATATAAAACATGACACTGAGGCGCTCTTTGCTAGTGCTACCTCTGTACCAAATTTCATTCCATTGGGTTTCACCGTGTTCGAATTAATAGGGGTAATCGATTTTGACACAAAGATGGCCGCCATCCGCAAACTATTAGCCTAATGACCTATTATATTTGTCAAAGGATGCTCCCTCCATAAAGGTATGTTGTTGCAAAATTTGGTAGAGATCGGATGATTAGGTTAGTCGTAATTTGATTTAAGCTTTGAACATTTGTGTGGCCGCCATTACGTTTCCGTCAAGATGGCGGCGATATAAAACATGACACTGGGGTGCCCTTTGCTAGTGCTACCTCTGCACCAAATTTCATTCCATTGGGTTTCACCGTGTTCGAATTAATAGGGTAATCGATTTTGACACAAAGATGGCCGCCATCCACAAACTATTAGGCTAATGACCTATTAGATTTGTCAAAGGATGCTCCCTCCATAAAGGTATGTTGTTGAAAAATTTGGTAGAGATTGGATGATTAGGTTAGTCGTAATTTGATTTAAGCTTTGAACATTTGTGTGACCGCCATTACGTTTCCGTCACGATGGCGGCGATATAAAACATGACACTGGGGTGCCCTTTGCTAGTACTACCTCTGTACCAAATTTCGTTCCATTCGGTTTCACCGTGTTCGAATTAATAGGGGCAATCGATTTTCGCACAAAGACGGCCGCCATCCGCAAACTATTAGGCTGATGACCTATTAGTTTGGTCAAAGGATGCTCCCCCCATAAAGGTATGTTGTTGCAAAATTTGGTAGAGATCGGATTATTAGGTTAGTCGTAATTTGATTTAAGCTTTGAACATTTGTGTGGCCGCCATTACGTTTCCGTCAAGATGGCGGCGATATAAAACATGACACTGAGGTGTCCTTTGCAAGTGCTACCTTTGTACCAAATTTCGTTCAATTTGCGCTCACCGTGTTCGAATTGATAGGGGGGGACAGACATTCAGAGTCCACACACTCACACACACACACACACACAGACTCACACACATACACACACACAGACAGACACACTTTTTTTTCGCCCTGTAGTGATCTCATAAGTCTACTTTCATTTTTTGCAAAAATCGAAAGTAGGCTAATAATCTAAAGCAAATTCATAAATCTCTAACTAAGTATGGGGTCAAAACCGTAATATTATTTAAATGATCCACTGTTCCGTTTCCCAAAGTGCATATTTTGAGATGTGTAACTAATGCAGAAAATAAGCAATGTGATCCCCATGAAGATAAACGCTGTTAAGGGGACAGCCTGCCTCGAGTATTAGAAACTTAAATCATTTAACCGGAAAGATTATTAAGTTGACGGAGAGCCACGCTTAAGCTTCTACCAACTCTACCCACGTGAGGGCCTGTAAACCTAAAAGCCTCATCCTACGCAGAGAGATATCTTCTCTCTATCCCTCAACCCAGCTTCCTGGCACGGTAGTAGAAACTCCCAGAGAATCTCAATGGGTGTTAGATTCAAGAGGAAAGTAAATAATACAGAAAACAACTCCTGCCAATCGGATCAATTTCAACCTTTCAGCTTCATACTGTACAGTTCTGGTCAAAAATTGAAGACCACCGTTAAGAAACAAACCGATAATACCTTTAAGAAGCTCAACGTTTGCCAAAAGAGCTCGTTTGGGGATTCAGCTATCCCTATCCACCCATCTCAACTAATGAAAATTGACACCCATTAATTCACCCACTAATAAACACATCGAAATCAAATTTTATAAGTGTTGGCAAACGGGCTTCCTATTTCTCTTTGTTCCTATAAAATAATTTGTTGTGCTGAGTGTACCCTGTTTCAGCCCTCACACCAGAATTGAAATTTCTTGACAGAGCCCGAATTGAATTCGGACCTCCGGGCCGACAGCCAAGCTGCTACACCATGAAGTAACATTCGTAATCTACTGCTTATTGTTACAGAACTGTAATTTCTATAATTTAAATCATTTTGGGGTGAAAATGTTTAGCTTGTTGTTGTTGTTTGAGTCTTCAGTCTTTTGATTGGTTTGATGCAGCCGTCCATGCCTCCCTGTCCTGAGCTTATCGTTTCATCTCTACATAGCTACCACGCCCTACTTCCGAGGCAATCTGTTTAACATATTCTAACCTTGGTCTACCCCTACAGTTCTTGTCCTCGACCCTTCCTTGCATAATTAAGCTTGCTATTCCTGGGTGTCTTAGAATGTGTCCTACCAACCTATCTCTTCTCTTCATTAGCAGTCGCCAGAAACATCTCTCCTCTCCCACTAGTCTTAATACATCTTCGTTGGTAACCCTATCTACCCATCTGATCTTCATCATTCTCCTGTAACACCACATTTCAAACGCTTCAATTCTCCTCTTTTCTGCTGCACCAATAGTCCAAGTGTCACTTCCATAGAGTGACACGCTCCAGACAAAGGCCTTCAAAATTGACTTCCTAATACCTAAATCTATATTCGATGTCAATAGATTCCTTTTTTGTAGAGATGCTTTCTTTGCCTGAGCTAACCTACTTTTTATATCCCCTTTGCTTCGTCCATCACTGGTTATTTCGCTTTCTAAGTAACAGAAGTCTCCTACTTCCTTTAGTTTTTCACCTGCCAATTTGATGTCCACAGAAGTTCCTGATTTTCTTCGGCTGCATTCCAATATTTTTGTTTTACATTTATTAATTTTCTTCATGAATTCTTTACTCAAGACGGAGTCCATACCATTCAAAAACTCATTCAAATCCTCAGTCGTGTCGGCCAAGATGACTATGTCTTCGGCAAATCTCAGAGTTGAATTATTTCTCCTTGAATCTTCACTCCCACTTTAAATTTTTCTCCAATTTCCTTCATTGCTTGTTCAATGTAAAGATTGAAAAGTATGGGTGATAAGTTGCAGCCTTGCCTTACACCTTTCTGAATACCAGTTTCTGTTTCATGTCCTTCAGCTCGAATGACTGCTGTCTGGTTTCTGTATAGATTGTAGTTTACCCTCCTATCCCTGTACATAGAAGACGGATTTCAGCGTGGTGATATTTCAGGAGTGGCTTTTGTCGATCTTTCTTCGGCTTATGACACTGTACAACACCAGTTAGTTTTAAGGAAATTCTATAATCTTACTATGGATTTCAAGCTCACAATGATTATTGCTATGTTGTTGCTGAACCGACGTTTCTTTGTTGACTTCCAAGGCCAGCGGAGTAGATGAAGAATACAGAAAAACGGTCTCACACAAGGCAGTGTCTTAGCTCCAATACTATTTAACATCTATACCAACGACCAACCACTTCCACCTCATACAAGGAGATTCCTATATGCAGATGACCTGGCTCTGACAACCCAGAGTAAAAGCTTCGAGACAGTGGAACAAAACCTTACTGCTGCTCTGAAGATGCTCTCCGATTATTATGAGGAAAATCACCTCAAGCCAAACCCATCGAAAACTAAAGTGTGCGCCTTTCATTTGAAGAACAAAGAAGCCTTGCGGAAGCTGCATGTGAATTGGAAAGGATTGGAACTGGAACACAGCAATACCCCAGTTTACCTTGGTGTTACATTGGAACGTTCATTGACCTGCAATACATACTGCACCAAACTCACGGCAAAAGTTTCATCACGAAATTGCCTGCTCCGTAAGGTAACTGGTTCTGGATGGGGTGCCCACCCTCAGACAGTAAGGACAACTGCCCTAGCTCTCTGCTATTCTGGCACTGAATATGCTAGTTTCGTGTGGTATAAATCAGCTCACGTAAAAAAGGTCGACATTGCCTTGAATGAAACTTGCAGGCTAATCACTGGATGTTTAAAACCAACACCAACACAGAAGTTGTACTCACCTGATATTAGACGTGAGGTGGCCGCTAATATCGAGAGACATAAGGTTTGCAACATTTTAGCCCATCCCCTTCATGATCATCAGCCACCTTCAGCTCGACTGATGTCCAGGAAAAGTTTTCTACAGTCTTCTTCTCCACTTGATTCTAACCCAGAAAAAGGCCAGGATTAAGCTATGGAATCAAAGGTATCCTGATCATCCGGAACTTGTTGAAATTGAAGAAAAATTACCACCTGGTCACGAAGATGGATGGCGTACCTAGAAGTCCTTAAACAGACTGCGTACCGGTGTAGCAAGATCTAAGGACAATCTCATCAAATGGGGAATCTTGCATGATGGGGACACATTGTGTGAGTGAGTGCGGAGAAGAACAAACTTCTAGGCATTTGTTGAACTCTCGTCTATGCCCAGACTCATGCACAGGGTTGGATCTGGCACTGGCTGGTATTAACGCTGTCATTGTAGCCAAATACTGGTCACAAATCTTGTAAATCTTCTTTATATATATAATTCTTCGACGCGTGTGTATGTGACTGAACTCCTCATAAACGCCTGGGCCGATTTTGATAAAATTTTGTATGAATGTTAGGGTGGGCCCAAGTATGGTTTAGATTCACAATTTGACCAGAAAGGTGGAATTTTAGAATTTTAGAACCACAATTTACACACAAATTTATGACCACAATATACAGTCATAAACAGTCGTCATGGAAACCGCTAGCCTTAGTGAAAAGTGATCCTTTTAGACTGTGTGTCTCTGCACGTAGAGCCACCTGGTTGCAACCTGTGCAACTACCGCCATAACATACGCTCCGCCCATGGCGGAAAGTTGTGTTTTATACCAAAGGTGGCAGTGATGTCGAATTCTGTTTGTCTCTGCACGTTAGAGCGTTTCAAAGTTCCGTATGCGTTCATATACCATTCATCCGATTGCGATGAAACTTGGGTGAGATGTTGAGTGCACTCCAGGAAAGGTGTTTGGCTTAGTAAATCAATTTTACAATAGATAGCGCACGACTAGATTCAACAAATGAGCGACGACCCGCGAAGCGTTTCAAAAAGATCCCGTATGCGTTCAAATACCATTCGTCCGATAGCGATGAAACTTGGGTGAGATGTTGTGTGCACTCTAGGGAAGGCTTCTGGCTTAGTAAATTAATTTTACAATAGGTAGCGCACGACTAGATTCAACAAATGAGTGACGACGCGCGAAACGTTTCAACAAAATCCCGTAGGCTATAAGTTTATATACCATTCATCGATTGAGATGAAACTTTGATGAGTTGTTGTGTACACGTACGCTTAGAGCATAAATACAATAGAGGGCGTATTGCAACACTGCGCCTGTCCTGTGACGTGAAACCAACATCTCGATCAGCTGACTGAAGGGTAATGGCACAAGACCGACTACAATTGGCTAATGGCGAATGCTAAGCAACGTCAAGGAATACAAAAGGAGCTCCATATTGGATAATTCTATTATCACTATCCACAGTTCCCTTCAGTCAGCTGATCGAGATGTTGGTTTCAACAATGTGACGTCATCAGCCATCTATTGAATTTATGGTCTAAGCACGTACGTGAAGGTTTCTAACTTAGTAAATCCATTTCACAGGAGGTTGCGCACGAGTAGATTCAACAAATGAGCGGCGACGCGCGAAGCGTTTCAAAAAGATCCCGTATGCGTTCAAATACCATTCGTCCGATAGCGATGAAACTTGGGTGAGATGTTGTGTGCACTCTAGGGAAGGCTTCTGGCTTAGTAAATTAATTTTACAATTGGTAGCGCACGACTAGATTCAACAAATGAGTGACGACGTGCGAAGCGTTTCAACAAAATCCCGTAGGCTATAAGTTTATATACCATTCATCGATTGAGATGAAACTTTGATGTGTTGTTGTGTACACGTACGTGAAGGTTTCTAACTTAGTAAATCCATTTCACAGGAGGTTGCGCACGAGTAGATTCAACAAATGAGCGACGATGTGCGATCGTTTAAACTAAGTCCCGTATGCGTTCAAATACCATTCATCCGATTGCAATGAAACTTGGGTGAGATGTTGTGTACACTTACGTGAGGGTTTCTAACTTAGTAAATCCATTTCACAGGAGGTTGCGCACGAGTAGATTCAACAAATGAGCGACGACGCGCGAAGCGTTTCAATAATGTCCCGTATGCGTTCACATACCATTCGTCCGATTACGATGAAACTTGGGTGAGATGTTGTGTACACTTCAGTAAAGGTTTCTGGCTAAGTAAATTCATTTTACAATAGGTAGCGCACGAGTAGATTCAACAAATGTGCGATGGTGCGCGAATCGTTTCAACATAGTCCTGTATGCGTTCATATACCATTTATCCGATTACGATAAAACTTTGGTGAATTGTTGTGTACACTCCAGGAAAGGTTTCTCGTATGTAAATCCAGTTTTTAATAAGTAGCGCACGAGTAGATTCAACAAATGAGCGACGGCGCGTGAATCGTTTCCACAATGCCGCGTATGCGGTCATATATCATTCATCCGATTGCGATGAAACCTGGGTGAAAGATTGAGTACACTCGAGAGAAGGTTTCAGGCTTAGTAAATCTATTTTACAATAGGTAGCGCATGAGTAGATTCAACAAATGAGTGACGGCCCGCGAATCGTTAAAAAAATCCCGTATACGTTCATATGTCATTCATCCGATTCCGATGAAACTTTGATGAGTTGTTGTGTATACTTACGTGAAGCTTTCTAACTTAGTAAATCAATTTCACAGTTGGTAGTGCACAAGTAGATTCAACAAATGAGTGACAGCGCACGAATCATTTAAACAAAATCCCATATGCGTTTTATGCCATTTATCCAATTGCGATGAAACTTTGGAGAGTTGTTGTGCACGCTCCCACGAATGTTTCTAGATTAGTTAATTCATTTCACGATAGTTTAGAGGCAGTTAACAGAAATTGAAAAATATATTGTGTATCCAAAAGCACTTCAAGAGACGAAGTTACAACACTTTCTTTGATTGGCAGGACAACGTCTGCCGGGTCAGCTAGTATTGTATATATTATCATTCCTGTTTCATTTCTCTTGCTCTTGTGTTATGTTATATGCAAGTGCTCTATTATGTGTTTTTTTTTTTCAATTTCTTGTTTGTATATTTTGGTACCTCTGACAGGAATTTAAAAAATCCAATCGTTGTCAAAATGCCCTTAAGGGGTATTATAAGTGACGTTTTACACTTGGCTAAATACTTTTACTACCAAACAACAGACACAGCATGATAAAAAAGATAATGAAAATTTAAACTCTCCACCACAGCTAGTTCCTGAGAAACCAGCTCAAGTGGGCAGAAGAATTGTATTTTTCAGATATTTAACAATTTGACATTAAAGTTCCTGACCTGATCGGAAATAGCTTATGGTATTTACTACCACAACAAACGCATGCACGCTTTCTTTGTACTTGTGATGACGCTATTACTGTTATGTCAGTGATACCAACCAGTGATATGAAATGGTGATTCTTCTACAAAACATAAATCCCCACGTTTCTACACTAAAATAGTTTTGAAATGATAGGCTAATTTTGAAAATAATGGTAAAGTCAAACTACGTGTATGTATTCAAAGGAGTTTTTAAGTTCTTAAAATTATAACAGACGGATCATTTTGTTCAGAAAACCTCACAGATTTTTCTTTTCAAACAAATAACAAAATTACTTTTTTAGATCCCCCTCGGGTTGACGTCCCTGAAGTAAGTACAGAGTGACAACATTACTTTACAAGCATTAAAATTATCCTTAGATCCTCGACACCCAAAACGAATTTTCTAAATAGTCTCCTCCTTTAAGGAAGCAAATTGTCGTAACTCTGTAACAATATTTGTATGCCCTCACCATAGAATAACGCCGGATGTGATGACTGTAGTCCAAAGGCGGCTCGGCCTTATGTGCTGAAGTGCTGCAGCACATTGTTTTATTTGAAAATTCATTTCTTTAATAATATTATCTACAATCAAATACAGTGCATTAAAAATATGTCAGTGAAACAATTGGAAATATATCATGCAAACCTGAAGATGCATATAAAACATTTTCTCAGAGAAAACAAAATTAAAATTGAAAATATAATCAGTTGAGCCTACAAGTTTATACAAAAACAAATTCAATTTTCCTTCTTATTCATTATTTTTTTGTGTATGCATCATTTACATAGAACGTGTTATTCGGCTAAGCCATTATACAAATTTTAGGAATAGTAATCAATGATATGCATGCCACACACAAGGTTGCACCTTTTAGTGGCATATGTGATATCTCTTCCTGCTCTGTATGAATTTGATATCCTATTTCGACCTGTCTTTATCATATTGTAACAATATAATTTAATAATTGTAAATTTACAGGTTAAACAATGAGTAAGAAGTGTAAGGAAATTCATAAAATGTGTACAGATATTATGAAATTTGTAAAATGTGTGTATTTGTAACGATTTAATAATAATAATAATAATAATAATAATAATAATAATAATAATAATAATAATAATAATAATAATAATGATAATAATAATAATAATAATAATAATTGCCCTCACAAAGAGGTATCTAGTCGTGTGCTCCATTCCCCGTCCGGCACTGGCTGTGCAGATCGCAGCTCAGTGAGAATTTCTACGTTTATTGCCAGCAAACATGAACTCTACCTTTTGTGCATGCGTGCCCACATTTTCCGTTGTGCTGTTGCGACAACAGCCAAGGCCACGGGCCGAGACATCACAACAATTCTTCGTTCGAGCACACAGCGGCATCACTGGTCACACGTAGCAGGTGGCTCCTTCTAGACTCTGCGGTAGCATTTTAGAGGGAATCGCTCAAAGGAAACGGTGGAAAATAAATAAATAAAGTAAGCCTTCAGCTGTTCCCGCCAGAAGGTCTTTTAATACTCCCAACTTACCTATCACATAGCCACATTTTGTAAACCGATGCACTATAGTTTGTTCAGTATGGAAAACTCAGTGAAAAGCCTCAAGACTCTATACAGTAAATTGTGTTTCTAAAAACAGTATATTTTTTTTGGAGGGGGTGGGGGCTACATAAACACACGAGCCGCCACTGCTGTAGTCCCTCATTGAGATCAGCATCATCATCAAAATACTTGCCACCAAGATATTCCTTGAGATGAAGGTAAATATGGAAATCACTTTTGACAGGCTGTTCGACACATGTTCTATACCTTCATTCGTTCTTTCCAACTCACCGAGTTGATGCACAATTTTGTCTTTCAGTTTTTCTTTTTGTTTGTGATTACGTATGTCAAAAACTCTTCCGTCAATTTTATGTTCATGATATCAATGGCTACTGTTTCATGCCAAGGCCGCATGCTCATGTGTTTGCTGTATAACTTGGGGGTAGCATGGAAGTAAAGTCGTAATTCAAGCGAGAACAAAGTTTATTATGTCTGGCTATAAACACACAACGAAAGCGAGGGAATGGTACCAGTCTCAAGAAAGCTAGAATCATTCCTCTAGCTGTGAAACAAATATAAGGGTCCAGAAGATGGTCTCCCAAACTATACAAAGTTAGTTAAATTCTAGGATAGCTTGGTTGGTTGGTTGGTTCCTTCGTTTAGGGGCTGCGACAACGCGGTCAAGTAGCCCCGTGTACTTTAGGTGTGTGTAGAATTTGTTTGATAACCGGTGTTAATTGTGATGACTGTTTTAGTGTGTATTATCTGTAATTCAGGTAGAAGGACTGGAGGCGATTAATTTTTCAAGGTAGTTCCTAATTTTGCTACCATCCACGACACCTAGCTGTGGAGGTGGATACTAAATGCCTTCGCAGTCAGCACCCGGCGGCGAACGTTGAAACTAATAGAGAATTATCATACTAACCTAGAAATTTAGCTTCACACAAGTTTAGTTACTGGAAGGATTTTTACATGCCATAAATCTATGACATGGGACCGCCAGCTTTACTTCCCCTCCGAAAGAAGGCATACTGAGGGATTTTAACGCTCTAAAAAATCGACGACTTCGTCCGGGTTTGAACCCGCGATCTTGGGCATAGAACTAGGATAGTATCTCTGTAACATTAAGGTGTTTGAAGCCATTTGTCATTGTTGCCTTAGTAAACAAAAGTTTAATGCTTTTGAGTCGGTCGACACCAGTGTACCCAAATGAGATGGGTTATTCCCTAATCATGAAAACGAAAATACATGAGATTAATAAATACACTTGGATGACCAGTTTCGATCGTCAAGCGGTCATCATCAGATCCATTACAATTAGACTATAAAATTTGAAAATCACATAGACCACAAATCACAAATATCGACGAGTGCATTATCTCAACTAATACTGCAACTAAATAAGTGTATATATTGTAAATATTTTCACCCATACTTTCAGACATAGATTTTATAGCCAAAAGTGCAATGGATCTGATGATGATTTTTCAGGTTTAGGGAATAACCCATCTCATTTGGGTATACTCGTGTAGACCGACTGAAAAGCATCAAACTTGTATTTCTCTTTATCAATTACGATAAGATATAATTTGATTAAGGTAGTACATAATTAATAGCCATTATTAGTGTTTTTGATAATTGTTTATTTATTTATTTACGCCCACATTGGAGCAATTTAATCAAACCAAATACTTTTAAGTCATCTCGGGAATTTAACTGTCATTATCTTACTCTTCTCCCAAAACCTCTTTATTCTGGCTGACCTGGCTGCCACTTCTTCATCAGATATTACATACTGTTTTCGTTGCATAGCTTTTAGTGTAAGACTTATATGTTTCTTCTTCACAATCTTTCTTTCTTCTCTATTTTCAATTTGTTGCTTCGTAATATTCAACTCGATTACATTTTGAGCATCTTTGGACCAATTATGTTTTGTTTTACTCTTCCGAAAGTAGTTCAATAGTTGTTTCAATAGCCTATTGTCATGTTATCTCCATAAATGACAAAAGGGCAATTATCCTTTTTCTCATCGTTTCTATTATAGAAATCACTTTCTTGGAATACTACTCAATTAATTGTTTAAAACATTATATGCCATTTATTTTTGGTTATGTGACTTGTTTTTAAATTGATTTATTAACCTTACTGAGCCCGATTTTTGTATTAAGCTGTTAGGGAATCACTGTAGCTAATAATGGCAAGTGATGGTTGCAATACTCTCGCCCCAATCTTTGGCTATCCGAGGTTCGGAACAGAGGGTGTTAGGGAATAACCCATCTCATTTGGGTACAATCAGGTTGACAGACTGAAAAGCATAAAACGTTTGTTTCTCTGTATCAATTAGGATAGGATATAATACGATTAAGGCTGTACTAGTATGTGCATTTGTAAAAGGGGATAGACTTTATACTGGAGGCGACCGTGGCCCTCATTTAGGTGTCATTCCATCATTCATAAAAAAAAAACATTCTACTTGCTCATCCAAAACGAAGCTTTTAAATTTCTTCGGAGGTAATAATTATATTAGTTTATGCCTGCAATTTATTATTCCCACTTCTGAAGGGTCTAGGATGATTTTGTTGTTGTTGATTTGGAAGATTCGCAACATTGTTTTCACATTGCCCCATGTACTTGGGTGTCTGTGAAATCTGTTTTGTATCATGTGTCATTACGATGGATGTACTAGTATGTGTATTTGTAAAATGGGGTAGACTTTAGGTTGGAGTGACCTTGGCCTTCATTTTGGTGTCATTCCATCATTCATCTGGAGTGAGAAACTACGTAAAACCACTTCTAGGATGTATGCGATAGGATACAAACACTCCTCTTCTCTTTTCTACCTCACGAGGCTGAGTGCGCTCCGTTCAAGCTCTCAGAACAGAATTAAATTTCTTGTCAGAGACGGGAATCGAACCCGAGTTCAATAATGAGGTAAGATGACTGCCTATGTGGTGCTTACGGGATCTGCCCCTGATGATAAACTCACGAGAGGAGTTTACGTCAGGTGAAATAATTGAACAGGACAAGGAGTTGGAAGGAAAAAACTATCGCTCATTAGGAGGGACCATCGGGATAATTGCCTGATGCTGAAGATGTAAAACCACGGAAAACTATTTTGAGGATTGCCAACTTTAGGGTTTAAACCCAATCTCGTCTTTCGAGTCCAGGGCTAGTTGGTGCCCATGGACTTGTTTGTTATTGACGGTGGAAGTTTCTTCGGTTTATTCATTTTAATTGTTTTCTTACTTGACATTTCCATTCACTCTGTGCGGAGAATAAGGCATCCAAGACTGATTCCCTTCTGACTCTGCTTGCTGATATGTTCTCCACTTCCATCCAATTTTTTCCAGGTTTCCTGGCCTCCAGGTCGTCCTTGGTCTTCCCCGTCTCCGAGCCCCTAGATCTCCCCTGTCTGCTGCATCATTATGTTTCCGAAGGGTATGCCCGATCCAACACCATTTCCTGTGGGCTTCTACATGCTTATGGTTAACCCTTTGCCACAGCTCTTCGTTTGGGATTATATCTGGCCATCGTATACCCAGAATTCGGCGCAGACAACGATTGAATAATACTTTAAGTTGGTGACTAATACGATTGGTAACTTTCCATGTTTCACATGCATAACATAGGACAGCTTTCACATTACTATCAAAATTGTGTTCAACAGGATTTATTTTGGTTTTGATCAGGAAGTTAGGATCGGATTCCCGGAGAACATTTAACCCCACTGCCACTAGGATTTAAACCCTGGCAAGTAGCTATGTCGTTATGCCATCACTCTCGACTAATGATGACGTAAGTATTTGAATTAATTACGATTCTATGAAAACAAGTAACAAACATATGGCTATTGTCATTTAAACTTTCACGGCCCGTGTTACTATTCATAATGTTGAATTTTGGGCTTGTGCCGTGTTTATTATATTAAAATTCGACGCGTTTCGAAAGAAACCATGCCTTTCTTCGTCAGGAATAATCTGGAATACGGCAATGATTACTAAGAGAAAGCAACAAAGAACATATAGAAGGTGCCCAAAGATGGACGCCATTATAGCCCCATGTTAGGGACAACGGAAAGCAGCAGTGAATTACTTTCTCAGGGTTCTGATAATAGGTAGCCAGGATTCACTGAGATTGTAGCCGGTGTCGCGGTTGAAATTATCTGGGTGTTTACGTATTTCAACCGCCTCCCTGATGATTCTGGGACGATATTGCTTTATACGGGCAAGAACATCCACTCCTTGGAACATGACATCATGGCCAGGCGTTAATGCATGATCGGCAACAGCTGATTTATCAGGTTGAATGAGCCTGATACATCTATTATGTTCCTTAATGCGAGTGCATATTGTTCTCGAAGTCTGCCCGATGTAAACCTTGCCACAAGTACAGGGAACTCTGTAGATACCCGGTTGTTGCAATTTAGGCAAACTGTCCTTAGTTGGTCGCAGGAGTTGCCTAATCTTAACAGAAGTTCCAAATACAGTCCGTATGTTGTACCGACGTAGGATTTTAGCAATACGATCCGTCGTGTTATGTATGTAAGGTAGGTAAGCAGTTCCTCTTACATCTCTTTTCTCAACTGACGTCCTATTATTATTTGTTGGTTTCAGAACCGTAGAGATCAAAGTCTTGCTATAACCGTTGCTCTCAGAGGTGGTTCGCAAGGTATTAATTTCTTCTTGTAAAGAAGACACTTCACAAATCCTCCTAGCCCGGGTAGTTAGAGTTGTAAGGATACCATGTTTCTGGGCAGGGTGATGGTGAGAACTTGCGTGGAGATATCTATTGGTGTGTGTTGGCTTACGAAAAACGCTGTGTCCTAAAGATCCATCCTCTTTCTTGGTGACGAGAACATCTAAAAACGGTATTTTGCCGTCAGATTCCTTTTCCATGGTAAAACAAATAGAAGGGTGTTGGAGATTAAGGTGATCCAGGAAATGGCTAAGATTTTCCTCACCTTCCGTCCAAACAACGAACGTGTCATCCACATAACGCCACCAGATCTTCGGTTTGAAACGAGCCGACGACAAAGCTTTCTCTTCAAAGTTCTCCATGAAGAAATTAGCCACAACAAGAGAGAGAGGACTACCCATGGCCACACCATCAGTCTGCTCATAAAAATTCCCATTCCATAGAAAGTAGGAGGAGGTCATGCAGTAATAAAAAAAAGCCTTGTGATGTCTTCAGGAAAAAAGCCGTTAATGAGAGACATAACACCATCAATAGGTACTCTCGTAAACAGAGACACCACGTCGAGACTCACTAGGATATCACCCGGCTGAAGTGTTATAGCTTTCAACTTTTCCACGAAGTGTGTGGAATCCTTAATGTACGAAGGCGTGTTACCCAGAAGCGGCTGAAATAGTCTACCTAAGTATTTGGAAAGGGCATATGTAGGAGAACCAATCGTTCTAACAATAGGTCAAAGAGGAACATCTTCTTTATGTATTTTAGGAAGACCATAGAGTCTCGGAGGAATAGCATCCCCTGGAAGGAGAGTCTTCGCTGCATCCGCTGGAATAGATGATTGCTTGATCAATTTGACGGTGACATTTGAGTAGCGAGTAGTAGGATCACGACTATTAATCCTATATACAGGATCTGATAACAAAGACGAGATCTTGGAATCATAATCAACCTTATCCAACACCACTGTCGCGTTACCCTTGTCAGCGGGGAGAACGATGATATCAGAATTGTCCCTTAGATCTTTAAGTGCCCGGCTTTCGCCTTGTTTTAAGTTGGTGTTAGGTGGCTTAGCGTTCTTGAGAACTCTGGAACATTCTTGTCTGGCTTCCTCGGCCTCTTCAGGTGTGAGGTGATGTACCGAGGATTCTACAGATGTAATAAGTTCTTCAATAGGAATTCTTCTAGGCGCTACAGCAAAATTGAGACCTTTAGCGAGAACTGCCTGTTGGGTACCATTTAGGGGCATGCTGGACAAATTTACGACAACCTTGTTAGCATCAAGTCTAATGGCTTGAGATTTCTGCATCTGACATAACCTGTCATATTTGGAAATATGTCTTGCCCTCACCTGATCTAGAACGCTGTTAGCTTGCACTGAAGAAATACGATCAAAGATCTTCCATAATTCCTCACTTACGAAGTTCGAGAGGCGTAGATGTAGCTGTAGTAACTCCCTCGAAATAAAATCCAACTGCTTAGGTGTATGCTGTAACCTCTCTATCAATAACGCCTTGCTTGCACGACGATAGATTCTTGTTGCCTTAGGTGTTCTGAAGGTATGCTTCAGCATAACAAAATTCGGTAGAATATCATGATCCCGGCATCTTAGGAGAAAAGTGAGTGAAGCGATAAGACACACCTTCTTCCGTCGTAACCTACTAAATCTAGACATCAGTCGGAAAATATCCTCCCCATAGAGGTTTCTAATATTGTCATTTAAACTTTCACGGCCCGTGTTACTGTTCATAATGTTGAATTTTGGGCTTATGCCGTGTTTATTATATTAAAATTCGACGCGTTTCGAAAGAAACCATGCCTCTCTTCGTCAGGAATAATCTGGAATACGACAATGATTACTAAGAGAAAGCAACAAAGAACATATAGAAGGTGCCCAAAGATGGACGCCATTATAGCCCCATGTTAGGGACAACGGAAAGGAGCAGTGAATTACTTTCTCAGGGTTCTGATAATAGGTAGCCAGGATTCACTGAGATTGTAGCCGGTGTCGCGGTTGAAATTATCTGGTTGTTTACGTATTTCAACCGCCTCCCTGATGATTCTGGGACGATATTGCTTTATACGGGCAAGAACATCCACTCCTTGGAACATGACATCATGGCCAGGCGTTAATGCATGATCGGCAACAGCTGATTTATCAGGTTGAATGAGCCTGATACATCTATTATGTTCCTTAATGCGAGTGCATATTGTTCTCGAAGTCTGCCCGATGTAAACCTTGCCACAAGTACAGGGAACTCTGTAGATACCCGGTTGTTGCAATTTAGGCAAACTGTCCTTAGTTGGTCGCAGGAGTTGCCTAATCTTAACAGAAGTTCCAAATACAGTCCGTATGTTGTACCGACGTAGGATTTTAGCAATACGATCCGTCGTGTTATGTATGTAAGGTAGGTAAGCAGTTCCTCTTACATCTCTTTTCTCAACTGACGTCCTATTATTATTTGTTGGTTTCAGAACCGTAGAGATCAAAGTCTTGCTATAACCGTTGCTCTCAGAGGTGGTTCGCAAGGTATTAATTTCTTCTTGTAAAGAAGACACTTCACAAATCCTCCTAGCCCGGGTAGTTAGAGTTGTAAGGATACCATGTTTCTGGGCAGGGTGATGGTGAGAACTTGCGTGGAGATATCTATTGGTGTGTGTTGGCTTACGAAAAACGCTGTGTCCTAAAGATCCATCCTCTTTCTTGGTGACGAGAACATCTAAAAACGGTATTTTGCCGTCAGATTCCTTTTCCATGGTAAAACAAATAGAAGGGTGTTGGAGATTAAGGTGATCCAGGAAATGGCTAAGATTTTCCTCACCTTCCGTCCAAACAACGAACGTGTCATCCACATAACGCCACCAGATCTTCGGTTTGAAAGGAGCCGACGACAAAGCTTTCTCTTCAAAGTTCTCCATGAAGAAATTAGCCACAACAAGAGAGAGAGGACTACCCATGGCCACACCATCAGTCTGCTCATAAAAATTCCCATTCCATAGAAAGTAGGAGGAGGTCATGCAGTGATAAAAAAAAAGCCTTGTGATGTCTTCAGGAAAAAAGCCGTTAATGAGAGACATAACACCATCAATAGGTACTCTCGTAAACAGAGACACCACGTCGAGACTCACTAGGATATCACCCGGCTGAAGTGTTATAGCTTTCAACTTTTCCACGAAGTGTGTGGAATCCTTAATGTACGAAGGCGTGTTACCCAGAAGCGGCTGAAATAGTCTACCTAAGTATTTGGAAAGGGCATATGTAGGAGAACCAATCGTTCTAACAATAGGTCAAAGAGGAACATCTTCTTTATGTATTTTAGGAAGACCATAGAGTCTCGGAGGAATAGCATCCCCTGGAAGGAGAGTCTTCGCTGCATCCGCTGGAATAGATGATTGCTTGATCAATTTGACGGTGACATTTGAGTAGCGAGTAGTAGGATCACGACTATTAATCCTATATACAGGATCTGATAACAAAGACGAGATCTTGGAATCATAATCAACCTTATCCAACACCACTGTCGCGTTACCCTTGTCAGCGGGGAGAACGATGATATCAGAATTGTCCCTTAGATCTTTAAGTGCCCGGCTTTCGCCTTGTTTTAAGTTGGTGTTAGGTGGCTTAGCGTTCTTGAGAACTCTGGAACATTCTTGTCTGGCTTCCTCGGCCTCTTCAGGTGTGAGGTGATGTACCGAGGATTCTACAGATGTAATAAGTTCTTCAATAGGAATTCTTCTAGGCGCTACAGCAAAATTGAGACCTTTAGCGAGAACTGCCTGTTGGGTACCATTTAGGGGCATGCTGGACAAATTTACGACAACCTTGTTAGCATCAAGTCTAATGGCTTGAGATTTCTGCATCTGACATAACCTGTCATATTTGGAAATATGTCTTGCCCTCACCTGATCTAGAACGCTGTTAGCTTGCACTGAAGAAATACGATCAAAGATCTTCCATAATTCCTCACTTACGAAGTTCGAGAGGCGTAGATGTAGCTGTAGTAACTCCCTCGAAATAAAATCCAACTGCTTAGGTGTATGCTGTAACCTCTCTATCAATAACGCCTTGCTTGCACGACGATAGATTCTCGTTGCCTTAGGTGTTCTGAAGGTATGCTTCAACATAACAAAATTCGGTTGATATTCATGCATTAACGCCTGGCCATGATGTCATGTTCCAAGGAGTGGATGTTCTTGCCCGTATAAAGCAATATCGTCCCAGAATCATCAGGGAGGCGGTTGAAATACGTAAACACCCAGATAATTTCAACCGCGACACCGGCTACAATCTCAGTGAATCCTGGCTACCTATTATCAGAACCCTGAGAAAGTAATTCACTGCTGCTTTCCGTTGTCCCTAACATGGGGCTATAATGGCGTCCATCTTTGGGCACCTTCTATATGTTCTTTGTTGCTTTCTCTTAGTAATCATTGTCGTATTCCAGATTATTCCTGACGAAGAAAGGCATGGTTTCTTTCGAAACGCGTCGAATTTTAATATAATAAACACGGCATAAGCCCAAAATTCAACATTATGAATAGAAACATATGGCTACTCTATCTATATGTTAGGTTCAGTAGTTATCCCGGAGGCTGGCTGAATCCCCAAAAAGCACCGTTTTGATCGTGTTGAGGATTCATTACTGTAGTTTGAGTGTCGAGAGAACATATTCTGTAAGCTCAACATATCAAGAGACAATTACAGTTTGAATTATGGTTTTAATATCCCGCCAACTGCCAAATTAATGATTTCCAGCCGTTTCAACCCTAGGCTAAATATCTCAAAAGCTATGCAAGGAGCCATTTTAAAACGTAACACACTATCAAGCTATGATAGGTGATACATATTTAGAGTAAATTTTTATTGTCAGTGTTACGAACACAATTCTAAGGATCCTTATGAAAATATTCGATACTAATTTATGGATTTCAATAAAATTTAGTATGTACAATATATGTCTTAAGAAATATAACTATGCATATTACTGGAGTTACTAAGGCTGATAACTAAAAAATTAATGTTCTAAATGTTCAAAATTAAATTTAGAAAAAATCAAACAAAAAATAATATATAAATAACAAGTAGTTCCGTGAAGAACTAAAGCCTATTTTCATACATCCTACTTATGTTAATTGCCTCTATCAGCAAACAAAATTTCAGTTTGATTGCTGTAATATATTCGTAGATATTGAAAACTTTCTATTAATTCGGATTTTCGCCATGTTGGATTTTTATACATGTATTTCTTAGAATTTTGTACTATTACATGAAGATTATTGTGTACGTGTGGTATTCAAACTTCAATCGCATGATTAGGACACAAGAAGTAAAAACGAGATTTGGAAATTTCGCACAGCTGCCATCATGCGGTTATGAAATCAATTGAAATAAATTAGATGCCAGTGGATTAACATTTGTATAAGCATTAATCGTACAAAGTGTCACTGCACTCGGATGGTTAAATCGCGAGAAACGTCCATTTAAATATTTATACTTCGCGTCGCCGCCATGTTGGATCTGTGCCCACCAGGTTATTGAAAGTCCTATCGTTGAACTCACGTTCATAGCCTCTATGAACATAAAAATATCAGTTTGATTGCTGTAAAAGATTCGTAGATATTGAGAACCATCTAAATATTCCGGATGGTCGCCATTTTCGAATGTTATATGTATAGACCATAGAGTTATGTACTATTATTGGAAAATTATTGCGTAGCTTCATCATTCAAACTTTCACTTTGATCGCATGATTACGACACAAGAAATAAAAACTTAATTTTGAATTATAGCACAGCCGCCATCTTGAGTTTATATAAACAATTGAACTAAAAAGATGCCAATGCATTACAATATGTATAATCATTTACTGTACCACATTTTACTGCGCTCAGGTGGTTAAATCGCGAGAAAAGTCTATTAAAGTGTCTCAATTTCGCTTGGCCGCCATGTTGGTTTTGTAGTTACCAGGATTTTGAAAGTCTCATAGGTGAACTTCTAGTAGTGTTTTTCATCACCGTACAAATTTTCAGGGTGATATCGGTAATAGTTTCGAAGATATTGAATGCTGGTGAAATATTACGCACAGCCGCCATGTTGGATTGGTGAGACGTAATAAAATTTGAAGGGCACAGTCGAGGTCGTCCATAATGGTGCTATGACCCTACCGAGTTTCATTGCATTCGATTCAGCCGTTTAGAAGTTATTAGAGGGGGACACACACACAGACAGACACACACACATACGCACACACACAGACACGAACAAAAGGTGATGTCATAAGCCTATTTTTAGCCTACTTTCGATTTTTGCAAAAAATGAAAGTAGACTTATGAGATCACTACAGGGCCAAAAATTGTATGTCTGTCTGTGTGTATGTGTGTGTGTGAGTCTGTGTGTGTGTGTGAGTACTCTGAATGTCTTCCCCCCCCCCCTATCAATTCGAACACGGTGAAACCGAATTGAACGAAATTTGGTACAGGAGGTAGAACAAGAGAACAAGCAAAGGGCCCCTCAGTGTCATGTTTTATATCGCCGCTATCTTTACCAAAACTGAATGGCGGCCACTCAAACGTTCAAAACGTAAAATCAAATTGCGACTAACCAAATTATTCGATCTCTACCAAATTTGGTAATAACATACCTTCATATAGGACGCGTCTTGTGAAGAAACTACAAGGTCATCCGCCGTACCATTTCAGGATGGCGGCCGTGCGAATTATGCAAACTTTATAATCCATATCATGGGACCCACCAGTTCCGATTATCGAGCCGAGAATCGATTTAACTGTTCTAAAGGAAGAGGCACGTTCGAAATTAAAAGTTTATTTTGTAATACTATAGTGCAGAAGTGATTTTAAAAAGCTGAGCCGTCTCGGTAAGAAGACAAGATGGCAGCGGATATCTTGTGCCTGACTTATATTTCACTAATTTGAGTATTGCATGCAATATAGCGTACTGATACAAAATAAATAAACTTTGTATGAAATGCTTTATAAATAAATAATATACTCCACTGATGAAATCGTTTAGTCTAAATCATTATTTGCTAACAAGTTATATGTAAGTCATTTTATATAGAACGATGTTCGTTGGCACAAATGGCTCCGTGGTAAAGCGTTGGCCTATCACTCATATACCTATGGTTCAAACCCCCATCAGAGTTATTTTTTTGCTTGAAATTTTATATATTTATTGTTTTGTAATGATTCAGACGTTTTAAAACTAAGCGTTATGTTTTGCATATTACGGTGGAAAATATATATTTAATTAAAACATAATTCACCAGCAGATTTTCTCGAGACATCTAGCAGCCAAAAAGGTAACTGCACGCCGGCCTACTTATTAACTTCCAGATTTTATTGAAAAGTTTCTTCTTATAGCCACGAGAATGCACTCGCCCTGTTAGGGTTATATTGTTCGATACTTCTCCACTAGATGTCACGACTGGTCTACGTGGGACTCCATTGGTTAGTACCGTATACCATTGGCATTCTATGCGCATCGAACTTGAAGAATGGCAAGATGATACTACGATAAATTTTTACTTTTTATTTTAAAGGGTTTGTAACAGCCTATTGTGCGTTATTTGAAAATGTTATTTGAAGTAAAGAATAAAACGATTTCACATAGTAACTGAATTCTAGTCGTTGGTTCTAGTTCAGAATTAATACTTTTATTTCAAGCAAATAGCAATCGAAAATATCCACATAGTTTATATACACACGTCTCTGTATGGACATGGAAAGATTTGTTAATTCAATTAGGGTTGTGAAAGCCATGCACAACCAGACGTGTAAAGACATGCCTCAACTCAAAGTTGGATGTTGCCCACGGCAGGTCGATTATGTAATAATAACAATAATAATAATGTTATTTGTTTTACGTCCCTTTTAACTACTGCTGCTTTTAGATACGCCGGGGTGCCGGAATTTAGGCCCGAAGGGGATCTTTAACGTGCCAGTAAATCTACTGACACAGCTCCCTCGCATTTGTGCACCCTCAAATGCCAGCTGACTGCGCCAGGATACGAACCTGCAACCTAGGGCCCAGCAAGCGAGAACGTTACTGCTGAGCCACGCAGCCAGTCCGGTCGATTATGTCTCCAGATCCATAACATTCTTGAGATACTTCTTATCTATCTTTCTTCAATGATGGTAGTAGTTTTTTTTTCTAGGTTGTGGCATTTGGTAGAGGTAAATATTTTCTAAGGTCTTCAACCAAGAAATGATTCTATTATACTCTTTGATAATAACGAGTTATAACTATACTCATACATTTAGGAGAAAGTAGGCTATATGTTCTTTACTGAACATCTTGTTTATGAAATAAAAATAGGCTTAACAATTTTAAATTTAAAAATTCATATTCAAGTTCAAATTCGAATTTGAGTATACTTACATTCAAAACAGATTTACAATATATTTCTACCCGTCATTATTCCCGTTCCTACAGGATTTTGTTTGTGTGGGGTGATAGTTTTATGTCTGGATGTCCTTCCTGTCTGCAACCTCATAAGAGGTGTAAATTACTGTAGATGAAGTGAATGTATTTAGAGGTAGGATGCGAGAGGAATACCGTTGTCTACTAGGAAGTACCATTCAGGCCCATATTCCCATACCACAGAAACGTTTCAAGAACAGCCTACGTCATGATCAGAACTTACTCCCAGTGTTCTCGCGAGTCTGGAGGTAGCGACGTCTCATGACCTGACGCTTTAAAGCGCTGAACTATACCTATCGGTATCACTCAATGATACTGTTGATCTACATTCCATTAGTATGCAGTTCTCTGTAAGGTTCATTTACTTTTCAAACAACTGAATTATGCTGCCTCCTGTTAAGATAACGGCGTGGAAAGGGAGGGAGCCTTAGAAGAGGAAATGTACACAACAATCGGAGTTCTGTCAAAGTTTTGAAGGAATGTATAACAAGCAGGGTTGGGGAGAAACACCATTGCTAATAGCCAGTGTCTAGTTAATCATCTAGGGTGGAGCCGCGCCTTGTATCGGTGATTGTTACGCGACGTTCTGGTTGTCATTGCAGCAGCCTTAATCATAGGTACGAGCTCATGTCTGTACTCAAGCAGACCGTTGGTTTTCAGTCAGGCATTACTCCATTTGCATTATTATTTATTTAGCGTATGGCTTTTAGTGCCGGGAGTGACCGAGGATATGTTCGGCTCACAAGAGGCTGTAGCTACTTCAAGCGGACACCCATGGGGTGAGCTACAAGTTCCGTTCAATTTCAAGTAGTTCTAACTTTCGCCACCAGATGTCACTGATACCTAGTGGTGATCGTTCGAACTTTGGTTCAGGGTTTCAATGACGAAATCTACAGTAACCTAGAAATTTAGTTTCACACAAGTTTAGTTAGTGGAAGGATTTTTACATGCCATAAATCTATGACATGGGGCCGCCGGCTTTACTTCCCCTCCGAGGGAAGTCAAACTGAAGAATTTTAACGCTCTTAAAAATTCCGACGACATCGGCCGGGTTTGAACCCGCGATCTTGGGAACAGCAGTTCAGCATGCTACCAACTACGTCACGCTACTCCCGGATTGGTCCTAGCCCCAGCCAGTCACTTGCTATGAGAACTTTCCCTGTGTTGATAAGCCTGAATCCGTCTTCGTGATTGAAATTATTGAGATGCTTCACAATCTTTAATGCCCCTCTAATTATCCTGTTTTGATATCTAGGAACTTTAGCAACAGGTTTGGCCTTATCAATAGAGCGATGGAACGGTGTATAACTCAGCCTCATGAATTCAAAACTGAGAATAGGTGGATTCGATTCCCACCTCAGCCATCCTGAAGGTGAACATCGTGAAAACAGTCAATGCTGACACCAACACATCGTGTGTAATAGCCCTCTGTGGCTCTTGTTTCCAGAACAAATTTTAGAACCTCATTCATTACACCTCTCCAATACAATATAGATATGTTATTCTCACCAGGGAAGTGTTTTTGCAGTGTTCAAGCTGTTTGCCTGTCACCAAGGTGGACCAGGTTCGATTTCCTGTCAATGCATGTGAGACTTTCGAAGTTAAATATCACGTCCTGTGTTTCAGATTCCACTTAAAACTGGAGGTCACGTGGATCACGATCGTGATATTAACGCTATCTTTAAGACCACCTCATGGGGTAGTGGCTAGCACTCTTGGCTGTAGCCCTGGGGGGTCCAGATTCGATTCCCGGCTCTGCCAAGAAATTTGATTCTGGTTTGAGGGCTGGAACAGGGTTTAATCAGCCTCGTGAGGCAAAAATGAGCCACAGCCATCCTGGAAGTAGTTTTTCGTGGTTTCCTACTTCTATTCCAGGCAAATGCAGGGATGTTTCCTAACTTAAGGCCACGTCCACCTCCTTCCCATTCCTTACCTGAATTGACAAATTCACACATCAATGCAGTCATGACAGAAACAATGGTTTCAGGCAAATTCTACACACCACCGAATACACGAGGCTATATGAACGCGATATCCAAGATCCTCAAATAAAATTACAACAAATCTTCCTCGCCAGGCAGAAACTCCACTCACTCAAGGCATAGCAGCTCCGATCCGGCCAGTTGATGGCCAGATGAATATGTAGACTTAATTCGTCCTGTGCTTTCCAGGAAATCATTTCTAGCCTCTCCCCTCCCTACTGAAAATATCATTCAGACGAACAACTGAATGTTGAAAACATCCACTAATGTCATACACTAGACCTTCCATGAATACTATTCCTTCTTTGGTGTATTTGTAATTAATTTTCGTTGTCTTCTTCAGTTTTCAAAACATAAACCAAACACTAAACGTTTCTACGAGGTGCCGGCACGATGCCACGCGGTAGATTGTTGATTGTTCACAGGTAACTCATCCACATCCGGTCGATTAGATTATCAGTTTGTCTTTTCTACCACTACGAGCGTTAGTGTGATTCATTGAATCTCAACCATATCTGGTCGAATAGATTAGCAGTTTGCCTTTTCTACCACTATAAGCGCTAGTGTGAGTCAATGCAGAGTTTCACTTAAGCCCTCATAACTACTTCGGAGATGAAGATTTATTTTAAATAAAAGTACTCGTGAGGGTATTAAACCAAGGAACACATTAAGTAATGAATTACGTAAATAAGTTAATTTGACTAGGATTTGAATCAAAAATAAAACGAATAAAGAAACAAGTGATTTTAGGCTGCTTTACCGGATTTGCATTTTGACCGGAAGTGATTTTAGTTTTTTTTTTAGTGTCTTCTTTTTAGTCTGATGGAGCTCTCTAAGACTCACAATTTGAAACCTTTTCGTACCCTTTAGCCCTTCAACCTTTGGTACAACTGAGAAAATAGCTTAATTTTATGGTTTTGCTAAAATGGTGACCCCTTCTTTGTATGTTGAGAAATGCTTTCACCACTAAAAGATCCTGATATAAACACTGATACTGATAAAAAGAACACTTGTTTCAATCAGCTATGCCATTTATTGCTACTTACACTAATTGAAGCGTCTCGCACACTGTTCTGTTCGCGTGTTCGCAGGTTCGTATCTGCACGCGACACACTGCTTCGGCTTGCATCATCAAATGCTATAAATCATGGTCTCAAAAGCATCTGCGGCTTGGATTAATATCCACTAACATAAAATTACATACAATGAACTCTCCAATCTGCAAGAAATTAAACTTAGAATGAAGCCAAGGAACGCAAGTCAACACTGGTAAAGTGACATGGAAACAGCTTCACTAAGAAATGAACATTTCGAGCTCCTCGCCGGGGCAACTGTATGTATGAATTTATGTCTACCCCTTATTATTCCGGTTATTCAACGGAGTCGGGGATGAGATGCGATGAAAGTCTATGTGGCGTATGGCTTTTATGGCCCGATGCCCTTCCTGACTCTAAACTCATAAGATGAGTTTTATGAGAGATGAAACAAATGAATATGAATTGAACTGGGCAAGGATGTGGAAGGAAGCGGCCGTGGCCTGTCAGAAGGTACCGTTCCAGTATTTGCCTGGAGTTGAAAATGGGGAACCACGGAAAACCATTTCAAGGACGGCCGACGGTGGGAATCGAACCTACGTCTACTGAGTCCACAGAGAGCTTGGCCCCATGGGCTAGTGCTGCGCTTTAGCGAATGTAGCTACCGCTGTCCTCACCTGGGCAAATGTACGAGATAATATTAGCTAATCTTTACCACTACTGGTGGAACTTGGGTTGCAGCAGATGAGCCCTGCTTTTCTTCCATTTACTTAACAGGGCTCCTCCCTTTCATCTTTTGGTCAACTGTCGTTGTAATTCGAATCCGAAGGTCTTGAGGTATCCGAGGCCTAGGGTGCACGACACTGGTTTTTATTTCCATCCTGTATTTGAGTCTGTGAACAGCTAGTCCAGTGGTAGGATGTGGGTATGCTCAGAGGGTGCAGCGAATCTCCCCTCTTCCAACGAAATTGCGCCATTGTGAGCTGAGTTACAAGCATGGAAACATGGCTGCTACTATTGATTATTCCGTCTAGTACGACTTACATAGTGTAATTCTGATCCTTCAAGCAGAAGGATGGACTGTTGCCTTCTATTGATGTACGCAGTATTTTTGCACTTTTATGTTGGCACAGGCTAGAGCAAATTGTGGCTTTTCACCAATGTCAGAATATCATTCATGTCTGTGATTATATGGAAACTACTGAGGTGTAAGCGTTGCTGAGCAGTGGTATTCAGAACACTGCTAGTGCCTGTGGATGCTGTGAAAGGTTCTAATCTTAGTGTTAGTAGTTTTCTTCTGACGTAATGAGGAAATCAATGGCATACTACCTCACTTCCCACCTTGCCTAGTACTCCTCATTGAAGCATTGCCTTGATTTATTGTGGTTTCTACTGCCATAACTTACGGTGACACGTTTTCAGGATCAAGACTACCTAACTTCTTCTTCTTCTTCTCCTTATTTTCTTCTAACCTTTGTCCCACAGAGTAGGCTCCTCTCTTCTCCACAATTGCCTACATTTTGCACGGTATGCAGCGTCTTTCTCCTCAACATTGGCTGCTTTCATGTCCTCCTTTATTTGGTCAAGCCGCCGCTTCTTGGGCCTTCCTTATGGTCGCTTGCCTACTACATTGTTGTGCTCTTTTTGCCTCTGTGTCCTCGCAACTCCGTAGTGCATGTCCGTGCCAACGTAAGCGAGCTTCCAGCATCTTGTCAGGGATCGGTGCGACACCAAAAGTGCCTCTTACATGGCCATTGGACATTGGTGACATGATCCAGTCTTGTTAGGCCAATGGACCAGCGCAGCATTCTCATCTCCATAGAGTGCAGCACTTGCTTACATCTGTTGGTTACTGGCCAACACTCAATTCCATCCAAGATTACCTAACATACATACATGCATAAAAGCAGAAGGGAATATCATAGTGAAAATTCATCAAAGATTGACTCATTGTTCATGATAACGCCCGTCCTAACAGTGCTTCTGTGTCCTAACAGCTTCTTCGGTAATTTCCATGATAAGGTTTCAAATAGTCGCTATATATCCCTAACTTAGAACCGAGTGACTTCCACTTCTTCCCTGAAGTGGTTTAGGGGAGAAAGTTGCCAGACTGATGACGAGCTTCAAAACAAAGTTAAATGATATGTAATGCTTTTGAGTCAGTCCACACAATTGTACCCAAATTGTAATGAAAACAATTACATGAGATCAATTGTTACACTTGGATCACCAGTTTAGATCGTCAAGCGATCATAATCAGATCCATTACACTCAGGCTATTAATCTATGTCTACGAATATATGGGGTAAAACATATAGCCTATACTACTTGTCAGGTTTGTTAGTTTCTGATTTTTTGTTGTGATATACTGTACTTGCATTAGTGGCTATCGACCTCCATTTTACTTTCGTAGTGTAATGAACTGTAATGGTTAGTAACAGGGTCATGTTGGAGTTCAAGGTTCGTGTACTAAGCTGATTATTTGAGGGATGAGGAGTTCTCTTTCGTCCAGAAATAACATTTTAAAATATAAAACTCATAATGTAGTAGTCTTCAAAATATCAAAATACGTTCCCAAAAAGTTGTATAATATCCAACATCATACAACATTTTGGCAACGTATTTGGATATTTTGAAGACTACAACATTATGATTTGAATATTTTTGAATGTTATTTAATGAGAAACACAGAGATATTGTAATTCTTATTTTAAATCAAGTGTATTTTGTAAGGATATTCATTTATTTTATTTTATTACAGTCTAATTATAAGCAATAAGCAATTATAGCAATAATTCTCTTACATACCAAATAACAATAATTGTAGAATTGAATTAATTTTATTTTACTGGTCTCACCGTAGACCGAAATATGTACAACAATTAAATAGAAGTTTCTTAATTTGTTTTGATAGACGCAGTATTTTTCAGAGTTACAGTTAATTAGTTTTGTTTTAAGGGGCGGAACTATGAGGTCATCTGCCCCATAATTTTAAGAGTAATGTGTGATTTCTCAAGTAAGGCGAGAAACAACTCGTGCTTTACAAGAGACGAACATGTTTAGACCGGTCACACAGTCTCCACTTTACGGGAAGCTTATCTATATATTTAAAACAGTAAGGTGATTTTTGTTATCACGAGATAGAGAGAACGACAGAACCAATTTACTTCGTAGAGCACTCTAACGAAAGCTCTTGGCCTGTAGATTTGCAGAGTGTCTCTAAAATAAACAAATATAAGACGGTATATTTTTAAATAAATATAGAAAATAGCAGAATTCTGGCCCCTCGCGCATGCGCACAATCCGCCTGGGCTCATGACAAAATGGCGGTGAGAAGTCCATTAAAATGTAAGTTATTTAATAAGCTTCCATGTAATTGAAAACATACATTAACCAAGTTCTGACAATACAATATAATAACAGTGTGAATATATACGAATGTATATTGATTTTATTGATAATGAATTGGATTATTTTCTTCAGATAGCGGCTTTTGAAGATAGTGAATGGTTGCGTCTGCTTCTAAACGCGAGTGTGCGAGTAGCTATTTGGTTTAGGCGATTGACTGTGGATCCAAGGATCGCAGGTTCGATCCCAACTCTCGCCAGTATTTTTTTTTTTTTTTGCCACTGAAATATTGTTTTATCAAGGAGTATTAGTAAGGTTTTATGTCAGTTAAAGATACATATTTCTACACATTTTCTCAACACGTTTTATTTCCGTTTTACCATTGCATTACAGCATGTCCTCAATACGTCGTTTGAATATCTGCAATCAGTTCCAGTAACTGACAACAGATGGCAGTACCTCGCCAATATAGTTCCAGTAACTGAGAGCAGATTGCGTCGATATATTTAAAACACAAGGCATGGCCTTGATGGCGAGTTTTCGCGTGAAAGTTAAATATTGTTTTATCAAGGATTATTAGTAACGTTTTATGTCAGTTAAAGATTCCTACATTCCCTCTCAATAAGTTTTATTTCCGTTTTACCATTGCATTACAGCATGTGGTCAAAAGAGCTAATATCTGCCATCAATTTCAGTAACTGACAACAGATGGCAGTACCTCGCCCATATAGTTTCAGTAACTAACAACAGATGGCAGCACCATTGCATCGATATATTTAAAACACAAAACATGGCGCGTTTTCAAGTGATGGAGAGTTATAGAGGGGAATTTTTAAGAAGGGAAACGTTGAAGAACATTAACTGACAGTTGAGTGTGTAGGCTATGTTGTTTATGTACTTTAATATTGCAATTTCTTCCCAATGCTTCGGTGGTCAAGTTGGTAGCATCCTAGACTAAAAGTTATAAATTATGCATCGTCGATATACTCTTAAATTATTAGTGAAAAGGTAGTTTTCCAGGCCCTGGCGCGTGTCCACAATTGCTTTCGCCATGAGAGACACTTGGCAAACATAATTCGTTTGAAGGGCTCCGACATCGTTGTCACTCAGCCCCATGTACTTTGGTGTGTAAGTGTAAAATTTTCTCTGATAACCCGTATTATTGTGATAGCTGCATTACTTTGTGTATTTGTAATTAAGGTGGGAAATGGCAAGGTGACGGCCGAGGCCTTAAGTTAGGAACCATCCCGGTATTTGCCTTGAGTGGAAGTGGGAAACCACGGAAAACCACATCTAAGATTGTCGAGGTGGGAATCAAACCTTCCTCTTCTTAGTTATACCTCTAGAGACTGAATGTGCCCCGTTTTTGCCCTCAGACCAGAATTAAATTTCTTGGCAGAGCAGGAAATGTAACCCGGGTCTCCGAGGCGATAGCCAAGAATGGGTGGGCTTCCATGTGTTAATACGATTTTTGACATGCACGGGACATAGAATTCTAAAACAGCCTCCATTAGGGTGACTGCCGAAGTGAGTATTGAGTATATGCCTAAGCTCATTCCAGTAGTTGGCGAAGTTATTCTATGTTCCCCTGCAAAATGTACTGCCATAAACTATAACAGGTGATGGAAAGAGCTTATTTAGAGCAGTTTTGTACTGTTTATATCAAAATGAAGAACGTCATTCTGCGCTGCGTTTTCAAGCTATTGCCAAACATTTCGCTGGCAGGAACAATTATAAGGAATTTATTGTAAGCGATCAGTCTCATCGCATTCTCCTCACCAACCAACTTGAGTATGAGAGTCTCTAGACGGTCATGTTGAACTTCATTGTATAAGACAGTTGTTTAATGATTATTTGTTTAGAGTACTGAATCTAACTACGCAGTTGATTTCGGCAATGGAAGTATTTTTTGCCATTTAATATTTAGCGGCTCCGATATTGCAGGTCACTATAGTGTTATCGAATAATACGAAGCCACATTTAAAATCCAATATAAATAGGCCATTTCAGAAACAATTCCAGATGTTATGCAGTACAGTGAAAGGTCTTTGACGATCAAATGTAAACATTGTTCTACATTGTATTTCTCTTGCGTAAAATCTACGCGCGGTTACTTTGGCCTTTACTGTTGTGATGGTAAAATTGATCTGCTGAAATATAAAATATTTGCCAAGCTGCAACAATGCAATGATATTAATTTTTAAGTCTGTCTGTCTGTCTGTTAGGTAGTCAGCCCGAAGGCTGGTTGGATCCTCAAAAAGTACCGCCGTTACGTTATGTGAGTAGATACCCACAAAAACCCAAGGCAGCGCTATTTTGAGGCGTTCTAGGCAAGAAGAGGAGTGAGGTAGTTTGCCATTGCTTTCCTCACTGAGTCAGAACAGTAGTCCTAACCCTATGAGTTGAACCTTTCACAGCATTCACAGGCACTGACTGTGCCCCGAATGCCATTACTAAGCACCACCCATACCTCAGTAGCTTCCATATAATCACAGCCATGAGTGAGACTGAGACATCGGTGAAAAGCCACCTTTTACTCTAGCCTGTGCCAACTGACAAATGCAAAAGTACTGTATTCATCAAGAGATGGGGAACATTGAACTTATATCCAGTAGTTCAAACACATACATCAGCGTTAACATATTGGCAAACAGGTGTGCGAGTGTAAACTTTTCTCTGATAACCTGTGTTAATGTGATGGCTGTGTTGATGTGTGCATTTGTAATTAATGTGGGGAATGGGGAGTTAACGACCGAGGCTTTAAGTTAGGAACTATCCCGGTATTTGCCTGGAGTGGAAGTGGGAAACCACGGAAAACCAAATCCAAGATTGTTGAGATGGGAATCAAACTTTGCTCTTCTTAGTTTTGCCTCACGAGTGCGCCCCGTTCCAGTCCTCAGACCAGAATTAAATTTCTTGGCAGAGCGGGGATCGAACCTGGAATCCGGGGCAATAGCTCAGAATGTAGCCTTAAGAATGGGCTTCCCTGTGTTAATACGATCTTTGACAAGCACTGAACATATAATTCTAAAACTCCCTCCATTACTGTGGCTGGCGAAGTGAGTCTATGCTCATTCCAGTAGTGGCGAAGTGATTCTATGCTCCCTTGCATAATTTACTGTCATGGAAATACAAAGTATTGTACCTTCAACAGGTGATGGAAATTCATTATTTACAGCAATTTCATTCTGTTTATTTCAAAATGAAGATCGTCATCCTGAGTTGCGTTTGCAAGCAAATTGCAAAAATTGCAAGGATTTTATTATTGGCGATCAATCTCATCGCATTCTCATCAGCAACCAACTTGAGAATGGAAGTATTCAATGTATATGTGAATATTATTGTTTATTGATTATTTGTTTAGAGTGCATAACAATGGGTCTAACCACGCAGTTGATTTTGGCAATGGAAGTAAGTTATTATTTGCCATTTAATATTTGGCGGCTACGTTGATGCAGGCCACTATAGTTTTATATAAAATGACGTTAATTTGGGCAGAAATGGTGCTATAAATAAACCCATTTGACGAAATAGAACATTAGCCGCAAAAAAGTGGGAAATCGGAGAAAAATACGAAGCCACTTTTAAAATCCAATATAAATATGGCATTTCAGAAACAATTCCAGATACTATGCCGTTACAGTTTAGGGTCCTTGACGAACAAATGTAAACATTGTTCTGCACTGTATTTCTCTTGCGAGAAATCTACACTTGGTTACTTTGACCTTTGCTGTTGTAATGGTAAAATTAATCTGAATAAATATAAAATATTTGACAGGCTTTAACAATTATTTTTCACTGGAGATGATATCTCAAGGAATTCCAGAGGGACTAATCGGCAGTACAATGCTATGTCCTTCGTTTCATGGCGCAGCGGTCAAGCTGTATGCCTCTCACCAAGGCGGATCGGGTTCGATTCCCGGTCAATGCATGTGAGATTTTTGATGTGAAAGGCCATGTCCTGTGGTTCGGATTCCACGTTAAACGGAGGTCCCGTGGCTTATGATCGCGAGATTAACGGTCACGTTAAACTGCAAGCTTCCTTCCTTCCTTCCTTCCTTCGTTTCATTTGGTGCCAATGTTACTGTGCCACACGCACACGGTCCACATTGTTTTAAAATGTATGGAATTGCACATCATCGCATTTCTTCGTTATATTCCAAAAATATAAGCGATGGTTTGCGGCCAGTTGTATTAGACTCATCAGAGTTCTTGAATCCCTTGGAACTAAACGACTGGCCGCCACATACTCCAAACGCTTGGCCCGTTATGCTGCTTAGAAATCTGAACGGTTCCCAAGGACTCCTAAATGCAACCATATTGCTTGGATTTGGAAATAATAGGTGCAGTTAAAATTAGGCAGAGATGTCTAATCCTTCGACTTGATTTAACACCATCCGATAAAACACTATCATTTTCTTTTAAGAGGCAATATTTTCCAATTCATTTGGCATACTTTATCACAATCAATAAAGCTCAAGGGGAAACTCTGGAACGTATAGGCCTCAATTTGCCCCAACAATTTTTCAGTCATGGCCAGCAGTATTTTGCAATGTTGAGAGTGCAATCTTTTGACGCCCTCATAGTTTCAATAGAGTCAAAAAATAATCGTACAAAGAATGTACAGTAGGCCTATATAAGAAAATTCTTCAGTAAATATTTTTCTATTGACCGTCATGTTTTGACGGGTTTCAACTAGTTATTAAATTAATGCCCTATTATATGAGTATTCAGCTTCGCCGTGTGGATTATTTTCCCTTCGGGAAGAGATTTTCAGTCGACTTTTGTCCACATAAGTAGGAGAAATACTCCATTGTATGACGATTGAGCTGCCAAGTCGAGGGTCGTCCGCAGAGAGGAGGTAATTGGACATCTAAATAAGTGAGATGGAGGGATGCCACGAACATTGTGCGTATGGTCCAGGCTACAAAAAGAAGGGGTACTTCTCTTTTGTATTAACACTGTAGATATTCATGATCGGTCTCTACTAGGACTGTCTATGTTATATCCTCAGAGCTTGGTTGAAATGACAAATGAAATTTATTTGCCAACATTATCCAATCATGTAACTTGAGTGTAGGACTCTCAGATCAAAACTGCAGCTAGGTAATAGGATGATGTCAAGAACAGTCACGGAACCACGTGAACGGTCCATATATGACGACATGTTCTGCAACTCTTCGACTGGAAATTGATTCCAATTTACTCTATGTTTATTTATTTTCCGTGTCCGAATCAAATTACATTTTTCCAGTAAATAGCATCAGTTACAGCATTAGTATTTGCAGCCATAAGATCGTCTTCTGAACATATTGAACCCTTATTGATCTTCGATAAATAAGTATTCATATTTATTATTATTATTACTACGGCCCAGGCAGCACATAAGGAAGTCGACTTGGATATTAGGGAGGCCAGTATTTCGTAATGGTTGCAACAGAAGCTGAGTTGGTAGCTATTCCTGGGGACGGCCAGAATTAGTCGAGTTCAAGGCCAAATTGTGCAACTACTGTACCAAAATTGGAGACATAAAGGAAGAATCACGAGGTCCTCTCAACGAACATACGATTGAATCAGCCAATCGCAAGAGACCAAGCCGTGACCACGAGGTGGACGGCGTCAGTAGTAAAAAGCGCGCGGAAGTGTGTATCTAAGGAACCGCCGAACGGATTAATCTCCGCTCGAGTAATTTGAGACGTTGGATTTATTTGGAGAAGAATGACACTAGCCCCATCTTTGTGAGACAAAACTCTGGAAGTTTTTATCCGACTCCGCCCCACTCCACCGCCCTTGTCAGTTTCTCATAAATAGTTTGGCCTGACGCCAATCTGAGTGATTATCTTGTGGAGCCTTCAGAGGCATACTCCACGCCAGTTTGAAGTGTGATTTTGACGCTCGAATTTATCTAAGTACTCAGTTGTGGAGCCTTCAGAGGCATACTCCACGCCAGTTTTGAAGTGTGATTTCGACGCTCGAATTTATCTATTCTTGTGGAGCCTTCAGAGGCATACTCCACGCCAGTTTGAAATGTGATTTTTACGCTCTAAAATCAGTGAAGCTAATTTTATTTTCTGAGCTCTGGGGAGCTAAAGTCGCAGCGTTTGCAGTATCGAATTTTAAAAGTTATAATACATTCTGTTCTAAAATCAACTAAATTGTGTGATCTAAATATTTCACGCCAGCGCGTGATAAACTGTAACATTCTTTTAAAGACGACGAGTTCAACTTTAAGGGGGAAGTATCGTATCACCCTCATTAGCGCTTACCAGAACCGAAGTCCACAAGACGGGACGGAAATACCGGACGAGATAGCGACTGCGAGTGCAGCCAGGATTTTGAACTTGTTAACGAGCCAGTGGCGCGGACTCGAGATGTATATTTTATGTTTAAATTATGCGTATTGTATGTGTGTTTTTTATAGTGCGTATGTGCGATATAATTAGGGCCAGTCTTCGCTATTAATCGCAGTAGGACAATTGTGGGTGAACTGAGTAGCCTGCAAGCGATTATAGATAGGCAAATATTTAACATTGAACTTTTCTGCCAAGGAGTCGAGACCAAGATGATCAGCACGTGGTTTGAAGTTGGGATGAGCTTCAAGAAATCAACGCAGGCGACTACTATGGAGTGCTAAATTGTCCATAGGGCAATGGGTTGAGAAGGATGTCCTTAGTCCTACATGCAGAAGCGGTGATGTACTAAAATTGGATTATTTCAATTATGTAGTTAGATTTGGCCGGGGAACTTTGTAAATAGTCATGTTTTTCTTTCTTGTTTTTTTTATAGCTGTTTTTCTTGTACCGACACTATATGTTTAAATGTCCGTTGGCGCGTGGCCAAAGTGTTTGTTGATATTTTGTTATTTTTCTTGAGTCATGTGTAATGTACGCGGCGTGCGTGCGTGATTTTTATCCTTTCAATTGCGGAACCCGTTACATTCGATAAATGGTGCTTTATTAACGTTAATATTTTGAAATAGGAATGGGAGGAAATGATTGTAAAACATTTTGCTGAACAGGTTATTATTCAGGTTAGGGTAGCCGAGTGCACCAACTTAAAAGTAATTGTAGAACACCTTCGTTCTAATTTTGATAGATTTTTCTTGAGTCCTTTTCAGGTGACTAGTCACGGCATAGAACGATGGCGCCAGCATGTGGATATTATTTGTGTCTTTTATTTCAGGGTCTGTCACAACCCATACGTGTGATTCAGTGTGTGTTGATGTGTCTTGTGTGTGTTGATTCTACGTGAGGAGGGGGTAGTTGTCCTACCGCCCTTATATATTTTTGCTGCTGTTGTATTTTAGATGGAAAGACAGAGTGCTCTTGGGAGACTGCTGATTCTTGTCCATATGTTTTTCTGACACACACGTATTATTGTGCTTTGGGGCACATTTCTTCGAGGTTCGACCCCATGCTCTGGGAGGTCGAGGTTATTGACACGTGGGTTGACAGACATGCAGAGTTCCACAAACCGCCCGTTTTGCCTGTGACTTATTTTGATAGGCAGTCCTTTTTGTCCGACTGAACCCTGTAAGCTTTCATGCAGCAAACCTGTTCATTGTGATGGCTAATTTTTAAGCCATAATTAATTGGGGAGTTCGCCATGTGTGTAACGGATTGTTGTATCTTGTATGGATAAGAATATTGTGATTAACGTAAATGTTGGCTGTTTGCCTATTGCTTTGTTGATGACTCGATTTCATGTAATTTTGTTTGTCACACCCGTGTGGTGTAGTGGTAGAGTATTTGTAAATTTTGACAGCGGTCATTTGAGTATTTTTCTATTGGTCACGTGTTAATGTACTTGTGTTGATTTGTGTGAGAAGTCCTAAGCTTTTAGGCAGTAAATGTTGCTACGGCAATTTAAGTCCAATTTCACACGGAAATTTTGTGTTTGTTTATAGTAGGTTTAGGAAGTGTCGGTTTAATTTAATGTATTGTAGTTGTGTTCCCTTGTGTCGGTCTAGCTCTAGGAAATGCGGATTCGTGGTTTGAAGGGTCACTCTGGATGATAACGAATCACGCATTCAAAGTACACATCGTGGTGCATGTAGAACGGCGTACGCACTTATATGGTCACTTTTGCATCTTTATTTAAGGACGATTGGTCCAGGTAATTAATCTCTCCAGAGATATCGCCTAAGTTTGGCATTTTATTAAGCGGGAGTCAGTTGGGAGTTTTTGTTGTTAATTGTTTATGTGTAAATATGGTGATTTGTTATTAAATTCAGTTGTTTTAACCCTGGCTTCACTCTTTCCTGCATGTTATTTTGTTATATGTTACCCTGCAAGTTAATGAAGCGCCCTGACAGCAACTTACGAATATGACCTGTTACGCCCCGAATCTGAGTCTCATATGCTTCTTTGCAAGGGTTCAATATGTCCTTCCTCAAGGGGCAGATAAGCAGGTGTTCTGGATCTTGTAACATGCTTATTATTATTATTATTATTATTATTATTATTATTATTATTATTATTATTATTATTATTTATCGTATGGCTTTTAGTGCCGGAGTGTCAGAGGACATGTTCGGCTCGCCAGAGACTGTAGCTGCTTCCAGCGGACACCCAGAGGGTGAGCTACACGTTCCATTCAATTTCAAGTAGTTCCAACTTTCGCTGCGAGATGTCAATGATACCTAGTGGTGAACGGAACTTTGATAGAGCGATCGAACGAAATCTAACCTAGAAATTTAGCTTCACACAAGTTTAGTCTGTGGAAGGATCTATGACATGGGACCCACGGCTTTACTTCCCCTCCGAAGGATTTTTAACGCTCTTAAAACATCCGACGACTTCGGCCGGGTTTTAACCCGCTATCTTGGGCACAGCAGTTCAGCATGCTACCAACTACGCCACCGAAGCCGCATTTTATAACAAGCTGCATTCGCAGAACTCATCATTGTTGACGAGCATGTTTATTCTATGTAAGATATAAGGATTAAAATGATACATAACTTTAATGTTAAAAACATTTCTTAGCAGACAAAGTAGGGGTGTCCATCTTAGCAAAAACGTAAAATTAAGCAATTACCTCAAATGTGCCAAAATTGGAAGGGCTAAAGGGCCCGGAAATGTTTCAAATTGTGAGTCTTGGGAAGCTCTATCAACCTAAATAACCAGATTTCTAAAATCATTTCCAGCCTAAATGCGGTTCCGGAAAAACAGCCAAACATCGCTTGTTTCTTGACTCGTACTCCTTTTGATGCAAATCCCAGCCAAATTAACTTATTTACATAATGTTTTCTTTAATGTCTTCCATAGTCCAATACGTCCATAGGCGTTGTTTATGAAAAATCTTATCTCCAGAATTAGTTATAAGGGCTTAAGTGATACTCTGCATTGACTCATACTAGCGCTTGTAGTGGTAGAAAAGGCAAACTGCTAATATAATCGACCGTATGTGCTTGGTGAAAAATTATCAGTCTACTGCGTGACATCATGCCGGCACCTCGTAAGAAATGTTTCGTGTGTCCTTCACACATCAATAGTCTTAAGTTTCACTTCCATAGAGCGCCACGCTCCAGACAAAGGCTTTCAAAAATGACTTCGTAATACCTAAATCTATATTCGATGTCAACAGATTCCTTGTTTGTAGAAATGCTTTCCTTGCCTGAGCCAACTTACTTTTTAGGAATGTGGGTAAACAATGAATGTTGTTGTTGTTTGAGTCTTCAGTCTATTGCCTAGTTTGATGCAGCTCTCCATGCCAACCTGTCCTGAGCTAAACGTTTCATCTCTACATAGCTACCACACCCTACATATGAGGCAATCTGTTTAACATATTCTAACCTTGGTCTACCCCTACAGTTCTTGTCCTCAACCCTTCCTTCCATCACTAAGCTTGCTATTCCTGGGTGTCTTAGTATGTGTCCTACTAACCTATATCTTCTCTTCATTAGCTGTCGCCAGAAACATCTCTCCTCTCCCATTCGACTTAATACATCTTCGTTTGTAACCCTGTCTACCCATCTGATCTTCATCATTCTCCTGTAACACCTCATTTCACACGCTTCAATTCTCCTCTTTTCTGCGCACCAATAGTCTTAAATTTCACTTCCATAAAGTGCCACGCTCCAGACAAAGGCTTTCAAATATGACTTCCTAATACCTAAATCTCTATTCGATGTCAACAGATTCCGTTTTTGTAGAAATGCGTTCCTTGCCTGAGCCAACTTACTTTTTATATCCTCTTTGTTTCGTCAATATCTGGTTATTTTGCTTCCTAAGTAACGGAAGTCTCCTACTTCCTTCAGCTTTCCACCTGACAATTTGATGTCCATAGAGGTTTCTGTTTTTTTTTTCGGCTGCATTCCAATATTTTTGTTTTATATTTATTAATTTTCATCATGAATTCTTTCCTCAAGACGGAGTCCATACCATTCAGAAACTCACTCAAACCCTCAGGCGTGTCAGCCAAGATGACGATGTTATCAGCAAATCTCAGAGTTGGAATTATTTCTCCTTGAATCTTCACTCCCACTTTAATTTTTTCTCCTTCATTGCTTGTTCTTCTTCATCTTCTTCTTGTTCCGTATAGGCCAACTACGGACCACGATATTCAACTATTTTGCTTGGAGTGGGTCTTGATGTTTGCCCACTATTCACGCATCCTCTGGCTGTGTTGTTCTTTTCTCTCCTTTTTCCAGAGGGCACCTGTCTCCTTCCTTGGGGATTTTTCCTGGAACTTTATTTGCTTTAATTTACTCCTGAGAGACGTTCGATCTTTTATATCCTTTTCCATAACTCCCAGTTCCAGCAGATCTTTGTGCACTTCTATCAGCCATGGTGACTTGGTCTTCCTTCTTTGCCAGGATGTGAGTAGCTGGTTGGTCAGCCTGGTTGGATTCATCCTGAAGATGTGTCCATGAAATGTTAGACATCTCTTCTTGGCCACGTCTGTAATTCTTTCAAAGTAACTAAAGAGCTCCTGGTTGGGTCGTCTTATGTATTTACTCCCTTCCTTGACTGGTTCCAATATCTTCCTCATTATCTTCCTCTCTTGGATTTCTAGTTTGTCCGTGAGTCCTTTCCTGTTTAATATGAGGCATTCAGAGGCATATAATGCTTCAGGGCGGATGACCGTTTGATAGTCCTTCATTTTGGTGTTGCAGGAGAGACACTTCTTATTGAAGATGTACTTAGTTAGTCGGTATGCCAGTTCTAGCTTATTTACTCGAGTTGATAATGCTGTTCTTTCGGAGAGAGTGGGTTCCAACCATTCACCCAAGTACTTCCTTGTTCATATCTATTAATTACAAATGCACCAAAAATGGAGCAGTGTTCATGGAAGATTAAGTCTATAACATTGAAGAATGTTTTAACATTGAGTTTCTTTCCAGAAGGGATTTTTGTTTATATACAAGATTCAATTAGTAAGCTACACGTACATGTAATTTGTAATGTATATGATTTGAACTTCAATTACCGTATGGCCTATATTTACAATGATCAATGTACAGTAAAAGAGCACACGATGTTGTAACGCAAAATTATCAACATTTCGAGCAATCCTCGGAAGGCTAAAAGCATCCACATAAATCCAGCAGTGTTCTTAAATGTGTATTTACTGTATTTCCATGAACAAATATGAATAAGATGGCACGTCATTCAACTGAAAATCAATGCCAGAGACTGTTGAAATTCTGATACGACAGTTTATGGATTAGGTATAGAAATATGCTGTCCATTACATTACATTAGGCGTAAAAACAAGTATTTATACACTTTAACCTGCAATAAATTTTACACGCTTTTACGTACAACAAGATGTTCAGTAAAGAACATATAGCCTACTTTCTCCTAAATGCATGGGTATTGTTATAACTCTTTGTCCTTGTCAAGGAGTATGATTGAATGTTGATGTAGTAGCTTGTTGAAATACAACGTGCTATAGGGATATTATACATGATATGAGGTGCCCTTTGCTAATGCTACCTCTGTACCAAATTTAGTTCAATTCGGTTTCACCGTGTTTGAATTGATAGGGGGAATCGATTTGCACACTTACTTGGCCACCATCTGCAAACTATGGGGCTGGTGTTCTTGCAGTTTGGTCTGAATATGTTTCCCACATAAGGATATGGTGTTGCAAAATTTGGTAGAGACTAGATTATTAGGTTGGTCGTAATTACATTTTAGCTTTTAACATTTGGGTGGCCGCGATTACGTTTCCGTCAAGATAGCGGTGATATAAAACATGACACTAAGGTGCCCTTTGCTAGTGCTACCTCTGTACCAAATTTCGTTCCATTCGGTTTCACCGTGTTCGAATTGTTAAGGGGAATCGATTTTCACACAAGGAAGGTCGCCATCCGCAAAATATTAGGCTGATGACCTATTAGTTTGGTCGAAGGATGCTCCCTCCATAAAGGTATGTTGTTGCTAAATTTGCTAGAGATCGGATGATTAGGCTAATCGTAATTTGATTTAAGCTTTGAACATCTGTGTGGCCGCCATTTCGTTTCCGTCAAGATGGCGGCGATACAAAACATGACACTGAGGTGCCCTTTGCTAGTGCTACCTCTGTACCAAATTTCGTTCATTCGGTTCCACCGTGTTCGAATTAATAGGGGGAATCAATTTTGACATAAAGATGGCCGCCATCTGCAAACTATTAGGCTAATTGCCTATTAGATTGGTCAAAGGATGCTCCCTCCATAAAGGTATGTTGTTGCAAAGTTTGGTAGAGATCGGATGGTTATGTTAGTCGTAATTTGATTTAAGCTTTAAACATTTGTGTGACCGCCATTACGTTTCTGTCAATATGGCGGCGATATAAATCATGACACTGAGATGCCCTTTGCTAGTGCTATCTTTGTACCAAATTTCGTTCCATTGGGTTTCACCGTGTTTGAATTAATAGGGGGAATCGATTTTGACACAAAGATGGCCGCCATCCGCAAACTATTAGGCGAATGACCTATTAGATTGGTCAAAGGATGCTCCCTCCATAAAGGTATGTAGTTGCAAAATTTGGTAGAGATCGGATGATTAGGTTATCGTAATTTGATTTAAGCTTTGAACTTTCGTGTGGCCGCCATTACGTTTCAGTCAATATGGCGGCGATATAAAACATGACACTGAGGTGCCCTTTGCTATTGCTACCTCTGTACCAAATTTCGTTCCATTCGGTTCCACCGTGTTTGAATTAATAGGGGGAATCAATTCTGACATAAAGATGGCCGCCACTCGGAAACTATTAGGATAATAACCTATTAGATTGGTCAAAGGATGCCCCCTCCATAACGGAATGTTGTTGCAAAGTTTGGTAGAGATCGGATGGTTATGTTAGTCGTAATTTAACTTAAGCTTTGAACATTTGTGTGGCCGCCATTACGTTTCTGTCAAGATGGCGGCGATATAAAACATGACACTGAGGTGCCCTTTACTAGTGCTACCTCTGTACAAAATTTCGTTCATTCGGTTCCACCGTGTTCGAATTAATAGGGGGAATCAATTTTGACATAAAGATGGCCGCCAATCCGCAAACTATTAGGCTAATAACCTATTAGATTGGTCAAAGGATGCTCCCTCCATAAAGGAATGTTGTTGCAATGTTTGGTAGAGATCGGATGGTTATGTTAGTCGTAATTTAACTTAAGCTTTGAACATTTGTGTGGCCGCCATTACGTTTCTGTCAATATGGCGGCGATATAAAACATGACACTGAGATGCCCTTTGCTATTGCTACCTCTGTACCAAATTACGTTCCATTCGGTTGCACCGTGTTTGAATTAATAGGGGGAATTGATTTTTACACAAAGATGGCCGCCATCCGCAAACTATTAGGCTAATGACCTAGTCATTTGGTCAAAGGATGCTTCTTCTATAAAGGTATGTTGTTGCAAAATTTGGTAGAGATCGGATGATTAGGTTAATCGTAATTTTATTTAAGCTTTGAACATTTGTGTGGCCGCCATTACGTTTCCGTCAAGATGGCGGCGATATAAAACATGACACTGAGGTGCCTTTTGTTAGTACTACCTCTGTACCAAATTTCGTTCCATTCGGTTACACCGTGTTCGAATTAATAGGGGGAATCGATTTTCACACAAAGATGGCCGCCATCCGCAAACTATTACGCTGATGACCTATTAGTTTGGTCAAAGGATGCTTCCCCCATAAAGGTATGTTGTTGCAAAATTTGGTAGAGATCGGATGATTAGGATAGTCGTAATTTGATTTAAGCTTTGAACATTTGTGTGGCCGCCATTACGTTTCCGACAAGATGGCGGCGATATAAAACATGACACTGAGGTGCCTTTTGTTAGTACTACCTCTGTACCAAATTCCGTTCCATTCGGTTGCACCGTGTTTGAATTAATAGGGGGAATTGATTTTTACACAAAGATGGCCGCCATCCGCAAACTATTAGGCTAATGACCTAGTCATTTGGTCAAAGGATGCTTCTTCTATAAAGGTATGTTGTTGCAAAATTTAGTAGAGATCGGATGATTAGGTTAATCGTAATTTGATTTAAGCTTTGAACATTTGTGTGGCCGCCATTACGTTTCCGTCAAGATGGCGGCGATATAAAACATGACACTGAGGTGCCTTTTGTTAGTACTACCTCTGTACCAACTTTCGTTCCATTCGGTTGCACCGTGTTCGAATTAATTGTGGGAATCGATTTTCACACAAAGATGGCCGCCATCCGCAAACTATTACGCTGATGGCCTATTGGTTTTCGTCAAAGGATGCTCCCCCCATAAAGGTATGTTGTTGCAAAATTTGGTAGAGATCGGATGATTAGGTTAGTCGTAATTTGATTTAAGCTTTGAACATTTGCGTGGCCGCCATTACGTTTCCGTCAAGATGGCGACGATATAAAACATGACACTGAGGTGTCCTTTGCTAGTGCTACCTTTGTACCAAATTTCGTTCAATTCGCATTCACCGTGTTCGAATTGATAGGTGGGGACAGACATTCATAGTCCACACACTCACACACACACAGACACACACACACAGACTCACACACACACATACACACACACACACAGATTCACACACACACATACACACACACAGACAGACACACTTTTTTTCGCCCTGTGTTGATCTCATAAGTCTACTTTCATTTTTTGCAAAAATCGAAAGTAGGCTAAAAATGGGGGGAAGGGGAACCACGCGCTCCTTGCTACGCGTCTCCAGACATTGCATGAAAGCCTTCCCTTGTACGCTGATAGTGTAAGGTTGGTCTGACCTTTAGGGGTACTTACCTCGCGCTCCTTGATGCGATTCTCCAGACATTGCATGTAATTCTCCCGTTGTATGGTAATCTGTAAGGTTGGCGTAACTTCCGGGGCGTAACATCCGGGGTACTTACTTTACACTCCTTGATACGCTTCTCCAGACATTGCATGCAAGCCTCCAGTTGAACGCTAATGGTGTAAGGTTGGTCTAACACTCAGGTGTACCTACCTCGCGCTTCTTTGTACAACTTTCCAGACATTGCATGTAATCCTCCTGTTGTATGCTAATGTGTAGGGTTGTTCTAACACTTACGGGTACTTATCTTGCGCTCCTTGATACGCTTCACCTGACATTGCACGTAATCCACCCGTTGTACTCTAATGGTGTAAGGTTGGTCTAACACTTAGGGGTGTTTACCTCGCGCTTCATTATACGCTTCTCCCGACATTGCATGTAATCCACCCGTTGTACGCTAATGGTGAAAGGTTGGTCTAACACTTAGGGGTACTTACCTCGCGCTCCTTGGTACCCTTATCTAGACATTGCATGTAATTCTGCCGTTGTACGCTAATGGTGAAAGGTTGGTCTATCACCCAGGGGAACATACCTCGCGCTCCTTGATACCCTTATCTAGACATTGCATGTAATTCTGCCGTTGTACGCTAATGGTGTAAGGTTGGTCTATCACCCAGGGAAACTTACCTTGCGCTCCTTGATACCCTTATCTAGACATTGCATGTAATTCTGCCGTTGTACGCTAATGGTGTAAGGTTGGTCTATCACCCAGGGAAACTTACCTCGCGCTCCTTGATACGCTTCTCCAGACATTGCATGTAATTCTGCCGTTGTACGCTAATGGTGAAAGGTTGGTCTATCACCCAGGGAAACTTACCTCGCGCTCCTTGATACCCTTATCTAGACATTGCATGTAATTCTGCCGTTGTACGCTAATGGTGTAAGGTTGGTCTATCACCCAGGGGAACTTACCTCGCGCTCCTTGATACCCTTATCTAGACATTGCATGTAATTCTGCCGTTGTACGCTAATGGTGTAAGGTTGGTCTATCACCCAGGGAAACTTACCTCGCGCTCCTTGATACCCTTATCTAGACATTGCATGTAATTCTGCCGTTGTACGCTAATGGTGTAAGGTTGGTCTATCACCCAGGGGAACTTACCTCGCGCTCCTTGATACCCTTATCTAGACATTGCATGTAATTCTGCCGTTGTACGCTAATGGTGTAAGGTTGGTCTATCACCCAGGGGAACTTACCTCGCGCTCCTTGATACCCTTATCTAGACATTGCATGTAATTCTGCCGTTGTACGCTAATGGTGTAAGGTTGGTCTATCACCCAGGAAAACTTACCTCGCGCTCCTTGATACGCTTCTCCAGACATTGCATGTAATTCTGCCGTTGTACGCTAATGGTGTAAGGTTGGTCTATCACCCAGGGGAACTTACCTCGCGCTCCTTGATACGCTTCTCCAGACATTGCATGTAATTCTGCCGTTGTACGCTAGTGGTGTAAGGTTGGTCTATCACCCAGGGGAACTTACCTCGCGCTCCTTGATACCCTTATCTAGACATTGCATGTAATTCTGCCGTTGTACGCTAATGGTGTAAGGTTGGTCTATCACCCAGGGAAACTTACCTCGCGCTCCTTGATACCCTTATCCAGACATCGCATGTAATTCTGCCGTTGTACGCTAATGGTGTAAGGTTGGTCTATCACCCAGGGAAACTTACCTCGCGCTCCTTGATACGCTTCTCCAGACATTGCATGTAATTCTGCCGTTGTACGCTAATGGTGTAAGGTTGGTCTATCACCCAGGGGAACATACCTCGCGCTCCTTGATACCCTTATCTAGACATTGCATGTAATTCTGCCGTTGTACGCTAATGGTGTAAGGTTGGTCTATCACCCAGGAAAACTTACCTCGCGCTCCTTGATACGCTTCTCCAGACATTGCATGTAATTCTGCCGTTGTACGCTAATGGTGTAAGGTTGGTCTATCACCCAGGAAAACTTACCTCGCGCTCCTTGATACGCTTCTCCAGACATTGCATGTGGTCCTCTCGAATACGTTCCTGCAGTGTTTGCATATACCGTCGGTCTGTGATCCGCACGAGGTTGGTGCCCATCAGCTGTTCCAGGCGGGAGCGTACCGCCGGGTGGCTGAAGCTGAAATAGAAAAAGACATATCAGAGCACAGCATAAAGAACACGAGGAGCATTCACTAATTCGAGCTCTCCGGTTAGTTTTGGTAGTGCCTTCATTATTTCAAGCTTCTGTCAAATATCCAGTGTTAATAACCTCTATAAATATCCAAAAAGTAATTTTCACGGGTAGGATGCTGAAGGGATATCAAGTAATGGAATCAATTACGAACCATAACCTAAATTCAGATGTTACCTAGTCTGAGTGGATGTGAAACGATTTCAGTTCACCATGTGATTAATCCACACCCACAAACAAAGTTATACATAGTCCGCCTCGTTCTATAGTGGCTAGCACTCTTGGCTGTCACCGCGAAGGCCTGGGTTCTATTCCCGGCTCTGCCAAGGAATTTAATTCTAGTCTGAGGGTTGGAACGGTGTACACTCCGCCTCGTGAGGTATAACCAAGAAGTGGTGTATTCGATTCCCACCTCCACCATCCTGAAAGTGGTTTTCCGTAATATCTCACTTTTACCCCCAGGAAAATGTTCGCATGGGTCCTAACTGAAGGCCACGGATGCCTCCTTCCCAATCCTCATCCGAATTACAACTACACAAACTACTACAGTCATCACAATAACACACACACACCCAAGTACATGGGACTACATGACCACGATGTCGCACAAACCCCTTCAATTAATCAAGAACAAAGTTATTCAGATATATTTAACACAGAGCCTACCTAAGTACACAAGCCTGATGGTCAACACGTTGCAAGCCCCTAAAAGGAACCAGAGGCTTCTCTAACGGTAAATATCAACTCTGTCTATCTGTATTTACTTGAACATTCTACGTAGTAGAGTCAATAAGTTCGTTGACTGGGCGCGGTGCACTACAGCAGACAAGCTGTGCCACAGGATGGTGCAGTGTGATTCATGCTCTCGTCCCAGCAAGATGCAGTTGTGTGTATACAGTGTCAGTAGAAGTACAGACTCTGTTGTGGACTGACGTTGTATGCGCGCGGTGGAACTTGAGTATGTCGCAGTTTGAGCAACGAGCAAACGTAAAGTTCTGCCAAAAATAATGCAAATATACTAGTGAAACATTTAAGGTCATCACCATGGTGGAAAAAACCGAAGAGACAGGTCAAAGGGCATGGTGATGCTTGAACTGTTTTTCGACTCATTGGGTATTGTTCACATGGAATTCATCGCACAGGGAACAACTGTCAACAAGACCCTCTACAAGGGGATCATTCGCTTTATGCGATACTTCGTCGAATTCGTCCTGAGCTTTGGCATTGGAAGAACTGGTTGTTGCTACATGACAACGCCCTGGCACATCACTCTGTGCTTGGCAGAGCCGGGAATCGAATCCAGACGTCCGCGGCAACAGCCATGAATATTAGCTACTAAGCAACGACAACGTCTTACCTTGCAATGTAGTTCTTGAAGTTGTTATCCTGCCAAAGCAAAGACACATGATCCATATCCACAGCTGGTCTTAAAGGCGGGATATGAAATCTACAATACTGCCTAATTAAGGCCTTGCTTTGTTGTGAAAAATTCACAGGATGTTCTTCTCTTTAACATATTTCCCTTTATAGACTCCTTTTCCCCCACTTCTTCTTCATTACCGGCTAGTTCATGGTAGCCCTTGCCCTCTGATTTCTAAAAATAGAATACAGATGACCTTTCCAAGTACAAGTGGTCATTTAAATTTGACGGGTTATTCTTCTTCTCAATATATATTTCGATCGATTACTCAATATCTAAAGATTAGTAAATCTGTCACTAAATTGGTGAATTTATGATATTTTTCGTACATTTGTTCGAAATCCGCAAAATGTCTGCCATGTTTTATGACAATTCTGTGCTCGTTGTAACGTGTGCCAAGTCTCCTTCCAGTCTGCCCCATGTAATTAGGCTATTAGGGTATCTGAGGCTTAAATTAGTTTATATTTTTCATTTCGACCTTAACTGGCCCTAGTCTCATCTTTCCTGATACACTCATTGTTCGAAGAAACAGAACGTATTCTTTTCTTTTTAACGTATCTTCTGACTTATGAACAAAACCCTAAAGAGGCAGGGTGTGTGTGTGCCCCTACGACTTATTGTGAACCCAAGATATTTCTACACCCTCAACGGATCACAACTGGTGAGATTGGCAGTTGATGGCCCCGAAAGATGCCTGAGCTGGATCCGTTTTCCCTTATTTTCCATTTACCTTCAGTTGGACCCTCTCCTTCTACCCCTATCCTAATTGCCATTCACGTCTCATTCTTGGATGGGATGTTATCTTATTTTGTTTTACGTTCCATTTCCATGTATTTACTTTGCCTTAAGGGGCTCCAAAATGTCCAAAATATTTTAAGTTTAAAAATGTCGCTTTTGCGCCATATCGATCTATGGATTTGGGCCGTGTGACGGGTAGAGAGCGATTAGTCAGTGCCAGTTGACTAGCATCTTCAGTTACACAACAGCGGGTTGGGAATCAACGCATGCGGTCATAGTTTGTTTACATTTCCAGCTGGCAAGATACCTTGCTTCAGAGAGTTAAGGTTTGTGAAGAAGTACTGCAGCCTGTCTCGTGTCCCTTGAACATGGTTACGTATTGAACAAAACATCGAATATTCCTAGTGAAGACTTACCTCTTCAGGAAGAAGTCTTCCAGTAAATGTGTTCGTTCGGTTCAGTGCTGTGTAATTTTTACTTGTGGGGGAACCTTAAACAAAAGATATACAGACACAATCTACGTACTCTGGAGGCTCTCGAGAACGAAAAACTGCACAGATACGATATACAAGTGAGGATGAATAACAGCGAGTTATCAAAACTTCCTGCGGTGGTGCAATGTGTGTTAAGAAAGTGAAGGACAGCATTTCCAGCAACTACTCTGAAATTAATGTAAGTAAATGTACGTTGAAGAGGGTAAATGTGTTAAAATAGTTGGGTGCTACTCTACTACTAGCGCCACTGCCTTGCTCGGTGCTACACTCAGTGGCCCGTCCGTCACGCAGCCCCTTCGAGTCCATGATCTATAGCAGGCTGTTCCAGCCGAGCAGCTCGCTTGAGAGCAGGTGAGTACTCGCCGCCTTTTGTGAGTAAACCTGCAATATGCAATACAGCTCTGCTGTAGGGGCTGCCGTTACTAAGCGGTGGATACACCAAGACCGGCAGGAAACGCATTGATTTGTACTATGACCTTCACCCTGTGACGTATTGGCTATCACCCCCAGTCCCTCTTCAACCGTGCTCCGACCATTACTGCTGAGTACTCGCGTGTACGCATACTCAAACTCGTGGATTTGGAACAGCCTGTTCTGTAGGGATGGCTGTCACTGTGTAATTTAAAGTAACACTGGTCTACAGATTTAAATTATTGTCTACCACATGTGTTGTGTTATTCAAACATCTCTCTGGTAGCTATTAATAGGGAACTCCACATATAATTACTTACGAAGTTTTAATATCTTAAATCTAACCAGATCTTACTTGTAATAAGGAAAACTTTATACGATAATATATGTCAAAGAGCTCTATGAAAGCAAAGATATGTCATTCACACAGAATGCTCAAGATTCTTGACTGTGCTAAGGGCGCTGTCGTTCGTGAGCACTGGGTGAACTACCTTCAGTATAGGGAACAGCACCGTACATGCCGCCCACCTAATTTGCCAATCAAATTACAAGAATGGTAGCAATTCATGGACAGGGACACACTTCTCCAACACAAGTCTCTAGCAACTCACAACAGAAAATGTACACAAACAGATATGAGAAACAAATGTGAAACACACTACACTGGTAGTCCTTTAGATGAGCTCGTCAGGGAAAAGACTGATCCTTGTCACTGGTCTTTTGTATGACCCTTTGCTTGTCCGCACAGTCACTACACGCACCAGACCATCAGTTCCAGGATGAAGCTCTTCAATTATTCCGGTTGGCCATGTGAGGGAGGAAGCATTTTCTTCTTTCAGAGGTACCAGCCTTCCTGCTTTTAGGTTGGGTTGATTTTGAAGCCACTTGAAACGCTGCTGGAGCTGGCCCAAGTAGTCAGTTGACCAGCGTTTCCAGATGAGTCGTCGACACCGCTGGACCATTTGCCATCTTGACAGCCGTGATGATGGCGCTAGGAGACAATCAGGTTCAGGGAAAGAGACTAAAGGCTCTCCAGTCAAGAAATGACCAGGAGTGAGGAAAGCATATTCATCAGGACTGTTGGGTATCGCGCCGATTGGTCTCGAATTTAAACATGCTTCAATTTGTGTGAGCAGTGCGATTATTTCTTCAAAGGTTAGCACAGTGTTACCGGCAACCTTCTTCAGGTGGGTCTTCACTGATTTTATACCTGCTTCCCACAGTCCGCCAAAGTGAGGGGAGTGAGGAGGTATGTGATGCCAACGAATTCCTTCTTCAGCTGTGAAGTTCAATACGTTCGTTTGATGATCTTTGTCCGGATGAAGCGTGACAATTCATCTAATTTCCGTCTTGCTCCGGTAAAGCACGTGCCATTGTCACTGAACATGTGACTGCAACGGCCACGTCTTGAAATGAATCTTCTTAAGGCGGCAATAAATGTAAATGCTTCCGTGGATTGATCGCTGACGGCCTCAATGTGTACTGCCGTGGTCGCCATGCACACAAGCAATGCTATGTAGCATTTCTTCTGAGTTTTACTTCGTGGGTTTCCATATTTCACATGCAGCGGACCTCCATAATCCACGCCACAATGAGAGAGTGGCTTGCTAGGGATCACTCTAGACCTAGGCAATTGTCCCATGAGTTGACTGGTGTCATTGGTCTTCGCTCGGAAGCATGTTAAACAACTGCGGATCACCTGCCTGATAGCAGATCGGCCATTGGTTATCCACCACCGTTGCCGCAACGAAGCTAAGATAAGTTGGCTTCCTGCGTGCAAAAGTCATATGTGTTCATTCCAAATAAGCAATTTCGTGACATGATACTTAGGTGGCAGTATCAATGGATGTTTTTGTTCAAATGATGCTTCAGCATTCTATAGCCTGCCGCCCTCCCTCAATAGGTTGTCACTATCTAGGCAAGGGTGCAGAGTGAGAAGTTTTCTATGAAGTGGCACTGCGTTTTTTTTAATGTAAATTATGTATCCCCTGACTGTACGAGCAACGCTGAACGATGCGGATGATTGCTGTCAGACTATCGTGAAGTTTGGCAGTAGTCAAAGGTCCATGCCGTTTTGCTGCTGCATCCTGCTATAGATTGTGAAAAAATCTGAGAATGTGTGCAAATACTCTGTGTAGTTTAGTCCAACTGGAAAACCGGATGAAGAGGTTACCTGCATTGTGATTACTTGCCACGAAACACAACCTTACTCCTCGCTGTTCAGGAATTTCAGTTGGTCCAACAGTGGTAATTTGAGGCCAGGTTGAAGGATCCATAGATAGTCAAACGGGCCCCGCCCATAATAATCGATTGCTTTGAAGTCGATGTGGCTCAGTTCCCCTGGAGATAATATATGCTGGATTGTCCTGTGATGAGACATGGTTCCAATTTTGCTGAGAAGTCAGTTGGTGAATTTCCGACACCCTGTTGGCCACATATGTTTTCCAGGCTGAGGAACTGCCTGCAATCCAGGCTAGAACAACAGTGGAGTCTGTCCAGTAATATCTTCGACATGAATGTAAATTAAGGGCCTCAATCACCCTTTCCAATTGCTCAGAAGTAGAGCGCCATTCAACTCCAGTCTTGGAAACGACACTTTCTTCAAAGGGGCTACTCTAGATTTTGAGCAAAGTTAATGAACGGAGATTGTTCCATTGGAATTGATGCAACGTAGATAAACGCAGGCACCGTAGGCTCTTTCTGACGTATCAGCAAACCCGTGAAGTTCAACATATGCATTCATGCCGTCTGCTGTCATCTTCCGTGGTACATGAATTTCATTTAGTTTAGGGAGCTGCTGATGTATCTGGATCTGTCGGTACATCTTCTCGATATCTGGTGTTAGCGCATACTTGTGTGTGCGGAAGCTAAGAACGATCGAGAACAGATCCTGTTGAACAGTTGGCCCAACCGACATCACGTCATTCAGGGCGATCGACGAAGTAGTTTCAGCCGACGCATTGTAGACAACTCTCACCTTGGTATTGCTGCTCGTATCCTTGATTACCGCGTGATGAGGCATGTAATAAGCAGGTTTCTGCTGGTCACTAGGATCGAAAAGTTCCATGTGTCCTAGTTGTAAATATTCGTTCATGAATTTGATTTACTCATTCTTCAGGTCAGGTTGCCGATGCAATTTCCTCTCTATAAAACCAGTGCTCCTCCTGGCATTGACAAAGGAGTCACCAAGTTCTCCTACTCCTTGCCGTAGTGGTAGTCTCACTATGAACCTGCCCGACTCATCGCGCGTGAAGGATTTCCGAAAATGCTCCTCGCATTGACTTTCTTCCTTGGAATGGCTACGAGTCGTAAGCTCTTCCTGTTCCCAAAAGCGTTCCACCTGTGTGTGCAAGGTTTCAGCCGTGGACAACAATGATGTTGTTCCATTCTTACGTTGTTGAACTGAGTGAGAGGGTAGACATCCAGATAGCACCCAACCAAGTCGTGTATTTTGAAGAGTAGGGTAACCATCCCTAGATTGTTGTTCAGGTCTTAAGACTTCAAATAATACAGTAGCACCTAACAGCAGATCTATCTCCTTAGGCTGGTAGAAATTAGGGTGAGCTAGTGGAATGTTGACGGGCAGTTGCCAGTCCTCGTAATCTATTCTATATGAAGGCAGTGGGCCAGTAATCTGACGCAGGTCAGAACATACAATATGCCGACTATAAGTACCAACTATCGACTCTATCTGAAGTTGACAGAAGTAAGAGGATTCAGTCACTCGCGTGTTGCTAATACCATTGATAGGTATCGAATGACGATTCAGTTTGATACCCAAACGGTCTACTAAGTCTCGAGACACGAAGTTCATCTGTGATGCACTGTCTAATAGTGCTCGACATTTGCATTTGACCTTCGCTATCCCTGATATTAACATTGGCAGTTGATAACAATACTTTATTGTGTGGACATGCGCTTCTGACAGAACTATATGCTTGCTGCTGGGATGCACTGTGTAACGGAGTAGCAGTACTGTTCATATCCTGGTCTATATGTAACAATGTGTGGTGACGTTTATTGCATCTTCTGCATTTACCAGAATTACATTTATTGGCTACATGGTCACTTCTCAAGCAATTGAAACAGATATTATGTTCCCTCACAACACCTACATGGCTATTTACGTCCATGTACATGAATTTTGGGCATTTATGCAGACTGTGAGATGTCTTACATAGCACACAATAAGGTGACGTGGTGACGAAAGTTCGGTGTGGTCCCCTTGAACTTGTACCATGCTTGACCTCATCTTGGGTTACAGCAGCTGACTTGTTGCACGTGACTATTTCCAAAGTTTGGCAATTGTTTTCCAAGAATTGAATTAAGTCCTTCAAGTTCTCCAATTGCTTCCTGAGATTGAGACTGATTCTTTCCAAAACTAAGTGCGAAAGCATGAGGTCATGTAAGAGCGTTTCAAGTTTTAAAATTTATATGGAATTTAAGTTGCTGCAAAGTTGATTTATTAGCAAACGCAGCTCTTTAGGAGAATCATGCTTTGCGATCGGGAGAGCCCATAGTTCCTTGATTTGAAGGTCTGATATAAGTTTGGGATTGTGATACCGACTACGAATCAAGTTCCAGGCGACCTTAAAGTTATGCTGTGAAATGGGTATGTTCACAATGAGGTGATGAGGTTCACCAGACAAGCATGATAAGAGGTAGTAATATCTTTGAATGTCTGTGATTAATTCATTGTTGATTATCAACGCTACAAATGTGTCATATTAATGCATGAAATCTTGTGGAGAGCCACTGAATTTGGGTAGTGGAATGGTTGGAAGCTTTAGTGCGCAACTATTGCTCATGTTCTCACTGTTTACAAGCGGAGGTGGGTGCATATGTTCAAGACACAATAGAGTTTCCATTTTTGAGTTAATATCCAAACTTAAGTTATCCAAGGCTGCTCTATCTACATCATGAGATTCATTTTCAGGATCATCGATTTCTAATTGTGTCTGAATGTTATTATATTTATCAATTAAGTTCTCCAACGACTGTCTCCTAACCTTAATGTCATTGAGATTACCACCTACTGCAAATGCATTAACGAATGTACTTAAGCGAGTCACGCGAGATTTGATGACTGCTCTTTTCTTTATTAAAACACGTTTCTGATCGACATCCATATTGACTCAAGGCACAAGGAATGACAAATGTGCTGAAACAGATCGTACTTACTGGTGCCGTTCGGTGTTCTCTACCTCAACAAAGTTAGATATTTTCATAGATGTTTTCGTAGTTCACTTATATCCGGCAATCGGAAGGACCAACAAAAATGTTGTGTGATTCAAACATCTCTCTGGTAGCTATTAATAGGGAACTCCACATATAATTACTTACGAAGTTTTAATATCTTAAATCTAACCAGATCTTACTTGTAACAAGGGAAACATTATACAAGAGCGCTATGAAAGTAAAGATATGACATTCACACAGAATGCTCAAGATTCTTGACTGTGCTACGGGCGCTGCCGTTCGTGGGCACTGGGTGAACAACCTTTAGTATAGGGAGTAGCACCGTACAACATGAATAATGGGAAATCATTTCAACTACTGTAAATCAAACCTTCTGAAGACGAAAATGCCAGTGTGAATTTTTTAAGACCTCACATTTTTGTTTGATAGAACTGAGCTGGATTCTGCCATAAACGACAAAGTATTTTACTAGTTTCACACGCAATTCCTACGTTGTCAATATATTTCTAAATGTACACTATGGTGATAAAATGCCTGTGCTTACGCGATACAATCATAAAGTACGTGGTGTATTTAAGATGGCTAGTCAAACAATGCAATAAAGCGGCGTTCCATTTTATACTGTATTTCGACTCGGGTTGGAGTATGAGTACTTGCTCACCGAAATCGAAAGTGAAGCAAGATATTTTAAAAAAAAGTAACTACAGAACACATGACTTCCACCAACATGGAAGAGCAGAGGGTGAACTGTGACTTACTATTCTCAATAAGCTACGCGACAATAATTAGTTATTACATGTTACAACAATTTTGCTTCCTACCCATAACCTAATGAATAATATAGTTATTATTTATTTAAGCGAAAATTCCCCTACAGGAGAACTTGATAACAGGATGTCATTTGCAGGCGTGTCTCCTCCGCTCCTCCCAAAATCTCTTAATTCTCGCAGAATGCTCCCTCTTCTTCTCATCCGTCCACTTTTTCCCAGGTTGTTGTAATAATCTTGGTTCAAACTTAATATTCGCGATATTCGTCTGGCACTCAGTTCGGTCTTCGAAATTGTATATATTGATTACTTGTAAGTCTCTCTGTACCTCTTTAAGCCATTCTGTGCCGCATTTACTCTGTGTTATGATACCGAGTAGTTTTTGGCCATCTGGAGGTGGCCATCCTGTGTATGTGAGTGTAAAATTTGGCTATGGCTTTCCTAATTTTGTCTGTTATCGTGTTGGATTTTTGATAGAGTTCTGTACTAGGTCTCTTCATCCAAATTCCGTTTCCGTTGATTGCTCCGTAGATCTTCCGGAGAATTTTTCGTTCCCGTTTTTCCTGTTCCTTAATCTTGGAATGACCATCGATTACTATTGTTTCAGCGGCATATGTGTCTTCTGGCAGAATAATTGTTTTATAATGTCGTAATTTGGCGTTCGTCGAAATGCATTTCTTGTTGTAATGGGCCCACGTTAGCCTGTAGGCCTAATATAATATAATATCATATAATGCAATTATACGTATTCACCTATCACGCACCTTGTATACTCAAAAATAACTTTTTTATTTCCTCACCTTAATCCAATGTGCAGATATCGTTCGTTAGGCAAAATAAAACTGTTAAAAGTTGCCATAAATCTGTTCCCGTGCGAGCCGTGTCAGCAGCTGTACTTTCCATCAAAGTACAACGCTGCCCCTTTATGTTCCCTGAGCTGGATCTTGCTTATGTTGATTAATGTAGGGGCTTTCCGACATCGTGGTCATGTAGCCCAGTGTACTCGGGTGTGTGTGGGGAATTTCTCTGATAAAGAGTGCTTTTGTGATGGTTGTATTGTTGTGTTCTTTGAGTCTTCTGTCTTTTGACTGGTTTGATGCAGCTTTCCATGCCTCCCTGTCCTGAGCTGATCGTGTCATCTCTACATAGCTACCACACCCAACGTCCGAGGCAATCTGTTTAACATATTCTATCCATGGTCTACCCCTACAGTTCTTGTCCTCGACCCTTCCTTCCATAACTAAGCTTGCTATTCCTGGGTGTCTCAGTAGGTGTCCTACCAACCTATCCCTTCTCTTCATTAGCAGTCGCCAGACACATCTCTCCTCTCCCACTAGTCTTAATACTTCTTCGTTTGTAAACCTATTTACCCATCTGATCTTCATCATTCTCCTGTAACACCACATTGTAGAGATTGAAAAGTATGGGTGATAAGTTGCAGCTTTGCCTTACACCTTTCTGAACACCAGCTTCTCTCTCATGTCCTTCAGTTCGAATGACTGCTGTCTGGTTTCTGTACAGATTGTAGATCACCATCCTATCCCGGTACTTTATTCCTATCTTTTTCAAAATGTCAAACAATTTAATCCAATCAACGTTATCAAAAGCCTTTTCTAAGTCTACAAATGCCATGAACGTTCTCTTATCTTTCCTTAATCTACCTTCCAAAATCAGCCTAAGACTTAGTACAGCTTCCCTTGTTCCTACATTTCTCCTGAAACCAAACTGGTCTTCACCCAACTCCGTTTCTATCTGGCTTTCCATCCTCTTGTAAATTATTCTTGACAGGATCTTTGAAGGATGAGTAATCAAGCTGATTGTACGGTAATCTTCACATCTGTCAGCTCCCACTTTCTTCGGCATAGGGATGATAACATTCTTCTTAAAATCAGAGGGTTCCTCACCTGTCTCATAAATCCTACACGCCAAGTAAAATAACCAGATCAGACCGTCATCTTCTATGCAGCGTAGCAACTCAATCGGTATATCATCTATGCTTGGTGCTTTGTTCCTGCTTAAATCTTCCAATGCTCTGTCAAATTCTGATCTCAATATTAAATCTCCTTTTGCATTCTGATCAATTTCCTCCTCCCTTTCCATTATATGATTCTCAATCTCCTTTCCTTTATACAAACTCTCTCTGTAAGCTTTCCATCTCTCAACCTTTTCTTCCTTATCTGTGAGAGGCTTTCCATTTGTGTCCTTAATATTACAGCACTTAGTCTTCTTTTCACCAAAAGTATTCTTAATCCTTCGATAAGCTGTGTCTACTTTTCCTAATTTCAGACAATTTTCTATACTGTACCTGACCATTTCTCTTTCAACCATTCTTCGTTCGCTTCCTTGCACTTCTTGTTAACCTCATTTCTCAGACGTCTGTGTTCTTCTTTCCCCTTTTCATCTCTTACATTCTTGTGTTTCCGCCTTTCATCCATCAATTCTAGTATATCCTGAGTGATCCACGGTTTTCTACCAATTCTTTCTTTCCTACCAATGTTTTCTTCTGCGGATTTTGTTATGTCATTCTTCAAAAGAGCCCATTCGTCAGCAATTTAAGTTTGTTTAGGGGTTTTCGTTAGTCCTTCCTTTATACTCTTCTTGAATCTTTCGTTTACATCCTTCTCTGTCAGTCTGTCTATTGCCCACTTTTTTGGCTTTTGACTTTTCTTCAGTTTCTTCAACTTTAATCTGCATTTCATAACAACCAGATTGTGGTCAGAGTTTATGTCAGCACCGGGATATGTTTTACAATCCAAAATCTGGTTTCGAAACCTCTGCTTGACCATAATGAAGTCGATTAGGTAACGTCCTGTATCTCCTGGTCTTATCCATGTGTATATTCTTCTATTGTGGTTATTGAATAAGGTGTTAGCTATGACCAACTCATGCTCGGTGCAGAATTCCATCAGCCTGCTTCCTCGATCATTCCTTTCACCTAATCCGAAATCTCCTACTATCTTCCCTTCTCTTCCTTTTCCTACCACAGCATTCCAATCTCCCATTACTAAAACATTTTCAACACCCTTGATATACCTCAGAATTTCATCTATTTCATCGTAGACCTTTTCAACATCTTCATCATCAGCTTCACTGGTAGGCATATAGACTTGTACCACTGTGGTGCACGTAGGTTTTGTATTGATTTTTGCTTCAATAATCCGTTCACTATATTGCTCATAATATTCCACCCGTTGTCCAAGTTTCCTAATCATCATGAGACCAACCCCTGCTTGACCATTGTTTGATTTAGTGCTAATGGCCCTACAGTCTCCCGACCAAAAGTCCTGTTCTTCCTGCCAGCGCATTTCACATATCCTAACCAAATCCAATCTCAACCTATCCATTTCCCTTTCTACGTTTTCTAACCTTTCACTTCCCAGCAGACTTCTAACATTCTACGCTCCGATCCGTATAATGTCAGATTTCCTCTTTGTCACTTCTGTCCCCTTTCGAGTAGTCCCCTCCCGGAGATCCGAACGGGGGGACTAGTTTACCTCCGGATTGAAATTTTACAGGGGAGGCGGCCATCATCACATGTAATTATGCATAGAGAAGTGCATATCCTCGGGAAGAGAATTACGGCTGTAGTTTCCCGTTGCTTTCAGGTGTGCAGCAGAACGCAGTGTAGCCATTATTTGACATATATTATCAATATCTTAACCGTCTATAAGACAAGTAAAGAACTGATTTATTCTGAAAGGCTGCTACTCCCTTTCAGAATAAGTAATAGAGCAATTCTACTAACAAAAATACTAACCTTCTACCAACAATTAAATACCAAAATTCTACTAACGAAAAAGAACTCAAGTTCCACCAACAACAAAATACTATCACTAAAACAGTCTGTCACCAGGCACACTCAAAGGCACCCTCACACATCACAGTCTATTCTATTGTATTGTATTGCATTATATTAGTGTGTGTATTTGTAATTCATATGAGAATTGGGAAGGAGGCGGCCGTGGCCTTAATTATTAACCATCCCGGAATTCGCCTGGAGTAGAAGTGGGAAAGCACGTAAAACCCCTCCCGGGATGTCTGAGATGGGAATCGTACTCGGCTCTTCTCATGTTTGCCTCACGAGACTGAGTTTACCCCGTTCTAGCTCTCAGACCAGAATTAAAATTTCTTGGCAGAGCCGGGAATAGAACTCGAGCCTCCGCGGTGACAGCTAAGACTGCTAGCCACTACAGAACGTGGCGGACTCTGAACAGAATATTGGATTTTCGTCCCTTTTAACACCTGCGGCTTTTAGTGCCGAAATTTTGCACCTAGAGGATCATTAACGTGCCGGTAAATCTACTGACACGCACCCTCAAATGCCAACTGGCTGTTCCAGGATTCAATCCTGCAATCTTGGGAACAGCAGGCGAGAACGTTACCGCTGAGCCACGCAGCCAGCCGATTGTGGAAAGAGCAAACTCTGATAATGTCGCTAGTTGAGCACTCACACTCACAATCAGCCAGGTTGGACGTAGACCTCCTGTGCGACTGAGGAAGAGATGGATGGACTGCTTGCGAGAGAACAAGCGAGCTGTTGGTGGATGCTGTAGACCGGACAAACTGGAGAGCAAGATGCAGAAAGGCGGACCTCGCGTCTTGATGGGACTAACACCAGGAAGGAGAAGACAACTGGCGTGTGCGTATTTCTAATTGGGTTTAGGATAGGGAGAAACCTCCGTGGCTTCAGCGGCAGCACGCCGGTCTCTCACCGCTTGGTCCGTGGTTCAAATCCCGGTCACTCCATGTGAGATTTGTGCTGGACAAAAGCGGAGGCAGACAGGTTTCTCTCCGGGTACTCCGGTTTTTTCTGTCAACATTTCATTCCAGCAACACTCTCCACTTCATTTCATGTCATCTATCATTCATTTAATCATTGCCTCCGAGGAGAGCGACAGGCTTCGGCAGCCGGCACAGTTCATATCCTCGCCGCTAGATGGGGGGCTTCATTCATTCCATCCGCGAACCGGTCGGTCGACTGGAACAGGCTGAGGATTTTCATTTACATTAGGATAGGGAAAGGTGTGGCCCTGTCGTAAGTAAGATGCCAGCCCGGTTTTTGTCTGAAGTGGAAGTGGCAAAGCAAATAAAACCAGTTCTGGGATGGCTGAGGGGGGAACCAAACCAGATCTTCTCATTTCTTCCTCAAGGGGCTGAATAAAACCCGTTACAGCCCTCAGACCAGATTGTTTTTAAATAGCCAGGAATCAAACCAGGACCTGGTGGATGACAGCCAAGAGTGCAAGCCAATACGACACGAGGTGTTCCAGGAGAGACAGATGTTAACAAGAACATTGCTTCCCACAATGATATAGAGCATCACTATTTCAAACTACTGACACATCATTCTGAATAACTCCTTGCCGTGTCTCTGACAATATTTTCATGGATGAATTTGAATTTTAAATTTAATGTCAAGTCGGATTGAAGAGCCAAGTCCCAAAGTGGTGCTATGTCATATAGATGAATTGCGAGAAAACATGTTAAATTGTTTCTTACCATAGCATGGCTCAATAACATTCGCCAACAAGTTGAGAAAACAGAATCGACATAGGTAAGATAGAGTACAACAGATTTTAAATTTTTATTAAAATATAGACTCTTCTTGAGAATAATGTAACATAAGAATTATTCTTTCTTTGTTCATAATTGCTAATGATATGAGCATTATGATTGTTGGGATAAATAGATGCTAACAATAGAAGGAGGGTACTCGTGATGAAGAGATAGGCTTAGTAACAAATGAACATATCAGATGAGGTTATTCGTATGATCCGACTCAGATGATGGGGTCACGCGATGATAATGGGGGAAGAGAAATTATGTGTGAAGTTAATGAACTCCACTAAAGAGGGTAAGAGAAGCAGAGGTAGACATGGTAGGTGATATTCTGGTCTGAAGGCTGAAATGGGGTACTAACAGCCTCGTGAGGCAAAACTGAGAAGAGGTGGGTTTGATATCCATCTCAGTCATCTTGGAAGTGGTTTCCCGTGGTTTCCCACTTCTAATCCAGGAAAATTCCAGGATGTTCCTATCTTAAGGCCACGGCCGTCTACTTCCCAATCCTCACTTGACTTACAAATACACACAATAAGACAGGTTATCAAACAATTTCCACACTTTGATATCGCAAAGCCCCTAAATAAATCAAAAACAACCATTTTATTAGATACATTTTAACATATAACGCCTATAATACAAAAATAAAAACATCTATTCAACTTTTGGAATATCTATTCTATTGTTGGTACATGTTTCAACATTTCGTTGAGGTCTTTATCATCCAAATTGCTTATATCTAATTTTTAAAACTAGTGTAACAATTATTCATAAAACGAAATGGATATACTTACCGTTTTCATTTTCATAAACGTTCCTTATTCATAAATTCTTGGAGTGATGGTTTAGCGTTAAAAAGGTTGCAGCAATTTGATAAAACCATAGCTCGGGAACTATCTGAGATATTAAAATGAGTATTTTGTTGTTAAATTCACCAACTCAAAACGGTTTTATTTTTCAATACCTTATAATGTTTCTATGTGCGCTTCCTTCGTTCGTCACTCGTTCTAGGGCGTCCGAGGGACTTCTTCAAGTCAACACTGCCAGTTTCTTGAATCTGTTCATACCGCCGTCTAATTCTATTAGCATGAGGGAGATCCCTACCATAAACACGTCATAAAGTGCGCTGAACAGTTATAACAGATTTAAATACCGCTAACCACAACACAGAGTGTACTTTCTGCTGAATTGTTGCCATTGCAATCACACTCACTAATGAAACTGTGGCGTGGCAGCTTCCTGTCGCGCACTCATTCTGCGCATCGGATGAAGGTCACAGGCGGAGTACAGCCACATCTAAAACAAAAACTCGATGAGTTTTTGATTACTTTTCGGGTCGAATTATTACTTTATCTCACTTACAACGGGATTTATGATTTTTTGAAATTGCTGCAACCTTTTTTGGAAGTTGGTCCATCTAAAACTGTGTCAGTGAAGATTGTGAGGCCTGATGACACGACGGTCATCCCAGCATATCTATTACTAGCAAGCTTCGCTCGGTATCTTTAACGGTTAACCCAGCGTAAGCTTAAGGGCGTTTTTTTTTAAATTCAATGAACTACGACCTATATCCATTTACCGTCTCGGCATGATGGGTTAAAATCACTGACTGGACTCTTAATTTTATTATACTGTATTATCATGGGGATAGCATGTGCAACGAACTCTTGTCAGACGTAATTTAAGAATGGCGAGGTGCATGAAACACAAATCTCCCTTCCGTCCAATCTAAACTTGACTTTGTATTCTGCGGAACGAAGGCTGAAACTGGGATGATAGGCTCACTTGCTAGCTAGCTCGTAAACTGTCTCTGAAGATAGTAATTGAATGGAGATAGTTGAAAGAAATGAAAACGTTAAAACACTTATAGTGGGCGATGAATTGAAGATAGGGATATGCTGCTCGGGACTTTTTTGTAGAACATTTCATGTTGAACAATTCATAAACTCAAAGTATATAGATATTTTTAACGGTTTACCCAGCGTAAGCTTAATAGGCGCACGGTCGGTAGGTTTTTTCGACTCTGTTCTCTGAAATTGTTACTGCTCGGCATCCGTTGGTCATAAATGAATGTTTTTCCAAAGAAACCTTCCTAGAGAAATCCTATACAGAAAGGTGAAAACCACATCAATCCATCTAGTGGTTCTCGAGATTACCCGTTACATCCAAGAATCGGGGACTTCAGTTTTATACTATGTAGAGATTTATTTCAGATCTTCTAAAGGTTAATTTGAAATGATTATATTAATATTAACCACCCGAGGAAAGAATGCTCTCGTATACGTTTTAATCGATTTTAGAAATATATTTTTGCTTGGAATCCTAGTGCACAACACTGAGAAAAAGGTTTTTAAGTTGTGTCTTCCATGAGACGTGTTCGGGCACTGTGAGAATGTCTGTCAATCACTGCATGTTTAAGTAGGTCCTAAAGCCCAAGTGCCCTCATAACTACTGTATATGTGCGCAATGAAGACATTATCGGTCGTCCAGAGTGTAATTAACCTGGGGTTAAATTGGCTGATGGCGTTATCTGCTCTAACGAGAGCTTTGCATGCTTAGCTGCTCATAATGGTGTCTGCGCATTACCTGTTGTCTACAAGTTGTTTTTAGCACCACCGGGTATGGATATTTGATTTTAAAATAATGGGCTAAGGCAATAAACGGGTCAGACACCAGACTGCGCCACTGAATATATATTGGAGCAGATGACCTCACTGTTCCGCTCCTTAAAGAGCCAATAACTGTAACTAACTGAACATATAGGCTACATGTTGCAATATAATGTACACTCTTAAATTTATATTAAGACTTGGGAGCAGGAGTTCCATTATTATATATCGAATAACTTAAAAAATAAGAAAATATTATTTTAATAATAATAATAATAATAATAATAATAATAATAATAATATTAACTAGTTGAAACCCGTCAAGATATGATGGTCAATTGGAAAATATTTATCTACTGAAGAATTTTCTTATATGCATTCTTTGTACGATTACTTTTTGACACTATTGCAACTTTAGGGGCGTCGAAAGGTCGACTTTGCCACATATAATTCGACATATAACTGAATAATTGATAAGGCAAACAGAGACCTACATGTTCCAGGATTTCCCCTTGAGCTTTATTAACTGTGATCAAGTATGCCAGGTGAATTGGATATTGGAGCCTCTTAAAATAAAATGGAAGTGTTTTATCGGGTGGTGTAATATCAAATCGAAGGATTAGAGCTCTCTGCCCAGTATTATCTGCACTTATTATTTCCAAATCCAAGCAATTTTCATACATATTTCTTACAAATAATCTGACTCCATATAGGAACCCTTGAGAACGTTCAGATTTCTAAGTAGCATAACTATGGCTCAAACTTTTAGAGTAAGATTATGTGGATGCAAATCACTTATTTCCAAGGAATTCAATTTTTATTATTATTATTATTATTATTATTATTACTATTATTATTATTATTATTATTATTATTATTATTATTATATTCGTTCAGTCCCCTAACGACCAAGTGGAACCATTGAATAGCACTGGAATTCATCTATTTGAACTTCTTATTCACCCAGAATTTCTTCATTCTTTCACTCTGGACCTGCCGTCTTTCTTGTGTCCATGAGTTTTGGAGTTTCAAGCTTTTCTTGGATGGATTCTTGGGTGCAAATTTGTGGGTGTTGATCTTTATAATATTAATAAATGATTAATTGAAGGAACTAATTATTAGCATGTAAATCAATAAATGAAAAACAAAAGTAACAGAATTAAGCCGAAAGAAATCAGAAACCCCTATGGATGTCAAATTGGCAGGAGAAAAAAGGAAGTAGGAGACTTCTGAGACTTAGGAAGCAAAATAACCAGTGATGGACGAGTCAAAAGATGATATTGAACGTCGACTGGCTCAGGCAAGGAAAGCATTTCTGCAGAAAAAAATCTGATGTCATCAAATATAGATTTTTGGTTAGCCTTTGTCTGGAGCGTGGTGCTCTATGAAAGTGAAACTTGGACTGTAGGCGAAGCAGAAGAGAGCAGAATAAAAGCGTTTGAAATGTGGTGTTACAGTATAATGATGAAGATCAGATAGGTAGACAAAGTAACTAAGAGGTATTAAGACGAGTGGGAGAGGAGAGATATTTCTGGTGACTGCTAATGAAGAGAAGTGATGGGTTGATAGAACACATACTAAGACACCCAGGAATAGCAAAGTTAGGTATGGAAGGAAGGGTCGAGGACAAGAACTGTAGGGGTAGTCCAAGGTAAGAATATGTTAAAGAGATTACCTCGGATGTTGTGTGTGGTAACTATGTAGAGATGGAAAGATTAACACAGAACAGGGTGCCATGGAGAGTTGTAATAATCCTGTTAAAAGACTGAAGACTCAAACATCAACAACAACAACAACAACAACAACAACAACAACAGCAACAATGGTCATTACAAATTCACTAACGGCGCAAGAAGATATAAATGTCAACTTCCAAAATATAAACACCCTTTCTCAGTGTCTACTCAACAGTTAACTGCGAATGTTTTAAAATAGGACATCTCAAGTCACATGATAAGGTACTTATTTATTAGGCAGAAATGAAATTCGGAAGAATAATGTAGGGGAGTATTTAGTTGGTTTCTTTAGTCGTACTGGTGCTTTCTATGAATTTATACCAAGATCAGTTCGATAAATCATGATAATAAACGTTCATTATTACAATTTAATATGTACGCTACGTATAATTCACGACAGGCATTCTATATGTTAACGTTAAAGAATGCTTAAGATTTGGTCAATTACAAAACCTTCCACTAACACCGAATCATTCTGTCACAATTTACGATTTATTAACTCCGGGAACTTTTTGTACGTCACATCAATTTCTCTTTACGAAAATTGAGCTGGAGAATTATGTTCAGAATATTTGAAATATGATTGTGTTTAGTCACAAAAATGTTTCACTATAATGATATTTATCTCTTTTAAAATAAATAATTTAAAAAAATAATGCACGATTTTTTTATAGAAATAAACATGCACGACATCTATAATCTACTATTACAGCATTAATAAATCATGCACTACAGTAAAGAATTTATGTTTGACAATGTCGAAATGTAAATATTATATGTCAGAAAACTGTATCATAAAGGCATAAAATAATTATTTTTTGCACGCTTTTAATTGGGGTTTAGAGATGAATAGGAATATGCAACAATTTTATAGGTGTGGATTCTATTTTATGAGGGGTGGGAAATTATTACCCCACTGCCCATACCCGACAGTATGTTTTCTTAAATGGGTAATGGGGTAATAATTTCCCACCTCCAAATTATGATGATACTGTGTTTATCACTCAATAATGAGGTTTATTTAACATGAAATCATATCATACTAATATATAAAAATGAGATGGTGTCTGTCTGTCTGTGTGTTACTCAATACCACAAGAACCACTGGTTCGATTTAAATAAAATTTTGCATGGATGTAGCTGATTTACCAGGGTTACATATAGGATACTTTTTGATTTCAATATTTTGCATTTTTTTTAATGGTGACCATTTTAGTGACGTCACTACACCCTTTCGTTTCAAAATTTCATATTTCCATATCAAATAAAAAGAGAACGCTAAGAAATAGCAAACTTTTGATGGCATAAACGAGGTTTAAAATTTAATTTTCTATCCGAAAGGTCCTTATCACTTTTCGTGTATCTCCAACGGTTAGCGAGTAAAACCTAAATTTGTGCTATCAAACACGGTCAACGCCGAGCTATGTTAGTAAATGTTAGTACCTACATGAACTGTTTTACTTTTAGAGGTGGTTTGTGGGGTCTGAAACGAGGCGTGATTTTGAGTCTAATTCAATACTCTTTGTGCCGGTTATTGTATGTGAGTATTTGGATCTTTACGCTGTTTTACAATGTTATAGTGCTTTCTACTTTGCACGGTATGCTTTCTTTCTTTTTATAGATTTGTTTTTTATAACTGAATATTTCAGTTGGCTAATATTTATCTGCTTTTTGTGTTTTTTACCATGATCAGAAAACTAAATTCACAGACGAATGTGTCGATGTCTACCGACGGTCACATTAGTTTATTTCGTTTTCGTAATTAATCTTACTGCAGAATTGGGCAAACGTATTTCAATAAAGTTGGTATTTTGCCTTTCACGGCCAATGAAACCCCGCAAAAAACACGGCGTAAACTTAGAAAAGTTCCTGAGTTTTAATTGCTTGGCCCTGAAAATCAATATAGAATCATTTTGGAAGGCTTTATTGGGAGGTGAAAGACTGTTTTAGCGTTTAGCTCTCGCAGTTAAGTACCGGAGGTGTTCTAGATATGAATTGAGGTATCGCGCAGTTTGCTACTCCTTTGGTGGTCCGCAAATGGACCACAAAAGCTAGCTGATGAACCATCTCGGAGTTACTACGCGAAATCTCGCACAAGACGTGGCATAAACTAAGAAAATTTGCTGTGATTAAAACTGATTTTGTTATTATTACTTGGGATGATTAAAGTTTTCCCTGTCACAATTTAATTCCAGTAACAATCTCCATTTTTATTTCATTTCATCTGTCATTCATTTAATCATTGCCCCAGGGGAGTGCGACAGGCTTCGGCAGCCGGCACATTTCATATCCTCGCTGCTAGATGGGGATTTCATTCATTCCATTCCCTGACCCGGTCGGTCGACTGAAAGCAGGCTGTGTAAATGCCTGTAGTCTATACATGTAGTTTGTAACATGGAAATAACATAACTACTTTACGAATGTGTGATTATATTAATGATTTAGGCCAGCAAGTACTAAAAGCCGTTCGAAGAACGGGTACTTCAGCTAGTTCTTCTGTAAAACAATGCATTGCACTCAACACAACCGAACTGGTGAGCACGTGCACTGTTGAGAAAACTGGGATATATGCTTCACATCTTTGGTTTCTGATGACAGAATATATCAAATTAATGGGTTTTTAATATTTCTGTGCAGCTAGTTTATGGATGCATGTGGAACTTTATCATCTAGGCTTTCATGATGCAGCCGCGTCGTGTATCGGTGATTGTTTTCCGATATTATTGCTGCTGCAGTGACAGCCGAAACGTCGGGAAACAATCACCGACACACGATGCAGCTCCATCCTGTAAGCCTAGTTGATAAACACCGGCCACGAAAGCCTACGATCTAAATAAGCATGTGGAACTGCTTGAAATGAAAGGGGTGGGAAGATTCTCTCCCTAACACAGTTCTATAAATACACGGAGGGAAGATAGTATCCTAACGACCTATAAAGGGGAGTACTACTTTTCATTATGATACAGTTTCTCCAAATATTCAGAGTTCAAGATGTTCATTCATTGACCAATTAGGGAAGGGTAGCTTCGCACATGCACTCAAAATGAAACATGTCGGACATGAATTACATGATTCGAAAGTTGACAATGTAAATGATATGGATCAACCATCGCAGTTACAATCCCAAACACAAAGACAAAATCAGCATGAACCTTTACGGTAACAAGAACATACTATGAAATATGCAGGAAATTTAGGAGTCTACGTTCAGAAGTTTGCAACACACCATTCTTTTACCCTAGCCTATATTATAAATTACCGACATTGAAAGTGTGCATTGTCCGTTATGTTTGAATAAACAAACTGTGGAATATTGCGAAATAAATAGTTCTGTACCTTAATAAACGCAACTCCAATTTCTACACAGGGCATTGCATTTGTGAGGTTTCGGCGACAATTTTAGTGAATGCTGCTGTTAATATAAACACACTAAAACGTCATGGACGCAGCAAGCATTATGACATTTGATCCACGGAAATTATAACCCAGCTCTCTTGTGAAGGCCATAACTCGGAAAAGAAGCATTTCCGAACACATGTTGTAATGAACTATTTTGATTGTCTACATATAACACATACCTGAAATTATGCCCCCTATTTTTGAAACACGCTGTATATTGAGAATCGTCTAAATATTTCAGTTGGCCGCCATATTGGATATTTATATATGCAGGCCATATAGTTATGTACTGTTAGATGACGATTTTTGCGTAGGTTCATTATTCAAACGTTCACGTCAATCGCATGAATAATACACAAGAAGTAAAAACTTAATTTTAAAATTGCCCACAGCCGCCATCTTGAGGTTATGTGAACAATTGAACTAAATTAGATGCCAGTGCATTACAATGTGCATAAACATTTGCTGTACGAACCTTCATTGCGTTTGGATGGTTAAATCGCGAGAAAAATCTATTTGAAAGTTTCAAATTCGCTTGATCGCCATGTTCGTTTTCTAATCAGCAGGTTTTTGAAAGTCTCATAGGTGAACTTTCAGTAGTTCCCTTTATCACCGTACAAAATTCAGGCTGATATCAGTATTAGTTTCGGAGATATAGAATGCCGGTAAAATATTTCGCACAGCCGCCATGTTGGATTGGTGAGACGTAATAAAATTTGAAACGCACGGTCGTGGTTGGCCAAAATAGTACTATGACCTTACCAAGTTTCATTGAAATCTCTCCAACCGTTTAGAAGTTATTAGAGGGGCGTACACACACACAGACACACACACACATACACACACACGGACAAAAGGTGATCTCATAAGCCTATTCTTTTCATAAAAAGAAAATAGGCTAAAAATTGCAATACACTGATATAAAGTACACCATTTTGTTCAGAGAACACAGATTTTTTTAAACAAAAACCATAAAAAAGCCTATTTTGATCCCTGAAAACTTTTAGAGCCAGGGGGGTCGATATATCGGTGGATGGAGGCTTTGATAAAAATGTTACGAGCTAATCTCTCGACCCTGTTTTTATGAAATTATTATCATTATTATTATTATTATTATTATTATTATTTCCACACGCCCAATGTCCACGCAGTGCAGTCACTATTGTGACCAAGTCGACGCGAGAATCTCTCTCTCCCTCTCTCTCTGAATATATCCGTGAATACTGTAACTGGATTCATAATAAGTACCGTATTCTTTGAATCATCTGACTACCCGCAGTCTTTTGAAGTAGTAGTTGTTTACGTTCAGAGATATTTAAGATAAGTGGAAATAAATAATGTTTTTAATGCTTAGTGAAGTGTTGGTTGGTTCCTCAGTTTAGGGGCTGCGACAACGCGGTCATGTAGCCCCTTAGTGCAGTGTGTAAGAGTACATTTTCGACGAATGACAATGACATAAGAAAAAATTCTCCTTTAAATTTTAAAAGAAAAATATATTTTTAAAATTAGTTCAGTGCAGATCAACTGCTCTCATCCGGACCGCATGCAACTCTGCAACTATGTAGACAATGGCATGCAAAAGAACCTTCCACTAACTACATTGTGTGAAGCCAAATTTGTAGGTTAAATTTGAATTAACACTTTATTAGCTCCAACCTTCAACGCCAAGTGCCGGTTGCGGTGGCATCACAGTTAGGTGTCGTCGACGGTAGCATTTAGTAGTAAAAGTAAGAACTAAGTTACTTGAAATTGGTCGTCTGCGGTCCTTGCCTGAATTACAGATGACACACACTAATACAGCCATCACAATTAACAACGGTTATCAGACAGATTCTACACACGCCCAAAGTACACGGGGCTGCATGACCGCGTTATCGCAGCCTCTAAACTGAGGAACCAACCAACTCTCTAGAATGATTGCAATAGTTAAACTGGACTTAAAACCCATAACCCTGTTGAGACATGCAGCAGGTGTTAACTTACCAATAGATGAATGATCGCGAGAGAATCGCACATGTGGATGGATCACGTGGATCACGAAGACGGCATAACCGTGTAGGCCGCCTAGTCACAAGTAAACAGAGCGATGGGCAGGCGAGATGAGGTGGTATCGACCCGGCTGGCGCGCCGCCCACTGCTACTGACATGTCAACACATCCGTGCAAAACTCACTTTTGGAAGGTCGACAGACTTTTTTTTTTTACAGAAAGTTAGTCTATGTTATATTAGGAATACAGGGTGTTCCCACATATTTGGAACCGCCTTCCTAGGCAAACGTACGCATAGATTCGCGGCTCTGTCTTGAAATTTAGATTTAGGGTCTAAACTGCTGTGCCCCTGATCGTGGGTTCAAACCTGGCTGAATTTGTCAGATTTTTAACAGCGTTAAAATCTTTCAGTACGCCTTCCTTCAGAGGGGAAGTAAAGCCGGTGGTTCCATGTCATAGATTTATGGCATGTAAAAGATCCATCCATTAACTAAACTTGTGTAAAGCTTAATTTCTAGGTTATATCTCGTTGAAACGCTCTATCAAAGTTCCAACGTTCACCACTAGGTGTCAGTGACATCTGGTAACGGAAGTTGGAACTACTTGAAATTGAATGGAACTTGTAGCTCACCCCATGGGTGTTCGCTTGAAGCAGCTACAGCCTCTGGTGAGCCAAACATGTCCTCACCCACTCCCGGCACTAAAAGCCATACGCTAAATAAAAAAGGGGCATTGCGACATCTTAGTCATGTATCCCTGTGTTCTTGGATGTGTGTTATTTGTCTGATAATCTGTGTTATGCAGTCAGTGGCCATTTATTTTATTTTCAGGACGTGTCAGGGAATGGATTTTAGAAGGAAATCGGCCGTGGACCTATTGAAAGTACCGACTCGGCATTTTCCTGGTGGTGAAAGTGGGAACGGTCGAGATGGGATTTGAACCCACACTTTCCCGATGCCAGCTAGGCACGAGCCAGTGGGTTAGCGCTTTCGATCACCGCGGTTGGTTAATGCCTATGTTAGTGTGTGTATTTGTAATACAGATGAGGTTCGGGAAGGAAGCAGCCGTGGCCTTAAGTTAATATCCATCCCGGCATTACCCTAGAGTAGAAGGGGGAAACCATGGAAAATCACTTCCAAGTCGGCTGAAATGGGATACGAGCTCCACCTCTTCTCAGTTTTGCCTCTCGAGGCTCAGAATATCCCTTTCCTGCCCTCAGACCTGAATTTAAATTTCTAGGCAGAGCTAGGAATCGAGCCCGGACCTCCAGGGTGACAGCCAAGAATGCAAGTCACTACACCATGAGGTGGCCTCAAGAAATGTAATTCTGGTCCGCAAGTTGAAAAGGGGAACACTTAGCCTCGCAAGGCAAACTGAGAAGAAGTAGATTCGATTCCCACCCCTGCCATCCTAAATGTGTTTGTTGCTGGTGATTAACTTAGGGCCTCGCGTCATAGAGGTCATGTAGCTCCATGTACTTTAGTATGCAAGGGTTTAGTGCTTTTCAGTCGGTCAACACGAATGTACCCAAAAGAGATGGGTTATGCCCTAATCCTGAAATAAATTACATGAGATTAATAAATACACTGGGATGACCAGTTTCGATCTTCAAGCCATCATCTTCAGATCCATTACACTTAGGCTATAAAATCTATGTTTGAAAATACAGGTGAAAATATTTACAATATGCACAATTATTTAGTTGCAGAATTGGTACTGCAACTGTCGGTGTATGCTAAATGCAGTATATATGATATTAGGTAAAATGTTAAATGGTGATAGATATCCATAGTTTGTAATTTGGAGTGATTATATGGTTGTAAAAATCAACTATGGTTAAACTGTAATCCTATTACAGGCTAATACTTATCTGGTGTCTTCCTTGCTAGAGCTACGCGCAGTTTTCGTGTTCACTGTAACTCCAGGTGTGGTCGACCTAGTGTCGACCTAGTGTATTTATTAATCTAATATAATTTATTTCAGGATTAGGCCATAACCCAGCTCTTTTGGGTACACTCGTGTTGACCGACTGAAAATCACTAAACTCTTGTTTACTAAGGCAACACAGAAAAAATGGCTTCAAACCACACAATACATTAGTGTGTATATGCGTAAATGACGCTAGGATTTGGTTAGGAAGTGGTCGTGGCTATAAATTAGGTACCCTCCCGTCATTCGTCTGGTATGAAAGTGAGATACCACGGAAGACCACTTTTATGATAGTTGAGGTGGTAATCGAACGCATTTCATCTTAGTTCTGTCTCACGAGATTATAAAAAATAACCCCTGGCACTATAGTCTTTGAAGGGCCTAGGCCTACCAAGCGACCACTGCCCAGCCATTTGGCCTGCAGGTATTGGGATGACACGTGGTCAGTGCATCGGGTCCCCTCGGCCGTTAATGTTGGTTTGCGTGATCGGGACGCTGCCTAACTGTCAGACAGCTACTCAATTGTCCTCACTAGGCTGAGTGCACCCCGTTCCAGCCCTCACGTCAGTTTCTAAAATCTCTGATGGAGCCCAGGACCTGCGGGTGAGAGGCAGGCGTGCTACCCCAACACCACGGGGCCGGCATGTCTCACGAGATTGCGTAGCCTATATTGCATTCCATCCCTCAGCCCAGAATTATGCATCGTGAGAGAATCTAACCCGGACCTCTGTGATGACAACCATGAAAGCTAGCCACTACATAATGAGTTGGACATACTATTAAAGATTGTCCGTGGTTTCCCAGTATACTCCATAATAATAATAATAATAATAATAATAATAATAATAATAATAATAATAATAATAATAATAATATCGTATGGCCTCGGATGCCGGGTGCAAGCTTTGTAATTTGAAACCCAGAGGGTAGCTTGCATGTCGAATTTCGTTGTTCCTTGAATCACTATGAAAGTCAAGGAGGTTAGATATCTACCCTCCTTGAACACTATAGCTCTTTCTAGTAGAGAAATGAGGAACTTTGTGTTGGCGGAAACTCCCGAGATTAATTTTGCCATTATGAACACGGCCCACTGAATTCAAATGGGTTCCTTGACATGCCAACATCGTATGACATGCGTGTCGTATTTTTGCCGCCTTTCAAAAATCACTTACCACGACCAGGAGCGAACCTGCAATCTTGGGGTTAGTAGACCGACTCATCTACTCACCCACCATAAGAATGTCACAATGGCTCCTTTCAAAACCGCGGTCGGTTTTCCTCCCAATATATAACGAAAGGAGAATTACAACGAGTCAAAGCTAATTTATTTACAACGCCTGTCTGTCAGCTGATGGTGAACTTTTCCAGCACCTTCTCTGGAAAGGTAAGTACTTTAATGATGAAGTTTTAATGAGTTGATCTTTAATTACCGAATCCTACGTTCGCGCAAGAGCGGCCCCAACTGGTTTGGTTGGCGGAAGGTGTGCGTGCGTTTGGCCGGCACTTGGCTGGCAGGTGGCCCCGCTCCAACAAAATGCTCACCCTGTATACGACACACTATCTGGCCAGATTATTATGATCATTCTTCGATTTCGTGTACAGTATGAATGAGTTATTAGCTTGTTTGCTCTATATGCGACAGTTTAGTTAAAGAAAGATGATTAACACTCTTCCACGTTTGTTGGCATTTTTTAATGTGCTTGGAGTTACTCAGCTGGTTTTGGCGAGTGATTATAGACGGGCTTAAGTGTTCCAGTGAGGCATTTGCTTCTGTAGTTATTGTTTTGTTTACAGCTGCATTGTAGATAAGAGTGAATTTGTGGTTGCACTTTTCTCGGAAGAGAACATGAGTTGACCAAAGGAGATTGACAGGAAATATAAAACAAATAGTTCCGTGAAGAACTATACAGCCTATTTTCATATATCCTACTTATGTTAATTGCCTCTATCTACATACAAAATTTCAGTTTGATTTCTGTAATAGATTCGTAGATATTGAGAACCTACTATATTTCGGATGGTCGTCTTGTTGGATTTTATGTATGTAGGTCCTAGAGTTATGTACTGTTACATGATGATTATTGTGTACGTATAGCATTCAAACTTCAATCGCATGATTAGGACACAAGAAGTAACAAGGAGATTTTAAAATTTCGCACAGCTGCCATCTTGTGATTATGGAAACAATTGAAATAAATTAGATGCCAGTGGATTAACATTCGTATAAGGATTTACTTTACCAAGTTTCACTGCACTCGGATGGTTAAATTGCGATAAACGTCCATATGAATATTTATACTTCGCGTCGCCGCCATGTTGGATTTGTGATCACTAGGTTATTTAAAGTCCTATAGGTGAACTTAAGTTCATAGCCCCTATGAACATAAAAAATCAGTTTGATTGCTATAATAGTTTCGTAGATATTCAGAGCCGTCTAAATATTTCGGATGGTCGCCATGTTGTATTGTTAAATGTATAGGCCATAGAGTCATGTACCAATAAAGGAAAATTATTGCGTAGGTTCATTATTCAAACTTTCACATCGATCGCATAATTCCGACACAAGAAATAAAAACTTAATTTTAAAATTAAAGCAAAGCCGCCATCTTGAGGTTATGTAAACAATTGAACTAAATTAGATGCCAGTGTATTACAATGTGTATAAACATTTCCTGTACCAGATTTCATTGCGGTTGGAACATTAAATCGCGAGAAAGGTCTATTTAAAATTTTCTAATTCGGTTGGCCGCCATGTTCGTTTTGTAGTTGACCGGTTTTTGAAAGTCTTATAGATGAACTTCCAGTAGTGCCCTTTATCTCCGTACAAAATTTCAGGGTGATACCGCTAATAGTTTCAGAGATATAGAATGCCGGTGAAATATTTCGCACATCCGCCATCTTGTGGTTATGTAAACAATTGAACCAAGTTTGATGTCGGTGCATTACAATGTGTATAAACATATACTGTACCAAGTTTTATTGCGTTTGGTTGGTTAAATCGCGAGAAACGTATATTTAAAAGTCGCAACTTCGCATGGCCACCATGTTGGTTTTGTAGTTACCAGTTTTTCAAAATACACATAGGTGAACTTCTAGTAGTTCCCTTTATCACCGTAAAAAATCCAGGGTGATATCGGGAATAGTTTCGGAGATATGGAATGCTGGTGAAATATTTCGCACAGCCACCATGTTGGATTGGTGAGACGTAACAAAATTTGAAGGGCATGGCCGGGTTCGTCCTGAATAGTGCTATGAACTTACCGAATTTCATTGAAATCGCTCTAGCGGTTTAGAAGTTATTAGGGGGGACACACTCTCTCTCACACACACACACGCATACACACACACGGACTAAAGGTGATCTCATTTTTTTCAAAATTGAAAATAGGCTAATGATTGCAGCACAAGTAAGTGGAGAGTTTGGACAGATGACCTCACTGTTCCACCCTTAAAACAATAATAATCATCAAGTAAGTGGAGTAATTCCAAACTAGTCTGGGGTACCTCTGCCACCAACACAAGTCCCACTAGTTGTTAGACCCTGGGAGGAATGCCAGGTAGGTAGCCATACGATAATACCGGAGAGACTTTAAAAATGTATAAATATTGTGTTTAATTGTATTTTGATCACCCCATTGTGACTTTTCCTCATTAGACCAGAGGAAGCGAGGAAGAGAAACTGGGTCTCAAGGTTCTGGCACGTACAGTATTACGTTTTGAGGAAGACAAATCGCTTCGTCGCGTTTCTTCTCGACGAACATATAATGATTTCTATGTCAGCTCTTCCCAGGTCACTTGCATGACGGCAAGATGCGTGTGGTGGCTGATGTGTCCAAAATGGTACCTCCACACAACCACAAGTGGTGGAAGTTTGGCATTCCCTATTTCGAATCTTAGTTACCAGAGTTGTGTTGTGTTTCAGTCTTCAAACTTTAGATTGTTTTGATGCAGCTTTCCATGTCTCCCAGGGGAGCTAATCGTTTCAATTCTACATAGCTCCCACACACCACGGAGGTGATAAAATTAATATATTCTATTATAGGCCTACCCCTACAGTTCTTGTCCTCGATCAATGCCTCACTGCCCTGAGCTAACCGTTTCATCTCTCCATAGCTCCCACGCACTACAACCGAGACAATCTGTTTTTAAAATTCTAACCTTGGCCTACCCCTACAGTTCTTATCCTCGACCCTTCCTTCAATAACTAAGTTTGATATTCCTAGGTGCCTTAGTATGTGTCCTACCAACCTATCTCCTATCTTAATTAACACTCGCCAGAAACATCACTCCTTACCACTAGTCTTAATATATTTCCATTTGTTACTCTACCTTCTCATCCTCCCGTAACACCACATTTCGAATACATCTATTCTCCTCTTTCTGCTGCACCAACATTCCATGATTTACTTCTATAGAGCGCCAATTTCCTGACAAAGGCTTTCAAAACTGACTTTCTAATACCTAAATCTATATTCATTGTCGGTCGTCACCTTCTGGTGTAGCGGTTAGCATTCTTGGCTATCACCCCGGAGGTTCGGGTTCGATCCCCAGCTCTTCCAAGAAATGTAATTTTGTTCTGAGGGCTCATGAGGCAAATCTGACGTGGGTTTGATTTCCATCTCAACCATCCTAGAAGTGTTTTTTTTTTTTTTTTTTTTTGTGATTTCCCACTTCTACTCGAGGCAAATTCCGAGGTGGTTCTTAACTTAAATTAACGGCTGCTTTCTACCCCAACCTCACCTGAATTACAAACAAACCAATACAGTCAATATAATAACACAGGTTATTAGACTCAAATTCCACACTGACTTAACTACATGGGGCTACGATGTCCAAGCCACTCAAATGAAACAACAACAACAACAGTGGACTAGTCTCGAAAGTTCCACGATGGTTGAGAAGAAACGATGGATTATCTCCCTCCTGAGACGTTGAAGAAATTCCTAAAGGAACAAAGATTTCACTATGATTTGGAGGTACAGAATATAGTCATGGATAAGTTTCAATAGCAGCCAGCATCATTCGTCGCCTAACCAAACAACGAAATGACTGTACCAACTCCATGGGTGACTCTCTTCGAACAAATGGAAGCAATAATGTAAAAAATAAGTAATACTCAATCATTTGACTTACGTGTCGAGTTTCCTGTCTTCTCATTCTAGTGAACAGGTTTTATTTGAGAGCTCCTCATATTAAAGGATAGCAAAGAAAATATCTACCTTTCGTGGCAAAGACTTAAAGAGGAGTATTTTACATCTCAAGTATTCTCCAAGTCTGTCTGTTTCTTCTGAGCAACACTGGTACGGTGGTTCAATGTCACTCAGGTTTAATTTCCTCTCAAATATGAACTCTGATCGCTGTGGTTCAGAAAGATTAACTTTCTCCTTCAAGACAGAATAACTTACATGCAACATTCTGAACTTGAGCTGACTAGTCAGACAAGAGTTTTACTTGAAATTTAAAATTTTCTACAATGATTTCCATTTTAATAATAGGATCTATAAAACTGTTGCTTCAGTTAGGAGCATGCGCATCGTGATATTTTCATCCACGTGTATCTGGGTGTGTATTGAATTTGTACGATAACCTGTATTATTGTGGTGTCTGTAGCAGTATGTGTGTAATTACTTGTATTGAGATAGGATTGTGAACACGGACATACCTACTGAACAACTTGCTTTCTATCCTAGCGTTGCATACCACGACAGCTCACCACCCTCTGTCGAAGAAATAACACAAATCATCAAGGGGCTAAAAAATAATAAGGCCTCTGGGGAGGATAGTATTGTGGCTGAATTATGGAAATATGCAGATAATGACTCCATCATTTGTCTCCAGAAAACCATTGAAGAAATATGGCATAGTGAAAAATTGCCCAAGGATTGGACTTCCGCCATTATTCATCCTATACATAAGAAAAGGGATAAATCCGAACAGAGCAGAACCGTGAATTCGCTTGGCCGCCATGTTGGTTTTTTAGTTACCAGGTTTTCAAAAGGCACATAAGTGAACTTATAGTAGTTCCCTCTATCACCATAGAAAATGTCAGGGTAATATCGGTAATAGTTTCGGAGATATTGAATGCTGGTGAAATATTTCGCACAGCCACCATGTTGGATTGGTGAGTCGTAACAAAATTTGAAGGGCACGGTCGAGGTCGCCGGGAATAGTGCTATGAACTTTCCGAGTTTCATTGAAATCGCTCCTGCCGTTTAGATTTTATTAGGGGGGGGGACACACACACACGAATCACTCACACACACACACGCACACACACACACGGACAAAAGGTGATCTCATAAGCCTATTTTTTCAAAATTGAAAATAGGCTAAAAAGAAAACCTGAATATAAACTGTCTCGCTTTTGCAGATGACATTGCTTTGTTCGCTAATACAATGGAAGAGGCCACTGACCAACTTAATAAACTACAAACCATAGCTGCTAAAACTGGACTTAAAGTGGCCTTCCATAAAACTAATTTTATCCCAAATGTCAAAGATGCCTCAAAATTCATCACGATTGATCTGCAAAAAATCAAAAATGTCCGAAAATGTAAATACCTAGGGGAATGGATTACCCCTAATAATTCAGAAATAGCTGCCATTGAGAGCAGATGTAACAAATTGGAAGGTGCCTTTCAAACCTGCAAAATCATTTACAAAAGTAAAAGCTTGTCCCGGAATGTCAAACTTTGTCATTATAACACAGTAATTAGGCCGTCAGCACTGTATGCCGCAGAATGCTTACAGGTGACAAACAAAGGTCCATTGAGAAAATTAGAACTTAAGGATCGGAAAATTCTAAGGTAAATATTAGGACCTGTTAATGATAATGGTACTCACAGAAGAAGAAATAACAATGAATTGTTTGAACATCTAGAAGATTTGGTGAGTGTGATGAGAAAAAGGAGAATGTCTTTCTTTGGATATTTGGAGCGGATGGAGCATCATCGACTTTCATATCGAATCCACTCATCCATATCTAAAAAAAAATCCTATTGTAAATGGTCGATGCAAGTTAAAAAGGACCTAACAGAAGCTCGAATCAATCAAGCTCTGGTTTGGGATAGGAACCTGTTCAGAAAGGCGGTTAAATCAACCAGTAATCTACACCCTTTAACATCTGTGATGCCTCGCCCTCACTGCTAGTGGACGGAAGAAAGGAGAGCAGAACATTCGTCAAGAATGAAGATCTACTGGCAGACAAGAAAACAAGCATTACAGTGATCATATGAGTGAAGAACATCGTGGTCCATTGATGGCCGAAACGTCTCAAAAAAAAATGAGATAGGATTGAGGCCCGGTTTCATTTCACTGCTCTGCTAAGAAATTTAATACTAGGTTGAGGATTGGAACGGGGTGCACTCAGCCTCGTGAAGTAAAACTGAGAACAGGTTGGTTAAATTCCTACCTCAGCAATCATGGAAGTGGTTATCTGTGGTTTCCCACTTCTACTCCAGTTGAATGTTTGGATGATCCCAAACTTAAGATCACGGCCGTCTCCTTCTCAATCCTCGCCTGAATTACAAATACACACACTACTACAGACACCACAATACCATAGGTTATCATCAAATTCTAGATACACCCAAGTACACGGGATAAGGTCACAATGTTGAAGCCCTTAAAATGAAACATCTACAACCAACTTCTTTCACGTGTTTAAATAACCAGCAAACCATGGAGTAACAATCTGATCTCTCCCAAGTATACATCACTCGTATTCACCGTAAACTGACCCTAGTTTACCTGTCGTTTCCAGCTAAATGTGAAGGAACGTATCGGTTTAGCGCTATTCATATATCACTGTCGGAACCATTCATCAAACCTGTGGGAAGAGCCTGTGAGTCTCTCTCCCTCTCTCACTCACCCACTCACGTATTTACCACAATATGTGTCCAGGCTAACAGCCAAGATTGCTGGCCACTACACCATGAGGTTATCTCTAAAACAAGCATTTCTTGAATAATAATAATAATAATAATAATAATAATAATAATAATATGTCGTCTCCGTAGCGTAGCGGTCAGCATGGTTAGCTGCTGCCCCGGAGGTCCTAGGTTCGATTCCCGGCTCTGCCACGAAATTTGAAAAGTGGTACGAGGACTGGAACGAGGTCTACTCAGGCTCGGGTGGCCCAAATGAGTCGAGGGGGTTCGATTCCCCTCAGCCATCCTCGAAGTGGTTTTCCGTGGTTTCCCACTTCGTCTTCGGGCAAATGCCGGGATGGTCCCTTCTTCAAGGCCACGGCCGCCTCCTTCCCTCTTCCTTGTCTATCCATCCTAACCATCCCTTACCTTCCCTTATGAGGCCCCTGTTCGCTTTGCAGGTGAGGCCGCCTGGGCGAGGTGCCAATCCCACCTCACCAGTTGTATCCACCCCGATCAGATGTTCGCAGCTCTAGGACACTGCCCGTAGAGGTGGTAGTGGTGAGTTCCCTCGCTGAGTCCGTGGGTTCCACCAACCTGGAGGGTAAACGACTAAAAATAATAATAATAATAATAATAATAATAATAATAATAATATCGTATGGCCTCGGGTGCCGGGTGCAAGCTTTGTTGATTGACGCCCAGAGGGCAACTTGCATGTCGAATGAAAGTCAAGGAGGTTAGATATCTAAGCTCCTTTACACTAAAGCGCTTTCTAGTAGAGAATGGAGGAACTTTGTGTTGGCGGAAAATCCCTAGATTTATTTTGCCATTATGAACACGGTCTAATGAATTCAAATGTGTTCTTTAACATGCCAACATCGTATGACATGCGTATCGTGATTTCTGTCGCCATTCAAAAATTACTTACCACGGCCAGGAGAGAACCTGCAACCTTGGAGTTGGCAGTCCGGCACGATAACCAGTCACCCACCGTGGCAAGCGGCATTTCCAGAGAAAATAATCTACTTATGTTCCTCTCTCTCCGAACATCACGTACTCTCGCATCATCACAGCTCTGAAACGGTATCTCTTAGGATGTAGGTGCTCACTAAGGAACGGTTGTAAAAAATCATATCCTGAGTCTAATCGTCTCTTTAGCACTCGAGCATAGGCAAACGGTACAAACACCAGACATAGCTCCCTTTAGGCCCCCAGATACGAAAAACAAGACTCGGTAGATCCCAAGGGGACCCAGAAACATACAATTTAACGCCCTAAATCCCATACTGTTCGATATATTTCAAAAATACTATCCTCCCTCTGGCAAATCGATCAACGAATGACCAAACGTAACCATGGCACCCGCAGCTCAACTAAGCATTTCTCTATGTACGAAGGCGTGCCACTCCATTTATTAAATGAAATACGATACGAACTATATGAACCATAGTCTTTAACCCTCCTGAAACAGCTATACACGTCAATCACTAAAGAATATTTATAAAAATAACTAATGTTGAGCCAAATCTATATGTATAAAGATTGAATTAATAATGAGCCAGTATGAAATTTGGTATGTACATTCATTCCATGACGGAACCACACACTTAGAACGGACATTTGGAAATTCGCTCTTTAAGAAGGCTTTTTCTGTGAAAACCCATATCATATAAGTCACGTTAATTGATAAAGTAATACCGCCATATTAGGTCCCATGTTATAAGAAACGTAAGTCATGACTCCACCTTGATCTTGAACCACTTTCAGCTGATGTATTTCCCACTAACAAGTAAAATCTGTTTCCATCCCAAAACGTGTGTTTGGGACTTTTAGTGCTTGATATTTATTTTTAAAGCCAGTTCTTTTTAAAATTATTATAACACGGCAATGTCTGGGAAATGGACAGCCTGAAAATCGAAGAAGAATTTTCATGAAAAATATGCAGGCTTGATCCTGATAACAATCTCGAATATACATCTCATTTCATTTGATTAATGCAATAATTTTCTAATTTGCGAGTAAGTATTAAGTACAGTCCATTTGAATTGCTTCATGTTTATTTTGATCAGTGAGTTCCTTGTGCTTTCATATACCACCATACCCCCCGCAGGAGAGATTTCCTTCTGCAGAAATATGGGAAAAATATTAGCAAATTTTCAGCAAAGTATTAGCAAAATATTTCTAAATATTAGCAAGGTATTAGGAAAATGTTAGCAAAATATTAGCCAAATATTAGCCAAATAATAGCCAAATAATATTAAACTATTAGCAAATAATTAACCAAATAATAGCCCAATAATAGTAAACTATTAGCAAATAATTAGCTAATATTAGCAAAATATTAGCCAAATAATAGTAATCTATTAGCAAATAATTAGCCAAATATTATTCAAATAATAGCACAATAATAAAAAAAAAATATTAGCCAAATTTTAGCAAAATATTAGCCAAATAATAGGAAACCATTAGCAAAATTCCAGCAAAACCTTAGCAAATTATTTGCCAAATATTAGTAAAATATTAGCCAAATATTCGCCAAATATTCGCCAAATATTAGCCAAATAATAGGAAACTATTAGCAAAATTTCAGCAAAACATTAGAAAATTATTAGCCAAATATTAGCAAAATATTCGCCAAATATTCGCCAAATATTAGCCAAATAATAGCACAATATTAGCCAAATAATCGCATAATATTAGCCAAACATTAGCAAAATATTAACCAAATAATAGTAAACTATTAGCAAAATTTCAGCAAAACATTAGAAAATTATTTGCCAAATATTAGCAAAATATTAGCCAAATATTAGCCAAATAATAGCACAATATTAGCCAAACATTAGCAAAATATTAGCCAAATAATAGGAAACTATTAGCAAAATTCCAGCAAAACCTTAGCAAATTATTTGCCAAATATTAGCAAAATATTAGCCAAATATTAGCCAAATAATAGCACAATATTAGCCAAATATTAGCAAAATATTAGCCAAATAATTTAAAAATTTAGCGAAATTTCATCGAAATATTAGCAAATTATTAGCCAAATAATAGGAATTAATAATATGTCGACGGACTGGATGAATGCCAACTTTGAACTACGGCATACGATCACCCGTTTTGCAGTCCACGGTTTTCATTTTAAGATATGCACAACAAGAGGACTTCATGACCCAGGCCCCCAATGCACCTGCTCTCTGTGTGGTAGTGCTTGTGACAGATATCACGCCATTTCCTGCGCCCAGAGGAAAGTATCGCTAACACGCTTCTGCTGCGAATAACTATATATATATAGCAAACAGAACCTGTCAGACACTTTGTATATAGACACTTTGATGAGTAAGATTTAAGTTATCAATATTAGTTTTGTATCTCGGCATGGCTATTTGCTGCAATAAATGATTATTATTATTATTAGCCAAATATTAGCAAAATATTAGTCAAATATACGCAACTTATTAGCCAAATAATAGGAAAAAATTTGCCAAATATTAGAAAAATATTAGCCAAATAATTAGGAACTAGTTGCAAAATTTCAGCAAAACATTAGCAAATTATTAGCCAAATATTAGCTAAATATCAGCAAAATATTAGTCAAATAATAGAAAAATACTAGCCAAATTTTAGCAAAATATTAGCCAAATTACAGAAAACTATTAGCAAAATTTCAACAAAACATTAGCAAAATATTAGCCAAATACTAGCAAAATATTGGCCAAATATTATCCAAATAATAGCAAACTATTAGCAAAATTTCAGCAAAACATTAGGAAATTATTAACCAAATATTAGCAAAATGTTAGCCAAGTATTATTTATTTATTTATTAATAGGTACTGTTACAATTAGGCAAAACCTGGTGGTGACAAGAAATTTACATGCTGCCTGTAACTCAATTCTCTCCATAATGTCTCTGGATTCCCTGAATGCAATATTTAATTTCCTCTTGAAAACGTTTAAACTGTTAGGAAAAGGTTCTAAGACTTCTTCAGGTAACTCATTCCATGTTTCTATACCCCTGTTTATAAAAGAATACTTAGCTAAGTTTGTTTTTTGAATGATGGGCCCAATTTTGTATTCGTGATCTCTCCTACCCATATTATCCGGATCATGCATTCTGTTTCACATCTCATTCCAGGCCGGCTCCCCTGTGTATGCTTTGTACATCTCCTGGAGTCTTCTTTTATGTCTTCTGCTGTGTAGGGATCCCAAACCCAATGACTTTAACATGTCAGAGACACTAGCCGTTTGGGAGAATTTGCCAAGTACGAATCTTGCAGCTTTCCTTTGCACCATCTCCAATTTTTCATTAGAGTTGATTGGTAGGGCTCCCACACACTCGAGGCGTATTCCAAAATTGGTCTCACAAGACATTTGTACGCCAATTCTTTGGCCTGGATACTGCTACCCTTCATGTTTCTCATAACAAAGTATAATGACTTTTGTACCTAATTAGCAACGCTCTCAACGTGCTCACCCCAGTGTAACCTTTTATTTATTGCAAAATATTGGCCAAATAATAGCAAAATATTTGCCAAATATTAGCAAAATATTAGCCAAAAAATTAAAAACTTTTAGCAAAATTTCATCAAATCATTAGCAAATTATTAGCCAAATATTAGCAAAATATTAGTCAAATATTAGCAACATGTTGGCCAAATATAGCAAAATATTTACCAAATATTAGCAAAATATTAGCCAAATAATAGGGAACTAGTAGCAAAATTTCAGCAAAACAGCAAATTATTAGCCAAATATTAGCAAAAGATTAGCCAAATATTAGCAAAATATTAGCCAAGTATTAGCAAAATATCAGCCAAATAATTGCAAAATATTAGCAAAATATTATCCAAATATTAGCAAAATATTGGCCAAATATTATCCAAATAATAGGAAACTATTAGCAAAATCTCTGCAAAACATTAGCAAATTATTAGCCAAATATTAGCAAAATATTAGCCAAATATTAGCCAAATTTCAGCAAAATATTAGCCAAATATTAGCCAAATTTCAGCAAAACATCAGGTAATTATTAGGGTAATATTAGCATTATATTAGCCAAATAATAAGAAACAATTGGCAAAATTTCAGTTAATAATTAGCAAATTATTAGCCAAATATTAGCAAAATATTAGCAAAATAATAGCAACCTATTAGCAAAATTTCAGCAAAACATTACCAAATAATTGGCCAAATATTAGCAAAATATTAGCCAAATACTAGCAAAATATTGGCCAAATATTATCCAAATAATAGGAAACTATTAGCAAAATCTCTGCAAAACATTAGCAAATTATTAGCCAAATATTAGCAAAATATTAGCCAAGTATTAGCAAAAAATATTAGCCAAATAATAGCAAAATATTAGCTAAATATTAGCAAAATATTAGCCAAATAATTGGAAACTTTTAGAAAAAAGTCATCGAATCATTAGAAAATTATTAGCTAAATATTAGCAAAATATTAGCCAAATATTAGCAACATATTAACCAAATAATAGCAACCTATTAGCATAATTTCAGCAAAACATTAGCAAATAATTGGCCAAATATTAAAAAATAATAGCAAAATATTAGCAAAATATTAGTCAAATATCAGCAAATTATTAGTCAAATATTATCCAAATCATAGGAAACTATTAGCATAATCTCAGCAAAACATTAGCAAATTATTAGCCAAATATTAGCAAAATATTAGCCAAGTATTAGCAAAATATTAGCCAAATGAAACTTTTAGCAAAATTTCATCGAAGCATTAGCAAATTATTAGCCAAATATTAGCAAAATATTAGCCAAATATTAGCAACATATTAGCCAAATAATAGCAAAATATTTGCCAAATATTAGCAAAATATTAGCCAAATAATAGGGAACTAGTAGCAAAATTTCAGCAAAACATTAGCACATTATTAGGCAAATATTAGCAAAATATTATTAACATATCAACAAAATATCAGTTAAGTATTAGCAAAATATTAGCATACGTTCGGCAAAATATTAGCTACATTTCAGCAAAATATTAAAAAGAAAGTATTAGAAAAATATTAGCCATATATTTCTAAATATTAGCCAAATATTAGCATACATTCAGGAAAATATTACCAAAGTATTTCTAAATAATAGCAAAAATTAGCAATTTTTTTCTAAATAATAGCAAAATATCAGGAAAATATTTCTAAATATAAGCAAAATATTTCCAATTATTAGCAAGTATTTGCAAAATATTTCTAAATATTAGCAACACATAAGCAAAAATATCTAAATATTAGCAAGTTATTAGCAAATATCTCTAAATATTAGCAAAGTGTTAGCAAACATCTCTAAATATTTGCAAAGTATTAGAAAATATATCTAAACATTAGCAAAGTATTAGCAAAATATCAGCAAAATATTAGCAAAATATTATCAAAAATTTTCTAAATATTTCTAAATATTAGCAAAATATTAGCAAAATATTAGCAAACTATTTCTAAATATTAGCGAAATATTTCTAAATATTTGCAACACTAGTGATCAGGATCTGATGATGACCGCGTGACGGTCGAAACGCGTAATCCTAAAATTCCACTTTTATAAGTTTAGGATGTTATTACATGTAATTTTTTCAGGAAAGCGTATTATGTATATACCCAGTTACCTCATCTAATTGGACAAAAGCGTGTTGATTGAAAAGTATAAATTGATAGTTTGTACAGGCAACACTGAAATAAAGGCTTCAAAACTTCACATACTTTACCAATGACATAGGCTATCTTATTTCTAAATGTCATGGAACACACTACGCAGTTACAATAAGCTTCCAACAGATGGAAATAAACGTCAGTTCTCATGCTGGTTGGGCGCTGGACAGCAGTACTGATCAAATACTGTAAATACAAATATATAAGTTTGTTTCTATTTTGAGGGGTACCCAGTACGGTTAGTGTCCCTAAAAATAAATTCTAGGATTCTTAAAGGCCCCAAATCAGGTTCCAACTATGGCACATAGATGGCTCGAGTGTTGTCAGTGAGGTCATGTTGTTCTCTACGACACCTAAGAAGTCTCTCCGCAGGGCCCTTTTCATTTTAGACTTGCCCGAAAAGCAAGAGATTTTATTTCGAATACCGATTGCAGTCTTATTTTCAAGTAGAAACTCAACAATTGTGACCACGCCAATGGGAGCTTGTGTTTGTTTTCCTATAGCTCGCGTGCATGATTGGTTGCGTGAGAAGTTGAGTAAACAAATTTACTTGCCGTTGTGTCAATGCCAAGCAAACACTCCTGAGTATAATATTCCACGGCTGTAAAAAAGCTAACTATTTGCTTTATCTGTGACACTCGTTCAAGTGGTGGTGTCACTGACAGAGCACACTGTAAAACCTTTATAACCTTTATAACCATCGCAGAGGGTGTGCAGTTTTAACGATTAGAAAACTGAACACATTTTATAAATGTATTTGTTTTCAAGTGTGTCTCTTCCCTGTACTAAACAGGTGGTCACAATATATTTATTTATGCATTTATTCATTAATTATTTCATTCATACATTTATTCATTATATTATTCATTCATTCATTTAATCATTCATTCATTATTCATTCATTCATTTATCTATTTAATTATTTATTCATTCATTATTCATTCATTATTCATTCATTTATTTATTTTTTCATTTATTCATTCATGCATTCATTCATTAATCATTTATTTATTCGTTCATTCGTTCATTATTCATCCATTCATGTATGCATTATTCATTCATTCATTTATGTATTCATTTATACATTCATTATTCATGTATTCATTCGGGGAGCGTGATGGCGCAGTGGCTTAGTTGTTCGTCTTTCACCCGGACGGCTGGGGATCGAATCCCGGTGACAGCTGGGCGAAATTTTCATCTGAAAAATCACGTAGCATCAGGAAGGGCATCCGGTCCTAAATCCCCGGCCAAAACCAAAATGAGCCAGGTTGGCTCCGGCGACTCCAATTAATTGGGAAAAGCCGACGAAAATGATGATGATTCATATATTCATTCATTCATTCTTCATTTATTTATTCATTTATGCATTATTCATTCATTCATTCATTATTCATGTATTCATTCATTCTTCATTCATTCGATTATTTATCCATTTATTCATTCATTATTCATTCATTCATTATTCATTGATTCACTTATTTATTCATTTATTCATTCATTATTCAAGTATTCATTCATTCATTATTCATTAATTTATTTATTTGTTCATTATTCATTCATTATTCATTAATTCATTTATTTATTCATTTATTCATTCGTTATTCATTAATTTATTCAATCATTATTCATTCATTCACTTATTTATTTATTCACTTATTTATTAATTCGTTTATGTATTTCTTCACTTATTCATTAATTCAATCATTTATTTATTTATTTATTTACTAGCTGTAACCGGCATGCGTTGCAATGCGAATCAAAGAAAGTGATGGCATTTTAACTTTGTCTGCTAAAGTGCTTTTGGATTCCCAATATTGTTTTTATTTTTCCATTAACCACCTCTAAACTATTGAAATTGATTTACTATCTCAAAAAAATCATGGGATCGTGCTCAACAACTCACCAAATTTTCATCGCAATGAAATGAGTGGTATATGAACGCATACGGGACTTTGTTGAAACGATTCGAGCGCTGTCACACATTTGTTGAATATACTCGCACGCTACCTATTGTAAAATGGATTTACTAAGTGAAAACCTTCCCTGGCGTGTACACAACAACTCACGAAAGTTTCATCGCAATAGGATGAATGGTATATGAACGCATACTGGTTTTTGCTTAAACGATTCGCGTGACGACACTCATTTGTTGAATCTACTTGTGCGCCACCCATTGAAAAACGGATTTACTAATTCATACACCTTCGCAGGACTGTGCTCAACTCCCCAAAGTATTATGATAATCGGATGAAAATTATATGAACGCATACGGGACTTGGTTGAGACGATTCACGCGCTGTCGCCCATTAATTGAATCTAATCGTGCGCTACCAATTGTAAAATGGATTTACTAAATCAGAAATCTTTGCGGGAGTGGAAACAAAATTTCTCCAAATTTCATTGCAATCGCATGAATGGTATATGAACGCATACGGAATTTGTTTAACGATACGCACGCCGTTACTCATTTCTTGAATCTACTTGTGCGATACCTATTGTAAAGTGGATGTACTAAGCCAGAAAGCTTCCCTGAAGTGTACACAACATCTCACCCAAGTTTCATCGCTTTCGGACAAATGGTATATGAACGCATACGGGACTTTTTTTAAACGCTTCGCGCGCCTTCGCTCATATGTTGAATCTACTTGAGCGCTATTATTGTAAAATGGATTACCTAAGCCTGAAACTTTCCCTGGAGTGTACACAACAACTCACCCAAGTTTAGTCGCTACCAGACGAATGGTATATGAACGTATACGGGACTATGTTGAAACACTTTGCGCGTCGTCGCTCGTTTGTTTAATCTACTTGTGCGATACCTATTGTAAAGTGAATTTACTAACCCAGAAACCTTCCCTGAAGTGAACACAACATCTCACCCAAGTTTCATTGCTATCAGACGAATAGTATATGAACGCAAATGGGACTTTGTTGAAACGCTTCGCGCATCGTCGCTCATTTGTTGAATCTACTCGTGCGCTACCTATCGTGACATGGATTTACTGAGACAGAAACCTTGCCTGTAGTGTACACAACCTCTCACCCAAGTTTCATCGCTATCGGACGAATGGTATGCGAACGCATACGGGAATTTTTTGAAACGCTTCGCCCGTCGTCGCTGATTTGTTGAATCTAATCGTGCGCTACCTATTGTTAAGTCAATTTACTAACCAGAAAACTTCCATGAAGTGTGCACAACATCTCACCCAAGTTTCATCACTATCAGACGAATAGTATATGAATGCATACGGGACTTAGTTGAAACGCTTCGCTCGTCGTCTCTCATTTGTTGAATCTACTCGTGCGCTACCTATTATAACATGGATTTACTAAGCCAGAAACCTTGCCTGTAGTGTACACAACCTCTCACCCAAGTTTCATTGCTATCGGACGAATGGTATGTGAACGCATAGGCCTACAGACTTTGTCGAAACGCTTCGCCCGTCGTCACTCATTTGTTGAATCTAATCATGCGCTACCTATGTTAAGTCGATTTACTAAACCAGAAACCTTCCCTGAGGTGTACACAACATCTCACCCAAGTTTCATCACTATCAGACGAATAGTATATGAAGGCATACGGGACTTAGTTGAAACGCTTCGCTCGTCGTCGCTCATTTGTTGAATCTACTCGTGCGCTACCTATTATAACATGGATTTACTAAGCCAGACACCTTGCCTGTAGTGTACAAACCTCTCACCCAGGTTTCATCGCTATCGGACGAATGGTATGTGAACGCATACAGGACTTTGTTGAAACGCTTCGCCCGTCATCACATATTTGTTGAATCTACTCGTGCGCTACCTATTGTTAAGTGGATTTACTAAGCCAGAAACCTTCCATCAAGTGTACAGAACATCTCACCCAAGTTTCATCACTATCAGACTAATAGTATATGAAGGCATACGGGACTTAGTTGGAACGCTTCCCTCGTCGTTGCTCATTTGTTGAATCTACTCGTGGACTACCTATTATAACATGGATTTACTAAGCCAGAAACCTTGCATGTAGTGTACACAACCTCTCACCCAAGTTTCATCGCTATCGGACGAATGGTATGTGAACGCATACAGGACTTTGTTGAAACGCTTCGGCCGTCGTCACTCATTTGTTGAATCTACTCGTGCGCTACCTACTGTAAAAAGGATTTACTAAGTCAGAAACCTTTCTTGGAGTGTGCACAACAATACAACCAAAGTTTCATAGCAATCGGATGAATGGTATATGAACGCATACGGGACTTTGTTTAAGCGATTCGCGTGCCGTCACTCATTTGTTGAATCTACTCGTGCGCTACAACCTTCATATTTATTCACCTTTTAAACCTTCTCTGGACTTCCACAAATAATTCAAGACCAAAATTAGCCAAATCGGTGCAGCCGTTCTCGAGTTTTAGCGAGACTAACGAACAGCAATTCATTTTTATATATAGAGACTTATTCATTCATTTATTTATGTATTTATTTATTATTATTTCCGATTATTCCCCTTTAGGCGAGCGTGAGAACTTGAGCCAATCACAGCTTCACCTCCTTTTCCTCTCTTCTTTTCTTCCCAAAACCTCTTCATTAGTTCACTGTGCTTTTTCTTCCTTTCCTCTGTCCATTTTTTCCCTGATGTGTCTTTCCTTGAAATTTGTACAATTTTCGTGTTTCTGATTTTATTTCTAAATTGTGCTCTGTCCTTAATGTCGTCTTCAGAGATGTTAAGTAATTCCATGTCTTCATGTACTTCTTTTAACCAACTGGTCTTTAATTTACTTGCATTCACGATATTGAAAATCTTCTTAGTGAGTCTGTTCTCATTCATCCTATATATGTGTCCATAGAACTGCAGACATCTCTTCCTAAATTTATCTATAATGGTGTCTGTATTTTCGTAAAGTTTCTTTGTTGGTCTCCTGACCCAAATTCCATTACGGAAAACAGCGCCATAAATTTTCCGAAGAATTTTTCGTTCCTGTTTCTCAATATCATGAATTATTGTCATTCCTCTAATGACGGTGGTTTCTGCCGCGTACAAGGCTTCAGGCAAGACAACTGTGTTATAATGGCGCAATTTTGCATTGCGAGATACTGCTCTTTTGTTATAATGATTCCATGTCAGCTTGTACGCCCTCTGCAAATTTACTATTCTATCTGCATTAGAAATTGTGTTCAATCCTGTGGGTTGGACGGCTTCTCCTAAATATTTGAAGAGAGTGACCTGCGAGATTTTTCCATATTGCGTTCGCAAGGTGATGTTTCCTGTTGATTTGGTATCCATATACTGTGCTTTTTCATAGGAAATATCAAGTCCCGTTTTACTGGAGATTTCATGTAGTTTCTCTAGCGCTAATATAGCTTCATCCTTGTTGTTTGTTAAGATGGCCAGATCATCTGCAAAGGCCAAGCATTTCACAGTGACTCTTTTTCCTTTCTCCTTTCCAATTTGGATACCTTTCACATGCTTTTCCCATTCTGTGATGATTTTGTCCAGTACGATGTTGAACAAGAGTGGTGATAAACCATCCCCTTGTCGAACTCCAGTATGAATTGCAAAAGAGTTAGAGATTTCTCCCATGAATTTCACTTTTGAGGTAGTTCCCAATAATGTTTCCTGGATGATGGCCCTGATCTTCCTGTCAACTCCTAATTCTTCTAGTATGTTAAACAAGGTTTGTCTGTCAACCGAATCGTAAGCCATTTTGAAATCCACAAATGTGACTGTAGTGTTCCTGCATCGTCGGATGTACAGTATGGTCTTGATGTTCCAGATCTGCTCAATACAGGACCTTCCCTTCCTGAAACCTGCCTGATATTCTCCAATATGGTGGTCCACCTGTGGCTCGAGTCGATTCAGCAAAGGTTTAGAGAGAAATTTATAAGCGACTGGAAGAAGCGAAATTCCTCTATAATTATTCGGATCAGTTTTGCATCCCTTCTTATGGAGTGGGTGTATCAAAGCACTCTTCCATTCTTTTGGGATTTTCTCTGTTTTCCAGACATCTGATATTATTCTATGAATTTTTGGTGTTATGTGTTCATGATCCAATTTCCAAACTTCTGCAATAAGTCCATCTTCACCAGGGGCTCTATTGTTTTTTAATGACTTGATTATGTCCACTATTTCTTCATGTGATGGTGGAAGTGAATCAAGGTTGGGCACTGGTTTTGCAAATTGAAGTTGTTCAGAAGGTGCTTCGCAATTAAGGAGTGTACTGAAATATTTAGCTAGAATTTCACAATTATTGCTCGTATTAGTTTCCAGAGATCCATCAGGTCGTTGAAAGCATAAATTAGCAGGTTGAAAGCCAGCTATATTTTCTTTAAAGGCCTCGTAAAAATTTCTGGTGTTGTTCTTAGTGAAGTCCTGTTCTATTTCATTTAGCCTATTATTATCATAATTGCGCTTTTCTCGGCGAATAATTTTAGAAATGTTTTTCCGAACCTGCACAAATTCTTGCAATTTTTCTGTTGTTTTATGACTATTGAAATTATTCCATGCTTTAAACCTATATTCAATAGCATGATCGCATGTGATGTTCCACCACCTATGTTTTCTCTTTCTCGGAGGTTGACCGAATTTTATTGCTTGTTTCATTTTCTCTGCAAGTTCAGACCAGCTCGTGGTATCCATTTGACGGATTTCTTCAATGATGTTCATCTTGTTGAATTCAAGGTATTCTGGATCAGTTCGAAAAAGCTGGGTTCCCCTTGTCCTTTGTCTGTTGGGTTGAAATTTTACCTTGATTTGTAGTAAATGATGATCTGAGTCAAAGAATCCTCTCCTGGTTTTCACATTAAGGACTTCTTTAGCGTTCCTTCAAGAGATAGCAACGTGGTCAATCTGGAATTCTCCAAGTGTTTCATTGGGGGATATCCATGTTGTTAATTTACGCGTAGGCTTCTGGAGTTGTGTTGACATAAATTGGAGATTGAAATTTTGACAGAAGCTTACAAGGTGTTCACCATTTTTTATTAGTTCTGCTATGAGCAGTGTATGGTCCTGTAATTCTCCTATATTAAAATCCCCCAGTAGAATCTTGACATGATGTTTGGGAATTTTGTTCGTGATTTCCTCCAGAAGTTCCCAGAAGTCTTCTATTACCTGAGGGTCTTTCCTGTTGTAGTCATTCGTTGGTGCATGCACGTTAATCAGTGTGTATACCTTGTTTCACGATTTTATTGAGAGTGTTGAGAGTCTTTCTGATGGTGAAGTAAAATCAATTACTGAATCTGTGACGGACTTGCTAACCACAAAACCTGTGCCAAATTGTCTTAGTCCTGTGTTGATCTGCACTGCAGGTTTTCCTTTATAGAGCCTGTAATTCTCAGAATCAAAGTGATTTTCATCTGTAAATCGTGTTTCCTGCAATGCCAAAATTTTGATGCTGAATTTATCAAGCGTATTCTTTAGATGTTTGAGTTTCCCAGGCTTAAGCAAAGTGTTCACATTAAGTGTAACTATGAAACACTTTCGTTTAGGTCGAAGAGGTTTTGAGAAGCTCCAATCCTTCTCTACATGACATGTCTGGTCCCCCAGAATCCTATGACCAGAACAGGGATCCAATCTATTGACTGGGGCCTGGGGTAGTGGAATCTTTTCCTGTCGTTCTGCCATGGTTGCTTCAAGTTGAAGATTGTTTGTGGTGACCTCCGATGGAGATCACATGATTTTAAGACTTAATTGTTGAGATTAAGACGTACTTCGAACAGCCGCACCAACTAGGTGAACAGACGCTGCTCACTAGCTGCTGGATGCCAGAACAGACACTAGTGAGTTGGATATATGGACATCCATATACCTTTTACTCTTATCAACCCCGAGCACTGGGGTGCCTCCTCCGCCTCATACGCTGTACTGAAGTCCAGCTTCTCCACCGTATTCGCCGTTGAGATCTTCACTACTAACCCTGAGTTTGGGCCCTCCATATTTGTAACCCCTGGAGAGAGGGTGTCCCAGCATTATAAAGCCCCCAGGAGTTGGGCTACCAGTTGGTCCGCGGGTTCTATTGGGGGGTATTTGAACCAACCCTACAAACTGTAGGGGCCCCCTATCTGCCACCTGGGGACGCGCTCTCTAGAGGTTATACATTTATTTATTTATTTATGTCTTAAATTAGAAATCTCCCGGCATTTGCCTGGAGTGGAAGTGTAAAACCACTTCTAGAACAGCTGCGGTAGAAATCAAACCCATCTCTTCTCAGAATTGCCTCACGTGGCTGAGTGTAACCCGTTCCAAACTTAAGACCAGAATTATATTTCTTGGCAGTGAGCAGGTACGGGATACACCCAGCCTCGTAAGGCAAAACTGAGAATAGGTGGGTTCTATTCCCAACTAAATGAACTACACTAAATTTAGTTTGAAAATAATTCCACATAAATTTAAACCTCAACCTCTTATGATGACCGCTTGCATGTCGAGTAATCCTAAAACTGCCCCATTATAATAGTGATCATAACTAATAGGCTACATGTAGATTTCTTTCAGGAATGTCATTTACATATTTATTATTAGCCTACTTTCGATTTTTGCAAAAAATGAAAGTAGACTTATGAGATCAACACAGGGCGAAAAACGTGTGTCTGTCTGTGTGTGTGTATGTGTGTGTGTGAGTCTGTGTGTGTGTGTGTGTGTGTGTGTGTGTGTGTGTGTGTGTGAGTGTGTGTACTCTGAATGTCTGTCCCCCCCCTATCAATTCGAACACGGTGAATGCGAATTGAACGAAATTTGGTACAAAGGTAGCACTAGCAAAGGACACCTCAGTGTCATGTTTTATTTTGCCGCCATCTTGAAGGAAACGTAATGGCGGCCACACAAATGTTCAAAGCTTAAATCAAATTACGACTAACCTAATCATCCGATCTCTACCAAATTTTGCAACAACATACCTTTATGGGGGGACCATCCTTTGACCAAACTAATAGGCCATCAGCGTAATAGTTTGTGGATGGCAGCCATCTTTGTGTGAAAATCGATTCCCCCTATTAATTCGAACACGGTGCAACCGAATGGTACGAAATTTGGTACAGAGGTAGTACTAATAAAAGGCACCTCAGTTTCATGTTTTATATCGCCGCCATCATGACGGAAACGTAATGGCGGTCACACAAATGTTCAAAGCTTAAATCAAATTACGATTAACCTAATCATCCGATCTCTACCAAATTTTGCAACAGCATACCTTTATAGAGGAAGCATCCTTTGACCAAATAAATAGGTCATTAGCCTAATAGTTGGCGGATGGCGGCCATCTTTGTGTGAAAATCAATTCCCCCTATTAATTCAAACACGGTGAAACCGAATGGAACGAAATTTGGTACAGAGATAGCACTAGCAAAGGGCATCTCAGTGTCATGTTTTATATCACCACCATATTGACAGAAACGTAATGGCGGCCACACAAATGTTCAAAGCATAATTAAATTACGACTAACATAACCATCCGATCTCTACCAAACTTTGCAACAACATACCTTTATGGAGGGAGCATCCTTTGACCAATCTAATAGGTTATTAGCCTAATAGTTTGCGGATGGCGGCCATCTTTATGTCAAAATTGATTCCCCCTATTAATTCGAACACGGTGGAACCGAATGAACGAAATTTGGTACAGAGGTAGCACTAGTAAAGGGCACCTCAGTGTCATGTTTTATATCGCCGCCATATTGACGGAAACGTAATGGCGGCCACACAAATCTTCAAAGCTTAAATCAAATTACGATTAGCCTAATCATTCGATCTCTAGCAAGTTTAGCAACAACATACCTTTATGGAGGGAGCATCCTTTGACTAATCTAATAGGTCATTAGCCTAATATTTTGCGTATGGCGGCCATCTTTGTGTGAAAATCGATTCCCCTTATCAATTCGAACACGGTGAAACCGAAAGGTACGAAATTTGGTACAGAGGTAGCACTAGCAAAGGGCACCTCAGTGACAAGTTTTATATCACCGCTATCTTGACGGAAACGTAATCGCGGCCATCCAAATGTTAAAAGCTAAAATGTAATTACGACCAACCTAATAATCTAGTCTCTACCAAATTTTGCAACACCATATCTTTATGTGGGAAACATATTCTGACCAAACTGCAAGAACATCAGCCCAATAGTTTGCAGATGGTGGCCAAGTATGTGTGCAAATCGATTCCCCCTATCAATTCAAACACGGTGAAACCGAATTGAACGAAATTTGGTACAGAGGTAGCACTAGCAAAGGGCACCTCATATTCATGTTTAATATCCCTATAGCACGTTGTATTTCAACAAGCTACTACAACCAACATTCAATCATACTCCTTGAAAAGGACAAAGAGTTATAACAATACCCATGCATTTAGGAGAAAGTAGGCTATATGTTCTTTATTGAACATCTTGTTTATATACTGTATTATTTACATTGTACACTTTCCCAGTCATTGCACAAATTCGTGTTGACTGACTGAAGAGTAACAACTGACAGCTTAGTTATAGTTGTTTTAAGGGGCGGAACAGCGAGGTCATTTGTCCCTAAACTGACAATTTGTATAGGCAACAATGAAAAAATGGCTGCAAAACTTTCCATTTCAATTTGTACGTAACATAAAAGAAGGAATTGAGCACAGATCGATTGTAGTACTCGATCCTGACAGCAACATACTCGTAATAACATAGATAACTGGTGATATGCCAAACGTGTCAAACATTTCCCTCGTCCATCACGTAATATTACAGTAGCCATTTGTTTACATGGCTGTTAACACCTGGCATGCATCCTTGAATCATAGCCATCTGTCTAGCAAACTTGAGTGCGTTCAGCCATTGCACACAGCCCTGCCTCATGTTAGAGATGAGCCCTCTAGTAAACGTAGTCTGAGAAAAGCGTACCTCCGCTTGTTATGATGAAGTTTGTGCGACCAACCGCATTAGGGCTAGCATCAGCCTGGTTTTGCTGTATTACCAATACTGTATATATAAACACACAAACGTTTGTACTTAGGGATATTCGGGACCGAATGAGGGTGTTTTTCTTGCAATCTTGTAATCAATGTACGTACTGATATTCAATTAAGTAAAAAACCAGACTGCCGCCGAATAAAATAGGCTATATATTTGCTCTTGGAATCTTTTGGACGAGTTATATACAGTATGACTACAAACCGTTAAAATGACATGATCGAGGGAAAAATAATAGTGTTCAGTATCGTTTGCAGGATAAGCTTGCAGTGCATTAGTAACATACGGGATGCAAGCAGAGAAATATCGACCTTTAAGACAACATGCGTTAGTTGGGCTGCTTAAAACAATATTGTAAGGGGCTGCTGATAAACCTGGTATATAAAACGCTAAGGTGAAAGTTTCGCAAAACTCAAGCTCTTAAACCAGAGGGAGTTACGAGGTGTGGTTTGTACCAGATCTTCCAATAGTAGCCTACAGGGAAAGTCTAGCAATTCGTGAAAAGTCAAAGGCAGCGAAAAAAAAAAGACAATAGCCCCTGTCAGAACTGTGTTGTGTCCAGCCCGCATAACAGTAAAGCCAGGCGGATAGACTATACTCATGCGAGAGTTCTCGCGTAAGTTCGCTAGTATTTAATATTTCCATCAAAGAAACTCCTAAATTAATGCGATGATTAGTACAGAAGGAAACGCTATACACATAAGGTCTTTAATTGATTTTACATTCTTGTGGCATTCTAATTTAACCATGAAACCGATGAGTTGAATTCGAATAATAATTCCATATACCTTTGGATTGGCAAATGGGCCATTCAATAATTATTGTTTTAATCTCTCTTCCACCCAGACGGTGTCTGGTAACCGAACACACTTAAATAACAAATACAACTAGCGATGGTGCAAGCCAATCGCCCAGGTGACCGCTAACTTGGGTTTAACAAGAAGTTCCGTTACGAACTAAAGAGCCCACTTTTCTTAAAATTTAAGATTCATGCCAATGACTAATCTATATGAATCTAACTAGAATAATGACGAAATTAAGTTGGTAATATCGAAATTTCTAATTAGTTCGAAATACTGTATACCTGGCATAATGTAGCTTAATAGAGAACTACAGTTGGCAGCCCTGGTGACTGAATATATTCGTAGTTCCATCTCTTAAGGTACAGAATACAAAATTTCGTTGAAGTCCAATGGATAGCATGGAAGTTACATGCAGTTAAACATTGGATCTAACAGCGCGCGTAAAATCATGTTGGCAACAATGACATACATATATTGGTCAGAAATAATCTGAAATAATATGATCGAGTGTTGTGTCAATTTTGAATGAAATCCATTAGTTAGTATAGAAGTTACATGAATTTTAAAATTGGACCAATCAGCAGGCTTAGAATCATGTTGGCAGCACTGGCGTAGGCCTATATTAGTTACTCTAAATTAATCTAGAATACTATACGTGTGCAAAGTTTAGAGCTATTGGCTTGCATACTTTCTGATACATTCATATTAGGGTAAAAAAATAGAGACAGTATTTATTAACAGTTGGCAGCCCTGGCTACTCTTAAGAATCGGCATAGTCGTACCTGTTATGGTTCACATAGCACACATGAAATTTGGTTGAAATCGAAATGATAGTATAGAAGTTACAGGTATTTAAAGTTGAACCTCTCAGCAGGCTTAGAATCATGTTGGTAGCACTGACGTATATAAGTTACTCCAAATTAATATAGAATGGCAGGTACTATACGTGTGCATAGTTTAAAGCTGTCGGCTTGCATTCTTTCTGATATTTGGGTATTTGGATAAAAAAATTGAGAGCATTTATTAACAGTTGGCAGCCCTGGTGGCCCTTAAGAGTACGCTCAGTCATATCTGTTTATGTACACATAGCACATACGAAATTTGGTTGAAATGCAATTGATAGTGTAGAAGTTATATGCATTTAAAATTTGGACCCATCAGCAGGCTTATAATCATTTTGGCAACACTGCCATGTATGGCCTCCTAGAAATTAAACTGCAATATTATTATCTATATGTGTGCCAATTATTAAATAGCTCCCATTGATACCTTCCAAGATATCCAACATGGAGTTCAAATGTCAATTGCGATTTTTCAGCAGTTGGTAGCACTGATATCATTTTCAAATATGGTCGTGAGATATTCAGGTATAGATTTTTACTCCTACCAATTTTTGTTTTGATTGCTGCAGCCGTTTAGGAGTTGATAGGGCGGGGGGGACACATACACAGCCAGACAGACAGACAGACAGACAGAAGGACAGACAGACAGACAGACAGACAGACAGAAGGACAGCCAGACAGACACACATTTGCCCGATCTCATAAGTCTACTTTTTCCTCATTTTTGCAAAATGTGAAAAGTAGGCTAAAAATTAAGGGAAAGGATTTTTGAATGAAGTCGGCCGTGTACCTGTTCAAAGCAACCATCCCGGTATTTGCATGCAGGTGAAAATGGGAAACCACGAACACCACTTTTTGGACAGCTAAGGTGGACTTCGAAACCCACTCTCTCCCGTGCCAGCGAGAACAAGCTAGAGCTTTGGAGCTCCTAGCCATCGTGTCCGGTACCTAAATTCAATTTTCAATAGAAAATGGGGCATTCAATAATAATAATAATAACAATAATAATAATAATAATAGGGGCGTGGTGGCTCAGTGGTCAAGCTGTTGGGCTCTCACCAAGGTGGACCGGGTTCGATTCCCGGTCAATGCATGTGAGATTTTTGAAGTGAAATGCCATGACCTGTGGTTCGGATTCCACGTAAAAAGGTTCATGATCGCATGATTAACGGTCACGTAAAAGTAAAAGCTTCCTTCCTTTTCCTTCCTTCCTTAATAAGGATAATAATAAACGAAATGATCCACAGGATAACGGACGTAATCAGAAAACGCCGAGTACAGTTTTATACACACATTTACAGGATTGAAAACTTCAGAACGGCGAAGAAATTGCTCAACGTTATAACACAGAGTAAGTGTGGCACGGAGTGGCTGACAGAGGTCCCGAGGGACCTACAACAGGTCAACATAGAAAATCTTGAGGACCGCACTGAGTGCCGGAATAAAATCAAAAATGTTAAGTTTGAGCATTGACCATCACGACAGCCAAGAAGAAAATGGGCAGCTGAGCGGAAGAAGGAGTATCCTGAGAGGATGAAGAGATTTTGCGAAGAGAAGCGGGAAAACGTCAGAAGAGGAAATCAAGTATTCAAGTTGCATCGCTCTCATAAAGGGGAACAATCAATTAAATAATAATAAACGACCAACACAACGCAAAGGAAGTAACAGCAATCAAGGTTCAGAATATACAGTAATACTAGTGAGTTGCTGTTTTGTTGTTGATTCATCTAGGGGCCTTACGATATCATGGTTATGTAGCTCAGTGCAATTGTGAGTGTGTGATAACCTGTGTTATTGCGATGACTGTAATAGCGTGTTTAGTTGTAATTCAGATAAGAAATTTTGAAGGAGACTGTCGTGACCTTAATTTAGGAACCAACCCAGGCATTCGCCTGGAGAGGAAGTTAAACCAGGATGGATGAGGTGGAAATCGAACCCGTCTCTCCTCAATTTTGTGTCACGAGGCTGAATGTCCCCCGTTCCAGCCCTCAGACCGGAATAAGATTCTTCGCAGAGCCGGGAATCGAACCCGTGTCCCTGCGGTGACAGCCAAGAATGCCTACCACTACGCAACGAGGTGGCTGATAATAAATATCTTGAGGGTCCGTATTTCAATAAATGACACAAGTTTCTTTTATATATTTACTTAGGAAATGAATAGCTGTTTGGAGCATGTGGCAAAGGGAATGTGGCTGTCTTAAAGTGGATAGTGAGAAAGAAGAACTAAAACATAGGTGGTGTTGTCCCTTAAGTGATGGCATCTCGCTGAGAAACTAAATAAGTTCTTGTGTCACTTGCTGTTAGAAATAAAGGTAAATATTCCAAGGATAATATATACAGACGTGACATTCATGGTTGTTGCACACATGCATCATTCCTGAAGACTGTGAGCCGACCTTCTGTTTTAAAAATAGTCCCCTCAGTTTCCAGTACACGTCTGATACCGTGGGATGTTGATGGATGGGCGAAGGGGCGGCTGATGTGTTTCAACATACGGTATTACTATTTTATTGTATTGTCCATCCTTCCACCGAAAAACTAAATCATTCAATGTTTAGCATTATGCTCCAAAATATATAACGCATTATTTTAAATTCCGCATTCCCTCCTTAATACAATATTAACTGCTATAATGTCTGATTGTGCATTTGTCTGGAGTATTTTATCATTGACACACATTTAAATGGGTGAACCTGAAGTCCTACATTTCTTAACTCTGCCAGGGACTTGGATCTTCTAATATTTTTACTGATCTTTCTATTGAATGACTGTGATTACAGTTAATAAATGTCACTGAAAAATTCCTTTAATACTGTAGCATATTTTATTCTTCCAAATATCACTGTAATTTTCTGTCCATGCCTTGATCCTTTCACATTGACTGTCCCTTTAAAATGTCATTGATATGAAAATAAAAACACAATGCATAGCAGCAAGCAAGTGATTAAAAGTATAGTATAACGGGTGATTCATAAGCACCTTCCTATATCGTTTCCTGTAGCCCAACTAACGTGCGTCATGGTTAAAAGATGGCTATTCCCCTGCAGCCTGTTAGCCTCTGCACCACTAGGTGGTCTACTAAAGTTTTAGACCGTTCCAATATTATCAGTCTAGTATGTAATAGGAAGTACGGAAGGTACGCGAAAAATAAAAACACATCACCATGGGTATTACATTTATATCAGAAATCGATGCACATTCCAAGTACTTAGATAACTAGACAGGTGAAACTTATCTATATTTATTTCATCTGTCATATCTTGTTTTGTAAGGTAATGAAAATGATTTTCACACACCGAATCCCATTCACCTTAAGTACAAGGGACAGTGACACTACGTGCACGTTCTCGGTGATGAACGGCAGTCTCTCACGACCAGAGCTAATTTTGGTCTATCGTGCCTCAGCCATCGATCAGTGGTCGAGGTGGTGAGTCTCAACAGCTGGTTCCTATATTTCTTACGGAACATGATGTGCTTGTCAGAATAACTCCACAACAATTCACTATCGTGTCATTCATTGCACTTCAGCTGACGAGATCATTCCAGGTTACCTAAACCCGGCAGTTCATTGTGAATCTATCGATGCATAAATATTAGGAGAGATGTATGTGTGCCCTCATACACTATGCTCGTTAGATGACTCAAGCGTGCTAAACTAATGTAGCCAGATTTCGCTCTTCATTTTATTAATGTCGCCTCCGTAGCGTAGCGGTCAGCATGGTTAGCTGCCGTCCCGGAGGTCCTGGGTTCGATTCCCGGCTCTGCCACGAAATTTGAAAAGTGGTATGAGGACTGGAACGGGGTCTACTCAGCCTCGGGTGGTCCAAATGAGTAGAGGGGGTTCGATTCCCACCTCAGCCATCCTCGAAGTGGTTTTCCGTGGTTTCCCACTTCGTCTTCGGGCAAATGCCGGGATGGTACTTACTGTAAGGCCACGGCCGCCTCCTTCCCTCTTCCTGGCCTATCCATCCCAATCTTCCATCCCTTCCCATCCCTCATGAGGCCCCTGTTCGCTTTGCAGGTGAGGCCGCCTGGGCGAAGTGCTGATCACACCTCCCCAGTTGTATCCCTCCCGACCAGATGTTCCAAGCTCCAGGACACTGCCCATAGAGGCGGTAGTGGTGAGTTCCCTCGCTGAGTCCGTGGGAACCACCAACCTAGAGGGTAAATTGACTAAATAAAAAAAAAAATATATATTAATACTGTTAGTTAGTTAGTTATTTGGTTACATGTTAGTTAGTTAGCTTGTTTGTTTGTTTGTTTGTTGGTTTGTTTGCCACATAATTATATTTATGTTTCTGATCTCGAGATTTAGTAAATCTAAAGCCAGGACACAGGAAGGTATCAGATCAAGACCAAGTGTCAACAACTATGTCGACTATAGAATATTAGGACAGACTTAGTTATAATGACTTCTAATATTACATCTCGCTGCATGAAATATATATTTAACATTTTTAATAATTTTTGCTTAACCTGTTACAAATTTTTAGACCACAGTGAGTAGTTTTGTGAGAAAATAACTGAGACTCCAAGCACACCACCCAAATCAGTCTGAGAGCGAGAGGGTTTTAATGTTGTTGTATGAGGCTTCAGTCGTTTGAATAGTGTGATGCAGATCTCCATGGCTCCCTGTCCTGAGCTAATCGTTTCATCTCTACATAGCTACCACACCCTACATCCGAGGCAATCTGTTTAACATACTCTAACCATGGTCTACCTCTACAGTCCTTGTCCTCGACCCTTCCTTCCATAACTAACTTTGCTATTCCTGGGTGTCTTAGTATGTGTCCTACCAACCTATCTATTCTCATCAATAGCAGTCACCAGAAACATCTCTCCTCTCCTACTCCTTTTAATACGTCTTCATTTGTTACTCTATCTATCCATCAGGCGGCTTCGGTGGCGTAGTCGGTAGCATGCTGAGCTTCTATGCCCAAGATAGCGGGTTCAAACCCGGCCGAAGCCGTCGGATTTTTTAAGAGCGTTAAAAATCCCTCATTATGCCTTCCTTCGGAGGGGAAGTAAAGCCGGCGGTCCCATGTCATAGATTTATGGTATGTTAAAGAACCTTCAACTAATTGCACCTGTGTCAAGCTAAATTGGATAGGTTAAGAATGTAAACAACGCTCTTAGGTTTCTACGTGCGTTGCCAAGAGCCGACTGCGGTGGCGTCTAGTAGCTAAGTTCTGAACTTGACCTAGTAGTCGTTGACGGTGGCGCTTGGCGGCAAAAGTAGGAACTATTTGAAAAATTCTAAGTTGCAGTACTTAAATTAAAAAACAGATAACACACACTAATACAGTCATCACAATTAATACCGGTTATCAGACAGATACTACACACACCGAAAGTACACGGGGCTACATGACCGCGTTGTCGCAGCCCCTAAACTTAAGAACCAACCAACCAACCTATCTATCCATCTGAACTTCAACATTCTCCTGTAACACCACATTTCAAATGCCTCTATTCTCCTCCTTTCTGTAGCGCCAACAGTCCAAGTTTCACTTTCATAGAGCGCCACGCTGGTGAGTTCGGGAGTTAGCTACCCCAAGGAATTCCTGAGCTGCGTCCTTTGGAGCTTTCTGCATTGACTTTGGGGTGGGCCCTCTAATCTTTACCGTTCCTACTGCAGAAATGCTGTCCTTGCCTGAGCCAACCTACTTTTTATATCATCTTTTCTTCCTCCATCACTGGATCTTTTCCTTCGTAAGGGGAAGAAGCCTCCTAGTTGCTTTAGCTTTTTGAAAAAGTATTGCAAATTCCGAGGGGCGTTCCAAATATGTTTCGTCATTTCATTTCACAGGGAAACTGTATTAAAATAGAGAAATCTCATTGCCACTACCAAGGATGAACCTTTGGCTACTTTCCCACATAGTCATCGCGAATATTGACACATTGGTCGTACCGCGAAATCAATTTCAAGAAACACCCCTGGTATAATTCGCTGCCCAAATAACAAACAGGACGCATCTTCAAAATAAGGCACGAAGAGCACGTTAGTGCTTGATAAACATTGGATATATCAACGAAAACGTGGAAATCCTACACATTTTATCCAAAGGAAATATTTATAACACACTAGAAGAATTTTGAATTCACACACACTATATCTCAGAAATACAATATCTTAAAGGAACTTCCCAGTGGATCACGACTAGTCGGTCGTAAGTTAGTGACCACGGGACCCCAACTGAGGCTGTCATTACTTCCACTTACTTGTACCGAGCTTTTCACCGTCATCTTTCCTGTCAACCTTCCTTGGTAAACTCTTGAGGCCTAGAGTGTCTTTCATTTTCCCACCGTAATTGGCCCTTCTCTCATCTTTCTTGCCACTCTCATTCTCCGAGGGGTCAGACCTCTTGTTAGGAAAGCCGGATCTAGATCCTATAGGCTTTCATATAGCCGTGGTAGGATTAACAAGATGTTCAGTAAAGAACATATAGCCTACTTTCTCCTAAATGCATGGGTATTGTTATAACTCTTTGTCCTTTTCAAGGAGTATAATTGAATGTTGGTTGTAGTAGCTTGTTGAAATACAACGTGCTATAGGGTATTAAACATGAATATGAGGTGCCCTTTGCTAGTGCTACCTCTGTAAAAAAAATCATTCAATTCGGTTTCACCATGTTTGAATTGATCCAGGGAATGGATTTGCACACATACATGGCCGCTATTTGCAAGCTATTGGGCTGATGACCTTGTAGTCAGTCATAAGATGCTTTCCACAAAAAGGCATGTTGTTGCAAAATCCGGTAGAGTTCAAATTATTAGGATGGTCGAAATTTCATTTAAGCTTTTAACATTTGGGTGGCCGTCATTCCGTTTCCGTAAAGATGGCGGCGATATAAAACATGACACTGAGGTGCCTTTTGCTAGTGCTACCTCTGTACCAAATTTCGTTCAATTCGGTTTCACCGTGTTTGAATTGATAGGGGGAATCGATTTGCACACATACTTGGCCACCATCTGCAAACTATTGGACTGATGATCTAGCAGTTTGGTCAGAATATGCTTATCACATAAAGATTTGTTGTTGCAAAATTTGGTAGAGACTAGATTATTAGGTTGGTCGTAATTACATTTTAGCCTTTAACATTTGGGTGGCCGCGATTACGTTTCCGTCAAGATGGCGGTGATATAAAACATGACACTGAGGTGGCCTTTTCTAGTGCTACCTCTGTACCAAATTTCGTTCCATTCGATTTCACCGTGTTCAAATTAATAGGGGGAATCGATTTTCACACAAAGATGGCCGCCATCCGCAAAATATTAGGCTAATGACCTATTAGTTTGGTCGAAGGATGCTCCCTCCATAATGGTATGTTGATGCAAAATTTGGTAGAGATCGGATGATTAGGTTAATCGTAATTTGATTTAAGCTTTGAATATTTGTGTGGCCACCATTACGTTTCCGTCAAGATGGCGGCGATATAAAACATGATACTGGGGTGCCCTTTGCTAGTGCTACCTCTGTACCAAATTTCATTCCATTCGGTTTCACCGTGTTTGAATTAATAGGGGTAATCAATTTTGACACAAAGATGGCCGCCATCCGCAAACTATTAGGCTAATGACCTATTAGATTTGTCAAAGAATGCTTAATCCATAAAAGTATGTTGTTGCAAAATTTGGTAGAGATCGGATGATTAGGTTAGTCGTAATTTGATTTAAGCTTTGAACATTTGTGTGGCCGCCATTACGTTTCCGTCAAGATGGCGGCGATATAAAACGTGACACTGAGATGTCGTTTGCTAGTGCTACCTTTGTACCAAATTTCGTTCAATTTACGCTCACCGTGTTCGAATTGATAGGGGGGGACAGACATTAGAGTACACACACTCACACACACACAGACTCACACACATACACACACACAGACAGACACACCTTTTTTCGCCCTGTAGTGATCTCTTAAGTCTACTTTCATTTTTTGCAAAAATCGAAAGTAGGCTAAAAATTCTGTCTGTATGTATGTATGTACGTAGGTGCGTGACGATTTTGCGTTTAACAAAGTACAGGTCGCAATATTCAAGATATCGAACTGAAATTTGGTGCGATGAAAGAGTTATACCCTGTGAGGAAACCTATTGCCGGGCGTTAAAAACGGTGCAGGGCCGGATCTTTTTTGGGGGCCCTGAATTTCAAACTTTTTTTGGGAATCGTTATATCTCGGAAACGGCTGGTCGTATCGAAAAACGTTAAATGTACAGGTGTAAGATCTCCGCGGTATGCAACTTTTTTACACATACTGATTTTTTTATATCCCTCACCGTTTTCTTTTTTTGGGGCCCTGAGAATGTACATTGTGCGTGACACTTTTGCGTTTAGCAAAGTACAGGTCGCAATTTTCAAGATCTCAAGCTGAAATTTGGTACGGTGAAAGAGTTAGTGCCTGTGAAGAACCCTATTTTTGGGCTTTAAAATCGGTGCAGGACCGGATCTTTTTGGGGGGCCCTGTTTTCAAACTTTTTTTTGGAATCGATATATCTCGGAATCAGTTGGTCGTATCCAAAAACGTTAAATGTACATTTGTAAGATCTCCCCAGTATGCAACTTTTTTACTCAAAACGATTTTTTGATATCTCTCACCGTTTTCCTTTTTTGGGGCCCTAAAAACGTCCATTGTGCGTGACATTTTTGGGTTGAGCGAAGTACAGGTCGCAATTTTCATGATATCGAGCTGCAATTTGGAGCGGTGAAAGAGTTAGACCCTGTGAGGAAACCTGTTGTCGGGCGTTAAATACGGTGCAGGGCCCGATCTTTTTTGGGAGCCCTGAATTTTAAACTTTATTCTGGAATCGATATATTTCGGAAACGGTTGGTCGTATCCAAAAACGTTAAATGTTCAGGTGTAAGATCTCCGCGGTATGCAACTTTTCTGCTTATAATGATTTTTTGATATCTCTCACAGTTTTCTTTTTCTGGGGCCTTGAAAATGTCCATTGTGCGTGACATATTTGGGTTTAACGAAGTACAGGTCGCAATTTTCAAGATATCGAACTGAAATTTGGTGCGGTCAAAGAGTTAGACCCTGTGAGGAAACCTATTGCTGGGCGTTAAAAACGGTATAGGGACGGATCTTTTTGGGGGGGCCTGAATTTCAAACATTTTTTTTTGAATCGTTATATCTCGGAAACGGTTGGTCGTATCGAAAAACGTTAAATGTACAGGTTTAATTTCTTCGCGGTATGCAACTTTTTTTTTACTCAAAACGATTTTTTGATATCTCTCACCGTTTTTTTTTTGTGGGGGGGGGGGGGGGCTGAAAATGTCCATTGTGCGTGACATTTCAGCATTTAGCTAAGTACAGGTCACAATTTTCAAGATGTCAAGCTGAAATTTGGTACGGTGAAAGAGTTAGGCCCTGTGAGGAATCCTGTTGTTGGGCGTTAACATCGGTGCAGGGCCGGGCGTTTTTTTAGTGCCCTGAATTTCATCCCTTTTTTTCTTTTGAATCAATATATCTCGGAAACGGCTGGTCGTATCCAAAAACGTTAAATATACAGGTGTAAGATCTCCGTGGTATGCAACTTTTTACTCAAAACGATTTTTTGATTTCTCTCACCGTTTTCTTTTTTTGGGGCCCTGAAAATGTCCATTGAGTGTGGCATTTTAGCGTTTAGCAAAGTACAGGTCGCAATTTTCAAGGTATCAAGCTGAAATTTGGTACGGTAAAAGAGTTGGGACCTGTGAAGAACCCTGTTGTTGATCGTTAAAATAGGTGCAGGGCCGGGCCATTTTTTGGGGCCCTGAATTTCATCCCTTTTTTGGAATCAATATATCTCGGAAACGGCTGGTCGTATCGAAAAACGTTAAATGTACAGGTGTAAGATCTCCACGGTATGCAACTTTTTTACTCATAACAATTTGTTGATATCTCTCACCGTTTTCTTTTTTGGGGGCCCTGAAAATATCCATTGTGCGTGACATATTTGGGTTTAGTGAAGAACAGGTTGCAATTTTCAAGATATCGAACTGAAAGTTGGTGCGGTGAAAGAGTGAGACCCTGTGAAGAATCCTATTGGCGGGCGTTAAAAACGGTGCAGGGCCAGATCTTTTTTGGGGGCCCTGAATTTCAAACTTTTTTTTTGGTATCGATATATCTCGGAAACGGTTGGTCGTATCGAAAAAACGTTAAATGAACAGGTGTATGAGCTCCGCGGTATGCAACTTTTTTACTCAAAGCGATTTTTTTATATCTTTCACCGTTTTCTTTTTTTGGGGCCCTGAAAATATCCATTGTGCGTGACACTTTTTGGCTTAGCGAAGTATAGGTCGGAATTTCAAGATATCGACCTGAAATTTGGAGCGGTGAAAGAGTAGGACTTTGTGAGGAAACCTGTTGTCGGGCGTTAAAAACGGTGCAGGGCCGGATCTCTTTTTGGGGCCCTGAATTTCAAACTTATTTTTGGAATCGATATATCTCGGAAACGGTTGGTCGTATCGAAAAACGTTAAATGTACAGGTGTAAGATCTCCGCGGTATGCAACTTTTTTACTCATAACAATTTTTTGATATCTCTCACCGTTTTTTTTTGGGGGGGGGGTCTGAAAATGTCCATTGTGCGTGGCATGTTTAGGTTTAGCGTAGTACCGGTGGCATTTTTCAAGATATCGAGCTGAAATTTGGTACGGAGAAAGGGACGCGGCCTGTGAGGGACCCGAATTTTGGGCTTTAAAATCGGTGCTGGTCCGGACCATTTTAATGGACTCTGAATTTAATCCTTTTATTTGGAATCAATATATCTCGGAAACGGTTCGTCGTATCGAAACATGTTAAAGGAACAGGAGTAACATCTCAGTGAATAGCAACTTTTTTACCCCTTATGAATTTTTGATATCTCTCACCGTTTTCATTTTCTGGGGCCCTTAATGTCATTCTTTTTTCGAATGGTTATAGATGGGAAGCGGTTGGTCGTATCGAACATAATTACATCTACAGGTGTAAGATCTCAGTGATTAGCAACTGTTTTAACCCTTATGTTTTTTTGATATCTCTAACCATTTTCGTTTTTTGGAGCCCTGAATTTCATCCTTTTTTTTTCGAAACGTTATATCTCATAAACAACGGTCATATCGAAAAAAGCTAAACTAAAAGTGTCAGATCTCAGTGATTTGCACTTTATACCTCGAATGGTTATTTGATATCTTTCACCGTTTTCTATTTTTGGGGCCATGAATTTCATCCTATTTTTTCGAATCGTTATATCTCGGAAACAGTCCGTCTTATAGAAAAAGTAAAAACTACAGGTATAAGATCTCAGTAATTAGCAACTTATCTATTCCATATCATATTTTGATATCTCTCACCGTTTTGACGTTATTGAATGTTTTTGGTTTATGTAAACAAACAATGGGGACCAAATGTATATAATAATTGGTCAAAAAACAACTGATCGTCTAATTGAATTCTACGGAAAATTATCTATAATAGCCCGTTTTAAACTTTTCGATAAATTAAATAATGTATTTACAGCTGTAAGATATTTTCCATTTCCGAGGAGGTCCGGCTTTCTTAACCACGTGATGGTGTCTGCATTGCCTAGAATAATATTTATGATGTTCCCACATTTCCACTGAATTGGGTCGAAGGTCCGAAATGCAAATCGGCAGGTCTTGCTGCAACGAAGTTTTTGTTTGAGATTATTACCCATCTTGATCGCCGCTATGTTGCACCACCGTCTCATCCAAAGCAGGTCGTGCTGCGTGGACTCCTACTTGTTATGAAAGCCGGTTCTAGATCCTATAGGCATTCATATAGCCGTGGTATGTTGGAGAAAGTCTGTATGTATGTATGTATGTATGTATGTGCGTGACGTTTTTGCGTTTAGCAAAGTACAGGTCGCAATTTTCTAGATATCGAGCTGAAATTTGGTACGGTGAAAGAGTTAGGGCCTGTGAGGAACCCTATTGTTGGGCGTTAAATTCGGTGCAAGGCCGGACACTTTTTTGGGACCCTGATTTACATCCTTTTTTTGAATCGATATATCTCGGAAACGGCTGGTCGTATCGTAAGACGTTAAATGTACAGGTGTAACACCTCCGCGGTATGAAACCTGTCAATCCTATTCTGGCAGCTCACAGAGTATACTCATAACGATTTATTGATATATCTCACCGTTTTCTTTTTTGGGGGCCCTGAAGATGTCCATTGTGCGTGACATATTTGGGTTTAGCAAAGTACAGGTCGCAATTTTCAAGATATCGAACTGAAATATGGTGCGGTGAAAGAGTTAGACCCTGTGAGGAAACCTATTGTCGGGCGTTAAAAACGGTGCAGGGCCGGATCTTTTTTGGAAGCCCTGAATTACAAACTTTTTTTTTTGAATCCATATATCTCGGAAACGGATGGTCGTGTCGAAAAACGTTGAATGTACAGGTGTAAGATCTCCGCGGTATGCAACTTTTTTACTCATAACGATTTTTTGATATCTCTCACCGTTTTCTTTTTTTGGGGCCCTGAAGATGTCCATTGAGCGTGACATATTTGGGTTTAGGAAGATGGGAAACCACAGAAGACCATCTTTAAGGTTGCCGGCGGGGTAATTCGAACCTCCTCGCCTCCCGGATGCGAGCGACTGCCTAAAGCCACGCCGTTACGACCACGGCTAACACACCCGGTATAGTATAAATAAATAAAAGAGCAAATTTCTGAGATCGAGCTTTATTTCATATCTAACAAGTAGTTCCGTGAAGAACTATACAGCCTATTTTCATATATCCTAAGCATGCTAATTGCCTCTATCCACATACAACATATCAGTTTGATTGTTGTGATAGATTCGTAGATATTGAGAACCGTATAAATATTTCAGATGGTCGTCAGGTTGGATTTTTATTTATGTACAATTACATTATTGTGTACGTGTGGTATTCAAACTTCAATTGCATGATAAGGACACAAGAAGTAAAAACGAGATTTTAAAATTGCGCACAGCTGCCATCTTGTGATTATGAAAACAATTGAAATAAATTAGATGCCAGTGGATTAACATTTGTATAAGCATTTAACGTGCAATGTTTCACTGCATTCGGATGTTTAAATCGCGAGAAACGTCCATTTAAATATTTGTAATTCGCGTCGCCGCCATGTTGGATTTGTGCTCACCAGGTTACTGAAAGTCCTATAGGGGAACTTATGTTCATAGCCTCTATGAACATAAAAATATCAATATATTGCTGTAAAAGATTCGTAGATATTGAGAACCGTCTAAATATTTCGGATGCTCGCCATTTTGGATTGTTATATGTATAGGCCATAGAGTTATGTACCATTAAGGTAAAATTATTGCGTAGCTTCATTATTCAAACTTTCATTTCGATCGCATGACTACGACACAAGAAATAAAAACTTAATTTTAAAATTTCGCACAGCCTCCATCTTGAGGTTATGTAAACAATTGAACTAAATTAGATGCCAGTGCATTGCAATATGTATAATTATTTACTGTACCACATTTCACTGCGCTCAGATGGTTAATCACGAGAAAAGTCTATTAAAGTATTTCAACTTCTCTTGGCCGCCATGTTCGTTTTGTACTTTGCAGGTGTTTGAAAGTTACATAGATAAACTTGTAGCAGTGCCCTTTATCACCGTACACAATTTCACGGTGATATCTGTAATCGTTTCGGAGATATAGAATGCCAGTGAAATATTTCGCACAGCCGCCATTTTGAGGTTACGTAAACAATTGAATTGAACTAAATTAGATGCCAGAGCATTACAATGTGTATAAACATTTGCTGTACCAAGTTTCATTACGTTTGGATGGTTAAATCGCGAGAAAAGTATTTAAAAGTCTCAACTTCGCTTGGCAGCCATGTTGGTTTTGTAGTTACCAGGTTTTTGAAAGTCTCATAGGTGAACTTCTAGTAGTGCTCTTCCTTTATCATCGTACAAAATTTCAGGGTGATATCTGTAATAGTTTCGGAGATGCTGAATGCTGGTGAAATATTTCGCACAGTCGCCATGTTGGTTTGGTGAGACACAATAAAATTTGAAGGGCACGGTCGGGGTCGGCCAGAATTGTGCTATGATCTTACCGAGTTTCATTGAAATCGCTCTAGCCGTTTAGAATTTATTAGGGGGACATACACACGAATCACACACACATGCACACACAGACACACGCACAAAAGGTGATCTCATAAGCCTATTTCTTTTGTTTCATAAAATGAAAATAGGCTAAAAAATCAAAACTCACCAACAAGTCATAAGATTATGTTCAGCTTTACTAATCCATAATTTGGCAGACAAACATAAAGAAATGATAGGCCGAATATCTCCACAACACTAAGTCTTTGATGTTCCATATGGTGAACATTTGTTTGTTCTGTGAAAACGCATATGTATTTATCATAAAGCACTGAATTGTAAACATGCAACTGAAAAGTATATGGGTATTAATGTTTTTAATAAGACTACAATATTACATAAACATGTATATCCTTGGTCTATTGCACAGGACAGTTTCGTGCAAGCTATAGTTTACAGAAAATCCAAATATTTCTTGCCTAGATACGTTGCTTCGCTTGTCACCGGCCACATGACCTACTAGTTTAACATTGCCAAATAACACCCCAAATTGTTGTCACTGGCTTAAATCATAATTAGAACCAGAAATCATCACTATTCACGGTACGCAAGCATAATAACGTCGCTGGTTTAAAAAAATCCTCTCGGCACGCCGGAAGGCGGAGGTAGATTTCACCGGGCAAACTAGGGGATAGGCTATAATAGGCAAAATATGCAGGTTTTCGTAGGAGGATCAGACCTCATTTATTGCGAGAAAGTATTTTACAATTGGAGGTCTTTCTATGCTTACTTTTAACATTTTACTGGCATATGGGGATGGTAACCTTCTTGCCATTTGTGGTTAATTTTTATACTTGTGATCACACTGTCCTTATGCAAGGTTTGGAACTAATGTGTAACTATCTAACAGTCTGTTTCTTCTTCACGCAAAATTTTATCTCCCGCAGAGATGTTGGTTGGTTCCTCAGTTTAGGGGCTGCGACAAGGTGGTCATGTAACCCCGTGTACATTGGGTGTGTGTAGAATCTGTCTGATAAATGGTGTTATTTGTGATGACTGTATTAGTCTGTAATTCAGGTAAGGTCTGCAGACGGTCAATTTTAAGTAGTAGTACCTAATTTTGTACCAAATACTAACGTCAACGACACCTAGCTGTGAACTTGGCTGCTAGATGCCACCGCAACCAGCAACTTGCAACGAACGTTGTAACTTCCCCTCCGAAGGAAAGCATGCTGACGGATTTTTAGCGCTCTTAGAAAATCCGGCGACTTTGTCCGGCTTTGAACCAGCACCTTGGGCATAGAAGTTCAGCATGCTACCAGTTAGCCGCTTCCCTCATAGTCAGATGGAACAAGAAGTTCCGTGACGAACTAAAGAGCCTACTTTTCTTAAAATTAAGATTCATGCCATAGATTAATCTACAGTATATGAACCCGTCTAGAATAATGACGAAATTAAGTGGGTAATATCGAAATGTCTTAATTAGTTCGAAATAAGGTATACTAGGCATAATGTAGCCTAATAGAGCAATACAGTTGGCAGCTCTGGTGACTGAATATATTCTTACTTCCATCTCCTAAGGTACAGAATACAAAATGTGGTTGAAGTCCAAAGGACGTTACATGGATTTAGACATTGGATCTATTAGTACACGTAAAAGCATGTTGGAAACAATGTCATGCGAGTGCTGGTCAGAAATAATCTGAAATATTATATATTGTTGTGCCAATTTTGGATGAAATCCATTTGTTGATATAGAAGTTACATGTATTTAAAAATTGGTCCTATCAGCAGGCTTAGAATCATGTTGGTAGAGCTGACGTATATAAGTTACTCCAAATTAATGTAAAATGTCGGGTAATTTACGTGTGCATAGTTTAAAGCTGTCGGCTTGCATACTTTCTAATATATTTGGATACAAAATAGAGAGTAATTATTAACAGTTGGCAGCCCTGGTGGCTCTTAAGAATACACTCAGTCATATATGTTTATGTACACATATTACATACAAAATTTAGTTGAAATCCAATTGATAGTGTAGAAGTTATATGCATTTAAAAATTGGACTTATCAGAAGGCTTAAAATTATATTGGCAACGCTGTCATGTATGGCCACCTGGAAATTAAACTGAAATAGTATTATCTACATGTGTGCCAATTTTAGAATAGCTCCCATGTATACCTTCCAAGATATCCAACATGGAGCTCAAATTTCTAGTGCGTTTTTTTTAGCAGTTGGTAGCACTGGCATTTTTTTTCAAATATGGGCCTGAGATATTCCGGTATACATCTTTACTCATACTAAATTTTGTTTCGATTGCTGCAGCCGTTTAGGAGTTGATAGGGACACACACACACACACACACACACAGCCAGACAGACAGAAGGACAGACAGACAGACAGACAGAAGGACAGACACATTTTTCCGGATATATCTTATAAGTCTACTTTTTCCTCATTTTTGAAAAGTGTGAAAAGTAGGCTAAAAATGAATGTGATCTCGTCAATGGCGTTGTCTTGGCAACCTCTGATAGATCATCCCTTATCAATTTAAAACCGTTGTTATGGTAACCTCTGATGGCACTTGGCATTTTTAGCCTACTTTTCACATTTTGCAAAAATGAGGAAAAAGTAGTCTTATGAGATCGGGCAAATGTGTGTCTGTCTGTCTGTCTGTCTGTCTGTCTGTCTGTCCTTCTGTCTGTCTGGCTGTGTGTGTGTCCCCCCCTATCAACTCCTAAACGGCTGCAGCAATCAAAACCAAATTTAGTATGAGTAAAGATGTGCACCGGAATAGCTCACGTCCATATTTGAAAATTATGTCAGTGCTACCAACTGCTGAAAAAACGCACTAGAAATTTGAGCACCATGTTGGATATCCTGCAAGGTATGCATAGGAGCTATTCCAAAATTGGCACACATGTAGATAATACTATTTCAGTTTAATTTCCAGGAGGCCAACAATGACAGTGTTGCCAAAATAATTTTAAGCCTTCTGATAGGTCCAATGTTTAAATGCATATAACTTCTACACTAGCAACTGGATTTCAACCAAATTATGTATGTAATATCTGTACATAAACAGCTATGACTGAGCGTATTCTTAGGAGCCACCAGGGCTGCCAACTGTTAATATTTGCTCTCTCTATTTTTTTATCCAAATACCAATATATCAGAATGTGTGCAAGCCGAAAGCTTTAAACTATGCACACGTATAGTACCTGACATGTTTGATTAATTTTGGAGTAACTTATATACGTCAGTTCTACCAACATGATTCTAAGCCTGCTGATAGGGCCAATTTTTAACTACATGTAACTTCTATACTATCAGTAGGATTTAATCCAAATTTCGCATGTGCTGTGTGTAACATATCAGATGTGACTATAAGTATTCTTCAGTGCAATCAGGGCTGCCAACTGTTAATAAATGCTGTCTATATTTTTTACCCTAATATCAATATATCAAAAAGTATGCAAGCCAACAGCTCTATACTTTGCACACGTATAGCACCTGACATTCTAGATTAATTTGGAGTAATTAATACAAGGCTGTGCTGACAACATGATTCTATGCCTGCTGATATGTCCAATTTTAAAATACATGTAACTTCTATACTAACAAATGGATTTCATCCAAAATTGGCACAACAAGATATCATAATATTTCAGATTATTTCTGACCAGCACACGCATGGTATTGTTGGCAACATGCTTTTACGCCTGCTGATAGATCCAGTGTCTAACTGCATGTAACGTCCATTGGACTTCAAACAAATTTTGTATTCTGTACCTTACGAGATGGAACTAAGAATATATTCAGTCACCAGGGCTGCCAACTGTAGTGCTCTATTAGGCTACATTATAACAGGTCTATTTTGAAATAATTAGATATTTCGATATTACCAACTTAATTTCGTCATTATTCTAGATAGGTTCATATTCTGTAGAATAATCATTGGCATGAAAAGTAGGCTGTATAGTTCTTAACGGAACTTCTTGTTTTAAATTCCGAAATCATTTTTCTCATCCCTTGGCGTAATGGTGGGTCATATCAAAAATTATTTCAGACAAAAGTTTTAGGTAATTATTAGGGGAATATTTTCCATTTTGTACGGTTTTGATATTGTGCCTATTAAGAGAGAATTGATTAATGTTTCCCGAAAAACCCACTTTTTTCCACCCCTTTGGTCAATGGTTGGTGCTATCAAAAAACGTATTTGACATAAATTTTTGGCACTTATCCGACACATATTATGAACTTTGAATGGATTCGATATTTCACGTATTAAGAGAGTTATAGCGAAATTTCACTTTTTCGAAAAAAAAGCCCCCCGTTTCACCCCCTTCGACCGATTTTGCCCATTAACGAACTCGACCGAGATTTTATAGGGATACATATTATGTAAAAGATTCAAAGTGATTGGTGCAAAATTACGGCAGTTATTGTGTCCACAAGAAACTGATATATATATATATATATAGGGTCCCAGGAATAAACCTGGGAGGAGTCATTGTGACTCTGGCAAATGGGAGTGAAATGCTTCGTTGCTAACATCTGCAACATTAACCTATTGGATTCAGCAAGAGAATCCAACTTAGCCTCTTTCACTCCAACTCCAGCACGTAACCTACACGAGGTGCCCCTGTTAAGTCGAGCAACCCAGTGGAAGGTTGGGTAACCAATCCCAGCGGGAAGCTGGGTCGACGAACCGATCAGTGCTGGGGGACTCCCAGGCTTGAAGCCTTGGTAGTATAGAGAAGCCAGAAAACACCTCGAGGCAACCTCTAGGGCTAACAACCTTAGTTGCAACATGGATGCGTATGCGTCCAAAACAAACTCAAGTCAAGTGAGCATGATGGCAAAACATTTCAACATTTCTTTTACCCCAGGGGGTGAGTCTTCGGATAAATCCCTCGTCGTGAAACCTACGACGCACGAGTCTCATTCGGATTCTGGGGGAGACTCGACATCATGCGAGAGACGAGTCGGAGCGTCTCGGTGTATCCCAACCAGTCAGAAACTCAGAACCAAATCAAAAACCTTTCTAGCAACGTTCAACATTAACACCCTTACACAAATTGGCAAACTGAAAACTCTCACCGACGCACTACATGAAAATCAGATATGTATCATTGCCCTACAAGAAACACGTTACCCAGACGAAGAGACTTTCGAATCTGAAGGTTACCGCTTTTTCAAGAGCAGAGCTCAAAAGAGGGTCCTCAATGGATCTGTGATGCTTGGAACAGCGTTTGCTGTGAGAACCAGAATCCTTAAGTCGGTCGCAAATTTTGAGCCAGTTAATGACCGATTATTCATATTAACAATCAAATGCGCCAACAAAACCTACAGCCTAGTTAACGCACATGCCCCCACAAATGACAAGAACAGATCTGACCCGGACGAAGTGGATAACTTTTGGGACCTACTGGATGAAAAGCTCGCCAAAATTCCTAAACACCATGTTAAACTTCTTATGGGGGACTTCAATGCTCAACTTGGTCGAGAACACAAGTATAGGAAAATCATTGGAAACTATCCTGCCCACAAAAGAACCAATCAAAATGGTGAGAGATTGGTCTCCATTTGCGAAAACCATAACTTGCAGATCATGTCGACACACTTTCGCCATCTTCCCAGAAAGCAGACAACATGGCGATCTCCTGTCGACGCCATCGGAGAGTTTCAAATAGATCACGTCGCAATCTCTAGGAAAAACAGCCCTGAGATTATGAATGTTAAGGTTAAAAAAGGCATAAACGTGGCTTCAGACCACTATATGTCCATAATTAAATTCAAACCGGTCCCTTCAAACACCAACAAGACGCCCAAACAAATTATTCGCTTCGACACTGATAAACTCAAACAGAATGTAACCGAGTTCCAGGAAAAGGCTCGACCAATCGACTGTGACTTTAACAACACAAAAAACCGCCTGATCGAGGCTGCCAAGGAAATTGCTGAAATTAAAAGAAGCAAGAAACATGCCTGGTGGTATGATACATGTGTTTCAGTTCTCAAGAAAAGGCTCGATGCATGGAAACAATATTACTCAACAAAATCGCAAACTGATTGGGAAACCTACAAAGCCCAACGAGCCCAGACAGCTAAAGTGATCCGAGCTGAGAAACGTAAATATGAAAAGTCACTTATTGAGAAGATCGACCAAGACTTTAAAAGAAACAACACCAGAGAGTACTACGGAACGTTCAAAAGGAAACTTACGGGTTATAAACCTCCGTCGTTATTCTTTCAGCGAAAGGACGGTACACTGGCGACCTCAAATGAAGAAAATTGTACCATCCTAGCTGATTACTTTAAGAATTTACTAAATTGCGACCAACCCAAAAATCCCATCAAGACCGAGGAACCCATTCGCAGATGCCCAGAATCAAGACCACCCAACAAAGACGAAATCAAGCGTCACATTGCTCGACTAAAAACAACAAAGCGCCCGGGGAAGACTCTGTAGTTGCAGAACTTTGGAAATATGCTCCCGAAGAAGCAGTTGAAATCTTGCAGAAGCAAATAGAACAAATTTGGAAAAATGAAATTCTACCAGAAGATTGGTAAACGGCCTTGATCCATCCGTTACACAAGAAAGGCAGCATGAAAAACGTCAACAACTACAGAGGAATATCCCTCCTACCGGTAACATACAAAATTCTCTCACTTGCTATCCTGGAGCGATTAGAAGCCGAAGTCGAGCATCAAATAGGAGAATACCAAGGGGGATTCAGAAAGGGTCGTTCAACTGCCGAACAGATCCACAACCTCAAAACAATCATTAGATATTGCAATCTCAGGTCCAAATCGTACGTATCAGTCTTTGTGGACTTTAAGAAGGCTTACGATTCGATAGACCGCGAAGTTCTGTTGAACATCCTCAACGAATTCGGGGTTGACCTGAAACTGCTGGCATTAATTAGAGCCACCCTAACTGAAACAAAATCCAAAGTAAAGTTCCTGGGATGTCTGTCGGATTCCTTTGAGGTCAAAACGGGAGTCAGACAAGGTGACGGGCTCTCTCCAATGCTTTTCAACTGCGTCCTCGAAAAAGTCATTCGGACCTGGCGAACAAAATTATTAGAAACTGAGTATAGCCCTCTCAGAATGGGAGCAAAATCCAAGGGGATCATAGTCGACTGTCTAGCATTCGCTGATGACATCGCCATTCTGTCGAATGACGTAGAAACTGCTAAGATGCAAATCGACCTTTTAAAAGAAATCGCTGAACAAACTGGCTTGCAGATATCATTCGAAAAAACAGAAGTAATGACCAACATCAAAGACGCCCCAGCAAAACTGCAGACAAAATACGGGAAGATCAACAGAGTGGAAAAATTTAAGTACTTGGGAGAGATCATCATGAAAAGTGGACTGGACAAAGAAGCACTCAAGGAACGAGTACGCAAACTCGAAATAGCCTATCAAACATCGCGCTCAATATACAACAAAAAATGCCTGTCCAAAAATACTAAACTACGTCATTATGAAACTGTTCTGAAACCAGTAGTTATGTATGCAGCCGAAACCCTATCCCTAAATGCTAATAAAGGACTCCTTGAAGAACTGGAGAAAAAAGAGCGCAAAATCGTCAGAGGTATAATGGGATCAAATTACAAGAATGGTATCCACTATAAAAAATCCAACAAAGAAGTCTACAGTGAAATAGAGAAAATTTCAGAATCGATGCGTAAAAGGCGGGCACGGTATTACGGTCATCTCAAACGAATGGACGGAAACAGGCTGATTTAACAGATTTTTCATTTCTTTGACTCCAAACTCAAAACCACAATGCCCTGGTTTATGAATACCAAAGACGACCTCAAAATGCTGCATCTAAAACCCGACGACGCCTTCAATAGAGATCTCTTCCGCAAAAAGATACTGACTAATGGGCTAACCCGAGACGAGACATCGAACCCGAAAAGAAGACAAGGTACCACTTGGACAGCGGAGCGCAAGATGGCTCACTCACAGAGAATGAGGGAAGTCTGGGCTCAGAGGAAGGCGAAACAAATTTCCAAGTGTAGCAAGACTTAACGTGGTCCTAGATGGCCTCAACGAATTATATATATATATATATATATATATATATATATATATATATATACATAAATTATATATAAACTTTTCAACTGACGGTGGTTTTGGGGTCTGGGGGATGTGAAACGCGAAGATATGTCGAAATTTTCCGGAAGTCGAAACATGGTACCCATTGCAATAGTTAGCTTTCTAATGAAATCTACCTAAATGCAGATTTTCATCAACACGCTCTACAGCAGCCGCCAGTCATGAACATCAACCTGATAGATTAAGTTTTAACGAATTCTACGGACGAGTGCCATTATATTAGCAATAGAAATCAAAAAAATAAACATTCCAAACGAATGTAAATAAACGGAGAGACATTTAAATACAATACGCACATAATCGATAGAATTCGCTTGTATCGAGTAACCTGAATCATCATTACGTATCCAGCATTTTTCATATAATAGAAAATGTAAATAAACGGAGAGACATTATGGGTGATATGAATAAAACTGAGTATAAACTTCGAAGTATATACTTCGAGCATGAGCATCAGTTTTGAGTATATACTCTGTTATGAATAAAAGATCTTAAGTATCTACTACAATTTCCCCTCCTTTTAGAGTATATACTCCACTTGTGCCACGATGTTACTCTCGTTTCGTCGACGCATGCTTAGTCAGTCAACTGTTTTACAAGCCATTTGTTAATGCAGACCAGTCGTCTGCTGTAGATTAATTGAAAGATCCTGGTTAATTGAAATGTCTGTTAGTGGGGATGAATATGAGTCGTCCAGTAGCAAAACTCGTTTAATCCACTTGTGAATAAGGATAATGTAGTAAAATTATTTATTTAATTATTTTATTTTACTTTATTTTATTATTTTTTAAATTTTTTTGATTTTGTTTTGTTTGATTTTATATCGTTTTATTTTGTTTTAAATTGTTATTTTTTGTTTTTTGTTTTGGTATGTTTTGTTTTATTTTTGTTTATATTTTATTTTGTTTATTTTGTTTTATTTTGATTTTGTTTTGTTTATTTTGTTTTACTTTAATTTGTTTTGTTTTATTTTGATTTTCCAGAAAACAAACACAAAAACAAAAAACACGAAGCAAAAATCAAAAACAAAAGCAGAAAACAAAAAACTAGAAACACAAAGCAAAAAGCAAAATTCAGAAACAAAAGCAAAAGCAGAAAACAAAAATCACAAAACAGAAAGCAACATTCAAAAACAAAAGCAAAAGCAGAAAACAAAAAACAAGAAACACAAAACAAAAAGCAAAATTCAAAAACAAAAGCAAAAGCAGAAAACAAACACAAAACCATAACAAAGAGAGAAAAGCAAAGAGTAAAATTCAAAATCATAAGCACAAAGCAAACACAAAACAAAAAAGCAAAAAGAAAAAAGTAGAAAACAACAAACACAAAAGATACGGGAAGCAAAGTCCAGACATTCGTTTCTCATGAAAATCATTCTAATTCACAAGTGGATTAAACGAGTTTTGCAACTGGGTGACTCACATGATCATATAACAAATGTTTCCGATTTGGTATTTGTAAGGATTGTCTGTGACTATCCTTCAGTATTTGACAAGTCTCAAGCACCTAACTCGCGGAAGAAAAAAAGCGAATGATTAAAAGCTAGAAAGATTCGCTACGCTGGAAACTTTGGCAAATGTATCACAAAAAGTCAAATACTGAAGAAAATAAATTGTTTTTTACAACTTTTTCTCTTGTTTCCGTGTATTTGCCCAAAAGGTAATCGGAAAGCCATAGAATATTATCTATCTTAAACTGCTATAATGATCTACAGTCCCTCTCTGAAACAGTTCTTCCTAATTTATACACTTTCCTAGCCCGTATATTATTTATATCTACAAACATAACCTCAACCATCTTGAGATTAGACAGCTGAGCATGGTAATGGCCAGACTTCAGAAATTGTGAGTATATACTTCAGATATTATGCATTCTTTTATTCATACCACATTGGAGTATATACTCACTAACTGAGTATTTACTCCCACCCTTGAGTATGTACTTCTCATGAGTCTAAACTTCAACTTTTTATTCATACCATTCTGAGTATATACTACAAAATTGTTGAGCATGAGCATATACTCCGTTTTATTCATATCACCCATTTAAATACAATACGTACAGAATCGATAGAATTCGCTTGTATCGATTAACCTGAATCAAAGAGTATCATTATTACGCATCCAGCATTTTTCATATAATAGAAAGAAAACAAGACGTTTTGCCTGCCTTCCCATGATCAGAAACGGTCATATTACTTACAAAATAGGAATAGGCCTACATATAGAATTAGATGGAGAAATTACAGTTTTCATTAAAATCAAAGATTATCCCGCCATCTATTGGTTACAAACAGAACTAATTGCTGACCTGAAAGACTACTAGAGCCTTTGAACACTGTCTGTCGGAACTACTAGAGGGCAAGCTAGAGTTGGCTTAAAAACTCCCAATAGGCCTACAGTACATATGCACCCACCCGGTGTACAGCGCCGCGCAGAGAGGCTAATAGCTCGTCATTCCCCTTCTCCTTTATCAAAATTTCCATGTATAGAGAAAGCAGCCGAAGTAGCTGATTTGATTTTTCTCAAAAAATCCCTCACAGGTCCCTTTTGCGGACTGTCATTGTCATATCGCTCAGTTCGAAGAGGACGAGGTGTAACAGTCGTTCCGCCCTTCGCTAGTAGCAATGCTTCCCTAACGGGTTTCTACGGCAGCTCTGCATGGTTATGGAACACACTGCCAGGGGATGCCAATCAATTCTCTCTCTTAAGTTAACAGCCCTGAGGCTGGTTTGCAGCAACTCGCCAATCTTCTCTATTCTCCGCCATCCTCTTCAATTCACGATATGATTTTGTGTTCGTGTCTGTCATTAACTGTGTGATGTATGCAAGTGGTGGTCTTCCTCTAGTGGTTTTCCCTTCTAACATCCCTTCGATGACTCTTGCATGCAGGCTATTATGTCTGAGAATATGTCCCATCATATTTGCTCTTCTTCTTTTCAGGCTCTTCATAAAGCTTCTACTTTCTCCTGCTCTTCTGAATACCTCTTCATTTGTCATATGTTGTATCCAACTGATCTTAAGCATTCTTCTCCAGCACCAAGCCTCAAAAGCCATCAACTTCCTCTCTTCTGACTTCCCTATTGTCCAGGTCTCACTACCATACAAAGCCACACTCCACACGCATGTCTTCAATAGTCTTTTTCTTATTTTTAGGTCTATACTTCTGGATGTGAAGAGATTCTTCTTTCTATAAAAGGCGTTCTTTGCCTGAATAATTCTACTCCAAATTTCTCGTTTGCTGGTTATGAAAGCCGGATCTAGATCCTATAGGCTTTCATATAGCCGTGGTATGTTGGAAAAAGTCTGTCTGTCTGTATGTATGTATGTATGCATGTATGTGACGTTTTTGCGTTTAGCAAAGTAGGAGGTCGCAATTTTCTAGATATTGAGCTGAAATTTGGTACGGTGAATGAGTTAGGGCCTGTGAGGAACCCTATTGTTGGGCGTTAAAATCGGTGCAGGGCGGCACACTATTTTCGGGCCCTGATTTCACCCTATTGTTAGCCTACTTTTCACATTTTGCAAAAATGAGGAAAAAGTAGACTTATGAGATCGGGCAAATGTGTGTCTGTCAGTCTGTCGGTCTGTCTGTCTGTCTGTCTGTCCGTCTCTCTCTCTGTCTGTCTGTCTGTCTGTCTGTCTGTCTGTCTGTCTGTCTGTCTGTCTGTTGTCTGGCTGGCTGGTTGTATGTGTGCCCCCCCCCCCTATCAACTCCTAAACGGCTGAAGCAATCGAAACAAAATTTGGTAGGAGTAAAGATCTATACATGAATATCTCACGGCCATATTTGAAAATGATGTCAGTGCTACCAATTGCTGAAAAATCGCAATTGAAATTTGAGCTCCATGTTGGATATCTTGGAAGGTAAGAATGGGAGCTATTTCAAAATTGGCACACGTATAGATAATAATATTGCAGTTTAATTTCCAGGAGGCCATACAAGGCAGTGTTGCCAAAATGATTATAAGTTTGCTGATAGGTCCAATTTTTTATGCATATAACTTCTACACTATCAATTGGAATTCAACCAAATTTCGTATGTACTATGTGTACATACACAAATATGAATGAGCATATTCTTAAGAGCCACCAGGGCTGCCAACTGTTAATAAATGCACTCCCTATTGTTTTTATCCAAATACCAATATATCAGAAAGTATGCAAGCAGACAGCTTTAAAATATGCACATGCATAATATCTGACATTCTATATTAATTTGGAGTAACTTATATACGTCAGTGCTACCAACATGATTCTAAGCCTGCTGAGAGGTCCAAATTTAAATACACGTAACTTCTATACTATCATTTGGATTTCAACCAAATTTCGTGTATATTATGTGTACCATAACAGATATGACTATGCGTATATTTAGGAGCAACCAGGGCTGCCAACTGTTAATAAATACTGTCTCTATTTTTGTTACCCTAATATCAATATATCAGAAAGTATGCAAGCCAATAGCTCTAAACTTTGCGCACATATAGTACCTGGCATTCTAGATTAATTTGGCGTAACTAATGTATGTCAGTGCTGCCAATATGATTCTAAGCCTGCTGATAGGTCCAATTTTAAAATGCATGTAACTTCTCTACTAACTAATGGATTTCATTCTAAATTGACACAACAATAGATCATATTATTTGAGATTACTTCTGACCAATACATGTATGTCATTGATGCCAACATGATTTTACGCGCGCTGTTAGATACAATGTTTAACTGCATGGAACGTCCATGCTATCCATTGGACTTCAACCAAATTTTGTATTCTGTACCTTAAGAGATGGAACTAAGAATATACTCAGTCACCAGGGCTGCCAACTGCATTTCTCTAATAAGCTACAGTATGCCAGGTATACAGTATATCGAACTTATTAGAAATTTCGTATTACCAACTTAATTTCGTCATTATTCTAGATAGATCCATTTAGATTAATCATTGGCATGAATCTTAAATTTTAAGAAAAGTAGGCTCTTTAGTTCATCACGGAACTTCTTGTTTGAATCGATATATCTCAGAAACGGCTGGTCGTATCGAAAAACGTTAAATGTACAGGTGTAAGATATCCGCGGTATGCAACTTTTTTACTCATAACGATTTTAGCCTACTTTTCACATTTTGCAAAAATGAGGAAAAGTAGACTTATGTGATCGGGCAAATGTGTGTCTGTCTGTCTGTCTGTCTGTCTGTCCTTCTGCCTGGCTGGCTGGCTGGCTGGCTGTGTGTGTCCCCCCCCCCCCCCCCCCCCCTATCAACTCTTAACGGCTGCAGCAATCGAAACAAAATTTGTTAGGAGTAGAGATCTATACCTGAATATCTCACGGCCATACTTGAAAATGATGTCAGTGCTACCAATTGCTGAAAAATCGCAATTGAAATTTGAGCTCCATGTTGGATATCTTGGAAGGTATGAATGGGAGCTATTTCAAAATTGGCACACGTATAGATAATAATGTTGCAGTTTAATTTCCATGAGGCCATACATGGCAGTGTTGCCAAAATGATTATAAAGCTGCTGATATGTCCAAATTTTAAATGCATATAACTTCTACACTATCAATTGGATTTCAACCAAATTTCGTATGTGCTATGTGTACATAAACCGGTATGACTGAGCATAGTCTTAAGAGCCACCAGGGCTGCCAACTGTTAATAAATGCTCTCAATATTTTTTATCCAAATACCCATATATCAGAAAGTATGCAAGCCGACAGCTTTAAACTATGTTCACGTATAGTACCTGACATTCTATATTAATTTGGAGTACCTTATATTCGTCAGTGCTACCAACATGATTTTTAGCCTGCTGAGAGGTCCAACTTTAAATACATGTAACTTCTATACTATCATTTGGATTTCAACCAAATATCGTGCGTGCTACGTGTACCATAACAGATATGACTATGCCGATACTTAAGAGTAACCAGGGCTGCCAACTGTTAATAAATACAGTCTCTATTTGCGTTACCCTAATATCAATATATCAGAAAGTATGCAAGCCAATAGCTCTAAACTTTGCACACGTATAGTACCTGGTATTCTAGATTAATTTGGAGTAACTAATATACGTCAGTGCTGCCAACATGTTTCTAAGCCTGCTGATAGGTCCAATTTAAAAAAACATGTAACTTATATACTAACTAATGGATTACATTCAAAATTGACACAACAATAGATCATATTATTTCAGATTATATCTAACCAATACATGTATGTCATTGTTGCCAACATGATTTTTCGATCGCTGTTAGAGCCAATGTTTAACTGCATGTAACGTCCATGCTATCCATTGGACGTCAACCAAATTTTGTATTCAATACCTTAAGAGATGGAACTAACAATATATTCAGTCACCAGGGCTGCCAACTGTAGTTCTCTATTGGGCTACATTAAGCCAGGTATACAGTATTTCGAACTAATTAGAAATGTCGATATTACCAACTTAATTTCGCCATTATTCTAGATAGATCCATATAGAATAATCATTGGCATGAATCTTAAATTTTAAGAAAAGTAGGCTCTTGAGTTCGTCACGAAACTTCTTATTTAGCCTACTTTTCACATTTTGCAAAAATGAGGAAAAAGTAGACTTATGAGATCGGGCAAATGTGTGTCTGTCTCTCTGTCTGTCTGTCTGTCTGTCTGTCTGGCTGTGTGTGCCCCCCCCCCCCTATCAACTCCTAAACGGCTGCAGAAATCGAAACAAAATTTGGTAGGAGTAAAGATCTATACCTGAATATCTCACGGCCATATCTGAAAATGATGTCAGTGTTACCAACTGCTGAAAAATCGCAATTGAAATTTGAGCTCCATGTTGGATATCTTGGAAGGTATAAATGGGAGCTATTTCTAAATTGGCACACGTACAGATAATAATATTGCAGTTTAATTTCCAGGAGGCCATACATGGCCGTGTTGTCAAAATGATTATAAGCCTGCTGATAGGTCCAAATTTTAAATGCATATAACTTCTACACTATCAATTGGATTTCAACCAAATTTCGTATGTGCTATGTGTACTTAAACAGATATGACGGATCGTACTCTTAAGAGCCACCAAGGCTGCCAACTGTTAAAAATGCTCTCAATTTTTTAAAATCCAAATACCCATATATCAGAAAGTATGCACGCCGACATCTTTAAACTATGCACACGTATAGTACCTGACATTCTATATTAATTTGGAGTAACTTATATACGTCAGTGCTACCAACATGATTCTAAGCCTGCTGAGAAGTCCAACTTTAAATACATGTAACTTCAATACTATCATTTGGATTTCAACCAAATTTCGTTTGTGCTATGTGTACCATAACATATATGACTATCCTGATTCCTAATAGTAACCAGGGCTGCCAACTGATAATAAATACTGTCTCTATTTTTGTTACCCTAATATCAATATATCAGAAAGTATGCAAGCCAATAGCTCTAAACATTGCACGCGTATAGTACCTGGCATTCTAGATTAATTTGGAGTAACTAATGTATGTCAGTGCTGCCAACATGATTCTAAGCCTGCTGATAGGTCCAATTTTAAATGCATGTAACTTCTATATTAGCTAATGGATTTCATTCAAAATTGACACAACAATAGATCATATTATTTCAGATTATTTATGACCAATACATATATGTCATTGTTGCCAACATGATTTTACGTGCGCTATTAGATCCAATGTTTAACTGCATGTAACGTCCATGCTATCCATTGGACTTCAACCAAATTGTATATTCTTTACCTTAAGAGATGGAACTAAGAATATATTCAGTCACCAGGGCTGCCAATGTAGTTCTCTATTAGGCTACATTATGCCAGGTTTCGAACTACAGTAATTAGAAATTTCGATATTACCAACTTGATTTCGTCATTATTCTAGATAGATCCATATAGATTAATTATTGGCATGAATCATAAATTTTAAGAAAAGTAGGCTCTTTAGTTCGTCACGGAACTTCTTGTTGATATCTGTTGTCACCGTTTTTTTGTTTTTTGTTTTTTTTGCGGCCCTGAATATGTCCATCGTGCGTGACATATTTGGGATTAGCGAAGTACAGGGCGCAATTTTCAAGATATCGAACTGAAATTTGGTGCGGTGAAAGAGTTAGACCCTGTGATGAAACCTATCGTCGAGCGTTAAAAACGGTGCAGGACCGGATCTTATTTGGGGGCCCTGAATTTCAAACTTTTTTTTGGAATCTCTATATCTCGGAAACGGTTGATCGTATCGAAAAACGTTAAATGTACAGGTGTAAGACCTCCACGGTATGCAACTTTCTTACTCAAAACGATTTTTTGATATCTCTCACCTTTTTTGGGGGGGGGGGGGGCTGAATATGTCCATTGTGCGTCACATTTTTCGGTTTAGCGAAGTACAGGTCGCAATTTTCAAGATATGGAGCTGAAATTTGGAGCGGTGAAAGAGTTGGACCCTGTAAGGAAACCTGTTGTCGGGCGTTAAAAACGGTGCAGGGCCGGATTTTTTGGGGTGCCCTGAATTTCAAACTTTTTTTGGAATCGATATATCTCGGAAACGGTTGGTCGTATCGAAAAACGTTAAATGTACAGGTGTAACACCTCCGCGGTATGAAACTTTTTTACTCAACGATTTTTTGATATCTCTGGCCGTTTTCTTTTTTGGGGGCCCTGAATTTGTCCATTGTGCGTGACATATTTGGGTTTAGCAAAGTACAGGTCGCAATTTTCAAGATATCGAACTGAAATTTTGTGCGGTAAAAGGGTTAGACCCTGTGAGGAAACCTATTGTCGGGCGTTAAAAACGGTACAGGGCCGGATTTTTTGGGGGGCCCTGAATTTCAAACTTTTTTTGGAATCGATATATCTCGGAAACGGTTGGTCGTATCGAAAAACGTTAATTGTACAGGTGTAAGATCTCCGCGGTATGCAACTTTTTGACACAAAACGATTTTTTGGTATCTCTCACCGTTTACTTTTTTGGGGCCCTGAAGATCTTCGTATGTGCGTGACGTTTTTGCGTTTATCAAAGTACAGGTCGCAATTTTCAAGATATCGAGCTGAAATTTGGTACGGTGAAAGAGTTTGGGCCTGTGAGGAACCATATTATCGGGCGTTAAAATCGGTGCAGGGCCGGACCTTTTTTTGGGGCCCTGATTATCATCTTTTTTTTTTGAATCGATTTATCCCGGAAACGGTTGGTCGTATCGAAACAACTTAAATGTACAGGAGTAAGATCTCAGTGTTTAGCAACTTTTTTACACCTTATCATATTTTGATATCTCTCACCGTTTTAATGTTATTAAATGCTTTTGGTTTTTTAAAAAATGGGGCCCAAATGTATATAATAATTTTTAAAAATTCAACTGATCGTCTCATTGAATTCTACGGAAAATTATCTATAATAACCCGTTTTCACCTTTTCAATAAGTTAAATAATGTATTTACAGCTGTAATATATTTTCCATTTCCGAGGACGTCCGGCTTTCATAACCACTTGATGGTGTCAGCATTGCCTAGAATAACATTTTATAATTTTCCTACATTAAGACACAATCGGGCCAAAGGCCCGAAATGCAAGGTATGAGACCTTGCAGCCAACGAAGTTGTTGTTTGAGATTATTACCCCTTTTGCTCGCCGCTATCTTGCCGCACCTTCTAATCCAAAGCAGGTCGTGGTGCGTGGACTCCTACTTGTTTTCTTGTCTTGGTATCTCTTGCTTGCTGTAAAAAGCTATGCAGGAGGCAGGGTGTGTGTGTAGCCCCACCTTGAATGGTGCTCTCTGGATGGTGCTACAACCACAAGGGCTCACGGCTGGTGAGTTCGAGAGTTAGGTACCCCAAAGGATTCCTGAGCTGGGTTCTTTTTCCATTGACTTTGAGGTGGGCCCTCTAATCTTTACCGTTCCTATCTGCCTTTTATGGCTCTAATTATTTCTGAGTACCTCCGTCCTCATTCTTCGAGGGTTGAGGGTATTTCTTTACCTGTCTTGTATTTCCCTTATTCCTCATTTGTCTTTTTTCTTCTTGTTGTGCGCAAGTCAGTAGTTGGTTTTAGTTGTACTGTACGTTTGTAGTTACGAAGTATTTTAGTTATATCTTCCATTGCACTTCATTTTCATATTACTATCATCCAAACAATTACGGGCCAATAACCTAGATGTTACGCCCCTTGAAACAACAACTATCATCATCTTAAATTAACAGTCGCAATTCAGATCACGTTAAAGATGGTAGCGTATCATCCACCCGTTTAACCAGAACAATCTTGAAGTTGGCAACACTGACAGAGAACGAAACCACAGAATCCACCACCACGTCTCCAAAGCTGGTGGCTGACGATAGTCGTCTTTATAATCGAAAGTGCTCTGGCATGAAGGTATTAATAATAATGTTATTGGTTTATCGTCTCTTTTAACTACAGCGGTTTACGGATACGCCGAGATGACGGAAGGTTTGCCCCGAATGTGGTATTTAACGTATCAATAAATCTACTAGCAAGACTCCCTCGCATTTGCGCGCCCTCAAATTCCAGCTGACTGCACCAGGATTCGATCCTACAACCTTGGCAACACCAAGCAAGAACTTTGCCTCTGCACCATGCAGCTAGTCATGAAGGAATAAATTCTTGCCAACATTTAGTGAAATGATATCGTAATTACAGTCCAGTTTATTCTTACGAACGTTCTTCGGAATGGACCCCATTATCCAGGAACTGTTAATTGTGAGTTGTCAATTGAATCACATGACAGACTACATCTAAACCTCTTCGCCATATGACCCTTACCTCACCAGAACAAAGGAGTTCAATAACCTCGTAATAACCACTTATTTAAGGGAGTCACAAATGTTCTACATTCTCTTGTTTCACTATTTCTAAAATGAAATCAGTTCGCCTTCTTCATCGTCGGACTACGCTGTGGCCCGCCAACTAGAGGATTCTTATACTATGGTTCCACGACATACATCTGTGTAGACGTCACCTCTCCTCTATAATCAGCATACGATTACACCATGGATGTTTTCCTAGTCATTATTCCTGCATTGGTGTTCTCAACGACCCGCCTTGTGATGCAGATTCAGAGAACATCGCCGACGTTAACCAAACTACGTTCGCCGGTAGTTAATACCAACCTGTAATTGACACTCTGTAAAAAATCTCCAAGACGTACGTATCACCTTCACAAGCAACATGCATAAGCCACCTTCAAAACCCGATCTCAGATCACTTGAGAAGATCAAAGCACAATACTTTAAGGCTGCCCTAGGAGTATAAAGATCCACGCGCTCCCGACTTGTTTATGAACTTGCCAGGGAAACTTTTCTTATTGAAGACTTAAGATGTCGATTACAATTGCCTTCTACAAGACAAGAACAGGAATTCCTAAGGATGAGTCCAAGAAACCGAGCGGAAGTAGACCAGGAATTCTATGAGACTGATGCAATGTCTCACAGAAATTGTACTGAACTTAACAATGAAATGTGGAGTGCTCTGAATGGACTTGCTGTACACGGTTTATATCATAAGCTGGGCGTGTGACGTGGCTTTCATGAACCTTCTGTACAGTGTGTGTGCGTATTATGTGCTAAACAGTGCAGTCGATACCATTTTAGTGAATGCTCTTGACCCATTTCTATTTCTACTACGATACGGAAATATGAAATTACGAAGGACTGGCATCTAACGGCTCATTTATGAAGCTTACGATCCTGCGCTCTCCCGACAATTTGATCATACTTGGAACATACTAAGTCAAAACTTAACGCAAGACCAACTAACGTTTGCATATATTCATGAACGCAGATGGGTAGACAACAATAGATCTTGAAAGAAGAAAAACTGTATCTTTCGACTTCTAGACGCCATGACGGACGAATGCTGGAATGAGCCCGGGATAATTTTGGCATATTTGTTTATTTTAATACCTTCCCTGTGTTAACTGATCCCGTCCTGGGACGCGCAATAGTAATTTCTTTGGTTCTATGGCAAGATGCCTTTTGTTATTCGGTCCTAATATGAATATTCTTCTTCTACAGTACCTTCCCGGCTCCAACCTATGATGTACAGTACTAGAACTTCCAGATCACAGCTTTATTCCGAATTGTATCTGTATTAATGTCCTCCCTTTTTTGGTGTTAACATCTTTTACGTGTGTAATTATATTTTTAGTTTCTCGTCGTGCGTCTAGATAGTTGATTGATCCCTAGGTAATGGAGACCTAGGTATTTAGGAAATCTAAGCTTTAAAGGAGATCCCCATTTCAGTAAAATTCATATTTATGTTTCTTTAAATTTGTTCCCCCTTTAGATCCTTTCGGGTCCGAAGGTGTAAGTGGATAGGCCTGTCAGCTCTGACGTTTCTGCTCCCGGGTTTAAGTATCTCTCGTTCCCGACGCGCGCGGGTCCTTTGCTCCCCGTATCTCTCTACCGTCTGTGTGCGTATTGGTGTGGTCTTCCTCTATCACCGGCGGCACACTCTAAGAGAACACTTTCCTTATTAGATCACTCCAAAATGTAATGCACATTTGTGCGAAATTCCTTTATTATTAAAACCCGAACAAACGCTTATTCCATGCCCTCGCCCAGTTCTTGACGACGTCCGCAAACAACATTTGAGTGTGTACTCGTGTGTGTCTTTTAGGTTCTCAGCCACAAATGCTTCTGAACAATGACTCGCAGTTAAACCAATCAGATTCACTTTCCGTCGTTTCTTTTTGTCATTATGTATTATTCTTTGCAGCTCTTCTCAGCCGATACTGGTCTTACAAGTCGTATTTATTTGATATCTACACCTTGGAATTTGTCATTAATAGCGTATGTTGTATAGTTTCTGGTTACCTCGTATAATTTGCATAATATCTGACCATGGAGCTTCTGTTCATCTATTCCCTTATAATTCATGTGTTTTGCTGATATTGTATCCGCTTGCACCATTTTTGAATTAGGCTGGCTGGAGGGCCTATGTAGCCATTAATGTCAATAGAAAGAATGATATCAGTTGCATTGAACGATATTGCAAGTGTTGAAATTCCTAGTTTATAGTAAACAGTGCTGTGCGTGTTGATATTATTTCGTTGCTCACATTACAAGCTATAGACGATATTTACTCACGCCTTTACTTACACACTTGCCGCATTCACACAAACAGTACATGTATACACACCGCAGTGTACATTACATTTCAACAATGGGTGTAGCAGTAACGTGAAATGCTCGTTCACTGTTCAGGATGGAGCAGTCAATGTCACTGGTGTTTGTCATTTTAATTTGGATATTATTGATATTTATTTCAAATACATTTTTATTGAAATTATATTGGCATTCTTTCCAAAGGAAACAATAACAAGTATTTAAGCTTTTTCTCAAATTTCCTTTTATTGACATCTGGCTTTTATCTCGGGCTCTGTCTGTTAGGTAGTTAGCCCAGAGGCTGGTTGGATCATCAAACAATTCCGCCATAGGCAGCGTACTAGACAATATGTGGAGTGAAGTATTTTGCCATTGCTTTCCTCAACAAGTCAGAACAATAGCACTGATCCTATGAGTAGAACCTTTCACAGTACACACAGACACTAGTTGTCCTCTGAAGGTCATTACTCAGCACCACCCATACCTCAATAGCTTCCATATAATCACAGTCATGAGTGAGGCTGAGACACCGGACTCACGAGGAATAAATCATCATACCCGCTTAACTTGTGAGAGATACTGTATGTCTAGGTGCCTGATACAAGGTAGCCTCTTGACCGGTACTCATTAGGATAGAGTTAAACAAGGATTTCAGAAGGAAGTGAAGATGAGTCACCGGAAAAGTCAGGGTAAAACAATTTTGAATGATGTCCCTAAGGAATTCATTTACGAGTCGTCAATCCACAAAGATGAAATTGTCACAAAATATTTTTAATTCTTAATAATTATGACACCTATCAATACAAATTCATAAAACATTCTTTGTTGTACAAGTGTTTCCCGTGAATCTCTATTTCCAATATTCATTTCATCTCTTCTCTTGTTCCTCACTTATCCTATGTAAATGTGCATTTTCCATTCCCCTAATCTATACTGTAAATAATGTAATCAATGCTCGATTCTCACTAATTGCCATCTTGTGCACAAATATATAAATATAACCTAACCCCGTGGCACTACAGCCCTTGAAGGGCCTAGGCCTACCAAGCGACCGCTGCCCAGCCAATTGGCCTGCAGATTTTGGGGTGACGCGTGGTCAGCGCGTCGGGTCCCCTCGGCCGTTAATCTTGGTTTTCGTGACCGGAAAATATATAAATATAACCCAGTATATATAGTGGGGGGCTCTGACGCATCCTGAATGCTCTTTTCAGAGACTCCCTTCAGTGTTCTGTAAAATTAATATAGTGTAAGGCTCTGATGAATAAATATGAAAGGAAATGAAATAATCATTTATCAGTACACTGCTCACCAAAAGTTTGGAATAGCATAGATTATACTACAATGACTTCTTATAATAAACCCATTGAGGTTAATACAATAACTTATTAACAAACTAAACAACAGTCCTTCTGAAAACAACAACAATCGTGGTTAGATAACAATGAAACGGCACACAAACAAAGTGAACTCGCTTCTAAGGGTCCCTTTTGAAAACAAAAACATTGAGAATCTGTATCTCATGGTGCAGACTGGAAGCAGGCTGTGGATTTTCATTTTCATCTCATGGTGCTCAGTATTAGTCTTTAGTAGCCCTCCCCGCACACGGAGGAGGCTTGCTCTGAATAAGACCATCAAGTTTATCTTGGGGTAAGAGGTCCCACTCCTCTACTGCAGCGTCAGCATACAATTGATGGCAGAAGTCTAAACTCTTGTTGGGCAGTGTATATGTTGTGGCCCTTCAATGAGGTCATCTTCATCTTTTAGGAAATACCAGAAATCTTATTCTAAGTAAAATCTAAATTAATAAATACATTATGCTTGAGGTTATATCTAGGTTAAAGTTAAATCCTAAGTAAAATATATATCCTCACAAAATTATTTAAACTTAAAAATTGAAAAAGATGGTATATTGGCTTTCACGGCCAGTGAATTAAAACTCAGCAATTCTTCTAGGTTTGTGCCGTGTCTTGTGTGGGGTTTCCTGTGGGGGTCCGGGTGGGGACACCAAGAGCAGGCCGATGAGCCAGCTTGGTGTCCTAGGCGAAACCCCACACAAGACACGGCACAAACCTAGAATAATTGCTGAGTTTTAATTCACCGGCCGTGAAAGCCAATATACTATATTTTTGAAGCCTTCATAGGGAGGTTAAGGCTGCTTGAGCTTTTAGTTCTCGCAGTCAAGTGGTGCAGTTGCACCTAATATAAAGGGAGGTGGCGCGCAGTTCGTTACTCCAGTGGGGGTCCGGGCGGGGACACCAAGAGCCCGCCGATGAGCCAGCTTGGTGTCCTAGGCGAAACCCCACACAAGACACGGCACAAACCTAGAATAATTGCTGAGTTTTAATTCACTGGCCGTGAAAGCCAATATACCATCTTTTAGGAAGCCTTCATAGGGAGATTGAGGCTGCTTGGGCTATTAGTTCTCGCAGTCAAGTGGTGCAGTTGCACCTAATATAAAGGGAGGTGGCGCGCAGTTCGTTACTCCAGTGGGGGTCCGGGCGGGGACACCAAGAGCCCGCCGATGAGCCAGCTTGGTGTCCTAGGCGAAACCCCACACAAGACACGCCACAAACCTAGAAGAATTGCTGAGTTTTAAAAATTGAATTCCAAACAATATTTATATGACTTCTGTGAAATATTAACAAAAGCAAGAACGTTCTCAAAGTGATGTGCTATTATTGGTCAACATTGGAAAAACGTATATCAGTGTTTAATATTTTGAATCTTGTCACTCGATAAGATATGCGAATTTTAGTTGTAATGAATAGGCTAATGAACTTTGGCGTCAACCAGTGACTAACGGCAGATGATGGAAGTCATTGGTTATGTGTAAGAATGATTAGTATCCTCTTTATAAACGATATTGGTTTCAAGTCGTATTTATTTGATATCATCACCTTTGGAATTTGTTATTAATAGACTATGTTGTATAGTTTATGATTACCTCGCATCATTTGTACAATGTCCGGCTCTGTGGCTAAATGGTTAGCACGCTAGGCTTTGGTCCAAAGTGCCCCGGTTTCGATTCCCGGCCGAGCCATCAGGGATTTTAATCTCCTGGGGTTAATTCCCGTGGCTCGGGGACTGTGTGTATGTGACGTATTTATCATCACTTCATCCTCATTACGACGCGCGTCAACTAGAAAGACCTGCCCTCGACCTCTCCGGAGACCACACGATCATCATCATTCATTTGTACATTATCTGACAATGGAGTTTCTTTTTATTATTCCTTATATTTCATGTGTTTTGTTGATATTGTATTTGAAACAGAGAATGGATACATCAAATACAATGCAATTTCACTACGGTAAGATAGATCATTTTTACTTAGCGTATGGTTTTTAGTGGCGGGAGTGTCCGTGGTCAAGTTTGGCTCGCCAGAGGCTGTAGCTGCTTCAAGCGGACACCCATGGGGTGAGCTACAAGTTTCGTTCAATTTAAAATAGTTCCAACTTTCGCTACCAGATGTCACTGACACCTAGTGGTGAACGTTGGAACTTTGATAGAGCGTTACAACGAAATCTTACCTAGAAATTTAGTTTCACACAAGTTTAGTTAGTGGAAGGATCTTTTACATGCCATACATCTATGAAATGGGACCGCCGGCTTTACTTCCCCTCCGAAGGAAGGCATACTGAAGGATTTTAACGCTCTTAAAAAAATCCCACGACTTTGGCCGGGTTTGAACCCAAGATCTTGGGCACAGCAGTTCAGAATGCTAACTACGCCACCGAAGCTACTAAGATAAGGAGTGTGGGTGAAAATTCAGACCACTGATATCTGAATGATTGAATTCCCCTTACGGTGATTTTTGTTTGGCCGTAACATGTAGATCATCTACCGCTAATAATGTGGATGATGATGAAAATTAATATAAAAGTTTATACTACAACGGACTACCAACCTTTATATAACCAACATACTCGGAGAAGAAATGAGGGAAAAGCCACGCAATAAGTAAAAGCCAGGTAAGAGAAATACCCTCAACCTAAAAATAATGGTAATTGAAGAACTTTAAAAAGGAAGTTGAGCCATGAAAGGCAGTAAAATAACAAGTGTCACGGGGAAAAGGGGTTAAACCGGGACCAGCCTACGAATCCCTCGGGGTCACCCACTCTCAAGCTCACCAGACGTGAACCCTTGAGGATGCAACGCTATCTGCAGTGTGCCGTGTGTGGTGGGGTTACACACCCCCTTCCTCCTTTACGGCCTCTTGCAGTAGACAGGTGATACAATAAAAACCAAAGTAAGAAGAGGTCTGATCTCTCAAAATATGAGCGAATAACATTCCCCAAAAATGGTGTGGTACTACACGGGGCTCCAGTGCAATAACTATTCGCTCTGGTACCATTATGTCCACACCATCCCAATAGCTCCCTCTACTAAGCCACATTTCCACGCCACATCTCTACAAGCCCAAAGCTCTACTTAAAGAGTACCACAAGCTATGCCAAAATGAAGCTGTCGACATTGCTGCTGCATGCCTAAACAAGACATCCTCCATTGATGACAGCTTAACAGGTAGTGACTCAGGACTTTGACATTGTTCATTGGTCTTCTGATTTCGTAAAATGCCATCTATCACAACACCCATTCCTTGTTTCCACCTCCATCGCGCCATCTGGTCCAGATTAATTCGTATCAGGACCAACTCGGATGTATGTGCAGACTCTCAGGAACAAGCTACCTTCTTTAAAGTGCAAATGTGGTGCTGATAACCAATGAAACACACCGCACAGGAATTTGTTAACAGAGTTTACTCACGCTCCACGTTCCCTCCCGTTCAACACGTCAGCGCCATTTACACCATATACCTCGCCCTCGTATTGAAGTACAGAAGCGCTCTAATTTCCACCGTCTACCTACCCTTATCAACTCCCTTCCAAACATTGACATATTCTCTCCCTATAGAACATTCAAAAATAACATTAGAAGATCCCTTTCATTCTCAATTCCTACCCCCTCCCCCTCCTTATCACCCACTACCTCAATCATTCCCTGCGGCTTTCCCGAGATTTGTCCCTTGGTATCATCACTGCCATTTGTTACCCGTTATTTTTGTTTTGTTAATACCCTTGAAAATCGTTGAATTATTAGTGTAAAATGACCCTTTCATGGTTGTATCTAATAATTATTAAATAAATAAATAAATAAATAAGAAAGAAGAGTTGGACCTCAACTACCCAATTTCTTCGTTAGTGGACTATATTTCTAAATTTAAATATTAGACTGTGTGTCAATAGATTACAATAACATCCACTTAGCTTAACATAGAGGTAATCTAATTCTATCCTTCGACAATTTCAACGTTATAATATAATACTTCCTAATTTTCATTCATTAATTGTTAAAAAAAAGGATTTATACGCATTATGGTCGACCATATTGATATATTTGGTAGGTTGATTCGGTCATATACATAGCAACGCTTCAACGGCAAATTTGTTAAACTTCATTCTTCATATCTTCCATGAAACTACCCACTGCATTTGGTTACCTGTGGGGTGCATTGTGCCTAAAGATTCGTCTCAATGAAGAATGATATATAGTTAAACCAGGATAAGAGCCAAATGAAAATTAATGTACTATTTGAAGAAACAAACATACTATACTATTTTCCTAATGTAATTAATTACTTAAGACAAAAGTTTATGTTTAAGATAACATTTCTAACATGTTAAATGTAGCGTATATGAGCGGGTACTTTATGCACAACAACGCTACAACGGCAAATTTATTGAACTTCACTCTCATATCTCCTTGGAAACAATTTTTTACACTTTGGTGACCTATGGAATGCAATATACCTAAAACTCGTTGACATATATGTATTCACCTAGATGCCAATAATAACATGCCACCTATGACTTCATTGACCTGGATAAAGACTTAATGTATGTTATAGATTTTTGCATTACATATTACGGGAGGATTTTAATACGGTAAGATTACATAATGGTATGATGTGTACCGTACATTTGATACCTTCTCTTAAATCAAGACAGATTAGCCTACTGTATTTATACATTTCTTTCTCCATAGACGGTTGCATTAAGGAGGATAATACATAGCCAAATACTATTGACAAATCTAAAAAGGAGCTACTGTCTTAATTCCTTTTCAATAATCCCGTTTTGCATTGTTTTATAAAACGTTTGGATAAATGTTAGAATTGCCACATATACACAGTGGGCTTTTCACTCAAATTCTTATACGAATTCCGAATGTCTCTATCCTACTCATCAAGGTAGGTGATAATATATCATTTATAAGGTAGATTTTTATCAGTATCATATGCTGGCTAATTATGTTTCGTTTATTTATATAAAAAATTTCTGACATGTTTTATTTTCCTATATGTTAGGTTAATTCATGTCTTCGTAAAAACTGGTTGGCACCTACCCAAAAAAAAATATATAATTCCGTATTGAAGAAGATTCTGCTTACGTAGTCAAGCGCTGAACTGAATTATTTTATTGAATTTAGAACTTGATTTTCTAAATTATTTGTGTGTATATTTTGATTTTAAATAATAAGCTTAACATTTTTACACTCGCCATTAATATTTATTATTTTCTAGCTACTTTTGAAAATTTGTAAGGATACCCATTTTATTCATTTACTAGCAGAAGTACCCGTTCTTCGAACGGTGTTATATATTAACACCAGGCATTATCAATTGAGCTACTGTTGCAATGGTTAGCGGTTTGTCATTCCTTCATAAGTTTATCAGAACAAAGTTAGTTTTCTGGGAATATCACACACACTGTTAATTTAAGGGCCTTAAAATGTGGTTTTCGAAGACCCTTTATAGACTCCCGAATTTTGTGTCTCATACTGAGAAGCGCAACATATGCTTTGGTCGTCCTTCTAGGATAATTTTGTATTTCACCTATTTCAGCATGTATTTTGAGAAGTTTTCCCTATATCCACCCTTCTACTGTGTGAAAAGTACGGTGAAGAGTTTTATAAATGATTGGTGTATTGACTCATGGTTACCATACCTAACTTTACGATGCACCAAGCATCGGAACACGAGGTATAGGCGTTCATAAAGATACACAGAAAGACAGACAGACAATTCTATTGTCTACAACATATTACCCAGTTATCCAAATATGGGTATATCTACCATACGTATCAAACAAAATCATCCTTACGATGAACCCGTATGTCGACCAAAAAAAAAGATTAGTTAAAATGTGCTCGCGAACTAAATTCACCTAACGTGTACTTCCTGACGTCAGAATTGAAAGCCTCGTAGACGAAACGCAATACATGTCACATAAGAACTTACCCTCTACGTTGGGTTAGGTCCCCATACACAGGAAGACCCCTTTCATAAATTATAAAGGCTTATGGTGCATGAAAATTCAGGTTCTTTAGCCTCAAATGGCCCTAATTCCTAAAAGCCGCAAAAAATGCAGATTCAATTCAGGAATTTTGGGAAATAATGTTGCTGTTTGGAGATATAATGGACCTTCTGTACTATATGTCGCACGTGAAAATTGCATGAAAGAATGCTAGGTTACCACTTGACCCCCATAATTGCATTGATGAATTATACAGTCTACGTTGGTTCCATGATAACCTTATAGCCATTTGCAAACTTTCACAGAAATGTTAACAAATGGAGTGACATTGCTTCTTACAGAAATAGATGTAAAGTTGGATAATGTTGTCATGGTTACCGATTTGCATTCCTTCATTAGTATGATAAATTCAATTAGTTTTCCGGGAATATTTCAGAAACTGTTGGATTTAGAGCCTTATAATTTAGTTTTCGAGGACCCTTTAGGGCCCCCCGAGATTTGTTTCTGGCACCGAGGGGCTTTGTCTCGTCGTTGTACGCCATAATATAATAATAATAATAATAATAATAATAATAATAATAATAATAATAATAATAATAATAATATAGGGATAGGAATATAATAGACCTGCCATACCACACCCGCAGGTGTAAATCGCGTGAAAAAAATCTAGAGTACCCCTTGACCCCCTTAAGCGTATTATACGTATTGATGAATTTTACAGCTTATTTGGTTCTGTGATAACCTTCTAGCCGTTTGCAAACTTTCACACCAATGTAATTAATGGAATTGCATTGCGTCTTACAGCAATAGATGGACCTCTGAGAATCTGTTGCGTTGGTTACCGGCTTGCATTCGTTCATTAGTTTATTAAATGAAATTAGTTTTCTGGGAATATCTCAAAACATGGTTGGTTTTAGGGCCCTCAAATGTGTTTTTTCCACGAGTTTTGTCTCTCACATGAGGTGCTAAAAATGAGCTTTTTCTCGTCCTTCTACGCCTATTTCAGCATGTATTTTAAGGGGGTATGCCCCCTTTTATGAGAGGTACGGAGAAGAGTTACATCAATGATTAGTGTCGTGCCTCTGATGGATATCTGTACCAAATTTTACGTTGATACACCCAGCCGTTCTCGAGTTGTAAGGGAACAAATTTGTCCACAGACTAACAAACAGACAGACAGACAAAAAAATTATTTTCGCGCGCATCCATCATAAAACAGACTGAAACGCGTAAACAACTCAAATTTCCGTAGAAATTCAGAGAAAAACACACACATTTTCATTTTTCTATATAGAGAGATCTACTGCACCGCTCGGTGTTGACCGTGTTTTATTGCACAGATTTTCGTCTTACTCGCTAACCGTTGGAGATATATGAAAAGTGATAAGGACCTTTCGGATAGAAAATTAAATGTTAAAGCTCATGTATACCATCAAAAGTTTGCTATTTCTTAGCGTTCTCTTTTTATTTGAAAAGGAAATATTAAATTTTCAAACCAAAGGGTGTAGTGACGTCACAAATGTCGGTTTTACTCGCTAACTGTTGGAGATACACGAAAAGTGATAAGGACCTTTCGGATAGGAAATTAAATTTCAAAGCTCGCATGTGCCATCAAAAGTTTGCTATTTCCTACCGTTCTCTTTTTATTTGATATGGAAATATGAAATTTTGAAACCAAAGGGTCTAGTGACGTCACTAAAATGGTCGCCATTTTTAATAGTGCAAAATTTCGAAATCAAAGGTATCCTATATGTAAACCTGGTAAATCAGCTACATCCATGCAAAATTTCATTTAAATCGGACCAGTGGTTCTTGCGTTATTGAGTAACAGACAGACAGACAGACAGACAGACACCATCTCATTTTTAGCCTATTTTCAATTTTGAAAAAATAAGCTTATGAGATCACCTTTTGTCCGTGTGTGTGTGTGTATGTGTGTGTGTGTGAGAGGTGTGTGTGTGTGTCCCCTAATAAATTCTAAACGGCTGGAGCGATTATAATGAAACTCAGTAAGATCATAGCAACATTCTGGTCGACCTCGACCGTGCCCTTCAAATTTTATTGTCTCTCACCAATCCAACATGGCGGCTGTGCGAAATATTTGACCAGCATTTAGTATCTCCGAAACTATTACCGATATCACGCTGAAATTTTGTACGGTGATAAAGGAAACAGCTATAAGTTCACATATGATACTTTCAAAAACCTGGTAACTACAAAAGCAACATGGCGGCCACGCGAATTTGAGACTTTTAAGTAGACTTTTCTCGCGATTTAACCATCCGAACGTAATGACACATGGTACAGCAAATGTCTATACACATTGTAATAATCTGGGGACTAATTTAGTTCAATTGTTTACATAACCTCAAAATGGCGGCTGTGCGAAATATTTCAATGGCATTCAATATCTCCGAAACTATTTATGATATCACCCTGAAATTTTGTACGGTGATAAAGGGGACTGCTACAAGTTTATCTATGTAATTTTCAAAAACCTGTAAAGTACAAATCGAACATGGCGGCCAAGCGAACTTGAAATACTTTAATATACTTTTCTTGTGATTTAAGCGTCTGAACGCAGTGAAATGTGGTACAGTAAATGATTATTCATATTGTAATGCACTGGCATCTAATTTAGTTCAATTGTTTACATAACCTCAATATGGCGGCTGTGCCAAATTTTAAAATAATTTTTTTGTTTCTTGTGTCGTAATCATGCAATCGGAGTGAAAGTTTGAAAAATGAAGCTACGCAATAATTTTCCTTTAATGGTACATGACTCTATGGCCTATACATATAACAATCAAAAATGGAGAGCATCTGAAATATTTTGACGGTGTCAATATCTACGAATCATTTACAGCAATCAAACTGAATTTTTTAATGTTCATAGAGGCTATGAACTTAAGTTCGCCTATATGACTTTCAGTCTTCTGGTGAGCACAAATCCAACATGGCGGCGACGGGAAGTTTAAAAATTTAAATGGACGTTTCTCGTGATTTTACCATCTGAGTTCTGTGAAACACTGCACGTTAAATGCTTATACAAATGTTAATCCACTGGCATCTAATTTATTTCAATTGTTTTCATAACCACAAGATGGCAGCTGTGCGAAATTTTAAAATCTCATTTTTACTTCTTGTGCCCTAATCATGCGATTGACGTCCGAATACCACACGTACACAATAATCTTCATGTAATAGTACATAAATAAAAATCCAACCTGGCGGCCATCAGAAATATTTAGAAGGTTCTCGATATCACAACAATCAAACAGAAATTTTGTACGTTGATAGAGGCAATTAACATGAGTAGTATTTATGAAAATAGGCTGTATAGTTCTTCATGGAACTACTTGTTATATATTAGTATGATTTCATTTATTACAATTATTATCATTATCTTTTCATTTCTTATTCAGATATAAGGCATATATACTTTTTTAGTTTTTTTTAATTCTTAATTGATTTTCATTTTGAGCTGAAGATGACCTCATTGAAGGTCGAAACATGTCCCAATATATAAAATATATATTTGTTAATTATCAATTTGGCGTATGGTTTTAAACGATTAATTACCAGGTCTAATGAATTATGGATTGATGAACGGAGGAAAATTTCAGTGCTCAGATGAAGAGATTTTGGGAGAAGAAAATATCAACATCATTAGCTAAATAATTTCCATCGCGCTCCATAGATGGACATACCGATGTAAAATAATAATAATAATAACAATAATAATAACGGTGGCAGCCTCCGTGACTTAGGCAGCAGCACGTCAGCCTCTCACCGCAGGGTCCGTGGTTCAAATCCCGGTTACTCCATGTGAGATTTTGTGCTGGACAAAGCGGAGGCAGACAGGTTTTTCTCCACATACTCTGGTTTTCCCTGTCACAATTTTATTCCTGGAACACTCTCCACTGTCATTTCATTTCATCTGTCATTCATTTAATCACTGCCCCAGGGGAGTGCGTCATGATTCGGCAGCCAGTACAGTTCATATCCTCACCGCTAGATGGGGGATTCATTCATTCCATTCCCTGACCCAGTCGGTCGACTGGAAGCAGGCTGTGGATTTTCATTTCAATAATAATGGTAAGAATAATCAGGAAAGAAAAGAGAACGGTCAATTGAGGCAAGAAAATTAACAATGCCCCTTATTTTGGATATCCTAATAACGTCAGGGTTTGAAGAGAACAAGTGTTAACCAAGTAAGGTCAACAAGCAAGTGGAAGAAATGTTGGAGTCCTGTGGTTCTACCACCAGTAATCGTCATGCCACTGTGCCACTAAGCGTGCAAGAAGATCACGTGCCTTAAAGTTTCCCCTGGAAGAGAAAATGGCCTATCATTCGAGGTTTCAATTTGCGTGCGATTTAATCTTTCTAAGGCAGAATTGTTTGCGTTTTATTGGCGTGATGTTGAGTATTGTGTGCGAGCAGAAAATTAAGAAGCTTTGTATTGGACTTGGATTCCTGAATTTTGGGCATTCTTAGTTCGGAATTAGCTGCCGCGGTGTTGAAGTCTCATTTATGAGCGATGAGAGAACTGCACGCAATAACGTTGAATGTACAGTAGATGGATCAGTACTCCACTGTTTTGTAAATCCTTTAAGGGGACTATGCTCATAATGTTAATGTCGTTTTGTTTCATTTCAGGAGATTGGGTATCGTGGACATTTTGCTCCATGCATTTGAGTATGTGAGGAATTTGGTCTGATAACCTGTGTTGCTTTGATGGCTGTATTATTGAGTGAATTTATATTTGAGAATTTATATATCCCACGATGCCCGTACTTGTCGGTGTAACTAAGAGTAATATCTCTAGCTGGTACTTTCATTGGTCGAGGTGATAGTGATACCATCTCTTTTTCAGGTCGATATTCTAACTCATTTCCCGCATTTCCCACGTGGCTTGGTAACAGGAATGTATTCTAGTGTCAGCGTTACACAGCCCGGCTAATGTGCAGAAACAAGTAGTTCCGTGAAGAACTATACAGGCTATTTTCATATATCCTGCTCATGTTAATTGCCTCTATCAACATACAAAATTTCAGTTTAATTAATGTAACAGATTCGTAGATATTGAGAACCGTCTAAATATTTCAGATGGTCGCCAGCTTGGATTTTTATTTTTGTACTATTACATTAATATTATTGTGTACGTGTGGTATTCAAACTTAAATCGCATGATTAGAACACAAGAAGTAAAAACGAGATTTTAAAATTACGCACAGCAGCCATCTTGTGGTTATGCAAACAATTGAAATAAATTAGATGCCAGTGGATCAACATATGTATAAGCATTTAACATGCAACGTTTCACGGCACTCGGATAGTTAATTCGCGAGAAACGTCCATTTAAATATTTATACTTCGCGTCGCCGCCATTTTCGATCTGTGCTCACCAGGTTACTGAAAGTCCTATAGGTGAACATATGTTCATAGTCTCTATGAACATAAAAAAAATCAGTTTGGTTGCTGTAAAAGATTCATAGATATTGAGAACCGTCTAAATATTTCGGAAGCTCGCCATTTAGGATTGTTATATGTATAGGCCATAGAGTTATGTACCATTCAAGGACAATTAGTGCCTAGGTTCATTATTCAAACTTTCACTTCGATCGCATGATTACGACACATGAAATAAAAACTTAATTTTAACATTTCGCACAGCCGCCATCTTGAGGTTATGTAAACAATTGAATTAAGTTAGATGGCAGTGCATTAGAAACTGCAAAATCATTTACTGTACCACATTTCACGGCGCTCAGAGAGTTAAATCACGAGAAAAGTCTATTAAAATATTTCAAATTCGCTTAGTCGCCATGTTCGTTTTCTACTTTACAGGTTTATGAAATATACATAGGTAAACTTGTATCAGTACCCTTTATCACCGTACAAAATTGCAGGGTGATATCTGTAATAGTTTCGGAGATATAGAATGTCAGTGAAATATTTCGCACAGCCGCCATTTTGAGGTTATGTAAATAATTGAACAAAATTAGACTCCAGTGCATTACAATGTGTATAAACAATTGCTGTACCAAGTTTCATTACGTTTGGATAGTTAAATCGCGAGAAAATTCTATTTAAAAGTCTCAACTTCGCTTGGCCGCCATGTTGGTTTTGTAGTCACCAGGTTTTTGAAAGTCTCATAGGTGAACTTCTAGTAGTGCTCTTTATCACAGTACACAATTTCAGGGCGATATCGGTATTAGTTTCGGAGATATTGAATGCTAGTGAAATATTTCGCACAGCCGCCATGTTGGATTGGTGAGACGTAACAAGATTTGAAGGGCACAGTCGAGGTCGCCGGGAATAGCGCTATGAACTTACCGAGTTTCATTGAAATCGCTCCAGCCGTTTAGATTTTATTAGGGACACACATACACACACCTCTCACACACACACACACACGCGCACACACACACACACGGACAAAAGGTGATCGCATAAGCCTATTTTTTTTTCAAAATTGAAAATAGGCTAAAATTGTAGCGTGTTAGTAATTCCAAAAAGCGCTAAACTCTGACGTTTATTTCCTTAGTTAAATCGAAAATAAACTCACTTTTCCACAATATAGCTCTGGGGCTATTGGGTCGAGTAGTATTTTAACCCTGGAACCCTACACTTGGTTATTACAGACACTAATCCTACACTGGGGTACTCAGTGCCCCAAGAATAATAAGCCTGATGTACATACTGTATTGGTTCAAAAAGTAACGAGCCGGAGGCTGGGATGCGCAAACCGGTGACGACATCGGCTAATCGTGGAGTGTGTAACGAGGTGTGGTTTCGACCAGAGCGTGGAAGGTCACAGCCCGTCGCTAGAGGGCACGCGTGCACGTCATGTGACGATACAAAGCGAGCAGTAGAATGCATCAATCGTCCAACGCTGCCAGTCGCATTACAAACAGTGACATGGATGCGTCAAACGAAGAGCAAGGAGGTGTTGTTCGGTTTCTGACAGCGAAAGGAGTAGGGGGAACGGACATTCATCGCCGAATGTCACAAGTGTACGGCGAATACTGCATGTCTCTTGCAGGGGTCAATGCGTGGCACAAGCGCTTCAGGGAAGGACGGGTGTCGTTAGCCGATGATGTCCGGTCTGGGGCACCCCCATGCATTACCGATGACAACGTCCAGCTGGTTGATGCACTCATTACCCAGGACCGCCGAGTGACAGTTAACGCCATAGCCGCCGTGGTCGAATTGAGCGTCGGAAGTGTGCACACCATCATGAAGGAACGACTGCACTTGCAGAAAGTGTGTGCCCAATGGGTGCCCCACAGTCTTCAGCAACACCAGGAAGCATGTCGAATGGCCTACTGTATGGGTCTTGGTTGGACGATTGATGCATGCTGCTGCTCGCTTTGTATCGTCACGTGATGTGCACGCGTGCCCTCTAGCGACGGGTTGTGACCTTCCACGCTCTAGTTGGAACCACACCTCGTTAAACACGCCACGATTAGCAGATGTCGTCACCGGTTTGCGCATTACAGCTTCCGGCTCGTTACGTTTTGAACGCACCTTATACAAACCAATATTTATTGAATTTAGTATAACAATTGGTTAGTGTGGTTTGATTAGACCTACGGAAACGTTATTTTATATTACACTTTAACATTCTATCCTAAAAATAAAATAATACGTATTAAAAAACGCAGACTTTTTTACAACATTTTGTAACACCTCACATTTTGTACTGATTTACTGAATGTCATCTCTACAATTGACACGAATAGATATGATATAACCTTTGCATTCAAACATCTTGCCGGCTCCGTGGTGTTGGGGTAGGGTGCCAGACTCTCACCCGGAGGCCCCGGGTTCGATTCCCAGCTCCGTTAGGGATTTTAGAAACTGACGTGAGGGCTGTGGGGGCAATTGAGTAGCTGTCAGACCGTGAGGCAGCGCCCCAGTCACGAAAACCAAGATTAACGGCTGAGGGGACCCGATGCGCTGATCACGCGTCACCCCAAGATCTGCAGGCCAAATGGCTGAGCAGTGGTCGCTTGGTAGGCCTAGGTCCTTCATAGGCCAGGAGTTTCTATTATTTTATACAAACATCTTACACTCTGCACACTTCATAGTGGTTTTGGTGTCCTTGGTTCGCGGAAATTACACAACAAGAAACGTAACACTAATCCTACACTGGGGTACTCAGTGTCCCAAAACCGATACATAGCAAAGAAGCGATGCGTTACATCTGTGACTAACATGGTAACTGTAAGACTATCAAGAACAAAGAAATGTCACGGTAGCCTGAGGCTGAAAGGGTTGCCATCACAAACCCAGAGCTAAACAAAAATTCTCTGGGGCTCCCAGTGCCCCAGTGTAGGGTTTCAGGGTTAAAAATAAGCCGACGTTTCGAGACAACTGCTTGTCCCTTTATCAAGGGTTGTCAAGAAAGAAAAAAATAAAAAAAAGAAAGAAAGAAGGAATGAGTAAACAATGGCATGTAGCCTCCATAGATAAATGGTATAAGATAGGAAGCCATGTCGCAACAAATAGTCACTCCATGACCTCCTGAGACCAAGTGTATGTTGGTAATGAAACTATAGAGGGCAGCCATGATTTTCTTAAGGGATAACCATCACCTCTTTTAAAGTTCTGTGGTTGTTTATTTATTTCAATCAGTTCCCGAATCATACGAGTGGTGAAATATTTCTCTATACAGACGACAGAACTTTCATCATAAATAATTCGATGGTCATTCTGTATGGCATGTTCAGCCACCGCCTACTTCTCGGGTTGACAAAGACGTAAATGACTACGATGTTCATTGACCCTTGTTGTGATTCTCCTACATGTCTGTCCAATATAATTATACGTAACCACAGGAACATGGCATCTTATGTACTCAAGCACAGTTAAGACCAACTGAATCCTTGACTGATCGCAAGGTTTTGCCTACGGTGACGTTGTGGAGACAATTGGTCGAGAAAGTTTATGCAACAGTAAAACTCAATTGTATAAGTTTGACAATATGCCATTACTTTTTAGTGAGGATTCAACAGACACATACACTCCAAAATCCAGTTTCTAATTGTATTTGTGTTCAATATTATAAAATGTGTGACTGATATTCAACGTGATAACCTAGTAATCGAAATGTAATGCTTTTCAGTCAGTTTACACTATTGTACTCAATTGTATCAATGACTGTTTCTCTAAACATGAACATAATTTACATAAGATAACGAATGTATGAAATATGAATGTTTTGATTTATGAATTATGATTGTATTAATTTTTGAATTATGAATGTATTATCTATGAATTTATGAAACATGAATTATTAATTTATTAATCTCTTGTAATTTTTCATGTTTAAGGAAACACCCGTACAATTGCGTAAAATCGTGTTGAAGGGCTGAAAATTATTAAATTTCGATTAATAAGGCGACACTGAAAAATGGCTTCTAACATGATAATAACCTAGTAACTTAATGGAATGAGATGTCTTATATTAGGCATGACATTTAACCATGTTAGTTGCAATTTCTCAGTTACAACCTGTTCTAATAGTAGATATGCCAGTCAATTTAAATGTATAAACCCGTCAAATGTCGCCTAGCACACGAAATCATATAGAATATACCATCTTGCGAAATTACTTTATTATCGCTAAAAACTATTCTGAGTTATTGGAGTTCAGTATATGTATTCAAGATGGTATTTGAGCGTAATTTAGAATCTGAGATTCTTGGGCAAGCGTGGATCATTCATTTTGTGTTCATTTTAGACTGTTATTCCCAACCGTGTTTGCTCCAAGCGTCTAATACGAAACGAAGTGCCTCTAGGATATCTTCTCTGCAGCTATTATTGTTGTCTCATCTAACTTTTTGTGCAGTCAATCCATGGTATGATTGTTTCTCGAGTATGTTTTGCTTTTAAACCATTCAACATACGCTTTTTTTTTTTTTTTTTGCATGTAGCACAAATATGCTTATGGCTTTCAGTTTGGCATCGGTTGTGATGTAAACTTTACTAACGATCCCTTGTACTTCAGTAACTCCCACTCACAATAAAAGCGGGAACTTCTCTCAGCTTTTCTCTAACCACCTCATCTCGTTTAATATTCGATGTGACGGAGCACTCTGATAACTTCTTTCGCAGAGCCTTCCCACTGCTGGATGGAAACTTTTCCTATATCATCATAATGAGCGTAAAAAATCCCTCAGTATGCCTTCCTTCGGAGGGGAAGTTTTTTTTTTCGTGTAGCCTCCAGAGAGGCCGAGTGCAGGTCTTTCAAGTCGACGCCCGTGGGCTACCTGCGCGTCAGAATGAGAGATGGAATGGATGAAGATGAATGAAATTGGGCAAGGGTGTGGAAGGAAGTGGCCGTGGCCTGTCAGTAGGTACCGTCCCAGCATTTGCCTGGTGTTGAAAATGGGAAACCACGGAAAGCCATTTCAAGGACAGCCGACGGTGGGGCTCGAACCCACGCGTCTACCGAGTCAGCAGAGAGCTTGGCCCCATGACCTAATGCTGCGCGCTAGCCAGCGTAGCCACTACTGTAAAGCCGGCGTTCCCATGTCATAGATTTATGTTAAAGAACCTTCCACTAATTACATCTGTGTGAAGCTAAATTGTATAGGTTAAGAATGTAAACAACGCTTTTAGGTTCCTACGTTCGTTGCCAAGAGACGACTGCGGTGGCGTCTGGTAGCTACGTTCTGAACTAGTAGTCGTTGACGGTGGCGTTTGGCGGCAAAAGTAGGAACTACTTGAAAATTGATCGTCTGCAGTCCTTACTTGAATTAAAACAGATACACACACTAATACAGTCATCACAATTAACACCGGTTATCAGACAGATTCTACACACACCCAAAGTACACGGGGCTATATGACCGCGTTGTCGCAGCCCCTAAACTTAAGAACCAACCAACCAAACTTCAACAAGAACTTGTGATATAAATGTTTTTGAAATTAATGCTTTTCAGTCGGTCAACTTGATTGTACCCTATTCTTCTGGGTGTTCCCCAAACCTGAAAACGAATCACGTGAGATTAATAATTCACGCAGATCACCAGTTTCTATCGCCAAGCGATCATCATCAGATCCTTTACACTTAGGCTGTTAAATTTATATCTAAAAGTTTGTGTTTGATGGTATTTAAAATATATACATTTACTAGCAACTCACCCTGTCTTCACCCGGGAACAGTTATGAATGCATTACGCGATAAGCGCTTTTCTTTCCTATATCCGTTTTACGTCTCGGCATGATGGGTCAAAATCACTGACTGGACTATTATCATGGAGATGCATGTGCAACGAATTCTTGTCAGACGTAGTTTGAGAATGGCGAGGTGCATGAAACACAAATCCCCCTTCCGACCAATCTAAAAACACTTATAATGGCCAATGTATTGAAGATAGAGATATGCTCTTCGGAGGTAGCCCTACCCAGGGAGTGGCGCCCCTGCCTATGTGAGTCCCAGAGCGCACTGGCCCGGGGTGTATCATATGGTAAGGGTCCCTGCTCAGGGTTACGAGTGAAGACCTCAACGGCAGTGAAGGCGGAGAAGATGAACTTCGGTACGGCGGAGCTGGCGGATGGGGCACATGTGTTTATGCCCAACGGCAAAGCGGGGAAGAAGAATCTATTACTTTCATGGTTCCCAACGGTCGTGAAGGCGGAAGAGGCCATGCCAGACGAATTGGCTGTGAAGGCGCACCTCAGTAATATTTTGAGTCTGCGGCAGTTCGTTGCAGTCTCTGTGTCTGGTCTTGCATGTCTCATTTCATATGTGCCGCAGGACACGACTCCGAGATCATAGTGAGTGGGTCACTTCCTGGCAAGTTGTGATCCACCCTAAACAAATACACGCCAGTGGCAATTCTTCCATCAGTTACTTATTTTCTAAAGTCCAACGGCGATGGGATATGGATGGTGGGGGCAGGTTATGGGTGTAACTGGAAGCCCCTAGTTCGGACCGGCACATTGGCAGCAGATGTGTGATGGTCGTCTTCCTGGGACTATGTGGCTACTCAGGAGTTCGGTCCTGCATCTGTGTTTGAGCAGGCCTGTTTAGGATTACCGCTGCTCACCCCACATGGGGAAGGCCCTAGAAAAGGTGGGCTAAACATCGGAAGTCACATCTACTGTCCGGCTGGGCGGCCGCACCTAGCAGGTCACCCCTCATGCGATCAAAAAACAAAAACTACCAAGTCAATAAGGACACATAATTTTATCATTGGAACATGGAACGTCAGAACTTTGCTTGACTTAAAAGATAACGACAGGCCTGAAAGAAGAACGGCTCTTATTACTCATGAATTATCCAGACTCAACATTGACATCGCTGCTCTCAGTGAAACCAGGTTGTCCAATGAAGGAACAATTACTGAGTTTGGATCAGGTTATACCATCTTCTGGAAGGGAAAGGAGGAGGGAGAACATCGTATTCATGGTGTAGGATTCGCTGTAAAGACCAAGCTAGTTAATGATTTCCAAATTACTCCCACTGCAATCAGCGAAAGACTTATGACTCTCCGCATTCCACTCTCTGGAGGTTCATTCATGACTCTCATATCTGCCTATGCTCCAACTTTGAAGGCCGATGATGAAGTTAAGGGCCAGTTCTATGACCAGCTTGGCACAATCATCTCCAAGGTACTATCTACAGATAAGCTCTTACTCCTTGGTGATTTCAATGCAAGAGTTGGGAAAGATAACCGGCTATGGCAAAATGTGATGGGTAAACAAGGTCTTGGTACCTGTAATCCCAATGGACTTCTTCTTCTTGATCTTTGTGCAGAGCATGAACTCTTCATCACCAAAACTCAATTCCGATTACCTGACCGCTTCAAGACCACGTGGATGCATCCACGTTCTAAGCTTTGGCACATCCTTGATTACGTCATTACCCGACAATGTGATAAGAAGGACATACTTATAACCAAAACAGCAAGGAATATTGACGATTGTTGGACGGATCACAAACTTCTCATCTGTAAACTCAGGATATCCATCAGCCCAAAACCACCAAGGCGTTTCCAAACCCCATCCAGAGGAAAGTTTAACACCTCCAAACTTCAGGATGAATGTATTTCCACAAACTTTGAGAATATGATCAATGCCCAGATATCAGATCATCCAGTTAAAACAAGTGACATTCGAGAAGAATGGACCAATCTGAGGGAGATAATCACTAAGTCAGCTGAAGAAACCATTGGTTTGGTAAAGCAGAAAAGTCAAGACTGGTTTGATGACAACAACGAACAAAAATTTTGCGTCTCATCAATATCAAAATGGAAGCCTATCTCATCTTCAAGACCCATCCTCAAATACGAAGAAAGCTCTGTATTTAGAACTCAAGAGTAAGTGTCAGACACAAATAAGAGAGATAAAGAATACTTGTTGGCAGCGGAAAGCTGAGGAACTTCAGAGACTATCTGATACTCGTGATTTGAAGAACTTCTATGCAGGGATTAAAGAGATATATGGCCCACTTCGTTCTTCATCAGGTACACTAAAAAGTGCTGACAACTCTGCCACTCTTACTGACAGCCATGATATCTTAGAGCGTTGGAAGGAACATTTCTCCATCCTAAATCGTCCTTCAACAGCTGCTGAAGACTTCCTTCGTGATGTGCCGAAATATCTTGAACAACCATGGATGGCTGTACCTCCTTCTTACACGGAATTCAGTGTAGCTCTCAATCAAATGAAACCAAGAAAGGCTCCTGGCCCAGATAACATCCCACTGGAATTAATTCAAGCTGGAGGTCAGTCCCTCAAAACGCGGATTTTCACTCTTATTCTCAAAATTTGGGAATTAGGAGAAGTACCTGGTGACCTAAAGAACGCCACTATCATCACAATCTTCAAGAAAGGTGATCGTAGTGTTTGTGGCAACTATCGCGGTATATCGCTACTATCTACTGTGGGTAAAATTCTCGCCAGAATTTTACTTAACCGTCTTCAGGTTATCTCAGAAAAGATCCTCCCCGAGTCCCAGTGTGGATTTCGATCTTCCAGAAGCACAACTGACTTGATTTTCTGCGTAAGACAACTACAAGAAAAATGTAGTGAGCAACAGAATCCACTCTTCTTAGTCTTTTATGATCTGGAAAAGGCCTTTGACTCAGTTCCAAGATCTGCTATGTGGGCAGTGCTACAACGCTTTGGCTGTCCTCGACGCTTTGTTGATCTAATCCAAGCTCTCCATGATGGCATGACCGGTCAGGTTTGTCAGCAAAATAAGATCTCTGACGAATTTCCTATCATGGACTGAAACAAGGCTGCTTAATTGCTCCAACACTGTTTGCATTGTATTTGGCTGCAATGCTCTATAAATCGCCCAAAAACATCCCATGTGTAGATGTCAGGTACCGATTTGATGGAGGGCTCTTCAACCTAGCTCGATTTCGCTCCAAGAAGCTAACTCAGGTTACTAAGATAACCAATATGTTGTATGCAGTTGATGCGGTATCGCCTACACTCACGCCATTGGAGTTGCAACAGACTGTTAATTGCTACAAGAATGCATGTGAACGTTTTGGTCTCACCATTAATGTTCAGAAGACCAAGGTTCTGGCACAACCCTCACCAGGCACTTCCCTTCCGCACTTCAACATTTCTATCTCAGATACTCCATTGGAGCAGGTAGACCACTTCTCGTATCTGGGCAGTCTGCTATCTGTACACGGCAATTGTGGGCAGGATGTTGAGAAGAGAATCGGTGCTGCCCATGTGGCATTTGGGCGACTATCGCACCGGGTCTTCTTGAATAAAGATCTGACCGTGAAGACGAAGCTCATGGTGTACCAAGCTGTTGTCATCTCAACATTGTTGTATGGCTGTGAAACCTGGACCCTCTATCGACATGACTTCCGAAAGCTTGAGCGCTTCCATCAACAGAAACTTCGATCCATCCTTAAATGACCGCGTTGTCGCAGCCCCTAAACTAAGGAACCAAAGTGGGAAGGCCACATCACCAATCTTGATGTTCTTGAGAAAGCGCTTGTTAATAGTATAGAATCATCCATCATTGGTCATCAACTTAGATGGATTGGACATGTCCATCGGATGGATGATACGAGACTACCACGCCAGGTTCTGTATGGTGAACTCACCTCCAGCACCTGACCTCATGGAGGCCCTAAGAGACGTTACAAGGACCAATTTAAGCAGAATATGAAGTTAACAGGACTCAATCCACAAACCTGGGACCAGCTTGTTAAAGACCGTTCAACTTGGCGCCAGACCATCCCGGCTGCTGTCAAAATGTTAGAAGAAGAACGTCGTAGAATTGTTAAGGCCAAGCGACAAGCACGAAAGCTCCGTGCAGCACAGCCACGCCCTCCACCAACAGTTCTGTGTGATCTGTGTGGACGTTTGTTTCATGCACGCATTGGGCTGTTCAGTCACCGCAAACATGCCCACAGACCTCAACCTTAGATTATCTTAGACTGTTTTGGAAGAAGATGTATACTCGGAAACGAGTTAAAGCCGACGACGACGATGCTCTCGCGGACATTTTTGTATAACTTTTCATGCTGAACAACTCTTTCACTGATAGTATATTGATAGTTTTAACGGTTTGCCCCGCCTAAGCTTAAGAAGCGCACGGACGCCCGGGTTTTACTTTTTTTTCGACTTTTTCACTGAAATCGTTACTGCTTGGCATCCTTTGTCCATAAATAAATTATTTTCTACACAAACTTTCCTCAAGATGTCTTTTACAGAATGGTGAAAACCGCATCAAAATCCATCCAGTGGCTCTCGAGATTACCCGTGACATCCAAGAATCGGGGACTTTGTTTTATACTAAGTAGAGATACACAGTACTGTAATTACGTCAGTTATTATAAACTTGCGCAACTTATCAAGCTTTATTACAGTAGTTATAGGCTATGTGGTTTTTTTTTTGTTAAGATATTTTTGGCGGTTATTGACCTTTAAGTTTTCTTGCTTAGTGTGATATTTGTGATTGTTAGTGAATGCTCAGGTTGGAATGGAATATGAACTTAGCTAAGCATAAAGGATCTGATGATGATCACTTGACGATCGAAACTGGTCATCCAATAAAATGTATGAATCTGATGTTTTCTTCCGGTTTATAAAAACACCCATTACAATTGGGTGCAATTGGTGTTGACCGACTGAAAAGAATCAATTTTGATTACTAAGGCAACACTGAAAAACGGCTTTCGACATGATAATAGAAATGTTGTTATAATAAATTAATTAATGGATATGAAGCCATTTTAGTTCTTTACAGAGCTGCTTGTTTAATTCCAGTGCATGGAATCCCTAGCCTGATTCAACACCAACACTTGAGGTTTATTACATTAATAAGTATACCAGCTGGGAGTGCTTACCACGCAGGGTTTCATGTGCTGTACAAACACCATTACACTCCTCCCACATAAAGGGAAATTACAAACGAGAACTCATTTCGAGTTCACAGAAGTCGTCCATTTGTTTGAATGTTTCTCCTCGTCTGCCTTCTGGGAATCAGATAAAGCCCAATTCTCAGAGAGTAAAAAAGCGTTGTTTTAAAAATACCCATGAGACAATTAAAAGGAAATCGATAGCGCACTTCCTTCTCATTGTAGCACTCTCTAAGGAGATACTTGTGATCTTATAGCATTTCCCACGGAGAAGCATTCATTTGGAGTCTCCTTTTTTACCACATTATAAAACAAAATGTTCAGCAAAGAACATACAGCCTACTTTCTCCTAAATGTATAGGTATACTTGTAACTCTTCGTTTGTTATCTTTTATATTGATAATTAGCCAGTAAGTGTCAAAATCAATATTATATACTTAATGATGATTGAATAACAAAACTACTAACTTATTGTAATGCATTCACGTCCGTTAATCTCGATATTGAGCCTCCAAACTTAAGAATCCTTCGTTTTGGGTATCTTCCCCTTTAAAAATCCGCAGCGATCACAGTAGGTTGGTGATGCAACCTAGCAGTGAATTAATATAATATCTCGTAGGCCTCTGAGTGTTGAATGAGCAGGCAGTTTAAAGCAACCAGGGGGGATGGGATCCAGCTGGCAGTTCTTAAAAGGTAATCGGAGCGCGGTCGTGGCTAGTAGTTGAACTATTACAAAATTGCCTTACTTCAGGTGGCCGGAACAATTACCCACGTAACCCACAAGAGGACTGCACCGTACAGAGGAATTGAGAAGGCTGTGGTTGATGACAACGTGTATCTTGTACTTATATTCTCCTTTTTCTAATGTCCTCTGCTTATGTGCGATGCTGGGGCTGTGATTATTAATCAACGAGTGTATACATTAGCCTCTCCTTTGAGCTAAATGGCATTTTATTTAGTATCTGTGTAAAAAGCTCGTGCACATCATTTGTAAAAAAAATCATGTTTAAAAAACGTTAACTCTAGTAGTATTCGATCCCCAGTCAACCGCGTGAGAAATTCGCGCGCTAGCCCAGAGCCAACCATGTCCTTAACACCTGAGTGTTATTAACTGACTTAGATACAACGTGTTAGCAAATAATGTATTGCAATCAACGATTTCTTCACTGCAGGTCATCTTCATTATACATCATTTCATAGAAAGTTTATAGTATTTGTATCAGTAGGCTATAGCGCATACAACATACTAAAACTACTGAAATATAGGACAGGCACAAGAGGTCAGCAGCCATTTTGTCATGTGACAGAGACGACTCAGCTCTTTTAAGCCACTAATACAGTATAATATTAAATATTAAATTATAAGGAATAACGGATCACGTCCTTGAAGATAGATTAAACCACCCTTGGCTTGATAATCGGAATTGGTGGGTCTTAAGCTATTGATTATAATGATTGCATAATTCACACGGCCACCATCCTGAAATGGCACGGATGATGACCTCGTAGGTTGGGCGAAAGACGCGTCCTATATAAAGGTATATTGTTACCAAATTTGGTATAGATCGCATGATAGTAGTGGTTTTGTGCCGGTTCTACAGCCACCTCCACCTCACCCACCTCACAAGATGGCGGCGGCGCGATATCTCTCCAACGCTTGGTCGGATGTTGACGAATGAGGTGTCATTGAACTCGGGATAACACCCCCTTTCCAGCGGACAATATATTTCCACCCCAAAAGTAAAACCTACCCCTACTAGGGGGTGAAATTGGAATTTTTTTAGAGAATCTCTCTTTCCAATTGCAACATGTGAGAGTTTGAATGCCGATATGGATTTAAACGTTGTTCCACATAAAGTGCATGTGTTCGGTGGATAGCCACTATGAATTAACATGCTTGTTTTTGTTTTTTACGCATGCCCACTCATGGCTTTTGTAAGAGGGTGGGAGAGCGGATCCCTATGGATGGGTTATTGTTGACGGGTCATTGTTGGCAGGTCATTGATGACAGGTCCTTGTGGACGAGTCCTTGTGGACGAGTCCTTGTGGACAGGTCCTTGTGGACAGGTCCTTGTGGACAGGTCCCTGTGGACGAGTCCTTGTCCCTTTGGACTGATCCCTTTGGACGGGTCCCTTTGGCCTGGTTCCTATGGACTAGTCCATGAATTTATTTAAATTATGTCAAAGGGTCTAACTACATTTGTGTGTGTTGAATTGACGTTGTTCACCACTACTATAATGGAATAACGATATGAAAGGAAAGTGACGAAATACATGTGAACACGTGTGAAATGACCTTATTACAGTCCTCCTCGTGAAACAAGTCACATCCTGTTTTGCTTCATACGTGAGAAAATGTGAGTTCGAACCCGTGGTCGGATTTTGACGAATGAGGTGTCATTGAACTCGGGCTGATACCCCCTTTCCAATGAACAACATATTTCCACCCCAAAATAAAACCTACCCCTACTAGGGGGTGAAATTGTAATTTTTTTAGAGAATCTCTCTTTCCAATTGCAACATGTGAGAGTTTGAATGCCGATATGGAATAAAACGTTGTTCCACACAAGAGACATATGTTTGGTGGATAGCCACTATGAATTAACATGCTTGTTTTTGTTTTTTGTTTTTTTACGCATGCCCACTCATAGCTTTTGTAAGAGGGCAGGCTTTTTAAAAGATGGCGGCTGTAGTGTAACCTAACCTAACCCAACCCACGAGTGGTGATCAAAAAGTATTTTAAGTGACGCTTGTCGATTGGCAAACCAATAATCAAAGAGGGATATGTCAGGCCTTGAGGAGATAGCCCCTTTTGATTGATCCCTGTTGATTGATCTCTGTTGATTTGTCCCTTTGGACTGGTCTCTGTTGACTAGCCCCTTTTGGACGGGCCCTTTTTAACAGGGGGTCATTTTTGATGGATCCTTTTTGACAGGTGCTTTTCGACGGGTCCCTGTTGACGAGTCATTGCTGACGGGTCCTTGTTGATGAGTCCCTGTGGACGGGTCATTGTTGACGGGTCCCTATTGACAGGTCATTGTTGACAGGTCATTGATGACAGGTCATTGTTGACGGGTCATTGTTGATAGGTCCTTGCTGACAAGTCCCTGTTGATGGGTCCCTGTGGAAGGGTCCCTTTAGACCGGCCCCTTTGGACTGGTCCCTATGGACCGGCCCATGAAATTTATCCAAATTATGTCAAAGGGCCTAACTACATTTGTGTGTAAAGCAGTGTGTTGAACTGACGTTGTTCACCAGTCCTTACTACTACAATTGGATAACGATATGAAAGGAATTGATTAACTAGACATGAGTTAACTACCAACGAAACACTTTGGCGACTCTGCTTGTTATTGACCAATGAGTAGGGTTTTAGAAAAACTGTTTGCTATTTTGGGTTATATACAAAAAATGCTTGGACCTTTTGAGTGACTATGTTTGCTAAACAAGACATTATACCAGACACGATTAGGATTCTTATGTAGCTCAGACAAGGAAAGAATTTCTACAGAATCTGTTGACATTGAATATAGATTTAGGTATTAGGAAGTCATTTTGAAGGCCTTTGTCTGGAGCGTGGCACTCTGTGAAAGTAAAACATAGACAATTGGTGTAGCAGAAAAGTGGAGAATTGAAGTGTTTGAAATGTGGTGTTACAGGAGATTGATGAGGATTATATGGGTAAATAGGGTTACTAAAAAAGAGGTATTAAGACGAGTGGGGGAGAAGAGATGTATCTGGCGACTGTTAATGAAGTAAAGAGATAGGTTGGTAGAACACGTACTAAGACACCCAAGAATATGTTAAACAGATAGCCTTGAATGTAGGGTGTGGTAGCTATATAGAGATGAAACGATTAGCTCGGGACAGATAGGCGCTGAGATCTGCATCAAACCAGTCAAAGGACTAAAGACTCAAACAACAACATGTAAGTTCACTAAAATAATGTTGTGTAACGGTATATGTTAGTCAACGAACAGTAATGCATTACTAAAACCCATGACACGATACCTAAGAGCTTTTCTAAATTGATTTTAAAATGCCTTTAACCCTATATTGAACACCCAGTTCACAAGACTCATAACTGCAATGTTATGGTAAAACAAAACAAAATCTATATTTCAAAACAAGCAAGTGGTTTAGTCAATGTATACTGGAAAAAGTTTTGTAAACACTCAAGTCCTCAAGACTAATTAAATTAGTAACTGTCAGGTTGACCGAGTGGTTAAGGTGTTTGACTTAAGATCAAATTTTCTGTATAAGGAAGCAAGGGTTCGAATCCCTTACCTGACATAACTATTGCCTTGACATGGCTTGGCCACACTGCATTATTATGATACTCGGTACACAAACCATAGATATAGTGTATTGTTTAAGGCCACTCTCTTTCTGAACATAGTCAGAGACTGTTGATGGTTAACAATTGTATTAATAGTGGGACATGGGGATAGTAATTAAGAAAAACAGACAATACCCATACAATATTTTTATTAAATTCATTTTATAATAGTTACACACTGAATTCAACTCTATCTCTTTACCATTGTTCTATATAGATTTTTAAACACAACGCTTGTTGTAGATCCTTTTACAACTTTCTCTAGGTACTCTTGCTCTTAAAAACTGGGGAAGCCGCAATGGTTTTATAAACATAAAACCCTCATCCTCTTCTTTTTCATAATTATCATCATCATCATCATCATTATGAATATTATCATCAAAATTATAATAGTCATTGTCACCATCATTATCATCATCATCTTCATTCTCAACATCACTAGAACTATCCAATTCCTCTTGTTTGTTTTCCACAGGGACCTCTTGAAGAGTCTGCGTTGCTTTTGATAGTGTTAAGGGTTTTTTGAACGATGGTATTTGTCCTAACATGTCTTTTTGAGGTGATGATGAATGCTTTTTAACAAACAATGCACTATCTTGAGCAGCAATATATTTTTCTTGGACTTGCTTTTTTTACCTGGGTTAGAGTATTTTGCGTATTTAAATGTGTATTAATTTGAGATTCACAATGATGTTCTTTTGAAGTAAGTACGTTGGAGTCTTTTGTTTTAATCATTCCTCGACACTTTTTGGATCGTTGTTTTGAACATCGCCAAATAACAGTTCCATCTTTATTGGTTGTTTTTACAATATATGTATATCCTTTATAGAAGACACATGGCTTGCCATGACTGGTTGTTGAGACTTACATATCAACTAATACATATGAATTAAATTTTAGTAAAGTCACATGAACAATCTTTAGATTACAAGTGATTTACACACACACACACACGTTCCTAAATGTCAAGATTTATGGATGTTGTTTTCCGCCAACAGCTGCTTACTGCGTATGACAAGGCTGGAGACTGGTAGGTGAGACGGTCTTTCACGATGTGAACACTGTAACAGGCAGTAGTCAACTGACAATATTCTTATACCCTAGTCAAGGTTAACAGGTACTTACTGCGTATGACAAGACCGTACACTCGTAGGTTAGACGGTATTTTTTGTTTTTTTGCTAAGGATTCCATATATACCCTAGACATGTTAGTTCTGAACACTTAGTGGTTAATTGTATATATTGAATTTAAATACACAGCTCATACAAGCACGTTTTGCGGATGAGAGGGGTGAGAGGCTGGCAAAAAAGGATATGTTTTAGTTTAATGAAACGTCATGTCCTAGTAGGCGTGATTTATAGTAGACGCAATTGATAGTAGACGTAATTGATAGTAGGTGTAATCGATACTAGACGTGATTAATAGTAGACGCAATTGATACTAGGCGTGATTGATAGTAGGCGTGATTTGTAGTAAGCGCGATTTATAGTAGACGCAAATGATAGTAGGCGCGATTGATAGTAGGCGTGATTGATAGTAGACGCGATTGATAGTAGGCGCAATTTGACATGGGCGCGACTCAGATCATTTTTGATATCATAAAGTTACAGTGTCAATGTTTATACAAAGTACAAGGTAGAGGGTATTTTAAGACATAACCTCAGCTCACTTAACATAACCTAACTTTACCTAACCTAACTTTGTCACGTGACATGTTCTACAAGTTTAGACTTGCTTTAAGACTGATTATGACGTCATAGATTGATGGAAGGGGTGAGAGGCTGACAAAAAAGGAAATGTTCTTGTTTAATGAAACGTCATGTCCTAGTAGGCGCGATTTATAGTAGACGCAATTGATAGTAGGCGCGATTAATAGTAGACGCAATTGATAGTAGGCGTGATTTGACATGAGCGCGATTTATAGTAGACGCGAAAGATAGTAGGCGCGATTGATAGTAGGCGTAATTAGACATGGGCGAGATTTATAGTAGACGCAATTGATAGTAGGCGCGATTGATAGTAGGTGTAATTGGTAGTAGGCGCGATTTGACATGAGCGCGATTTATAGTAGACGCAAATGATAGTAGGCGTGATTGATAGTAGACGCAATTGATACTAGGCGTGATTGATAGTAGGCGTGATTTGTAGTAAGCGCATTTCATAGTAGGTTCAATTGATAGTAGATGCAATTGATAGTAGACGTGATTGATAGTAGGCGCGATTGATAGTAGACGTGATTGATATGGACGCGACTTAGATCATTTTTGATATTACAAAGTTACAGTGTCAATGTTTATACAAAGTACAAGGCAGAGAGGGGGTATTTTAAGACTTAACCTCAGCTCACCTAACATAACCTAACTTTACCTAACCTAACTTTGTCACGTGACATGTTCTACAAGTTTAGACTTGCTTTAAGGCTGACTATGACTATGACGTCATAGATTGATGAGAGGGGTGGGAGGCTGACAAAAAGGAAATGTTTTGGTTTAATGAAAAGTCATGTCCTAGCAGGCGCGATTGGTAGTAGACGCAATTGATAGTAGACGCGATTAATGGTAGGTGCAATTGATAGTAGGTGTGATCAGGTACTTACTGCATATCAAAAGGCTGTACACTCGTGTGTTAGACACTCTATCTTGTTAAGGACCCCTATATATTCCCTATACAAGGCTATACATGTTAGTTCTAAACACTTAGTGGTTATTTGTATTTTAAATTTATATACACAGGTTATACAAGCACGTTTTTCACACAGTAAAACTTTGTCAAATAGCCACATGCGACACGCAAAGTATGTTTCCGCTATCTAGCGGTGACTATGGAAACTACCTGAACATATCCTAATCTAATCCTAGCTAACTTCACCTGACGTGACCATACCAGTTTGTAAGCAACAACAACAACACACTAAGATTCCATGAATTCCAGAGTACTTTTAGATTAATTATCGACTCTCAACTCTTATAACTATGTCTATCCCACTCTGTCAAAAACACGATATTTTTTAAAAAAATTTTTGCTTGATGTCAATACTAAAGTGATAATGGGTTTTCCGATCCTATCACTATAAATTCATTACCCCCACTCTTATCTCGGTCTCGACAACAACCATGCCTATTTTTATTATGTCAGATGATGTAATGTTCGAGTGCAAAGTGGGTGTAAAAGTGAGTGCAAAGTGAGTGCAAAAGTGAGTGCAAAGTAAGTGTAAAAGTAGTTGTAAAAGTGAGTGCAAAGTGAGTGCAAAAGTGAGTGCAAAAGTGGAGTGTAAAAGTGGTACCCTATTTGTAATGGCTTATTTGACAAGTTATTTTGTGGTACCCTATTCGTAATGGCTTATTTCACAAGTTGTTTTTGTCAATGTATTTAGGTGATATTTCTCTTGTTCATGGAAAGTATCTCAGCCCTTTTTATGATAGCATAATGCTTACCGTCATGTTTGTAAGCAACAACAACACACTAAAATTCCAAGAATCCAAACTACTCTAAGGTTAATGATGGTCTCTCAACTCCATTCCACGCCTAGTCAAAAACATTATACATTTCAAATTTTTCAAAAAAGTTAAATTGAGAAAGTAGGCTATATATTTAAACTAAAAAATCATATGCTAACTACAACACCTACGTCTATCCCATTCTCAGTCAAAAAATATATATATATTCTTTAAATTTTTCCAAAAAATATTTGGAAAGTAGGCTATAATTTGAAAACTAATCATCCTAAAAAGTCATATATAGACTCAAACCAATGGCTTTTATGTCCTTAATCGTTAGAACAAAACATGGAATTTGACATTTTTCCAAATATTGATCATTTTTAAAAATGGGCTATATTTTGTAAACTATGAATTACACAAAAAATGTGTTTGACATAAAAATGACAGGTATTTACCCCCTCTACCCACAAACCAAGTCCCAGGTCCCTGGGACAAAATCCAAAAAGGTTCAATTTTGAAAGTAGACGATATTTTGAAAACTAATCATTCTAAAAAGTCATATATAGACTCAAACAAATGTCCTTTAAGTCCCTTAACGTTAGAACAAAACTTAACATTTTTTTCATTTAAAAAAAAAAAAGTCCAATTTTCAAAATTGCCTATATTTTGGAAACTAAGAATTAGTTCCAAAATGGCGGTCGTAGCTTAACTCAACCTAACCTAACCCTACGAGGTGTGATCAAAAAGTTCCAAAATGGCTGCCGTAGCTTAACTTAACCTTTGATTGATCCCTGTTGATTGACCCCTTTTGATTGATCTCTGATCCCTGTTGACTAGCCCTTTGGACGGGTCTTTTTTAAAGGGGGAGTCATTTTTTTACGGGTCCCGGAGGACGGGTCCTTGTTGACGGGTCCCTGTGGGCGGTTCCTTTGCACTGATCCTTATGGACTGGCCCGTGCATTTTATCCAAATTATATCAAAAGGGATCATTTTTAAAAATGGGCTATATTTTGTAAACTATGTTAAAAAGGGCCCGTCCAAAAGGGGCTAGTCAACAGAGACCAGTCTAAAGGGACAAATCAACAGAGATCAATCAACAGGGATCAATCAAAAGGGGCTATCACCTCAAGGCCTGACATATCCCTCTTTGATTATTGGTTTGCCAATCGACAAGCGTCACTTAAAATACTTTTTGATCACCACTCGTGGGTTGGGTTAGGTTAGGTTACACTACAGCCGCCATCTTTTAAAAAGCCTGCCCTCTTACAAAAGCTATGAGTGGGCATGCGTAAAAAGCAAAAAACAAAAACAAGCATGTTAATTCATAGTGGCTATCCACCAAACACATGTCTCTTGTGTGGAACAACGTTTTATTCCATATCGGCATTCAAACTCTCACATGTTGCAATTGGAAAGGGAGATTCTCTACAAAAATTACAATTTCACCCCCTAGTAGGGGTAGGTTTTATTTTGGGGTGGAAATATGTTGTTCATTGGAAAGGGGGTATCAGCCCGAGTTCAATGACACCTCATTCGTCAAAATCCGACCACGGGTTCGAACTCACATTTTCTCACGTATGAAGCAAAACAGGATGTGACTTGTTTCACAAGGAGGACGGTAATAAGGTCATTTCACACGTGTTCACATGTATTTCGTCACTTTCCTTTCATATCGTTATTCCATTATAGTAGTGGTGAACAACGTCAATTCAACACACACAAATGTAGTTAGACCCTTTGACATAATTTAAATAAATTCATGGACTAGTCCATAGGAACCAGGCCAAAGGGACCCGTCCAAAGGGATCAGTCCAAAGGGACAAGGACTCGACCACAAGGACCTGTCCACAAGGACCTGTCCACAAGGACTTGTCCACAAGGACTCGTCCACAAGGACCTGTCATCAATGACCTGCCAACAATGACCCGTCAACAATAACCCATCCATAGGGATCCGCTCTCCCACCCTCTTACAAAAGCCATGAGTGGGCATGCGTAAAAAACAAAAACAAGCATGTTAATTCATAGTGGCTATCCACCGAACACATGCACTTTATGTGGAACAACGTTTAAATCCATATCGGCATTCAAACTCTCACATGTTGCAATTGGAAAGAGAGATTCTCTAAAAAAAATTCCAATTTCACCCCCTAGTAGGGGTAGGTTTTACTTTTGGGGTGGAAATATATTGTCCGCTGGAAAGGGGGTGTTAGCCCGAGTTCAATGACACCTCATTCGTCAACATCCGACCAAGCGTTGGAGAGATATCGCGCCGCCGCCATCTTGTGAGGTGGGTGAGGTGGAGGTGGCTGTAGAACCGGCACAAAACCACTACTCATGATTAATTTAATCGTAATATGATTTTACGTTTTGAACTTATGAGTGGCCATTCAGTTTTGGTAAAGATGGCGGTGATACAAAACATGACACTGAGGTGCCCTTTGCTTGTGCTACCTCTGTACCAAATTTCTTTCAATTCGGTTTCACCGTGTTTGAATTGATAGGGAGGACAGACATACAGAGTACAAACACATATACAGTACACACACACTCACACACACACACAGACACACAATATTTGGCCCTAAGTAGATCTCATAAGTCTTCTGTCATTTTTTGCAAAGTAGAAAGTAGGCTAATATTATACCATTCCGTGATCAGAGTAGCAATGAGCGCTAAGGCAGGGCCAGACACTCCACTCTTGGAAAACAAGTGAGTTCGAACCACTCTATCGGTTGCCTTTGAAATGGTTTCCCATTTTTACCCCCAAGTAAATGCTGGGACAATACCATGTAATAGGCCCTGGCTGCTTTATTTCAACTCATTGCCCAGTTTAATTCATCTTCATTCACTCCATCTACATTACTACAGCTAGCACAATAACATAAGTTATCAGGCAAATTCAACATATCGAAGGTTACAGGATTCAATCCTCTATGTTTGCCTGTATGCTTGTTTTTGAGTTATGAGTTTTGAGTTTCTTTGTTTGTTTCTTTGCTTCCAGGTTTGTTTGTTTCCCTTTATGTTCTACATGTTTGCTTGTTTCCCTGCTTTCCTTTATGTTCTACATGTTTGCTTGTTTCCCTGTTTCCCTTTATGTTCTACATGTTTGCTTGTTTCCTTGCTTTCCTTTATGTTCTACATGTTTGCTTGTTTCCCTGTTTCCCTTTATGTTCTACATGTTTGCTTGTTTCCCTTTATGTTCTACATGTTTGCTTGTTTCCCTGCTTTCCTTTATGTTCTACATGTTAGCTTGTTTCCCTTTATGTTCTACATGTTTGCTTGTTTCCCTTTATGTTCTACATGTTTGCTTGTTTCCCTGTTTCCCTTTATGTTCTACATGTTTGCTTGTTTCCCTGCTTTCGTTTATGTTCTACATGTTTGCTTGTTTCCCTGTTTCCCTTTATGTTCTACATGTTTGCTTGTTTCCCTGTTTCCCTTTATGTTCTACATGTTTGCTTGTTTCCCTGTTTCCCTTTATGTTCTACATGTTTGCTTGTTTCCCTGCTTTCCTTTATGTTCTACATGTTAGCTTGTTTCCCCGCTTTCCTTTATGTTCTACATGTTAGCTTGTTTCCCTGTTTTCCTTTATGTTCTACATGTTTGCTTGTTTCCCTGCTTTCCTTTATGTTCTACATGTTTGCTTGTTTCCCTGTTTTCCTTTATGTTCTACATGTTTGCTTGTTTCCCTGTTTCCCTTTATGTTCTACATGTTTGCTTGTTTCCCTGCTTTCCTTTATGTTCTACATAATTGCTTGTTTCCCTGCTTTCCTTTATGTTCTACATGATTGCTTGTTTCCCTGTTTCCCTTTATGTTCTACATGTTTGCTTGATTCCCTGTTTCCCTTTGTGTTCTTATTATTTTCTGTTTTTCTTTATGTTCTACACGTTTGTTTGTTTCCTAGTTTCCTTTCGGTTGTACATAATTGTTTGTTCCCTGTTTTCCGTTCAGTTCTACATGTTTGTTTTCTTGGTTTCCTTTCTGTTCTCCAGTACATGTTCGTTTGATTGTGTTCATGTTTTCTCACATTTTCTGTTTTGCTTTATGTTCTACATGTTTTTGTTTTCCTGGTTTCCTTTCGGTTCTACATGTTTTTTTTGTTTTCCTGGTTTCCTTTCGGTACTACATGTTTGTTTGTTTGTTTGTTTTCTTGGCTTTCTTTCTGTTCTGCAATACATGTTTGTTTGTTTTCGTGATTTCCCTCATGTTCATGTTTTTCTGTTTTCCTTTATGTTCTACATGTTTGATTGTTTTCCTGGTTTCCTTCATGTGGTACATGTTTGTTTTCCTGGTTTCCTTTCTCTTGAACATGTTTGTTTGTTTTCCTGGTTTCCTTTCGGTCCTACATATTTGTTTGTTACCTGTTTTCCTTTATATTCTACATTTTTGTTTGTTTCCTGGTTTCCTTTCTCTCCTATATGTTTGTTTGTTTTCCTGGTTTCCTTTCATTTCTACGTCATGTTAGTTTGTTTTTCCTGGTTTCCTTTGTGTTCTTATGTGCAGCCATTTGTTAGTTATTTTGTTTTAAGGGATGAAACAGCGAGGTCATCTGCCGCACGCAGCCCATTAGCATTTGAGGGAGCGCAAATCCGAAGATCCCCTTCGGGGTAAAATTCCAGCATCGCGACGTCTCCAAAAGCCACAGTAGTAACAAAGAACGTACAACCAATAACTTTGTTATTATTAGCTAAATTCAATATACACCCATGTTTTCGGGACGCAAGACCAATATGTCGCCATCCCCTCAATTGAATAAACAATAACATTCTCTTTCGAAAGTCAGAATTTAAACCCAAATCTCCTGCTGTCCAGGCAGGTGGGTTCCGCCACTTATACCAATGGAACCACGCATCAGCAAACATTCATTTCATCTCTGATTCCTCTCGAAAAGTTGGTGTCCGAAAGGGCATCTGGCAGTAAAAGAAAAGGCTTTGCCAATTAGAAAGTCATCACATTTCTCCACCAGCCCCGTATATATGGGAATAGGAAGGTTTGGATGGTTGGTTCTTAAGTTTAGGGGCTGCGGCAACGCGGTCATGTAGCCCCGTGTACTTTGGGTGTGTGTAGAATCTGTCTGATAACCGGTGGTAATTGTGATGACTGTATTAGTGTGTGTTATCTGTTTTTTAATTTAAGTACAGACTGCAACTTAGAATTTTTCAAATAGTTCCTACTTTTGCCGCCAAGCGCCACCGTCAACGACTACTAGGCCAAGTTCAGAACTTAGCTAATCGACGCCACCGCAGTTGGCTCTTGGCAACGCACGTAGAAACCTAAGAGCGTTGTTTACATTCTTAACCTATCCAATTTAGCTTCACACAGGTGTAATTAGTGGAAGGTTCTTTAACATGCCATAAATCTATGACATGGGACCACAGGCTTTACTTCCCCTCCGAAGGAAGGCATACTGAGGGATTTTTAACGCTCTTAAAAATCCGACGGCTTCGGCCGGGCTTGAACCCACTATCTTGGGTATAGAAGCTCAGCATGCTACCGACTACGCCACCGAAGCCGCCCGGGAATAAGAAGGGGCAGGGTAATTCATATATCGTGTCTCAGGAGCTGAGGTGAGGGTTCACGTGGCCGATACTAACTGCGTTTTGAGACCTTGAATAAGCCAGTATACTCAAATACACGGGGCTAAATAACCACGATGTCCAAGCACCTCAAATGAAACAACAACAACCACCAGACAAACACACAAACAAACATATAAGGTACGTTAAAAAGTAACGAGCCGGAGGGTGTAATGCGCAAACCGGTGACGACATCGGCTAATCGTGGCGTGTGTAACGAGGTGTGGTTCCGACCAGAGCGTGGAAGATCACAGCCCGTCGCTAGAGGGCACGCGGTCACGTCACGTGACGATGCAAAGCGAGCAGCAGCATGCATCAATTGCCCAACGCTGCCAGTGGCATTGCAAACTGCGATATGGAGGCGTCAACCGAAGAGCAAACCGGTGTTGTTCGGTTTCTGACAGCGGAAGGAGTAGGGGGAACGGACGTTCATCGCCGAATGTCACAAGTGTACGGCGAATACTGCATGTCTCTTGCAAGGGTCAAGGCGTGGCACAAGCGCTTCAGGGTAGGACGGGTGTCGTTAGCCGATGATGCCCGGTCTGGGGCAACCCCCTGCATTACCGATGACAATGTTCAGCCGGTTGATGCACTCATTACCCAGGACCGCTGACTGACAGTGAACGTCATAGCCGCCGTGGTCGGATTGTGCGTCGGAAGTATGCACACCATCATGAAGGAACGACTGCACTTACGGAAAGTGTGTGCCCAATGGGTGCCCCACAGTCTTCAACCACACCAGGAAGCATGTCGAATGGCCTACTGTCTTGGTCTTGGTTGGACGATTGATTCATGCTGCTGCTCACTTTGTATCGTCACGTGACGTGCACGCGTGCCCTCTAGCGACGGGCTGTGAACATTCACGCTCTGGTAGGAACCACACCTCGTTACACACGCCACGATTAGCCGATGTCGTCACCGGTTTCCGCATTACAAACAAATTGAGAAGGGTTTCGAAAAAGGAAGGCGAAGAGTTTTCAACAAAGATTTTGAATTCTTTCAATACGTTACATCGTTTCGTATACAGTATAATAATAGTACATTATGCAACGAGCCTATAATGGCAATAATTAAGGGGACCCGGACGTCGCAAAATTACTAAATTTGCCAATTTTTGATATCAGCATAAATGTGTAGAGGGAACTTTTCTGAATCAGAATATATATAGTTTATTGAGGTTATCTTCCTTCTATGTTCATTTAAATAGGTTTTTAAAAATGGCGGGCTCTTGCCACCCCCCACGTTTCCAATGTGTCAAACTGTAGACTGAACAGTTCCTTGTGGCTTATGTTGAAAGGCTGTGGTTCTGAAGCGTTAAGAATACATTAAAACGCAAGTCCCATTAAACACACCTTGTCATAGTGCCAAGTCCTAAACCTGGTTTTATAAGTACAGCCAATATAGCCTAACGCATGTCCAGTCTTAAGTCCTAGAACGATTTTTCAAGTACAGCCAATATAATGCAAATCCAGTTTTAAGACACGAGGATGTTTATAAAACAAGCGTATGCGAATTGCATACGACTGTTTATGTTCGACGATAGTTATTATAACTATTTTATGTTCGAACATAAATATTCCTAAATATCTGTCGAGATTTCGCCAGTTTTATGTACTGAACAGAGCACATGAGACGCAGGGAATGCCTTGTATTCGACCATAGCCTCTTCGATTACCCTACTATGACACTAGGACAGGCAGTGAAATTTAAATTAGAAGGCCGTGGAACTCAACGCATCTAATTGTCTAATTGGTCAAACAACTGTTTCTTGAGCTCTAATTGGTTGGAGAAACTGTTTCGTAATGAAAAATAGTATTATAATGAGACTCATTGTAGTACAGTTTTCTGACATATAATAGTCAGGGTCGAACAAAATAGTACATTATGCAACGAGCCTATAATGGCAATAGTTAAGACACCAGTATATTTATAAAACGAGCGTATGCGAGTTTTATAATTTCCATACGAGTGTCTTAATTACCATTATAGGCGAGTTGCATACGACTGTTTGTGTTCCACGATAATTATTATAACTATTTTAAGTTCGAACATAAATATTCATAAATATCTGTCGAGATTTCGCCAGTTTTATGTACTGAACAGAGCGCATGGGGCGCAGTCAATGCCTTGTATTTGACCATGCCCTCCTCGATTACCCTACTATGACACTAGGCCAGGCAGTGAAATTTAAACTAGAAGGCCGTGGAAATCAGCGCAGGTGCAATGCTATCCGTTTCTAATTGGTCAAACAACTGTTTCTTGAGCTCTGATTGGTGGGAGAAACTGTTTCATAATAAAAAAATAGTGTTATAATGAGCCTCATTATAGTACAGTTTTCTGACATATAATAGTCAGGGTCGAACATAAACTTTTATTTATCATTAGTTTACCTTTATATGTAAATTCCGTTACATGCTACATGAGCTGCTCGGCATCGTATGATAATTATGCAGTCCCACTGCAGATAAGTTGGGAAGGAAACTATCTTGCGGGCCATAATAGGACACATAAATCATGTGAGGTTTGCTAACCGCCTTGTAGGACCATGCACTGCATAGACACACCCGTGTTGGAATGTTGTGAGATAACACGATACGAGAAACGAGCTCTTAATCACAAGCACACGACAGCAAATGAAAATAGGCTAAAAATGCATCTGGTCTAATTTAAACAAACAATTAACCAAGCAACCATACAATCATATAAACATGGAAACAAAAACAACATGTAGAACATATAGGAAAACAAACAAACAAACCAACAGCCATACTTGCAAACAAATAAACATAGAGGCAAGCAACCATACAAACAAATAAACAGGCATTCCAACGAATAATCAACAAGTAGTTCCGTGAAGAACTAAATAGCCTATTTTCAAACAGTATATCCAACTTATGTCAATAGCCTTTATCAACATACAAAATGTCAGTTTGATTGCTGTAATAGATTCGTAGATATTAAGAACCGTGTAAATATTTCGGATGGTCGTCATGACGTATTTTTATATATGTAGGCCATAGTGTTATGTAGGGTAAAGTTAAGTAACTCCGTGATACTAAGCTTTTTTTGTTACTACTTCAGAAATTTTAGATTTCAGTTATTTTGATTCTTTTTGTGTTAAAGAGGGACACCCTACGAAACATTTCTGGTATACAGTATATCTTTCAAATATCTATACGCTTTTTCAAGGTATTAACTAACAAATTTCGGTAGTAGAAGTAGGTAACGCCGTGATATTCAAGTTACTCCGTGATAGTATGGTGTTCAGCATTCAGTGTACTTTATAAGCGTGAAAACTAATGGTTAATGTAATTAAAGTGTTCAAATTGTATATATATATAAGTTTCTACTACCCCATATTGGCCATATTGAAACATTTCACTACACAAAATATTAAAATAAGAAAATGATAAAATCATTCCATTAAACATATTTTAAGTCTTCTTAGTCACTATCTGAACGAAAAAAGTCCGCAGAGGACCATGCTCACCCTCTTTTTGGTCACCAGCCTCCAAGAAGGCGGCTAAAATCAAGGAAAAGCTTTCTGCAAACAACATCGATGCCTACTACAAAACCCGAAGTAGCCAGGATACAGCTATGGCAATCAACCATACCACCAGATTGGATGAAGGCCAAGGAAAGGCTTCCAGCAGGCCACAACAACAACTGGGAAACTTGGCGGTCACTCAACAGACTTCGGACTGGTGTTGGGAGATGCAAAGTTAATCTCCACAAATGGGGATACCTACAGGAATCGGAACTCTGTGAGTGTGGGGAGAGACAGACCATGATACACCTGTGTTCCTGTGAACTGTGCCCGTGCTCTTGCACAACGCAGGAGTTAATGGAAGGTCATGAAAAAGGAGTGACAGTGGCCCGTTTCTGGGCGAAGACAATCTAATGCGAGACATTGTTGTATGTATTATTCCTTTTTAATATTGAGTATCATCACTCTGTGTATGTTGTAGTGCTTTTGGACTCGAATAAATACTATCTGATTCCTCGCACCTATCACACACAAAATAGATATTGTAGGTACCAGACATTACGAAACTGGCACTCAAACGATTCGGCTCCATTCTTCCTCTTGGCGTCATCCACAAGGGGAGCCACCGCACACACCACAACCATCATGGTCATTGTTCTGGGGTCTGGAATTAGGTCTAGACCGATCTATTGTGTCTATCTTGACGCACTATCTTCACTTCAATTTCAGTTGGCATAACGAATGGCTTTCCAAATTTTGCAAGGGTTGTACTTCCTGAATCGGCCAAAAATGTTGTGCAATAATCCTTTACTGAACTCCACGGATTATTAGAACGTCTACTGGCCTTGTATACTGTCCATCCTTTTTCCATCACCAACCGTAATGGTTCTTGAAGTGTTTCAGCTGTGTAGGAGTGAGCCTCTTTATTCCCCTTTGGCGCCAATTCAGTATCTTACCAAAGAAAAACATACGTATTGCTATGCTCGCGCACCTTGCATGCGTAACGCTACATGCTTGCACGTTTCATATGCAAATGGCCTGTAACTTACCTCTGACTGGTGTTAAAATAAAACTTATACAATGAAACAGCTGTTTATAAGAAATTAAAATCTTCACCACAGATTTCATTGAATGAGCATCAATTGTTTAAATGTCAACTCTCTGTATTCTTTTTAACTTCTTTGAGTTGGCCGAAGATAGAGTGCAAGGGCTTCCTGGAATCCTGGTTTATACTACCAACTATTGGTAAAAATGTAGAATTTTCGTAATCGAACCTGCGTCGTGATAGAAGAAATACGCTTTATCACGGTGTTACTTGATATCACGGAGTAACTTGACTCTACCCCTTACTATTACATGAAGATTATTGCGTTGGTGTATTATTCAAACTTCACTCACATGATTAGGACACAAGAAATAAAAACGCCATCTTGAGGTAATAATAATAATATCGTATGACCTCGGGTGCCGGGTGCAAGCTTTGTTATTTGACACCCAAAGGGTAGCTTGCATCTCGAATGTCGTTGTTCCTTGAAGCACAATGAAAGTCAAGGAGGTTAGATGTTAGATATCGAAGCTCCGTGAACACTATAGCGCTTTCTAGTAGAGAAATGAGGAACTTGGTGTTGGCGGAAACTCCCGAGATTAATTTTGCCATTATGAACACGGCCTACTGAATTCAAATGGGTTCTTTGACATGCCAACATCGTATGACATGGTGTCGTAATTTTTGCCGCCTTTCAAAAATCACTTACCACAGCCAGGAGCGAACCTGCAAGCTTGGTGTTAGTAGACCCACCGTGGCAAGCTATCTTAAGGTTATGTAATATTGAACTAAATTTGATGGCAATGCATTACAATGTGTTTATTCATTTGCTGCGCCACGTTTCCTTGCGCCTTGATGGTTAATTCAGGAGAAAAGTCTCTTTAAATATTTCAAATTGCTTGGCCGCCATGTTCGTTCTGTACTTAAGTCAACAGGTTTTTGAAAGTTACATGGGTGAATTTATAGTAGTAACGTTCATTCTTTCAGGATATCAGTAATAGTTTCGGAGATAAAGAATGCCGGTGAAATATTTCACACAGCCGTTATGTTGGATTGGTGAAATGTAATAAAATTTGAAGGGTTGGACAACATAGTTTTATAACCTTAACGAGTTTCATTGAAATGGCTCCATCAGTTTAGTTTTTATTAGGGACACACACACACGGACAAAAGGTGATCTCATACACCTATATTTTCATAAATGAAGATAAGCTAAAAATGCATCCATACAAAAATACAAGCTAACAACCAAGCAAGAACAAACGAAAGGACATGAAAATAAATAAAAAATAAAAAAACTTCAGATATCGGACGTTCAAACCCCTAAATGAAACAACAACAACAACAACAACAACAACAACAAAAGTATTTTCAGTCTTTCATCATGAAACTGACTGAACCCCATTCCAATGTTAAGACCTGATTTACGCGCACTTTAAAGATCCCCTTCGGGAAAATATTCCGGCACCCCGGCGTCTCGATATGTCTCAGTAGTTAAAAGGAACTAACCAATAGCATTAGTATTACTATTAAGTTTCTTGGCAGAGCCGAGAATCAAACTCTGATTTCAGGGCTAATAGGCAAATATGTTAGCCACTATACAGTACATCGAGGTGGTCGTAAATGAGTTTACAACACTTGTTCAAACGTTTTTGCGACGGAAGGGAAATGATGTCCGGATCGAATGTCGACAAGCAGAATCCTACGTACGATGTTGAGTTTGTGACACATGCTGGCGAGGGATCAGTGAAAGGTTCACGTTTTACAGACGTGATGACAATCCAAGAACGTGAGACAGCGGCTCTGCGATCAATGTTTTGATTCATAAACAGGTCTTAGCAGACAGTTTCCAGAAGTTTTATAAACGTTTCCAGAAGTGTGATGAAGTAGATGGCAATTGCTTTGAAGTTCAATAAAGGCAATTTGTATGCCTTCTCATTTTCTTGCTTTCTGATAACTAGGGGGCGGATTTCTATGACCTAAAAATGTATGAAATATGTATGCATTTATGACCTAAAAACATAAAAATATGACCTATAAAATTCAAAATATGACTTTAACCTCACACAATTTACAGAATAATATCACTCCATCCGTACTGAATATGTTTTCACTGAACTCGCGAACAAAACTTCGTAACTTCCCACAAATTGAGACTTTTGTTTTAGGCATATTGAAAAGAACTGAATGACTGAACCTCCCTAATGAGTGACCAAGGACATTCAGTGTGTTGAAGGTGGAAGAGGGAAGGGCGAAGGAGATAGATAAGAACAATGACAAATAACTGCGGAATTACCTCTGCTTCCCTGTAAACAATAGCCCGGTTTCCAGGAATTGACCCAGCTAGCAAACAATAGCTCTTACCGGTTAGAAACATTCCATACACTACTTTAGAATGGTTCTTCAGTAGTATATTCCAGTCTATCCTGAACAATAATTTCTAGAGCTTATTCTGATTTTTATAAAACGAAATTTAAATGAAAATTACCAAAATATGGCGTTTATAATGATATTTTGTTCAAAATATGTCATAAAACTTAAGAAAGCCTAAATGCGCATTTATATGCCCAATAAAACCTGTTTAATTTTGATCATCAAGCTTGGAAAAGTGTTGAAAATACAAGACTAAAATATGACTTGTCATAGAAATCCGCCCCCTACTGATAACATTCGCCGAACGTTTTTGACACAGAATGTACGTTATGTATATCGTGCTTTATTACGGACGGTTAGGGTAATATAAAAATAATCGAAAATATTCTTACCGCACATCCAAAAGCAGACACATCTTTTGTAACTGACCCTTTTAACTGCACTTCCGTCTTCTTCACAGAGAACATTACGAATGATCTATTGTCTCCATATCGCATTTCATGTCGGGGACAACAAAAACATGCATATTGTCACCGCACGCATGTCGCGTAAGCACGCAATTCTCATAATGGAATTCTCAGCAGACAAGACATTGAGGAGATTGAATTAATTGGCACCACAAATAGGTCTTGCCTTCGACAAATTGCTCTTTTAAATTCTAACAAGTAGTTCCGTGAAGAACTATACAGCCTATTTTCATATATCCTACTCTTGTTATTTGTCTCTATCAACATACAACATTTCAGTGTGATTGTTGTGATAGATTCGTAGATATTGAGAACCATCTAAATATTTCAGATGGTCGCCAGGTTGGATTTTTATTTATGTACTATTACATGAAGATTATTGTGTACGTGTGGTATTCAGACTTCAATCGCATGATTAGGACACAAGAAGTTAAAAAACGAGATCTTAAAATTCTGCACAGCTGCCATCTTGTGGTTATGAAAACAATTGAAATAAATTAGATGCCAGTAGATTAACTATTGTATAAGCATTTAACGTGCAAAGTTTCACTGCACTCGGATGGTTAAATCACGAGAAACGTCCGTTTAAATATTTATGCTTCACGTCGCCGCCATGTTGGATTTGTGCTCACCAGGTTACTGAAAGTCATATACTGTAGGTGAACTTATGTTCATAGCCTCTATGAACATTAGAAAAAATCAGTTTGATTTCTGTAAAAGATTCGTAGATATTGGGGACCGTCAAAATATTTCGGATGTTCGCCATTTTGGATTGTTATATGTATAGGCCATAGAGTTATGTACCATTAAAGGAAAATTATTGCGTAGCTTCATTATTCAAACTTTCACTTTGATCGCATAATTACGACACAAGAAATAAAAACTTAATTTTAAAATTTGGCACAGCCGCCATCTTGAGGTTATGTAAACAATTCAACTAAATTAGAGGCCAGTGCATTACAATATGTATAATCATTTACTGTTCCACATTTCACTGCGCTCAAAAGGTTAAATCACGAGAAACGTCTATTAAAATGTTTCAACTTCGCTTGGCCGCCATGTTCGTTTTGCAATCTACAGGTTTTTGAAAGTTACATAGATAAATTTGTAGTAGTACCTTTTATCACCGTACAAAATTTGAGGGTGATATCATAAACAGTTTCGGAGATATTGAATGCCAGGAAAATATTTTGCACAGCCGCCATTTTGAGGTTATGCAAACAATTGAACTAAATTAGACGCCACTGCATTACAAGGTGTATAAAGATTTTCTTTACCATGTTTAATTACGTTTGGAAGGTTAAATCACGAGAAAAGTCTATTTAAAAGTCTCAACTTTGCATGGCTGCCATGTTGGTTTTGTAGTTACCAGGTTTTTGAAAGTCGCATAGGTGAACTTTTAGTAGCTCCCTTTATCACCGAACCAAATTTCATGGTGATATTCGTAATAGTTTCGGAGAATCTCGATTCTGGTGAAATATTTCGCACAGCCGCCATGTTGGATGGGTGAGACACAATAAAATTTGAAGGGCACGGTCGGGGTCGGCCAGAATGGTGCTATAATCTTACCGAGTTTCATTGAAATCGCTCCAGCCGTTTAGAATTTATTAGGGACACACACACACCATCACACACATACACACACACGCACACACACACAGACACACGGACAAAAGGTGATCTCATAAGCCTATTTTTTTCATAAAATGAAAATAGGCTAAAAATGTTCATTTATATCTGATTGCACAGTAACTTGGTCAAAGCGCCCTCTCTTGTCTTGTAAGAGATCTTTATGATAGAAATTGGTATAAAAATCGCTTGAAAAAGTAAAATTTATTTATTTATCGTATGACTTTCATTTTCGGGAGTGTCCAAGGACATGTTCTCCTCGCCGAAGTCTGTAGCTGCTACAAGCGGACCTCCTTACGGTTAGCTACAAGTTCCGTTCAATTTCAAGTAGTTCCAACTTTCGCCACCAGATGTCAGTGATACCTAGTGGTGAACGTTGGAACTTTGATAGTGTGTTCCAACGAAATCCAACCTAGAAATTTAGCTTCACACAAGTTTAGTCTGTGGAAGGATCTTTTACATGCCATAAATCTATGACATGGGACCGCCGGATTTACTTCCCTTCCGAAGGAAGGCATACAGAAGGATTTTAACGCTCTTAAAAAATCCGACGACTTCGGCCGGGTTTGAACGCGCTATCTTGGGCACAGCAGTTCAGCATGCTACCAACTGCGACACCGAAGCCGCTATAAAGTAAGAAATATTGAGGTACCGAGGTGCATCAGAAAAACAAGAGTTATCGCCAGGAGCATCGGAAAGTGTGAAATTGAATATTTTGCTCATGAGATGGGACACCTTGTGTAATACGGTTCAACCCTTGGCACATCATCATACACGGTAACACTGGAGGTTAATGAAGGCCAGATCGAATAAGCATGTCATAACTGAAATATGTCCTTATTTTGTTACAGAGATGTTTAAATTTGTGGAACTTGATATCGTTCTATCGTCTTTCTACTATCGTCCGCCTCGGTGCGTAGTGTCTAGCATTATTGGCTGTCACCGCGGAGGCCCGGGTTCGATTCTCGGCTCTTGTCTGACGGATGGAACGAGAAGAGGTGGGTTCGAGTCATAGTTCAGCAAGTGGTTTTCCGTGGTTTCCCACTTCTACTCCAGGAAAATACCGGGATGGCACACACTTCTTCTTCTCTTTTTAGGACGTCGTATCAAAATGGAGGTTGACATAGCTAGAAGTGATCTTGACATTGCTATATGAAAGGTCTCTTCTGATGTTCAACAATGCCATCTTCGGTTATCCTTCAGCCACGAGTTTCTTCGTCTTCCAATAGACCTCTTTCAATGAAATTTCCTTCAATAATTAGTTGTCGTAACTGGTATTTTTTCGCCTCTCATAACATGTCCCAAATATCTTGTTTTTCGCTGTTTTATTATGAGCAGTGGTTTTCTTTGCTTTTCCATCCGACGAAGGACCTCGTTATTCGAAACTTTCAGTATCCATGATATAAAAGGATACGTATGTACAGACACAATTGCAACGATACACTCAGTAGTACAGACATTACAGTGACACAGGTTAACAGAAAAATTCAACACACCCCAAGTAAGTTACATGGGGCTACATAACCACGATGTCGCTAAGCCCCGCAGACAATCACCAACAACTCTGTATATACTGTTTAGATGATTTGTTAATCCAATTATTATCAGACCTAATTGTCTGTTAGGTAGTCAGCCCGAAGGCTGGTTGGATCCTCAAAAAGTACCGCCGTTAGGTTATGTGGGTAGATACCCACAAAAGCCAAGGCAGCGCTATATTGAGGCGTACTAGGCAAGAAGAGGAGTGAGGTAGTTTTCCATTACTGTCCTCACTGAGTCAGAACAGCAGTACTAACCCTATGAGTAGAACCTTTCACAGCATCCACAGGCACTGACTGTGCCCTGAATGTCATTACTATGCACCACCCATACCTCGGAAGCTTCCATATGATCACAGCCATGAGTGAGACTGAGACATCGGTGAAAAGCCACATTTTACTACAGCCTGTGCCAACAGACAAATGCAAATGTACTGTATTGATCAAGAGATGGCAAACAGACCACAGACCTAAATAACGAAGTATAAAGGAGTTAGGTGCCTTATGTTGCCACCTTCAGAAACCTCCAACGACAATCAATGATCTACCGTGGTTATGTTTGGATGATAAACGTTAAGTCCACCTCATTGTATAGTGACCAGCACTCTTAGCTGTCACCGTGGAGGTCCGGGTTCGATTCCCGGTTCTGTCATGAAATGTAATACTGATATGAGGGCTGGGATGCGATATACTCAGCCTCGTGAGGCAAACCTGAGAAGAGACGAGTTCGATCCTTCCTCAGCCATCCTGGAAGTGGTTTTCTGTGGTTTCCCCACTTCTACTTCAGACAAATATCGGGATGGTTCCTAAATTAAGGCCACGGCCACCTCCTTCCGAATCCTCATTTGAATTACAACTGCACACACCAATACAGCTATCACAATAGCACAGGTTATCAGACAAATTACGCACCCAAGTATATGGGGTTACAAGATCACGATGTCACAAAGCACCTAAATGAATAAACAAACATCTTACTCATTTTATGAATGGGGAAAGAGAAGGATCTCCTTCACGTAATGGCCCAACTTTTGCCCATTTTATGAAATGTAATATTCTATTATTGGGGAGTAACATTTACCACACGACCTAATAAATGATTTTTTGTTTTTGTTTATTAATTCAAGGGCTTCCAACACCATGGTCTTTCAGCCTTGTGTAGGCCTATTTGTGTATGTGTGTGTGAGTAGGATTTGTCTGATGACCAATGTTATTGCGGTGTCTATAGCCTAATTGTGAGTGTTAGTTATTGTTGTTTTAAGGGGCGGATCTACGAGGTCATCTGCCCCAATTGTGTGTGTACTTGTAATTGAGACTAAGGTGGTGTGGCCTTAAGTTAGGAACTATCTTAGCATTTGCCTGGAATAGAAGTGGTAGTGAGAAAAAACACCCCATGGCACTACAGCCCTTGAATAGCCCAGGCATACCAAGAGGCCGCTGTCCAGCCATTTGGCCTCAATATTATGGGGTGACGCGCGGTCAGCGCGTCGGGTCACCTCCGCCGTTAATCTTGGTCTCCGTGACCGGGGCGCTGCCGCACTGTCAGACAACTACTCAATTGTCCTCATGACGCTGAGTGCACCCCGTTCCAGCCACCACGTCAGTTTCTAAAATCCCTGATGGAGCCGGGAATCGAACCCAAGGCCTCCGGGAGCGAGGCAGGTGCGCCACCCTAACATCACGAGGTCGGCGGTAATGAAACCCAGCTCTATTTATTTCAGCCTCACGGGACTCAAGTGCACACTACGTTTCTGTTCTCAGATCAGAATTAAATTATTTGGCAAAGTTGGAAAGTGAATCGAACCCGAACCTCTAGAGTGAAACCAAGGATGTTAACCAGTACACCTAATATCTAATAGCTCTCTTGTCAACATTGCGTTCTAATTAATTCCACACGAACTGTATAATTCAAGAGACTATCAAAGCACTATATTCTATGGTGCATGTACAGCAGTACGTCATGTTGTGGTTGCACGAACAGGTTTGGAACTTTCATCATTTATCACACGTGAGAAGTAATTTATCGCATACTTTACTCTTAATGAGTTCTCTGGATGCCAGTTCGTTCCTAATTCGCTTCTAATATCAGAATTTTATGCCAAATAAATCTGCTATTGCATAACATTTTCCCCCCAATTTATTTACAGTACGTTCCAATACAACTAAGGTAATACTGCAGGTTATAAGTTCAAAATATACAATTATTTATAATTACATAAATCAACTTACACTCACTACTATTATAATTCTATGGCTAAGTTTTAGTGTCCTACTTATCTTGTTTTAATTAATATGGTACTACCAGCATTAACATTTGTTGTTCTTGTGTATTGGCTTTCCAGATACGCTCATCAGCGGGCTCTTGGTGCTCATTTGCAAGCCTTTATAGGACGTTAAAGGCTGCTTGAGCGTTTATCTCTCGCAGTAAAGAAGCGCAGGTGTGCTTCAAAAGAAGGGAGTTAGCTCGCAGTTCGCTACTCCTATGGGAGCCCGTTGATGAGCCTATCTTGGTGTTCCTAGGTGAAACACTACACAAGGCGACACGGTAAGAAACCTAGCAAAATTGTTGAGTTTAATTTGTTATTCTGATGATGATGATGATAATTGTTGTTTTAAGGGGCCTAACATATAGGTTTTCGGCCCCTAATGATCTGGGTGATAGCGAAAATGAGAATGAAATGGAAACCAGAACGAAAATTATGTGAGACGGAAAATACGTACAAAGAGAAACTCAGATGGAAAACAACTCACAATATGGTCTTACAAAAGGGAATTTAGAACGAAAAGATTCACAAAAAGAATAGATTGAAAAAGACCCACAAAACGTAGGCTAGATTCAAAATACGTACAAAATGCAATGTAGCGTCGAAATACTTACAAAATGCAACTGAAATTCAAAATACTTACAAATTGCAAATGAGATCAAAAAAAAACGTACAAAATGCAATTGAGGTTCAAAATACTTACAAAATGCAATTGAAATTGAAAATACACAATGCAATTCAGATTGAAATAGGCCCTATCCCAGTTCCAATCCAAATTATTCACAAAGTGCAATTGAAATTCAAAATACTTACAAAATGCAATTGAAATTGAAAATGCTTACAAAATGTACGGTAAATTCAAACGACTCATGTGGATTTACAATACTTAATAAATGCAATTTAGATGGAAAATACTTGACAAACTGTAATTTAGATTCAAAATACCCACAAAATGCAATTGAGAATCAAAATATGTGCAAAATGCCCACCAAACAAAATGCAATTTAAATTCAAAATTCGTGCAAAATGCGGTTTTGGTTGAAAATACTTACAAAATGCAATTGAAATTCAAAATACTCACTAAAAGGCCCGTCTACCTGCATTGAAAGACTTATTAAGAAGCAATTTAGATTGTCAATCTTTACAAAATGCAATTGAGGTTGAAAACAATCGCGAGATGTAATTTAGATCGAAAAAACATACAAAAAGCAACGTAGATTAAAAATGCCTTAAAAATCGCTAGAAGGGAATTTAGATACACGGTGAACCAAGTAACAAAAACAGTGCGGGAATCTTAAAGAGAAAAGTAAATATAATGAAAAGAGGAATGGAGGGGAGAGGAGAGGGGAGAGAGGAGAAGGTCCATCCCAAAGAGAAGGGACAAAAGGGGAAAACGGACCCAGCTCAGGAATCCCTCGGGGTCGCCAACTCCCGAACTCACCAGCCGTGAGCCCCTGAGGGTGTAGCATTATCGACGGTGCACCAGAAGTGGTGGGGCTACATACACCCTGCCTCCTTAAGGGCCTTGAGCACAAGGCAGGAGGTAAAAGGAAAAGAAAAAGAAGGCTGACCCCTCACAGAAGGAGGGTATCAGGAAAGATGAGACAAGGGCCAATTAAGGCGGGAAAGTGAAAGACTCCCTAGGCCTCGGATAACCTAATACCGTCGGGGTCGGAAGAGAACAAGAGTTGACCAAGGTAGGTCGACAGGAAAGAAGAAAAGAGGACCCCGGCACAAGTAAGTGGAAGCAATGCCGGACTCAGCTGGGGCCCCGTAGTCGCCAACCCACAACCCACTAGATGTGAGCCCCTGGGAGGAATTTGTTATTCTATTATGTTATTCTAGAACAAATTTAAATCGACCAAATTTTAATTTATATTTCTTATATGAACAATCAACGATCTGTATATCTCTGTTGAATTAAAGTATACAATTAAATCTTTAGTGTAAAATTCCATTAAGTTTTCCTTTTCGAATGTCTATTTCCCATATTTGTTGAGCAGATTTTTCAGAAATAATTCCCTATCTTTGTCTAATTTAAGATATGAAAATAACAAATGATCGACTGTCTGATGTTCTTTTCCATACGTGCAGAAATAACTGTCTTGAAGCGAGAGAAATACGAAATTAATTTACTATGCACTGTTACTAAAGTCTATAGTTTTCTCATTTAACGGCAAATACAACTTCAATTCGTTCTTCACACTGTGTAGAAATGATTTTGTTATTACTCTATTTGAAGTGTTGAGCCGTTGATTTTCCCACTTACCTTTTTTTTTTTTTTTTTTTTTTTTTTTTTTTTTTCGTGTAGCCTCCAGGGAGGCCGAGTGCAGGTCTTTCTAGTCGACGCCCGTGGGCGACCTGCGCGTCGGGATGAGAGATGAATTGGATGAAGATGAATGAAACTGGGCAAGGATGGGGAAGGAGGCGGCCGTGGCCTGTTAGAAGGTACCGTCCCAGCATTTGCCTGGTGTTGAAAATGGGAAACCACGGAAAACCATTTCAAGGACAGCCGACGGTGGGGCTCGAACCCACGCGTCTACCGAGTCAGCAGAGAGCTTGGCCCCATGACCTAACGCTGCGCTTTTAGCGAGCATAGCCACTGCTGTCGGTCCCACTTACCTAAACTCACTTAATACAACGCTGGCTAGTTTACGGTCGTAACTCACTGGTAGATCTCTATTTGCCGCTGCTTGTTTTACTAGACATATCTGACAAGGGAATTATCAGGTAAGACACGTCAAAAAAAACCTATCTTCAAACTTTGTGGACGCAATTGTTGTACTATAAGAGGACAACGTGCGGAGAATCAGCTGCTAGATTGAACTGCAAGACTCTGAAATCATGTGGCAAATATCTCATATAAATCAATGGGGAGTGGCGTATATCGTACATGTTGGAAGGGACAGCCCTGACAGACCAGGCACTCAAGACCGATGGGAAGCATCCGCACGCTCAGTCAGCATATACGCCCCGCCACGTGATTACTACGAGTGCCGCAGGGACGTCCAGCTCCGCCAGCAGTCATGCCTGCGTACCAGGATGTTAGGTCCAATTTCGGAGCCTTGCAGTTCAATCTGTAGGCTGATTTTCCGTCTATGAAATGTACTAACCACACATCCAGAACCATAATTTACGTGTGCTAGGGTGTGCAGTTTCTTATCCCCTCAAATCAATGAAATACTACAAATGAGATTGTACCGTCGCCCAGTGACATTGGATAAGTCTTCTCGAGATCAAGAGTATTGTGGTCTACCAGGATCCTGGTAACATTTGTTATTCTGGTAAATTAGATTTCCAGATAGGCTCATCAGTGGGCTCTTTGTATTCATGCCCGCCGGGAATGGAACTCGGGCTTTAGGGTTGACAGCCAAGAACCCTACGAAGTGCCGAGGTCTGCTGCCAGACCAATAGTTCTCGAATACAAATTATTCCCTTGGGGAAACCCCCCTCCGCTCCCTTACAGAGCGAATTGGGTAAATTCAACAAAGCATCTGAGATGGCAAGAGTGAGTGACATCGCGCTGTTTGGCTGCCTGGGAGCCAGCACCTTGCAGAGTTGTGGGAATTCCTTGAAACTGTACCAGTTGCATATATCGCTCCACAAAATAAAACTAGCAAGATGAACTTTATGTCCGCAATAAAAGGTTCTCGTGCAGAATGTGTGTTGTGGTTAAGCGTGTGACTTGACAGTTCAATATATGTAACAGCACGCTGAGCCTACTCCTGCTGTGGGGGTGATTAAGAGTTAGTGGCACCAACTTGTACGGTCCCCTGGGGATTACCTCTGCCAAGTACAGTACACATTTTGCTTTTATACACCGTAGAGATTTCCTCTTCGACCGACTGCGATAGCTATGCTCGCTAACGCTCAGCGCTAAACCATGCGGCCAACCTATCTGCTAGCTCGGTAGACGTAGGTTCGAGACCCACCGTGATGTAATAGCTTTACTTATTGACGATTTAATCAAAGCGAATATCAAAGTTCCAACGTTCACTACAAAGTATCAGTGACATTTGGTAGCGAAAGTTGGAACTACTTGAAAATGAACGGAACACTATGGTGTCCGCTTGAAGCAGCTACAGCCTCCGGTGAGTCGAACATGTCCTCGGACACTCCCCGCACTAAAAACCATACGATAAATAAATAAATAAATAAATGGTTATTTAATAAATAATTTTCAATTTTGTTTCAATTTGTGGTATAGTTCTTTGAGCATTTGGCTCATATAGTGACCACTGGCGACTTAAGTCACAATAAAATCACCATATAAGCATTAGAAGCTTGCATGTTTGTTTTATTCGTATAATGCCTCTGAAAGACACATATGTGAACTTAGGAAACTAAACAGTAAGATCTCATTTTGTATCCCTCAGAAACATAATATGCATAAAGCCAACTTGCTAACCACTCAACCTTCAATACAAAATCTAAGCTTGCTTGCGGAAATAGTTTCGGAGATATTGAAATACTGAAATTTGGGATTCTTGGTCGTAGTTAAACGAGGTAAAAGTAAATCCTTACCAATTACCAGTGTGATCTTTCTAGTCAATGAGAATTCACACATACAAAGATGATCACACAGACTGAGCCTAAATTCCATTAGATGAAAATAGTCATAAAAATAAGGGTAGTAATTAGTTGAAAGAATATCCCTCCCCCTTGTTCTTCAGGTCACGTTCAAAGGTAATGAATAAGGAAGCAAACTCATTTCACGGGCCACGCGTTCCATTAGTGTGAAGGTACGTCAGTGGGAATTCCCTGAAGTGATCCCCTACTTTATCCTTCCTTCGTATCTGACTCAATTCGCTATCGATCAGTAGTTTGAGAATAATAACGAGTCAGGTAACCTCAAATCTCACTATCATGTTGTTATCCTTGAAATGATTGCCCATTCGCGTAGACGCAAGCATTGAATTGATCAACAACACCACGATGGCGAGCTGCATAAGTCCGCAGATCCGAGGTTCAAATTCCGGCATGGCCAGCGGCTATCCTGTGTGTGTTTTTCACTCTTTCCTAGAAAATGCCGATATAGTACCTGGGACACCAACCTTATTTCCAACCCTAATAATAACATTTACACACGCTACTAAAGTCACATCAGAAACACCGGTTATCAGACAAGCGGAACACACACCAAGTACTTAGGACTGATGACCAGGTTATCCCAAAACCCTCGAACGAAGTAACAACAACAACAACACTGAATGGAACACTCACCGAAGTACATAGGACTGATGATCTAGTTACCAAAAATTCCTCAAAGGAAGCATGTTTTTTTTTTACTCTATATCTCTGGCTTCATAAGCGTTGCCTATCACCTGAGTCAGCTAGTTGTTTTTGTCGTTCATGATTACTTTAGGGACTTTGCGACATTGTGGTCATATAGCCCCGTGTACTTGGGTTCGTGTAGAATTTGTCTAATACCTGTGTCACTGCGATGTCTGTACTGGTGTGTGTATTTGTAATTGAGGTACGATTTGGGTAGGAGGTGGCCGTGGCCTTAAGTTAGGTAGACTACCATCTCAGCGTTTGCCTAGAGTAGAACAGGGCAAATCACGGAAATCTACTTCCAGGATGGCTAAGGTAGGAATCAAATCCGCCTCTTCTCAGTTTTACCACACGAGGCTGAATGTACCCCAAGGAAGGAAGATCGTAGTTTTACGTGACCGTGAATCTAGTGATTCTGACCCATGGGACCTCCTTTTTACGTGGAATCCGAACCACAGGACATGGCATTTCACTTCGAAAATCTCACTTGTATTGACCGGGAATCGAGCCCAGTCACCTTGGTGAGAGGCCAACAGCTTGACCGCTGCCTCACCATGCCCCATGAATCTACCCCGTTCCAGCCCTCACACCAGAAATAAATTTCTTAGCAGAGCTGGGAATCGAATCCGGACCGACAGCCAAGCATCACCAAATGTGATACCAACGCATTTTAGGTTCTCACATCAAACGACTCTGAGTACGATCGATTTTTGCTGCTCCTGAAGTGTACGATTTCTTCGTCTATTTTGGGATCTGAAAGCACACTCTCTACCACTGAGCCACAAACGAAGTATAGTTATAATTCGCTTGATTGAAATTCGCGTTGAAATAGTATGGGCTAAAAAAGTAAAGGAAGTTTTGACCTCACGGTCATAAGCCACGGCATTTCCTCTTTGCGTGGGATCCCAGGGACTCAAAATTATTGGGTTCTGGGTTTGTGTGCACGGGACCCCAGCTGAGTCCGGCATTCCTTCCACTTACTTGTGCCAGGCTCTTCTCTTTCATCTTTCCTGTCAAACTTCCTTGCTCAACCTTTATATCTGACCACGATGGATGTGGGGTCCCCGAGGCCCAAGGTGTCTTTCATTTCCCCAGCTTAATTAGCCATTGCCTTCTTTCCCCATTTCCGAGAACTCAAACCTTTTTTCTTTTCCATGTCCGCCTCGTTGCGTAGTGACTAGCATTCTTGGCTGTCACCGCATAGGCCCGGGTTTGATTTCCGGCTCTGCCAAGAAATATTTAAATCTGGTCTGAGGGATGGAACTCGGGAAACTTTCAGCATCGTGAGGCAAGACTGAGAAGAGGCAGGTTCGATTACTAGGAGTGGTTTACCGTAGTTTCCCATTACTATTCCAGGCAAATGCCGGTATGCTACCTAACTTAAGACCACGGTCGCTTCCTACTAAAATCCTACCCAAATCTCAAATACACACGAGTGCAGACATCTCAGTGACACAGTGTAACATTACATGAAGCAATGTGGGTGAAGTAGGTATTTTGTAGCGTTTGTGGTGAAATATTGAACTAAGCGTACAGAAGTGTTCCTCTTTGTATTCCATAGAGGATAGGAACTGGTAATAAGGGAGGTGGCTTAGCTTATGAAGCCAGAGATATAGAGTAAAAAAAAACATGTGAAAGAGGCATGTGGATTATAAGAGGAAGAAAATTGTATGAGAGGATATACACACATCAAAAAAAAAAGTTTTGCATCACCTCGGTTCCAAGAGTTCCGGAACCTTTAAATACAAAGGGAATAGAGATCAACACAAACAACATTTCAGCTCGTTTTATTGCTCATGAGACCCACACATTGCATGTTGTACCATCATACAGCTAGACTTTCAGCATTTGTGGTCCAGATTGCAGTACACACCACTACCTCTAATACCCAGTAGCACGTCCTCTTGCATTGATGCATGCCTGTATTCGTCGTGGCATACTATCCACAAGTTCATCAAGACACTGTTGGTCCAAATTGTCCCACTCCTCAACGACAATTCGGCGTAAATCTCTCAGAGTGGTTGGTGGGTCAAGACGTCCATAAACAGCCCTTTTCAACATATCCCAGGCATGTTCGATAGGGTTCATGTCTGGCGAACATGCTGGCCACTGTAGTCGAGCGATGTCGTTATCTTGAAGGAACGCATTCACAAGATGTGCACGATGAGGTCGAGAATTGTCGTCCATGAAGACAAATGCCTCTCCAATATTCTGCCGATATGGGTGCACTATGGGTCGGAGGATGTCATTCAGGTATCGTAAAGCCGTTTCGGAGCCTTCCATGACCACCAGTGGCGTACGTCGGCCCCACATAATGCCACCCCAAAACATCAGGGAACCACCACCTTGCTGCACTCGCTGGACAGTGTGTCTAAGACGTTCAGCCTGACCAGGGTGCCTCCAAACACGTCTCCGACGATTGTCTGGTTGAAGGCATATGCGACACTCATCGGTGAAGAGAACGTGATGCCAATTCTGTGGGGTCCATTCAGCATGTTGTTGGGCCCATCTGTACCACGCTGCATGGTGTCGGGGTTGCAAAGCTGGACCTCGCCATGGACGTCGGGAGTGAAGTTGCGCATCATGCAGCCTATTGCGCACAGTTTGAGTTGAAACACGACGTCCTGTGGCTGAACGAAACGCATTATTCAACATGGTGGCATTGCTGTCAGGGTTCCTCCGAGCGGCAATCCGTAAGTAGCGGTCATCCACTACAGTAGTAGCCCTTGGACGGTCTGAGCGAGGCCTGTCATCGACAGTTCCTGTATCTCTGTACCTCCTCCATGTCCGAACAACATCGCTTTGGTTCACTCTGAGACGCCTGGAAACTTCCCTTGTTGAGAGCCCTTCTTGACACAAAGTAACAATGCGGACGCGATCGAACTGCGGTATTGACCTTCTAGGCATGGTAGAACTACAGACAACATGAGCAGCGTACCTTCGTCCTGGTGGAATGACTGGAACTGATCGGCTGTCGTACCCCCTCCGTCTAATAGGCCCTGCTCATGCATGGTTGTTTACATCTTTGAGCAGTTTTAGTGACATCTATGAACAGTCAAAGGGACTGTATCTTTGATACAATATACACAGTCAACGTCTATATGCCGGAGATCTGGGAACCGAGGTGATGCAAAACTTTTTTTGATGTGTGTATATATGGAATGTGGTTATAAAATTGGGAGAATCTGCATAATATAACGACAGTATATTGCCTGTATGGTATTATTAGACATGAAATACTCCTCAAAATAATAGGATTAATAAATAAAAGTGGAAATCGTATTTCATTGCTACACAAACACTGGTATGTTTTCATGATTTCCTGTCTTCCCCATAAAATAGTAAGTGGCATACTGATGGATTGATGTTGTGTTGCAGTATATATAATCTTACTTTCATCACGGTGGTGTCCTGGTTAGTGTTAGACAACACGCCATGCCCTGAGATGCTAGAGCACTCGTGTTCGTTATATAAACAAAATGTGTTCATTTGCTCGTAAATATCTTATATGAGCTGGCGCCCACCCGGATACTTTTATTATTCCTATAGTAATTACATTTATATATACAAATGTGGAGTTTATGATTGTGGTCATACTTTTATAAAAAGAGAAAATATTAAAACAGGTTATCAGACAAATTCTACACACAACCAAATACACGGGGCTACATGACCACGATATCTCGAAGTACCTTAAAATAATCAACAACAACTCAACTCTTTTTTTCCATGCTAACTTTTGTGCCTTCTGGTATACAGTAAACCCTAAAGGACGCAGGGTGTGTGTGTAGAAGAAAATTAACCCTTCATTGGGAAGTGCAAATCATTGCAACAATTTCCTAGATCGCCGGTTCAAACCCGGCCGAAGTCGTCGAATTTTTTAAGAGCGTTAAAAATCCCTCAGTATGCCTTCCTTCGGAGGGGAAGTAACATCGGTGGTCCCATGTCATAGATTTATGGCATGTTAAAGATCCTTCCACTAATTACAAAGCTAAATTAGAGGTTAGACAACGCTCTTAGGTTCCTACGTTCGTTGCCAGGAGCCGACTGCGGTGGCGTCTAGTAGCCAAGTTCTGAACTAGTAGCGGTTGACGGTGGCGTTTGGCGGCAAAAGTAGGAACTACTTGAAATTGAATGTCTGCAGTCCTTATTTGAATTAAAACAGATAACACACACTAATAAAAAGGAAGCTTGTAGTTTAACGTGACCGTTAATCTCGCGATCATGAGCCACGGGACCTCCTTTTTACGTGGAATCCGAACCACAGAACATGGCATTTCACTTCGAAAATCTCACATGCATTGACCGGGAATCGAACCTAGTCCGCCTTGGTGAGAGGCATACAGCTTGACCGCTGAGCCACCACGCCCCCTACACACACACACTAATACAGACATCACATATAACACCGGTCATCAGACAGATTCTACACACACCCAAAGTACACGGGGCTACATGACCGCGTTGTCGCAGCCCCTAAACTAAGGAACTAAAAAAAATCATCGCAACAAACGAGACGCGTTCCGTCAGAACCTGCTCTGTGCAAAATGAAGATAGACATTTCTATTAAGTGATGGAAAGTTGTATAGTGCTGACAATGATTACAAATTTACTCGCGCGAGAATTAATTCAGTGAGGTGGTTTGTACTGGGAATGACTACATCTGGTCTCCACGCTCTGTGCTTGCTTTGTTTGACGTTCTGTTGCAGGGGTTTCCAGACTGTGACCCACTTAACTGGTTGTGATGCCTGGCCTGATAGATGGGTTATACTGTAGCTAAAGCACTGCGCGGATGCGGATATCCGCAAAAGTTTTCGCCTTGCGGATATAATTTGCATGGCTGTGTGGATAGCTGATAAGCTGTGGATAATGTGTGGAGTAAAATTTGCGGATAGTTTTAGAATACAATCCGAATTTGATATGAAATGATCGTGTGGCCTCCTGAGAGGCCGAGTGCAGGTCTTTCTAGTTGACGCCCTTGGGCGACTTGCGCGTCGTAATGAAGATGAAGTGATAACGAAGACGGTACACACACCCAGTCCCCGAGCCACGGGAATTAAATCCAGGAGATTAAAATCCCTAATGGCCCAGCCGGGAATCGAACCCGGGACACGTCGAGCCAAAGCCTAGTGCGCTAACCATTTAGCCACGAATCCGAACTTCTACTTAGTAGAAAATAAAGTCCCCGATTCTTGGATGTCATGGGTAATCTCGAGAACCACTGGATGGATTTTGATGCTGTTTTCACCATTCTGTAAAGGATATCTCGAGGAAGGTTTCTGTAAAAAATAATGTATTTATGATCAAAGGAAGCCAAGCTGTAACAATTTCAGTGAAAAAGTCGAAAACAAAACTGGCGTCCGTGCGCTTTTTAAGCTTACGCTGGGCAAACCGTTAAAAATATCTATATACTATGAGTGGAAGAATTGTTCTACATGAAAAGTTCTAAAAAAAAATTCCGCGAGAGCATATCTCTATCTTTAATACATCGCCCACTCTGTGAGGTAAAACTGTGAAGAGGTGACTTTCATTCGACTCGAAAAAAAAAAACAATTGCTGACATCGCAATAACATAGGTTATCATATTTTGTGTTTTCACGTACTTCTGTATTCGAAAACTTCTTTTAAAGGCCACATTATGTGGTTTTACGTTTTCATTTCTTCCAACAATCTCCATTCAATTACTGAGACGGCAGTTTACGAGCTAGCTTTCGTGTTCACTGCGGAGGGAAAACTACTAATGTCGTATACAAGGAAATCTTAAGACCTCGGTTAAAAGCAGCCTATCATCTTGCATTCATAATTGTTCCCGGGCGAAGCCGGACCGAATCGCCAGTCCATTACTAAGACCGGAATGTTTATGACATATCATATTTTTAGCCTACTTTCGATTTTTGTATAAAATGAAAGTAGACTTATGAGATCAACACAGGGCGAAAAAAGTGTGTCTGTCTGTGTGTGTGTGTGTGTGTGTGTGTGTGAGTGAGTCTGTGTATGTGTGTGTGTGTGTGTACTCTGAATGTCTGCCCCCCCCCCCTATCAATTCAAACATGGTGGACGCGAATTGAACGAAATTTGGTACAAAGGTAGCACTAGCAAAGAACACCTCAGTGTCATGTTTTGTATCGCCGCCATCTTGACGGAAACGTAATGGTGGCCACCCAAATGTTAAAAGCTAAAATGCAATTACGACCAACCTAATAATCTAGTCTCTACCAAATTTTGCAACAACATATCTTTATGTGGGAAGCATATTCTGACCAAACTGCAAGATCATCAGCCCAATAATTTGCAGATGGTGGCCAGTATTTGTGCAAATCGATTCCCCCTATCAATTCAAACACGGTGAAACCGAATTGAACGAAATTTGGTACAGATGCAGCACTAGCAAAGGGCACCTCAGTGGCATGTTTTATAACGCAGCCATCTTGACGGAAACGGAATGACGGCCACCCAAATGTTAAAAGGTTAAATCAAATTACGATCATCCTAATAATTTGATCTCGACCAGATTTTGCAACAACATGCCTTTTTGTGGAAAGCAGCTTATGACTGACTACAAGGTCATCATCCCAATATTTTGCAAATAGCGGCCATGTATGTGTGCAAATTCATTCCCCATATCAATTCAAACATGGTGAAACCGAATTGAATGACATTTTTTACAGAGGTAGCACTAGCAAAGGGCACCTCTTATTCATGTTTAATATCCCTATAGCACGTTGTATTTCAACAAGCTACTACAACCAACATTCAATTATACTCCTTGAAAAGGACAAAGAGTTATAACAATACCCATGCATTTAGGAGAAAGTAGGCTAAATGTTCATTATTGAACATATTGTTCCGTTATGATTTTTTCACGACAAATGTGAGATGATGATTAGCACAAATTATTCAAATTATTCAAATTATGTCATTAAGCACAATTAGCACTCCGAACTGAATAGGGTTGTAATTCTGGCTGTATAAGATTCATTTTAAACGTAACATAATATGACATACACAGCCTAAGGGAATGATTTTCTCCTCAAATATCTAAATGTGTTGCTTTATGTTTTATCTAATTGAAAATATTATTGTACTGCCAGTAGATTCGGATAACAAACGTGCGGGTGCGGGGCGGATGCAGATAACGTTTTGTTTATCCACGCAGTGCTCAAGTTATAGCTTGATCGGCTATGATTGAAGTCTTAAGTCGGAGCAGCAGTATCAGTATTGGCGAGGAAGGGAGGTGGGTATATAGGGCACTGGTGGAGGAAACCCCCCTGAAGGCTGCACCAAGTGCTCAAGATGATTGCTTGCATAGGTTATAGAAACACATGATGTTGACTGCACGTCACACAGTGGGGTTCTTGCAGAGAAGGGGCCGATAACCTAGATGTTAGGACCCTTAAAACAACAATTATCATTATCATCATCATCCTTGCAGGGAAAAGCTGGAAAATAGTTCAAAAATCAAATCCCGTACTTCTTATTCAACTGTTCCGTTTCCATACAGTTGAAGACCATGTGCAACATATGTTGATAAGGAAATATTGTAACAAGTACTGCACTACTCGCTGCGGAAGTCCAAACTGCCACAACACCCCCCACACGACTCATTGAAAACACAGTTGTTACCCCAGAAATAGTAACAACAATGGAATCGTCACCTAGAAGTATGCACTGTAAAACAGTTCATAGTTACATTCCTATGATTTAAGAAAGGTCCGGGCACGCCCGGGCTATACTCTTAACATTTTCTGCTACTCACGATAGTCATAGTATAATAACATCAGAAAATGTTTGCGAATATATGCGTATCTCCTCTGTATAATACTTTCTTTAAGCCAGCAACAAAATGTTCAAAAGGTATAGAAAACGTTTCACAAGAAAAATGTGCCGAGCGAAAATGAATCACGATGTGCTTAATAGGCTCCTGATTGCATACATTCATCTCAAGCATGGACGAAGTACACACAAGAAAGATATCTTTCGACAAAGACGTTTTAGATATGTTGCTGCCACTAAACTTTAACTCTGAGTGTGGAAGTGAGTCAAGTGGTAACAGTTTAGATTCTGACTAAAAGCATCCATGTGCAGTGTTAATTAGGTATGTACAATAAATTAAGCTGTTATGTGTTTCTGTTACTGACGTTACTAATATACCTTTTATATAATTTTTGCCATCCATTTCCCTTTTCGGCCCCACTGTGTGACGGACAAGCACAGGACTGCTCCCCACAGGGAACATATCTGGCTAGAACCGGCACCTCGACCTTGGGGCTTCACTAGTATCCGATCAAGCTATGGTGACCCAACGGTGGAAGGGACTGATCTTCCACCATTGAAACATGGCAGGAAATCTGTTTGGCCACAACCGTCAGTTGGATCTTGAGAGTTGAAGGGTGAAAAGCTTCATTTACGCTGACGACCTCGCTCTTGCTGCCCAATCAGTGCAGTTTGAGGTCGTAGAACATACACTCAGTCGTGCTTTAGAACAGCTTGGTAGTCACTACAGGGTCTTTCATATAAAGTAAGAACGGTGGGCGGCGGCTTTGTTATCCGCTGCTGCAATGGCCTTGGCCAAGCCTGTGGCGTGCCACGGCCCCCTGCTGTAGTATTGAAAGCGCGCGCATAGTATATAGTACTGTACTCGACCTTGCAATAAACGTGCAGGTGTTCAGTCACCAGTCTGAACCTCAGATGTTAACATGAGACAGTTATCATTAAAACATCGTATTTTTGTATGTAAAACTTATTTTAAGTACGAGTCGACTCAACGGGTACGTAATGAATTTGTTCAGCAATTTCCTGAGGAAGTGCCTCATTCACTAGCACAGTTTCACTTAATTGTAAATAAGTTTGACACTACTGACTCAGTGCTCAATAAAGAGCATACAATTAAAAATCAGAAACATTACAGTGACAGAACTCACTAGCGTCAGCCAGAATGTGGTTACCAGATACAATGCCTGTATAACCCAGGAAGGACGACACTTCCAGAGTCTTTCATACAGGATTGTACACACGCTTAAAGTAGGGGGGCGTGGCGCGCCACAAGCTCGGCCAAGGCCACTGCGGCAGAGAATAACAAAACTGCCGCTTGCCGTCCTTACTTTATATGAAAGACTCTGTATGAAGTGAACTAATTCATACCCAAACCTAGTACGATTCAAGTGTGTGCTTTCCATATGAAACATAAGCAAGCTAATCGGAAACTTGAAGAATTCTGGACCATTGCTTCCATACCAAATATATTGGTGTCACCTTGGACCGTACAGTTATATACCTAGGTATTAGGTATACATGTATATAGGGAACAGTGTCTTAAGTTGAAACAGAAGGAACTGCCTCGTCCGTAAATTGGCAGGGACTAACTGGGGCACCCATCCCCAAACATTAACAACTGCACTAGCATTATGCTATTCAGCAGGGGAATATGCCAGTCCTGTGTGGTACAAGTCAGCACACGCAAAGCAGATTTATGTTTCCTTAAACGAGTGCTGCGAGATTATTTCAGGTGGTCTGAGGCCAACTCCCATTAATAAAGTGAACTACCTGGCTGGGATTGCTTCTCCTGATATCAGACGTGAAATGGCTGCAAGCAATGCCTTCACACCCACTCTTTGGATATCAACCTGCTGATAGGAGATTAAATTCGAGAAAGAGCTTTCTAACAACTACTCAACCATTACAAGGAACAGTAGCTTCAGCACGAGTTTCCACGTGAAAAGAGAGAAGCAGCAATTTGTCTGATTGGATGGAACGTCCTGGTCACACAGAGAACTGGCTGATCTGGAAATCTCTAAACAGACTGCGAGCTGAAGTTGCAGGATCAAGGGACAACTTATATATGTAGCGGCTTCGGTGGCGTAGTCGGTAGCATGCTGAGCTTCTATGCCCAAGATCGCGGGTTCACACCTGGCCGAAGTCATCGAATTTTTAAGAGCTTTAAAATCCTTCAGTATGCCTTCCTTTGGAGGGGAAGTAAAGCCGGCGGTCCCATTTCATAGATTTATGGCATGTAAAAGAACCTTCCACAAATTAAACTTGTGTGAAGCTAAATTTCCAGGTTAGATTTCGTTGAAACGCTCTATCAAAGTTCCAACGTTCACCAATAGGTGTCAGTGGGATCTGGTAGCGAAAGATAGAACTACTTGTAATTGAACGGAACTTGTAACTCACACCATGGGTGTCCTCATTGAAGCAGCTACAGGCTCCGGCGAGCCAAACATGTCCTTGGACACTCCCGGCACTAAACGCCATACGCCCCTAAATAAATTAAATAAATAACTTATATCATTTCCGACCAATACGGTTCTAGGTGATTGCGGCTTATTTAAAACAACACAGCATCTCTTATGTTGTCCGTTGTGCCCATCAAAATGTACAAGGAGTGCACCTCATTCCAGCCTTTTGACCAGAAATAAATTTCTTGGCAGAGCCGGGAATCGAACCCAAATCTTACCAATATATTTATGAAAGAACTACACACTACAAATAAATAATTTAAGCACTTTCATAGGGATTCTGTGCCTCCATCCACAATACAGGGTTTCTATAAAAGAACTCCGGGGTTTTAAAAATCCATATCTTAATAACTGTAGAAGATAGCAAAATATAGTTAATTTCTCTGAAACGAGTAGCTCATCAAGTTTTACTCATACCAATTGGGAATGTTTTCATCAACAGTTGGCAGCGCTGCGGAGCGTTGACCTTGAAACAACGTAGCGGCAGTCAGTGCTGTCTGGATTGCCGCGCTATGGCGACGCCGCAACAAAAGACTCAATGCGTTATTTGGCTAGTAGAAACTAATTCTGTTGTTACGGTACAAAGAAACTTTTCGACGTAATTATGGTGTTGACCCGCCTACGGATAAAACCATTCGCCAATGGTTAAGTGCTTTCAAACAAACAGGAAGTGTTTTAAAACAAAAGTCGCCGGGTAGGCCGCGTGTGTCACAAGAGAATGTGGACAGAATCCGAGCTTCATGCCTTCGAAGCCCTAAGAAATCATTGACAAGACGCAGTCTGGAGTTGGGGTTACCAAGATCAACAGTTCATAAGGTAGTTCATGAAAGAGTTCGTTTAACTGCTTACAAAATTCAACTGTTACACCACATTAAACCGGCAGACAAGATTAAGAGATTAGACTTTTCTGTTTCTATGCTAAACGAAATCGATGAAAATAACGATTTTTTTAAAAAAATGTTATTTTTAGTGATGAAGCGACTTTTCATGTGAACGGGTCTGTAAGCAGACATAATTGCAGAATTTGGGGATCAGAGCTGCCCAATGAGTTCATAGAGTATGAACGAGACACGCAAAAAGTGAATGTTTGGTGTGGTCGTATGTATGATAGAGTAATAGGTACCTTCATTTTTGTTGAAAGAAATATCAATGGTGATGTCTATTGTGACATGTTAGAGGAATATGTTTGTCCTCAGTTAGATGGCATTGAGGCGGAGAAGGGTTTAGTCCACTTCCAACAAGATGGGGCACCGCCACACTTCAGTTTGCGTGTGCGTGAGGCACTTGACGCTCGACTCGGCAACAGATGGATTGGAAGGGAAGGACCTATTCCATGGCCTCCAAGGAGCCCTGATATGACTCCATTGGACTTTTTCTTCTGGGGGCATATCAAGAATCTTGTGTATGCGGAGAAAATTCATGATGTTGGCCATCTCAGGGAACGAATAATCAATTGTGTGGCAACCGTCCCCCCAGACATGCTGGCCAGGACACGGGAAGAGGTGGAATACCGTTACGATGTGTGCCGTGCCACTAACGTGGCTCATATTGAACCTTATTAAATTGTAATAAAAACTTGAAAATGCAACCTTTCCAATCATGTATTAAACATTAATATAACTTTTTTACTTCATTATAATAGTGTGCCTCAAACCCCCGGAGTTCTTTTATAGACACCCTGTATAACGATGATTCCAACTTGGAACGTAGCTTCCAACACCTATGCAGCTCGCAAGCCATAGTTTGATCACACCTCAGCGACTGCCATGGGGGCAAGTGACATTATTAACAATAATATTGAGACATCCTGACACAAAGGTTTCGTTCTCCCTGGTCTGTGCAGTACATCAAGTTATCCTTGACGTATGCTATACCTAAAGCTGTCATTCCATCACATGACGTTGCATCCAAATGAAATAACCTGGCGTGTCACGTATCTCGTTAAGGGAAAAGTAATGAGACTCCATTTGCTGACAATTCTTCACGTCACTCCACAAATACTTTCTTTCGCCAAGAGTTACATTATAACTTGTAGAGGACCTTGGCACTAGTGTTACAGAAGCCACCCCAGCGATACTCACGATACAGGGTGGGGCCAGTCAGTGGGCTGATCCTTCATTTGTTTTGGTTCAGAATTCTTCTGCTAGGTAAGTCTATACGAGTAATTTTTCTTTAAATACTGTATACTGAGGCGGCTTCGGTGGCGTAGTTGGTAGCATGCTGAGCTTCCATGCTCAAGGTCGCGGGTTCAAACCCGGCCGAAGTCGTCGGACTTTCTACGAGCGTCAAATATCCCTCAGTATGTCTTCCTTCGGAGGGAAAGTAAAGACGGCGGTCCCATGTCATAGATTTATGACATAAAATAGAATCTTCCACTAACTACAATTGTGTGAAGCCAAAATTTGTAGTTTAGAACTATAATAACCCCTGGCATTACAGCCCATGAAGGACCTAGGTCAACCAAGCGACCGCTGCCCAACCATTTGGCCTGCAGATATTGGGGTGATGCGTGGTCAGCGCGTCGGATCCCCTCGGCCGTTAATCTTGGTTATCGTGATCGGAGTTTAGAATTGATAACGCTCTATTATTTCTAACGTTCGCAGACAGGTGCTGACTGCGATGCTCTCTAATAGCCAAATCCGCAAGCTAGGTGTCGTGGACAGTAGCATTTGGTGCCAAAAGTAGGAACTAATTGGAAATTATTGTCTGCAGTCCTTACTTGAATTAAAACAGATAACACACGCTAATACAGCCATCACAACACCGGTTATCAGACAGATTCTACACACACCCAAAGTACACGGGGCTACATGACCGCGTTTTCACAGCCCCTAAACTAAGAACCCACCCAACAAACCAATGTATAATGAGTTTAACAAAAAACACTCAAAATGTTTGACTTTTACGATATTGAAATGGTTGAAAATTCTTCATTCCTGATTTGCTTTGAAGCTTGTCCGCCTTGTTTTGCGTAGTCGCTAGCATTTTGGCTACCACGGAGACCCGGTTTTGATTTCTGGCTCAGGCAAGAAATTTAATTCTGGCCTGAGGGCTGGAACGAGATGAGACAATACTGAGAAGAGGTGGGTTCGATTCCTACTTCAGTCATCCTGGAAGAGGTTTTCCGTGCTTTGCCACTTCCACTCCATGAAAATGTCGGGGTGGTACCTACTTTAAGGCTATGGTCACTTCCCATCCAAATTGTACCTCAATTACAAATACACATACACTAGTATAGACATCATAGTGACACAGCAAATCAGGAATGAAGAATTTTCAACCAGTGACGTAGTGAGACAGGTTATCAAACAAATTCTACACACATCCGAGTATACGGGGTAACATGACCACGATGTCGCAAAGCCCCTAAAAGAATCAACAACAGTTTCTATGCTTATGTGTGTTCCTTTAAGCATCGGGAAGTTGCAGTAGCAAGATGCAATATTTCATCTCGTTGTTTCATCCATAATCAGCACAACCATGAAACCATGCTTATCTTTTTTAATTCATAAACAGGCAGAGCACATTGCTCAATTCCGCATCTCAGAAAAGCATTATCTACTACAAAATCTCTCTGTAGTTATAAATACTATTATACGGAGAACACTCAGTAAAATAGCATGAACATGTGTATCTGTATTGATCTGAAAAGACGCGCGAACACGTTTATTTAATCTATGCAAACTGGGGATCCGTCCAGGAACAGCTGTCGTTCTGTTTTTAGCCCGGATATTGTTCTGATTTATATTTCCAGCTCTCGTAACCTTATTGCTAAATGTAACCAATTCTCGGGGATTGTTATTTTAAAGGGAAGCTTGCCACGGTGGGTGAGTGGTTAGCATGTCGGTCTACTAACCCCAAGCTTGCAGGTTCGCTCCTGGCCGTGGTAAGTGATAATTTTTTTGAAAGGCGGCAAAAAGAAACACACGCATGTCATACGATGTTGGCATGTCAAAGAACCCATTTGAATTCAGTAGGTCGTGTTCATAATGGCAAAATTAATCTCGGGAGTTTCCGCCAACACAAAGTTCCTCATTTCTCTACTAGAAAGCGCTATAGTGCTCAAGGAGCTTAGATATCTAACTTCCTTGACTTTCATCGTGATTCAAGGAACAACGAAATTCGACATGCAAGCTACCCTATGGGTGCAAATTACAAAGTTTGCACCCTGCACCCGAGGCCATACGATATTATTATTATTATTATTATTATTATTATTATTATTATTATTATTATTTTAAAGGGTAGAACAGTGTTACTCTTTGTCTCCGAAAATACAGAGCCTTTACCCTTTCGTCACGAGAGGTCTTCAAGAAATGAGCCACTCTACTTGCTAAGTGTGCCAATGTTTGAATATTTCTTTAAATATCATTTGCATATAAATGAATTTAAGTAAAATGTTTGCGAAATCGATATGTAAACTATTTTGTGCCTTTTTCCAAGGTATCATTTAAATGATATATAGCCTAAATATGAATCGCTGCCAATGGCCATAAGCTGGGCATTTTTGATTGAACGCCTGAGGGCTCCCAACAAGTTCAATTTCAAGTAGTTCCAACTTTGACTACCAGCTGCTACTGTCACTAACACTAGCGTCGAACGTTGGAACTTATAGAGCGTTTCATACTAGTTTACCTACAAATTTTGCTACACACCACCAATTGCAGTGGTAGGTTGTTTTACACGCCATAAATCTGTGACATGGGCCCACCAGCTTTACTTCCCCTCCGAAGGATTTTAACGCTATTAGAAAATCCGACGACATCGATCTGGTTTTAACCCGCCATCTTTGGCATAGCAGTTCAGCATGATAAATGTGATAAATACGCCAAGGAACGTGCTTGCAGTGATGTGCTTGGAGGATTAGGTGAATTATTTCAGTGAATTAATTTTACTGTTTTAAGGATCTGAATAATTATAAGTTACATTCTTAATTAATTAAAATACTGTTGTAACCCACTCTGTCCTATAGAGGGACACAACCCCGCAGTACACTTTCACCCCATATTTCCACATCATTAAACACTTTTCCAAATACACTACAATCTACAATTTAACACACCTCAGTGAACACATATAACCCCACATATGACCCCCCCCCCCCCCCTTGAACCTTCTTGAACTCGCACGACCCCCAGTCCGGTAGCTGTTAGCCCGGAATGTGCTGAGAATGCTTAGGTTGTAGCACAATAATTATAAAAGCAGCCAGTCCAAGTTACGCAGGAGCTGTGTCCAACCGAACCTCTGAAGGTTTGTATCACGGCTGCCGCCATCTAGGGGTAAGTGTGTTTACGGGTATCATCCCTTACATCCACCCTTTACACTTTACACCTTTCCAACATTGTACTGACTTTGTTTAAACAGTAAGGCCACTAGCACTGAAGTCTGGTCTTTAAATTAATTTACACCTCACTCGAGAGTAATCATTAAACTTACTGGCATTGACTTTATTTGGTCTTGTAACTTATTTGCTTATAGGATAAGCCCCTATCCTCTAACCCTGACCCATTAGGGCCGAGCATTACTTAATTGTTTGAAAGTATCAGATAAGCAGTTCGCCTGACTCGCCATAGAGCTCCCGTCAGCAGGATTGCTTCCAGTACTCTCTTGTACACGCTGCTCGCATGTGCTGAGCAATCACCGCTCCACCGCAAGTTATCCGTTGTCCATTAACCCCCTCACAAATACTCCATCCCCGAGCACACCAGTCACCCCCGAATACTCGGTAGCTCTTCCTCGAGCACGTCTAAGCTGAATAGTCGCCCCTCACCCAAACTCACCCAAAACACCTACTCACACTGCCCCTATCGTTACAACATTATACACAATCCCTTACACATTGTAGAAGCCCTCCAAGGCCCATACAATACTCAGCCAATCAATACAAATTCTATTCAAAGGTTAGTACATGTTTCTATATACGATGATATCATCTTCAGCGTTTATACAATATTAAAATGTAATAATAATAATAATATCGTATGGCTTCGGGTGCCGGGTGCAAGCTTTATTATCTGATGCCCAGAGAGCAGCTTCCATGTCGAATTTTATTGTTCCTTGAAACGCTATGAAAGTCAAGGAGGTTAGATGTCTAAGATCCTTGACACTATAGCACTTTCTAGTAGAGAAAGGAGGATATCTTTTGTGTTGGCGGAAAATCCCGTGATTAATTTTGCCACTATGAACACGGCCTGCTGAATTCAAATGGGTTCTTTAACAAGCCAACAACGTATGACATGCATGCAGTGATTTTTATTGACTTTCAAAAATCACTTTGAGGAGCGAACCTGCAAGCTTGGGGTTGGAAGTCCGAGACGATAACCCCTCACCCATCGTGACAAGCTTAAAACAAAATAAAATGGATATCCTTTCAAATAATTATATGTTGAAAGTGGAAGTCTCATTTCCATTTGTCAGTTTTTTCAATTCACAACCATCCCTCACGGCTCCATTGACCAGTTTGGAAACATAATCTCCAGAGTGTTTTTGAAAATTACATTTAAATACTTAGAACCTCTATCGAATTACTTATAAGGATATCCATTTTATTTTTATTTTAAGCCTCCGTGGCTTAGGCGGCAGCACGCCAGTCTCTCAACACTGGTGTCCGTGGTTCAAATCCCGATCACTCCATGTGAGATTTGTGCTGGACGAAGTGGAGCCAGACAGGTTTTTCTCCGGGTACTCTGGTTTTCCCTGTCACAATTTCATTCCAGTAACACTCTCCACTATCATTTCATTTCATCTCCAATATCATTTCTTTTCATTTCATCTGTCATTCATTTAATCATTGCTCCAAAGGAGTGCGGTAGGCTTCCGTAGCCGGCACAGTTCATATCCTCGCCACTAGATGGGGTCTGCATTTATTCCATTCCCGGACCCGGTCGGTCGACTGGAAGCAGGCTGCGGATTTTCATTTCATTGTATAAACGCTGAAGAAGATATCATCGTATATCGAAACCTGTACTAATATTTGATTAGATTTTGTTTTGATTGGCGTAGCATTTTAATTAATTATCTGTTAATCAATACGGCAATTTTCTTATATTTTCCCAAAATGGTAAAGGTTTTTGCTTTTCTATATGTTCTTATCAAATGTTTTCGCATTCCACAGTTTATTCACGTCATTATATCCATCTATTTGAGTCAGGATCTAACCCGAGAACTTAGATTAAAATCCAGTTATGACAAGTTCATCAATAAATCTTAGGTGTGGCAATACAAATCAATCATACAATTTAAGTAATTTGAAACTTGTATGTACGTGAAAATTTAGAAGATTTCTGAACTGGGCAGTTAAAACCAAAGTGAACCATAATTTATGACATAAAACTACAGGCAAGTCGACAGTACTTGTTTCACGGTACTCGATACAGTACAGTCCCACCAATCCGAAACCCGGTAATCCAAACAGGGCTAACAAAAATATCTACCAAATATGTTTTGAATTTTAAAAAAGGAAAAACTAGTTTTTCCAACTAAAAAAGTAAATTCATTAGCACAGAAAAACATGAAATAAATGCTAGAGGTATAAACAGTGAATCTGTCGGCTATCTATCTAACTAAAAATTCTACTAACAATGTGCATAACAAAGTTTGAATGCAATTTTCTTTACGTTAACGGCAAAACAAACCGAAAAGCAAATCAACACTTAAGAAGTGCAGTAACTGATTTTTGAAAAGAGAAAAAAAAACAGGGAGTGAGTTCATGTTCATGTTTTTGAAACACCGTGGTTTCACCGATTTGCCAATTACCATTAGTGGAAGCTTATGTGTCGCAGAGGCATTGCTGCAAGCTACTGTAGGTAAACGCTTTTAAAACATTACAGTACAGTGTAATTGGTTTTCGAGTCTTAAAGTCAATGTATTTTCGTATTTGACGAAATTCCACCTAATCCGAATATTTGCTAATCCGAACAGGGTTCGGTCCCAATTAGTTCGGGTTCGGTCCCAATTGGTTCGGATTAGCGGGACTCTTACTTACTGATGCTGATAATGATTTTGATGGTTCTTTTCCTTGTTGATTTAATTGGAGGAACTTCAAGGTATTCAACTTTGAAGGGAACGCTTACGAGAAACAATGTTATTAAACCGGGATCAGATCGTCTAAAGTGCATGTTTCAATAGTAAGGTACATAAGCCCTGCGCGAATAAACAAAACGTTATCCTCATCCACACGACTGTTATCCGCATCCGCCCCGCATCCGCTCGACTGTTATCTGCATCCGCCCCGCATCCGCATGACTTTTTCCGCATTTCCAAGTTTGTTGTCCGGATCTACTGGCATTACATTATTTTTAATTAGATAAAGCGTACATTAAATAAATAAATAAATAAATAAAATAAATTAAATAAAAATAAATATTTACACATTTGAGGAAAGTGTCGTTCCCCTAGGCTATGTATGTCATGTGCTATGTTGAAAATGAATGTTACACAGCCAGAATTGCAACCCTTTCCTGTTCGGAGTGTTAATTATGATTAATGATATAATTTGAATGAGATTAGTTTAAATCATCATCTTACATTTCTCATGAAGAAAACATAACGGAAAAACATGATATGTCATAAACATCTGGGCCATAGTAATGATATCTAACAAGTTCGGATTGTATTCTAAAAACTATCCGCTAATTTACTCCAAACATTATCCGCAGCTTATCCGCTATCCGCACAGTCATGCAAACTATATCCGCATGGCGAAAAAAATGCGGATATTCGCATCCGCGCAGAGCTTTAGGTACAGAAGAACGTTTTAAACATGCATGGAAAGAAAGAAAGAAAGAAAGAAAGAAAGAAAGAAAGAAAGAAAACCGATTTAATATACCGAATAAATCAGTTGCCCCTAATAAAATTGTTTTATGCAGCCCAACTAGCGCATGTTGTCACGAGAGTTGATATCTCTCTGCATACATCACGTATGGTACCGGTAATAATGCACTGCAATTTATGTCCCGCAAACGAGACTGAACATTATTATTTTCCCCTCGTATTAGTTTGTAGTCACATCGAGAGAAAAACAATAGTGTTCAGTATCGTTTGCAGGACATACTTGCAGTGTATTAGCACCATACGCGATGCAAGCAGAGAAATATCGACTTTCCTATAACAACGCCAGTTGGGCTGTTTATTAGGGGCCGATAATCTAGATGTTAGGCCCCTTAAAACAACAATTATCATCATCATAATCATCATAAAACAATATTATTAGGGGCAACTGATTCACCTGGTATATAGCCTACGAGCGTGACAAGTTTCAGAAATAAAATCATAATGTGAGATTTAAGGAGGGGAAAAATTGAATTAATTCAACTGCACACTTCATTATAATATGTTATTGGCTTTGCGTCCCTTTTAACTAGAGGCTTTTAGAGACACTGTTGTATCGGATTTGTGCCCCGAAGAGGTTCATTAACGTGGCAATAAACATGACACGATTCCCTTACATTTAAGCACCATCAAATGCCAACGGTTCGCGCAAGGATTCGATCCTGAAACCATGAGCAGAGCAGCCAAGAACGTTTCCGCTGCACCACGCAGCACATTTTGAATCATTTCTATCGACATTAAGAAAATATATATTACTTATAATTTTCTTACATGCAGACTTAGCAAAACGTTGATTCAAGAATCCTAAAAGGAAGAGGTGCATCAATCCAGTCCATACAACGATGATGCATACTGTACACGAACTATTATAACATTCTCCGCATAAACAGGTTATAAATTGAATTTTAAGCTAACCCTGGAACAGAATAATTAACAAAATTCAAGTGAAATAATATATAAAAATTAGCAATACGTACATTATCACATCAAAGTTGAGATTGTGACGCTTTTTCCATCGAGAGAGCCATGCCCCGTTTGGTCTGAAGTTCAGTTCAAACTTTAGAGCGAAATACTGTGCTTTCGTCATCACAGCATGACTGTCGACCTGTGTATTAAGTTTAGTGGTTTGTTTGAACCATATTAATAGCGCTCGTTCAAAATTTAAAATATTGTTTTCACTTAAACTTATCTTGAACTTGGACATTGTGTTAACCGTACCATTGAACGACTGAAACTAACAGCTCATTAAAGTGGGGCTAGCCGCTAGCGTGTGACTGAGGAGCGATCAACACTGGCGCGCCTCCAGCAAGTGCAAACATTCTTACAGGTGGAACAGACACTCTTCATATTCTACTTTACTTTATTAGCCTGCTTCGCTCATGAAATTTTGTATGCTGATATAAAAAGTTATTTTGAATCTTCTTTCATTCAAATAATATTAAGTTATGTAATTCGTAGAGTAACATGTCATACTTCTTCTTTTTAAGTAACAATTGTTAGATAGATTTAAAGGGCTGTAAAATAATGAGAAATGGCATAAATATTCCATTCTTCAGGTTTTTAGGAGCTCTCTTAGATTTTGTATGCAACAAATTGTAATTCACTTTATGATGGTTTATGATAGACTCGCTGCTATCAGTTCAATATGCAACGTGTCAGACATACATTTTAGCCTACTTTCGATTTCTGCAAGAAATGAAAGTTGACTTATGAAATCAACACAGAGCGAAAAATTGTGTGTCTGTCTGTCTGTGTTTGAGTGTGTGTGTATGTGCGTGTGTGGGGGGGGGGGGAGATTTGGTATGTCTGTCCCCCCATACCAATTCAAACACTATGAAACCGAATTGAACGAAATTTGGTACAGAGGTAGCACTAGCAAAGGGCACTTCAGTGTCATGTTTTATATTGCCGCCATAATTACCAAAACGTAATGGCGGCCACTCAAATGGTCAAAACTTAAATTTAATTAAGACCAAACTAATCATCGGATCTTTACCACATTTGGTGAAAACATACCTTCATATGGGACGCGTCTTGTGCCCAAACTACAAGATCATCCGCCGTACCATTTCAGGATGGCGGCCGTGTTAATTATGCAAGCTTTATAATCCATAACATGGGACCCATCAGTTCCAATTATCGAACCGAGAATCGTTTAAACTGTTCTAAAGGACGTGGCCCGTTCGAAATTAACAGTTTATATTGTAATATTATAGTGCAGAAGTGACTTGAAAAAGCTGAGCCGTCTCAGTTAGAAGACAAGATGTCAGCTGATATCTTGTGCCAGACCTATATTTCACTAGTTTCAGTATCATGCAATATAGCCTACCTGATAGAAATAGCAAAATCTTTGTATGAAATGCTTTGTACAGTATATAAAAAGTATACTCCACTGAAGAAATCGTTCAGTCTAAATCATTATTTGCTAAGGCGTTGTATGAAATTCAACTGATATCGGCGAATTTTGGTTGACTTGTTTGGCTGCGTGGTAAAGCGTTAGCCTTTCCCCATTTAGACTGGGGTTCTAATCCTACCAGAGTTGGGTTCTTTTTGCTTGTTTTATATATATTTTTGTTCAATTACTCAGATGTTTTAAAATTAAGCGTTATATTGTGCATATTACAATGAAAAATATACCTAGTATAAATAATTTTAAAAAATTTGCCATTGGATCTGCAAGAGACATCTAACAGCAACCAGGAGAACTATCATGGCCAACTTCTTGCGCAACGGCCCACAGATTACCTTTCAGCTTTAATTGAAAAGTTTCCTTTTATGGCCGCTAGAATGCACTCTCCCTATTAGGATTATCTTATCCGCAAGGTGTCATGACTGCTCTACGTGGGACTCCACAGGTTGGCATTCTATACGCATCGAATTTGAAGAATGAAAAGTTGATAATACGATACATTTTTATTTTAAAGCGTTTGTAACAGCCTATTGTGTGTTATTGAACTAAAGACAAAACAATCTCACTTAGTACCTGTGCTCTATCTGTAGGTGCTAGTTCAGGATATTAATCAATAATTCTATTGCAGCCAGATAGCAATCAAAAATAAAGAATGAATATGTACACTAAAATTGCGCTCTGGGGATTTGAATTGCATAGATTTGAGTGTTTCCTATACTACAGAGCTCTAAGTGGTAGCGTTCACATGCTTGTCCACATAGTCGGCATACACGCGTCACTGTAGGGTCATGGAAAGATTTGTTAATGCAATTAAGGTGGTTATTTATTTATTAATCGTATGGCATATAGGCTATACACAAAAACAGGAAAGCAAGTACATTATATTTTACTATCCAATGTTCTTATCCAATCCAGAGCCTCTGTAGTGGCTTCTAGAAAATCAAAACAATCTCCAGGGTAGGCTCTTCTACTACACTCTCTTACAATGTGCTCGATGGTTTGAAGAGAGACACCACTGTCACTCTTGTGGGATTGTATCTTTCCCCACTTGTAGAGAGACGCAGCACAGACTTCATGACCACAACGAATCCTGTTGAGGAAGGTCCAAGTTTTTCTTGGGAGATCAAACCTTGAATTAGATGTGAACGAAGCCAGAGATTTTCATCTGTTTTTAAGATCGCTTCTTCCTTCCATTGGGCTTAGGGGTCAAAATTATCTTCTGTGAGCTTCTGAGCGAACTTAAGTGGCGGATGTCTAGATTTCAACCGGTTGCTCTGAAGGTCAGGAATATTGGAGTGGATGGGCAAGTCAGGGTTCTCACGTATCTTGGGGTATTTATTCTCTTAGCAGTGCTTGTGCTCTACGTAATGAAGGAGACATGATGTTGCTCAGGACAGGAAGCCAGTGGATAGGGGTCGATCTTATTACACCTGAAATAATCCTCATTGTGGTGAAAACCATGGACAGCCAGACGTGTAAACACATGCCTCAACTTAAAGTTGGATGTTGACCACGTCCGCTCGATTATGTCTCCAGTTCCATAAAATTCTTGAGATATGTCTTCTCTTTCTTTCTTCAATGATGGTAGTAGTTTTTCCGAGGTTCTGGTGTTTGGTAGAGGTAAATAGTTTCTAAGGTCTTCACCCAAGAAATGATTCTATTATACCCTTTGATAACTATACTAATAGATTCAGGAGAAAGTAGGCTATATGTTCTTTACTGAACATATTGTTTTTAAATCGTGTGCTAAAAAGAGTATTTTTTGTGATGAACATTAATGAGGACGCATTGTATGTATGTCTACCCCTTATTATTCCCGTTTTCCAACGGGGTCGGGGATGAGATGCGATGGAAGTCGTTGTGGCGATGGATTTTACGGCAGGATGCCCTTCCTGACGCCAACCTCATGAGAGGAGTTAATGTGAGATGAAATGAATGATGGTGAATGAAACTGGGCAAGGATGTGGAAGGAAGAAGCCGTGGCCTGTCAGAAGGTACCGTCCCAGCATTTGCCTGGTGTTGAAAATGGGAAACCACGGAAAACCATTTCAAGGACGGCCGACGGTGGGGCTCGAACCCACGCGTCTACCGAGTCAGCAGAGAGCTTGGCCCCATGACCTAATGCAGCGCTTTAGCCAGCGTAGCCACTACTGTCGGTTTTAATGAGGACGCATTCACTATGCTAAATATCGGGCAATTGATATTTAGAAATGAACTTGTTATGTTCATGCCATAAGACGTATTCAATATATTACGTTCCCTTGTGATCGATTTCAATGGTCACGCGTTAGATCAATTAATATTTGAAAATTACCATTGTGCCACCTGTAATTTACGAATGTACAGGCTTACCTATGTACCGGAACATTTAGTAAATCATACGTTGTTAACGTATCGAACTCTCATTTCTGCCGAATATGATGGTGTGTCAGCCATTTTAAATACCTAAGATCTATCATCACTAACACAGGAGACTCTGAAACCGAAATCTGAAGACGGAATTTGATGGCTAGGAGCTCTGATGTGTAATTTATCAGGCTAAGGAAACATACTGCGATTGAAGAGCTTATTTCCAACGAGTTTAAAATCCATAAAATAGCAAACTTCAGAATTCACGTTTATCTACCTATTTATTTATTTATTGAATGATTGATTGATTTATTGATTTATTTATTGATGTATTTATTTACTTATTTATTTATTTATTTATTTATGTATTTATTTATTTATTTATTTATTTATTTATTTATTTTACTTTTTGATAAACGATAAAAGTTTCTTGACAATCTTACGAGAACTGCTTACTAGCTCCCCATTATCCTTTTCTATTTCAGGGGTCTCACGTATCTTGGAGTATTCTCTTAGCAGTGCTTGTGCTCTACGGAATAAAGCGTCGAAGTGTCACTTCCCTTCTTCTTGCACAGCATTGGCAATCTCGTCTTCGGAGTGAAATAAAAATTTTCCCACTTTACCGCAAAGCACTGATTTATGCTAAACACGTTGCAATATGTAACCCTCGACATGTTCCTTCACATTTGTCACCTACAGTATGTAGTTAGAACTTACACCATTAAGAAGGCCGACCACCACCGTCTTGACGCCTTCAAAATTAGGTTTTTACGAATATCTTGGACAGTTCAGCTTGTCAATTAATCAATATTGCGGCAGCTTGACATCAAGACAGATCTAGTGTGTGCTAGGTGAACATCAGGTTCTACTTTTACTACATAGCCAAAATATCAGAGGGGTTGGAAAAAGGAAAGTTGATAATCATCAAGCAAGAGGACGAGCACCAAATCGATGACTGGACCAAATGATTAGTCTAATCGGACGGAACATGTGTGAATCTATCCGTCTCGATCAATACAGGGAAGGTTGAAAATGAGTCATATACGATGACTTGCCACACGATGCCACCATATAATTTCAGAGGGTTGGATTGAGAGAGAGGAATAGAAATATATATGCTTGCTAAATTTCATTCTAATCACTAAATTCCATTCCGAATCATCAATATGATAAATTCAAGATGGCTGTTTCACGTAATTTCAAATCAAATCCCGAAGAGTCAAGGATGGACTTAAGAGGACCTGTAACTGGGTTCCAGTCCCGTTTTATGGTCAATTAGCTAGAACGCTGAGCTTTATTCCTTTGGGCCCCAGGTTCGATTCATTAGTTTTATACTTAGGCTATTACCACACGCAGGTCATTTTTGGGCGTCAACTTAACATTTGCACCAGACCTTTCCGGAGCCTACGCACCATTATTATTATTATTATTATTATTATTATTATTATTATTATTATTATTATTACTATTAATTTATTGTCCCATTTTATCATGATTAGTTCCAGTTTCAGAATTAGGTCCTGAGATACTGTCGTTTTAGTTTTAAAATAAACATATTAAAAGGGTCCGGAAGAACTAAGAATTATACTGCACAGTGTTTGATCCGGAGCACCACAAATGGGCCGGAGGGTATGAAGGTCCAGTATAATACAGTTACATGCAATATTGCTTAACAAATCAAAAAGGAACACATCTCAGTATCAGATCATAGCCATGGCGATAATAATACAAGGTGACACGTTCCTTTGCTCGGATACATACTTCATTTCGTGTGGACAAGTTCTTCAAGACAATTTTGACCCATGCCTCAATGGCAAAACCAATAGGTTTATCTTTTCTTTTTTTTTTCAAGTAGTGTACATAAAAGAAAAAATCCAAACATGATCTTGCCATTTGGTAACTTAGTGATTTTGTACTTTTTGCAAATGGTAACAAATTGAAGCTTAGACGAATAAACGTTCACTGGTTAATAGCTTCAGTAGTCTGCGCTACAGACTGGTGAAAGTTCGGTGAATTTCGAAAACTGGAAACTATATCACAATGTTTTTGGTACAGGTGGTATAATTAAACGACCAAAATATTTAATAAATTATTTGGTAAAATTTGTATCAACATTGTAAGACCAGGAAGGTATTGTTGAAAACAATCTAGTGGTCTTACATTATTGAGAGGCACTGTACTCCCAATAGTAACAGATGTGACCAATGTTTCACAGCTCGCTTAACAAAGCCTTGTGGGTAGAACAAAGGGGCGTGGAAAACCCGCAAAATGGATGCTGGTGCTTCAAATCGGAAGACGAGAGTTCTTGTAGTGTGGTAGGTTGTAAAAACCAGAAAAACGTTCATTTCAGTTTCTCGCTAAAATGCGTTTATTACTATAATAATTACCTTTCAACATACAAGGTTAACAGTTTTAGAAGTACTAATTCTGCCTAATCTGTGTTATATGTTAACATAGCCATTTTTCAAAACTAACATTAGTTTAATTTTAATTTTCGTTAAAATGCTGTTTTTTTCGTATGGCTTTTAGTGCCGGGAGTGTCCGAGGACATGTTCGGCTCGCTAGTTTTGTAGCTGCTTCGAGACGGACACCCAATAGGTGAGCTACAAGTACCGTTGGAGAGGGAAGTTGGAATGTAAGGACGAGGAGTTGGAAGGTAGCGGCTGTGGCCTATAGTTAGGGACCAACCCCGGCATTTGCCTGGAAGGAAGATGGGAAACCACAGAAGACCATCTTCAAGGTTGCCGGCGGAGGGATTCGAACCTCCTCGCCTCCCGGATGTGAGCGACTGCCAGCAGTCATGCCGTAACGACCGCGGCTAACACACCCGGTAATGCTGTAATAATTACGCCATTAAGAAAAGAATTCATGGAAATTATAAACTGCATTTACTATTTTAACAAGTAGTTCCGTGAAGAACTATACAGCCTATTTTCATATATCCTACTTATGTTAATTGCCACTATCAACATACACAATTTCTGTTTGATTGCTGTAATAGATTCGTAGATATTGAGAACCGTGTAAATATTTCGGATGGTCGTCATGACGTATTTTTATATATGTAGGCCATAGTGTTATGTAGGGTAAAGTTAAGTAACTCCGTGATACTAAGCTTTTTTTGTTATGTAAACAATTGAACTAAATTAGATACCAGTGGATTACAATGTGTATAAATATTTCCTGTAACAGGTTTCAGTGCGCTTGGAACATTAAATCGCGAGAAAGGTCTATTTAAAATGTTCAAATTCGCTTGGCCGCCATCTTCGTTTTGTAGTTAACCGGTTTTTGAAAGTCTTATAGATGGACTTCCAGTAGTGCCCTTTATCTCCGTACAAAATTTTATGGAGATACCGCTAATAGTTTCAGAGATATAGAATGCCGGTGAAATATTTCGCACAACCGCCATCTTGTGATTATGTGAACAATTGAACGAAGTTAGATGTCGGTGCATTACAATGTATATAAACATATACTGTACCAAGTTTCATTGCGTTTGGTTGGTCAAATCGCGTGAAACGTCTATTTAAAATTCGCAAATTCGCTTGGCCTCCATGTTGGTTTTGTAGTTACCAGGTTTTCAAAAGTCACATAAGTGAACTTATAGTAGTTCCCTCTATCACATTAGAAAATGCCAGGGTAATATCGGTAATAGTTTCGGAGATATTGAATGCTGGAGAAATATTTCGCACAGCCGCCATGTTGGATTGGTGAGTCGTAACAAAATTTGAAGGGCACGGTCGAGGTCGCCGGGAATAGTGCTATGAACTTTCCGAGTTTCATTGAAATCGCTCCTGCCGTTTAGATTTTATTAGGGGGGGACACACACACGAATCACACACACACGCACACGCACACACACACGGACAAAAGGTGATCTCATAAGCCTATTTTTTCAAAATTGAAAATAGGCTAAAAAAGCCTATGTTAAAGTAATGCGAGAGCCATAAAGAACATCCTTGAAATATTTCGATTATTTTCTATTACTAATTTCTGAGCAAAAGGTAAATAAATAAAAAAGATTACGAGCCTTACAGTAGTCGCATATAATGTGTAACATCTGACATGTTATTCGAATAATTCCATATTACTTACTCGCATATTTTTAAAGAGTGAACTCATAGTGCTACCTTGTGCCAGCAAACATGAAGGTTCCTTCGTGTTATTACCATAGGTAAGTTCTCATTACTATTATTTTTGCAATAACTACTGTACTTGTAAAACTCCAGTGACAAATCCTTTCAGCAAATATGGTATGATAGTGCTGTAGTTTGGCCGACAGTACCTCGAGTGCTTACATTAAATAAGAACACAGCAAAAATAGTAAGATTTAATAAATCATAATTGTTTTCAGCAAATATGATTTAATGAATATTTTCACACCAAAGAACGACAGTTTGAAGATGATTGATTTATTGTAGGAATATCTGTAATGGGGCTTCACAACCTTGAAGTAACCCGTATGCGATTTACATTCCACATAGCCACATGGCCGAGAGTATGTCATAGTACCAATCTCCGCCACCACGCGCATTCATTGTTTCCGTTGCATTTCCGTCCCACTTCCGTCCCTTTTTACCATATCACCCCCACACAAAAATATACAGCAACCAATGATGTTACACATTAAAAATACCCAGCAACCGAGCGGAAAGATGTTACACATCAAAGGTTGAAAATTAGGATGGACAGTATAGAACATACCGGAGTTCCTTAAATGAATTAACAACAATAATGTATTCTGCGACCTAAACCAGTCCGACGCTCAATTATTTGTCCACCCTGTGTTACAAGAAGCATGTTTTCCACACGACAACACGCCAATTTGATTAAAGAGGATATCAACAAGTCATTGCAGTACATCGCATTCTCGGATCGATTATATGCAAATGTTGTGAAGAAAGTCTTACCTGACGGTGCGGACGAGGCCATAGCTCGGCGCCATGTCTGGTGTCGTCGCGACGGAGGTGACGGGACGTGGCCTCCCCCCTCACCGGCTGGGCGTTAAACTGTGGGGATTGTGTTGAAGCAGCACCTAGTCTATAATAGGCCCTCCACCCCTCCCACCGGCTCAATCACAATACAACTAGGTTACCATTTAAACGGCCTACTTTGGCATGAACACAGGGTGTGAAGACATGTCATGCAGGTCTTCTCATCGGTTTAGGGGCGTAACATCTAACATCTTCAGTCGGTCAACACAACTATATTAGGTGGAGAAACACTATTATGGTGTTTGAAGTTGGACAAATGCGGAGTTTGCCTTCTGGATGCGGCTTTTGACATCGGCACCGGCACCACCATCTTCTGTTATTATACTACCTAGGTATTGGAACTCTGCCACCTTCTCAATCTCTTCTCCATTTATCTGGAACCTCTTATCTGGATCTATTTTGCTATTCATTCCCATTTCCTTTGTCATTTTGTAGTTAACCCGGGAGAGGTGGCGTGGGGGACTTTGTGACCCCACGCTGTTTCGTTAAGCTCGGGTTTCTACATTTTACTACACACAGAGCAAATCTGCCACATACCTTTCCCCACATGCCTTATATATTGTCTGAGGGCGGTAGCCTATTAGTGGAAGGGATGAGGGCCGAGACATATGTATTTTTAACGAGCCATGTTGCAATGTGTTTTGAAAGACCCCGCGCCACCCGTACCGCTGGCAGAGTGAACAGCTGTTCCAGTCTTATGTGTACTCTATGAGAATGTAGCAGTCTGATCGCGAAATAGAATTGATTGTAGATAAGTATTAAAATAAAACATTATGAATCGTCCGAGCAACGAAGAGCAAGAATCCATGGCGTTATCTCTTCTGCAAGACGTCGAAGAGGAAGACATATTAGGAGGTGAAAACAGTTATTGTGAAGATGAACTAGAAATAGCAGAATCTTAAAGTGATACTGAGCAGAGTGTATACGAAGAAGAAAATGAAGAAAGTGACGATGATATGCCTCTTACTCAGCTGATGTGTACCTTACTGGCAAAGACAGTTACAAAATGGAGCACAATACATCCACAATACAATACAACAACTGGTTACAAACTAGAATCCTACATTATCTAAAACTTGTCTAATCATTGATTTCGTTATTGTTAATGGGCAAACTGAAGTAAGAATTATCAGATATTTCATAAAAATAGATGATTTACCTGTCAGATCCGTACCATTTCTATTATAGGTAAATAGCCGTTTATAATATGTGCATGCCTCTCGGTTTAGACAAATGTATTTGCTCATTAGTTCACTGAATGTTTTCATGCCATATCAGTAGCATAAACGAAATAATTGTCGTTATTACTGAGAAATAATTGGGAGGGGTCAAAATGACCCCGCGCCACCTCTAACGTTGCTCAAGTAACCGCCACCTCTCCCGGGTTCATTCCTCCTCTTGCTCCGTGATCTTGTATACGTTTCAATTTTTCCTCCATGTTGTTAAAAATTTGGGAGATGACACATACGTCGTCCACAAATTCTAGGTCCTCCAGCTGTTGCATTAATTTCCATTGGAGTCCGGGTTTAGCTCCGAACGTCACCTTCCTCATAACTAGATCCATGGTGATGAGGAAAATGTTGGAAGAGAGAATGCACCCTTGTTACACCACTGAGTTGACCTCAATTGGTTGATTACAAATATTTAAAGACTATTATGATGTTTGAAACCGATTTCAGGGTTGCCTTAATAATCCAAATTTGATGTTTTCAGTCGGTCAACACGATACGGTAACATACACCACATTAGCAAGACTAGACTTGGCAACACACAGTTACATTTGTTCGATGAACACAGACACTTAGGAATGCGAGAGATTGAAAGCCCAGAAAGATAAAAGATCCTCCCGCACAGGAAACTGCCCCCAATTGAGAGCAAACAGTGACGAAGTTAATTGCTCTCATCCGGACCACGTACGACTGAACCAGCTAAGTAGCCTGTACAATACAATCTGAACTGACCATTTAACAACAATCACATATTCACACTAAGCAAGCAAATTTGGAGGTCAATCACCATTATCAGTATCTTAACAAAACATCACATATACTAGCCTATAACTAACAAATATTGACCAGTTGCATTTTTTCAACTTATACTGCGACTAACATTAAGGTGTTTGAAGCAATTTTTCAGTGTTGCCTTAGTAAACAAAACTTTGGTGCTTTTCAGTCGGTCAACACGAATGTACCCAAAAGAGTTGGGTAATACCCTAATCCGGAAAAAATACATAAAATTAATATATTGAACCCTTATTGATCTACGATAAATAAGTATTCATATTTATTATTATTATTACTACGGCCCAGGCAGTACTTGAGGAAGTCGACATGGATAAAGGGAGGCCAGCATTTCGTAATGATTGCAACAGGAGCAGAGCTGGTAGCTATTCTTGGGGGACGGCTAGAATTAGTCGGGTTCAAGGCCAAATCGAGCAACTACTGTACCAAAATTGGAAGCATAAAGGAAGGATCACGAGTTACTTGCAACGAACATACGATTGAATCAGCCAATCACAAGAGACCAAGCCATGACCACGCGGTGGACAGCGTCAGTAGTAAAAAGCCCGCGGAATTGATTATCTAAAGAACCGCCGAACGGATTAATCTCCGCACGAGTGCTTTGAGACGTTTGATTTATTTGAAGAAGAATGACACTAGTCCCATATTTGTGAGACAAAAACTCTGGAAATTTTTATCCGATTCCACCCCACTCCTCCGTCCCCTGTCAGTTTCTAATAAATAGTTTGGCATGACGCTACTCTAAGTCATTCTTTGTGGAGCCTTGAGAGGCTAACTTCACGCCAGTTTGCATCGTGTTTTTGACGCTCGAAATTATTAGAAGTCAATCGTTTTGGAGCCTTGAGAGGCTTACTTCACGCCAGTTTGTGTCGTGATTTTTACGCTCTGAATTTGGTTAAGTTATTTTATTTGTGAGCTCTGAGGAGCTAAAGTCACATCAGTTGCATTAACGAATTTTAAAGCTCTAGTACATTTTATTCTGGAATCAACTTTATTTTGTGAGCTAAATATTTCACGCCAGCGCGTGGTGACTTGTAACATTTACTTAAAGACGACCATTTCAGCTCTGAGGGGCAAGTCTTGTAACACCCTAATTAGCGCTCACCGGAGCGAAGGTCAACAGTACAGTACGGAAATACCGAGCAAGATAGCGACTGCCAGTGCAGCCAAGATCTTAAACTTGTTATCGAGCCAGTGACGTGGTCTCGAGGTGTATATTTTATGTACAAATTGCAGTGTATTTTATATGTGTTTTATTGTGCGTGTGTGCGAGATATCTAGGGCCAGTCTTCGCAATTAATCGCATTAGGACAATTGTGGGCGAATTGAGTAATCTGCAAGCGATTATAGGTAGGTAAATTAATTAACATTGAACTTTTCTGCCAAGGAGTCGATACCAAGATGATCAGCACGTGGTTTGGAGTTGGGATGAACTTCAACAATTCAACGCAGACGACCACGATGGAGTGCTAATTTGTCCATAGGGGCAATGGGCTGAGGAGGATGTCCTTAGTTCTACAAGCAGATCGATGATGTACAAAAATTGGATTATTTCAATTATGTAGTTAGATTTGGCCGGGGAACTTCTGTAAATAGTCTTGTTTCTTTGCTTGTTGTTTAGAGTTTTTCTTGCACCAACACTAAATGTTTTAAATGTCCGTTGGCGCGTGGCCAAAGTGTTTGTTATATTTGTTTTTCCTTGAGTCATATGTAATGTGCGAGACGTGCGTACGTGATTTTTATCCTTGCAAAGGCGGAACCCGTTACATTCGATAAATGGTGCTTTATTAACGTTAATATTTGAAATAGGAATGGGAGGTAATTACTGTAAGATATTTGCTGAACAGGTTATTATTCATATTAGGGTTGCCAAGCACACCAACTTAAAAGTAATTTGTAGAATACCTTCGTTCTAAATTTTGATAGATATTTTTTTAGTCCTTTTCAGGTTGACTAGTCACGGCATAGAACGGTGGCGCCAGCATGTGGAAATTATTTGTGTCTTTTTATTTCAGGGTCTGTCAAAACCCATACGTGTGACTGTGTGTGTTACTGTGTCAAGTGTGTGTTGATTCTACGTGAGGAGGGGGTAGAGGTCCTACCGCCCTCATATTATTTTTGCTGCTGTTGTATTTTTTGATGGAAAGACAGGGTGCTCTAGGGAGACCGCTGTTTCTTGTCCATATTATTCTGACACACACACACGTATTATTGTGCTTTGGGGCACACTTCTTCGAGATTCGACCCCATGTTCTGGGAGGTCGAGGTTATTGACACGTGGGTTGACAGATATGCAGAGTTCCACAAACCGCCCGTTTTGCCTGGTGACTTATTTTTTGATAGGCAGTCCTGATTGTCCGACTGACCCCTGTAAGCTTTCATGTAGCAAACCTGTTCATTGTGATGGTTATTTTAAAGCCATAATTAATTGGGGAGTTCGCCATGTGTGTAACGGCTTGTTGTACTTTGTATGGGTAAAATATTGTATTATTAACGTAAATGTTGGCTTTGTGCCTATTGCTTTGTTTATGACTCGATTCATGTAAATTTTGTGTGTCACACCCGCGCGGTGTAGTGGTAGAGAACTTGTAAATTTTGACGGCGGTCATTTGTGTATTTTATTGGTCACGTGTTAATGTACTTGTGTTGATTTGTGTGAGAAGTCCTAAGTTTTTAGGCAGTAAATGTTGCTGCGGCAATTTGATTCCAATTTCACACGGAAATTTTGTGTTTGTTTATATTAGATTTAGGAAGTGTCGGTTTTAATTTTAAGTATTGTAGTTGTGTTTCCCCGTGTCGGTCTAGCTCTAAGAAATGTGGATTCGTTGTCTGAATGATTATTCTGGATGATGACGAATCACGCATTCATTGTACACATCGAGATGCATGTAGAACGGCATACGCACATATATGGTCACTTTTGTTATTTTTATCTTAGGGACACTTGGTCCAGGTAATTAATCTCTCCAGAGATTTGGCCTAGTTTTTGGCATTTTTATTAAGTGGGAGTCAGATGGGAGTTTTTGTTGTTAATTGTTGAGTGTAAATATGGTGATTTTTTTATTAAATTCATTTGTTTTAACCCTGGCTTCACTCTTTCCTGCATGTTATTTTGTTATATGTTACCCTGCAAGTTAATGAAGCGCCTTGACAACAACTTACGATATGAACCGATACACCCTCCGAAACTGAGTCTCATATGCTTCTTTGCAAGGGTTCATAAAACAAAAATGGCTGCCCAAGTGGGGATTGTTGTTGTTGCTTCGCTGACCTCATATTTATTTCGTTGAGAAATGATGCCAGGTCAAGCGGACATGTAAATTCAGTTAATTGAGGCAATGTTGTACCGCCATGTGCATTAGTAAAATCACTGAGTTCCTAAAGTTAGAGATATTGAACAAGGTTAGAACTTGATATTGTATTTGTTATTAACTTGTTCTGGCGCCCGACATTAAAATTAGAAATTTGCATTATTATTGAACTCAGTCAAAGCAGGAAGGTGTTGCCTTATATTTGACACTTAATTGACTTCGGTTAATTGGTGTTTCGTAAATTCTGTTGGTTAGGAATTTAAAAGCAGATCACTAGGGGTTATTTTGTTGTTTGGGAATAAGTGTCATTGTATTCAGTAAATGTTGTTACTGAAATTTTCATTAAATTAGAGCCAGTAATATTTAAATGTGTGACATGTATGTGTGTATATGACTGAAACCTTGGCCCATGACCCTGTTTTCTCTGAATATATTTGTGTGTGTGAAATGGCGATTGTTGACGAAATTAAGGCATTGTTGGAACAGATGTCCGTAAAGACGGAAGAACAATTAAAGAACATGAAGGAGGAAATAAGCGAAGACAATAATAAACAATTAAATAAACAATTAGAACAATTAGAGCAGATGTCCGCGAAAACGGAAGAACAATTAGAAGCTCAGCGGGAGCATAATGATAAACAATTAAATGACATTACGGTCCAGTTACAAGCGCAGAAGATAGACAGTGAAAAACAATTAAATGACATTACGGTCCAGTTACAAGCGCAGAAGGTAGACAATGAAAAACAATTACATGAGATGAGCGGTAATATTTCGGTCCAATTAGAGGTCCAGAAATTAGACACGGACAAACAATTCAATGAACTAAATCACAAATTGTCACAACAGGCGGTAACACAAACCGAACAATTAGGAAAAATCACTAATGACATTAATCAGAGCGTTAAAAAGGTAGAGAAACTGGCAGGCGAGGTTGCGGAGAACAACGTCAAACAGTTAGGCGAAATTAAGAAATTGGAGGCGAAATTTGATAACAAATTAGTACAATTTGACGAGATTGTGGTAGATAAACTCAAGCAGATAGAGGCAGCATGTGTCAATAACACCGCGGGAATGAAGAAAACCCAAGAGAAATTACAGCAACAAATTAATTCGGTAGACAGCAACGTGCTGGAATTAATAAAGGAAATTGATAAAGTCGAGGTTAAGGCTGAAACCGAACGGATACACTTGCGGGAGAACTTAGAGGAGCAATTAGGCAAGACACAACAGCAAATACAAGAAGTAGGAGAACAGCTAGGCAAAACACAAGAGATCATAAGAAAAGAGATGGAAGGCCAGCTAATAAAAACACAAGAGGTCATAAGACAAGAAGTAGGAGATCAGCTCGTCAAGACTCGGGATAATCTGGAAGGCCAACTAATAAAAACACAAGAGGTTATAAGAGAGGAGGTTGGAGAACAGATACGTGAAGAGCTAGAGAAAAATCAGGAAAGGAACGAGGAGAAAATTAATAGCTTGAAAAGTAGGATCCGGCGAGATTGGGACCAGCAGGCTCACGCAAATAAGGAAGACCGGCTGACAGTTTTAAAGCGAATGCAGGCATTGGAGGAAAATGTAAAGTCAAAATTACAGGAATACTCAGAGTTAATCATCAAAAACGAGATTAGATCTTTAGAGAATGCGACATTATTTTCGGCTGAAAATATACCGGAGAAGCAAACAAGTATTGGAAGTCCTGCAGGCTTGAAGTTGGCTGAGGATACAAGTCGGGGTCAAAGTCCCAGACTAACGAGTAATGCATTCCAGCAATACAGGGGGGAGACTTCAACACCACAACCGAACTTGGCACCCGCCCAAGTCATCCAAGTCATTCGGGGTAATGATTTTAAGCCCGATAAATTTAAGGAACATTCAGGAACCACTCCCAAAGCATTTCTACGACAATTAACTGATTACTTTAATGACCAGCACATCGGCCCTGAGAAACAATTAAGACTAGTGGAGAAATTTTTAGAAGGACCTAGCCTAACCTGGTTTTTAAGCTTTAAGTACACGTTCACAGACATGGCTCAATTCCGCGAAGCATTTTTGAAGAAGTTTTGGAGCCCTTCGTTACAGCAGGGGTTGAGAATGGACCTGTACACGCGAAAATATCATAGTACGCATCCAACCCGGTTTTCAGAATTCTTCAGTCAGCAATTGGTAAAATTCAGAGATTTTGACGACCCGCCTAGCGAGCAAAATATGGTTCTAACCATCGGGAAACAACTCCCAATGCACATCCAACAACTATTAGTCGCAGGAAACATTCAAACCGCAGTCCAAACCGAAGAATTACTCAGACACTTAGACGAGACGAGTATGGTGAGCCCACAGACAGGAAGGAGGAATATGGAATGTGTCAACACGGCAGAGGTAGTTCAGGGACTCCAAAATAACCACAGCCAGGGGAACCAAACCAAGACACAGTCCACAGGGACACAATTAACACCGAGAAGGCAAGATTTTGACGGCCGAAACCAGTTCAACAATAATAATCAGAACTATCAGAATAACCGCGGGAGATACAATCAGAATAACCAAAATCAAAACAATCAGTGGGCGTACCAGCGGGAGTACACAAATTGGAGGGGAAACCAGAGACAGGGTAGACCTTACCAAAGAAATGGAGATGGTAGATGGAATAACAGCAGGGACTATCGCCAAGAAAATAGGGGAGATTATCGGAACAACTGGGACGAGCGATATATTGAATCACGAAAATACTTGGATCAATTAAGTACCGAAGAAGCGGAGAAAGAGAAGTGGGGGCGTGCCATGGCGAACAGACAGAGCCCAGACAACCATCAAGGAGAGGGGGCAGAGAGTTTATTGAGGCAACAGGAGCGACAGAATGACAACCGGCGAAACACAACAAATGGGTCCCGGGATAAAAAAAAAACCAAATGAACTGAAAAATGACAGTCTGAAAATGGAGGTCGCCAGGGAGCAAGAAGAGATGATAGTGGCCAATATAGAAGAGTGGGTAGCATTCCCGGACGACTGCCTGGAGGAAGTAGTGAAGAACCGTGAAATTGTTATCAGACAGCTACCAATTATTTACGCGCATGTTGGAGGCATGAGGGTGAGATGTTTGATTGATACAGGTAGCCAGGTGAGCTTAGTCACTGAAATTTTGATAAAGGAAATAGGAAGGAAACAAACTGTTCCTATTATGCCGGTACCGCTAATGAAAGTCAGAGGTGTTATTCCTGACAAAACTATGAATTGTAAACAGCAAGCATTTCTAGATCTGGAAATATTGAACCATACTTTTTCACAAACATTCATTGTTATTCCAAAGATGAGCTACAACATAATTTTAGGAGCCAACTTCATCTGCGATTTTCATGCTGTAATTGACTTACATAACAACACTGTAAGCTTCAAACAAGTAGAGGGATTGAATCATGTGGGTTTAAACATGGAGGAGAGTCCGTTGGAGAGAGAGGCCAACACTTGGGTTGTTGAAGAATGCTCTAATGAGGCCGGAGATAAGATCTTGACGGGGGAGCGAGTCAGCCAGACAGCAGTTGTAGAAATTGACAGCCGAGATATTTCGCAGGAACTTTGGGTGCATTTGGCGGAAGAAGAAATTAGCGGAACCAAATTTGAAATTCTACTTCAGGAGCGACTTAAGGAGGCCATCGTAGGGGAACCTGATAGAAGAAAACTGGAAGAAATTTTAAGATTACATAAACGAGCTTTTGACACCATACCTGGGAAAGTTTTAAATTTTCAATATGCCATGCAAGTGACAGATTGGACCCCATTTAAAAGTAAATTGTACCCGATCCCAGAGAAACATTTTTCTCAGGTGAAGGACATTATTACTAACTTATTAGATTCTGGCATGATAAGGAAAGTGGCAACCCCTTACCTGAACGAAATATTGGCTGTGGCCAAGCCAAACGGATCGATTAGGCTATGCCTAGACGCGCGAGTTTTGAACAGCAAACTGCTAGTTGAGCATGACCAAGCACCTAGGATCAAAGATGTTTTGAAAGGCTTCCGTGGGAAGAAGATATACTCAAGTGTTGATTTGACGAATAGTTTCCACCATCTTGGACTTGAAGAAAAATCCCAACTGTTGACGGGATTTTTATTCGATAATCAAAGTTATATCTGGTGTCGAATGCCCTTTGGCGTGAAAACTGCGGGTTGTGCACTCATTAGAGCACTCGATAGAAATCTGACTGAGGAGGTCAAGAACTTCACCACGAGATATGTTGACGACATATTAATTGCATCCGAAACAATGGAGGAACATCTGATAAATTTAAATAAACTGCTGGACAACCTGAGAACCATGAACTTCAAAATCAACCTAAAGAAATCACATTTTTGCCAGAGCGAGATTTTATATTTGGGGCATATAATTGATGTCGAGGGCGTGCGGCCTAATCCAGCCAAGATTGATGCTATTAAGAAATTTCCCACACCTACCAAAGTCAAACATGTGAGAGCGTTTTTGGGAGTGACAGGCTTCTTCAAAGAAAATTGCCCTGGTTACACAGAAACAGTAGCGCCTATGCAGGAGATGTTGAAGAAGGCGAATCGATGGTCGTGGAACGAGGAGTGCGACAGGTCTTTTAAAGCAACGAAGGATTTATTGGAAAACTGTGTGAAACTTGGATATCCAGATTTTGAGAAGCGATTTATTATTCAAGCAGATGCTTCATTGATTGGAATCGGTGCTATGCTGTACCAAGAGGACGCTGAAAAACCCAAGAAGAAATCCTATTTAGCATTTACGAGTCGTAAATTAAGGAAACATGAGAGGAACTACACCGTTACGGAACTTGAGCTACTAGCAATTCTATATTCTCTTCAACAGTGGCGTAAGATGATCTATGGTTATTCCATCATTGTTAGAACCGACCACCATGCACTGACATTTTTATTCAAGACAACAATGGCAAGTGAGAGAGTTACGCGCTGGTCCATCTACATACAGCAGTTTGACATCACAATAGAGCATTGCCCTGGAAGGATGAACGTCATACCAGATGCCTTGAGTAGAAATCCTGAGGACGGGAACGAAGTAACAGTGGAAGTTCACAATATTACCTTAACACCTAAGGCTCGTGAGTTTTTGGCAAAATTGAAGGATATTCGGAAGGAGCAAGAAGCAGACCCATGGATGATGATGATGATGATAAAATTCTACAGGAAGGAATTACAACCAAATTCACCGGAGTACCGAGAAGCCAGTGCTAAACAAGCGAGATTTCACTACTTAAATAACTTGTTACATAAGTACGTGGATGAGCATCATACTAAACTGCGAATCTTAGTTCCAGCATCACTACAGAGGGGATTGACTTGGCATGTTCACGAGAGCCTAGCACATATCGGCACGGATAAGACTGAAGCTACGATAGGGGAGACCTTTACTTGGCCTAAGATGAGATTCACCATTGTTGAAGTAATCAGAACTTGTGACGCATGCCAGCGCACGAAACCGAACAACTTTATTCTGAAACAACCTCCAAGACCACTTTTACCGCAAAAACCATGCGAGATGCTCGCTATCGATTGCTTTGGCCCTTTAGTAAAAGGAAAGCGTGGATGCCGACACCTTCTGGTGTGTGTCGATGTATTTTCGAAGATGGTCGTGCTATGTCCTATTCAGAAGACGACATCAAGACAAGTCCTCAGTCGAATTAAGAACAAAGTTATTCCGATGCTTGGGAAGCCGGAATCCATTCTATCAGATCATGGAACCTATTTCACGAGCAATGTTTTTAGGCAAGGTTTGGAGAGCCTAGGAATAAAACACGTATTTTCAAGCATTCGTCATCCTTGTGGAAATCCGAGCGAGAGAACAATTCGCTGTGTTGCCAAGTACTACAGAGTAATGATTCCTAACGAACACAATAAATGGGTTGACAAAGTAGGGGAAATTGAGATGTGCATGAACACCACTAAGCACGAGTCGACGGGCCAAGTCCCACTGGTTGTACACCACAACAGATTGCCAGAAAGAACTTGGGACAAGATCATTCCATGTCCAAGGGATCCATTATTAGCGCATGACTTGCGAATCCAGCGAACGAGAGAGCACATGAGGAACCAAGCGGACCGAAGGCTGAGATGGTACCGAGGAAAGAAGTTTCACCGAGAGTTACAAGAACAAGAATTAGTGCTGGTTCGTAGACCACCGATATCCGACCCTAAGAACAAAGTCAACGCAAAATTCTGTCCAAAATTTATTGGCCCGTTCCGGGTAATTAAGAATCTGGGTAACAATGCCTACCGACTGGAAGAAGTGAGCACTGGTGCAAAATATGTTTTAATAGCGCCAATTTAAAACCTTACTACAGAAGGGAACCATTTGACGATTAGGAAAGATGATGTGTGCAGAATCTGTATTGCAAAAATTTTATTTTGAGAGCCAACACTCAAAAATTCGGGGAGCGCCAGAGTACGCACTTTGTTTGTAAACAACGAGCAGCTGAGACGACAGGAGTGGCAACCATTTGAGGAGAAGTGGGAGACCTAGTGAGGAAGTAAGAATGACATTCCAGTGAGAAAGAGAGCACACTAATTGAGTCAGAGGGGCGTGCACTCGAGCAGCTGAGTGAGATTTAAAGAGATGTGTTGTTACTACAGGGGATTTTGTTTTTGAAATCCAAACCAATAAATTGCTTCGAATATCAAAACCTTGCTGAGGATAAATGAACCCTTATTGATCTACGATAAATAAGTATTCATATTTATTATTATTATTACTACGGCCCAGGCAGTACTTGAGGAAGTCGACATGGATAAAGGGAGGCCAGCATTTCGTAATGATTGCAACAGGAGCAGAGCTGGTAGCTATTCTTGGGGGACGGCTAGAATTAGTCGGGTTCAAGGCCAAATCGAGCAACTACTGTACCAAAATTGGAAGCATAAAGGAAGGATCACGAGTTACTTGCAACGAACATACGATTGAATCAGCCAATCACAAGAGACCAAGCCATGACCACGCGGTGGACAGCGTCAGTAGTAAAAAGCCCGCGGAATTGATTATCTAAAGAACCGCCGAACGGATTAATCTCCGCACGAGTGCTTTGAGACGTTTGATTTATTTGAAGAAGAATGACACTAGTCCCATATTTGTGAGACAAAAACTCTGGAAATTTTTATCCGATTCCACCCCACTCCTCCGTCCCCTGTCAGTTTCTAATAAATAGTTTGGCATGACGCTACTCTAAGTCATTCTTTGTGGAGCCTTGAGAGGCTAACTTCACGCCAGTTTGCATCGTGTTTTTGACGCTCGAAATTATTAGAAGTCAATCGTTTTGGAGCCTTGAGAGGCTTACTTCACGCCAGTTTGTGTCGTGATTTTTACGCTCTGAATTTGGTTAAGTTATTTTATTTGTGAGCTCTGAGGAGCTAAAGTCACATCAGTTGCATTAACGAATTTTAAAGCTCTAGTACATTTTATTCTGGAATCAACTTTATTTTGTGAGCTAAATATTTCACGCCAGCGCGTGGTGACTTGTAACATTTACTTAAAGACGACCATTTCAGCTCTGAGGGGCAAGTCTTGTAACACCCTAATTAGCGCTCACCGGAGCGAAGGTCAACAGTACAGTACGGAAATACCGAGCAAGATAGCGACTGCCAGTGCAGCCAAGATCTTAAACTTGTTATCGAGCCAGTGACTTGGTCTCGAGGTGTATATTTTATGTACAAATTGCAGTGTATTTTATATGTGTTTTATTGTGCGTGTGTGCGAGATATCTAGGGCCAGTCTTCGCAATTAATCGCATTAGGACAATTGTGGGCGAATTGAGTAACCTGCAAGCGATTATAGGTAGGTAAATTAATTAACATTGAACTTTTCTGCCAAGGAGTCGATACCAAGATGATCAGCACGTGGTTTGGAGTTGGGATGAACTTCAACAATTCAACGCAGACGACCACGATGGAGTGCTAATTTGTCCATAGGGGCAATGGGCTGAGGAGGATGTCCTTAGTTCTACAAGCAGATCGATGATGAACAAAAATTGGATTATTTCAATTATGTAGTTAGATTTGGCCGGGGAACTTTTGTAAATAGTCTTGTTTCTTTGCTTGTTGTTTAGAGTTTTTCTTGCACCGACACTAAATGTTTTAAATGTCCGTTGGCGCGTGGCCAAAGTGTTTGTTATATTTGTTTTTCCTTGAGTCATATGTAATGTGCGAGACGTGCGTACGTGATTTTTATCCTTGCAAAGGCGGAACCCGTTACATTCGATAAATGGTGCTTTATTAACGTTAATATTTGAAATAGGAATGGGAGGTAATTACTGTAAGATATTTGCTGAACAGGTTATTATTCATATTAGGGTTGCCAAGCGCACCAACTTAAAAGTAATTTGTAGAACACCTTCGTTCTAAATTTTGATAGATTTTTTTAGTCCTTTTCAGGTTGACTAGTCACGGCATAGAACGGTGGCGCCAGCATGTGGAAATTATTTGTGTCTTTTTATTTCAGGGTCTGTCAAAACCCATACGTGTGACTATGTGTGTTACTGTGTCAAGTGTGTGTTGATTCTACGTGAGGAGGGGGTAGAGGTCCTACCGCCCTCATATTATTTTTGCTGCTGTTGTATTTTTTGATGGAAAGACAGGGTGCTCTAGGGAGACCGCTGTTTCTTGTCCATATTATTCTGACACACACACACGTATTATTGTGCTTTGGGGCACACTTCTTCGAGATTCGACCCCATGTTCTGGGAGGTCGAGGTTATTGACACGTGGGTTGACAGATATGCAGAGTTCCACAAACCGCCCGTTTTGCCTGGTGACTTATTTTTTGATAGGCAGTCCTGATTGTCCGACTGACTCCTGTAAGCTTTCATGTAGCAAACCTGTTCATTGTGATGGTTATTTTAAAGCCATAATTAATTGGGGAGTTCGCCATGTGTGTAACGGCTTGTTGTACTTTGTATGGGTAAAATATTGTATTATTAACGTAAATGTTGGCTTTGTGCCTATTGCTTTGTTTATGACTCGATTCATGTAAATTTTGTGTGTCACACCCGCGCGGTGTAGTGGTAGAGTACTTGTAAATTTTGACGGCGGTCATTTGTGTATTTTATTGGTCACGTGTTAATGTACTTGTGTTGATTTGTGTGAGAAGTCCTAAGTTTTTAGGCAGTAAATGTTGCTGCGGCAATTTGATTCCAATTTCACACGGAAATTTTGTGTTTGTTTATATTAGATTTAGGAAGTGTCGGTTTTAATTTTAAGTATTGTAGTTGTGTTTCCCCTTGTCGGTCTAGCTCTAAGAAATGTAGATTCGTTGTCTGAATGATTATTCTGGATGATGACGAATCACGCATTCATTGTACACATCGTGATTCATGTAGAACGGCATACGCACATATATGGTCACTTTTGTTATTTTTATCTTAGGGACACTTGGTCCAGGTAATTAATCTCTCCAGAGATTTGGCCTAGTTTTTGGCATTTTTATTAAGTGGGAGTCAGATGGGAGTTTTTGTTGTTAATTGTTGAGTGTAAATATGGTGATTTTTTTATTAAATTCATTTGTTTTAACCCTGGCTTCACTCTTTCCTGCATGTTATTTTGTTATATGTTACCCTGCAAGTTAATGAAGCGCCTTGACAACAACTTACGATATGAACCGATACACCCTCCGAAACTGAGTCTCATATGCTTCTTTGCAAGGGTTCAATATATAAATAAATGTATAAATATATAAACTTAATAAATATAAATAAATGTATTTATTAATTTCATGCAATTTTTTTCAGGATTGGGGTATTACCCAACTCTTTTGGGTACAATAGTGTTGACCAACAGGAAAAACATCTAATTTCGATATTTATACATAACATGAATTGTAGCCTAACACTGGTCTACACATTAAAACTTGTTGAGAGCTTTTCCAAATTTGAAAGGTGATGCTTAATATTTAAATACAGCTTATTTGATAAATGACTTTTTATTTTTCTCCGGCACAGCAGGTGTTTTGACAAATCAAGAATGAAATATGCACATATTATCTTCAAAATAATTATGCAATCATGGTTTGTATAAGAGTTGCAAATGATCTTGTGAGTTTTTATTACCAAATTTCACATTTCTGTTTACTTTATAAACAGCACTTCAGTAAAGTCTACTTCACCACGGAGGCCTGGATTCGAATCTCGGGTCTACCAAGAAATTTAATTCTGGTCGTGAGGCATAACTGAGAAGAGGCGGGTCCTATTCCTACTTCAGCCATCCTGGAAGTGGTGTTCCATGGTTTCCTACTTCTACTACAGGCATACGCCGGGGTGTTTAGGCCACAGACGATTCCTATCCAAATCCTACCTCAATTGTAAACGCACACACTAGTACATACATCGCCATGACACAGGTTATCAGATACGTTCTACACACACCCAAGTACACGAGGCTACAAGACCACGAAGTCGTAAAGCCCCTAAATAATCCATAGCAATATCACTTAACACACTTTTTGTGCGAGAAAGAAAGGTATTTATTTGGATGATATGTTTCGACTAATGTGGCTGTCTCCTCTTAACGACAACACTCCCATGCTGGTCGTCCATCCTAACTCCACCAAGATTCCAATCGTTGCGCTCAGCTCTCCATGAGGTCTAATAAAGTTACAGGTTCATAAGCGTGTCCACAGTTCTTCTGTTATTCGAAGTTTCAATCGATCACTCGATTGACAGACTGTTCATCTGTGTTCATAAATACGTTCGATTACAATTTTACCATTTGCCATCCTAGTCGAATATCCAATGTATATCTAGTACAGCACACGTAACTTTGAGATTGACCCTAGGCTCAATCCTATCATTCACTTCAGTTATTCTATGTATTACTGTTACTAAAGCCTGCGCCTGTGTCCTGAGACACACTAACTCAAGTCCGACTATTACCACAGAGTAATTTGACTTCGCGACGTGTATTTTTACTTATAATAAATGTATCGCAGCCCTCATTCGATCGTAAACAAGTGTGACGTGTTAGCACACTTCAATTCAAGATACTAACTCGCTCCACGCTAAATGAACAAATATTACGTCATCCGAGTTCAATACGGCATATAAACAGTGAAATTACTATAATATTTCAAGAACGATTATGGAATTGTTTCCTCGTCAAATAAGAAGTAGGTCGTTGCGTACTCCGATCCTCACCTGTATTCCATGGCACAGCACGCACACCTAGCGTGTGAAACTCGTAACTTTGGTCATATTGCTCGCCTTATATGCAAAACTCGAATCACGCCTACATACTGCTGATTGACCCGTGTGAATAGTAATGGGTGGTACAGGCCGGAGTTTGTTTTAGACGATTGTCCTTGACCTTGAAGCTTGCTGGTGAGTCAGTACACAGTCACTCTCTAGCCCTCTCGCCTCACATTTGTCACCACCACTTTGATGTAATGGAATTCCAGACTTGAGCACGTGACGACACCGACATGCAGACAGTACAGTCCACGTCGAAGTATTGTGTGATGCGGAAGTGCACGTTACATAGTTACGAACAGAATGCCATTATATTTGCAAATGACTGTATTTCATCAGTAGTGTGAGATAGCTTTGTCAATCATCTGACCGCATGTGGCAACTGACAACAACACATGTACTGTAGTAACTCGCCTCCAGGCTTCCATTAGGATTTTTCACTCGTCTAAAACAAGTATCCGGCCTTTTTTGTTTGTAGGACGAATGACTGAGCCAGGATAATATTTAGGTTATTATAGAAAGGTTTGTAACATTGTGTTTATTATTATTATTATTATTATTATTATTATTATTATTATTATTATTATTATTATTATTATTATTAACTAGCTGTACCCGGCATGCGTTGCAATGCCAATCAAAGAAAGTATTGGCGTTGTAACTTTGTTTGTTGAAGTGCTTTTGGATTCCCAATATTTTTTCTTTCTCCGTTAACCACCTCTAAACTATTGTAAAATTGGCCATCGGAGCACTTGTAACAGCTGCGGGGTTAGTAAAATGATTCCATCATTTTAATACCGGGTGAGTTAGCCGTGGTGGTTACGGCATGACTGATGGCAGTCGCTCACATCCGGGAGGCGGGGAGGTTCGAATCCCCCCGCCGGCAACCTTGAAGATGGTCTTCTGTGGTTTCCCATCTTCCTTCCAGGCAAATGCCGGGGTTGGTCCCTAACTATAGGCCACAGCCGCTACCTTCCAACTCCTCGTCCTTACATTCCAACTTCCCTCCTTCCCTCCCCAACGGTACTTGTAGCTCACCCATTGGGTGTCCGTCTCGAAGCAGCTACAAAACTGGCGAGCCGAACATGTCCTCGGACACTCCCGGCACTAAAAAGCCATACGCTAAAAAAAAAAAAAAAAAAAAAAAATTTTAATAATTCTCTTTTATTTTTACTATCTCAAAAAAACATCCTGGGAGCGTGCTCAACAACTCACCAAAGTTTCATCGCAATGAAATGAATGGCATATGAACGCATACGGGACTTTGTTAAAACGATTCGAGCGCCGTCACCCATTTGTTGAATATGCTCATACGCTACCTATTGTAAAATGGATTTACCAATTCGAAAACCTTCCCTGGCGTGTACACAACAACTCATCAAAGTTTCATCACAATCGGATGAATGGCATATGAATGCATACGGGATTTTGTATAAACGATTCGAGCGCCGTTACTCATTTGTTGAATCTACTTGTGCGCCACCCTTTGAAAAACGGATTTACTAATTCATACACCTTCGCAGGACTGTACTCAACTCACCAAAGTTTTATCACAATCGGATGTATGGTATATGAACGCATACGGGACTTGGTTGAAACGTTTCACGCGCTGTCGCTCATTAGTTGAATCTACTCGTGCGCTACCATATTGTAAAATGGATTTACAAAATCAGAAATCTTCGCGGGAGTGGAAACAACATTTCACCAAATTTCATTGCAATTGCATGAATGGTATATGAACGCATACAGAACTTTTTTTAAACGACACGCGCGCCATTATTCATTTGTTGAATCTACTCGTGCGCTACCCATTGTAAAGAGGATTTACTAAGTCAGAAACCTTTTCTGAAGGATGCACAACAATTCACCAACGTTTCATAGCAATCGGATGAATGGTATATGAACGCATACGGGACTTTGTATAATCGATTCGCGTGCCATCGCTCATTTATTGAATCTACTTGTGCGATACCTATTGTAAAGTGGATTTACTAAGCCAGAAACCTTCCCTGAAGTGTACACAACAACTCAGCTAAATTTAGTCGCTATCGGACGAATGGTATATGAACGCATACGGGACTATGTTGAAACACTTCGCGCGTCGTCGCACATTTGTTTAATCTACTTGTGCGATACCTATTATAAAGTGGATTTAGTAAGCCAGAAACCTTCCCTAAAGTGTACACAACATCTCACCCAAGTTGCATCGCTATCAGAAGAATAGTATATGAACGCATACGGGACTTTTATGAAACGCTTCGCGCGTCGTCGCTCATTTGTTGAATCTACTCGTGCGATACCTATTATAACATGGATTTACTAAGCCAGAAACCTTGCCTGTAGTGTACACAACCTCTCACCCAAGTTTCATCGCTATCTGACGCATGGTATGTGAACGCATACAGGACTTTGTTGAAACGCTTCGCCCGTCGTCGCTCATTTTTTTAATCTACTCGTGCGCTACCTATTTTTAAGTGTATTTACTAAGCCAGAAACATTCCCTGAAGTGTACACAACATCTCACCCAAGTTTCATCGCTATCAGACGAATAGTATATGAACGCATACGGGACTTTGTTGAAACGCTTCGCGCGTCGTCGCTCATTTGTTGAATCTACTCGTGCGCTACCTATTATAACATGGATTTACTAAGCCAGAAACCTTGCCTGTAGTATACACAACCTCTCACCAAAGTTTCATTGCTATCGGACGAATGGTATGTGAGTTATGTATCCCGTCTAGGTTCGAACCCCAGACCCCATTCTAACCTAAAGGTTATGGTCCTTCTTCCTATAGAAGGAACATCATTGCCCAATATATCCCTCAATATGCTATTAGCAAAGTGTTTACTTGATGAATGTTCATTCTTGGAACCAAGGAAATGACATTGCATACTTCTTTCACAACATGTTTTTGTCAACGTAATTACTTCACAATCTGTAAATTGTTATTTGACAAATACTTCCTAGAAGGAACTAAGGAAATGACCATGTACATTTCCTCATATAATTATTCAATATGTTATTTCAAATGTGTTGACTCCAACAGCTATAAGTGGTCAAATTCACAGAACTGTTATCAAAGACATGAGTCCATATCCTGTAAGATGTATATTTCCACATGTATGTTATCGAGTGCGCCCCACTACTGTGACGCACATTGTTATGCAAGGATTTGTATAAAAGACCTGGGCTAAGAAGCAAAAGGTCTCCTCTTCCAACAGCAGCAACTAAACAGGTTGTCTGACTGGTGTTCACTTGTATATATTGGATCGTCAAAGATTAATAAATACTTCTACAAACTAACCAACGAGTTCTCATTCATAGAAAGCAGATACTACTCATCAGAAGTAAGAACCACGAGACCTACTGACTTAGCAGTAGCAACGACTTCTTAGTACATCACTAAAGAAGACTGTTAAGCGACAAACTTAACTTGTGAACGCATACAGGACTTTGTTGAAACACTTCGCCCGTCGTCGGACATTTGTTGAATCTACTCGTGCGCTACCAATTGTTAAGTGGATTTAATCAGCCAGAAACCATACCTGAAGTGTAAAAAACATCTCACCCAAGTTTCATCGCAATGGGATGAATGGTATATGAACGCATGTGGGACTTTCTTGAAACAAACGCACGCCATTTTGTTGAAGCTACTCGCGCCATTTATTGTAAATTGGATTTGCTACCCCTATATACCGGTAGTGGAGAGTGCTACTCGCATCCAGTCGGCCGTGTCTCGTCAAGAGCTACTGTTGCATGGAAACGACTTGCCTTAGCTGTCATTTGCGTAACGTTTTATAGTGACTTGTAATCTCTTTAACGTTTTATGTCACGTCACGGGATAAAAAAAAGTATCCTATGTCCGTCTCCTGGTTCTAAGCTACCTCCACACCAATTTTCAGCCAAATCGGTTCAGCCGTTCTTGAGTTATAGTGTAACTAACACGACTTTCTTTTATATATAGATATTATCTCAGGTACAACGCTGGACAGAGAGGAAGCATGATGAGATAAGTTACGGTATTATCTGACCCAACTTCTGACTGGATATGGGCACATTCGCTCTTACCTCAAGAAGATGGGGAAGGTAAGCTTATATTCCCAACAATGCATCTATTGCTCTGAAGCTTTCGAAGATGCCCAACACACCTCTTTCTCCTGCAGGAGGTGTATTGATAAGAGGAATTGCTTCAGAAGGAGATTTGAGAACAAATCTCCCCAGACAACATAGTGGAAACGATGCTTCAAGATGAGTCGCACTGGAAAAATGTGACACATTACACTGAAGAAATTCTTCGAATGAAGAAAAAGATTTGAATAGTCACGAATGAAAAATAGCTGAGGTCAAGTATCCTAGTATATGGTCCTAACTTGGAAGTAATTTGTTAAATGGTTCCAGTCTAGGTTCCGAAAGTCATGGGTGTAGTTTTAGTCGGTAGTCTGCCACTCAGGAGTCCGACACGTCTCTTTCTTTGGCTTATCCCAATTAATATAAACAGGTTAAAGGTTCCGCCTGATCAATACTTTTATTAATTATGATCACCGTGTGGTCACTAGTGGGACATGTTTCGAGGCCAAATATCACAGCCGATTTCACAGAACGATACAAGATTATTCCTCACGTAGCACTCAAAATTCAATCATTTATGGTGCACCATAAAGTGAGATTGAAACATCTCACGCCCAACATGAGCCATGTCAAAAGTCTTAATGAACTAGGCCCATAAACATTTTCAATCGACGCCTCACGGTGGTCCCCAGACGCTATTGAAAGCACAAATGCACGGTACCGGTCCAATACGACAGCTACAGATCAGAACACCATAAAACATGTTTGGAATCAGCAATAGGAACACTTAATTACTCAATACTTCACCAGCAATATAACGATGATAAAACCAATGAAGTCACTGCGCTGAAATTATCTTGCCAAATATAAAGCTTATGAATTGCATAATTTCTAACTTGCAATGGCAGAGATTGGCCTCTAATCCGTCTAAAAAGAAAAAAAAAATGGAGAACAATTAGTGAATTGCTAAGGGAGAAATGAGTAAGTGAAGGCCAACTTATAAACTACATAACCAGTAAAATTGGCAATAGCAAGAGGTTAAATTGTATTCTATGCCGGTTCTGATTTGTCTTTTATTTTAAATATTATAGTCAATTTTATGGGTACAGCAGAGCTCATTCCCCAGATATATAACTGTATTAAATGAAATTAATGGGAGTGTTAGTTCTGGTTAAAGCTGTGGAATAGAAGTGGTGTGCTAATGTTTGATATTAGCAAGAGATTTTTCTAAGAGGAAGACACGTGCAAATGTGAAGATAATTTGGGAAGTGTAGCGAAAATAACAGGGAAAAGGGGGCGAGTATAAATGGCAGGATGTGTTGATGTAAATAACTTGTTAAAATAATACTTTTATTAATTTGCATTTGTGCTTTCAATAGCGTCTGGGGACCACCGTGAGGCGTCTATTGAAACTGTTGGGCCTACTTCATTAAGACTTTTGACATGGCTCATGTTGGGCGTGAGATGTTTCAATCTCGCTTTATTGTGCGCCATAAATGATTGAATTTTGAGTGCTACATGAGGAATAATCTTGTATCGTTCTCTGTGAAATCGGCTGATGAAGGGGCCAAAAATATTAATTAGGCCTCGAAACATGTCCCACTAATGACCACACGGTGATCATAATTAATAAAAATATTGATCAGGCGGCACCTTTAACCTGTTTATACTAATTAGTTTATCAATACGGAACCAGAATGAACCTTTTATGTTCTAAAATTATCCCAATTAATTGGGGTCGCCGGAGCTAACCAGGCTCATTTTGGTATTGGCCGGGGATTTAAGACCGGATACTCTTCCTGACGCCACGTGATTTTCTAGGTGAAAATTCCACTCCACTGTCACCGGGATTCGATTCCCGGCCTTCCGGGTGAAAGACGAGCAGCTAAGCCACTGCGCCATCACGCCTATTCACGTGCGATTGTTCTCACTTGGGTTCGCTAGTAAATATAGATTTACCGTTCGCCAAGATCCTTGAGAAATGTAGAACTAAGATTGGACTACTGTTGCTGCTAGCAACCTACTATCTGTGGGGCATAATGATGCTGCTTGTCCCCCACCAAAGCTGGCAGGGTTTGACTCCCGGTTAATGCATGTAGAATTGCTGAGTAGTTTGGTTCGGAATCTACTTAGAAAGAATATCCCGAGATAGCATGGTCTTATAGCCCAGGGTATTTGTGTGTGTGTAATCTATCTGACAACCTGTGTCATTATGATGGCTGTAGTAGTGTGTGTGGATTCATAATTGAATTTAGGACAGGGAAGGAGACGGCCGTGGCCTTAAGTTTGATACCGTCTCGGCATTCACCTGGAGTAGAAGTGAGATGTCATAGAAAACCACTTCTAGGATAGCTGAAGTGAAATTCGAGCCCATATCTTCTCAGCTTTGCCTCGTAAAGCCGAGAGTACCCCGTTCCAACCCACATACCAAAATTAAATTTATTGGCAGAACTGGGAATCAAACCCACAACCTCTGGAACTAGAGTTGCAATACGTAACCCCGATACAACAGACGGCGGCTTCAGTGTCTCTAAAGGCCGCAGTAGTTATAAGGGACGAAAACCCCGTATGATTATTAATGTAGTATAAAGTACGAATTTTTTCCTAATTTTAATTCGTAGAATTTTACTGTGTGAAAAATGTCTACTTTCCTTTACTCACAGCAGTACCCAATAAATTCCATGAGTTTCACTGTAAATTAACATTTTGCCTTGAACAGAGGATGAAATTGAACAACGTTGTTATGCATTCATTTGCATTTTGTATTTCGTTCCCTTTTCATATTTTCTTGTCTTTACATGAAACTTCGGTATATAGGCCTATGTCTTCTTCTAATGCTTGGAAACATTGCAGAGCCCATCAGCAACCAATGCAAGAACTTCAGTCCAAGCCGTCGGAACAGAGTCTTGATTAATAGTTGTATTCCTTCCTTATCACTCTCTTTTGTTCGCCTGTCTCAGCTCTTCCTTCCATCAACGTCTATACATATCTCTGACAGGATGGCATTCATTCTTGCATGTCGTCACTCTGATAACTGTGTATGTGAACCCTATTTTCTATCCAAACTGTTCCTAAACCTTTCAAATCCCACTATCCCAGTATGTGTGTTATACCTCTTTAATTCTTTATATCTCTTTCATAAATCACAATTCATATTATTCATGTTAATAATTATGTCGACTACAGGGATTCCATAAGTTAGGTATTATGTATTGCAGTAAATGTCTATTTAATAATGAATTCATTATTTGGAGCAAAACCTGGTGTATCAGCGTAAACATGGCACTTTAACACGTGATACCTGCCATAGAGTTCTTCTATACAGTCATCGCTCGACACACTGTATTTTCTGACTGCACATAGCCTATCTTAAAATGAAATCCATGAATAGCACAGCGTGTCACTAAAAAACTAAATTCATAGTCATTATAACGTCGGATCAATAGAATTCACTCAGTAATTTTAAGTAAGTTATGGTGTCTTGCATTTTGAATATGTATAACGTAATGTTATAGTAAGCTGTTCGGGCATATTAACATTAATAATTTGGAACCGGGGAAATTTCCACTGTAAAGAAGAGACTTATTTCAGAGATCAGAACTTTTTTCCTATCTCTCAATACATTTCTTCTTCTCCTTTGTGATTCATTTTATTCGGGTTTGGAACTCCTACAATTTAACAACATATTGGTTTCTCCATGGCAATAACAAAAAGGTGGAGAATTTGATGTAGATATGTCACATCACATTATAAGATCAGATGGATAGATACAGTAACAAATGGAGAGGTATTAATACGAGTGGGAGAGGAGAGATGTTTCCGGCGACTGCTAATGATGATAAGAGATAGATTGGTGAGACACATATTATGACACCCGGGAGTAGCAAACTTAGTTATGTAAGGAAGGGACGAAGACAAGAACTGTAAGGGTAGACCAAGGTTGGATTATATAAAACAGAATGCCTCAGATTTAAGGTGTGGTAGCTTAGAGATGAAAAGACTATCTCAGGACAGGGAAGAATGAAGCGCTGCATCAAACTTGTCAAGAGACTGAAGACGCAAACAACAACAACAACAACAACAACAACAACGGCGATTGGCTGCAATAAATTTATTATTTTCCATACTGTATGGAACTTCGTATAGCACATTGTTCCATTGGACATTTGTAACGCAGCGTGAATAAATTGGAAAGCCTCGGAGATCACGCCACTGGTGACAGTTAACGGAGTGGAAGCCCACCGTTCAGAGGGAAGTTGCGTGCGAGGCAATAGCAGAGCGAAGTATACTTAGAGCCAAGTTTATCATTCTGAAACTTGCCATTTCACAAAACATGCCGGATGAATTCAGGGAGTAGCTTCAGCTTGATAGTCTCTGCCAACAGGCTGAGCGATATGAGATGACAAGATACGCTATCCACAATACGTGGAACAGGAACTAGGGACACAGACAGAAAAACTGTTTGCTGAATAAACCAGCAACTTTGTAAAGTGTTCTGCCTCAGGGGATTATTTCATACGGAAAGGCATCAAGGAAGCATATGAACTCTTATTTTTAAATTTGCCTATAGATAAGTTTAAACTCTGTAACTTACAGAATTTCAAAACAAAATGAAGAACATTTTATTATTGTCGTAAAGAAAGAGCAAAACTCATACTCATATGATTTATTTATTGATGTGTGCATCTACTTAAATCGTTGATAAATTGTAATCGGTTGTCTCCGTGGTGTAGTGGTCAGCATGCATAGCTGCCACTCCGGAGGTCCGAAGTTCGATTCCCGGCTCTGCCACGAAATTTGAAAAGTGGCATGAGGACTGGAACGGGGTCTACTCAGCCGAGTGGTCCAAATGAGTAGATGGGGTTCTATTCCCACATCATCCATCCTCCAAGTGGTTTTCCATGGTTTCCCACTTCGTCTCCTGGCAAATGCCGGGATGGTACTGTACCAGTATTTTGCTGTAGAAATTGGAGCGGATTTGTTGGCTTCACGCGCGATGTTTTTACGAGTGTATTTACAAGAGGAAATTGTTACGTAAAGCACCATCTGCGACACTGGGAGCATAGGCTGTTCGATTCAAGGTCAATGTCACGAACAGCGTGCGGCCGAGGAGAGCCGACAGACCGGATTTATATCGAAAATATCACGCTGAATGCCATGTTTTATAAATTGTAAGGAATACAGAGCTGAAAGTCTGCATTGATGTGTACCAGAAATTAACTTGTATGGTATATTTGAGAAGCTGTTTCTATTGAAAAAGATGGTATATTGGCTTTCACGGCCAGTGAATTAAAACTCAGCAATTCTTCTAGGTTTGTGCCGTGTCTTGTGTGGGGTTTCGCCTAGGACACCAAGCTGGCTCATCGGTGGGCCTTTAGTGACCCCGCCCGGACCCCCACTGGAGTACCGAAATGCGCGCCACCTCCCTTTATATAAGGTGCAACTGCACCTCTTGACTGCGAGAACTAATAGCCCAAGCAGCCTCAACCTCCCTATGAAGGCTTCCAAAAAGATGGTATATTGGCTTTCATGGCCAGTGAACTAAAACTCAGCAATTCTTCTAGGTTTTGTGCCGTGTCTTGTGTGGGGTTTCGCCTAGGACACCAAGCTGGCTCATCGGCGGGCTCTTGGTGTCCCCGCCCGGACCCCCACTGGAGCAGGGAACTGCGCGCCACCTCCCTTTATTTAAGGTGCAACTGCACCTCTTGACTGCGAGAACTAATAGCACAAGCAGCCTCAACCTCCCTATGAAGGCTTCCAAAAGGATGGTATATTGGCTTTCACGGAGAAACCCCACACAAGACACGGCACAAACCTAGAAGAATTGCTGAGTTTTAATTCACTGGCCGTGAAAGCCAATATACCATCTTTTTGGAAGCCTTCATAGGGAGGTTGAGGCTGCTTGGGCTGTTAGTTCTCGCAGTCAAGAGGTGCAGTCGCACCTTATATAAAGGGAGGTGGCGCGCAGTTCGCTACTCCAGTGGGGGTCCGGGCGGGGACACCAAGAACCCGCCGATGAGCCAGCTTGGTGTCCTAGGCGAAACCCCACACAAGATACGGCACAAACCTTGAAGAATTGCTGAGTTTTAATTCACTGGCCGTGAAAGCCAATATACCATCTTTTTGGAAACCTTCATAGGGAGGTTGAGGCTGCTTGGGCTATTAGTTCTCGCAGTCAAGAGGTGCAGTTGCACCTTATATAAAGGGAGGTGGCGCGCAGTTCGCTACTACAGTGGGTGTCCGGGCGGGGACACCAAGAGCCCACCGATGAGCCAGCTTGGTGTCCTAGGCGAAACCCCACACAAGGCACGGCACAAACCTAGAAGAATTGCTGAGTTTTAATTAACTGGCCGTGAAAGCCAATATACCATCTTTTTGGAAGCCTTCATAGGGAGGTTGAGGCTGCTTGGGCTATTAGTTCTCGCAGTCAAGAGATGCAGTTGCACCTTATATAAAGGGAAGTGGCGCGCAGTTCGCTACTCCAGTGGGGGTCCGGGTGGGGACACCAAGAGCCCGCCGATGACCAGCTTGGTGTCCTAGGCGAAACCCCACACAAGACACGGCACAAACCTAGAAGAATTGCTGAGTTTTAATTCACTGGCCGTGAAAGCCAATATACCATCTTTTTGGAAGCATTCATAGGGAGGTTGAGGCTGCTTGGGCTATTAGTTCTCGCAGTCAAGAGGTGTAGTTGCACCTTATATAAAGGGAGGTGGCGCGCAGTTCGCTACTCCAGTGGGGGTCTGGGTGGGGACACCAAGAGCCCGCCGATGAGCCAGCTTGGTGTCCTAGGTGAAACCCCACACAAGACACGGCACAACCCTAGAAGAATTACTGAGTTTTTTGTTTCTATTGAACTTTCGTTGGATTAAGCAAGGAAGTTATTGTTTGTTTAACATCGAGTTTCGTCGATATATTCTCGGCAGAGTGAGGGAAGAAGAAGCCAGATTCCAGCTTGTATGCAGAGCAGAAGTATCAGATGAGCATACGTCTTTGATCGGTAAACGAGACGCATCGCGACTTTAACTCGCCTCGATTCGGGAAGTTAATATTGTGAATATACGTGAATATAGTACGTGTTAGGGACTTTATAATTGTGGTCTGCAATGGAGATACACTCCAGTCGCTTATTGTGATAAATCGTAAGCAGCAAATGCATTGGAAGAGTATAACATTAAAAATTAATAAGACGGTCTATTCATATGGAAGAGCATTTTAATACTGACATTTCACTACAATTATTCACGATGATTTCAAACGTGAAGTCAGGAGGAATATTACGACGGTTTACAAAACCTACAATCATGGGTGGTTAAATTGTTGAAGGAACGTAACATGAAAAGATGACAGTGAGTATCAAGAGTAATCATCTACTTTTATAAGTATGAGAATTACTTATTTCAAGATCATGGAGGAAGCGAGGTCAAAGCACGATACTTCTCTAAGACGAAATGCTACTAGGGGATTAAAAGATTCTTCAACTATGAGAGATGGAGTCTAGAATCTGGACGAACGAGAACCCGGTATTATGAGAGATGCAATCTACAATCCAGGGAGGAACGAGCGGGGTCAGGAGTCCGCTATCCAGTTTGATGTCAGGATGGTCCAGATGGGCGATCGGAGCCGCAGTTTCGTTTGGGTAAGGGGCTGTTGCGTTTTCCTGAATATGCGCATTTTACGAGAGCCAGAACAAGGTAGTGGGAAGAATCGTATTCTGTAGCAGTAGTTAGATGTATTGTGAAGTAACCATTTCGCCACATGTTCGTCTAAACTGTAGTGTAGATACGATATTCTTTCATAATTTGCCATATTTTCAATCAGGACTTTGATTCGATCCGCGAATGCATTTTATATTTTCAAATTTAGATTTTGGATTATTTCCTGTTGCTAATTTATAATGAAGATTTTTATTTTTGAGAAGACATGCGTTAGGGAGAAGATTTGCGAATATAAAGAAGATTTATGATTGCAGGATTAGGATTTGATGAACAGTATTATGAAGTTTACGAACATTTTCATTGTTACATATTGATCAGCGATGTTAGGAAGGTTGGTTGGTTCCTCAGTTTAGGGGCTGCGACAACGCGGTCATGTAGCCCCGTGTACTTTGGGTGTGTGTAGAATCTGTCTGATAACCGGTGTTAATTGTGATGACTGTATTAGTGTGTGTTATCTGTTTTTAAATTTAAGTACAGACTGCAACTTAGAATTTTTCAAATAGTTCCTACTTTTGCCGCCAAACGCCACAGTCAACGACTACTAGGCCTAGTTCAGAACTTAGCTGCTAGACGCCACCGCAGTTGGCTCTTTGCAACGAACGTCGAAACCTAAGAGCGTTGTTTACATTCCTAACCGATACAATTTAGCTTCACACAGGTGTGATTAGTGAAAGGTTCTTTAACATGCCATAAATCTATGACATGGGACCACCGGCTTTACTTCCCCTCCGAAGGAAGGCATACTGAGGGATTTTAACGCTCTTAAAAAATCCGACGGCTTCGGCCGGGTTTGAACCCGCTATCTTGGGCATAGAAGCTCAGCATGCTACGATATTAGGAAGCATTGAATGGAAGATATATTCTTGTCAAAAGCATTTAGGAGCTAATATTGAAGAGATTATGAACATCGAGGAGAGATATTGAATATTCTCTATTTTGAGATATCATTTCAGCTTTATTTGAATTAAATTTGCAGTCAATTAATTTCTAATGAATTTCAGTGAGTAATTCAATTAACGTGATTTTCATGGTGTAGGATTATTGCAGTCTTATAGATATCATCTGAGCAAGGATAATTGCCAGTCTTTCTTATTTGAGTCAATTTGATTCTAATTAATTTCATGTGAGCAAGTTTATTGACATATTTTTCATGGTGTAGAATTAATGGAATTCTGATGAAAGTTGGATTAATATTCAAACTGAGAATTTAAAGTTCTTTAATATTGTTCATTGCACATAATTTCTGATTACGAGTGACTAAATATATTTTTATTAAATTATGATGGATAGTATCATGAAATAGTCTAGCTAATTGAATTAAAAGGAATGAGCATGAAACATGAATTTAATCATTTGAATCGAGAAGTGGCATAATCACATTGTCAACTCGTATAAGAATTTGCAACGTATCTATTTGAAGTATGTGAAGTATTATAATGAGGTATCATGAAGATGTATTAGTTATAGAAGTGTTATTATATAATCGTCGAATGATATTGAGTTTGTTGAAATATTATGAAGTTGTATTGAAGTCATTGAAGTTATTGAAGTTTATATGTTGGATCTTTGGAAGAGTATAATGGAAGTATATTATATGGTTATTGATGACACGTATATGATGAGGAATTTTTATGCTGTACGAAAGAGTTATAGAAGTGAAAATTCTAATGTGACGGGATTTGATATTGAATTATGTGAAACATGTCAAATTTTTGAAAGAATTGATAAGCGAAGCTCATAATGGAATTCATTATTATTGCTATTAACTATTTGCCACGAATGTAAAACTATTATTTGAACTTAGCTTAATTGCTTGGTCAAATGAACCAGTATTTGAGTACAATTTACTGTTTTCGACGATTGACAGATTTTGAAATACATTTTGGGTGCTGAGTTCAGTGTGGTGAATTCAGTTGTGATCGTAAGTGTGAATATATAAATAAATGTATAAAATATTGATCATATTTATGCAATTTTCGAAAGGGTATAAGATTTCCAATGACATGAATAATTCTAGATCATGTCAGCGATGTATAAATTAGGATGAATGTAATATAATTTTGACTACGGTAATATATACGTGATAATTATGAGATTTTCTATTGGAACTATTACAATTATTTGATTCACGCAGGAATCACTGCTACGACTAATTTACGTCATGATATTTATTTTATTTTGAATTTAATTATGCTTGTATCATCTTCGTTGAATAAATTCATTGATTTATTTTTATGAAATTTTGACGGGGTGATTTATAGCAATGGTATAATATTGTGTAAGGAAAGTCAGTGATAGGTGTTATTCCCACAATAGTCCTACGACTTTGAGATTTTTATTTTCTTGAATCTCGATTGTTATCGACTGAGGTAGTTCATTTATTTTTCCTTTGGTCTTTTCTGAACGCAATCTTGATAGGATATGTGTGTTCCCTTTTCATGTTGTGCTTGTCGGTAGGATTTTTTTTCTAGCTGGAGACATTCAGGTTCTACAATCCAGCTGTTCCATCGGATTCGACAAGTACTGTTCATGATATAATCGGGCACAGTACCTAACGTAAGGCCACGGCTGCCTCCTTGCCTCTTCCTTGCCTATCCCTCCCAATCTTCCCATTCCTTCCCATCCCTCATAAGGCCCCTATTCGCTTTGCAGGTGAGGCCGCCTGGGCGAGGTGCTCGTCCCACCTCCCCAGTTGTATCCCACATCTTGAAGTTTCAAGCTCTAGGACACTACAATTGAGGCAGTAAAGGTAGGATCCCTCGCTGAGTCCGAGGGACAAGCCAACCCTGGAGGGTAAAAGGACTAAGAAATAAAAAAAAAAGAATGGTAATAAATATTTACAGTACCAATAAATGGTGCCCAACATTCACAAAAAAAAACATGGAACATGCTTCTTAAAAGAAAATGAAAATTTCCAATTCACTCTTTGTTCAAGGTGCTCTAGTTATATAAAGTATTCAAAAAAATGTAATTTCCTCCTCTTTAGACAGTTCAGTGACTTGCGGAGTTTCCAATCCAAGGATAATATTTACAATCCTATCACATCTATTGTATACAGCAGACTCATAGGGTTTCAACACATAATTATAATAAACTAGCTATTAACTCCACTATACCGGTGGCAAGTCCGGGGCCCTATTCGCAAGAAATGGGGAAGGAGGAGTCGGAGGAGTAACACCTCGTTAAAAAACCTAGGTCCAGCTGACCCGGCTGGTAGTACCTTGTAAGGGTCCCTTGCCAGGGTTACGGTGAAGTCCTCAACGCCATTGTTGGTGGAGCGGTTGAACTGCGGTACAGTAATAATGGCGGGAGATTAGGAGTAAAAAGTATGTGGTCCACACATATCAGGGTAGCGTCTGTCTCAGATTGAGCGGCTACAAACAGCGTCTGTTCCAGATTGGGCGTCTGATTTTAATACTGGGAGGCTTACTACCTCATCAGCTATAACCCCGCTATCCTTCGGGATAGCCTTTCTCAATTCTTTTCTTCACTCATGATGGAAACACAAAGTATTGGATTATCTACCCCAGGTGGTAATTAATTACCCAGGTGGTAATAAATCCACCTCCACGTATTGTGGAGTTAGTAGGCCTGCGGAGTCTGGGGAGCCTGCAATGTCATGTAAGAAGAAATATAGTATGTACTTAGCAACAATTAATATAAACTCACTCCTTCAGATGGGAAAACTAAAGCAAACATTGGATGTTCTTGAGAAACATAACATTGTCATCGCTGCATTGCAAGAAACACGATTTTGTGATGAAGAAGCTTTTGAGTCTCATGGATTCAGAATTTATAAAGGAATACCTGGCACAAGAGTTACACCGAACATCCCTCATCTTGGTACAGGTTTTATAGTCCACAAGAAAGCTGTTGATTCAGTGCTGGATTTTACATCATTCAATGGAAGACTATCCACATTGTCATTTAGATCACTTAATAAAGCCTACACCGTGGTCAATTTTCATGCACCGACGAACGTGTCAAACAAGAAAGGCCGAGAGCAAACTAATATAATATGGGAACAATTAGAAGACGTGATTGACAATATTCCAGCGCATCACACCACCATCCTACTCGGTGATTTTAACGCCCAAGTAGGAAGAGAGAAAAAGTTTAGGATTATAGTTGGAAACTATCCTGCACATAAACGAACAAACAAAAATGGCGAACGGCTGATTGACACCTGCAAAAATAACAACCTAGTTTTGAAATCTACTGCGTTTAAACCTCTTCCTCTGAAAGCAAAGACATGGAGACATCCAAATTCACTTATGGATGAATTTCAATTGGATCATCTGGCAATATCAAAAAAATCAGATCGTGAAATCCAAAATGTGAAGGTCCTGCGTAATGCGAATATAGACTCAGATTATCTGTCCCTTATTAAAATGAAAGGTATTCCATTTAGGAACAATAGAGTGAATGTTGAAAAGGGAATGAAAACGCAAAAGTACAACATCGGTGGTCTGAAATCAATTAACAACACTTTTGCGGAAACACTCCACAACAAACCAAAAGATGGAACATGGTTTACTTTAAGGAACGCCATTGTCACTGCGGCTTCGGAATCCATTCCTCTTGATAGAACGCGCAAGCATCCTTGGTGGAACGGTCAATGTGATCACGCAATAGAGGAAAGAAGAAAAGCTTGGATAAAGTGGAATATCAAGAAAGACGATGTGAACTTTGAGAACTTTCTCTACATCAGGAAAGAAACTCGTAAAATTTTAAAATTGGCAAAACGAAATTTCCACAAATCACAAATTATTCAAATTGAAGATGATTTTCAAAGGCACAAAACAAGGGATTTCTATCAAACTTTTAAACACTGTCCAAATACGTGGCCCCTACTCTTCACATCCGAGGATCTGATGGTAAACTTAATCTCAATAATAAAGACTGTGCTAAAGCTTTTGGAGTATATTTTGAAACCCTTTTGAACACGGACATACCTACTGAACAACTTGCTTTCTATCCTAGCGTTGCATACCACGACAGTTCACCACCCTCCGTCGAAGAAATAACACAAATCATCAAGGCGCTAAAAAATAATAAGGCCTCTGGGGAGGATAGTATTGAGGCTGAATTATGGAAATATGCAGATAATGACTCCATCATTTGTCTCCAGAAAACCATTGAAGAAATGTGGCTTAGTGAAAAGTTGCCGGAGGATTGGACTTCTGCCATCATTCATCCTATACATAAGAAAGGGGATAAATCCGACTCAAATAATTATAGAGGTATTTCACTGGTATCGGTAACGTACAAAATATTTGCAAGGGCTCTTCTGAACAGAGCATAACCGATATTAGACCGTCAGTTAGGGGAATATCAAGCTGGTTTCAGGAAATCAAGATCCTGTCCTGAACAAATTCATAACATTAAGACCATAATTTCCTACTGTACGGTACGATCAAAACCTTATGTTGTGATTTTTGTGGACTTTCAAAAGGCTTATGATTGCATTCATATAGACACAATAATTAACACCTTCCCCTTAACCGAGGGTTTATTTTCCACTTGTTGCGTATTTTTTAAATGTGTTTTCTGTTCGTCCGAATTGTGAACATTTCATAGGAATAGCAAACAGATCTGAGGTATAACAAAAAATAAGTACTTTTGAATGGCGACAAAAATCACGGCACGCATGTCATACGTTGTTGGCATGTTAAAGAACCCAATTGAATTCAGTAGGCCGTGTTCATAATGGCAAAAATATGGGAATTTTAGCTCGTAAAATATTTTGTTATATTTATACATATATATAGGCCTATATTTATATATATTTACATTTATGTATATACAGTGCACCCTAAATCTAATTCAATGTCGGATTTTCATTTAAATTGTTGGACATTTCTGGTAGTTTTTTCAGACTGGAAGGTTGCATACTAAATCATAATAATGCAATACACCATTCAAAGTGGAATACAATATAACAGAATCAACAGTTCATGTAAACAATCACTCACATGAACACACGAGTTAGAAGTTTTTCACAGTGTGGTACACCTTGAAGCATGGAACAGCACACAGTGGCACATCACATTCCCTGCAGCAGTAGATTGTTTCTTTTCTCACCTTGTGAGAGAGACAGACCACACACCTTTTCCTCGAATGCGCTTGCGAAGAAGTTCCGGGGTTCATGTCCATGAAGTGCCGTGCTGTGAGTCGAGCTACGGATTCAATACTCGGACGTCCAACTCTCCTTGGCTTGGAGGTAGCTGTTATATACTTTTCAGCGAGTCCTTCTACTAACTTCAGTCTGAAATTCAGCTGGGACTCGTAATGTCCCATCTTCGTGTACAGGGTAAATGGATTGAAAACACTGATGTCTACTAAATACCTGAACATTTTTATGTAGAACTTCTTCAGCCTTATCCTTGAAATAGTGTAAGTAACAATGCACTGATCTGCCAAGTCTACTCCACCCATTCCTTTACTGTAAGCGACACTGATTGTTGGTTTCATTTTCTGACCCCACCTTTCTTATTTACTATAGTCACTTCCTTATCGTGAACTGTGGAAATCATACAAACGTCTTTCTTGTCCTTCCATTTCATGACCATCAATTTGTTTCTGTACCACGTACTAAATTCTCCTTTCTCCAGCTTCTTCTTCTTCATGTCTTTCGGGAGCTCCTTCCTATTTATTCGCACCGTCCCGACAGCATCAGTGTTCTTCATTGTGAGCTGATCGAAAAGTATTGGTGAAGCGTAGTAGTTGTCTACAAAGAGCATGTAGCCCTTATTCAGAAGACCTTCAAGGAGGGTGAAGATGACGCGCGATGGTTTGTCAATGTCCTTGAAATTGATGTCTAGAACTCTTTCGGGAAACTCTGTAGTCTTTCCAGTGTACACCAACATGTTTATAAACATAACCTGATGGACTTTCACAGAGTTGAAACGACTCCATCCCGAAACGTGCTCTCTTTTTTGAGATGAAAACTTTCCAACCAAGCCTACCTTTCCAGAGAAGTAAGCTTTCATCTATTGCTATGTCACTTTCCGGTGTGTAAGTGGTTTGAAATTTATGGATTAGGTACTGTAAAACCGGTCTAATTTTGAAAAGTTTTGGATTCGGGTCAGTTGTAGCGTCAAATTTCGTATTGCTATTGAAATGGAGGTACCTAATAAGAAGATGAAATCTGTGGTCCGTCATAATTTCTCGAAAGAATGGGGTGTCAATACATTTTTTCTTGCTGAAAAACACACTTGTGGTGGGCTTCTGAACTATACCCTGAAGAATTAGGAGATCTATTAGGAGTTTTATTTCCCCAGCGTTTGTTTCCATCCATTCGTGGTCCCTGCTCCTGGGTTTGAGCAATCCTAGCACACCTTTCTGTTCAATCGATTGCTTGGCATAAAGATTTGTTTCCCGTACTATAAGTTCAGTGAGTTCGTCAGAAAATAAATGTTCAAAGATAGTTAGAGGTTCACAGTCATCGCCGAAATGCACATGCATACCACTATTGCCGGTAAAAGCAAACCTTTCGCGGGCCGCTCCGAACTCCACCCACTCTGTTTGCGTGTTGCCATTCACTAAATCTGGGATGTTTTCTTCGGTATCTAGATCATCACTATCACTCGAATCACTGAAGTAATTATCACTGTCACTCTCACTTTCTTCCGAATCTAATAGCATACGTGCTATATCCGTTTCAGCTAATTCCTTGAGCGTTGATTTACTCTGCTTACCATTACAAGATGCCATGGCGAAATGATTGCCCGCCAGACGAAGAGTAGTGGCTTGGCGGGAACGCAGCAACAACTACGACTAACTCCCAATAGGTGGCAGAAGCGAACACAAAGTTCTAACAAGTACGAATAACTCCCAAAAGATGGCAGAAGCGAATGCAGTACATTTGACGCCTAGAAGCGGTCCACGCAACGTGCGAAGTACATTATAAATGGGCTGACGCTTAGAAGCGGTTCACGCAACTTGCGATCAGTGTGCTATGACGCGTATACGCGGTTGACGCGGTCAAGCGGTTAAGACCAGAATTTCCTTCTGTACGGTACGATCAAAACCTTATGTTGTGATTTTTGTGGACATTCAAAAGGCTTATGATTGCATTCATATAGACACAATAATTAACACCTTACGATGATGATGATGATGATGATAATTGTTGTTTTAAGGGGCCTAACATCGAGGTTATCGGCCCCTAATGAAATTAAATGGCGTGAAATGAAAGGATGTAGATAAAAACAACTCACTGCCATGGATGAAGCGAAAATGGTGTTTATAAAACAGACAGTGAGCCCCAAAAATTATGCCTTATTTGAATAAAAAGAATAAAAGGCGGATGGTAAAAACGGATAAAACAAATAAGGCATAGTGAACAATACAATACATAACACAATAAAAATCATAAAACAGATTTAACCAGAATTAAAAGTCGTAACTACACATTAAAACTTAAAAAAGTAACCACTCTCCCTCATGAACCAGATGACGAGGTCAGCTGACGGCCCGTCATCACGGAGAATAAGGGAGAGGGTATTAGGCAGTTTAAGAGTCCCTCGCAGATCGGCCAGATCCACACACTCCAAGAGAAGGTGTGCCACGGTTAGGTGGGCGCCGCAAGTACACACAGGAGGATCTTCTCTCTTTAGCAAGTGGGAGTGCGTAGCAATTCCATGGCCGATCCGGAGTCGACAGAGTACCACAGCTTCCTTCCGGAGAGATCGGAAGGAAGATTTCCACACCTTCGTTGTCTCCTTGATGCCTCTCAGTTTGTTGGGTGGAGGCGTGGCACGCCATGCCTCCTCCCAATGCGACAGGATCGAATGCCGCAACTGAGAGCGCACATCACTAGCAGGCATCTTATACGGTAGCGAGGGCAGTGCAACTGCCTCTCTCGCCGCCTGATCAGCAAGCTCGTTTCCCGCAATACCCATGTGGCTAGGAAGCCACACAAAGGTCACCCCGGTTCCAGCGTTACGCGAACTAAAGAGCTGGTCGTGCACACGCTGGACCAACGGGTGCTTCGGGAAACACACACATCGATCGCCTGCAGCGCACTCAGAGAGTCAGTACACACAAGAAAGTGCTGGTGATCGTCTGATAACGTGTACCGCAGAGCCTCTAAGATGGCATAGAGCTCCGCAGTGTACACGCTACAGGCCTCGGGAAGTGAAAAGAGAAACCGACGATCCTCAACCACAAATGCACAGCCTACTTTCTCGTTTACCCTCGAACCGTCCGTGAATACAAGCCCTGATCCCGGATACCGTGTCACCACGGACTGGAACAGCCTCAGATGGATGGAGGAGTCCGTGTCCGACTTGGGGCCGGTGTGCAGATCCAGGATGATATCAGGGCGAGAGACCATCCACGGAGGGGCCTTGCTAGGTACTCGGACGATACAGGAGACAGAAGGAAATCGGAACTGACGGTATAAGTCAGCCAAGCGAATCCCCGCCGGCCGAGTGGCTTGGGCGATCACATCATACAGCCAGCGATTCGGATTGTAAAACAAACATGGATAGCTTGGATGAAGTGGCATCTGTCGAATAGTTGCAGCATAGGTCAGCAGTACTTGTTGGCGCCTCAGGTGTAAAGGAGGTACGCCAGCCTCGGCGAGCAAGCTGACGACTGGGCTTGTCCGAAAGGCACCCGTCGCCAGCCTCACACCGCCGTGGTGGACACTGTCCAGTTTAACAAGTACTGACTTACGGGCCGAACCATATGCTACACTGCCATAATCTAACCTAGATAAAATCAGTGACTTGTAAAAACGCAGGAGCACCGCGCGGTCCGCCCCCCATGATGTGCCGCTAAGAAACCGCAACATGTTGAGTTTCTTAGCGCAGGCAGTTTTCAAACACCGCACTTGTGGTTCCCACGTCAATTTCTGATCGAAAAGGAGCCCAAGGAACCGGTACGCAGCAACAACAGGCAAAGCTACATTGCCCAGATAAAGCTCAGGATCTGGATGGAGGGTGCGCTTTCGGCAGAAATGGACAACCGAGGACTTAGCGGTTGAGAATCGAAAGCCATGCTCCAGTGTCCAGCGTTCCACTCTCCGAATAGCTTGTTGTAGCTGTCGTTCAGCGACCGCCATATTTTGCGCACTATAATGTAGAGCGAAGTCGTCTACATATAGCGACGGTACCATTGCTGGACCAGCAGCAGCGACTATACCGTTTATGGCAATCGCAAATAATGTTACGCTAAGCACCGATCCCTGTGGGACTCCGTTTTCCTGTATATGATATTGCGAATATGTCCCCCCTATTCGGACACGGAACAGGCGAAGGGACAGAAAATTCGCAATAAAAACCGGCAAGTTACCTCGGAATTTCCATTGATGCAGGGTAGAGAGGATGCCGTAACGCCAAGTGGTGTCATAGGCCTTCTCGAGGTCAAAGAAAACAGCGACTAGGTGCTGTCTCCGGAGAAAAGCGTCCTGTATGGCAGTCTCCAGGCGTACCAGATGGTCGTTGGCACACCGAGACGCCCTGAAACCACACTGGTATTCAGACAGGAGTCCCCGTTTCTCCAGGACCCACACCAGGCGCCGATTGACCATCCTCTCAAAGAGCTTGCACAAAACGTTAGTGAGACAAATAGGTCTGTAACTCCCTGTCAATTTGGGATCCTTATCGGGCTTCAGGATAGGTAAAATGATACCTTCCTGCCATTGCGCTGGAAACACACCTTCCAACCAGATACGATTAAACACCCTGAGCAAATAGCGAATGCTCTCATCGTTAAGGTGTTTAAGCATCTGGTTGTGAATATTATCCGGGCCAGGAGACGTGTCCCTGCAGAGCGCCAGCGCTCCGCGGAGTTCCCACTCCGTAAAGGGCACATTGTACTCCTCCGAAGCGCGGGAAGCAAAACAAAGCTGGAAACGTTCCGCTTCGCGCTTCAGGGCGACGAAGGCAGGGTCATAGTTATCGGAACCGGATATATCCGCAAAATACGAGGCGAGATGGTTTGCAACGCGATAAGGATCTGTAACCAGTTCATTAGCAATGGAAATTCCCGGTACAGTAGAAGATGTTTGAATTCCCGGAAATGCGTCGTAGTTTAGTCCACACTTGAGAGGAGGGGGTATGTGCCGTAATAGAAGACACATACCGTTCCCAGGATTGTTTCTTACTCTGGCGAATAAGAATCCGTGCCTTGGCACGAAATTTCTTAAACGCCACCAAATTGGCCATGGTTGGACGCCGACGGTAGTGCTTGTGAGCTCGACGACGGTCTCTTATTGCCGCTGCAATATCCTCTGTCCACCAAGGGACGAGTTTGCGACGAGGAGTCCCAGAAAAGGATGGGATGCACTCTTCGGCGGCAGCAAGAAGCACATCGGTGATGTGCTGTACCTCGTCATCGACGCTCTGGCAACCAAGATCAACGAACACAGCTCGTTCTTGAAACGAGGGCCAATTTGCCCGCTTAAGAACCCAACGACTGGGGAACTCCACGGGCGTCTGGGTCAGAAGGGTAAGAACGATCGGGAAATGGTCACTGTCACAGAGGTCGTCGTGTACATACCACCCAAATAGGGGGACCAGCGCACGGCTACACACACTCAAGTCAATGTGTGAGTACGTGCCGTGCGCTAAGCTAAAATGTGTAGCTTCCCCTGTATTTAATAGAGATAAATCCAACCCTTGAATTAAGCCCTCCACGTCCCTTCCTCTGGGGCAGGAAGATGGTGATCCCCATTGGGGGTGATGAGCGTTGAAATCACCCACGATTAGGAAAGGGACTGGAAGTTGATCAACAAGATCAAAGACGTCATTAATATCAAAGGGCTGGTTCGGTGGAAGGTACACGTTACAAACAGTTGTCATAGCAGGCAAGGACACGCGAACTGCAATAGCTTCCAGAGGAGTGGCGAGTGGAAACTCCTCACTATAGCAGTCAGAGCGAACGAAGGTACAAACGCCCCCCGGAAGCCCGGCCGGCGTCTTGTCGCTCTTTAGAGTATAGTCGGAAACCTCTCAGAACAGTCACGTGATCAGGTCTGAGGTTTGTTTCCTGTAGGCAGACTATACTCGCTGCGTATTGGGCAATAAGCTGACGGAGTTCTGTCAAATGCCTGTCATAACTGTTACAATTCCACTGTAACAGTGCCATTGTGTGAACTTAGGGAATAACGTGGAGCAGCAAGCTACTCCAACTTTGACTCTGGAGGATCTACAGTCACTACGTCGACTATAATCTCCATGTCCTCAGGCGAGGTCGTGGAGTGAATCGACTCGGTGAAAGATTTCATAGACGCAGTTCGGCGGCGGGGGGGATCTCCGTGGGGAGCGCGCAGATCTGGGGACCGAAACGTCCCCAGGCGCAGAAGCATCCGCAGGTGTTGGCGCGGATGGCTTCCCCTTTTTGGGAGAAAGGGAATGGGTAGTTCGGGGTCCCTTCTTACCCGCCCCCGCCTCTTTAAGATATATAGACGGGTCAGGAGCCGAATTCCTGACCCTGGTCGACGATGCTGCCTCCGTCGGCTTCGGCGCGGCTTTCGCCGACCGTTTGGGTGGGGAGAAAGTCTTCGACTGTGCGGGCGGAGCTGCCTTCGCTCGCACAGCCTTCGTGCTGGCCGAAGGTGGAGTTGAAGTCACCTTCGGGCTTTCCGTTATTATCATAGGTGCTGGCTTCAGAACAGGTAACTCAGTTGAAGGTTTCACAGCTGGTACAAAAGATGAGGTCGCCGGGACCAAATTTGGTATTATGGCTCTATAATCAATCGTTGGAGAAGGCGAAATCGTGGTATGGTACTTCTTGCGGGCTTCCTGGTAGGTGAGACCATCCAGGGTTTTGATCTCCTGGATTTTCTTCTCACGCAGGAAGACAGGGCAGTTCCTGTCCCGAGGAGAATGAAATCCAGGGCAATTAGTGCACTGATAAGGTGTTGTGCACTCTTCCGCTTCGTGTGGTACCTTACCGCATGTTCCACAGATGTCGGGGCTCGAGCATCGGGATAACATGTGGCCGAACTTCTGGCACTTATAACACCTCATTGGTGGAGGGATATAAGGCGTACGTCACAACGGTAACTTGTAACCTTGACTTTCTCTGGGAGCACCGAAAGCTCAAAGGAAATAATGAAAGCACCAGTATCCACGATTTGACCATTGACCTTGCGCGTAATGCGCCGGACATCAGTCACGTGACGGTGCTGCATATCCTCCTTGAGCTCCTCGTCAGTGTTCAGAATCAGGTCCCGGTGGAAAATAACTCCTCGGACCAGATTCAGGGACGTGTGCTTTTCCACTTTGACGGGAATGTCGCCAAAGAGGTCACATTGCAAAATTTGTTCAACTTGCTCTCCAGTCCTAGTCTTGAGCAACAAGCTACCGTTCCTCATCTTTTGTACTTTCTCAAGCTCACCATAGACACCTTCTATGTGGCGAGAAAACAAAATACTCTTTACCAGCTTGAAATCACCCCCATCTGTTCAGGTAGCTACCAGAAACTTGGGGGTGTCAGCACCCAGATTTTCACGCACAGATTGTTCTCAGGGGGTTGATCCCCGTAGGGAATCAAATGTTAAAGACTTGGGTGTAGGACCACCCTGTTTGGGTGTAGGTCCACCCTGGTTGGGGATTTTTCTTTTTGAACCCATGGCCAGATCATCCTCCCCGAATGCCACCGACATCCGATCACGGGCCGTCACAGTAGGCGCTACCCAGCCAGGGCAAAGCCCGCCTAGCTTGGAAGGCATTGCCCGGGGGTCCGATGTTTTACAATGCCGTATCGGCATGTACCCCTTGGCATATACTGGATTTTACAGCTCAGACATTCGGCTGTGCGGGGACCTGCGTAGTCAGGCGGATACTACTGAACGGGTACATGGCACACCCACCTGTCGGCGCGGCCAAGACCGGAACAGGCTTTCGAGCGTAGTCGCTAGCGTAAGTGGCCCATCCCCTAACAGCACGCACATATAGAAATTTTGGTTGCCAGACCCTGAAAGCAGTGACGGAAAGAAGTGCGATATAAACTAATGAGAGTTATACCGCACGGGTGTATGTCTTTTAGAGCTGACTGTCAAACCCTCGAAAGGGGACCGTTCCGAGAAGCCCTTTTAGTCGCCTTTTACGACTGGCAGGGAGTACCGTGGATGTATTCGCTTCCTCCCACCCACTGGGGGTCCAATTCACAAAACAACGCGGAGTCCTTAAAGTATAGCCAAGGTCGCCCCTTTTAGTCGCCTCTTACGACAGGCAGGGGATACCGTGGGTGTATTCTAAACCCCCCACCCACAGGGGGAAATTAACACCTTACGTGAGTTTGGCCTAGACAATAAATTAATTAATTTGTTCAAAGCAAGCTTAGAAAACACCATTTCTAAGGTCAAATTTCGAGGTGAATTGTCCGAAGCCTTTGCAATCAAGACTGGCTGTAGACAAGGTGATCTAGGATCACCGATGCTTTCAACTGTGTCTTGGAAAAAATTATAAGAGAATGGTTAACAATCTTACCAAATAATTATGGTATTCGAATTGGTTATAAAAAAGTCCTCTCGGCACGTCGGAAGGCGGAGGTAGATTTCACCGGACAAACTTGGGGATAGGCGAAAATAGGCAGAATATGCAGGTTTTCGTAGAAGGATCAGACCTCATTTATTGCGAGAAAGTATTTTATAATTGGAGATTAATTAACTTTGCTTTTCGTCATTTTATGCATATTTTACACATTTTATTGTCTTATGGGGACGGTAACCTTCTTGTCATTTGGGGTCCATTATTATACTTGTGGTCACACTGTCCTTATGCAAGGTTTCGACACTGATGTGTAACTATGTAACGGTCTGTTGCTTCTTCACGCAAAATTATATCTCCCGCAGAGATTTTGGTTGGTTCCTCAGTTTAGGGGCTGCGACAACGCGGTCATGTAACCCCGTGTACATTGGGTGAGTGTAGAATCTGTCTGATAAACGGTGTGAATTGTGATGGCTGTATTAGTCTGTAATTCAGGTAAGGACTGCAGACGGTCATTTTCAAGCAGTAGTTCCTAATGTTGTCACCACTACCGTCAACGACACCTAGCTGTGAACTTGGCTACTAGATGCCACCGCAACCCGCAACTCACAACGAACGTTGGAACTTCCCCTACAAAGGAAAGCATACTGAGGTATTTTTAGCGCTCTTAGAAAATCCGACGACTTTGGCCGGCTTTGAACCCGCGACATTGGGCATACAAGTTCAGCATGCTACCAGTTACGTCACCGAAGCCGCTTCACACTTCGTCAGATGGAAATCTGAATCTTATCTCGTGCAAGTGCGTTGTCAAGGCGACGCCTGATGGCTCATCCCTGATCAATTTAGTAGTGTTGCCATGGCAACCACTGATAGCTCTTGGCATTTTCTTATAATTCCGAAATCATTTTTCTCTTCCCTTGGCGTAATGATGGGTCATATCAAAAATTCTTTCAGACAAAAGTTTTAGGTAATTATTAGGGGAATATTGTCCAATTTGTACGGTTTTGATATTGTGCCTATTGAGAGAGATATGATTAATGTTTCCCGAAAAACCCACTTTTTCCCACCCCTTTGGTCAATGGTTGGTGCTATAAAAAAACTCTTCAAACATAAATTGTTGGGCTTTATCCGACACATAGTATGAACTTTGAATGGATTCGATATTTCACATATAAACAGAGTTATAGCAATATTTCACGTTTTCGAAAAAAGCCTCCCATTTTCACCCCCTTCGACCGATTTAGCCCAGTAACAAACTCGACCGAGATTTTATTGGTATACATATTCGGTGAAAAAAAATCAAAGTGATTGGTGCAAAATTACGGCAGTTATCGTGTCCACAAGAAACTGATATACATAAATTATATATAAACTTTTGAACTGACGGTGGTTTTGGGGTCTGGGGGATGTGAAACGCGAAGATATGTCGAAATTTTCCGGAAGTCGAAACATGGTACCCATTGCAATAGTTAGCTTTCTAATGAAATCTACCTAAAAAGAAGACCTGAATATAAATTGTCTCGCTTTTGCAGATGACATTGCTTTGTTCGCTAATTCAATGGAAGAGGCCACTGACCAAGTTAATAAACTACAAATCATAGCTGCTAAAACTGGACTTAAAGTGGCCTTCCATAAAACTAATTGTATCACAAATGTCAAAGATGCCTCAAAATTCATCACGATTGGTCTTCAAAAAATCAAAAAAGTCCGAAAATGTAAATACCTAGGCGAATAGATTACCCCTAATAATTCAGAAATAGCTGCCATTGGGAGCAGATGTAACAAATTGGAAGGTGCCTTTCAAACCTGCAAAAACATTTACAAAAGTAAAAGCTTGTCCCGGAATGCCAAACTTTGTCATTATAACACAGTAATTAGGCCGTCAGCACTGTATGCCGCAGAATGCTTACAGATGACAAACAAAGGCCCATTGAGAAAATTAGAACTTAAGGATCGGAAAATTCTAAGGAAAACATTAGGACCTGTTAATAATAATGGTACTTACAGAAGAAGACATATATTTGAACATATAGAAGATTTGGTGAGTGTGATGAGAAAAAGGAGAATGTCTTTCTTTGGACATTTGGAACGGATGGAGCATCATCGACTTTCATATCGAATACTCTCATCAATCTCTAAAAAAAATTCCTATTGTAAATGGTCGATGCAAGTTAAAAAGGACCTAACAGAAGCTCGAATCAATCAAGCTCTGGTTTGGGATAGGAACCTGTTCAGAAAGGCGGTTACATCAACCAGTAATCTACACCCTTTAACATCTGTGATGCCTCGCCCTCACTGCAAGTGGACGGAAGAAAGGAGAGCTGAACATTCGTCAAGATGAAGATCTACTGGCAGACAAGAAAACAAGCATTACAGTGATCATATGAGTAAAGAACATCGTGGTCCATTGATGGCCGAAACGACAAAAAAAAACTAGCTATTTTACCCGGCGTTGCCCGGGAGGTGTTTTACATGTTATAGAAAGATGCATGCCAATATATTACGCAAAGTATATTCACTTTGCCCCTAAGTGAGTTTAAAACATAGTTCTCCTGGGCTCTGAAGTTAATCAAGTGCAACATTAACTCAATTTAAATCTAGGCGATAGGTGCTGTGGAGTACAATAACGTAATTGGTTTTTTTTTTCCTTTACGACGGATTGTGGGAAATCTGCTTCCAGACGCTTGAAGAGGGTCCGCACTCTTCAAGTGTGTGGGGCTCTTACCCACTAAAACCAACACACCCTTCTCCCACGACGTGTATATCCGCCCCGAAACCGCTCTTGCATTATTTCAGGCCGGCGTCGTTTATGAAGCATCTTATGATCCTTCTTCCTTCAGTTCTTTACTATTGGCCATATGAGTCTAGATCCTGCTTCTTTAGGCACATACACTGTAACCTGATCCCAGGATTCCTGCGTCAACAAGTTATTAGCAGTTGAACTCCTGTGCATATTTGCCTGTAGAATCTGCACAATTTAGTAGTGTTGTTTGCCCTTTTCAAGAGCTTCACTAAACACGATGCACTCACCTGTGCCAGGAACGTGTCTTCGCTTCGCTTCTTCAACATTTCTGTTTGTACAAAGCATGCACCGTGGATTTACTTTGCAGCTTACTGCCTTGTGACCAGCTTCTCCGCACTTAAAGCAAAGCTTGTTTCTGTCCACACTTTTGCAGTTACGTGCATGATGCCCATACGATAGACATCGAAAACAGCGAGGCACTAACGTTCTCCATCGCACTCTACAATAGAGCCATCTTATTTTAATTGTACCGATATCCAATAGTATCCGGGCCTGTCTCTCGTCTATCTCTACAACGGCAAGCTTCTGCCCCCTACTGTTCGGGTTTAGTATGGAGACTTTCAGTTCTCCATTAACACTCTCAACATCCCGTCTTACAGCTTCCTCCACATCTACAACAGTGGTGACACTGTCCATATCCCTGATTTCTAGAGTAGTGAGAGGAACCAAGGCCTTCACATCCCCGTCCTGTCCGAGAGCAACCCTAAGAGATTTGCTGAAAACACCCCTATTCTCGTTTTCTGTTGCTTTATTCAGTTCGAGAAGAATTGCCACAGCTGTGGTTTTTCTAATGGATAGAATGCCCAGCCCACTCTCTTCTGGATTTACCTTGTACCGGATATCTTTCAACACATCATAAAAGGTCTTTCCATTCAAAGGTTTAATGACTGCAACTTCAGGGCGGCTCTTCAATACATTGCGTTTCTTTTCTCCAGGCGTCTTTGGACGTTCATTAACGTCTATTCTGACATCAGATACATCTAGCGTGGATGGGACACCTTCAAGCTTTTTCTTCTTCTCCTCCATTCTCTTCTTCTTAGGCACAACCCGTATCCATTCCTCCTTGTCTTCTTTTCTATTTGCTTCTAATGACGACATAGGGAACTCAACCGTCTCTGTAACAGGTAGGCCTATATCATTTTGCATTTCCTCCTTGACTCTCTTCCATGATGCCCTGTACATTGCTCCTGCATCTAGAGTCTCCTCCAGTTTCTTTAGACCGTGCTGAATTTCCAATTTTAGATTATTTTGCTGAATAGTTAGGATACTCTTCAGCAACGCCCTGGCAATCTCAAGGTGCTCTTCCTCTTAAATCTGATTCTCCGATAACTGTTGACTGATACCGGTAATAAGATTCGCTTCGTCACTCCCCCTTATGTTTACATCTGACACGGCCACGCGATTCGTTTGTTTCACTGTTTCACCGCCATCATGATCAACTCCTGTCTCACCATTCCTAGATGTTCGGTAAAACTCCGTAGGATCGCATTGAACCTCTGCATCCGGCATCATGCCAGCGAGGGAGTCGACCTGGCCGTGACTGGAATCGTAGCGATTGTATACCTTGTCTTATATCGTACAATCTATGGAGCAACCTTTTAACCTAAATCTTAGCCCTGCTTGGTCAGCACTAATCTTAGTATTCGTTAACCAGGAAACCAACTAATGTAGCGACCACAAGTACAAGTCAAAAGTACGAATACTTAGACATCACTTATTATCACTTTTAACTGAAATATGTGCGGCTTCGGTGGCGTAGTTGTAGCATGCTGAACTGCTGTGCCCAAGATACCGGGTTCAAACCCGGCCGAAGCAGGGCCGTGGAGAGCCGCCACGGGTCCTGGGGCTGGAGTCAGCCCGGGCCCCCGCCCCCTCCCGTTCCTCTCTCTCTCTGTCCCTCATTGATAAGTCATATTCTATTATCCTGGGTTATACTGTACTAACAATAGTAATAATAATGCTGAAAATAATTATTATTGTTAATATTATTATTGGTATTGTTATAAAATTGCATAAAGTAATTTAATATTACCAGACGCCTATTTTGCATAAAATAACAAAATCCTTATAATAACACTTTACAAATCACGAGCTCGTCATTTAGCTCTTACGGGATGCTCGATCTGCGCGTCGGGAATGAATTTAATGTTTAAGACGTCAGCTAATTCTACTGGAGATTAAAATCTTCCGAGCCTGGCTGGGAATCGAACCCAGGAATCTTCGGCCTAAGCCTAGTATGTTAACCACCGGAATAATAATACCGTATTCCACATTCACGCATGTTTTAGGATACCGTATTTGTGAGTGCGACGAGCATGGAAGTAGCTGTTGATTTGACTTTAACAGGGGGCAGATCCAGAGGTGGCGCTGATAGGACTGCAGCCAATATGCTTCCTAAATTCCTGGAGAAATGAGACTAAATAAACAGTGGCAACTATTGATGATGATGATGATAATTGTTGTTTTAAGGGGCCTAACATCTAGGTTATCAGCCCCTGATGGTTTGGGTGATCGTGAAGATGAAAATGAAAAGTGAACTTAAAACTAAAACTAACTACTAACCTACATACTAGAAGAAGAAATGGAAAACTAAAGGAGAATAAGGCAAATAAAGGACAGGAGGAAAAGAAATGCCCTCAACCCTCGAAGAAGGTGGATTGAGGGACTTGGAAGGAAGGAGAACCATGAAAGGCAGATAGGAAAGTGAAAGATGAGAGGGTCCGCCCCAAAGGTAAGGGACAAAAGGGGAAAACGGACCCAGCTCAGGAATCCCTCGGGGTCGCTAACTCCCGAACTCACCAGCCGTGAGCCCCTGAGGGTGTAGCATTATCTAGGGTGCACCAGAAGTGGTGGGGCTACATACACCCTGCCTCCTTAAGGGCCTAGAGCACAAGGCAGGAGGTAAAAGGAAGAGAAAAAGAAGGCTGACCCCTCGCAGAAGGAGGGTATCAGAAAAGATGAGACAAGGGCCAATTAAGGCGGGAAAGAAAGAGACTCCCTAGGCCTCGGAGGCAACTATTGACGTTTTGAATTTCAACTACAATTTGAAATGTGTATTACCCAGGAATCAAACTTGGTCCACCAGGGTGAGAAGCAAGCAGCTGGACAGCCGTGCTGTCTTGTTCTTATGTAACATGCATTATATGAAATGCTTAAGGGTGGTAAGATTACGGTTTAGTTAAATACTTCTCCAGTTCTGTATTTTATATGTATTGAAATAGCGAATGCTTAAATCTTGGCTACAGTTTTAATTTAATCCACCAATATTTGCATTAATATTCAGTGTCAATTTTCTATCCATTCTTTGATAGATGCATAGAAAACAGAAACGTGTAACAAAAATATCATGGAAACAGTAATGTCCAGTACCGTAATTCTCTGGCCGTCAATCTTGATCTCCATGACCAGGGAGCTAACTACTAACCAGGGAGCTGTCAGGCAGCTACTCAATTGTTCTCACGAGGCTGAGTGCACCTCGTTCCAGCCCTCAAGTCCGCCTCTTAAATCCCTGACGGAGCCGGAAATGGAAACCGGGGCGAGTGTAAGTCAGGCACGTCGGCAATAATAATAGTAATAATAATAACATTTTCAATAATAATAATAATAATATACTCTCTAATTTCATGCCCATCATATTCTTATTTACTATTGCTTGTCAGTATGTGTTATCATCTCTGAGCATTTGGAATATGTGGCTGAAACTTTTTATTTATCCCGGATGAGCTGTTTAATGACCAAATACATCTTCAGTTTGAATGTTGGTTTGTTTTGGTTTGGACTCAATACTACTAGAGCGAATGGCATGAACATTCGTATGTAAGTAGAATGCAGCAATAATAAAAACTAGGCTACAAATTGAATTTTTTTACAGAGGGATGAGGGGAGTTATAGGAAGCCTCAATTCCCTGCAGCAAGCCAATTGCGCAATCTGTATCTTTCTCTTGACATCGCAAACCCAGGTGTGAGGACTTGCTGATCTGAGAATATCACACGGTGACATGTCCTGACATGTCAGGGTGTACAGTACCCTCAAAGCATAGTGGAGTGACGAAATGTTATGCTGGCATGGGTCATAATGAAACTCGAGCTCAACTGCTGGTTTGAATCCGGCCATGGGCATGGATGTGTTTATCTTCTCATTAATTGTAAGCCCATTCAATTTCTATGATATAAGATATACATTACAATCAGCTTTCCTCATCATACCTGCCTAGCGCAGCGGAAAAGTTCTAGCCTGCTGTGCCGACGGTTAAAGGATCGAATCCTGGCGCTGTCAGTTGACATTTGAGGATGCGCAAATGTGAAGGAGCCGCGTGAGTAGATTTACTGGCACGTTGAAGATCCCCTGGCGTCTGTAAAAGCCTCGGTAGTTTAAAGGAACGCAAAAACAATAACATTATTACGTTATACAAGACTCATAGCCTCCGTGGCTTAGGCGGCAGCACGCCGGCCTCTCACCGCTGGGTCCGTGGTTCAAATCCCGGTCACTCCATGTGAGATCTGTGCTGGACAAAACGGAGGCAGACAGGTTTTTCTCCGGGTACTCCGGTTTTCCCTGTCAAAATTTCATTCCAGCAACACTCTCCACTATCATTTCATTTCATCTGTCATTCATTTAATCATTGCCCCAGAGGAGTGCGTCAGGCCTCGGCAGCCGGCACAGTTCATATCCTCGCCGCTAGATAGGGGCTTCATTCATTCCATTCCTGACCCGGTCGGAGACTGGAAGCAGGCTGTGGATTTTCATTTCACAAGACTCATAATACAGTACAAGTAAATATAAATTACATTGAAGCTGGCCATATGGCTAAAAAACGAAGGCCAAAAGCCAACAAATATTTCTCAAAAACATCCTTCTTAGGAATTTGCGTGCAGGTTGATAGCTTATTTTTCTTATGAGCTGTTTAATGTTCATTTTTGTGACCCCAAGTGTCCTCCCTTAAAACTACCTAATTCTAAGCAGAACAGTGGACTGGATACAAATTGCAAAATTACATGGGTGTTGCCCAAACAGGGTTCGATAGTTTAGCCATAACTTCACTAACTCCTGTCACCAGTCTATCTGTTTCCCTTAAATCGCAAACCCGACAACGACGGGTACGAAGAACTAGTCCAAGATAAAAACAAGAGCCAGAGTTTAATATCCAAATATTTCTTTATGTTTTTCTCCTTCCGAATATTAGACAACTGTTGGTCAGATCCGTCAGCGTAATTTATTATACCTGCATTTCCAAATCAAAGACTTCAAACCTATCATGGTTCACTTCCTTCAATTATTGTCTTCTTTCCCTTGTAGCCTGCATTCGATATTTATAACTGAAAGGAACACGTAAGCTAACGATTATGGGCAGATGGCCTCGTTGTTCCGCCCCTTTAAAACATCAACATCAACAACAACAACAACCATCATCAAACTAACGATGATCTTAAATAGCAATTCACACTCTGAAAATCGTAATGACTTTGAATTTGAGAATATCTTCGTTCTCATGTTAAGGCAATGGCTGTTCTTTCGGCCAAGCCAATTACTCTTTTGCAAGCCGGAGTCATTAACAACTGTGTGCTGCGTCCACATTAGAATACGTCATATTCGCAGCGTTTATCTACGCCGCTGGAGAGAACACCAGAGGCAACTCGTATTAACAGATGGAGGAGCTCACTGCCCACAGACATGACATCAAAGGAAGAACTGGCTCCTGGCGCCGACCTACCTTATCCTGTGTGGCGGTCCCTCAACCGCTTAAGAGTGGGTGTCCCTCTATGCAAGACCAACCTGCAAAAATGGGGGATCCTTCCAGCAGACGCAGACACCTCTTGTGAATGTGGAGCTGAACTAGACCCAAGCCACCTACTTATATGCCCCCTCCTGGACAACCAATGCACAATGGAAGATGTTCTTAGAGGAAGTAACAAGGCCATCGCAGCTGCAATTTTTTGGAAATGTTGACCGGACACGGAAGTGAATGATGATCTATTTTTGCAATGCTACTAATGCTGCCAGTTGGCTTACGAAAGCTCAGCTTGTTTCCACTAAAATTGTTTAGCATACAGTATATGGCGATAATAATAATAATAATAATAGTAATAATAATAATAATAATAATACATCTAATTATAATATTAATAATAATCATAATGCTACTACTAATAATCATAATAATAGCAGCAAATGAGATTTCGCAGTTATTAGGTAATGTTAGATACAAGACGTAAGCCATAAAGTGATAATCAGACAGTCTTGATGCGACGTGAATTCGAACCGGGGATCTTCGGATCGAAACTTTTTCAAATCGATTCACTGCCTATAGGCTACAGTCGTAAGAAATACAAGCCTCCTAACAATAATAATAATAATAATAATAATGTTTTCTTAGTTCTTTATAGATGAACATTTTCCTTATGTACGTTCGGCAATGGAAATACCCTTGCATCACGCATCATATTTATCCGGAATTTATACAGAGCGAAAATGAATTCCAGTGTGGACGAAGGTTAAATAAACTATTTTCTTACCTAGACAATGTAAATGGAGTGAGCGCAAGGCACACAAAGATCATTCGAAACAAAGCAACGTGACGCTCCAAACACAGTCACAGAGGAGACTATTCAGAATTGCGACAGGTAATGATGAGGAAATATGTTTCAAGTTTGGTATACAAACGAAAGAAGGCTGACAAGTAAGTTAAATTTAGAACCGAGGTATGCGCCCCTCACCTTAGGTACATTTATTCTGAGAACTACGGTATTGTATGACTACGTTCGGGTGCTCTGGTTCAGCTGTTTCCAGGGTGCTCTGACTAAAGTATTTGACCTAGCCTATGTTATTGTTCTTGCGCCATTTTGCACAGACGTTGATTGTTTCATCAAATAATTGTCTGTGATATATTTTGGTCATGAAAGGAATACTTTGCCCGGCCGCCCCCCCCCCCCCCCCCCCCTCCCAGAGCCGGGCCTCGGGGCTGCAGCCCCGCCTGACGCCCCCCCCCTCTCGTCGGGCCTGGGCCGAAGTCGTCGGATTTTTTAATAGCGTTAAAATCCTTCAGTATGCCTTCCTTCGGAGGGGAAGTAAAGCCGACGGTGCCATGTCATAGATTTATGGCATGTAAAATATCCTTCCACAGACTAAACTTGTGTGAAGCTAAATTTGTTAGGTTAGATTTCGTCAGAACGCTCTATCAAAGTTCCAACGTTCTCCACTAGGTATCATTAATATCTGGTAGCGAAAGTTGGAACTACTTGAAATTGAACGGAACTTGTAGCTCACCTTAGGGTGCCCGCTGGTAGCAGTTACAGACTCAGGAGAGCCGAACATGTCCTCGGCAACTCCCGGCACTAAAAGCCATACGATAAATAAATAATAACTGAAATATGATCTTCATTTTCAATGATTCTTCAATTTAACTGTTCGCAGATGTTCACTCAACTTACTGTCATGGAAGACGTAGTAGAGAATGCATCAATAACAAAGAGGGCTGTATAAGCACATTTCTCAAGGACCTAGTCTGACAGTTACAGTACTTTCCTGAGAGTCTTTATTTTTGTTGTAATGGGTGTAATTTAGACGTCTTTGTCCACAAGTTATCTTCCATTTTTAAATTGTTACATCTACCTTTTTGAAAGGAAACAATATTTAATTTATTCTACGTTTGGAATTTAAAGTCATTATTCTGGAGTCAAATATACTTACGTTTTTTAACCCCGCACAAATGGTGTGATTAATGAGAAATGGCTTATTCAAGTGCATAAGTCAGTGTGTAGACTACTATATCTGCATATTAGGGAATAGTATTGCTGTACTTACATGCCTAATATCCCATATTGGGCGGCTTTGGTGGCGTATTTGGTAGCATGCTGAGCTTCTATGCCCAAGTTCGCGGGTTCAAACACGGCCGAAGTCATCGGATTTTTGAAGAGCGTTAAAATCCCTCAGTATTTCTTCCTTCGGAGGGGAAGTAAAGCCGGTGGGTCCATGTCATAGATTTATGTGATGTAAAAGAACCTTTCATTAAATGAACCTGTGTAAAGGTAAAATTTGTAGGTTAAATTTGATTAACGCTACTGATTTCCAACGTTCACCGTCAGGTTCTGGTTGCGGTGGTATCTATTAGCCAAGTTTGTAGCTAGGTGTCGTTGACGGTAGCATTTGGTAGCAAAAGTAGTAACTACTTAAAACTGACTGTCTGCAGTCCTTACCTGAATTACATATAGCACACAATAATATAGCTATCACAATTAACACCGGTTATCAGGCAGATTCTACACACATCCAAAGTACACGGGGCTGCATGACCGCGTTGTCGCAGCCCCTAAACAGAGGAGCCAACTAACCTATCTCACCAAGTTAAAGTAAATGCAGCAACGTATAATCCCAGTATAATGTCAAATAAGATGCATTGATTGAGAACATATTGGGCTTCTTTAGCCCCTAAAGTATTTCGTAAGATAAGGAATATATTCTCTAAACCCATACCGTAATGATCTCTAAAATGCTATAGCGGAGTTCAAGGTGTTTAGAATTCGTGATAACTACACCATCTATATATATAAAGCTCAATGTCTGTCTGTCTGTCTGTCTGTCTGTCTGTCTGTTATGTATACAAATCCACACCGTTTCACCGATCTGAACCAAAATTTGTATACTTACCCTTCGGAGAAATTTCCGACAGACCACCCCATTCCCTGCATTTAGGCCCTTTGGCCCAAATCTACACCGTTTCACCGATCTCAACCAAACTGTGTATACTTACCCTATGTAACCCTGTGAATAACACTGTCCACTTAAAATTTCGGACAGACCACCCCTTTTCCTGCATTTAGGCCCTTTGGCAAACATCTACACCGTTTCACCGATACGAACCAAAATTTGTATACTTACCCTTTGCAACCCTGCGGGTAACCCTGTCCACTTGAAATTTCGGACAGACCACCCCATTCTCTGCATTTAGGCCCTTTGGCCCATATCTACACAGTTTCACCGATCAGAACCAAAATTTGTATACTTGCCCTTTGGTACCCTGCGAGTAACACTGCCTGCTTGAAATTGCGGACAGACCACTCCATTCCCTGCATTTAGGCCCTTTGGCCCAAATCTACACCGTTTCACAGATCTCAACCAAAATTTGTTATTTACCGTCTGAAACCCTGCGAGTAACACTGCCTGCTTGAAATTTCGGACAGACCACTCCATTCCCTGCATTTAGGCCCTTTGGCTCAAATCTACACCGTTTCACCGATCTGAACCAAAATGTGTATACTTACCCTTTGTAACGCTGTGAATATCACTGTCCATCTAAAATTTCGGACAGACCACCCCATTTCCTGCATTTAGGCCCTTTGCCAAAAATCTATATCGTTTCACCGATCCGGACCAAAATTTGTATACTTACCCTTTCGAACCCTACGGGTAACCCTGTCCACTTGAATTTGCGGACAGATCACCCCATTCCCTGCATTTAGGCACTTTGGCACAAATCTACACCGTTTCACCGATCAGAACCAAAATGTGTATACTTACCCTTTGGTACCCTGCGAGTAACACTGTCTGCTTGAAATTGCGGACAGACCACTTCATTCCCGGAAAGAGGACAGGGTCTGTCCCAAAGGCAATAGAAAGAAGGGGTAAAACCGGACACGCTCAGGAAACCTTCAAGGTTGCCAGCTCCCGAACTCACCAGCCATGAGCCCTTGAGCATGTAGCACTATCCAGGGTGCACCAGAAGTGATGGGGCTACACACACCCTGCCTCCTTGAGGGTCTTGAGCAGAAGACATGAGATATTAAGAAAAGAAAAAGAAGGCTGACACCTCGAAGAATGAGGCTATCAGGAATGATTAGACAAGGGCCAATTAAGGCGGGAAAGTGAAAGAGTCGCTAGGCCTCGGATACCCTGATACCATCGGGGTCGGAAGAGAACAAGAGTTTGACCAAGGGAGGCTGACAGGAAAGAGAACTGAAAGGAGCCCGGCACCAGTAAGTAGAAGCAATGCCGGACTCAGCTGGGGTTCCGTGGTCGCAAACCCACGTCCCACAAGTTGTGAGACCCTGGTGGGTGGATGGGGGAGGAGGGGGCAGGTGTGAGAATAGCTTGCTGATTCATCGCGAGGTGACATGAGAGAAATGTCCAGACCCCGCCGTGTTACCTGGTATTGCTGACTATGCTGATGTTCATACAGGGTCTTTGCTCAAACCACTGTAGTGTTACGAAAGAATGAGTGATTCACCGGTCAATGTGAATAGGACCGGGACCCCCCCCCCCCCCGAACGTCTGTCATCATATATCGTCATCATCTGCGACATTCTCAGGTTCGTGCAGCTTGGACTGACCCGAGCAGTACTCGATAAGCTCTTTCACTACTCGCATCGAGTATAGGCCTAAGCCAGAAAATAACGTTCAGACTTTGGAAGACATCGAAGGTAGAAATCTGAATTTCCTATATCAGATTTAAAATTACACCATGTTCGTTTAGTAGTCATTTTTCATTACCTTATTATTATCATCATAAGGGCAAATGACCTAGATGTTACGCCCATTATACCTCTAATCACCACACACAATAAGTCTTTATCGCCTGTGAATTTTGAAATATTTCTTTCTATCACAGTAGTTTGTAAGTTTGTCGTGTCAATTCAACAGTAGTTTTCATTACCATCCTCATCAAAAGGGCAAATTACCTAGATGTTACGTCCATTATACTACTAAGTAACACCACAGTCTTCATCGCCTGTGATTTTTAAAATGTGTATTTCCATTAGTTTGTAAGTTTGATATACCCGTTCAGTAGTAGTCGTCTTCATTATCATCCTCATCAAAGGGGCAAATGACCTAGATGTTACGTCCATTATACTACTAAGCAACACCAGAGTCTACCTAGCCTGTGATTTTAAAAATTTGTATTTCCATTAATTTGTAAGTTTGATATACCCGTTCAGTAGTAGACGTCTTCATTATCATCCTCATCAAAGGGGCAAATGACCTAGATGTTACGTCCATTATACTACTAAGTAACACCACAGTCTTCATCGCCTGTGATTTTTAAAATGTGTATTTCCATTAGTTTGTAAGTTTGATATACCCGAACAGTAGTAGTCGTCTTCATTATTATCCTCATCAAAGGGGCAAATGACCTAGATGTTACGTCCATTATACTACTAAGCAACACCAGAGTCTACTTAGCCTGTGATTTTAAAAATTTGTATTTCCATTAGTTTGTAAGTTTGATATACCCGTTCAGTAGTAGTAGTCTTCATTGTCATCCTCATCAAAAGGGCAAATGACTTCTCATTCCTTTAAAGTATCAATTTTTCCCATTAGTTGATAAGTTACATATGCCAGTAGTCGCTTCTATGTTCATCATCACTATGTAGAAGATGTTTTGCGTTAGAAGAAAAGACAACTGGATGCTCAGGAACGTTAACGATATATCGACTGCGAAATCTGGAAGCTTCTCTTTGAGGAATTGCTTCAGACATTTATCGTACAGTTTAAACCTTAACAAGATGAAACTTTTAACCAGATAGCGATCTAAGTGGGAGCTCTTTGGCAAAAAATAATCAAGTCTTTCCCGAAATGTGAGTCCTAAAAATAACTTTTTCTATTATTTTCTAAGTTTCATATGTCAGTTATGTTGTAATTCTCAATATCATCCTGATCAGTAGGGCAAATTACCTAGATGTTACGCCCTCAACGTCATTGGGGGCAAATGACCTAGATTTTAAGTCCATTATATTTCTAATCACCAACACATAAAGTCTTCTACGACTGAGATGTCACGAATTCTAGGACCGCTAACGACATATCTCGACTCGGACTGAAGACAAATATCACGAGAATGATCATTATTTTACAGAGCCTTCCCATAGTGACTTAAGTATCAACATTGTCACTGGGTTTGATAATGTAAGAAATAAATACATAAATAAATATAATTTATGACGTTGAGTGTTAAGGAGACTGAAATATTATCATCATTCCGCCGGGCGAAGCCGGGTACTACTGCTAGTTATACAATATAATTCGTCAGTAAGCACTAAAATGTCTAATTCATAGGAAAAATACGTGTGAACGAACATAAATAAACTATATAATGTATCGTATTCTTATGCAAACGTATTGTGGGATGAACATAATTTATTTTGAGAGCCAAGATCAGATACATGTACAAACAAAGATCAGAACTCGTTTGTCAACCAACAAACTGTACTCATGGCAAACGCTGGCCTTAGTCAACACTAATGTCTTTGGATGGTCTCTGCCCGTGGCGGTTCCTGGTGTCAAATTGTGTTACTACTGCCACACCTGGCCTGGTGGCAAACTGTGTTACTACCGCCATGCCAAATCCCCTTGGAGTTGAGGTGGCTACTGTTGCAAAGAGTTCGGAAATCTAATACGTCGGTTGTAATTTGTTGTTGCTGGCCTGATTGAGTCCATTAGCGTAAGTGGAGCGTTTTTAGTCTTTGGTTGATTGGCTGGTTGGTTGCTTGGTTTGTGGGTTGGTTGGTTTATTGGTATGCACCATTGCAGCGTTCGTGGCGTCATTGATTCACATGGGAATAATATATGTACAACACTATTTACACTCCTCTGGTATATTAGGGAGTCTTTGGGGTCACCACGATGGTAATTTCACTGAAACTATGCTTACATGGGTACTGACCTGTGAGGATGAAGGCCGTTGAGGTGGTCATGATTATGCTATGTGTTGCTGCAATAGTAACTTCTGTGTCTGAAGCTGACGCAGTTGTTCTTCCAGATCCTCCATCGTGTTATATGACACAATCGCTAATGTTGGGGTCAGCAAAATGTGGGATGAACTTTTTATTTGAAGAAATAGGAGATCAGATACATGTACAATGAACAGGACTCGTTTGTCAATAACCACACTGTAGTCATGTGTACCGCTAGCCTTAATAAACACTTTATTTATATCCTCTTTGGTATATCCTTGGACTGTATCCGTCCGTTGTGGTACCTGGTGTCATTCTGTGTTACTACCGCCACATCGGTCCTGGTGGCAAACTGTGTTCCTACCGCTGCAGTTACTGTTTGGTCCTTATCATCTGAAATCTAATCACAACGAAATTAAAGCTACTTTAAGAACAATCTGCAATAGCATGTCGAATGCAGGGTTTGCCAATGTATTTCTTTTTTAATTTAATTTCCCTATTACGTCCCCTGTTAATAAAGGAGATACTGTTTCAGATTTCTATTGCGTTCAGATTTCTAATGTTTTTTGTCGTGCTTTAAATAATAAATGGTGTGGCCACTGCCTGCTGGATCGCATCCCTCCTGGCTGCTTTAAACTGCCTGCCCATTAAACGATTACAGTATTGGTTTATGCGTACAACCTCGTTTCCAAATACAGACGCTAAGAGCAGCACCAACCCACTGTGATCGCCGCTTTTTGAAGTCACTGTTACAGACATTTGTTTTGTATTGATGATAATGGTGAAGTTGTGTTTTGTATTTTATGATAGCGTACTGCTGTGTGCGCTTTTGTAAATCAGAACAGGGCAAGTTTGAATGCCGAGGAATCTTATTTCATGAGTTACCATCGGACAATTCACTTGACTTATAAATACACACACTAATACAACCATCACAATAAGACGAGTTATCAGACAAATTCAACACACAGCCAAGTACACGGGGCTACATGAGCACGATGTTGCAAAGCCCCTAAATTAATCAACATCCTATTCTTCGGCGGCCGGAGGCATTTCATTTCCCGGTCTTTTATTGCCCTTATTCTTTCCTTTTCATCTCGTCTAGTATGTAAGTTAGATTTAAATTAGTTGGAAGTAGTTGTATTCTAATTATCATCCGTGCCGTATGATTACGGGCAAGTGAGGTAGACATTTCGCCCCTTGAAAACAATCACCTCCACCACCATGTTTGTTTCGCTTTCCTATAAATTGAAAATTTGCCTGTAAGTATGTGTCGGAATTAATATCATATTCTTTATGCTGATTGACAAAAGAACTAAATTAGTGCCATGTTTTCGCGTTTTTTCAATATCGATATTAAGCCTCCAAAGTTAAAAACACTTCGGTTTGTATTTTTCGCTTTCCTTTACACTGAAAATTTGACCGTAATTATGTGTCTGAATTAATAGCATATACCTTATGCTGATTGAATAACAAAATAACTAACTTAGTGCCATAATTTTCGCGTTTATTCAATGTCGATATTAAGCCTCCAAAGTTAAAAACCTTTCGTTTCAGGTATCGTCCCCTTAAAAAGCCACGGTAGGTTGGCGCTGCAACCTAACGGTGAATTAATATACAGTATATCCTGTAGGCGTCTGAGTGTTGAATGGGCAGGCAGTTTAAAGCAGCCAGGAGGGATGTGATCCAGCTGGCAGTGAAAATGCCTTGGCGATCACAGTCGGTTGGTGCTGCAACCTATCTTGTGTTAAATAGACAGGCAGTTTAAAGCAGCTTGGAGGGATGTGATCTACCTGGCAGTGGGTGTAGCATGGCCTCTTACCAAGATAGATGGAAACTTGGTGGTCCCGTCTTCAGCTATTGTTGCCATGGAGATGCCGGCCTTGCCATTTCTGACTTAATTAGCCTTAGCTCGAGTGCAAAAAGGCCGAAATCCGAAGAAAGAGAAAGAATGTCGAAAATTCATGTAGCCAGCCGTTCCTTCTGGCTCCTAAACTATGTGTATGCAAAATTTGGTTGAGATTGGTGGAACGGTGTAGATTTGTATACGGAACTAATCCACCCACCCACATACATACATACAGACACACTTTCACTTTTATATATAAGATATTCAATGCAGCCAATTGTCACAGAATAAAATCACATACGCAATGGATGTAGCCTTCTTTTTCTTTTTCTTCTTCTTCTGCTTCTTCTCCTTCTTCTCTTCTCCTTCTCTTCTTCTTCCTTATCCGATATGGACTTTGGCTACGACCATGGCTAACACTTTCTTATCCTGTGCAATCCTGACAAGTTCTGTGGAAGACAGCCCAAACCACGTTCTTAAATTATCCATCCGAGTTATTCGTCTCCTTCCCGGTCCACGCTGACCTTCAATTTTACCCTGAAGAATAACTTGGAGCAGACGGTATTTTGGATTCCTCATCATGTGTCCCAAGTATTCCAATTTCCTCTTCTTAAATTGTGTTTAACAGTTCAGGTTGGCTGCTCACACGCTGAAGAACCTCAGCATTACTCACATGTTCTTTCCACGAGATTTTAAGAATCCGCCGGTATATCCACATTTCAAAAGCTCGAATCTTCTTTTCTGTAGCTACGGGCAAGGTCCAAGCTTCAACACCATAAAGAAGGGTGGAGAAAACATAACACTTCACAATTCTTTTCTTAAGCGTCATACTGAGATCTCGACAGCATAGTTGTTGTTTCATTGTATTGAAGATGGATCTAGCCTTCTCTATACGGCATCTTATTTCAACCGAAGGATCCCAATTCTCAATGTTTAAATCTGAGAAGTTGAATCTCTCCTCCCAGACCAGACTGAGGCTGTATAGTGCCGCCGAACTATTCTCTATGCAGTAACCTTCTCTGCACTTTGTGCAATACCTAATCTATAAAAAATTGAGTCAGAGATACTGGTCTCTTTATATTTGCAGTCGTTTCATTCATCCTCAGGGATATACTGTATATGTTAGGGAGAGGTGCGATTTTGGGTGATGGGGAAGTTAGGTTTTTGGAATTTTATGGCGGTGTATGTGGTTTTTAATTTGGGGCAGAGCGGTGAAAGTTGGACATGGGCTGTTGGGAGATGTATCGCTTCTGGAGGAGGGGGAGAGAGATTTGGGAGAAGGAATGGGGGGTGGGGGTGACTGCTTTATTAATGGAGAATATGCAGACTTATGTTGTTCAGTGCTATCACATGAAAACAACACCCACAATTGCCAAAAGTAGACTTATATAGACTTACTGTATATTACTCAGGGGAGGTGGTGTGTTAAAAGAGCATAATCCTGTGTAATTTGAGGAGAAAATCGAGAATAAGTATGGAAAATAAGAAAGAGACGATTTAAGGGGATTACCATGGTTGAGATGATGTGCAAATGGGGTGTAGTGCGGTGTATAGAGGTGGAGCGTGGAATAATGTTGTATGATGATTGAATGGAAGATGAATGTATTGTGCCCGTTAGACACGGATTTTGGGGAGCCACCGGTTTCAAATGGCCCTTCCAAGACCCTCCTCCAACCAACACACACGCCTAGGGAAACGACACATTCTTGAACTGGTCCAGCACGAAGACTGCACTCGGGGGTGTCGGGAATAGGTGAGGTTCTATTTTAACCAGCCCAGAGGAATGCATCGACACAGCAAAACAAACCTAATCAAGAATGAGGCCAGACTTAAGTTAAAATCCAATAAATTCATTCATATAAGAACAGATCCTAGCCTAGTTATGAGAGGTAAAAATCGACTGGTCCGTATTAATCTGCCCTGAAAGAAATTGTAAAAAATGTCCTGTCTGATAAGCCTCTCACAATCCTAAATACAAAACGATACCAAACACACTAAGAGTATTGCACGTAAATCGTCCCTACGCAATACATCAGGAATGACTAATAATAATAATAATAATATCTGAGAATTTACAGCTAAGCAAGGCATTTACTTGTTTACAAGGCTAGCGTTCATTTACATTTACGAGCACAATAAATATAGCTAAGTTATGACGGTGTCATCTCCAACATTTAAATTTAACGTTAATCGTCTAAGCGAATCCTATTTGAAGCTACATAAAGATAAAGGATAAGCGTTCATTGCAAGAAAAACCTAATCTATGCACAATCTATTCCTAACAAACAAAAACATTAATCTAGTACAACACAAATATTTACAGGTCAAAACACTCCTAACATGTGTGCAAATGGCACGCCTACCTCCACGATTTATCACTCTTTGTGACATATGGTCATAAGGTAGCAACTGCCATGGAAAGCTGCCACGACTCACGACTCACGTTGCTTTCAATATAATGCGTGTATTGGCATTATCACGACATTAATTGAGCGTCGTTTCACTCTTAGGGTAAGAGTCAAAAATGTATCAAAACCAACGAAGATCGGCAGGTTCTAGTGTTGGTCAAGCAAAAATAAATTTAAGTTTAGAATTCAACACATATTTAAAGTCCAAGAATTATTTAAGCACTTCTTATAATTTCAAAATCCTATCACATGATTATTAATTTCAAATTGTATTCATTTGTATACCTCAAAGTGTATTTGTAATTTTTTGACCATGAATCGCGTTCAGTGTAGCTATGTGAAGGGAATGAAACCATCTAAATACCTTGTAGATTGTCAGTGACAAAGAGATCACCGTACACCAACTTTATAGACATCCTGTGGTACATACAATAACAAGGATTCGTCAATCCGTCCATCAACGGTCAACACGACGGGTCATTGTTGCCAGCAATAACATCAGATCGAAAACCTGAGTAATAATCAATAATGTCTGCTACAATACAACACATAGAATGGCTCCCTAATTTATACATGACTAGCAGTAGTGCCTGGCTTCGCCCGGTGGATTTATTTGTTTTGTGGATGATAATGAATACTACTACAGAACTAGCACGTGATACTTAAACTAGCAGAAAAACATATTTTAAAAATATAACATTTTGTGATGGTAGTGGTGGTGGTGGTTGTTGTAGTGTGGTTAAAAGTAGTACAGTATAATGGACGTAACATTCAGGTAATTTTCCCGTAATGATAATAAAGATTATTATGAATAGGGAAACAGCCATTTACTAACTACAGCACTAACACTTGTAATTTACAAACAAATTTTTAAAAAATGATTAGAAAGAGGAGTAAGTGAATTAAAAGACACTGCCTTGGACCTATATCTCATTGGCTGTTAGAAACTTAGAGACCAATAGTGTCGCCTTTTGTCGCATAGCGCCGTAGGAAAATAATCAGAACACTTTGGAAAACTTCGGCTGTCCCGAGCTACTGAGGTAGCAATAGTGTCATTTATCGCCACATAGCGCTCAATGATAAGGTTCGGAATAAATGAAGGTAAATTTGAAAGTACCAACGCTTATTGCAGCTGGTAACCTCAATGTACTGCACAAACACCATTGCACTTATACAGAGGCATAATGATGATAACTGTTTTAAGCGGCCTAAGACATATTTTTGCACTAATTAATCACCGTGACTCCAATTTATAATCAGCGCAAGATGCAACTATTTTCGCAATTCTGCACCAGAACACTGGTAGGGGCGACGTGATGCTGCCCGAATTGCCAGCCAGCAATAGACTTATTAAAATATTCTTACAGTTACACTACTACGGACATGAATTGTTCTAGGACCTTAGTACGTGGTTTTCAAGTTCATTTTGTCTCTTATTCTAAATGTAGGGAATGGGGAGCGTTGTCCAAAATATCAAGTGGACAGTGTTACCAGCAGGGTTTCAAAGTGTAAGTAAAATTTGGTGCAATTAGGAGAAACGGTGTAGATTTGTGATAAAGGGCCTAATTTAAAGTGGACAGCGTCACCCGCATGGTTCCAAAGGGTAAGTATACAAAATGTGGTTCAGATCGGTAAAATGGTGTAGAGTTGTGCCAAAGGGCCTAAATGCAGGGAATGGAGTGGTCTGTCCGAAATTTCATGTAACAGTGTTACTCGCAGGGTTCCAATTGGTATGTATACAAATTTTCGTTCAGATCGGTGGAAATGTGTAGATTTGTGCCAAAGGGCCTAAATGCAGGGAATGGACTGGTCTGTCATAAATTTCACGTAGACAGTGTTACTCGCGGGGTTCCAAGGGGTTAGCATACACATTCCGGTTTAGATCGGTGAAACGGTGTGGTTTTGTGACAAAGGGCCTAAATACAGGAAATGGAGTGGTATGTTCAAAATTTCATGCAGACAGTGTTACTCGCAGGGTTCCAAAGGGTAAGTATACAAATTTTGGATCAGATCGGTGAAACGTTGTATATTTGTGATAAAGGGCGTAAATGCAAGGAATGGAGTTGTCAGTCCGAAATTTCTAGCAGTGTTACTCGCCGGGTTCCAAACGGTAAGTATGTAAATTTTGGTTCAGATCGGTGAAACGGTGTATATTTGTGCCAAAGGGTCTAAATACAGTAAATGGAGTGGTCTGTCCGAAATTTCATGTAAACAGTGTTACTCGCAGGGTTCCAAAGGGTAAGTATACAAATTTTGGTTAAGATAGGTGAAAAGGTGTAGATTTGTACTGCCCCCGTAATTGAATTATATAGAGACCACGGTGGCTATTTTGGAAATTATAGCGAAAGTTATGGCTGTCATAGTTATGACGTGGGTAGTCATGACGTAGGCACGGATGACGCAGTACGATATGCCAGCAGGCTACTTGAGCTGAGATTCTCAGTGACGTCAGCATTTATTCGAGAAGGATCCGAGATGTACGACGCAGTCGCAGGAAACGTGGAATTCTGCTGAGGAAGAAATTATGCTATTGGAGGGGAGACTTAAACCAATGAACGATAGTCTAAAGGAAGACGGAGATTGCTGAAACTATGGTATTTTTATTACTTTTTGGAATGCAGAATTGTGGAAATCCATTTGCAGTAGAGGCATTGTTCTGGAATTTTGGTGAAATTTATTTTCAGTTTTTGAATTATGAAAATCCGTCATGTATTGACGAAGTTGGAACTTCTAGCGATGACGCAGTAACACGCGATGGAAGGGATAGATACGCCCCTCATGAAGTTCATAAAAGGCCTTGCGCAGAAGAGAGAAGCTCATTCGCTCATTCTCAATTGTCAGATCTCAAATAGTCATTTCAGTGAAACGTCGAGTGAATTTATTAGTGAAAAAGTCGTCTTTGTAACGCGTGGCGAAGCCACTAGTCGAACTTACAAACAGTGCAGGTTTACCGTGAAGTAAATCTAGGTGAAGTTGAAACGACACTTATAACGCTTCTACAAGATTAGCTGTGAACAGTTAGCGGTCGCCGATAAGCTAATTCTCTTGTGCATTGCTACAGTAAGGACTGTAGAAAAGCTGAACAATTTCGAGGAAGTATTTTGGAAGTTATTGACAATATTCGACGACTGACAAAAGTGATTTTCTCGCCACAGGAGAAACACTTTGTATAGCCAGACGCTACGCTACGGCTGACAGGGCTAGTGAAATAGGGAGACGTCAGATTGCTTTTGTGACACAACGCTACAATATAATGGAGCAATTTAATATGGCAGTTTGTTCTTCTAATACTATTACCGAGGAGAAAATGGAAGGCTAAAGGACTTTATGCAATTGGGACATATTTCAACGGAGTAAAATAGCAACATGGAACTTCGCTAATTGCTATTCCATACAAGCGAACATGTGGTAAATAACCATCTACACCCATGTTTCGTGATTAAAGGCTGAATACTATCAAACAGCAATAGAAATGATTTCATACTTTCTGAATATGAATATTTCTTCGGAAATTTTTACAAAAACTTCATGGCGATTGTCAACTGGAACTTCAGGGATTTTTCAAGAGAGGTCAGGGTTGTCCCGACTCACAAAGAAGATTATTGCCGGAAGGATGTCGTTCGTCTTCGTGAAGCAGTTCGATTCTCCGATGGTGCTGTTTCTGGTTTCGAGGATGGAGCTCAGCTTTAACTTGGTGAAATGGATCCATCAACAGTCTTCTTTGGGGAATTTTCCTCTGGAACGTCAATCGGCAGATAAGGTAGTCGTGAACGTTTATTGTATTTGAGTTTCTTAGCAATATTTGAGCAACCATTTTTTTTTCCATATTTTGTCCTCATGTTTTTGCCCGATATTCTTGTTTGAGATTCCTATTCTCAGTACACCTTGATGAGTTATGCCTTTTTCGACGTTTTATTAAGACATTGTTATGTCATGGGCATAGTTAAATGATTTTGAATCAGTTGAGACTGATATTTAGATTTTTCAGTAATTTGCTTATTTTTGCAGTCACGATTTGACTGTAAGGTAATGATTTTTATGGCAGATTTAAATTCAGACAGCGTGTCACTTTATTAAAGTAATTCTACCCCAGTTTAATTACTTTGACCAATTTTCTGTCATCATCAAGAAGGAAGAACATTTAAATGATTTTAGAGCGTTAAAATCCAGTACGTTGTCGACGATCTTGGAAATACTAGTCGTTATTTGAATTGATTGCAACACAGACATTTATCGTCAGTCATGAACGACCATTGCATCTTAGGCAATTTTGTGAAAGATGAACATTAATTATGAATTATTGAATGCATTAAATTCGTGAAACTTGTGTTAGGTTTTTTCTCATATAGAGATTTATATAATGATGTTTGCATTCCCCAGTCTAATTGGATTCTATTCGACTATTTTGCAGTTAGTCGCACTTTGTTTGATGATAGTATTTTGATACTACAATTCTTTGAAGATGTTAATCTTAAATTTTGATAGACCAGACAGGCGTATATAAGCGTATTCACTATTAAATTTGTTTGTGATTGGCAAATTTTTATTTCATTTCGATTCATGAATGAAATCCACGAAGTTTAAATGACAACAGTTTTGAAACAATTATTGATATAAGAATTTTTAAGTGGAACTATGAATGTATAATCGATAGTGCAGCGGACATGTTGAAAGTCGCTGATGTATAATGCCCTTAAATAAATGATGGAGATTCCTACAGTAAGTAATAATGATAAAGAATTATTTGTGGAAGTTTTGTAAGTTCGGTGGAAGTTTTAATGCCATATAGATTAATATATGATGAATTTTGGGCTATTTTGAATGCAGTTTGTGCATTATTTTGTAAGCGAAGTATTTTCCGCTAGAGTGTATTGTCATAGTTCGTTGAAAATTAATCAAGTGAATTTACAGTTATAATTAACAAGAGTTGTGAAAGAATTTTAGATAAGATTTTGAATGAAGATTACCGTCACAAATAATTAAAATTATTACAACCTTTATTAAACCAGATTGTGACATATACATGTATAACTAACCTTCATTGGTCGATTATATTAAACACAATTATGAATTTACCAACCGGATAAAACATGTGGTTCAATGTATTTCTTAAATTAATAATTTAAATAATTTAAATAATTTAAATGTTGATATTGTAAATAATAAATGTAAATATCTTTGACAATAATGTGGAACGAAAGTGATGTTAAAGGCGTGTTTAAAAATTTTTGTAATTATTTTCGACAATATTAGAAACAATTTCTAATTGTTATAAATAATTTATGTGAATTTGTTATAAACATTTAAGAGTGTGTTTTATACTCTAATCTATGCTTTTTAAACATTTGGATGATAACTTAACAAGTTTAGGGAATGTTAAAATAATCCAGTGGGATATGAGTTAAGCATTTGAAAGATTTGCGTCAATATGTATGAGTTGTCTTGTAGACATTTAAAGCTTTAAAAGGAGCTGAATTCTTACACAGTGTGGTGTGAGTAGGGAGCCCCATTAGACAGGCATGCGCCAGATTGAGGAGTAGACCAGCTGGCTCGACATCTGGTTACAAGCAGGCGAGGTCGATACTCCGGCCTTGTGCCTATTAATAAAGGTGTTATGTTTATTAAAAGAAGCCAAATGCTCTATATATGTCGTACCCTGACTTCCTCATCCAATCCTAATGTGTTTTAAAATGTTACGTTATTTTGAGCTCATGGAGCTAACAGATTGTTTGATAAATTTGCAAGTCCTTTAGGAGGACGTAGTCAGGTTGACATAGGCTACTGATAGCCACGTTTATTTTGTTGAGTTGTGAAAATCATACTCTTTATTTGAAAATAAAGCTCTTGTACAGTTCAAAGTTCTCGTCTTCGGTCTGGTTCATTTTTAAATGTCATGGTGAAGGTTATTGTGAGAGCATACTTTAAAGATCCTGTTGTCAACCCAATCCCCGAGATATTTATAAGAGGTAAGTAAAAGTAAGTATGAAACCCCGTCTATTTTGGTGTGTTCCACAATAATTTTTCTTGGTAACTTCTGTGTTCAAACCTCGGTAGTATCTGTCAGTGCCATTTTCATTGATGTAGCTGAGCTGGTGCGATTGATTGTTGGCAATCCGATTGAGGGGGCGGATAACTGACAGCCTACTATCCGGGTAAACGGGGACAGAAGGATTGGCGACCCAAGAGCGTGGGGCTGAGTCAACAGAAGGATTGGCGCACCTAAAACGTTGGGGCTCGATTCAACATAATTGGATCACCAGGTTGAACGCCAGTAGGATTGGCAAACCTAAAACGTGTGGATCGATTAGACTCAAATAAAGAGGTTGATTCTTTGTTAGATGTCTTGGCCAATTGTAGAATTTAAGAGTGTGATTATATAGGAATTAAATGTTGCATTGTATTAGGAAAATTACACTCAGAAAAGATCAGATCTTATACAACTTGAGAAAGGTTAAATAGACTGGAAACTTAGGAAAAATCGCCTATGATCTGGAATCTTATTTTATTTGACCGGCTTATGACATTTCAGTCATATTAAAGATAAAATTAAATTATTTGGATTGTAAATGTAAAATTATTTGTGTTAGGATATTTTAAAATGAGCTAGGGAAATTTGAACATGTGCTTGAGTTTGTTTCAACATGAAGTGTCTTCGAAAGTTAATTATAAGGTAGTTATAAGTTAGATTTAAGACAGAAAATTGATCAAATTTATATATGGTGAAAAGTGTTGCTCAAATGTTGTTATTTTGCTCTTTTGATGTATGTCCCTACAGCAGTCTAATTTTTGAATAATATTGTAATGGCAGATGAAAGTTTGAAGATGATGTTAGCGGAGATGTCTGCTAATATGAAACAGATGATGGAGGAGAATGCTAGTAATTTGAAAGCTAGCATGAGTGAGAGTATGAAGGAGATGGAAGCTAGGAATACTAGTCGAATGGAGGAGAATGCTAGTCGAATGGAGCAGAATGCTAGTAATTTGTCTGCTAATTTGAAAGCTAGCATGGATGAAAGTTTGAAGGGTCTTCAGACTAGTTCTGTTAACTTAGAGGATCATATGTCGCGTTTACAGATTAATACCCAAGGAATTGAGAATACTGTAACTGACATCCGCTCAGACGTGTCCAATGTTAAAATAGATGTTGCTAATGTGCATAAAGATCTTACAATGTTGAATTTAGATGTTGCTAATGTCCGTAGTGATATTTCTTGTGCTAGGGCTGAGGTAGTTGTTGTCAAAAATGATGTTGCGACTGTCCAAGACAAGGTTGAGGAAGTCCAAAGAGGAATCCAAAATGTTAGAACTGATGTGTCCAATGTTCAGGTTGATATTAATAACATTCATTCGGATGTAAACGAGATGCAAAGTGACATAAATAAAATTCAAGTAGAGGTCAACACAGTTTTCGTAGATGTTGCTAAAGTCCAAACTGATGTAAATAAAGTCAGGGAAGAGATAGAAAATTCAAAAACTCTTTGTACACGTAATATAAGTGCATTAACGACTAGGCTAGTTGATGAGTCAGTTAGAACGACAGCGTCTTTAGAAGGTTTAAAGTTTGATGTAGAGGTCATGAGAACCCAAGTATTAGACCATAATAAAGTATTGAAAGAGGATATTGAATTAGACATAGCAGAAATGTTAACGGAAAATGTAGCAATATGGAAAGAAGAGTGGATTAGGTCAAGTGGGGAACATGTAACCCAAATTCAGGATCGTATTGAAAGGAAACTTGCCAGTACTCAACTTGATATTAACAATGAAGTAGTACAGATTAGGAAAGATTTAAGCGTCAGGATGGATTCGCTATCCGAAAGACAAGTTGAAGATAGGACAAAATTAGATCAGGATGTGCAAACATTAAAATCTGCATTAGAGGAACAAATTCATAAAGTTGTCTCTGATGTGAATGAAACAGCGAGTAAACTACAGAATTTGAAGTTAGGAGAGGCTAATTTAATGGAGACCTACAAAGAAGAGTTAATCAAGAAAGTCTTAACGGAAATCACTGACAAGGATACAGTAGGCTTGACTTGCGAAACTAGTAGGAACTATGCCAGAAGATATAACCTAGATCCAGAAGAGAGAGACGTGACTCCTGAAGAACGTATATCCAGATTCAGGGAGGAAGATGACGAGAGGAATATGGAACCTGAGTGGAACTATAGAGATAGTGGGAAAAACTACCCGGATTCATATCCGAGGAACGTAACGGTCATCAGAAATTTTGAAGATAAACCGCAAAAATTCAGTAACACGGATAGTTTGACACCTATCGAATATGTAAGGAACCTCAAAGATTATTTAATCGAAGCTCACATTCCCAGAGAGAGAGAGATGAAGATAGTGGAGAGATATTTGATTGGAGGACCCCTCGAATGGTTTCGCGCATTTAGATACACATTCAGTAACTTTGACGAGTTTGCAGAGGCATTAATCAAACGATTTTGGTCCATAGAAGCGCAGAATTCGTTAAGGGCGGAGGTGTATTCAAGAAAATACTCCGGTACTCTTCCAACGCGGTACGCTGATTTCTTTACGAGTCAATTATCCCGCTTGAGATTCTTACAACCCCCATTGTCCACGGAGCAACTTATTGATGCGATTTCTCGTATGCTGCCAGTTGAGGTGAGAAGACTAATAATTTCGTCCAACATCAGGGATTTAACCAGCATGGATGAATTACTGAGGAGGTTAGACTACACAAGTCCAATGCCTAACGTGGTACAGAAAGGTCAAAGGCAGGAGTTTAAAGAAATAAATACTGTATATATGGACCAAGTCCAACAAACTGACAAGCCAGATGAGGAGAAAACTGACAATGTAGGTCCTCACAGGAATAATCAGTTTCGAAATAACAGATCGCAAGGTTACCGACCGTATCAACAGAGAAGAGGCTGGAACTATAACCGAGGAAATTACAATGGAAGAGGCAGATATTATAACAATAATGGTTATAACCGAAATTATAACAGGAATAACCAGAGCCAAAACAGAAATCAGAATATTCAAGGTCAGGTTATGACACCCGATCAGTATCAGGAAAGAGAGAAGGAAAGCCAGCAATACCTGAAAGAACTACGGGAAAAAGAAACCGACAACCAAAAGAAAAGGCAGGATGTTGTAATCGATCCTGGACCTTCTACGAGCCAGCAGAACTTAGAAAATAGAAATACTGGACAGAAGAGAAATTAGAGAGGAGAGAATACATTAACCACACAACCCAGATTTATGATTAAGGAACATAGAGGAAATATCATACTAGAGTAAGCCAGTAATAATTCAATTTCGTGTTCAAGAGAGTTGAGGTACTTGTAACACTGAGTTTAAAAACAATTTGCAACTGTTTTTAAAACGTGGTGAGAGGAGAATGCCCCCGTAATTGAATTATATAGAGACCACGGTGGCTATTTTGGAAATTATAGCGAAAGTTATGGCTGTCATAGTTATGACGTGGGTAGTCATGACGTAGGCACGGATGACGCAGTACGATATGCCAGCAGGCTACTTGAGCTGAGATTCTCAGTGACGTCAGCATTTATTCGAGAAGGATCCGAGATGTACGACGCAGTCGCAGGAAACGTGGAATTCTGCTGAGGAAGAAAGTATGCTATTGGAGGGGAGACTTAAACCAATGAACGATAGTCTAAAGGAAGACGGAGATTGCTGAAACTATGGTATTTTTATTACTTTTTGGAATGCAGAATTGTGGAAATCCATTTGCAGTAGAGGCATTGTTCTGGAATTTTGGTGAAATTTATTTTCAGTTTTTGAATTATGAAAATCCGTCATGTATTGACGAAGTTGGAACTTCTAGCGATGACGCAGTAACACGCGATGGAAGGGATAGATACGCCCCTCATGAAGTTCATAAAAGGCCTTGCGCAGAAGAGAGAAGCTCATTCGCTCATTCTCAATTGTCAGATCTCAAATAGTCATTTCAGTGAAACGTCGAGTGAATTTATCAGTGAAAAAGTCGTCTTTGTAACGCGTGGCAAAGCCACTAGTCGAACTTACAAACAGTGCAGGTTTACCGTGAAGTAAATCTAGGTGAAGTTGAAACGACACTTATAACGCTTCTACAAGATTAGCTGTGAACAGTTAGCGGTCGCCGATAAGCTAATTCTCTTGTGCATTGCTACAGTAAGGACTGTAGAAAAGCTGAACAATTTCGAGGAAGTATTTTGGAAGTTATTGACAATATTCGACGACTGACAAAAGTGATTTTCTCGCCACAGGAGAAACACTTTGTATAGCCAGACGCTACGCTACGGCTGACAGGGCTAGTGAAATAGGGAGACGTCAGATTGCTTTTGTGACACAACGCTACAATATAATGGAGCAATTTAATATGGCAGTTTGTTCTTCTAATACTATTACCGAGGAGAAAATGGAAGGCTAAAGGACTTTATGCAATTGGGACATATTTCAACGGAGTAAAATAGCAACATGGAACTTCGCTAATTGCTATTCCATACAAGCGAACATGTGGTAAATAACCATCTACACCCATGTTTCGTGATTAAAGGCTGAATACTATCAAACAGCAATAGAAATGATTTCATACTTTCTGAATATGAATATTTCTTCGGAAATTTTTACAAAAACTTCATGGCGATTGTCAACTGGAACTTCAGGGATTTTTCAAGAGAGGTCAGGGTTGTCCCGACTCACAAAGAAGATTATTGCCGGAAGGATGTCGTTCGTCTTCGTGAAGCAGTTCGATTCTCCGATGGTGCTGTTTCTGGTTTCGAGGATGGAGCTCAGCTTTAACTTGGTGAAATGGATCCATCAACAGTCTTCTTTGGGGAATTTTCCTCTGGAACGTCAATCGGCAGATAAGGTAGTCGTGAACGTTTATTGTATTTGAGTTTCTTAGCAATATTTGAGCAACCATTTTTTTTTCCATATTTTGTCCTCATGTTTTTGCCCGATATTCTTGTTTGAGATTCCTATTCTCAGTACACCTTGATGAGTTATGCCTTTTTCGACGTTTTATTAAGACATTGTTATGTCATGGGCATAGTTAAATGATTTTGAATCAGTTGAGACTGATATTTAGATTTTTCAGTAATTTGCTTATTTTTGCAGTCACGATTTGACTGTAAGTTAATGATTTTTATGGCAGATTTAAATTCAGACAGCGTGTCACTTTATTAAAGTAATTCTACCCCAGTTTAATTACTTTGACCAATTTTCTGTCATCATCAAGAAGGAAGAACATTTAAATGATTTTAGAGCGTTAAAATCCAGTACGTTGTCGACGATCTTGGAAATACTAGTCGTTATTTGAATTGATTGCAACACAGACATTTATCGTCAGTCATGAACGACCATTGCATCTTAGGCAATTTTGTGAAAGATGAACATTAATTATGAATTATTGAATGCATTAAATTCGTGAAACTTGTGTTAGGTTTTTTCTCATATAGAGATTTATATAATGATGTTTGCATTCCCCAGTCTAATTGGATTCTATTCGACTATTTTGCAGTTAGTCGCACTTTGTTTGATGATAGTATTTTGATACTACAATTCTTTGAAGATGTTAATCTTAAATTTTGATAGACCAGACAGGCGTATATAAGCGTATTCACTATTAAATTTGTTTGTGATTGGCAAATTTTTATTTAATTTCGATTCATGAATGAAATCCACGAAGTTTAAATGACAACAGTTTTGAAACAATTATTGATATAAGAATTTTTAAGTGGAACTATGAATGTATAATCGATAGTGCAGCGGACATGTTGAAAGTCGCTGATGTATAATGCCCTTAAATAAATGAAGGAGATTCCCACAGTAAGTAATAATGATAAAGAATTATTTGTGGAAGTTTTGTAAGTTCGGTGGAAGTTTTAATGCCATATAGATTAATATATGATGAATTTTGGGCTATTTTGAATGCAGTTTGTGCATTATTTTGTAAGCGAAGTATTTTCCGCTAGAGTGTATTGTCATAGTTCGTTGAAAATTAATCAAGTGAATTTACTGTTATAATTAACAAGAGTTGTGAAAGAATTTGAGATAAGATTTTGAATGAAGATTACCGTCACAAATAATTAAAATTATTACAACCTTTATTAAACCAGATTGTGACATATACATGTATAACTAACCTTCATTGGTCGATTATATTAAACACAATTATGAATTTACCAACCGGATAAAACATGTGGTTCAATGTATTTCTTAAATTAATAATTTAAATAATTTAAATAATTTAAATGTTGATATTGTAAATAATAAATGTAAATATCTTTGACAATAATGTGGAACGAAAGTGATGTTAAAGGCGTGTTTAAAAATTTTTGTAATTATTTTCGACAATATTAGAAACAATTTCTAATTGTTATAAATAATTTATGTGAATTTGTTATAAACATTTAAGAGTGTGTTTTATACTCTAATCTATGCTTTTTAAACATTTGGATGATAACTTAACAAGTTTAGGGAATGTTAAAATAATCCAGTGGGATATGAGTTAAGCATTTGAAAGATTTGCGTCAATATGTATGAGTTGTCTTGTAGACATTTAAAGCTTTAAAAGGAGCTGAATTCTTACACAGTGTGGTGTGAGTAGGGAGCCCCATTAGACAGGCATGCGCCAGATTGAGGAGTAGACCAGCTGGCTCGACATCTGGTTACAAGCAGGCGAGGTCGATACTCCGGCCTTGTGCCTATTAATAAAGGTGTTATGTTTATTAAAAGAAGCCAAATGCTCTATATATGTCGTACCCTGACTTCCTCATCCAATCCTAATGTGTTTTAAAATGTTACGTTATTTTGAGCTCATGGAGCTAACAGATTGTTTGATAAATTTGCAAGTCCTTTAGGAGGACGTAGTCAGGTTGACATAGGCTACTGATAGCCACGTTTATTTTGTTGAGTTGTGAAAATCATACTCTTTATTTGAAAATAAAGCTCTTGTACAGTTCAAAGTTCTCGTCTTCGGTCTGGTTCATTTTTAAATGTCATGGTGAAGGTTATTGTGAGAGCATACTTTAAAGATCCTGTTGTCAACCCAATCCCCGAGATATTTATAAGAGGTAAGTAAAAGTAAGTATGAAACCCCGTCTATTTTGGTGTGTTCCACAATAATTTTTCTTGGTAACTTCTGTGTTCAAACCTCGGTAGTATCTGTCAGTGCCATTTTCATTGATGTAGCTGAGCTGGTGCGATTGATTGTTGGCAATCCGATTGAGGGGGTGGATATCTGACAGCCTACTATCCGGGTAAACGGGGACAGTACCAAAGGGCCTAAATGAAGGGAATGGACTGGTCTGTCATACATTTCACCTAGACATTGTTACTCGGAGGGTTCCAAAGGATTAGTATACAAATTTTGGTTGAGATCGGTGGAACGGTGTACGTATCACTAACCATAACGCCAGCGCATGCGGATAGAGCAGTTCGGGAGCGCTTGTTCTAGCGACTTACTGAACAAAAATCAATATTTAAGGTTACCTGAGAGGTGTAGCCTAATGCTACATAGCCTAAACTATTCCTCTTGAATCTGGCTATCATATTTAAAAAAATATTTCGAATCGGGCCGGTAGTTCCAGAGATTAGCGCGTTTAAACCCACAAACACACAAACTCTTCAGCTTTATTATATTAGTATAGATTCCATGTATTCATGGGCAACTTAATCCAACGTATCAGCAATCAGCTGTTTATCAAGTAAGCATTACATTACAATAAGTATTCTAACCAGTGCATTCACAACAGCATGTCTAATACATGAACTAAATGCGTTTATCTTTAATCATTTGCTCTCCAAGTCCTCGATTAATAACCTGCATCGAACTAGCGATACTTCGCTTCCAAGCACATTCCTTTGCTTTCATGTTAGTCGTCATTTCAATATCTCAAATAAACAAAAGAATATCTCTACACCTACATGTGTTTCTGCATGCTAATAGCGGGCTCTCCTGGTCTGCTACTATCAGATAAAAGAATGTCACTGCCTTCTAAACTCACTTCACCGTTACATAAGCAAAAATTCGTATGGCAGTGCGGCCTACAGATATCCACACAAGGGTACTGCCCCGGACCTTGACAAACATCTGTCAACCAGTTTACAGCTTTTATAACACGTGGAACGCAAGGCAGCATTCTGCCTGCCTGCGGAACTGATACGTTTTATTGAAAACTTCGCCTGCCTTGGCGTGTAACAAAAATCTATGAAACAACCAAACCTACAATTACTAAATAAATTCCTACCTAAGATTGTGCAATAAGTGAAACCATTTAAAACCAAGATGTTCAGGAAAGAACATATAGCCTACTTTCTCCTAAATGCATGGGTATTGTTATAACTCTTTGTCCTTTTCAAGGAGTATGATTTAATGTTGGTTGTAGTAGCTTGTTGAAATACAACGTGCTATGGGGATATTAAACATGAATATGAGGTGCCCTTTACTAGTGCTACCTCTGTACCAAATTTCGTTCAATTCGGTTTCACCGTGTTTGAATTGATAGGGGGAATCGATTTGCACACATACTTGGCCACCATCTGCAAACTATTGGGCTGATGTTCTTGCAGTTTGGTCAGAATATGTTTCCCACATAAAGATATGGTGTTGCAAAATTTGGTAGAGACTAGATTATTAGGTTGGTCGTAATTACATTTTAGCTTTTGACATTTGGGTGGCCGCGATTACGTTTCCGTCAAGATAGCGGTGATATAAAACATGACACTGAGGTGCCCTTTGCTAGTGCTACCTCTGTACCAAATTTCGTTCATTCGGTTTCACCGTGTTCGAATTAATAGGGGGAATCAATTTTGACATAAAGATGGCCGCCATCCGCAAACTATTAGGCTAATGACCTATTAGATTGGTCAAAGGATGCTCCCTCCATAAAGGTATGTTGTTGCAAAGTTTGGTAGAGATCGGATGGTTATGTTAGTCGTAATTAGATTTAAGCTTTAAACATTTGTGTGGCCGCCATTACGTTTCTGTCAATATGGCGGCGATATAAATCATGACACTGAGATGCCCTTTGCTAGTGCTATCTCTGTACCAAATTTCGTTCCATTCGGTCTCACCGTGTTTGAATTAATAGGGGGAATCGATTTTGACACAAAGATGGCCGCCATCCGCAAACTATTAGGCGAATGACCTATTAGATTGGTCAAAGGATGCTCCCTCCATAAAGGTATGTAGTTGCAAAATTTGGTAGAGATCGGATGTTTGTGTGTTTGAGTCTTCAGTCTTTTGACTGGTTTGATGCAGATCTCCACGCCTCCCTGTCCTGAGCTAATAGTTTCATCTCTACATAGCTACCACACCCCACATCCGAGGCAATCTGTTTAACATATTCTAACCTTGGTCTACCCCTACAGTTCTTGTCCTCGACCCTTCCTTCCATAACTAAGCTTGCTATTCCTGGATGTCCTAGTATGTGTCCTACCAACCTATCTCTTCTCTTCATTAGCAGTCGCCAGAAACATCTCTCCTCTCCCACTCGGCTTAATACCTCTTTGTTTGTAACCCTATCTACCCTTCTGATCTTCATCATTCTCCTGTAACACCACATTTCAAATGCTTCAATTCTCCTCTTTTCTGCTACACCAATAGTCCAAGTTTCACTTCCATAGAGCGCCACGCTCCAGACAAAGGCTTTCAAAAATGACTTCCTAATACCTAAATCTATATTCGATGTCAGCAGATTCCTTTTTTGTAGAAATGCTTTCTTTGCCTGAGCCAACCTACTTTTTATATCCTCTTTGCTTCGTCCATCACTGGTTATTCTGCTTCCTAAGTAACAGAAGTCTCCTGCTTCCTTCAGCTTTTCACCTGCCAATTTGATCTCCATAGAGGTTTCTGATTTATTTCGGCTGCATTCCAGTATTTTTGTTTTACATTTATTAATTTTCATCATGAATTCTTTCCGTAAGACGGAGTCCATACCATTCAAAAACTCATTCAAATCCTCAGGCTTGTTGGCCAAGATGACGATGTCATCAGCAAATCTCAGAGTTGAAATTATTTCTCCTTGAATCTTCACTCCCACTTTACATTTTTCTCTAATTTCCTTCATTGCTTGTTCAATGTAAAGATTGAAAAGTATGGGTGATAAGTTGCAACCTTGCCTTACACCTTTCTGAATACTAGCTTCTCTCTCATGTCCTTCAACTCGAATGACTGCTGTCTGGTTTCTGTATAGATTGTATATCACACTCCTATCCCTGTACTTTATTCCAATCGATTTCAAAATGTCAAACAATTTAGTCCAATCAACGTTATCAAAAGCCTTTTCTAAGTCTACAAATGCCATGAACGTTCTCTTATCTTTCCTTATTCTACCTTCCAAAATCAGCCTAAGACTTAGTACAGCTTCCCTTGTTCCTACATTTCTCCTGAAACCAAACTGGTCTTCACCCAACTCCGTTTCTATCTGGCTTTCAATCCTCTTGTAAATTATTCTAGACAGGATCTTTGAAGCATGAGTAATCAAGCTGATTGTACGGTAATCTTCACATCTGTCAGCTCCCACTTTCTTTGGTATAGGGATGATTACATTCTTCTTGAAATCAGGGGGTACCTCACCTGTCTCATAAATCCTACACACCAAGTGAAATAACCTGATCAGACCTTCATCTCCTATGCAGCGTAGCAACTCAATCGGTATATCATCTATGCCTGGTGCTTTGTTCCTGCTTAAGTCTTCCAAAGCTCTATCAAATTCTGATCTCAATATTAAATCTCCTTTCGCATCCTCATCAATTTCATCCTCCCTTTCCATTACATGATTCTCAATCTCCTTTCCCTTATACAAACTCTCTATGTAAGCTTTCCATCTCTCAACCTTTTCTTCCCTATCTGTTAGAGGCTTTCCATTTGTGTCCTTAATATTACAGCACTTAGTCTTCTTTTCCCCAAAAGTATTCTTAATCCTTCGATAAGCTGTGTCTACTTTTCCTAATTTCAGACAATTTTCTATACCTGCACATTTCTCTTTCAACCATTCTTCTTTCGCTTCCTTGCACTTCTTGTTAACCTCATTTCTCAGACGTCTGTATTCTGCTTTCCCCTTTTCATCTCTTACATTCTTGTGTTTCCGCCTTTCATCCATCAATTCTAGTATATCCTGAGTGATCCACGGTTTTCTACCTATTCTTTCTTTCCTACCAATGTTTTCTTCTGCGGATTTTGTTATTTCATTCTTCAAAAGTGCCCATTCGTCTGCAATTGAAGTTTGTTTAGGGTTTTTCATTAGTCCTTCCTTTATACTCTTCTTGAATCTTTCGTTTACATCCTTCTCTTTCAGTCTGTCTATTGCCCACCTTTTTGGCTTTTGACTTTTCTTCAGTTTCTTCAACTTTAATCTGCATTTCATTACAACCAGATTGTGGTCAGAGTTTATGTCAGCACCAGGATATGTTTTACAATCCAAAATCTGGTTTCGAAACCTCTGCTTGACCATAATGAAGTCGATTTGGTAACGCCCTGTATCTCCTGGTCTCATCCATGTGTATATTCTTCTATTGTGGTTATTGAATAAGGTGTTAGCTATGACCAACTCATGCTCGGTGCAGAATTCTACCAGCCTGCTTCCTCGATCATTCCTTTCACCTAATCCGAAATCTCCTACTATCTTCCCTTCTCTCCCTTTTCCTACCACAGCATTCCAATCTCCCATTACTATAACATTTTCATCACCCTTGATATACCTCAGAATTTCGTCTATTTCTTCGTAGACCTTTTCAACATCCTCATCATCAGCTTGACTGGTAGGCATATAGACTTGTACCACTGTGGTGCAGGTAGGTTTAGTATTGATTTTTGCTACAATAATCCGTTCACTATATTGCTCATAATATTCCACCCGCTGTCCAAGTTTCCTACTCAATATGAGGACAACCCCTGCTTGGCCATTGTTTGATTTAGTGCTAATGACCCTATAGTCTCCTGACCGAAAGTCCTGTTCTTCCTGCCGGCGCATTTCACTAATCCCAACCAAATCCAACCTCAACCTATCTATTTCCCTTTCTAAGTTTTCTAACCTTCCACTTCCTAGCAGACTTCTAACATTCCACGCTCCGATCCGTAGAATGTCAGATTTCCTCTTTGTCACTTCTGTGATGTTGACCCCCTCTCGAGTAGTCCCCACCCGGAGATCCGAACGGGGGACTAGTTTACCTCCGGATTGAAATTTTACAAGGGAGGAGGCCATCATCGCATGTAATTATGCATAGAGAGGTGCATATCCTCGGGAATAGCATACGGCTGTAGTTTCCCGTTGCTTTCAGCCGTGCAGCAGGACGCAGTGTAGCCATTATTTGGCTTATATTATCAATATCTTAACCGTCTATAAGACTAGTAAAGAATTGATTTATTCTGAAAGGCTGCTACTCCCTTTCAGAATAAGTAAAGAGCAATTCTACTAACAAAAATACTAACCTTCTACCGTACTAACAATTAAATACCAAAATTCTACTAACGAAAAAAATACTAAAGTTCCACCAACAACAAATACTACCACTAAAACAGTCTGTCACCAGGCACACTCACATGCACCCTCACACATCACAGTCTACTGAAACAATGAACTATAACTAATAAACAATGCAACTGCTACCAGACACACTCACACACCACAGTCTAATAGACAAACTAACTACCTACTTACAACTAAAACTAACTACATACTTACTGTACTGTTATTTGAATTGACAATATTTACAAAATGCAATTTAGTTAGAAAATACTTACAAAATGTAATTTAGATTCAAAATAGTCAAAAAATGCAATTGAGAATAAAAATACTTACAAAATACCCACCCTACACAATATTGGCATTTATCGAAGGATTGATTCATTATCTTAAAGTCTTTCAGCAATTAAAATTCAAAATACTCACTAAAAGGCCCGGCCACCTGCATTGAAAGACTTACTAAAAAGCAATTTAGATTGTCAATCTTTACAAAATGCAATTGAGGTTGAAAACAATCGCGAGATGTACTTTAGATCGAAAAAACTTACAAAATGCAACGTAGATTAAAAATGCCTTAAAAAAGCTAAAAGGGAATTTAGATACACGGTGAACCACGTAACAAAGACAGTGCGGATATCTTAAAGAGAAAAGGAAATATAAGGAAAAGAGGAGAGAAGAGGAGAGGAGAGGAGAGGAGAGGAAAGGGGGAGAGGAGAGGGTCCACCCCAAAGGTAAGGGACAAAAGGGGAAAACGGACCCAGCTCAGGAATCCCTCGGGGTCGCCAACTCCCGAACACACCAGCCGTGAGCCCCTGAGGGTAATATGTATTTAATCATTATAATTATAATAGCCTATCTATTAACCCTTATTTAACCAATAATCATTTTATAATTCTATTCATATTCCAGGTATTGCAAGAAAGCGATATTTGATAGCACATGCGGTTCCACCTTAGGTTAATCGTAATTTGATTTAAGCTTTGAACATTCGTGTGGCCGCCATTACGTTTCAGTCAAGATGGCGGCGATATAAAACATGACACTGAGGTGTCCTTTGCTAGTGCTACCTTTGTACCAAATTTCGTTCAATTCGCATTCACCGTGTTCGAATTGATAGGGGTGGGGGGACAGACATTCAGAGTACACACTCACACACACACACACACACACACACACAGACTCACACACACACATACACACACACAGACAGACACACTTTTTTCGCCCTGTGTTGATCTCATAAGTCTACTTTCATTTTTTGCAAAAATCGAAAGTAGACTAATAATCTACAATATTCCAACCCTTAACATAAACGTGTACTTAAAACTTGTCGTCACTTACAGATCGATGCTTAGCATAGTTTGAACCTCGCTTTAAGGTGGCATAGCGAATTCTGGCTTCGATTCCTGCCATCTCCTCATTTGATTATGAGTGAATTAACATCTTAAGTTCCCCCAATCCATGGCGTCTAGTCCATCATCCTTCCTTCCATATCAGAATAATAATCATTCATGGTGGGTCCAGTTTCAATAGGGGTAGTTTCCATATTGTAGAATGTATTCGTATTACGATGGTTTGAGCACTGATTCTAATATTAAACTCGAATAGAAACTCTTTGAATCTACAGTGCGGATTATCAAACTGTCTTTATTCACTCCGCCACTGCTTCTATTATATCACTTGTGTGATATGCTCACTAAAAACTTGTACATTTCAATGAGCAGAACACGTGGTCCATTTATATTATGCAAATCTCTGTTTCAATCTTATTTAAATTGTTCAATTTTAGTGTGGCTCGTGCTGTAACATTAAAACACATTAAAGTTCACCAATGTTCATCCCAATTAACGTTCTAGATAAATGTACTTCTAACGTGCTAGAATTGCGGCCATGTGGTCATCCATCAATTTCAACTTCGTTATTGTAAGTATCACAAATTGCAAAAAAATACGCCAAATATGGGCTTTAACACTCTCGTAGTCACACTACACGCAATTCTTGTTGAAAGTCGTACAAGGATGCGTTATTCCTCATCTACTAAAGTTGGATTCATCACCATTAAATTCTTCACATTTATCACTTGAACAAACAAGTTCAGTCTTCACGAGACATGCACGTACTAGGAATGTTGCTTCTGGGTAACGAACGGAACTGGTGTCGTTACAACTTGTATCACGCATTTAATTAAATCCATGTTTCACCTTTCTGCGATGTTATAAATACATGGGTTGTTTTTCTAGTTTTGGCACCTTAGTTATAACTGGATTAATAACTCACTTAGATGGTTCCAAGTTTCACAGGCCCTCGATGTAGTCCCCACCATTGCGTAAAACGTGTTCCCAGCGATGCGGAAGTCGTTGGATCCCGTTGGGACTGCCCAATCTATTGATGGTACGAAGAGAGCGCTCGGCAGCCTGCTTAACGTCTTCAATGGTACGGAAGCGCTGCCATACTGTTCCCCGAGGACAAACCGTCAATGCGGCGTACTATTGTTCGTTTCTGCAAGACCATCTCCGAGGAGCTCTGAGAAGGAAACGGCGCCACCACATGGTTACACCGCCCATCGTTCTGCATGACAATGCTAGGGCACACACAGCAGGCGTTGTGTCGGCACTGTTGGATCGCTGGGGCTGGGAGGTCCTCTATAACCCCCATATTCTCCGGACATCAGTCCCTGCGACTATGATCTCATCCTGAAGATGAAGATGACAATGACGTTAAGCAGGCTGCCGAGCGCTCTCTTCGTACCATCAATAGATTGGGCAGTGCCAACGGGATCCAACGACTTCCGAATCGCTGGGAACACGTTGTACGCAACGATGGGGACTACATCGAGGGCCTGTGAAACTTGGAACCATCTAAGTGAGTTATTTATCCAGTTATAACTAAGGTGCCAAAACTAAAAAACCAACCTATGTACATTAAATGCTGCCACAAATTCCAAAATATTTCTATATCGTTTCTACTCCAAACATATACAAATCCTCCGTAAGTTGAATTGCACATAAATATTAATTTCCAGCGAGGTTCAAAGAGTATACAACATTGTCAAGTTAGTTCAGTGTTGTTCCAGAGCATCTCGCATCATATCGATCATCCTGGTGTTCAATTACCTCGTCGAACATGCATCATCGGGTGCAGTATGAATGTGATGAATGCTTGTGTTGATGAAGGTGATGTTTTATTAAGTAAAATATGATTTAGGAGGATGATCATGGGGGTGATGATGTTTAAGGGTCGTTGTATGGAGGTGTGACGCAGAACTATGTTGGATGATGAATGAATATAGGATGAATGTGGTAAATGCTTGTGGAGATGAAGATATTATTTTATTATTATTATTATTATTATTATTATTATTATTATTATTTTCGGTTTATACAGTACACATAACACATTTCTGGTATATTACAACGTAACTATACGGGCTTCAGTGAACCAAAGTATAGCTACGGAAACAGCAACTTCTAAGCTGGAATTTCGCTACCCATGAACTTCCGAACGATTCTGGTTATTGATAGAACTACTGCCTTATGCATTAGTTTGTACAGCCGAGTATCCAGATCCAGTTCTTTAAGGCCTTGGTGCAAAGTACTTGGGATCACGCCCGTACTCGAGACAATGATAGGTATGGTCTTTACTCGCTCTACATGCCATTGTCTTTTGATAGGGTCGACCAACTCGCTGTATTTGCTGATCTTTTCAATGTGTTTTGACTGGAGATTCTTGTTGTTAGGAATCGCAACATCAATCAATGTAGTTTGCTTGGTTTTCTTGTTTACAACCACCAGATCCGGCCTGTTGTGTGATACCGATTGATCAGTCAAAATAGTTCGGTCCCAATACAGCTTGTATTCATTGTTTTCAAGAACACACTCTGGCTGATATTGGTGGTACGGAACGTCCTTTCCTTTCAGAAGCTGAAACTTATCAGCCAACTCTAGATGAAAGATTTTAGCAACAACATCATGCCTTTGTTTGTGCTCCGTTGCCAGGAAATATCTACATGCAGATGTAATATGCTGTATTGTTTCTGACTGTTGACATCCGTAGCGGCACTTATCATCTGGTACAGCGGGATCTTTTACAATGAACTTGAGGTAGTTCCTTGTAGGGATGACTTGGTCTTGAATTGGTAGCATAAAACCTTAAGTCTCTGGAAAGATCTGTCCTGAAGTGAGCCAGTAGTTTGACGCAGTTATATCAACATTTGCTTGACTCACCTCATATGGATGCCTCCCGTGCAAAGGTTTTGCTTTCCATGCTTCCATCTTCTGAAAGTCAGTATGTAGGAGGTGTTGTATCTCTTGCTGACACAAGGCCAGTGGCGTTGATCTGTCCGCCTCACTGATGGCTCTGTGAAGTACAGATGAACTCGCTTCTGCGTAGAAGTACTCCCTAAGACTATCTGTAGTTTCATCTGATTATCAATGTCAACGAACCCACGTCCACCTAGGCTTCTGGGTAGAGTGAATCGCTCTATTGAAGATCGTGGGTGGTGTTTCCTTCCTTTTGTGAGCATCGTTCTCATTTTTCGCTCAAGTCCTTCGATGTCCGTTTTACACCATTTGATTATGCCAAAGGAGTAGCTCAGCACAAGTACAGTATACGTGTTAACAGCTTTCACTAGGTTTTTGCTGTTCAAGTGCGTTTTTATGATTTGTTTTAATCTTTTGACAAATTCACAGGACAGATCTTTCTTTATTGACACATGGTCAATATGCTTAGCTTGTTTTACTCCTAAGTATTTTTAGGTGTCTTCTGCCTACATAGCCTTAATACGCTGTCCATCTTCCAGCTCGTACCCGGACTTCTGTACTTTTCCTCTCACCGCCTTTAGTGTCCGACACTTGTCCAAACCAAATCCCATTTGTATGTCTCGTGAGAATGCTTCAACTAGTCTCAACAAGTTTTCCAGATGTGACTCTGTTTCAGCATAGAGTATAAGGTCGTCCATGTATAGCAGATGATTTAGCCGAGTACCAACTCTCTTTCCAATCTTGATAGAAAAACCGTAGTGAGTAGAGTTAAGCTGGGTAGATAAAGGATTCATTGCCAGGACAAACCATAAGGGGCTAAGGGAGTCTCCTTGAAAGATGCCTCTCCGAATCGATATCTCATCAGTTCGTATATCTCCGCGTGGCGTACTGAGACACAGTCTAGTCTGCCATGCTGACATAACCCTTTCCAAGAAACTGACAAATAGCTCATTGATCCTATACAAACGCAGCACTGCTACTAGCCAGTCATGGGGCACAGAATAAAAGGCCTTCTTATAATCGATGTACGCCATATGAAGGTTTCGGTGATTTAAGTGTGCCTGGCCACACACAACTGAGTCAATTATTAGTTGCACCCTTTTGAACCATCTTTACAACCTTTCTGTTGCACGGAAATTATAATTTCTTTCACAGTGTGCATATATCCTGTTAGCCAAGCATGATGTAATGATCTTATACAACGTGGGCAGACATGTGATGGGACGATATTTTGTAGGATCCCATGTATTCTGAAGATCTTTTGGAAGCAAATATGTGATGCCACGTGTGATGAATTCGGGCAAGCTATCAGGATGAAGGATGGCATCATTAATGAACTCACCTAGTCGATTGTGGATGCTCCAGAACTTCTTATACCAAAAATTCTGAATCTGATCAGGGCCAGGGGCTTTCCAATTCGCTAAGTTGTTGATAACTTCTTTAATATAATATTTGTGGTGAATTTCTCGTGCTGCATTTGCTCAAATCTTTGGGAAGTTTACTGTCCTTCTCTTACCCAACTTGATTGAGTGTCATGATGAGATGGTGTAGACAGTTGTTTGTCCCAAAATTCTTGAACTTCTTCTTTAGTTGGATAGTTTTTGTCAGCAGAAACCTTTATCTTACACAGAGTCTGATATAATCTTCTCTCTAAGTTGGCGAAAAGGAAGTTATCTTTCTTCCTCTTCATACTCTCCCTATACTTTGCAAGTCTGGCGGATAAAACAGACAGCCTTTGTTTCAAGGGGTCTAAGCACTCTTCAGGTGTTGAATTCGGTACATCTCGCTGTGTGTGGTCTGTGTTTTGTCTCATTATATGCTCAGCTTTCCTCAGTAATTTTCTTGTTCTTGTACCACGAACATATTGTGTCATTCTAGCAATATCTGCCCTGAGCTGTTCAATCCTACCAACAAGTCTTCTTTCCCAGTTTGGCATCGATGGCATTTGCTTTTTCCGTTCATGTTGTCCAATACCCATAGCTCTCACAACAGTTACTGCACCACAGTAAATAATAGTATGAAGGGATTCCAGATTGGCAGATGCTTCAACATGTTCCGGCAAAACACCCCGATTCATGATAGTATCTTTGTCAGCTTTCTTGAACCATTGACTTTCGGTATTTTCGGCCTGCAATTTGTATCAGTTCCATAAAACTCTATGACTGTAGTCATCATTTCATTCTTCAACTTTCCGATTTGGTGATGATAGATAATTTGCATGGAAACTGGATCTACTTCTTGAAGGTTCTGTCTATCAGCTTGTGCCGACTCCAGTTCTTCAGGAACACTCTTCTGAGTGTCCCCATTCACACCTTCCTTCTCACGTCGTACCTCTTCTTTAATGGTGTTCATTCTGGCTTCAGGGATAAGATTATTCCAGAGAATAGCCTTGTATTGACCAGATACTCTCTGTTCGGTCACAGTTAGTTCAGGGTAATGCAACAGAAATTCAAAATGTAAGCGTTGCCTATAACCAACTGAATTCTGCCCAAAGTCAGTAACCCTAAAATAAGTGCGTATTATGGTCTCATTCATGACATTTGTCCATTTAATACGCTGTCGTGGCAGTCCTGCCTGGGTGAGCACAGGTTGAGTTACCTGTGCAGCACCTTCAGCAGGTGAAGTACTAGATAATGATTCACTTCGCTGCTCAGGCTCATCTTGCAAACGCTTGTCGGCTGTAATGATTTCGGGATCTTGCCCGGTAGGGGCCCGCCTATTCAGCCCTCTACCACCGGCGGCTCGCATACTGTCACGTCCAGCACCGGCTCCAAACGTGCTCTGGCGCTCCCCAGGCAGCGGCATTTCATCCGAGGTATTACTCGTTAATTTCTCCATCATGCATTAGATGGGTTTGCCTTTTATACCTACAGCCAGGTTTTGTTATCAGCCGTCCCTAACATGGGATACAGACGCTGTTGGCATCCTCCTGTTCCGGGTCAGACGCTACCATTGTAGGTTTAATTTTGGAGTTTTCCATCTCCTAGACAGGTTGCCTACACTACGGCTCAGGAGTCCTGCCTACCCCATTTAGTATATCTCGTCATTTCTGGTTAGCACACACCTTGTCATTGCAGATTTCTCACAACACACATTAGATATACGGTATAATTATCTTGCAGAGATAGTGTTTATATTACAATAGTAGACGTCATTTAAGTGCAAACGACCAGCAGAGAAGGAATACATACAAGAATATATGTAGCAAATACGTGTAACCTAATTTTGTAGGTTAAGCAGATGTAAACTTCACCATTCGTAATATTGACAGGAAAACAGTCCGATTACCTCCACACATTATATGAAGTAGCCTATATAATAAATGGGCTTGAAACATCCCAATTACACACAAAACACCGTACATAACCCATTTCGAGAAGGCATTTGGGGTTATATGGCACTGTAACTAACGATGTAGCAACCACGACATGAATGTAAACAAACATTTCGCAGCTGTATTTTGATGATTATGACGTTGATATATCCACAAGCACTATAACACACACTTGTTTTTGACAAGAGTCCTTAAAAATCACCATAGAAATCGTAAACTAACCATATAAACGTGTACAACTTACATAAAAAGCGGAAATGTGAGGAGCTCAAAACAAGGACTCTACAGCATGCCACCGCCAGCATTATTATTATTATTATTATTATTATTATTATTATTATTATTATTATTATTATTATTATTATTATTATTATTAGGTAAAAGACGATTGAAGGGGATGCGGGTCTCTTTTCGCACTCGATAGCGTAGTATGTACCACACTGATTATTGCACAGTACGCATGTACACTCGTGGCAGACCTGATGGAAAGACTTCCTGGAGCAGATGCGATTGTGAAACCCATGAATCGCAAATATCGTTACTAAAGGTGTCTTACCTCGAACTTGGCTCACGTCCATTCCTTCTTTAATATAGCATCTGTGATGTAGGCTTCTGTAATGCAATCTCTCTTCCTTGAAAGTTCCCGTAGCAGTTCTTCATATAATTATGTATCTATTGTATTGCCCTCGGGGCGTGGCTCAAGTGAGGGTGGTAATTGGAGCAAAAAGGGGTAGCGAATTGTTTTCGAGGGCTATAACCTGAGTTTAGCTGTATGAGGGGAAGAGAGTACTTGGTGTCCTTGCTTGTTGTGTAAGCAAGTAATAAAACTGCAGCGGTTGCGATAGCAGGCACCTGGCGTACGGGCAGGCTTGAGGCAGCGCGTACGGTACAGCGGAAAGAGGGGATTGCTCGGGGCAGGTTAGAAATCTGGAATTTGAGTAAAGGTGTACAATACATGCAAGGGCGTCGGTTTAAAATGTGTGTAAAGGATTTAATACCAGAAATTTAGTGAGAGGCAAGTCGCTAGGGGCTTCCAGGCGACGTAAAGAGTAGCGAGATGTGGTGTGATCATTTACAAGTAATTAGGGGTGGAGTGTGAAGGAAATGTTTAAAGGATTAACCTTGAGCAAACACTCACCTAAGCTGCAGTACGGAGACGGTGGCGACGGGTGGCACTTTCCCAGGTGAAATATCCCTCCTTCTTGCAGTGGCTTCTTTTTAAGTTAAACCCCACCGTGACGCAAGCTTTGTCAGCACTTTCGTGTTATGGTGTGTCCTAGATTAGTTGTTGACTTCATGTTTACTCTTGTGAGGCAATGGTCTCCTCATGTGTAAGAGTTTGGCTTGCAGGGCCAGTGTAACTGTAGTTGCTTTGATTTGGGGATTGTGGCGTGGAGGGGCTGAAAGGGCATGAAAAAGGTTGACTACGCCCCATGGGAGCTCGGGGTGAAACACAATCCTTTAACTTTCAGTTTGTCACATAAAAAACTAAATTGTCAAAAACGAGTGACTAACGGAGTTTTAAAACTAACCGATTAAGATTTTTCTCCTTTCCTGATCAATGTTGATAATCGCATGTAAAATATCTAGGAGTAGGACACAAATTATTACTGCCTGGCTTTGGTTTAAGAACTCAACTGAAATACCATAGAGGCGTTCTTTGGTATATTATCTTCCTCAATCGCCGATATCACGCTAAACAAGCAAACATGAAGGTCAATAACCACAAACAATATCTCAACAAAAATCACATTTATCTAACAAATCTTGACAAGTTGCGCAAGTTTATAATATCTGCTGTAACTAAATAAACATACATATTGAAAATACCATCACCCACATGCTTTTAGACATACGAAGATGTAACGACCTAAATGTAAGGGGCCTGACGATGATTTCTTGACGATCGAAACTGGTCACCCAGGTGAATTTTAGCCAATTTTTCACATTTTGTAAAATTGAGGAAAAGGTAAACTTATGAGATCGATCCAGGCAAATGTGTGTCAGTTTGTCCTTCTGTCTGTATGTCTGTCTGTATGTATGTCTGTATGTCTGTATGTCTGTCTGTCTGCCTCTGTGTGTGTGTGTGTGTGTGTGTGTGTGTGTGTGTCCTCTATCAACTCCTAAACGGCTGCAGATATCAACACAAAATTTGGTATGAGTAAAGATCTGTACCTGAATATCTCCCGGCCATATGTGAAAATAACATCAGGACTACCAACTGCTGAAAAAACACAATTGAGATTTGAGCTCTATGTTGGATATCTCAGAAGTTATACATGAAAACTATTCCGAAATTGGCACACACAGAGATAATAACATTCCAGAGTAATTTTCAGGAGCCCATATACGACAGACTTACCAACATGATTCTACGCCTGCTGATAGGTTCAATATTTAAATGCATGCAGCTTCTATACTATCAATTGGATTTCAACCAAATTTTGTATGTGCTTTGCGTAATATAACAGATATGACTATGCGCATTCTTGAGAGCCAGGCAGGGCTGCCAACTGTTAATAAATGATCCCTCTATATTTGCATCCTAATACCAATATATCAGAAAGTATGCAAGCCAACAGCTCTAAACTCTACACACGTATAGTAACTGATATTCTAGATGAATTTAGAGTGACTGAAATACGTCGATGTTGTCAATATGATTCCAAGCCTGCTGATAGGTTCAATGTTAAATGCATAACACTTCTATACTAATAAATGGATTTCAACCAAATTTCGTATGAGGTTGTGTACCATAACAGATATAACCATGCGTATTTTTAAGAGCCATCAGGCCTGCCAACTTTTATTAAGTGCTCTCTATATTTTTTTAAATTCCAATTCGAATATCAGAATGTACTGTATGCAATCCCACAGCTCTAAACATTGCACACGTAAGTACCTAACATTCTAGATTAATTTGGAATAACTGATACATGTCAGTGCTGCCAACATGATTCTAAGCCTGCTGATAGGATCAATTTTGAAATACTTGTAACTTCTTCTACTAACAAATGGATTTTATCGAAAATTGGGACAACAATAGATCATAATATTTCATTTCAGATTAATTCTGAGCAAGACATACTGTACATGACATTGTTGTCACATGATTCCATGCGTGATAATATATTCAACTAGCAGTAGTACCCGGCTTCGCCCGGTGAAATGATGATAATATTTCAGTCTCCTTAACACTCAACGTCATAAATTGTATTTATGTATTCATTTCTTACTTTATCAAACCCAGTGACAATGTTTATACTTAAGTCACTATGGGAAGGCTCTGTAAAATAATGATCATTCTCGTGATATTTGTCTTCAGTCCGAGTCGAGATAATTATGTCGTTAGCGGTCCCAGAATCCGTGACATCTCAGTCGTAGAAGACTTTATGTGGTGGTGATTAGAAATATAATGGACTTAAAATCTAGGTCAATTGCCCCCAATGACGTTGAGTGCGTAACATCTAGGTAATTTGCCCTACTGATCTGGATGATATTGAAAATTACTACATAACTGACATATGAAACTTAGAAAATAATAGAAAAAGTTATTTTTAGGACTCACATTTCGGGAAAGACTTGATTTTTTTTTGCCAAAGAGCTCCCACTTAGATCGCTATCTGGTTAAAAGTTTCGTCTTGTTAAGGTTTAAACGGTACGATAAATGTCTGAAGCAATTCCTCCAAGAGAAGCTTCCAGATTTCGCAGTCGATATATCGTTAACGTTCCTGAGCATCCAGTTGTATTTTCTTCTGACGCAAAACATCTTCTACATAGTGATGATGAACATAGAAGCGGCTACTGGCACATGTAACTTATCAACGAATGGGAAAAATTGATACTTTAAAGGAATGAGAGGTCATTGGCCCTTTTGATGAGGATGACAATGAAGACTACTACTACTGAACGGGTATATCAAACTTACAAACTAATGGAAATACACATTTTATAAATCACAGGCGATGAAGACTGTGGTGTTGCTTAGTAGTACTGTATAATGGACGTAACATCTAGGTCATTTGCCCCTTTGATGAGGATGATAATGAAGACGACTACTACTGAACGGGTATATCAAACTTACAAACTAATGGAAATACACATTTTAAAAATCACAGGCGATGAAGACTGTGGTGTACTTAGTAGTATAATGGACGTAACATCTACAGGATGGTAATGAAAACTATTGTTGAATTGACACGACAAACTTACAAACTACCGTGATAGAAAGAAATATTTCAAAATTCACAGGCGATGAAGACTTATTGTGTGTGGTGATTAGTGGTACAATGGGCGTAACATCTAGGTCATTTGCCCTTATGATGATGATAATGATAAGGTAATGAAAAATGACTACTAAACGAACATGGTGTAATTTTAAATCTGATATAGGTAATTCAGATCTCTACCTTCGATGTCTTCCAAAGTCTGAACGTTATTTTCTGGCTTAGGCCTATACTTGATGCGTGTAGTGAAAGAGCTTATCGAGTACTGCTCGGGTCCAAGCAGCACGAACCTGAGGATATCGCAGATGATGACGATATATGATGACAGACGTTCGGGGGGGGGGGGGGTCCCGGTCCTATTCACATTGACCGGTGAATAACTCATTCTTTCGTAACACTACAGTGGTTTGAGCAAAGACCCCGTACGAACATCAGCATAGTCAGCAATACCAGGTAACACGGCGGGGTCTGGACATTTCTCTCATGCCACCTCGCGATGAATCAGCAGGCTATTCTCACACCTGCCCCCTCCTTCCCCCTCTACCCACCAGGGTCTCACAAATTGTGGGACGTGGGTTTGTGACCACGGGACCCCAGCTGAGTCCGGCGTTGCTTCTACTTACTGGTGCCGGGCTCCTTGCAGTTCTCTTTCCTGTCAGCCTCCCTTGGTCAAACTCTTGTTCTCTTCCGACCCCGATGGTATCAGGGTATCCGAGGCCTAGCGACTCTTTCACTTTCCCACCTTAATTGGCCCTTGTCTAACCATTCCTGATAGCCTCATTCTTCGAGGTGTCAGCCTTCTTTTTCTTTTCTTAATATCTCATGTCTTCTGCTCAAGGCCCTCGAGGAGGCAGGGTGTGTGTAGCCCCACCACTTCTGGTGCACCCTGGATAGTGCTACATCCTCAAGGGCTCATGGCTGGTGAGTTCAGGAGCTGGCAACCCTGAGGGTTTCCGAAGCGGGTCCAGTTTTACCCCTTCTTTCCATTGCCTTTGGGACGGACCCTGTCCTCTTTCCGGGAATGGAGTGGTCTGTCCGCAATTTCAAGCAGACAGTGTTACTCGCAGGGTACCAAAGGATAAGTATACATATTTTGGTTCTGATCGGTGAAACGGGGTAGATTTGCGCCAAAGGGCCTAAATGCAGGGAATGGGGGTGATCTGTCCGCAATTTCAAGTGGACAGGGTTACCCGCAGGGTTCGAAAGGGTAAGTATACAAATTTTGGTCCGGATCGGTGAAACGATATAGATTTTTGGCAAAGAGCCTAAATGCAGGTAATGGGGTTGGTCTGACTGAAATTTCAGGTGGACAGTGATATTCACAGGGTTACAAAGGGTAAGTATATACATTTTGGTTCTGATCGGTGAAACGGTGTAGATTTGTGCCAAAGGGCCTAAATGCAGGGAATGGAGTGGTATGTCCGAAATTTCAAGCAGACAGTTACTCGCAGGGTTCCAGACGGTAAATAACAAATTTTGGTTGAGATATGTGAAACGGTGTAGATTTGGGCCAAAGGCCTAAATGCAAGGAATGGAGTGGTCTGTCCGCAATTTCAAGCAGACAGTGTTACTCGCAGTGTACCAAAGGATAAGTATACACATTTTGGTTCTGATCGGTGAAACGGTGTAGATTTGGGGCAAAAGGGCCTAAATGCAGAGAATGGGGTGGTCTGTCCGAAATTTCAAGTGGACAGGGTTACCCGCAGGGTTGCAAAGGGTAAGTATACAAATTTTGGTTCGGATCGGTGAAACGGTGTAGATGTTTGCCAAAGGGCCTAAATGCAGGAAATGGGGTGGTCTGTCCGAAATTTTAAGTAGACAGTGTTATTCACAGGGTTACATAGGGTAAGTATACAAATTTTGGTTGAGATCGGTGAAACGGTGTGGATTTGTATACATAACAGACAAACAGACAAACATTGAGCTTCATATATATAGATGTAACATTAATTTATTTCTGATATATTGATTAATATATTAATGGCATGAATCTGAAATTTTTAGAAAAGTAGGCTCGTTAGTTCGTCACAGAACCACTTGCTTTATTAATCACATGTATATTTTTTAGGATTTATGGAAACACCAATTAAAATTGGGTACAACCGTGTTGACGGACTGAAAAATATTAATTTCGATAATTAAGGCAACGCTAAAAAATCTGGTGTTTTTAAGAGAACAAGTGTTGCTCCATGGAGATCGACGGCATAATTAAGTGAAAGTAAATCCATGCTCAAATGGGGCACCTCGATCACACACCCACGTCATCCCCCACTCCCCTGTCTTAATGGCAAAATAGTTACATATTTGAAATTATTTTTCTTGTATCATTGGGTGTTGTTGTGAAGGGAAATACCCCCATCTCTCTTGGCAACGTAGTTGGGAGCGGAGGAGAACAACGATAACGACACCACTTTTTCCATTTATATATTCCTGTCTGGAAACAGACTGAGACTGCTACCTGTAGGGTTTAATGGTAACCTCCTAGGCTTCAGCTATCATAATCTCTGTCACCTAGCGTCACCTGGTGGGACACGCAAGAGTGTCACTATTCTCACAATGTGAATATGTCTGCCATCTAGCAGCAAAGTCGAGAGTCACAGTACTCTCAAGCAATCGATACCTGAGCAGCACCAGGGGCTGTGACCAGGGGTGGCCGTGCACGAAATTGTTGTTTGTTGTTGATTATTTGAGGGTCTTTGCGACGTCCAGGTCATGTAGCCCCGTGTACTTGGGTGTGTGTAGAAATTGTCTGATAACCTGTGTCACTGTGATGTCTGTACCAGTGAATATATTTGTAATCCAGGTAGGATTTGGGTAGGGAGCGGCTGTGGCCTTATCTTAGGTACCATCCCGGCATTTGCCTGGAATAGAAGTGGGGAAACCACGGAAAACCACTTCCAGCGTTGGCTGAGGTAAGAATCAAACTCACCTCTTCTCAGTTTTGCCTCAAGAGACTGAGTGTATTAATTTCCAGCCCTCAAACCAAAATTAAATTTCTTAACAGAGCCGGCAATAATTGAACCTTGGTGACAGATAATTACGCTAGCCACTACGGTGCTCGAAGCTAGAGAGCATATTCCAGTGTTGTCTTATTGACAATTGATATTGCAACTTTTCAGGCGGTGATCACAATGTGCTGTACTCGCAATTACTGGGACATGCGGAAAAATACTTTACATGTGATTAACATACAGTATACATAGGCTTGCCATACGTCCCGGTTTGACCGGTATTTTGCTCTTATCCCGGTGTCCCGCCTGGTTTTATCAATGTCCCGGAAAACGGCTGTAAGATGTAAAATGTGATAAATTTATATGGGGGATGACAGAGCATTAATGAGAGAGTCTACTGCAAGTGCATTGATTGTATGTAAAATCAACTTTGGCCTTTCTTGCTATGATTTTTATGAAAAGGTCAAGCTTACGAAAGACATTTTGAAAAAAGTACATTCAAGTCAAAAATATGAGTGGTTTGAAAGCAAAGATTAACATTGTTAACCCATTGATTATTTTTTTTAGTTTGACAAAAAAAGTTTTTTTTTTTGTAATTGTTTTTGTAGTTAGACAAAAAGTTGTAGTTTTTCTAAAAATAATAAGACTTAGTAATTGTTCAATTAAACAATTTTATGAAGTATTTAAAAATTGTATTTTATTAACACTTCTTTCTAGATGGTAGACCAGAAAAAATTATCATTAAAAAGGAAAAATTATATATTTTTATGCAGCAAAAATTCCATTTTTTTATTTTTAAAAGGTGTGTTGAACTAACAGTTTAGTGTGCCAGATTCACCCTCCCGTCACTTGCAAGGCTTAAAAGAAGGATTAAAATTCCCCAAATTGCTTCTAATTTAAAAAAATCTCCAACCCCCGGTAAAGTCATCCCATATTAATGTGTCCCAGTTTCACTCACTAAAAAATATGGCAAGCCTAAGTATACATAACCAAATAGGATATTAAAAGTAGGTTCAGACAACGAAAGCACTTCTACAGAAAATAAATGTTTTGACAACGAATACTAAGTTAGGTATTAGAAAGTAATTTTTGAAAGGCTTTGTCTGGAGGGTGGTACTTTATGGAAGTGAAACTTGGACATTTGGCGCAGCAGAAAAGAGGAGAATAGAAGCATTTGAAATGTGGTGTTACAAAAGAATGATGAAGATCAGATAGGTAGATATACAGGGTCATTTTCTATGTGCGCCCCAATAAACACGGCAAGCTAAGCCGGCTGTGACTGGCGCAGATCGCGGGTGAGCGTACATGGTTCAGCAGATGGTTGGCGCGGATTTTCACACTTTTACCAAACATGTTCAATAATGTTTACTTACAGTGCTCATAGGCGATGATGAAAATGTCCTCCCTGTCTTGTAACACACACCTGACAATTTCTGATGAAATAATGTCTGTCAACTCTTTTATTATTTACGGAGCCTGTTTCCTTGAATCGTTTGGTGAGCCTCCTAATTGTACTGGGATTAGGCACAGTTCTTCCCGAAAACTTGATTCGAAATTTTCGTCTCGTTTCAGAACAAGATTTTCTGCTTTTCATATACGTTCGTATGCCTGATTTTCGCCTTCCAAATCAAATTATGTACGCTCACCTGAAGGATGGCCGTCGGCACCAGGGTGGACAGCAAAAAAGGTTCAGGGACATCCTAAAGTCAGACATGAAGAATTGCCACATCAACACCACTAACTGGGAAACAAAAGCAGCTAACCGCCTGGTATGGCGTCGTCTTACCCACGAAGGTCCTAAGAACTTTGAACAACAACGTCGGAGATTTGAAACTGAGAAGCGGATTGCTCGGAAAGAGCGGGCGTTCCTCAGGATGAATAACCCACAACAACTGGATTTCAACGCTGGCAATGTTTGTCAGCACTGTGGAAGAATTTGTGGCTCGAGGATTGGCCTGCATAGTCATAGGCCTATAAGGACTCATAGACTCACAAATAACATCTGAGGAAGACAATCATACTCGTCAGCGAGTGATAGCCTATCATGGATATACACACGTCCGCGCAATGTGAATTGGTGTCTAGGCATTACCAACAATCACAGTAATCACAATACTCACTAAACGTGCAACACTAACTTCTAAGCTTTGCGGATACACGTTCATATGAATGACAAAACACGTATGAACTAACTATATAAGTCAGCGGAGGGCGCCAACCACCGGCTGAACCGCGTACGCGCGCCCGCGACCTGCGCCAGTCACAGCCGGCTTAGCTTGCCGTGTTTATCGGGGCGCACATAGGTAATGACCTTGTACTTACAAATGAAGAAGTATTAAGACGAGTTGGAGAGGAGAGACGTTTCTGGCGACTGCTAATGAAGAAGGAAGGAAGATTGTAGTTATGCGCGACCGTTAATCTCGCGATCATAAGCCATGGGACCTCCTTTTTTCGTGGAATCTGAACCACAGGACATGGCAATTCACTTTGAAAATCTCACGTGCCTGACCGGGAATCGAACCCTGTCAGCTGTGGTAGGAGACCAACAGCCTGAACGCTGCGCCACCACGCCCCTACTAATGAAGAGAAGAGATAGGTTGGTAGGACACATACTAAGACACCCAGGAATAGCAAACTTAGTTATAGAAGGAAGGGTCGAGGATAAGAACTGTAGCAGTAGACCAAGGTTAGAATATGTTAAACAGATTGCATCGGATGTTGGGTGTGGTAGCTATGTAGAGATGAAACTATTAGATCAGGACAGGGAGTCATGGAAGGCTTCATCAAACCAGTCAAAAGACTACAGACTCAAACAAATTATACATCAAAAACTCAGCAATTTGTCTAAGTTTATTCTGTGTCTCGAGTGGGGTTTCACCTAGGAACACCAAGTTGGCTCATCAGCGAACTCTTGGTGTCCGTGCCTAGGCCTCCACAGGAGTAGTGAACTTCGCGCTACCACCCTTTTTACGAAGCGCATCTGCGTCTTGTTGGAAGCCTTCATAGGGAGGTTAAGGCTGCTTGAGTACTTAGCTCTCGAGCGCGCAGTTCGCTACACCAAGAGCCCGCTGATGAGCTTACTGTTCCTAGGCAAAACCCCACAAAAGACACAGCATAAACTTTAAAAAATTGCTTAGTTTTAATTCACCGACCGTGAAAGCCAATATACCATCTTGTTGGAAGCCTTCATAGGGAAGTTAAGGCTGCTTGAGCTCTTAGCTCTCGAGCGCGCAGTTCGCTACTCCTGTGGGCGTCCGGTAACGGATACCAAGAGCCCGCCGATGAGCCAGCTTGGTGTTCCTAGGCGAAACCCCACACAAGACACGGCATAAACCTAAACTGGCCGTGAAAGCCAATATACCAAATTTAATATCTGTTATGTACAACATAATAGGGATGTATCCGGAGAAAGTTCGCGCCAGATAGCGCCCGTGTAGTAGTGGTTAAGCGCAAGGCGTGGGTAGTTTATTAGCTGAGGAATAACCCACCCACCAAGGGAAGATGATTAAGAAAAGGAAGTAGGTTTTGGATTGGAGAAAAAGGATAGAAAAATAGGAGGAGAGTCCCACAAAAGTTATGAATTTGACTTTCAATACATTTAGAAGCGGTTGCCACCGCAAATCCGTGCTCGGATACCTAAAGTGAGTACGAGCTTGGTCGAAGCTGACAGGAACCGCAGCTAAGACTTGGGCAGTTTGCCAGAGAAAGGCTTCAGTGTATTTCCTCCCAAGCACGAATAAAAGTACTATAGGGAAGGGTGATGGTCTGGCCAGACAGATAGTAAAAGCTTTATTGTGTATGAACGAGGGCATAAACCTAGGAAGAGCTAGGAAAGCCAGGATCTTGCCTAACTGTAGTATCAGAGAAATGATGAATCCAAAAACAAATATTTAATTTATTTAACAATTTAAAGAAGTTAATATTTTTGACAATTAAATATTTTGCAATCTTGTTAACAATTTGGGGTCGCAGACCTCCAACAACATTCAAAAATTGCTCCAGGCAAATAACAATTCTTAAGGTTTTAAACCTAGTACTAAAACCTTGATAAGATTTTAAAAGGGCAATGAAATGATTAAAGTTTAAACATTAAATTGAGTACAAGGAGTGTACTATAAGAAATTTCTGAAAGAACATTCTAGAGAGAATAACAAATTCGAAAATAACAACAAGGAAAACATAAAGCATACAATAGAAGTTACTACAACTTCTTATATTTAAACAGAATTACTTTATGAGAATTATACAAAAGAGGGCAGGTCACTTACTGTGAAACCTGAAGAGGTAATCAAAAAGAAGGTTCTAGGCTTCCTATGTTTAATTAGAAATCACGAGCCAAATGGGGCAGTTTACATTTCGTGAAACCTGAACATGACTCGCTCAAGAGTTTAAAGAAATGTTTTCCCTGATTATAGGAAAGGAACAATGTGATTTAAAACTTGTATCACACAAGCAATTATGCAGAATTTAATTAATGTTAAACTAGCAAAGTTGGAAGGGCACCTCGTGAGTGACACCTTATAGAAAGTTACAATTTTATTAATAATGATGGTTAGTAGAAGGTTGAGGAAAGATCATTGGGATATAGGATCAATGTTCATGGCCGTATTTAATATAACCGGACGATCGCGACGCGGTAGAAACGTGGAGCAAGCACTGGTTATCACTGTAGTCTATAAAGATGGATGCAAAGTTCACTATAGAAACACTGAAGTTTATGAGAAAGAAAGTTATTGCAATTATGGAAATAACTGATTGCACTATATAGGCGAGAGTCTATTTCTTGAAAAAGTTGTGATTTACAATTAAATGCGCCATAGAATGTTCCAACGGGGGAAGAAAGTTCGCTATTGCAGTAATTTAAGGAAGATTCCTCATTTTAACTAGCATTTTCACAAGTGCGTGAACAATACTTGACGGCAAGACTCGCAGATAGAGTACAAGATCTCGAAGGTTCCAGAACGACCTTAGCAGAAAATGGGGTTGAGAAAATCCAACGGAGGAACTAGCTTTATAATTATAGACAGCGGGTATTAGATAATATCCCACGTAGCGAGAGGATTTCTCATTTGAATAGCTTAAGAAAAGCTCTTTTTTAGTAAGGTTGGCTTATACAAGCAAAAGCTCAACATGGCAAATCCCACGAAGAATGATTTTTGCCCCAAAGTAAATAATTTCACACTGTCTATAAATTATAATTAAAAGCACGTGGAAGTTAAAACCATGAAGAGGAGGTTAAAACTTTTAAAATGGTACTTATCTTGATTTCATGTTGAAGTCGAAGTTTCCGTTGATGACTACCTAGCCAACATGGCGTAGAAGAGTGTGTGCCTCTTAGTTAGAGGAGGCTAGCTCGAGCGGAGCTTTGACTGACCGAGTCAACTGCAGACTGAGAAGTGAGAGCTGCTCAACGGAGCACGGAGGAACCAAGAAAGGGGGAAAGAGTGGGGGGTAGGAGACAAAAGGAGAACATATAAACATTGCCAACTTTAAAACAAAAAATTGATCTCTTGCTGAGCCGGTCTTCAAAGAGTTGACAACAGATGATACCAGCGCAGCATGGTGAGTAAAAGAGTAGACGCAGCTCTCTTGCTCATGGAGATAACAGCTGGCGATGGCAGTAAAATCTGGTAGCCAGATGGAGAAGGAATTCCTCTTGCGCGAGGAAGAGTTGAAGAGCTTCAGATATTCGCTGTTATATGACGCTAGGTGGGTCATAGAATATATATCTGGAACAGACTCATACAAAATATAAGCGACCTGAACCCCTAAGAGAGAACAGAAGATCACTGTTGGTGTCTGACAAAGAGGAAGGAAAGAACATGCAAAAGCATTGAAAATTATAATCTCAGGTACCGTGTATTCCAAGAATGCACCAAGGCGATCGTCCTATGTTTCCCCCAGTCAGCTACGAGGAATGTATAGATTGTGACCGAGTTTTCTAAGCTAAAGTAAATTATACCTTCTCCAATTTTATTCCAAGACTATATTAATTAATTTTATAGGTATATCCCCTAATATATTATGGACGATTTTCAGCGTTTCAGCGTTAAGCAGCTGCAAGATGAGCTACGGACTAGAGGCGATAAAACTAGTGGGAGGAAGGAAGAATTAATAGGCTACAGCGGTAATGACAAAATTCTAACACTCTTCATTCTTCAAATAATGAATAGGAGTCAGCTTGCTTTCTCCTGAAGATTACGAATACTTGAGTATTGTAGGCCTATATTGATAAATGTACCGCAATAAGACTTAAATCATAAATAGAGATTTAAATATTCACTTGCTCCCCTTGCTTATAGACTTCGATGCATGTATTTTTTTAGGTTGATAGCTTACATGAAACTGTCATGTTTTAAGGTAAACATAATCAAAGAAAGTTGATACCGGCATTGTATACTTCGAAAATTCATCGTAACGTTTTGTTCTTATGTCATTTTGTCAATTTCTCAATAAGAATCGTTCCCATACCCCTTGGAAACGACTTAGGGGTACAATTTTTAAAAAGTTTGAGAATCCCTGCTTTAGGGCCACGAACTATTTCTATGCATGAGACTACAGTCTGACTATGTCTCAAGAATGTAGAATTCAGTCGCTACCACATTCTCCGTCGGGCAGATGGAAGTTGACTATTAATTCTGATTTCAAGAAACCAACCATAATACGTTTGTGACTGTTAATGTTGCGACGTTTATTTTCGAAGTATTTGTCCGAGTATTGATGTCTTTGAAAAGGAGAGTCACAAATGTTACATTCACTTCTTCGTGTATATTGACGTGTTCTTCCCGTACTTCAATGGAGATGATTTCTGCAGAGTCCGATAATGTAGGCTTATCGTGGTAATCCGGCAATTTTCTTGTGTATGGCCTCTTCCTTATTTTTGTTGTGTTCGTGGTCCACAGAAAAAGCGAGGGATCAGCGCTTGGGTTTAATCTTGATCTCTCACCTTCAAATACAAACGCATACATTCAGTGGTTGTTACCGAAATGTCTAATCAGTTTATAGTTACAAAATATGAATTGTTTCCCTTTGTAAATCACAGTCACCCAACACAGTTTTCGTGAAGTCATCGGGTTGAAAATGATGGGAACACACTTTAATATTTTCTGTCAGATTTTTCTCACCGAAATGTTTCCTTCTAATAGCATGTAACCATTTCTTCCTCATTTCTTTATTTTGTGTAAATTGGTGAAACGAAAACGGGCTTCACTGATTTTTGCAAAGAGGAACACTGCAATACCTCGGCATAGTCACGAAAATAACAATTTAAACAACTTAAATTCGTGGATAGTAGCGGCATGAGAACACAGGAGACAAATGAAGAGCGCCTTGCGCTTACCTAGTACAACAGCAGTGCTCTCTATCGGTGCTAGTTCTATATATCCCTATTGAGCATCACCAATCCAATTATACAAGACAACATTGTAGATATTAAAATAAATAGCCTAGTTCTTTTTCGGGTGCTTATTCCTTTAGTATTTATCAGTGATTGTGGCCACACTTTGTAAGTCTTGTCCGTGCTTTTTGTTTGTGGAGGGCAGGGCAGAGACAGTTTATGGGTTGCATTCAGGGTTTCGCAGTGTTTTGTAGAGCTATTCAGCTGTCCAGTATATTTCGATCTCGTGAAATCACGAAAAAAATTAAAACAAAAAAACATTGGTTTAGAACATGTTTTACATAAAAATATCATATAATTACACGTTTCAACTCTCAGAACACTCGCAAAAAATCGCAAAAAAAATCTCACGAATTTAGCATCTCTTTTGTCGTTATTCGGGATGTTTCAGCAATTAATAGATAAATTAAATAAATTTGAAAAGTTTAGATTGTATAAAAATTCAGACTTTCACGACCGGCGTTGAAAGAGGAATCTCTGTTTCGCGGGCTTATAGGCCGTGTTCTAAGGACATTTTGTCGTCCTGACGTTTCGCTGAAGACTGCGTTCGGCATGTTCATAGGTTACATTCAGCGAGGTAAAACAAGTAAACAGAAGATATATAAATAGTCAACAACCCACACATAGAGGCTACCATAGCAACGGCGTACCACATAAAAGTAATGCATCAAGGACAGGGCAGCTCTTCTGTTGCAACTTCTCGTCTACGACGGTCAATGAGGGCGGGCTTGAGGGGATTAAGGACTGGAAGCCAAGCTCTGTTCACACGTTCTGCTTCCCCAAGCAGGAAAATGTTCGTATATAACTAATTATTACTGACATAATAACTCAATAAAGCAGTGTGAAAAGTTCAGTTTCACTCAAGTATTTTTACTCTTATTACTCAAGAATTTTAGCCCCTTTCAATTTGAAGAATGTTGATGACTGTCTCTATTAATCACATGTAATTTTTTCAGGTTAATATTTTTTCGCATGTCCCAATATTTATATTGTGTGGACTGACTGAAAAGTTGCAATATCAATTGTGCATAAAGGGGCAGATGACCTCGCTATTCCGCCCCTTAAAACCTCAATCACTAACTAACCACTAACTGTACATGAAAATGGGGATGAATGTGTTACTTCAGCAGAGGAAATATCAACACCAATTGCCACTGAACTGGTTGTTGTTGTTGATTCATTGAGGAGTTACCGACATCGTCATCAACTAGCCCCGTATACTTGGGTGTGTATGGAATTTGTCTGATGACCAGTGTTATTGTGATAGCTGTATTAGTGTGTTTAGTTGTAATTCTGATGAAGATTTCGAAGGAGGCGGCCTTGGGAGGTGGCCGTAGCCTTAATTTAGGAACCATTCCGACATTCGCCTGGAATACAAATGGGGGAACTGTTAATGTTTTTGTTGATGCTGTTGTTGTTTCATTATGGAGGCTGGGACATCTTGGTTATTTCAACCCCATCTACTAGAGTGTATAGACTACCTGGTAGCGGCTAGCATTCTTGTCTGTTGCCCTGGAGGTCCGGGTTCAATTCACAGCTTTGCCAAGAAATTTAATTCGGTTCTGAGGGCTGAAACGGGGTGCACTCAGCCTAGTGAGGCAAAAATCAAAAGGGGTGGGCTTGATTCCAATCTCAGCCATTATGGAAGTGGTTTAGAGTGGTTTCACCATTTCTACTCCAGGCAAATTCATAGATGAACCTTAAGTTAAGGCCATGGTCGTCTCCTTCCCAATCAACACCTGACTTACAAATAGCCCTTCAAACACTAATACCAACACCACAATAACACAGGTTATCATGTTATCAATCCAAATTACACACACACAGCCAAGTACATAATGATAAATGGCCATGATGCCGCAGTCCTTAAAATAAGCAACAACAACAACTCATATATCTCTGTCCACCCCGTGGCCCAATGGCTAGCATTCTTAACTGACATCTCTGAGGGCCACGTTGGATTCCCGGCTCTGCCAAGATATTCAATTCTGGTCTGAGGGTTTGAATGGGGTTCACTGAGCCTCGTGAGGTAGAACTAAGAAAAGATGGGTTCTATTCCTACCACATCCATCCTATTAGTGATTTTCAGTGGTTTATCCACTTGCACTCCAAGTGAATGCCGGTAAGGCCACGATCGCATCCCAAACAAATCCTAGACTCAATTACAAATAAACACACGCATGCAGCCTTCACAATGGCAAAGGTTATCAGACAGATTCAACACACCAAACTACACGGAGCTAGATGACAACGATGTCACAACGTCCAAGAAGAGATCTCTCACATTAAACTAATTTAAATGGCAACCTACGGCATTGGGATTAGATCCCACATAACTCACTTGGACTCAGAAGTCAAGAACCTTACCGCTACGCCATGCTTTCGATCTAAGGAAGCACCGCAGTCGACTGAGATAATACAGTGTGTTTTAAGTATACTCAAAAGGTCTTGCAATTTAAATCTAAATCCACGGTATCGGTACATTTCTTGTCTATACTGTAGATGTGCCCAAGCTATTAATTTGGTTTCACACATTTAAAAGCAACAAAACAAACATTTATTGATTAAATTTATATTTAAAGATCATTAATTCACACAAGGATACTGTTCATTATTGTATCTTGACCGCTGTTGCTCGCTTAGCACCATCCAGGGGTCACGTGTAGGGTACTTTGAGATGAAACCTATGGACGTGAGCAACAATGGAATACTTTGTCAGTTGTTGAAAAGGGGGAAATTCAAAATAGATGTTTGCAAGGATATGCTATTTTTTATCCCTCCCTATATTATTCTGCTAAGGTCCCATTCCAGTTTTGTACCGAAAATAAGGACCCATTAACACCAACCTACACATATGGGGTTACCTACAGGTTCAGCATAACCCAATGCGTAAGCGAAACGCACTCACTGACTCTTTAAATGCCTCACAATTAAATAAATACCTTAAAACATGTATATTTACATTGAAATAATTAAAGAATGCAACACGGTAACCATGGTAACAGAATCTCACAGGTCCATCTATTTCTGTAAGACGCAATGCAATTCCAATTATTACATTACTGTGAAAGTTTCCAGACGGTTATAAGATTATCACTGTACCAAATTAAGCTGTAAAATTAATCAATACATACAGTATAATGCGCTTAAGGGTGTCACGGGGCACTCTAGAATTTTTCACGCAATGTTCACGTGTGAGTGTGGTACGAAATGTCTTTTTCACCCGACTGTGAAGGGTCTCCGAAAACCACATTTAAAGGCCCTTAAATTAACAGTGTCTGTGATATTTCCAGAAAACTAACTTCGCTCTGATATACCTATGAAGGAATGACAAACCCCTAACCACTGCACCAGTAGCTGAATTGATAAAGTCTGATTATTCATACCAAGGATAAATCAGTCATAGCATTCATGATTGAGATTTTGCTAACTGTACTCTTTACAACTAGACTATTCGCGGGCGAAGCCGCGACGGGTAATGCTAGTACTATATATTCTGTGGAACATTACATATTGTATCTGTAAACCCATACGCTAAATAAATATAAATGTGCTCATGCACAGTAACTGACCACTACGTGTAATGAATTGATTGATCTCTGCGTGCAAGATACGTTTAATAGGCTATCACAATTTGCAGTGACCGAGAACAGAATTGTTCATCTGAAAGAGCTGGATTTATTCTCTTTCACTTTTTGACTGATTTTCCAATAAGAAACTGACAGATTTCGTTATTGGTTCCTTTATTTGATACGACTGACGGTCAATTCTATCATACGTATGTTTCTTTCAAGATTCCGATTTATACACGCGAGGATGTTCTTCCTCTTTCTATCAATCATACGAAAACTTTTTGATGATTTGAAATACATTATAATGCAGGTCTTCATAACTTTACTGCAGGGCTACATTTGTGCCGTCAAAAGATTCACGGGCCGCATATACGAATACATTCTTAAAACATTATCATATCTTCAGCCTGCTTCCATAAAAATAAAATGAAAATCCACAGCCTGCCTGCAGTCGACAGACCGGGTCAGGAATGGAATGAATGAGCCCTCATCTAGCGGCGAGAATATGAGCTGTGCCGGTTGCCGAAGCCTGTCGCACTCCTCTGGGGCAATGATTAAATGAATGACAGATGAAATGGAATGATAGTGGAGAGTGTGGCTGGAATGAAATTTTGACAGGGAATATCGGAGTACCCGGAGAAAAACTTGTCTGTCTCCGTTTTGTCCAGCACAGATCTCACATGGAGTGACCGGTATTTGAACCACGGACCCAGTGTTGAGAGGCCGGCGTGCTGCCGCCTAAGCCACGGAGGATCCCTCCATAAAAATAAAATAAGCTTATCAAATCAGTGGGGGTCTGTGTTTGCGTGTGTCAGTTTGTCAGTCTATCTTTGCGTCCAGTGTCTGAACGTCCTGCCTATCAATTTCTAAACGCTTGAATTGAATTCAAGAGAAATTGCTGCAGAATTATGTTGATGATAATTTGTTGAATTTCAACATTTTTAATAAAACCAATCGCCAGATTTATGACAAATGATTGAATTAGATATCTAACCTCCTTGGCTTTCATAGTGCTTCAAAGAACAACGAAATTCGATATGCAGGCTACCCTCTGGGTGTCAAATAACAAAGCTTGCACCTGGCACCCGAGGCCATACAATATTATTATTATTTATTTTGCGCATGCGCTTACACATTCTCAGCATTTGCTGGAAAGAAAACATTTACAATCCCAGATACCGTACATAACACAAGGAGCAAATTCTTGGTGACTGCATTGAGTAGTAGCTTCATATTTCCCTCATTGCTTCAGGCCTGATTGACCAAGAACAGCCTTACTACGCGACACGAAGAAAGTATGACTGTTTTCTGCATCAGTTTGAAAAGGCCTGGGTCTAATTTCAACGCCGTGAGCGATTCCTTTAAGTTGTTGGGAATCACGCCAGTGCTGGAGATAATAATAGGAACTGTCCTGACTTGTGTCATGTGCCATTGCTTCCTTATCAGTTCTGAAAGCTCTGTGTATTTTGACAGCTTTTCAACATGCTTTGTTAGTATGTTGCCACTGTTTGGGATCGCCACATCTATGAAGGTGGTGTGCTTCATGCATTTGTCAACAAGAACTAAATCAGGTCTGTTGTGCACAGCTGATTGGTCTGTCAATACAGTACGATCCCAGTACAACGTAAAGCTGACATTTTCCAGTACACTTTCAGGAGCATATTTGTAGTACGGCACTTTCTCTTGGCTCAGCAGTTGAAGTTGTATAGCCAATTCTTGATGGACTATCTTGGCAACAAAATCATGTCTCTTCCTATATTCTGTCCCTGCAAAATGGCGACAACCTGATATAATATGCTGAACAGTCTCAGATGTTGGGCAACCGTATCTGCAATGGTGATCTTGCACAGATGCATCCTTGATTATGAACTTTAGGTAGTTCCTCGTGGGGACAACCTGGTCCTGAATAGCCATCATAAAGCCTTCTGTTTCAGGAAACATCTGCCCAGAAATCAACCAAAAGTTCGATGCTAGCTTGTCGACGTGAGTTTGGATGACTTCATTGGGATGTCTTCCGTGTAGTGGCTTGGACAACCAGGCATTGAATCTATCCAAATCACTGCGCACCTGAATTTGAGTCTCTTGCTGATTTAAGAGTAGTGGAGTTGAATCATCTGCTTCTGTGACAGCCTTGTGCAGCATCGAATGGTTCAATACAGAACAGAAGTATTTTCTTAGCTCATAGATCTGTCGAGCTACTTGGTTGTTTATATCAACAATTCCTCTCCCACCCATATGTCTCGGTAACAAGACTCGTTCCACAGATGTCCTGTGTTTTCGTGACTTGGTCAGTGATGTTCTAATTTTCTGTTCTAAACTTGCAATGTCAGTTTTACTCCACTTGATGACCCCAAACGAGTAACTAAGAATAGGGACAGCATAAGCGTTGATTGCCTTAACCAAGTTTTTACTGTTGAGGCTGGTGTTAGAAACAAGCTTAATTCTTCTGGCAAATTCCTTCGTCAGATCTTGTTTCACTACTGAGTGTTCTATGTGTCTGGCTTGCTTCATTCCCATATATTTGTAGGTCTCGCTAGTGAGCATTGTTGCAATCTGCTGGCCCTGAGCTGTTTCATATACACCTTCCTGCAGCTTGCCTTTCATAATGTTCAGCGTCTTACATTTCTCCAGCCCGAATTCCATTTTCACATCCTGTGAAAAGGTTTCCACTATCTTCAACAGAAACTCTAGTTGTGCTCTGGTGGCAGCATATAGCTTTAGGTCATCCATATACAGGAGATGATTGAGCTTTGCAAGCTCCCTGGAGTTCTTCTTGATACTGAATCCATATTTTGTTGAATTAAGTTGGTTTGATAGTGGGTTCATCGCAAGACATAACCATAATGGGCTCAAGGAGTCTCCTTGGAATATTCCCTTGTGGATTGGGATCATACTTGTTGCAATACTGCCATTTGTAGTACTAAGGCACATCACTGTACGCCACGTTGTCATGGCGTGTTCCAAGAAATATATAATCTGAGGATCAATCTTATACACTGACAAAATATGGATCAACCAATCATGGGGTACGGAATCATAGGCCTTCTTGTAGTCAATATATGCCGTGAATAAATTTCTGTTATTGGTAAAGGCCTGGTTAGAAACCACTGAGTCAATGATAAGTATTTCTTTACACCCTTTGGACCCTTTCGTGCATCCTTTTTGTTGTGTTGCTATGATGTTATTTTTTTCACAGTGAGCATATATCCTCCTACTAAGACAGGACGTGATGATCTTATACATCGTGGGAAGGCATGTAATTGGACGGTATTTTCCAGGATCTTGCATATTTTGTGGGTCTTTCGGAAGTAGATGTGTTACACCTTGTGTAAGGAAATTTGGCATCTTCTGTGGATGAGCAACAACTTCATTCACCAGAGTAGACAGAAGATCGTATACGCACCAGAATTTCTTATACCAGTAATTCTGTATCTGATCTAAACCAGGTGCTTTCCAGTTCGGAAGACCTTTAATGATGGAAGAAATTTCAGTGGATGTTATTGGATCATATTGCATCGGATTAAATTCTTTAGAGATGTTTGTTACTTCCTGAACCCAATGAGCGTCTGAGTTAAAATTGGTGGCTTTGGATAGTTGATTGCTCCAAAACTCTTCAATTTCTTCTCTTGTTGGATAAGGAGCATTTAAGGATACATGGTTTTCACTCAGTGCTCTGTAGAATTTCTTCTCGCCTTTGACAAATAAGTTGTTGTCCTGTCTCCGTTTCCTACTGGCTCTGTATCTGGAAAGTCTGTTCGCTATCAACGTAAGTTTCTGTTTGAGTGTATCTAAACACTGTTCGGCTTTTGTGTTTGGATCATCTCGGTCGGTGTGGATTTTGGACCGCCTCATTATTGCCTTACAGAGTCTCACCAGTCTTCTTGTGTGCGTTCCTCTGATAATCTCAGTCAAACGGCCAATATCTGTTCGCAATTTGTCGATATTGCCTATCAGACGTCTCTCCCACTTAGGAGTAACAGGAGCACATTTCTTACTGCAGGAAGTATTCCTTTCTCTCAGTTGGATGCCCATAGTTCTGATAACTGTGACGGCTCCACAGTACAGAACAGTGTGAAGAGATTCTAAGTCATTCACATCTATCAAGTGTTTGGGTAGGATAGGTTGATTCATGATATTTAAAATTTTTGATACCTTCCTAGACGAATTTACTCGAGGCAAGGCAAGTCTAAGCATTGGGTCTGTTCCATTGAACTGAGTCATAGCCGTCATCATTTCATCTGCTAGGATCTTGGTATGTGACTCATCTTCATGATGCGTATCCGGCTGTATGCCACTGACTGGCTCATTGTGTTCTTCTTGATGTTGTTCCTGCTCATGGAGCTCTTGTGCTAATTCACTCTCCAGATTAGTTCCTTGATCACAATCAAACACTCTTCTGACCTCTTCCTTGATTGTATTAAGTCTTGCTTCTGGCACTAAATTATTACGGACTATCGCCCTATATTGGTCTGCCACTCTCTGTTCAGTCACACGGAGTTCGGGGTATGCTTCATGGAACCCATTGAATAATTTCTGCCTACATCCAGTTAGTTCTGTTCCAATGCGAGTCACCTTATAATAAATGCGCATTGTGGTCTCGTTCATTGCGATTGACCATTTTAAGCGCTTTCTTGGCAGGCCTGCTTGGGTGAGTGCCGGAAGTGGTTCTGGCACAGCACTTTCAGCAGGCAAAGCACTTGACGTTGGTTGGCTTTGTTGTAGTTGTTGGGCTGTATCTTCTTGTGCGACAGGAGCCCGCCTCATCAACTTCCTGCCACCGACGATTCGCTTGCTGTCATGTCCATCGCCGGCTCTAGACATGCCCTGACGAACCTCAGGCAGCGGCCTTCCATTAATTTTTAAATTTATTTTCTCCATATTATGGGTGGGTGCATTTTTAACCTACAGCCAGGTAATCATCTTCAGCCGCTCCTAACATGGAGAACAGACGCTGTTTGCAGCCGCCCGCTACGGATCAGACACTGCAGTTAAGGTTTGTTATCAGGGTTTTCCCTCCCCTAGGCAGGTTGCCTTCACGACGGCTGCTGAATCCTGCCTACCCCATTTAGTATATCTCGTCATTTCTGGTTAGCACATACCTTATCATTGCAGATTTCTCACAACTCACATTAGATAGGTTATACGCGATAATTATCTTGCAGGGATATTGCTTATATTACAACAGTGGACGTCATTTAACTGCAAACGATCAGCAGAGAAGGAATGCCGTACTTACAAGAATCTATGCAGCAAATACGTGTAACCTAATTTTGTAGGTTAAGCAGATGTACACTTCACCTTTCGTAATATTAACACGTAAACAGTCCGATTACCTGCACAAATGATATGAAGTATATAATAAATGGGCTTGAAACATCCCAATTTCACACACAACACCGTACATAACCCATTTCGAGAAGGCATTTGGGGTTATAAGGCGCTGTAACTAACGATGTAGCAACCACAACATGAATGTAAACAAACATATTGCAGCTGTATTTTGATGATTATGACGTTGATATATCCACAAGCACTATAACACACACTTGTTTTCGACAAGAGTCCTTAAAAGTCACCATAGAAATCATAAACTAACCATATAAACGTGTAAAACTTACATAAAAAGCGGAAATGCGAGGAGCTCAAAATCAAGGACTGTACAGTACAGCATGCCACCGCATTGTTATTATTATTATTATTATTATTATTATTATTATTATTATTATTATTATTATTATTATTGAATTATGAAAGTTTTTACTTACAGATCTGTACAAATTATTATACTCAACGCACACATTTCCACTATTTTAAATTATAATTATAATTCAAGATCTTGTCAGATTGTTGGTATAATGCTCAATAACAGTTCCCACTCGATTCATTGATTCATCCAAGATGTTCTGCTTTGACCTTCAGCTGTTATGTTTAGAGGGAGAGTCACTCGCTGCTCTGTGACTAATAATAATAATAATATATTATGGCCTTGGGTGCCGGGTGCAAGCTTTGTTATTTGACACCCAGAGGGCAGCTTGCATGTTAAATTTTGTTGTTCCTTGAAGCACTATGAAAGTCAAGGAGGTTAGATATCTAAGCTCCTTGACACTATAGCGCTTTCTAGTAAATAAATTAGGAACTTTGTATTGCTGGAAAATAATGAGATTAGTAAAATTTTGCCATTATGAACACGGCCTACTGAATTCAAATGGGTTCCTTAACATGCCAACATCGTATGACAAGCGTGTCGTGATTTTTTCCCCCTTTCAAAAATCACTTACCACGGTCAGGAGCGTACCGGCAAACTTGGGGTTAGTAATCCGACACGATAACCACTCACCCACCGTGACTCAAAGTGACAGTTTAAGATGACAATGAAAATTTGAGGTTATGGTCATTGTTGATGCAATAATATATTGTGAATAAGGAGTTGTTAAGGAAGTGTTGCTGTTACTCACCGTTAATATCGAACTGTTGTTATACAATATACAGTAATTAAATCGTTGTTTCCTTCCATCATTTAACACCGTGCACAGTAAAATGTATGGATAATGGGGAAAGGCAAAGATATTTCTTCACATAAAGTTGCATTTGTTAATGCTCTGCCGGATGGAGGAAGATTTTATATTATGACTTTCAGTCGGTCAACACAACATTGAGGAAAATAAGGATTAGAGCTGGTACTTTTAATCAATTAATTTCAGTTAAGTTTTCGTATGAATCAACGAAAGTGGAGGAACATGCTCGCGTGTAGAAATCGTAATCTTGAAAGAAACATACAGTACGCATGATAGAATTGACCGACAGTCGTATCAAATAAAGGAACCAATAACGAATAAGATAGTAGTAATCTAGGTGTTACCATGAAACGTTGTGAAATTCCAGTTGCATAAGTTACGAAGATATTATAGTGAATAACACGCTGAATTGCCATCTTGAATACATAAAATATAATAACAATACAAAACAATACTCTAAAGCGATTATGATCAAAGCTTGGGAGATGAAAGTACCGTTATAGAAATTCCCTGTGCTATGCACAGAATATTACCAGTTTGAGTACTACGCAAAATCATAATTTTGAATGTATCAAAAATTAAAGTCAATAATTCATTTAGTAAACTAACAGATCCCATGGGGAATTGCATCTAGATTCTGAGAGGCGCCTAAACTGGGTCCGTTTTTACTTTTTTAAATTTACTTTGGAATGTATACTCCAAATCAAATTAATTCAATCCATTGTGCACGAATCTGTTAACAGTTCAAGAGTGGACAATCCCTCCCTATATTATTCTGCTAAGATCCCATTCCAGTTTTGTACCGAAAATAAGGTCCCATTAACACCAACCTACACATATGTGGTACCTACAGGTTCAGCATAGCCCAATGCGTAAGCGAAACGCACTCACTTACTCTTTTAATGCCTCACAATTAAATAAATACCTTAAAACATGTATATTTACAATGAAATAATGAAAGAATGCAACACGGTAACCATGGTAACAGAATCTCACAGGTCCATCTATTTCTGTAAGACGCAATGCAATTCCAATTATTACATTACTGTGAAAGTTTCCAGACGGTTATAAGGTTATCACTGAACCAAATTAAGTTGTAAAATTCATCAAAACATACAGTATAATGTGCTTAAGGGGGTCAAGGGGCACTCTAGAATTTTTCACGCAATGTTCACGTGTGAGTGTGGTACGAAAGGTCTTTTTCACCCGACTATAAAGGGTCTCCGAAAACCACATTTAGAGGCCCTTAAATTAACAGTGTCTTTGATATTCTCAGAAAACTAACTTCGCTTTGATATACCTATGAAGGAATGACAAACCCCTAACCACTGCACCAGTAGCTGAATTGATAAAGCATGATTATTCATACCAAGGATAAATCAGTCATAGCATTCATGATTGAGATTTTGTTAAGTGTACTCTTTACAACTAGAATATTCGCGGGCGAAGCCGCGACGGGTAATGCTAGTCAGTAATAAAAGACATCAAATCTCTCTGATCTAATTTCACACGGAAACTAGAATAAAGCAATCAAACAAAACGCGTGGCATTCTGTAATAACAAGGCTCCTCTTTTAGCGGAAACTTTAAAAAATGTGTTTACTTTTGATTAAGCATTTGAAATAATTACAGCTCCTTGCAAAACATTTCTGCTGTATTAAGTCACAAAACGTACATAGTAAATGTTGGAAAACTATCATCGAGTCTAGTAATTTGCACACCTCTGTAATAGACTGAAGAGACCAACCAAATATTCTGTCAACATATTAAATGTCATAATTCTCAATGTAAGTGAGAAAGTTTGGCGATACATGGCAAGGCCAAATAAGACACAATATTAGTATATAGACTGTTATGCTAAGCTTCCATCTCGAATGCGTAAATTATTAAAATCAAGTACTCTGCATATAATAAAGCTACACAGATAAATGATATTATCACCAGCAAAAATATAACTAGTAAGCAAACTGTGCAGCACGGACAGTGGCTTAGACAGGCCGAGAGTGACTCAGTAAGGTACTGGTCATGCTCACTGCAGTGCATCCAACAGCTGCTGGACATTACGTGAAGGAGGACCCAAAGAGCGATCATGGCAATCAAAGATTCAAGTCTGGGGAATAAGGATGCCGAGGAATCACTTAGGAGTCTTTCATGAAGCAGGAGGTAACTCTACGCTATTCTCGAAGGTCCGAATCCAATAGTACCTCTTAAACTGATCCTTTCTCAACAGTAAATGTTCGTTGGTAGAATCGAATCTCAGAGCAATAAGTTGGCATTTCGGGGTGCTTAAATGTGAGGGAATCGTGCCAATAGACTTGCTGGCACGTTAAGGATACCCACCCCCCACCCCCACCCCCAAAGGACTCGTAACTTGTGGGACGTGTGTTGGCGACCATGGGGTCTCATCTGTGTCAGACATTGCTTCTACTTGTGTCGGGCTCCTCTTTCATATTCCTTGTCGGCCTCCCTTAGTCAACTCTTGTTCTCTTAAGACATCCGAGGCATACGGTGTCTTTCATTATTCAACCCTTGTCTCATCTTTCCTGATACCCTCATTCTTCGAGGAGTCAGGCCTCTTATTTTCTTTCCATGGTATCTCCTCTCTTCTGCTCAAGACATAAAGGAGGCGGGGTGTGTGAAGCCCCGCCACTTATGATGCACCCTGGATAGTGCTACACCCTCAATGACTCACGGCTGGTGAGCTCGGGAGCTGACGACCCGGAAGGATTCCTGAGCTGGGTCTGTTTTTTACCCTTTTTGCATTGGCTTTGGGGTGGGCCCTCTCCTCTTTCCCCTTTTCCTATCTGCCTTTCATGGCTCTACTTCTTTCCGAGTCCTTCAGTCCTGATTCTTCGAGGGTTGGGGGCATTTCTTTCCCTGACGTTTATTTCCCTTACTCCTTCTTATTTTTTTCCCATTTCTCCTTCTAGTACGGAAGTGTGTGCTTAGTTTTCCATTTCATGTTTATCTTTACAATATCCGTATCATTAGCGGCCGAGAATCTAGATGTTAAGCCACTTTAAAATACGAAATTATCATTATTCATCATAAAACAGCTACCCCAGGAGCACAGGTTATAAGAAAATTTTCACACAAAGTACACGGGGCTACATGACCACAAACCCAAAAAGTGAATACACATCAACAACATCAAATCATTGCACCGGAGATAATTAGTTAAATATGTATTGAAGGTGGCTTCGGTGGCGTAGTTGGTAGCATGCTGAGCTTCTATTCCCAAGGACGCGGGTTCAAATCCAGCCGAAGTCGTCGGATTTTTTAAGAGCGTTAAAAATCCCTCAGTATGCCTTCCTTCGGAGGGGAAGTAAAGCCGGCGGTTCCATGTCATAGATTTATGGCATGTTAAAGAACCTTCCGTTAATTACACCTGTATGAAGCTAAATTGGATAGGTTAAGAATGTAAACAATGCTCTTAGGGTCCTACGTTCGTTACCAAGAGCCGACTGCGGTGGCGTCTGGTAGCTAAGTTCTGAACTAGTAGTCGTTGACGGTGGCGTTTGGCAGCAAAAGTAGGAACTATTTGAAAAATTCAAAAGTCTACAGTCCTTACATGAATTAAAAAACAGATAACACTAATACAGTCATCACAACAACACCGGTTATCAGACAGATTCTACACACACCCAAAGTACACGGGGCTACATGACCGCATTGTCGCAGCCCCTAAACTTAAGAACCAACAAGTATTGAAGTAATATTTCCATTTGAGTCATAGCTCAGAAAAACAAATTTTCTTAGTTAGTTTCAAGGTATTAAAACAGTGGTTGATTTAACCTAGAATGATCCTTGAACTACAAAGGAACTAAGTTCCAGTCTCGATATGGAAAATATGTCGTCAAATATATCATCCAGCAGTCCTACTCAAGGGTATCTTATAACATAATGTGGGACAGTCACGATGTCATAGCTCTAATATGTCCACTCTCAACTGCTGAATGGTTCACGGAAAATTGCAAGATCGTTATGTGACAACTTCACTCTGAGGTATTTGGCCCGGCACGAACATTGCACATAAGAACAGGATGTATAGGAAGTCACACAAGCAATAATCATATTGGTGGTGGTCTCCTTGTAACATGATGATGATAATTGTTGTTTTAAGGGGCCTATCATCTAGGTTATCGGCCCCGAATGGTTTGGGTGATAGTGAAAGTTTAGATGAGAATGAAAACTATAAGTAATGCTAACTACTAAAGGAAGAAATGATAAACAAATAATGGATACGGCAAATAAAGGACAGGAAGAAAAGAAATGCCCTCAACCCTCGAAGAATGAGGTTTGAGGGACTTGGAAGGAAGGAGAGCCAAGAAATGCAGATGGGAATGGGGAAAAGAGGAGAGAACCCACCCCAAAGGCAGAGGAAAAAGGGAACAAAACGGGCCCAGCTCAGGAATCCCACGGGTCGCACAATCCCAAACTCACCAGCCGTGAGCTCGTGAGGGTGTAGCACTATCCAGGGTGCACCAGAAGAGGTGGAGCAGCATACACCCTGCCTCCTTGAGGACCTTGTGCAGAAGGCAGGAGATAACATGAAAAGAAAAAGAAGGCTGACCCCTCGAAGAATGAGGGTATCAGGAAAGATGAGACAAGGGCCAATTAAGGCGGGAAAGTGAAAGGCTCGTATACCCTAATACCGTCGGGGTCGGAAGAACAAGAGAGTTGGACAGGAAAGAAGACGGTGAGGAGCCCGGTACAATTAAGTGGAAGCAATGCCGGACTCAGCTGGGGTCCCGTGGTCGCCAACCCACGACCCACTAGATGTGAGCTCCTGGGGGAATTCTCGTAACATCATCAATGCAAACGGTGGAATTAATATAGCGTTATCAAACTAACCTACAAATTTTAGCTTCCACAAGTACAGTTAGTGGAAGGTTCTTTTTCATGCCATAAATCTATGACATGGGGCCGCCGGCTTTACTCCCCCTCTTAAGGCATACTGAGGGATTTTTAACATTCTTAAAAAACCGACGACTTCGGCCGGGTTTGAACCCGCGATCTTGGGCATAGAAGCTCAGCATGCTAGCAACTACGCCACCGAAGCCGCTACCGTATTTTTTGGTACGGACAGTGTTACTAATGGTGTAAGTGGTAGAATGATAGAATTGAGATGGATATCAATATTACTGATGGTACGGACAGTAGTAGCTACGCTCGCTAACGCTCAGCGCTAGGCCATGGGGCCAAGCTCTCTGAGGACTTGGTAGACGTGGGTTCGACCCCCACCATCGGCTATCCTTGAAATGGTTTTCTGTGGATTCCCCATTTTTAACCCCTGGCAAATGCTGGGACGGTACCTTCTGATAGGCCAAGGCCACTTCCTTCCACATCCTTGCCCAGTTTACTTCACCTTCATTCATGTCATCACTCGTTTACTCCTCTCAGGAGGTTGGCGTCAGGAAGGGCATCCGGCCGTTAAAACCATTCGCCGCAAAGACTCCTATCGCATCTCATCCCCACCTCGTTGTAAAACAGGAATAATAATGAGTAGACATACTCATCAATATTACTGATAGTGTAAGGGGTGGAATGATGGAAGGGTGGCAGTATCGTTTGGTAGCGACAGTATTACTGATGGTGTAAGGGGTGGAAGGATGGTATTAAGTTACTGGCAGCATTCCTTAGAATGACAGTATTACTGATCGTGTAAGGAGTGAAATGCGGAATCAAGAAAGATGTCAGTAATACTGACAGTTTTAGTGATCGTATAAGGAGGGGATGATGGAGTGAAGTGGATATTATTACATTATTATTATTATTATTATTATTATTATTATTATTATTATTATTATTATTATTATTATTATCTTTAATTTCTCATAATTATGGTACAATTCAGTTTACAAGGTACGGATTTGTTAATCAAGAACCCTGTAAACCTATTACTGGGATAAAAATAACCTAACAATATGGCACGTATCCAGCAGCACTGCCTTCTGTATTCTGGCAATCAGATGTTTCATTTTCAGTTCCTCCAAAGCCATTGCCAACGTCTTTGGAACAACTCCCGTGGAAGAGATCACCACCGGCAAAATCCTCACGCATTTTAATCCCCACAGTTTTCGTATTTCTTCCGCCAACGGTGCGTACTTGTTTTTTCTTTTTAGCTTGGGTAGTTTGCATATTTTGGCCAAGTGGGACAGCAACGTCTATCAAGTAGGCCTTATTATTATTATTATTTATTTATTTATTTAGTATGTTTCGACCCATACATGATCACATAAAGCAAGTTATGTTCTGTTGCTGTTATTATTATTATTATTATTTCTACATTCATTTCACCACATAAGTGGGACATATCAACATATCGTCGGCTTGTTTGCAAGACGGTATGGCTAATTCTCTTAAGGTGGCACATTGAGAAACGAGCGAACAATGGAACAGGTCTCCAAGATGACGGCCTTCTGCATGGTGATATGTAGACCAGGATGTATTCCCAATATTTGTAGATTACGAGCCAATAATTTGGGGATGATGCCGGTAGAAGAAATTACTATGGGCAGAACCACTACACTTTCCTGTCTCCACATTTGCCGTATTTCCTCAGCCAAAGGCAGATATTTGGTGATCTTATCACAGCAGGTTTGTTGCAGATTATGGGAATTGGGCACTGCAATATCAATTAGGAAGGTTCTCTTCTGCACCTTGTCCACAAGAACGATATCTGGTCGGTTTGCTGGTATGGTTTTATCAGTAATAACTGATCGGTCCCATAACAACTTGTGACTGGGATTTTCCAAAACGGCGTCAGGAACATACTGATAGTAAGGCAAAATATTATCAGATAATAAATGCTTTTGAGCAAGGTGTTGGTGCATTATTTTGGCCACTTGGTTGTGCCTTTTCATGTAATCAGTACAGGAGATTGCTTGGCAGCCTCCTGTGAAATGTTGAATTGTTTCCGGTTCTAGTTGGCATCTTCTGCATTTATCATCCTGAATATTTGCCTTAACTATATATTTCAGGTAGTTTTTGATAGCCACAACTTGATCCTGGATTGCAACCATGAATCCTTCAGTCTCAGTGAATAGGTCAGCATGAGTCAACCAGCTGTTTGACGCATCAATGTCGACATGTTTCTGGTTGAGATCATACGGATGACGACCGTGCAGAGCTTTCTGCGCCCACTGCTGAAGCTTGATGGCTGAACATTCCTCATCAGTGGCTAACTGTATATCCCTTACGTGAAGAAGATCCAGCGGTGTGCACTTGTCATCTGCCTTCACAGCGGCTTGATGTATGGGAGAGTCATGTCTTCCCAGAAAATATCTCTGAAGGTTCCTCACTTGCCTTGCATGCAATTGGATAATGTCCGCGAGCCCTCGACCACCTCTTTGACGCGGGATTGTCAATCGCTCAACAGCTGACTTAGGGTGGAGACATCTGTGTTTTGTTAAGATGGTACGTGTCCTAATTAGGATGTTCTCCAAGTCAGTCTGCGTCCATTTGATAATACCGAAAGTATATGTCAGAGCAGGAATAGCATAGGTATTAATAGCCTTAAAGGTGTTCTTTCCATTCAACTTTGATTTTAAAATCTTGTTAAGGCGTTGATTGTAGATAGCTATGGTTCTATCTTTAATACCTTTATGATCAATTCGATTAGATTGCAGGAGACCAAGATATTTGTAGGTCTTATTACCTTCCATAGGCTTTATGAAACAACCGTCATCAAGTTGAAATGCTCGGGCCTCTAATTTTCCACGCCGAATGGTGAGGGTGCGACACTTATCTAATCCGAAGGACATTCCAATATCAGAAGAAAATGAAGCAGTAATTGCAATTAGATTGTCGATGTGTTTCTCAGAGGATGCATATAGTTTAATGTCATCCATATACATCAAATGAGAAATTTTGTATTTGACTATACCATGGTGCTTAATTGGAAAACCACACTTTGCATTGTTCAGCAATGATGATAGTGGATTGAGCGCCAAACAGAACCATAGAGGGCTCAAGCTGTCACCCTGAAAGATACCTCTTTTGATTTGAATAAATCCCGATTCCATACATGTGTCTCCATTAGACATTAATAAATTGGTCCCCCAATGGGACATCATATGTTGCAGACTTATAATGATGGCTGGATCAACTTTATATATCTTCAGGATTTGGATTAACCAGGAATGTGGCACTGAATCAAAAGCTTTCTTGTAATCAATAAAGGTCATGTAGAGGTTACGCATCATCTTTCCTGCTTGTTCCATAGTAACTGCATCGATTACAAGTTGCTCTTTGCAACCTTGAGACTTCTTCATGCACCCCTTCTGCTCTTCAGCCAGGATGATATTGAGATTTATGTGTTCACAAATCTTACGTGCAATGCAAGATGTAAATATCTTATACAGGGTGCACAGACAGGTGATAGGTCGATATTTGGAAGGATCATTGGTTCTATCACCTTTTGGCAGAAGGTATGTTTTACCTCGCATCAAGTAAGAGGGGATAAGCTGTGGATTTTGGATGAAATCTGTGTAGCAGCGGGCAAGATGTTCATGGGTACAAGTGAAACGTTTGATCCAAAAGTTGTGGAGGTTGTCTGGTCCTACCGCTTTCCAATTTTGGGTCTCCTTAACCACACGGGTCACATCTTCAGTTGATACCGAAGAGTCACTCATCGTGTCAATTTCTGACATTCTCTCCTCCTCCTCCGTAATCCATTTAGCGCTGCTGTTATAATCTCCAGCATTCGACCATAGGGATGACCAGAAATTCTATACCTTTTCTTTTTGCGGTGAACTGCCCATTTGAGTTCCAGGATCGTCAAGATTCCTATAGAACCGTTTCTCATTGGTAACAAATAGCTTGTTCTGTTGCTTTCGTTCGTTCGATTCTTTATATCGACGTAATCTCTGTGCCTTTGCCTCAAGTTGTTGCTTTAATGTGTCTAGGATCTCAAGGGGGCTACAGTTCGGAGGATTATACTTTGCATGTTTACTCTTCGTATGGCTCAACATTTTAACACATTGAACAACCTTCTTACTTCTATTGCCTGCAACATACTGATGCATTCTTCCGATATTTGCTCTTAGTTCATCAACAGACTTTCGTAAACGTATCTCCCAAGCTGGCATCTTCTTCTGTCGACCTGACGTATATTTAGGTCGCCATAATCTACCTCCTGTCACTCGTATCACAGCTATCGCTCCAGCGTAAATTGCAGTCTGAACATGGTTGAAACAATATGATTTCTGGGACAGATGCTGAGAGAGAATGTCGTTCATTGTTACAACAGCGGTAGCAAGTTTCTTAGAGCAATGTTGGTTCGTGATCATGGGCCGCTCTATTGGATCAGTCCCTTCAAATTCTATGAGAGCCTTCCCAAATTCATTTTCGAGTTGTTTCCGCACTGGATCTCCGAGTGCTTCCGGTGATATTCTTACATCTTTGTCATCTGAACGATGATCGGTGTGCCTTTGTTCATTGACCAAACGTGTACTCTCCTGATCTATGGATTCGTCTACAGAGGTATGAGTATTGTCGGCAGCTACGTCAACCATTAGCAGCTTGAGGTGATGTTCTGGGATAAGTTTCTTCAAAACTATAGCATGGCGCTGATCTGCTATTCTCTGTTCCGTAACATTAATATCAGGGAATTTCTGGCAGAATGCAGCGTGCAACTTCTGTCTATATGCAGTAGTGTCAGTTTCCATATTCGTTATATGATAATATGAACGCATGATGTACATATTAATTTCATTTGTCCATTTCATGCGCTTTCTCGGTTTGCCTGCTCTTGTGGTCTCCTGAGTATCAGAAGAAACACTAGGAGCAGGTGTAGCGTTGAATGCTGTTAGGATGCTACTATCAACATCGGCTGTAACATGTTCGGGGTGTTCCCCGATCAGGGCCCGCCTGTTCAGCTCCTGATCACCACCGGCTTGTATGCTGTCATCCCCAGCGATGGCTCCAAGGGTGCCCCGACGCTCCTCGGGTAGCGGCCTTTTATTTCCACTTTTCTTATTAATTGATCTCATCATGATGATGGTGTGCCTTTTATACCTACGGCCAGGATATGATTTCGACCGCCCCTAACATGGGGAACAGACGTCGTTAGCAGCCGCCCGCTGCGGGACAGACGCTGCTGCAATGAGTTTGATTTCGGGGTTTTCATCCCCTAGGCAGGTTGCCTTCACTACGGCTGAAGAGTCCTACCTACCCTAAATGATTAATAGTCTAGTAATCGTTTCTTGTAAATTTTGCCGACGCTTTTGAAGCTGATATCGAAAGAGTATGAGACGAGTTATCCTTAACCTGCATTGGAACTGTCAGGTCTTAATCGACCTCTTCGTGTTAAATATTTACGCAATTCACCAAAGTTGAGCACATGCATGCAGTATAGAAATGCATAAATACTCACTGTGACAGGAGGGGCGAAAGCAACTAGCTGTGCTAGTAAACTAAGGTTACAATTTATACTCGTAGATCCTGTGTTTCATTGATGTCACACCAGCCGACACTTAATTTGCACAACTTGCGGTATGTAGCATAACTCCATTCAACAATTTATTTTGCAGCAATATCTGTGCCAAATTCAGTTAGAGACTGGATGAAAGAAGTTATAAACACGCAACATATGGTTCAAATCTAACAGCGACAGCGACGTACTTATGACAACTTACATAACCTAACTTGGTTGTAGACCTTCTTATTTCTAAGCAACCAGGTAAACAAAATGTCATGCTGTTCAAATAATGTCAAATATGATCATAAAAACACTCTCAAACATTCCGAAGTCATGTATACCGGTAGTAAATCATCCAAAATTAACATCTAAACTGTAAAATAACCTTAGTAGCGCAAAATAACCATATAAAATTATTATTATTCTGGCAATTATTATTATTATTATTATTATTATTATTATTATTATTATTATTATTATTATTATTAGTTCCGTTGAGGCCCACTAGAGACCACGTGCCAATTAGAATTTTGTATCCTTCGTTGTTTTCTCTTCTATTCTTCCCACTAACCCTGTATCATTTCTCTGTGTTTTTGACGCACTCCCCGAGCCACTTTTGACTAGTTCTCTTTCCCCTTGTGCCTTGTAATCGTTTCATATTTAATATCTTCTTTCTTAAAATCTCCCTTTCAATATGTTTCTCCTCCCTTATATAATTTCGTTGTAAAACATTCTTATTTTCATAAAACAACCTCGTTGTTGATTTGATCTCGCAGAGGTATTTCTATACTTTTCTTTGTTTGTCAATCATTTTATAGATAGTCTATTCCCAAAGAATACCAATTTCCTTTTTTCTAAATTATCGATCTAGTTACCGATGAAAAATCAGATGAGATTTGATGAGAGTGGTGACTGTATTTTATGAGGAGAAACATCTGCCCCTACAGATCAGGTTGGCAAAGAGAAACCTTTATGTTTGATGAGAAAACAACTCAATATTTCTTGGGGCCATACCAATTCGATCAGAGTAAGGATGTATGACCTCTGATCAGCGTATCTGTCCCAAAACAGTTCGACACATGTCTCAGAAACTTTGGTATAAATAAGCTGTTTTCGGACATTATTTTACAGACCATCGATCTTTCTCCATTTTGCATCTCCTTATGTACGTTCCATGGCACTAATATAGTCATCTGGTGTTGGTTTTGTTTATCGTGACTCTATGTTCATAGCGTTCTTTGCATTTTAAATTATTCAAACATTTTTTAGTGGTAGTATTTTGTTGTTGGTGGAACTTGAGTATTTTTTTCGTTAGTAGAATTTTGGTATTTAATTGTTAGTAGGTGTATAGTATTTTTAACCTATTTTCATTTTATGAAACAAGTAGTTCCGTGAAGAACTATACAGCCTATTTTCATATATCCTACACATCTAAATTGCCTCTGTCAACATACAAAATTTCAGTTTGATTGTTTTGATAGATTCTTAGATATTGAGAACCGTCTAAATATTTCAGATGGTCGCCATGTTGGATTTTTATGTTCGACGATGTCGAAATGTAAACATTATGTGTCAGAAAACTGTATCATAATGAGGCTCATTATAACACTATTTTTAGCCTATTTTCAATTTTGAAAAAATAGGCTTATGAGATCACCTTTTGTCCGTGTGTGCGTGTGTGTGTGTGTCCCCCTAATAAAATCTAAACGGCTGGAGCGATTTCTATGAAACTCGGTAAGTTCATAGCACTATTCCCGGCGACCTCGACCGTGCCCTTCAAATTTTGTTACGTCTCACCAATCCAACATGGCGGCTGTGCGAAATATTTCACTAGCATTCTATATCTCCGAAACTATTACCAATATCGCCCTGAAATTGTGTACGGTGGTAAAGAGCACTACTAGAAGTTCACCTTTTGGACTTTAAAAAACCTGGTGACTACAAAACCAACATGGCGGTCAAGCGAAGTTGAGACTTTTAAATAGACTTTTCTCGCAATTTAACTATCCAAACGTAATGAAACTTGGTACAGCAAATGTTTATACACATTGTAATGCACTGGAGTCTAATTTACTTCAATTGTTTACATAACCTCAAAATGGCGGCTGTGCGAAATATTTCACTGACATTCTATATCTCCGAAACTATTACAGATATCACCCTGCAATTTTGTACGGTGATAAAGGGTACTGATACAAGTATACCTATGTATATTTCATAAACCTGTAAAGTACAAAACGAACATGGCGACCAAGCGAATTTGAAATATTTTAATAGACTTTTCTCGTCATTTAAGTCTCTGAGCGCAGTGAAATGTGGTACAGTAATAGATTTTGCAGATTGTAATGCACTGCCATCTAATTTAATTCAATTGTTTACATAACCTCAAGATGGCGGCTGTGCGAAATTTTAAAATTAAGTTTTTATTTCTTGTGTCGTAATCATGCGATCGAAGTGAAAGTTTTAATAATGAACCTAGGCAATAATTGTCTTTGAATGGTACATAACTCTATGGCCCATACATATAACAATCCTAAATGGCGAGCTTCCGAAATATTTAGACGGTTCTCAATATCTATGAATCTTTTACAGCAACCAAACTGATTTTTTTAATGTTCATAGAGACTATGAACATATGTTCATCTATAGGACTTCAGTAACCTGGTGATCACAAATCCAACATGACGGCGACGCGAAGTATAAATATTTAAATGGACGTTTCTCGCGAAATAACTATCCGAGTGCCGTGAAACGTTGCACGTTAAATGCTTATACAATTGTTGATCCACTGGCATCTAATTTATTTCAATTGTTTGCATAATCACAAGATGGCTGCTGTGCGTAATTTTAAAATCTCGTTTTTACTTCTTGTGTTCTAATCATGCGATTGAAGTTTGAATACCACACGTACACAATAATATTAATGTAATAGTACAAAAATAAAAATCCAACCTGGCGACAATCTGAAATATTTAGACGGTTCTCAATATCTACGAATCTGTTACAGCAATTAAACTGAAATTTTGTATGTTGATAGAGGCAATTAACATGAGTAGGATATATGAAAATAGGCTATATAGTTCTTCACGGAACTACTTGTTCATTATGAAACAGTTTCTCCCACCAATCAGAGCTCGTTTTGTAAACATACACGTGTCTTAATTATTGCCATTATCAGCTCTTTGCATAATGTACTATTTTCGCTAAAATAGGCTTATGAGATCACCTTTTGACCTTGTGTCTGTGTGTGCGTGTGTGTGTGATTCGTGCGTATGCCCCCCTAATAACTTTTAAACGGCTGGAGCTATTTCAATAAAACTCGGTAAGATCATAGCACCATTCTGGCCAACCCCGACCGTGCCCTTCAAATTTTATTGTGTCTCACCAATCCAACATGGCGGCTGTGCAAAATATTTCACCAGCATTCAGTATCTCCGAAACTATTACAGATATCACCCTGAAGTTTTGTACGGTGATAAAGGGTACTACTAGAAGTTCACCTATGAGACCTTCAGAAACCTGTTAACTACAAAACCAACATGGCTGCCAAGCGAAGTTGACACGTTTAAATATACTTTTCTCGCGATTTAACAATCCAAACGTAATGAAACTTCGTACAGCAAATGTTTATACACATTGTAATGCACTGGCATCTGATTTAGTTCAATTGTTTACATAACCTAAAAATGGCGGCTGTGCGAAATATTACACTGGCATTCAATATCTCCGAAACGATTACAGATATCACCCTAAAATTTTGTACGGTGATAAAGGGCACAGCTACAAATTTATCTATGTTACTTTCAAACACCTGTATAGTACAAAACGACCATGGCGGCCAAGCGAAGTTCAAACATTTTAATAGAATTTTCTGGTGATTTAACCATCTCAACGCAGTGAAATGTGGTACAGTAAATGATTTTACATATTTTAATGCACTGGCATCTAATTTAGTTCAATTGTTTACATAACCTCAAGATGGAGGCTGTGCGAAATTTTAAAATTAAGTTTGTATTTCTTGTGTCATAATCATGCGATCGAAGTGAAAGTTTGAATAAAGAACCTACGCAATAATTTTACTTTAATGGTACATAACTCTTTGGCCTATACATATAACAATCCTAAATGGCAAGCATCCGAAATATTTTGATGGTTCTCAATATCTACCAATCCTTTACAGTAATCAAACTGATATGTTTTATGTTCATAGAGGCTATGAACATAAGTTCACCTATAGGACTTTCAGTAACCTGGTGAGCACAAATCCAACATGGGAGAGACGCGAAGTATACATATTTAAATGGACGTTTCTCGCGATTTAACCATCCGAGTGCAGTGAAACTTTACACTTTAAATGCTTATACAAAATGTTAATCCACTGGCATCTAATTTATTTCAATTGCTTTCATAACCACAAGATGGCAGCTCTGTGAAATTTTAGAATCTCGTTTTTACTTCTTGTGTCCTAATCATGCGATTGACGTTTGAATACCACCCGTACACAATAATCTTCATGTAATCTATATATATAAAAATCAATGTTACGTGATAGTTTGTCTGTTTGTGGGTCTGTGGGTATGTCTCCTATGCGTTCATATACCATTCGTCCGATTGCGATGAAACTTGGGTGAGATGTTGAGTACACTCCAAGGAAGGTTTCTGACTTAGTAAATCCATTTTACAATAGGTAGCGCACGCGTAGATTCAACAAATGAGCGACGATGCGCGAAGCATTTCAACAAAGTCCCGTATGTGTTCATATACCATTCGTCCGATAACGATGAAACTTGGGTGAGATGTTGTGTACACTTACGTGAAGGTTTCAAAATTAGTGAATACATTTCACAGTAGATAGCGCACGAGTAGATTCAACAAATGAGCGACGACACGCACAGCGTTTCAACAAAGTCCCGTATGCATTCATATACCATTCGTCCGATAGCTATGAAACTTGCGTAAAATGTTGTGTACACTGCAGGGAAATTTTCTGGCTTAGTACATCCACTTTACAATAGGCAGCGCACGAGTAGATTCAACAAATGAGCTACTACGCGCGAAGCATTTCAACAAAGTCACGTTTGCGTTCATATACCATTCGTCCGATAGCGATGAAACTAGGCTGAGATTTTGTGTGCACTCCAGGGAAGGTTTCTAGCGTAGTAAATCCCTTTAAAAATAGGTAGAGCACGAGTAGAATCAACAAATGAGCGACGACGCGCGAAGCGTTTCAACAAAGTCCCATATAATTTCATATACCATTCATCCGATAGCGATGAAACTTGGGTGAGATGTTGTGTACACTCCAGGGAAGGTTTCTGGCTTAGTACATACATTTTACAATAGGTAGCGCACAAGTAGATTCAACAAATGAGCGATGACACGCGAAGCGTTTCAACAAACTCCCGTATAAAGTCATATACCATTCGTCTGATAGTGATAAATGTTTGGTGAATTGTTGTGTACACTCCAGGAAAGGTTTCTGGCTAAGTGAATCCATTTTACAATACGAAGCGCACGTTTATATTCAACAAATGAGTGACTATGCGCGAAGCGTTTCGACAACGTCCCATATACGTTCACATACCATTCATCTGATTGCGATGAAACTTGGGTGAGATGTTGTGTACACTCCAGGAAAGGTTTCTGGCTGAGTACATCCATATTACAATATGTAGCGCAAGAGTAGAATCAACAAATGAGCGACGACACGCGAAGCGTTTCAACCAAGTCCCGTATTCATTCATGTACCATTCGTCCGTAGCTATGAAACTTGGGTGAGATGTTGTGTACACGTCATGGAAAATTTCTGGCTTAGTAAATCCACTATACAATATGCAGCGCACAAGTTGATTCAACAAATGAGGGACGACGCGCGAAGCGTTTCAACAAAGTCCCGTATAAGGTCATATACCATTCTGCCGTTAGCGGTGAAACTTGGGTGAAATATGGTGGACACTCCAAGGAAGGTTTCTGGCTTAGCAAATACATTTCACAGTAGGTAGCACAGGAGTAGATTCGACAAATGAACGACGACACGCGGAGCGTTTCAATACAGTCCCCTATGTCTTCATATCCCATTAGTCCGATAGCGATGAAACTTGGGTGAGATGTTGTGGACACTTACGTGACGGTTTCTAATTTAGTAAATACATTTTACAGTAGGTATCGCACGAGTAGATTCAACAAATGAGTGACGGAGCGCCAATCGTTTAAACAAAATCAGGTATGCGTTCATATACTATTCATCCGATTGCGATGAAACATTGATCAGTTATTGTGTACCCGCCAGGGAAGGGGACTTAGTAAATCCATTTCACAATAAGTAGCGCAAGAATAGATGCAACAAATGGGTGACGACGCGCGAAGCGTTTCAACAAAATCACATATTGCGTTCATATAACATTCTTCGATTGCGAAGAAACCTTGATGAGTTATTGTGTACACGCCCGGGAAGGGCTTCGACTTAGTAATACATTTCTCAATAGGTAGCGCACGAGTAGATTCAATAAATGAGTGACAGCGCACGAATCGTTTAAAAAAACGTATACGTGCATATACCATTCATCCGATTGCGATGAATCATTGATGAGTTATTGTGTACACGCCAGGGAAGGGTTTCGACTTAGTAAATCCATTTCACAATAGGTAGCGTACGAGTTGATTCAACAAATGAGTGACAGCGATGAAACTTTTGAAAGTTGTTGTGCACGCTCCCACGAATGGTTCTAAATTAGAAAATCCATTTTACGATAGCTTAGAGGCAGTTAACATGTTGTGTATCCAAAAGCACTTCAAGAAACAGAATTTCAACGCCAACACTTTCTTTGATTGGCATTGCAACGCATGCCGGGTACAGCTTGTAGTACATAAATAAAAATTAAACCTGGCGACCATCTGAAATATTTAGACGGTTCTCAATATCTACGAATATATCACAACAATCAAACTGAAATTTTGTATGTTGATAGAGGCAATTAACATGTGTAGGATATATGAAAGTAGGCTGTATAGTTCTTCACGGAACTACTTGTTGTTAGTAGACTTGCTCTATTTCTTTATTCTGAAAGGGAGTTACAGACTTTCAGAATAATACAATTCTTTACTTGTCTTATACGCGGTTAAGATATTAATAACATTAGCCAACTAATGGCTAGACTGCGTTATGCTGCACGGCTGAAAGCAACGGGAAACTACAGTCGTAATGCTATTCCCGAGGATATGCACCACTCTATGCATAATTACATGTGATGATGGCCTCCTCCCTTATAAAATTCCAATCCGGAGGTAAATTAGTCCCCCGTTCGGATCACCGGGTGGGGACTACTCGAGAGGCGGTTAACTTCACATAAGTGACAAAGAGGAAATCTGTCATTCTGCGGATCGGAGCATGGAATTTTAGAAGTCTGCAAGGCAGTGGAAGGTTAGAAAACTTAGAAAGGGAAATAGATAGGTTGAGGTTGGATTTGGTTGGGATTAGTGAAATGTGCTGGCAGGAAGAACAGGACTTTTGGTCAGGAGGCTATAGGGTAATTAGTCCTAAATCAAACAATGGCCAAGCAGGGGTTGGTCCCATATTGAGTAGGAAACTTGGACAGCGGGTGGAATATTTTGAGCAATATAGTGAACGGATTATTTTAGCAAAAATCAATACTAATCCTACCAACACAACAGTGGTACAAGCCTGTATGCCTACCAGTCGAGCAGATGATGATGATGTTGAAAAGGTCTACGAAGAAATAGATGAAATTCTAAGGTATGTCAAGGGTGATGAAAATGCTATAGTAATGAGATATTGGAATGCTGTGGTACGAAAAGGAAGAGAAGGGAAGATAGTGGGAGATATCGGATTAGGTGAAATGAATGACCGAGGAAGCAGTCTGATGGAATTCAGCACCGAGCATGAGTTGGTCATAGCTAACACCTTATTCTATAACCACAATAGAAGAATATACACATGTTTGAGACCAGGAGATACAGGGCGTTACCAAATCGACTCCATTATGATCAAGCAGAGGTTTTGAAACCAGATTTTGGATTGTAAAGCATATCCCGGTGCTGACATAAACTCTGACCACAACATGCTTGTTATGAAATGCAGATTAAAGTTGACGAAACTGAAGAAACGTCAAAAGCCAAAAATGTGGGCAGTAGTCCCAGTAGACATAATGAAACAAAGGGTGTAAACGAAAGATTCAAGAAGAGTATAAAGGGAGGACTAATGAAAAACCCTAAACAAACTTCAATTGCAGACGAATGGACACTTCTGAAGAATGAAATAACAAAATCCGTAGAAGAAAATAATAGTAGGAAAGAAATAATGGGTAGAAAACCATGGATCACTCAGGATATACTAGAATTGATGGATGAAAGGCGGAAACACAAGAATGTAAGAGATGAAAAGGGGAAAGCAGAATACAGACGTCTGAGAAATGAGGTTAACAAGAAGTGCAAGGAAGCGAAAGAAGAATGTTTGAAAGAGAAATATGGAGGTATAGAAAAATGTCTGAAATTAGGGAAAGTAGACACAGATTATCGAATGATTAAGAATACTTTTGGGGAAAAGAAGACTAAGTGTTGTAATATTAAAGACACAGATGAAAAGCCTCTAACAGGTAGGGAAGAAAAGGTTGAGAGATGGAAAGCTTAGATAGAGTGTTTGTATAAGGGAAAGGAGATTGAGAATCATGTAATGGAAAGGTAAGAGGAAATTGATGAGGATGCGAAAGGAGATTTAATATTGAGATCAGAATTTGACAGACCATTGGAAGACTTAAGCAGCAACAAAGCACCAGGCATAGATGATATACCGATTGAGTCGATACGCTGCATAGGTGATGATGGTCTGATCAGGTTATTTCACTTGGTGTGGAGGATTTATGAGAATGGGAAGTTACCCTCTGATTTAAAGAAGAATGTTATCATCCCTATACCTACCGGGTGAGTTAGCCGTGGTCGTTGCGGCATGACTGTTGGCAGTCGCTCACATCCGGGAGGCGAGGAGGTTCGAATCCCCCCGCCGGCAACCTTGAAGATGGTCTTCTGTGGTTTCCCATCTTCCTTCCAGGCAAATGCCGGGGTTGGTCCCTAACTATAGGCCACAGCCGCTACCTTCCAACTCCTCGACCCTCCCTTCCAACTTTCCTCCCCAACGGTACTTGTAGCTCACCCATTGGGTGTCCGTCTCGAAGCAGCTACAAAACTGGCGAGCCGAACATGTCCTCGGACACTCCCGGCACTGAAAGCCATACGCTAAAAAAAAAAAAAAAAAAAAAACCCTATACCGAAGAAAGTGGAGCTGATAGATGTGAAGATTACCGTACAATCAGCTTCATTACTCATGCTTCAAAGATCCTGTCTAGAATAATTTACAAGAGGATGGAAAGCCAGATAGAAACGGAGTTGGGTGAAGACCTATGATGATGATGATAATTGTTGTTTTAAGGGGCCTAACATCTAGGCTATCGGCCCCTGATGGTTTGGGTGATCGTGAAGATGAAAATGAAATGTAAACTTAAAACTAAATCTAACTACCAACCTACATACTAGAAGAAGAAATGGAAAACTAAAGGAGAATAAGGCAATTAAAGGACAGGAGGAAAAGAAATGCCCTCAACCCTCGAAGAATGCGGATTGAGGGACTTGGAAGGAAGGAGAGCCATGAAAGGCAGATAGGAAAGTGAAAGAGGAGAGGGTCCGCCCCGAAGGTAAGGGACAAAAGGGGAAAACGGACCCAGCTCAGGAATCCCTCGGGGTCGCCAACTCCCGAACTCACCAGCCGTGAGCCCCTGAGGGTGTAGCATTATCTACGGTGCACCAGAAGTGGTGGGGCTACAGACACCCTGCCTCCTTAAGGGCCTTGAGCACAAGGCAGGAGGTAAAAGGAAAATAAAAAGAAGGCTGACCCCTCACACAAGGAGGGTATCAGGAAAGATGAGACAAGGGCCAATTAAGGCGGGAAAGTGAAAGACTCCCTAGGCCTCGGATAACCTAATACCGTCGGGGTCGGAAGAGAACAAGAGTTGACCAAGGGAGGTCGACAGGAAAGAAGACGAAGAGGAGCCCGGCACAAGTAAGTGGAAGCAATGCCGGGCTCAGCTGGGGTCCCGTGGTCGCCAACCCACGCCCCACTAGATGTGAGCCCCTGGGGGGTGGGTGAAGACCAGTTTCGTTTCAGGAGAAATTTGGGAACAAGGGAAGCTGTACTACGTCTTAAGCTGATTTTGGAAGGTAGAATAAGGAAAGATAAGGGAACGTTCATGGCATTTGTAGACTTAGAAAAGGCTTTTGATAACGTTGATTGGGCTAAATTGTTTGACATTTTGAAAACGATTGGAATAAAGTACAGGGATAGGAGGGTGATCTAAACCGACAGTAGTGGCTACGCTGGCCAAAGTGCAGCATTAGGTCATGGGGCCAAGCTCTCTGCTGACTCGGTAGACGCGTGGGTTTGAGCCCCACCGTTGGCCGTCCTTGAAATGGTTTTCCGTGGTTTCCCATTTTCAACACCCAGCAAATGCTGGGACGGTACCTTCTGACAGGCCACGGCCGCTTCCTTCCACATCATTGTCCAGTTTCATTCACCATCATTCATTTCGTCTCTCATTTCCTCCTCTCATGAGGTTGGCGTCAGGAAGGGCATCCGGCCGTTAAAACCATCGCCACAAAGACTTCCATCGCATCTCATCCCCGACCCCGTTGGAAGACGGGAATAATAAGGGGTAGACATACATAGGAGGGTGATCTACAATCTATAAAGAAACCAGACATCAGTCATTCGAGCTGAAGGACATGAGAGAGAAGTTGGTATTCAGAAAGGTGTAAGGCAAGGCTGCAACATTTCACCCATACTTTTCAACCTTTACATTGAGTAAGCAATGAAGGAAATTGGAGAAAGATTTAAAGAGGGAGTGAAGATTAAACGAGAAATAATTTCAACTCTGAGACTTGCAGATGACAGTCATCTTGGCCGACACGCTTGAGGATTTGAATGAGTTTTTGAATGGTATGGACTCCGTCTTGAGGAAAGAATTCAAGATGAAAATTAATAAATGTAAAACAAAAATATTGGAATGCAACCGAAATAAATCCGAAACTTCTATGTACAACAAATTGCCAAGTGAAAAGGTAAAGGAAGTAGGAGATTTCTGTTACTAAAGAAGCAAAATATCCAGTGATGGACGAAGCAAAGAGGATACAAAACGTTGGTTGGCTCAGGCAAGGAAAGCATTTCTACAGAAAAGGAATCTGTTAACTTCGAATATAGATTTAGGTATTAGGAAGTCATTTTTTAAAGCCTTCGTCTGGAGCGTGGAGCTCTATGGAAGTGAAACTTAGACTATTTGTGCAGCAGAAAAGAGGAGAATTGAAGCGTTTGAAATGTGATGTTACAGGAGAATGATGAAGATCAGATGGGTAGATGGGGTTACAAACGAAGTGGTATTAATACGAGTGGGGATGAGAGATGTTTCTGGCGACTGCTAATGAAGATAAGAGATAGGTTGGTAGGACACATATTAAGACACCCAGGAATAGCAAGCTTAGTTATTGAAGGAAGGGTCGAGGACAAGAACTGTAGGGGTAGATCAAGGTTAGATGTTAAACAGATTTTCTTGGATGTAGGGTGTGGTAGCTATGTAGAGATGAAACGATTCGCTCATTACAGGGAGGCATGGAGTGTTGCATCAAACCAGTCAAATGACTGAAGACTCAAAAAACAAACATTGAATTTCCAATAAGTGTTTCATTCATGGTAATACTTCATATGGATGTGATTGATCTTGCCTCCCACGAAGGTGAACTAGGTTAGATCCTCAGTTTATGTATGTGGTAATTTCCAGGTGAAATTGCATGTCCGGTGGTTTAGTTGCTTATTACGTGTTTATCAGGCACGTAGAACGTCAAGTTTGCTTTCTTTTGGTATACTTTATAAGGAAGCTGTTATTGCTATAGCTTATTCATTTTTCAATGATTGTGAATTTTCCTGTTCTATTTTGTAGGACAAACAATTTTCAGATATTTAAGTTAATTATGAATTTTCAGAAAGCCGTATTACTTGTTTAGTTCTTTCATGAAATTCTTGTCATATTCTTGTAATAAAATAATGCAGTGGTAGGTCTAAGAAGAGAACTGTATAATATTAATTTGAAAACTCTATGTTTCCAGAGGAACCTAATATTATTGTATACGGCAAATGAGAGCATTAATATTCTTCATAAGAACTGCTTTAACTTCTCAACAGTTGTGGGGATGAATCGCTGGCAACCTGATGAGAAATCCAAGTCCCATGAATATTCACTTCACTTTAACAGATTGTGCATTTTAGAGAAAAACATTTTATTATCTGTATTTACTATACCATCTTAAACTTTGTATTTCGTTTCATTTTCAGTAACCAACGTTTAACTCTTTACCGACAAACTGAGGGGCAGTAATTACCTTCAGTCGCTGTTCAATGTCAGAAGCATCTGTCAGAAAACGTGAGGAATAACTTACCTGAAAAGAGAGAAGAGAACACAGTGTTAATTACAAGTCCAGAGTTAAACAAGTCTACATTACTTGTTACAGTTCTGCTACCTCACTTGTTCTCCCAGAGCTTCTCTTCATCCAACGGAACAATTTGAAATTATTACACTAAAACCAGTATTTTCTGTTCTTCTTGTGAGTGTGTATTTTTGGCGCTCATTTTTTCAGTTTCTTATATTACGTTGGTCCATGGGTGTTACACGGCTTGATCATGTCAGGAATGAACAGATCCGGAAACAGATGGGAGTTGCAGCCATTACCGATTAAATGAGTGAAGCACGGCTTCGGTGGTATGGGCATGTCACTAGAAGTGATGAGAACTCTGTGGCAAGAACAGCTCTCCAATACGATCCAGGAGGAAATCGACCTCGTGGACGTCCAAAGAAAAGATGTCTGGACAGAATCAAGGAAGACTTGGTTATGTGTGGACTTAAACCTGAAGATGCCCTTGACAGGAAGAAGTGACGAACAGCAACCAAACAAGCGGACCATGCTCCATCGCGGGATACACGCTAGGAAAGAAGAAGATTGTTTCAGTTTCTTGTAATTCTTTTAATCGCTTATCCTCCCAGCTCGGCTTCACGCATGGACTCTGTGAGGGGTCATTCCTCTACCATCGCAAGGGTGGTGTCTGGGAGCTGAACACACTTTGTCATCAGATACAACTGGGGATAGTGACAGGCCACTAACTTGGGTTTAATTGAGGAAGGGCCAGAGAAGGTATTTTGAAAGAAAGTCGGTCGTTAACCTGTTAAAAGGAACCGTCCCAGCTTTTGCCTGGTGGTGAATATGAGAAACCACGAGAACCACTTTCCAGACACTGAGTTGGAATATGAACCCAGGCTCTGCCGATGCCAGCGAGGCACCAGCTAGCTCGTTAACATTTTTGGCAACCGTGGCTGGTAAGTCGAGATATAATGGACAAATCTTAATAACTTTAAAGGTCCAAATAAACAACACATGGGTAATGAGAGCAAGAATTAATGACTGCTGTTGGTGTTGTTGTTGTTGTTGTTGTTGTTGTTGTTGTTGTTGTTGTTGTTGTTGTTGTTGTTGTTGTTGTGTTTCATTGAAGGTCATTGTGACATCGTGGTTTTAGAGCCCCACGTACTTGTGTATATGTGGATTTCGACTGATAACCAGTATCATTGCGATGGCTGTAGTGGTGTGTTTTTGTAATGTAGGCTAAGATAGGCCACCAAAGAAGGTGGTCGTGGACTTAAATGACGAACCATACCAGCATTTGACTGAGAAAAACAATGAAAACGAGTTTTAGGATGGCTCAAGTGGGAATGGAATCCACCACTCTTCAATTCCTGCACACGATACTGAGTGTACCCCGTTCCAACCCTCAGGCCAGATTTAATTTCCTTGGTAGGGCAGAGAATTAAACCTATGACCTTCAGGACCAGAGTCTCAATACGTACTCAGAGACCAAAGAAGGAGATGATGTTTCATTTGAGGGTCTTCAACATCGTGGTCATTTATCCACGTGTATTTGTGAGTGTGTGTAATTTTTCTGATAACCTTTGTTATTATGGTGTCTGTAGTAGTGGGTGTTTTTGTAATTCAGGTGAGAAATGGGTAGGAAGTGGCGGTAGCCGTAAGTTAGGAACCATCCCGGCATTGGCTCTAAGTGGAAATGGGAAAACACGGAAAACCTTTTCCAGGATTGCTGACACGGGAATCAAACCCGCCTTTTCTCAGTATTGCCTCTCGAGGCTGAGTGCACCCAATTCCAGCCATCAGACCTGAATTAAATTACTTTCTATATGAATCATCAACAACAACAACAACTTAGGGGGGACAGCAAAGAATGTTGGCCGCTACACCACGTGGTGGACTCAAGGTAGGAGAACAAGAAGCAATAGCAAAGACATACAGGATCATTATCTATGTGCGCTCCGATAAACACGGCAAGCTAAGCCGGCTGTGACTGGCGCAGATCGCGAGCGCACGTACGCAGTTCAGCCGGTGGTTGGCGCGCTCCACTGACTCATATCGTTAGTTCACATGTGTTTTGTCATTCATATGGACGTGTATCTGCAAGGCTTAGACGTTGGTGTTGTACGTTTAGTGAGTATTGTGATTACTGTGATTGTTGGTCATGTCTAGCTACCAATTCACATTGCGCGAACGTGTGTATATCCATAATTCGTATATGAAAAGCAAAAAATCTTGCTTTAAAACGAGACGAAATTTCGAATCAAGTTTCCAGGAAGACCTGTGCCTAATGACAGTGCAATTAGGAGTCTCACTAAACGATTCAAGGAAACAGGCTTCGTAAATAATAAAAGAGTTGACAAACATTCTTTCATCAGAAGATGTCAGGTGTCTGTTACAAGAGAGGGGGGGGGGGGGCATTTTCAGCATCGCCTATGAGCACCGTAAGTACACATTATTGAACATATTTGTTAAAAGTATGAAAGTGCGCACCACCACCACCTGCACCGGGTACGCGCGCCTGCGATCTGTGCCAGTCACAGCCGGCTTAGCTTGCCGTGTTTATCGGGGCGCACCCTGCACAAAGATGCGCTCAAATCAAAACACCTGAATGAATCGAATACTTCCCTTTACACATGTGTGGGTTACAATCCAAGGATTGCCTACCACAAGTCTAGCCTATGCCAACGTGCAGATAAATTGGGCAAACCAAGTAGTAGTTGACCTTCAATGATGATTAAATCTAAATGAGTGCATGTCAACAAAATGTCTGATGTAGCCTTATTATACAGTAGTCAAAGTGTTCCGCGTTATGTAAGACGAAGGTCGTCTGTTGTACTGTTGAGGAGAGGAAGTTATTTGTAACCTTGGAAGACTTGACAGCTTCTCGTGGCTTTCGGAACTAAAGACAGTCGGCCAATAACCCCGAGGCAATAATTCCTGGACCACCTCGTGGTGAAGCTACTAACGTTCTTGGCTCCAGAGGTCCGATTCGATTCCCGGCTCTGCCAAGAAGTTGTAATTCTGGTGTGAAGGCCGGAACGGGGTACACTCAGCCTCGTGAGGTAAAACTGAGAAGTGGAGGTTTCGATTCCCACCTCAGCCAATCTGAAAGTGGTTTTCCATGGTTTCCCACTTTTACTCCACGCAAATGTCGAGATGGTTCCTAAATTGAGGCCACGGCCGCCTCCTTTCCAATCCTCCTCTGAATTACAGATTCACACACTAGTATAGCCATCTTAATAACACAGATTATCAAACACATCTTATATATATATATATATACAAGTACGTGGGGCTACTTGAGCACGATGTTGCAAAGCTCCTAAATGAATCAACAACAACTTATGAAATTGAAAAGCAGAATACAAATTGAGTGTCGTGTCTTTGTAATCAAGACTCAAGTATGTTCCCGAGGGGGGCGAACCAAGAGCTCCCCAGCCATGTATCACCTTGCTTAGTAATTAACACAGGCAAGGGGTGCGTCCCTTATGTCAAGGGACTGACATGATTACATTGAGGAATGGCCTGCAGTAGTCCTGCATGGCACTGCGTTCATTCCTATTTTAACACTGAATATTAATATTTACCTTTTTTTTTTTTTTTTTTTTTTTTTTTTTTTTTTTTGCGTATGGCTTTTAGTGCCGGGAGTGTCCGAGGACATGTTCGGCTCGCCAGTTTTGTAGCTGCTTCGAGACGGACACCCAATGGGTGAGCTACAAGTACCGTTGGGGAGGGAAGGAGGGAAGTTGGAATGTAAGGACGAGGAGTTGGAAGGTAGCGGCTGTGGCCTATAGTTAGGGACCAACCCCGGCATTTGCCTGGAAGGAAGATGGGAAACCACAGAAGACCATCTTCAAGGTTGCCGGCGGGGGGATTCGAACCTCCTCGCCTCCCGGATGTGAGCGACTGCCATCAGTCATGCCGTAACCACCACGGCCAACTCACCCGGTATATTTACCATTATAGTGCCCAGACCCAATATGTCGGCCGAGAGATTTTCAGCTAAGATTGCCAAGGGCCGATATATCAGGCTAGTTTTTTTAGTCAGTTTATCCTCAGGGTTGGCTTTTCCCTCGGATTCAGTGAAGGATACCACCTTTACCGCCCCCAGGGCAGTGTCCTGGAGCTTGAAACATCGGGAAGGGGAAGTGGGACTAGCACCTCACCCAGGCGGCCTCGCCTGCAAAGCGAACAGGGGCCTTATGGGGGACGTAAAGGGAGGGGAAGATTGGGAGGAAGAGACAAGGAAGAGGGAAGGAGGCGGCCGTAGCCGTACGTTAGGTAACATCCCGGCATTTGCCTCGAAACGAAGTGGGAAACCACGGAAAACCACTTCGTGGATGGCTGAGAATCGAACCCATTCTACTGATTTGGACCACCCGAGGCTGAGTAGACCCCGTTCCAGTCCTCATACCAATTTTCAAATTTCGTGGCAGGGCCGGGAATCGAACATCGGACCTCCTGGGTGGCAGCTAAGTACTCTGACCACTACACCACGGAGGCGACTCTAGTTATTTATACAAATTGTATTTTTTTTTTCTAGCCATGCAGTGCTATCACAGTTGTAACCGAGGCAGATGACCTCGTAGTTCCGCCCTTAAAACAACAATAACTAACAGTTGTAACCTAGACTACCCGGAAATCATTCTCTCTCTGGATATATCAATGTGTTTTAAGTTCCGTTAATAACTACTGTAAATTCATAATAAGTGCTCTTTGAACATGTTGCAGACAGCTCCCTTCCCGCGTTTATTTGTAGAAATTGATTGTGCACGAAACCTTACTCTAAAATTGGGACATTTATACGAAACTAGCAACCCACCCCAGCTTCCCCCGGTGTCTTGAACGATTTACCCAGCGTAAGCTTAAAAGGCGGACGGACAGCAGCTCCCAGACGATATTCAGAAAAGCCGAAGTAAACAGCGAAACCCCAAACACATATAATCTTCTCTGAAGTCTTAACTCGACATGACTCGACAGTTTTATGCTGGCCGTAGCTGAGGTGATAGGCTCACTAGCTAGCTCGTATACTCGCTCTGAAGCCAGTAATTTAAATTGCCCATGAATGGAGATTGTTGGAAGAAATTAAAACGTAAAAACACTTATAGTGGGCGATGTATTTAAGATAGAGATACGCTATCACGGACTTTTTTGTGGACGTTTTCATACTGAACAATTCGTCCACTAATAGTAGCCTATATATATATAAGTTACTATAGTAGAGAGACTCCAGAACCAAAGGTCCTGATTTCGATTTCCGGCTCTACTAAAAATTTAATTCTGGTCTGAGTGTTGGAGCAGGGTAAACGTTGCCTCGTGAGGCAAAACTAAGAAGAGATGGGTTTACTTCCCACCTCAGCTGCCCTAGAAGGGGTTTTCCGTGATTTCACAGTTCTACTACAGGAAAATGTGATTGTTCCTGACTGAAGTTCATGGCCGTCTCCTTCCAAATCCTAGCCTCAATTACAGTGGTAGTTTGTAGTTTTACGTGACCGTGATTCTTGATATTATGAGCCACAGCACCTCCTCTTTACGTGGAATCCGAACCACAAGACATGGCATTTCTGTTCGAAAATCTCACATGCATTGAGCGGGAATCGACCCCAGTCCACCTTGGCGAGAGGCGAACAGCTTGATCTCTGCGCCACCATGCCCGCTAGCCTCAATTACAGGTACGCTACTTAAGTCATCACAATGACACAGGTTATAAGACAGATTACGCACACACTCAGGACTCTCCCAAGAAATGTTGGTTGGTTCCTTAGTTTAGGGGCTGCGATTACGCGGTCATTTAGCCCCGCGTACTTTGGGTGTGTGTAGAATCTGTCTGATAACCGGTGTTAATTGTGATAGGTGTGTTAGTGTGTGTTATCTGATTTTTAATTCAAGTAAGGACTGCAGACATTAATTTCAAGTAGTTCCTACTTTTGCTTCCAAATGATACCGTCCACGACACCTAGCTTTGCAAAGTTGGCTACTAGATGGCATCGCAGTCAGTACCTGGTGGCGAACGTTGGAACTAATAGAGCGTTATCAATTCTAACCTACAAATCTTTGGCTTCACACAAGTGTAGTTAGTGGAAGTTTCTTTTTCATGCCATAAATCTATGACATGGGACCGCCGGCTTTACTTCTCCTCCGAAGGAAAGCATGGTTGGTTGGTTCTTAAGTTTAGGGGCTGCGACAACGTGGTCATGTAGCCCCGTGTACTTTGGGTGTGTGTAGAATCTGTCTGATAACCGGTGTTAATTATGATGACTCTATTAGTGTGTGTTATCTGTTTTTTTTTAAATTTAAATACTGCAACTTTTGCCGCCAAGCGCCACCGTCAACGACTACTAGGCCAAGTTCAGAACTTAGCTACTAGACGCCACCGCAGTCGGCTCTTGGCAACGAACGTAGAAACCTAAGAGCGTTGTTTACATTCTCAACCTATCCAATTTAGCTTCACACAGGTGGAATTAGTGGAAGGTTCTTTAACATGCCATAAATCTATGACATGGGACCGCCGGCTTTACTTCCTCTCCGAAGGAAGGCATACTGAGGGATTTTTAACGCTCTTAAAAAATCCAACGGCTTAGGCCGGGTTTGAACCAGCTATCTTGGGGAAGGAAAGCATACTGAGGGATTTTAACGCTCTTAAAAACTCCGACGACTTTGGTCGGGTTTGAACCCATGACCTTGGGCATAGAAGCTCAGCATGCTACCAACTACGCCACCGAAGCCACCCCATAAAATGTTAATTCAGGTGTGAGGGCTGGAACGGGATACACCAACACCTTCTATAGTCTATACTCTAGAAGGTGTTGGATACACTTAGCTCTAGCTCAACTTCATGTTGCCGTCACAAGAGTCACAAGGACCGAAGAGGTCCAGGTGCATACAAATTGGGTTACTGGCTGCACAGAACTCCAATATGGAGCTCCCTTTGTATTTCTTGATATTAGCATTCGCCATTAGCCATAATACGAATTGGACCTGTTCGAGTCGCGATGCACTCTGGTGACAACTTTTGACAGTTACACGCCCACCTCGTAAAGCAAAATTGAGAAGAGGAGGGTTCGATTCCCATCACAGCCATTTTCGAAGTGGTGTTTCGTGGTTTTCCATTTCAACTCCAGGAAAATTCTGGGATGATTTCTAACTTAAGGTCATACTATTCCAGCCATAAAAACAACACAGATTATTAGATAAATTCCACACACACTCACACACAAGTACACGGGACTGCATGACCACGATGTCGCAAACCCCGTAAATCAATCAAGTGCCGTAGTTCATTTGGCTACGGAGATAAGTATCGGATGAAATGCAATGTTGTCTGAATCTCGCACTTTCGCTAACGTTCGTTTTCATTAAGTTGCTACTAATTACTTTCCATAAAATGAAAAAAAAGTTCAGTAGCCTACTGCCTATACAATTCTGGATGAAAATCTCAGAAAAGACATAGGCCTAAGTATAAATGACATGACAGGCTACTTCGCGCAGCGGTACCGTTCTCGCCTGCTGTTCCCAAGGTTGAGGGATCATATCCTGGCGTAGTCTGTTGGAAATTTGACGGTGCATAAATGTGAAGGAGCAGTGTCTGTAAATTTAATGGCAAATTAAATATCCCTTTCGGGGCAAAATTCCGGCACCCCGGCGTCTCTAAAGACATCAGTAGTTAAATAGGACGTAAAGCCAATAACATCATTATTATTATTATTATTATTATTATTATTATTCAAAAGGATCGTTTGAATGCGACAGTAGACTCTATTGTTTCCGCGTTACCGTGGTCACTCTTAATGAATGCTGCCCTTGGAGTTGACTAACAGGATACAGACATTGGGTGTGGCTGTTTACAGCTGATCACACCTGTCAAAACTAGAACAACACCTTTTATTATGCCGGTGGGAGGAATTAATTTACGCTAATATAGTAATTCTCTAGAGTATTATTATGCTGCGACAAAATTGTTCTTGTTTCATGTAGGGGTGACCATTGTGGTAATTTCATCCTCGTGAACTTGAGTGTATGTGCAATTTGTCTGATAACCTGTGATAAACAGGGGAATTAGTGTTTGTATTTGTACTTGATGCAAGGATTGGGATGAAGAAAGCCGTGACCTTAAATTAGGAGCCATTCGGTCTTTTACCTGGAGTAGTCTATAAATGGAAAACCACGGAATAGTATTTTTAGCCAATTTTCAATTTTGAAAAAATAGGCTTATGAGATCACCTTTTGTCCGTGTGTGTGTGCGTGTGCGTGTGTGTGTGTGTGTGTGTGTGATTCGTGTGTGTGTCCCCCTAATAAAATCTAAACGGCTGGAGCGATTTCAATGAAACTCAGTAAGTTCATAGCACTATTCCGGGCGACCTCGACCGTGCCCTTCAAATTTTGTTACGACTCACCAATCCAACATGGCGGCTGTGCGAAATATTTCACCAGCATTCAATATCTCCGAAACGATTACCGATATTACCCTGACATCATGTATGGTGATAAAGGGAACTACTGTAAGTTCACTTATGTGATCTTTAAAAACCTGGTAACTACAAAACCAACATGGTGGCCAAGCGAAGTTGCGACTTTTAAATAGACGTTTCTCGCGATTTATCCAACCAAACGCAATGAAACTTGGTACAGTATATGTTTATATACATTGTAATGCACCGACTACTAACTTCGTTCATTTGTTTACATAACCACAAGATGGCGGATGTGCGAAATATTTCACCGGCATTCTGTATCTCTGAAACTATTAGCGGTATCTCCCTGAAGTTTTGTACGGAGATAAAGGGCACTACTGAAAGTCCATTTATACGACTTTAAAAAACTGGTTATATACAAAACAAACATGGCGGCCAAGCGAATTAGAAAATTTGAAATAAACTTTTCTCGCGATTTAATGCTCCAAACGCACTGAAATCTGGTACAGGAAATATTTATACACATTGTAATGCACTGGTATCTAATTTAGTTCAATTGTTTACATAACCTCAAGATGGCGGCTGTGCGAATTTTAAAATTAAGTTTTTATTTCTTGTGATGTAGTCATGCGATCGAAATGAAAGTTTGAATAATGAACCTACCCAATAATTATCCTATAATGGTACATGACTCTATGGCCTATACATTTAACAATCCAACATGGCGACCATCCGAAGTATTTAGACGGCTCTCAATATCTACGAATCTATTGTAGCAATCAAACTGAATTTTTTTACTGTTCATAGGGGCTATGAACTCAAGTTCACTTATAGGACTTTAAATAACCTGGTGATCACAAATCCAACATGGCGGTGACGCGAAGTATAAATAATCACATGGACGTTTATCGCAATTTAACCATCCGAGAGCAGTGAAACTTGGTACAGTAAATCCTTATACGAATGGTAATCCACTAGCATCTAATTTATTTGAATTGTTTCCATAACCTAAAGATGGCAGCTGAGCGAAATTTTAAAATCTCCTTGTAACTTCTAGAGTCCTAATTATGCGATTGAAGTTTGTATACTACACGTACACTTTAATCTGCATGTAATAGTACATAACTCTAGGACCTACATATATAAAATCCAACATGGCGACCATCCGAATTATTTAGTCGGTTCTCAATATCTACGAATCTATTGGCAACTCAAACTAACACTTGGGGCGCTGCGGTCGGTCTGGATAAGTAGGGTTTAAAATACTCAATTACACGCGTTTGATATGGAACACTTTTTATTTTTCGGTTATAATCAGTAAATGTGGTCTCTAAAGTAATGACAGTGTTGTTTTTAATTGTATATATGTATAACTGTGCGATACACGTGATCTAATTTGTGTGTTCCACTGGATTTTTTGGTGTCATTTGCATATTATCAAGCATCAGTTTTTATGGTTGATGTAGATCAGCTGATTCAAATTTACACAGGGCTACACTTCGGACATTATTTCGGTACTATTATGCGCAATATAATGTAAATGTCGATCCTGAGTCAACGCCGAGGACATTCAAATAGAGAAATACGGTACGTAAACAAATAAATAACACACCGAAGCTGTGCTACTTTTATCATTCCGAGACTAGCATCCACTGTTCCAAGCTCTGACTTATATCGTGAATTGATGTCAAACTGATAATCCGCTAGCCTTTCCACCAAGCCTACACCTGGTAATCGCTAAGTTCTTCGATATTCGAGCTATTCCACTATCAGTCATATAGGCCTAATTTGCCTCCCCGTGGGCACTGTAGAATGAGTGATTCCGCTACCATTCAAATATTCAACACCAAACCCACCTTTTAACCATCCAAATCAAGCAATTCCTGTCGCCCCACGAGTTTTAATACAAGTTAAACTCATCCCTTCTCCCTACCAAGCAGCCAATAATTAATTATTCAAGTAACTTCAATCTTACCAGCGCGCCCATCGTAACAGCTGTTTTTAAACTGAATAACCTTCGCTGGCTTTACGTCGCAGGTCTTCTGTCTGTCTACCTCGACAAGTGTTAGATCCTTCCCGGGATGGAAAGGTATTATTATTAGGTATCATCACATTTCGGCTATTGCTATTTGCATCTTTTGGAAAGTGATGAAAAGGTATATCCGCAGCCCTCTTTTACATCGACTTACAGCCGTAAACTGAGCAATACACTTTGCTTTTACTCATTTTTCACTCTATCAACGAGTAAAACTTATTACTTATGTATAAAGACACGAACAATTTACCACGATCTGTTTACCAATACAAGAAACCATATACAAACAGTCACCACGTGACAAATGTACCCTACTTGGTAAGTTTCTCATTTTTACCGCTAGATGTCATATCAGATAGCTGGAGTTGCCAATTACAGCAATCAAACTGAAATTGTGTATGTTGATAGTTGCAATAAGTGGGCTATATGAAAATAGGCTGTATAGTTCTTCACGGAACTACTTGTTTTTTAATCGCTTATTCTCCCAGTTTGGCTCCACACACGGACTCCACGAGGGGTCATTCCTCTACCATCACAAGGACGGTATCTGGGAGCTGAACACACTTTGTCAGCAGATAAAATAAGGGATGGTGTGGTTGATCGCCCTGGCGACCGCTAACTTTGGTCTAAATAACCCTAGAACGGTAGCGCTAATCGCAACGTTGTAATCGGTAGTACTTCGCATCGGCGATGACTACGATTCTAGAAACTGATATTAAATACCACTTACGTCAAATATTATTTCACTCTCTCTAGGCTTGCGGAATGGACACGTTTTTGAGTAACCTTGTTTGAATTTCTTTTCTTATTTTGACCAATTTTTTATTCATTTCATTTATTTGGATTTTTTCACTAAGTTTGTGATTGTTATCTTTTTGGAATAAGACTAATTTTGATTATTGTTTTGCCTTTTGAGCTTTTTTGACTAATTTTAATTGTGTTTTTTTATTTTAACTTATTTTGATTTTTGTGCTCTTTAGATTTTAAGTACGGTATGTTTTTCTTTTTTGATTTACTTTGTGAGCTCTTTTTGACAAATTTTGACTAATTTTGATTTTTTGGGAGGGTTATGGATTTTGACTAATTTTGATTTTGGGAGGGTTATGGATTTTGACTAATTTTGATTTTGGGAGGGTTATGGATTTTGACTAATTTTGATTTTGGGAGGGTTATGGATTTTGACTAATTTTGATTTTGGGAGGGTTATGGATTTTGACTAATTTTGATTTTGGGAGGGTTATGGATTTTGACTAATTTTGATTTTGGGAGGGTTATGGATTTTGACTAATTTTGATTTTGGGAGGGTTATGGATTTTGACTAATTTTGATTTTGGGAGGGTTATGGATTTTGACTAATTTTGATTTTGGGAGGGTTATGGATTTTGACTAATTTTGATTTTGGGAGGGTTATGGATTTTGACTAATTTTGATTTTGGGAGGGTTATGGATTTTGACTAATTTTGATTTTGGGAGGGTTATGGATTTTGACTAATTTTGATTTTGGGAGGGTTATGGATTTTGACTAATTTTGATTTTGGGAGGGTTATGGATTTTGACTAATTTTGATTTTGGGAGGGTTATGGATTTTGACTAATTTTGATTTTTCGTGTTGTTTTTTTTTGGGGGGGGGATCTTGACTAATTTGCTTTGTATTTTAGGACTGCCAAACACTGGTGGGGATTCGACAAAAGGTTAGTTAGTTATTGTTGTTTTAAGGGGCGGAACTATGACGTCATCTGTCCCTCTTAACACAGATCAAAATATACAAATTTGGAATGGAATTTAAAATTTAGAGGTGGACACCTAAATTTGAAAAAAACGAAAATTAATGAACAAAAAATTGAATAAAACTAATAATTGTAATATAAACAAAAATTACGGAATTACAAAAATGCTGCTTTCAAAAACGAACAAGTCGTTGAGTCATGAATAAAAGGGAGAACTATATCCCGTTTTCCTCGCGGAGACGATCGCTACCATTCTAGGGTTAAGGGAGGGTCAGGTAAGGGATTTTGAGAGGAAATCGGCCGTAGACCTGTTGAAAAGAACCATCCCGGAATTGACCTGGTGGGGTAAATGAGAGACCACAAAAACCATTTTCAGGACGGCCGCGGTGGGATTCTAACCCTCGCTCCCTCGATGCCAAAGAGGCACGTGTAAGCACGTTAGTGCTCTCGGCCAATGTGACTCACAGTAATAATAATAATCGTGTCGCCTCCGTGGTGTAGTGTTCAGCGTGCTTAGCTGCCACCCCGGTGGTCTGTGGTTCGATTCCCGACTCTGCCACGAAATTTGAAAAGTGGTATGAGGACTGGAACGGGGTCTACTCAGCTTCGGGTGCGTCCAAATGAGTAGAGGGGGTTCGATTCCCACCTCAGTCATCCTCGATGTAGTTTCCCGTGGTTTCCCACTTCGTCTTCGGGCAAATGCCGGGATGGCACCTACCGTCAGACCACGGCTGCCTCCTTCGCTCTTCCTTGCCTATCCCTCTCGTTCTTCCCATCCCGTTCCGTCCCTCATAAGACCCCCAATCCTATGTCAAGCTCCAGGACACTGCCCGTAGAGGCGGTAAAGGTGCGATCCCTCGCTGAGTCCGTGGGAAAAGCCTACCTGGAGGGTAAACTGACTACGAAAATAACAATAATAATAATAATAATCGTGCAATCTCCACTACCGTGGTGTAGATTCTTTTTGACTTGGAGCCATTGAGGCGATCTACTCTTTAATTCCAATTTTCCGCGTAACACTGCCTGTAAACCTAAACTCTATTGGATGACTTGTGACTGAAATTTTATTTCGCATTGTAAACCCCAAATGAGATACGTTAGATCTTTTACTAGCAAACATCGTACGCAGTTGATTTATGCGCCCTTCAAAATTCTAAGTTCGTCGCCCGGAATCGAACCAGCGTTCCTGGGACAGTGAAGAGCATATTCTCCCACTGTCCTACCTAGGAAGCTGGTAATTGATAGGTTGTCTCTTGGATACAAGATGGCCAGTTGCATTGCTCTGTTAATGGACTGCTTTAGATTGTTGGCCTATTTCCAAATCGGAGAGATATGTCGTGGTGTAGTTGATAGCATTCTTGGCTGTCACCCTGGATGTCCAAGTTTGATTCCCGGCTCTGCCAAGATATGTTATTTTGGTCTGAGTATTGGAACGGGATATACTCAGCCTCGTGAGGCAAAATTGAGAATATGCTGATTCGATTCCCACCTCGACATTCCTAGAAGTAGTTCTCTGTAATTTCCCTTTTCTACGGGACGGCATCCATATTAAGGCTACAGCCACCTCCATCCCAATCTTAGCTTCAATTCCAAATACACACACTTCAACAGACACACAATAACAAATGTTATCAGATAAATTCTCCCCCACACCCAAGTTCACAGGTCCGAAATCACCACGACTTCTAAACCCATAAGTGAAACCTCATCAATAGCATCATCACCAGCAGCATCGTGATCATAAGGCACTGGGTATCCTGTTTTCGTTTAAATTAAACCCCTTTATGTGATATTAGAACTCAAAAAACCCACTTGCATTAATCGATTGTCGAGCCCAGTCAGAATGCTCAAAACGTATTCGGAACAATTTCCTCTATACCTGATGGCATGGTGAATTTTGATGATGTAATTTTCAATCTTTGTGGAGGTACAGTACATGGATTTCTTAACAGGTTGTAGGATAAATGATTCTTGGTGGCTAGAGACTAGCATTCTTGGCTGCCAACGCGAAAGTCCGGGTTCTATTTCCGGCTCTACCAAGAAATTGAACCCTGGTTAGAGGATTGGAACGGGGTACACTCAGCCTCGTGAGGCAAAACTGGAAAGAAGTGAGTTTGATTCCCTCCTCAGACATTCGAGAAGTGGTTTTCCGTGATGTATCCACTTATTCTCTAGGCAAGTACTGAGATGATTCCTAACTCAAGGCCTCGGCCGCCTCCTTCCCAATCCTCGCCTAAAATAATAATGCACACAATAATACAGCAAAATTCAAATAACGCACGCTATCAGACAAAATTCCACGCACCCCCAAGTACACGGAGCTAAATGGCTACGATGTCCAAGTCCCTCAAATGAAACAACGACAGTAGGGAATAACTACTACCCTACCAGGGAAATGTTACCGCTAGAAGGAGAGCGCAGCAGTTGTGTATACGTTACGTCATCTCGCCTCGTTATGGCTGCAGCGAGCGGCTTGCGGGGCAAGGGGGGAGGGGACTCATGTAGAGTCATAGGCTACAATGAGAACACACCGCATGGCGCAGCTTGAATCAGGCACACAAATAACGACCATCGCAGGCGTGAGGCTGGGCGGAGCGCATTAGTTCCGATTTCCGCCACCGGTAAAAATTCGCTGGTCGGGTAGTACCAGTCTGTAAAGTAACTTGTTGATAACGGGATCCACATCTTCATAAGACCTGTATCACTCTTGGATCTTACCATTAACTTGAAACAACGGTACTTGAATCATTATTCAGTGGACCATTCTAGTCAGACACTGCCATTCATACCACGTACTGTAAGGGGTGGTTGTTTGTGGTGAATGCTTCTTTATCGAGTGGAACAAAAGTTATAATTCCCTTGTAATCTAGTGAATTTTGAAAGTTTTACGTAAAAACTTTATTAGTACGTGCCAATATAAAAGTCAGCCTAATATATATCAAAACTTAGTTTTAAAATTAATAATTTTACTGGTACAAGCATTATACATTTTCATTTTAGACGTATTACCTTTCAGCGTTCCGTCTGGTCTGCAAACCTAAGTTTGCGAACAAGTCGCCTCCATTAGCAGTAGGACCTGCGCAGTGGCCTCCTCTGCTTCTACACCTCTCACTTCGAAATATTCACGTCAAAAAAAGGTTTGCCTATTACCATGAAGCACAATGGGAATGAAAGTGAGGTCAGACTTATTTATTAAGCAGTGTGCACGCCTGCTCTACACAATTGAGATCGGGGGCATAGGCTGGCCACTCCATTCCGTGAATACCATTCTCCTGAAGAAAGGCATTGGCAATGCCAGCTCTGTGCGGGCGAGCGTTATCGTTGAGCCGAAATTGTCAGCATAGCCTTTCACTACAGGTGCCAGATAGTATCCCTCTAACAAACGTATGCCTGTCATACGCCCTGGGATGTACACACGAGGGGTTCGGCGACCATACATGATGCCACCCCAAAACATTGGTATCGATCTCAGATGTATTGGTCGTGCATACGTTCACGGTGTCGTCTTCACACTCGCACAGATCTATCCTCATTGGCACAGGCGAGTGTTCACAGCCGATATACACTCACCCAACAACGACTAATGGGTTTGAGACCACTACGACTCTTGGCCAGCAATATACAAAACATTTTTTGATGTGTGTAGTTCAATACTGAATCTAATCATCCCCTCCTAGGTCTTTTTCTGCTTCTCTTACCATCTACAGCCGAACCCATTAACCTCTTAGGTAATCTCTCCTTCCCCATTCTCATCACATGCCCCCTTGAATCGACTCATACGAACAGCTTCATCTAGCGTGTTCATTTCCAGCATTGCTTTTATATCTTCTTCTTTCCTCAATTTTGGCCATCTTTGGAAAGCGTAAAATATCCCATTGCATTCACAGTCTGATATTTCCTTGATCCTTTCTTGCCTTCCAGTAGTTCTTCTTTACTTCACTTTGTTTCCTTCTTCTCTCTTCCGTTCAGGTGTTAACCCGATTCTTCCTTTCCTTCTTCTAGAACACCTTGACATTTTGATTATATTTCTGAAAAGTGGTATGTCCTGAATAATATCTATCGTTACGTCCATCTCTTCCATATCCCTTTTTATATTTTGTACCCATTGATTAACATTCTTGCTTTTGTATAAGTTACATGACTGAAAATTTGTTTTGTGAGTCTGGTGTTATTCATCCTCATTACGTATCCAAAGAAATTAACCCTCCTTTTCCTGATCGTATCGTAGATTTTTTCAATTTCTTTATTTTTGTACAGGTCGTCATTTTTTTCTCTATCTGAACTCTCTACTTTCTGTTTTCAATGGTCCCGATATTTTTCTAAGTATCCTTCTTCCCTTTTTATCTAGCTCTTCTATTTCGCCCTTTTTAAAGAAAAACATACATTCTGAAGCATAGAGACTTTCCGGCTTAATTACTGTATTGTAATGTCGGATTTTAGTTGCAATAGAAATATTTTTTTTTTAAATTGTAGGTAGGCTATTCTTCATCAGTTCAAAATCTTGTTCCAATATTTTCGTATCCTTGCTCTTTTTGTTTCCTTGTCTACTCCATTAATTTTAATCATTTCTACCAAATACTTAAACTTTTCTACCTTGTCAATTTTTCCGGAGTCAGTTATTAAAACTGTAGGAGAATTTCTAATATTAGTCATAAATTTGGTCTTCTCAAAAGATATCTGAAGTCCAACTTTCTCTGCTATCTTTCTCAAAATGTTTATTTGGACACAAGCTGTTTGTATATTTTCTGAAAGAATGGCAATGTCATCAGCAAAAGCCGAGCAATTGATTCCTACCCCTTTAAATTTCGATCCAAGTCTTATTTCATGGTGGAGTCCTCTTCCCTTGAGCCTTTCTTCCCATTCCTTTATTACCTTTTCTAGAACACAGTTGAAAAGAATTGGAGACAGTCCGTCTCCCTGTCTCACACCGGTATTAATTTAAAATTCCTTTGAGATCTCTCCCATAAATGTCACTTTGGATTGTGTATCAGTAAGTGTATCTTTAATGATGTTGATGGACTTCGAGTCTACTTCAAATTCCTCTAACACATTGAATAATGAAGTTCTATCTATTGAATCATAGGCTTTCTGAAAGTCCACAAATATTATGACGTAGTTCTTGTTCCTGACCATGCTATCTCTTATAATTGTTTTCAAATTAAATATCTGTTCCATACACGACCTACCTTTTCTAAACCCACCTGGGTATTCTCCTATTTGTTTATCAAGTATAGGCTCAATCCTGTTTTGAAGAGCTTTGGAAAGGATCTTATATGTAACTGGTACCAGGGATATGCCTCTGTATTGTTCACATCTTTCTTATCACCTTTTTTATGTAATATGTTGTATCTTCATTATACTGGAAAACAAATAAAATAATCATACGAAAATAAAATTAAAATAATTGCAATTTATCAAAATAATGAGTCGTATTTCATATCAAACTCAAAATTGTATTGCAAAATTAGACTTTTAATTTAGATGTGCTGCCCTCCCTAACTCATTCTCTCCCATAAAACCCAATGACGTAATCAGCAGCTGCCGCCTCACTCGTCGTTCGTCATTGGGCTAAGCACGGTGGTATAAATACCTTTAGTGTTATATATGTGGTACAAACATGACGCCGTCGACGATTGGATTATCAACCACCGCACAATATTTGGAATGGAATATTGGTAACATTGATGTCGTCGAGAACCCTTTGCTTTATTAGGATTAAAATGAACTTACTACTTGATTTCAGGAGTATTGCCGATCTCAAAATATTGGAAGCTTTTCCAAAACCTGTAGACTATAATGTTGACATTCTTTTAAGTCCATATTTTGATGTATTATACTGTGATATTTAAGCCTCCGTGGCTTAGGCGGCAGCACGCCGGCCTCTCACCGCTGGGTCCGTGGTTCAAATCCCGGTCACTCCATGTGAGATCTGTGCTGGACAAAACGGAGGCAGACAGGTTTTTCTCCGGGTACTCCGGTTTTCCCTGTCAACATTTCATTCCAGCAACACTCTCCACTATCATTTCATTTCATCTGTCATTCATTTAATCATTGCCCCAGAGGAGTGCGTCAGGCCTCGGCAGCCGGCACAGTCCATATCCTCGCCGCTAGATAGGGGCTTCATTCATTCCATTCCTGACCCGGTCGGAGACTGGAAGCAGGCTGTGGATTTTCATTTTTCATACTGTGATATTTAATGTAATATTTTGAAGCCATTCATTCAGTGTTGCCTATACAAAGTGTTATTTGGAACTCTTCAATCGGTCAACATGAATTTGCCCAATGACTGGGTGGGACACAATATACAGTATATAGACTATAATAATTATGTAAACATCAGAGCCTGTAGGAGACAGTTGGAATGACGTGGTCCATAGATGGCCTATACGAAATGAAAGAATGAAATTATGTAAATAACACTTCTAGAAAATAGTACATGTAATAGTTTACGATAACTATTATACTGGGGCAATTTAGGATTCTAAAATACCTTTAGTGGTAAAGCCGGCGCGGCGCGGCGGTCCCATGTCATAGATTTATGGCATATCAAAGAATCTTCCACTAAAGATACCTGTGTGAAGCTAAATTAGGTTAGAAATGTAAACAACGCTCAGGTTGCTACGTTCGTCGCCAGGAGCCGACTGCGGTGGCGTCTAGTAGCCAAGTTCTGAACTAGTAGTTGTTGATGGTGGCGTTTGGCGGCAAAAGTAGGAACTACTTGAAAATTCAAAGTCTGCAGTCCTTACTTGAATTAAGAAACAGAAACACACACTAATACAGTCATCACAATTAACCGGTTATCAGACAGATTCTATACACACCCAAAGTACACGGGGCTACATGACCGCGTTGTCGCAGCCCCTAAACTGAGGAACCAACCACCATTCTGGTACAAACATGACACCGTGGACGAAGGTTGATCAATTATCGTACAATATTTGGAATGGAATAGGAAATGGAATAGCCGGCCCCGTGGTGTTGGGGTAGTGCGCCTGCCTCTCGCCCGAAGTCCCTGGGTTTGATACCCGGCTCCGTCAGAGATTTTAGAAACTGACGTGAGGGTTGGAACGGGGTGCACTCAGCCTCGTGAGGACAATTGAGTAGCTGTATGACAGTGAGGCAGGGGTGATGTGATAGGAAATGGAATAGGATCCTAAAATTGTCCCAGTATAATAGTGGTCATAAACTAACAAATTGCAGTCTGTGATATTTATTCGTATCGTATTGTTACATTGTACAGTAACGTAAGGCTACTGGTGGTACAACGGTAACGTTCTCGCCTGCGCATCCCAAGGTTGTAAGATCGAATCCTGGCGCAGTCAGTTGGCATTTGAGGGTGCGCAAATGCGAGGGAGCCATGTCAGTAGATTCACTTGCACGTTGAAATCCCCTTCGGTGCAAAATACTGGCACTTTGGCGTCTCTAAAAGCCACAGTAGTTATAAGGGACGTAACACCAATAACATTATTATTATTATTATTATTGGTTTATACAGTTTATACTGGTACATTACAACACAACTATACGGGCTTCAGGGAACCAACGTATAGTTACAGAAACAGCAACTTCTAAGCTGGAATGTCGCTACCCATGAACTTCCGCAAGATTCGGGTTGTTGATAGATCTACTGCCTTCTGCATTCGTTTGAACAGTTGAGTATCCAGATCCAGTTCTTTAAGGCCTTGGAGCAAGGTAGTTGGGATCACGCCCGCAGTTGAGACAATGGTAGGTATGATCTTTACCCGCTCTACATGCCATTGTCTTTTGATAGGGACGACCAATATTATTATTATTATTGTTATCATTATTATTATTATTATTATTATTATTATTGTTATTATATGTTATGTAAGGTCAATGCCTGTTGACTGGTAAGAGAGAGAGAGAGTGGGGACAGGGAGATTGATGGTACAAGTGTCATGGCTCCCGGAGACAACGCTAATTGCCCCGTGGAGTGGCGCGAACCATCGATCTGAAAGCCCTCAGGGCAATGGCTGCCACCACAATGGACCTTACCATCGATCCTTAAGTATTACCCTCGCTTATTACGCTGTCTCGTTCTACGCTATCCCGCTTATTACGCTATCTAGTGTATTACGCTATCTAGTGTATTACGCTATCCCACTTGTTACGCTATCCCGCTTATTACGCTATCCCGTTTATCACGATAACCCGTTTACTACGCTATCCCGCTTGTTACGCTATCCCGCTTATTACGCTATCTAGTGTATTACGCTATCTCTCTTATTACGCTATCGCTCTTATTACGCTATCCCGCTTATTACGCTATCCCACTAGTTACGCTATCCCGCTTATTACGCTATCTAGTGTATTACGCTATCTCTCTTATTACGCTATCCCGCTTATTACGCTATCCCGTTTATCACGATAACCCGTTTACTACGCTATCCCGCTTGTTACGCTATCCCGCTTATTAGGCTATCTCTCTTATTACGCTATCCCGTTTATCACGATAACCCGTTTACTACGCTATCCCGCTTGTTACGCTATCCTGCTTATTACGCTATCTCTCTTATTACGCTATCCCGCTTATTACGCTATCCCACTGGTTACGCTATCCCGCTTATTACGCTATCTAGTGTATTACGCTATCTCTCTTATTACGCTATCTCTCTTATTACGCAATCCCGCTTATTACGCTATCCCGCTTATTACGCTATCCCGTTTATCACGATAACCCGTTTACTACGCTATCCCGCTTGTTACGCTATCCCGCTTATTACGCTATCTCTCTTATTACGATATCCCGCTTATTACGCTATCTAGTGTATTACGCTATCTCTCTTATTACGCTATCTCTCTTATTACGCTATCACGCTTATTACGCTATCCCGCTTATTACGCTATCTCTCTTATTACGCTATCCCGCTTATTACGCTATCCCGTTTATCACGATAACCCGTTTACTACGCTATCCTGCTTGTTACGCTATCCCGCTTATTACGCTATCTCTCGTATTACGCTATCCCGCTTATTACGCTATCCCGTTTATCACGATAACCCGTTTACTACGCTATCCCACTTGTTACGCTATCCCGCTTATTACGCTATCTAGTGTATTACGTTATCTCTCTTAATACGCTATCCCGTTTATTGCGCTATCCCACTTGTTACGCTATCCCATTTATCACGATAACCCGCATAATACGCTACCCCGCTTGTTACGCTATCTCATTTATTCCGTTATCTCGTTTATTACAATATCCTGCTTATTACATTTATTACGCTCTTTTTGAAAGGACCCTGGACGGTTCGTATATAAGACTTCATGATTTTACCCTGCGATAACTCTTCTAAATCCTTCTCATAGTGTTTTATCATGTCTACAAAACAGGGAAGAGCCGGCCCCGTGGTGTTGGGGTCGCGCGCCTGCCTCTCACCCGAAGGCCCCGGGTTCGATTCCCGGCACCGTCAGGGATTTTAGAATCTGGCGTGAGGGCTGGAACGGGGTGCATTCAGCCTCGTGAGAACAATTGAGTAGCTGTCTGACAGTGAGGCAGCACCGCGATCAAGAAAACCAAGATTAACGGCCGAGGGGACCCGATGCACTGACCACGCGTCACCCCAATATCTGCAGGCCAAATGGCTGGGCAGTGGTCGTATGGTAGGCTTAGGCCCTTTTGGGCTGTAGTGCCAGGGGTTATTATTATTTATGTATTTATTTATTTATTTATGTATTTTTAAAACAGGGAAGAATCTGTTTAAATTGCAAATGTTTTAATATTAATAATTCGGGGAGCGTGATGGCGCAGTGTCTTAGCTGCTCGTCTTTTATCCGGACGGCCGGGGTTCGAATCCCAGTGAGAACGGGGTGGAATTTTTAACTGAAAAACCACGTGACGTCAGGAAGGGCATTCGGCCTTAAATCCCCGGCCAAAACCAAAATGAGCCTGGTTGGCTCCGGCGACCCCAATTAATTGGCAAAAGCCCAAGGAAGGTTTTAATTGTAATAATTATAATAATAATAGGCTAACGTTCCGGCCCATTCCACTCAACATAAAGAAAAACAAACTTACCATAATACGCTTTGACACAAACATGCTCAGAGATAGGGAGAATGAATTCAAAGAACTTGTCCAACCAGTGGAAAAAGACTTCAACAGCACGAGAAAGCAGACTATACACGCTGAAAAATAAGTAGCAGAAATCAAGAAGCGGAAGAAACACACATGGTGGAACAATAACTGCGAGAAGACCTTAGAGGATCGTCTAAATGCTTGGAAAAAGTACTACACCTCCAAAGAGGAAGAAGATTGGAACATCTATAGAGACCAACGAGCACAAACAGCAAAAATAATACGCAGCGAGAAACACAAGTATGAAAAAGAACTAATGGACAAAAATGAACAAAACATTCACAGAAATGAGATCCGTGAATACTACAGGGATTTTAAAAATAAGATTCAAGGTTACAAGGCACCTTCCCCTTGTTTTCTAAGAAAAGATGGAACTATAGCAACATCCAACGAAGAAACCTGTGAATTTTTTGCGGGTATTTTAACGACCTCCTAAATTGCGAAAAGCCACCCAACCCCATCAAAACAAACAAACAAACAAACAAATGAACCACAATTTGCCATCTTCTCCACCAAATCACGATGAAATCAAACGCCACATAAAGAGGTTGAAAAATAACAAGGCTCCTGGTGAAGACTCCATGACTGCAGAACTGTGAAAGAAGCAATTGACATCCTACACCAAACCATTGTAGATATATGGGAGACAGAACAACTCCCAGAGGACTGAAAGTTAGCTTTGATCCATCCTTTACACAAGAAAGGAAATATAAGAGATGTGAACAACTCCCGTGGTATTTCTCTTTTGTCAGTAGCTTACTAGATCCTGTCACTTTCCATCCTTGAAAGACTGAAACAGCAATTTGAACACAAACTCGGGGAATACCAAGGGTTTTTTAGGAAATGCCGATCGACTGCAGAACAAATCATTAACCTAAAAATTATAATTAGGTACTATGTGTTGAGAGGCCGAACGTATGTATCGACATTTGTAGACTTTATGAAAGCGTATGACTGCATCTACCGTGATGTGTTGATTAACATACTTGCAGGAATTGGATTCGATGGGAAACTGCTGGCGATAATAAGGGCAACCCGAATTAATACCACATACAAAGTCAAATTCCAAGGATGTTTCTCTGAACCCTTTGAAATCAAGACAGGCGTTCGACAGGGAGATAGCCTGTCACCTCTGTTATTCAACTGCGTGCTTGAAAAGGTAATACAGAATTGGTGACAGAAGTTAAAAGAATGAGGCCTTTACAAACCTTTAAGTATTGTGAAAAAGAAAACAGGAGTGGAAATAGATTGCTTAGCATTCGCTGATAATACAGCCCTGATGACAGAAGATTTCGAAAGTGTAACGGAACAGGTCAATATATTGAAGGAAGTAGCAGAACAAACAGGATTACAAATTTCCTTTCAAAAGACAGAAGTAATGTCAAACATCAAGGATGATACAGCACAACTAAACACCAAATATGGAACGATAAACCGTGTTAATAAATTTAAATATCTTGGGGAATGGATCCAGCAAATGGGTTTGACAAGGAAGCCATAGAAGCAATAATCAGTAAAATGGAAGTCGCTTTCCAAACCACCCGCAACATATATAACAACAAGTGCTTTTCTATGAGCACAAAAATTCGTCACTACAACACTGTCATCAAACCACTACCGCTATATGCATCTGAATGCCTTATCTTATCCGAGAAATGTTTGCTCGCGAATTTAGAGAGGCAAGAAAGAAAGAAAGAAAGAAAGAAAGAAAGAAAGAAAGAATGATCCTGCACATCATACTTGGCCCGGACTACATAAATGGCATCTACATCAGAAAATCCAGGCAAGAAATATACTCGAAGATAGAGAAGATCACAGACATAATGCGAAAACGCCGAGTTTGCTTCCACGGTCATATACGACGGATGATCGGCTCCCGATGGACGAAACGTATCTTCAGTATATTCCACTCAAAACCAAAAACAACAATACCATGGTATGTTAACGTCTAGAAAGATCTGAAAGAAATGGGGATACGAGCAGAAGATGCACAAGACCGAAATCTTTATAGAGCAGCCATCAAGACGTCTGGGACTTTCCGGGTCGAAAAACGGACAACTGGTGCGAAATGGACAGAAGAACGTCGTGCTAAACACAGTGAGCTCATGAAGACAGTCTGGATCAAGCGAAAAATGAAAAAGTTCCATAATGTAAAATGAGGCTTATCGTGGTCCCTAGTTGGCCGATTTGCGAAATTGAATGAATAATACAGTAATAATAACATACTGTACATTACTGAAATATTGTTTCCAAATTGTTTACCCTCCTCACAAATCATTTCCCAGCTATAGCGCTGTGCCGCTTATTACGTTTTTAAACCACAACCCCTTGAAGAGCGAAATAATGGGGTTTTACTATAATTGGCTACAAATAGATGATTGACGAACTAAAATCTGTCATATTTTAAGGTCATAATCACCCGCCTCTTAATCTTAACCATAACATTCCAAAACACACCTTGGGCGAAGGAAAATTCCAAATGTCGACGTGATATAGGAGAGCCGAGGGGTGATAGCATGTACCACTGCACCGATTGATTGCCCTGGGGGGGGGGGGACGCCTTAATGCGTGGCACGCACGCTAAACGCAGTGCGTGCTCTCACATTGTTAGGTCGATATTATTGCGCACTAGCTTGCATTCCAGTACTCCTCTACTCAGGTTCTCCAGAAATTATGATGATGATGATCATTATTTTAAGGGGAAGAACAGCAAGTTCATCTGCCGCACAGCAATAACTAACTAACATTTGCACCTCGTAACACAGTTGACAATACAAGTATTGAATGGTAAAAAAAAGAAATCTGAATGCCTATGTATTAAAAGATGCTAAAATGAGAATAAAAATGTTTAAAATATATATTATCTTATCGCTTATCATCCAAACTCAGATTCACCTACGGAATCTGCGAGGGATCATTCCTCTACTGCCACAAGGACAGTGTTTTGGAGCTGGACACACTTTGTCATCAGATACAACTGGGGATGGTGGCAGGCCAATCGTCCAGGCGACCACTAACTTGCATCTAACTAAGAGTAAGGGAAGGAAGTCGGCTGTGGGCCTGTTGAAAGGAGTCGTCCCGGTATTTGCCTGGAGGTGAAAATGGGAACCAAGGAAAACAATTTTCAGGACGGACGAGGTGGGAATCAAACCCACGCTCTCCCGATATCAGCGAAGTACGAAGTTGTGCGTTAGCACTCTCGGCCACCGTGGCCGGTTAAAAATTAAAATACAGTCGAACTTCCATAAGTCGAACGTCTATATCTCGAATTTTCGATAACTCGAAGTAATTTTCTTTTCCCGGCGGTATCGTATCTAATTCACATGTTACATTTGTTCTATTATTCGAAGTTCTATTACTCGAATATTTCGATAACTCGAGGAATATTTCATTCCCCAGGCGTAAAATATTTTTCGATATCTCGAAGTTGGGGTGAAAATGCAATTGCCTTGAAGACTGGAGTTGTGACTTGGGGCTTGGAATATGAGAATTTTGTTCACCTTGGATAAGGTACAGTACTTGGAGAAGTTATTTCTGTCAGTATTGTGTGGTCTGCTACATTCCAGAGCAGCCTGAGGGCAAGGAGACGGGTTCTGGTCAATGTGCACCTCAGACAATAACAGTAAGAGGGAAGCTCCGGCTATTTATGGCATGCCTGCACCCTTCGTGTCCTTGACTGATAAGCCTGGTGAGTGAGCACTGTCCTGTAGTTTCTGACCTAATGTGTAAATCAGTAATGCAAACACCATGGAGAAGAAAAGTGTTCTGAACTGTTTAAGTGCAAGTGAAAATTTAAAGTTAATTCACGAAGTGGAAAAGGGTGTGAGAAGGGAGAAAGATATTGCGGCGGAATTCGGCATTCCAGCAAACACACTGTCAACGATTATGAAATATAAAGACAAGATTTCTAGTGCTATTCAGGAGTCACGTTTTTCATCGGAGAGGAAATGTTTTAAGAGCTCAAGTTACCCTCAGGCTATGTTTAAGTGGGTAAAATGTATGAGTGTATGGAGAACAGGCTCTAGATATTCTGGCCGCTTTTCGTCGCTACGTACAGAGATAACTTTCAGTTGAAGAGGATGTTTTTCAAGCTGTTAACCTGTTAGAAAACTCCGTGGAGAACAGGGTGTTGCAGAAAAGGAAGCAAAAGAAACTGACGGACTTCTTTTCAAATATTTGAATTTGTAAGTACTGTAAAATGAAAATGTACTAGTAATACTGTATAACTGTGTAGTAGTTTAACAAAATAGACACAAAGTAGTAGAATGGATTGAAACTTGTAAATAATTAAATACGGTAGCATTAATCGCTAGCTGGTGGCCCATAGGAGAAGTTCTAGTAACAATAATATTACAAGTAGTCTATTCGTATGTTTATAATACTGTAATGGTATCCCTCCTTCTTTTTACTTTCTTTTTGAAAAAGAAAATCGATATCTCAAATTTTCGATATCTCGAAGTAATTTTCATCTCCGAAGGCACTTCGAGATATCGAAGTTCGACAGTAAAAAAAGTAAAAATTCAAAATAAATTTAAAAATATTAATAAACATAAATTAAAAATAAAAATAATGATGAAAATGAAAATCCACAGCCTGCTTCCAGTCTCCGACCGGGTCAGGAATGGAATGAGTGGAGCCCCCTGCCATCTAGCGGCGAGGATATGGACTGTGCCGGCTGCCGAGGCCTGACGCACTCCCCTGGGGCATGACGCACTCCCCTGAGGTCTTAAATCCCCGGCCAAAACCAAAATGAGCCTGGTTGGCTCCGGCAACCCCAATTAATTGGGAAAAGCCGAAGAAAAATAATGATATTATTAATAATTTGTAAATATTAATAAAAATGATTTAAAAATATTAATAAAAACAACTAGTTCCTCGACGAACTAAAGAGCCTACTTTTCTTAAAATTTAAGATTCATGCCAATCAATATAGACTTATCTAGAATGATGACGAAATCAAGTTGGTAATACTAACATTTCTAAGTACTCCAGTTTGAAATGTACCTGAAATAGTGTAGCCTAATAGAGTAACTTACTACAGTTGGCAGCTCTGGTGACTCTGAATATATTCTTAATTCCATCTCTTAAGGTATAGAATGCACATACAAAATTTGGTTTAAGTCTAATGGATAGTATGGACGTTACATGTTGTTTGTTATTGGATTTATCAGTGCGCGTAAAATCATGTTGGGAACAATGTCATGTATGTGATGCTCAGAATTAATGTGAAATATTACGATCTATTATAGTGCCAATTTTGGATAAAATCCATTTGTTAGTATAGAAGTTCCATGTAATTAAAAATTGAAACTATCAGAAAGCTTAGAATCATGTTGGCAGCACTGAGGTATATTAGTTACTCCAAATTAATCTAGAATGTCAGGTACTATACGTGTGCAAAGTTTAGAGCTGAAGGCTTGCATACTTTCTGATATATTGATATTAGGATTAAACAGAGAGCGTATTTATTAACAGTTAGGAGCCTTGCTAACTGTTATGGTACACAAAGCGCATACGAAATTTGGTTGAAATCCATTTGTTATTATAGAAGTTATAATATTAACAATAACCCCTGGCACTACAGCCCATGAAGGGCCTAGGCCTGCCAAGCGACCGCTGCCCAGCCATTTGGCCTTCAGATATTGGGGTGACGCGTGATCAGCGCATCGGGTCCCATCGACCGTTAATCATGGTTTTCGTGATCGGGGCACTGTCTCACAGTCAGACAGCTTCTCAATTGTCCTCAGGAGGCTGAGTGCACCCCCGTTCCAGCCCTCACGTCAGTTTCTAAAATCCCTGACGTAGCCGGGAATAGAACCCGGGCCTCCGGGTAAGAGGCAGGCGCATTACCCCAACACCACGCGGACAGCTTTATAGAAGTTATATGCAGTTAAGAATTGGACTTATCAGCAGACTTAGAATCGTGTTGGTAGCACTGATGTATATCAGTTACACCTTACTACTGGTAGATTGTCAGGTACTGTACGTGTGCAAGGTTTAGAGCTTTTGGTTTGCATACTTTCTGATATATTGATATTAGGGTTAAAACAAACAGAGAGAATTTATTAACAGTTGGCAGCCCTGGCGGTTCTTTAGAATACGCACGGTCATATATGTTGTGGTACACATAGTACATACGAAATTTGGTTGAATTCCAATCGACAGTATAGAAGTTACATGCATTTAGAAATTGACCTATCGGCAGGCAACATGTTGGCATCACTGACATGTATGGACTTCTGAAAATTAATCTGGAATATTATTATTTATGTGTGCCAATTTTGGAATTGTTCGCATGCCTAAATTCTGAGATATCCAACATAGAGCTTAATTGCGATTTTTCAGCAGTTGGTAGCACCGACGTCAATTTCAAATATGGCCGCGAAATATTCAGGCATAGATCTTTACTCTTACCAAATTTGGTATTGATAGCTGGAGTCGTTTAGGAGTTGATGGGGGAGGGGGAGACACACACACAGACAAAAGACACACATTTTCCCGGATCGATCTCATAAGTGTACTTTTTCCTCATTTTTAGCCTATTTTCATTTATGAAAAAATAGGCTTATGAGAACACCTTTTGTCCGTGAGTCTGTCTGTGTGGGTTGGATGGTTGGTTGGTTCTTAAGTTTAGGGGCTGCGACAACGCGGTCATGTAGCCCCCGTGTACTTGGGAGTGTGTAGAATCTGAGTGATAACCGGTGTTAATTGTGATGACTGTATTAGTGTGTGTTATCTGTTTTTTAATTTAAGTACTGCAACTTAGAATTTTTCAAATAGTTCCTACTTTTGCCGCCAAGCTCCACCGTCAACGACTACTAGGCCAAGTTCAGAACTTAACTACTAGACACCACCGCAGTCGGCTCTTGGCAACGAACATAGAAAGCTAAGAGCATTGTTTACATTCTTAACCTATCCAATTTAGCTTCACACAGGTGCAATTAGTGGAAGGTTCTTTAACATGCCATAAATCTATGACATGGGACCGCCGGCTTTACTTCCCCTCCGAAGGAATGTCTGTGTGTGTGTGTGTGTGTGATGGTGTGTGCCCCCCCCCCCCCCCCCCCCTTATGACTTCTAAACGGCTGGAGCGATTTCAATGAAACTCGGTAAGTTCATAGCACTATTCCGGACAACCCCGACCGTGCCCTTCAAATTTTGTTACGTCTCACCAATCCAACATGGTGGCTGTGCGAAATATTTCACCAGCATTCAATATCTCAGAAACTTTTACCGATATCACCCTGTAATATTTTACGGTGATAAAGGAAACTACTAGAAGTTTACCTATGTCACTTTTGAAAACCTGGTAACTACAAAACCAACATGGCGGCCAAGCGAAGTTGCGACATTTAAATACTCGTTTCTCGCGATTTAACCAACCAAACGCAATAAAACTTGGTACAGTATATGTTTATACACATTTTAATGCTCCGTCATCTAATTTCGTTCAATTGTTTACATAACCTCAAGATGGCGGCTGTGCGAACTATTTCACTGGCATTCTATATCTCTAAAACTATTAGCGGTATCACCCTGAAATTTTGTACGGAGACAAAGGGCACTACCGGAGGTTCATCTATAAGACTTTCAAAAACCGATTAAATACAAAACGAATATGACGGCCAAGCGAAGTTGAAAATTTTAAATAGACCTTTCTCGCGATTTATTGATCCAAACGCTATGAAACTTTGTACAGGAAATGTTTATATACGTTGTAATACACTGGTATCTAATTTAGTTCAATTGTTTAAATAACCTCAAGATGGCGGCTGTGCGAATTTTAAAATTAAGTTTTTATTTCTTGTGTCGTAATCATGCGATCGAAGTGAAAGTTTGAATAATGAACCTACGCAATAATTTCTTTTTAATGGTACATGACTCTGTGGCCTATACATATAACAATCCAACATGGCGACCATCCAAAATAATTTGATGGGTCTCAGTATCTACGAATCTATTGCAGCAATCGAACTAAATTTTCAATGTTCATAGGAGCTATGAACATAAGTTCACTTATAGGAATTTCAATAACCTGGCGATCACAAATCCAACATGGCGGCGACGCGAAGTATAAATATTCTCATGGTCGTTTCTCGCAATGTAACCATCCAAGTGCAGTGACACTTGGTACAGTAAATTCTTATACAAATAATAATCCACTGGCATCTATTCTTTTCCAATTGTTTCCATAACCACAAGATGGCAGCAGTGCGAAATTTTAAAATCTCATTTTTACTTCTTGTGTCCTAATCATCCGATTGAAGTTTGAATACTACACGTACACAATAATCTTCATGTAACAGTACATAACTCTAAGACCTACATATATAAAAGTCCAACATGGCGACCATCCACAATATTTAGTCGGTTCTCAATATCTACGAATCTATTACAGCAATCAAACTGAAATTTTGTATGATGATAGAGGCACTTAACATAAGTAGGATACATGAAAATAGGCTGTATAATTCTTCACGGAACTACTTGTTGCAAAATGAGAAAAATAGGCTAATAAAAAAACAGGAACATAACAAAACAAAAATATAATAAAAATAAATATAAAAACAAGAAGTTCCGTGAAGAACTATACAGCCTACTTTTCATGCCAATGATTATTCTACAGTATATGAACCTATCTAGAATAATGACGAAGTTAAGTTGGTAATATCGAAATATCTAATTAGTTCAAAATATACTTGGTATAATGTAGCCTAATAGAGCACTACAGTTGGGAGCCCTGGTGACTGAATATATTCTTAGTTTCATCTCTTAAGGTACAGAATACAAAATTTGGTTGAAGTCCAATGGATAGCATGGACGTTACATGCAGTTAGACATTGGATCTATCAGCACGCGTAAAAGCATGTTGGCAACAATGTCATGCGTGTGCTGGTCAGAAATGGCCTAATATGAAATATTATGATATCTTGTTGTGCCAATTTTGGACGAAATCCATTTGTTAGTATAGATGCTACATGTATTTTAAAATTGGACCTATCAGCAGGCTAGAATCATGTTAGCAGCACTGACTTACATTAATTATTCCAAATTTATCTAGAATGTCAGGTGCTATACGTGTGCCAAGTATAGGGCTGTTGGCTTGCATACTTCCTGATATATTGATATTGGGTTAAATAATATAGACAGCATTTATTAACAGTTGGCAGCCCTGATTGCTCTTAAGAATACATATCTGTTATGTTACACTTAGCACATACGAAATTTGGTTGAAATCCAACTGATAGTTAGTATAGAAATTACATGTATTTAAAAATTGGCCCTATCAGCAGGTTTAGAATTATGGTGGTAGAACTGAAGTATATAAGTTACTCCAAAATTAATCTAAAATGTCAGGTACTATACGTGTTCATAGTTTAAAGCTGTCAGTTTGCATACTTTCTGATATATTGGTATTTGGATAAAAGAATAGAGAGAGCAATTATTAACAGTTGGCAGCCCCGGTGGCTCTTACGAATACGCACAGTCATATCTGTTTATGTACAGATATTACATACAAAATTTGGTTGAAATCCAATTGATAGTGTAGAAGTTATATGCATTTAAACATTGGACATATCAGAAGGCTTAACATTATTTTGGCAACACTGTCATAGTTGGCCTCCTGGAAATTAAACTGAAATAATATTATCTACATGTGTGCCAATTTTGGAATAGCTCCCATGCATACCTTGCAAGATATCCAACATGGAGCTCAAATTTCTAGTGCGTTTTTTCAGCAGTTGGTAGCACTGACATCATTTTCAAATATGGACGTGAGATATTCCGGTGCACATATTTACTCATACTAAATTTGGTTTAGATTGCTGCAGCCATTTAGGAGTTGATAGGGGGGGACACACACACAGCCAGACAGACAGACAGACACACATTTTCCCGGATCGATCTCATAAGTCTACTTTTTCCTCATTTTTGCAAAATGAGAAAAGTCGGCTAATAACAGTAATAAAATTAAAAATTATATACAATAATAAATAATTTTTTAAAAAAAAGTAATTGAAAATAAAAATATACAAAATACAAAAATTTGAATTCTAAATTAAAAAATAACACGTTCTTTGAGTCTTTGTGTAAATTCAGCTACTTCTATCTTTGATGGGCTTTTGGAGCTCCCTATTTCAATTAAATTAAGGAGTTAATTCAATATGTTGAGGAAGAAAACTCTAGCATTGAATACATAAACACAAGGACATTCTGGTGAGTTTTCAGAGATCAGAGAGTATCGATAATGGTCCTTTCTTTTCTTGTAAAGGTATGGATCGCAGAATATTTTATTTATTTATTTATTTATTTATGTATTTATTTACTTAATTATGTATTTATTTATTTATTTATGTATGTATTTACTTAATTATGTATTTATTTATTTATTTATTTATTTATTTATTATGGGCCTCCTATTCCAATAAAGCACGCGATATGGCATATCAAGATTACACATTTCATGTTAATAAATTACTAATCATAGCAATAATATTAATAATAATAATAGTTCACGAAGAGATTTTGGGAGGAGAAGAAGTAGAAGGCAAAATTCATCAAGCCAATAAACAAGTTCCAACGCGCTCTATGAATGGGCATAACTAAGAAAGAGGAAGAATAGAAATAATAACAGGTATTATTATAACAATAATAATAATAATAATAATAATAATAACAATAAACATATCCTAAATATAACCCTGGCACAGTCATACGTCTTACATCCATCATCAGTCACACATGAGTCAGTAGTATCTAGCAGGTAATCTTTGAATTATAAATCTATTAAAAGCATGTGGAAAATAAGTGTTTTCCTCTCCAAATTAAAGCATTCAGTTTCATTGGTAGTGGCCAAAAGAGTCTTAGAAATGTCTTTCTTTTTCTTTACATTTTCTGCTCTAAGTAATACTTTATGGCGTCTTAAACTGCATGCTTTAGTATCAGATCCCTTGTGACATCCTGTAAATCGCACACAAGGAATTGTAATGTGCTCGTACTGTGCTACTGCATGCTGTGCCACTTGTTATGTGCGGGGCTTGAGCCCTTGACCCTGAGGACGCTCACCTGCAGTCCACCACCTGTTGTGCAGCCAGTAAGTCCCACGTGACGTCATCCAAACGAGCGATGGGTAATTCGGGGATTCCCTTAACATCGTCATCTTTGTCAGGGGAGGCAGTAATACGTGCCGACATAGAATCCAGCCATTCCTGGACACTGGACACAAACTCATGATCCTTATCCTGACTGCCACTCCAACCTTCATGCCGCCCCTGAACCAACAAGTCTAATGTCACCCACATATCACACTCATTCCTCGCAAGGCTGCTGCGTGGAAAATAATCCGGATTACTGAATTCACTCTGGGATCTCCAATCGTCATTCCTGTGACCTGGTAACATCACAAATTCAAATTACACTTGTTTCTAAGTTGAAACGTTCAACATCTATTATCCTCAATTACTGGACGCATAGTGATTCTGCTGCGTCGTACTGTTGCGTAGAACCGCCTGAAGTCACGCAACCCAACCAACCCCATTGACGTTTGACTTGGCCAATGCCAAACGAATATCACTTTGTTCCAGTTGGCGACTGCTGTATTCAAATCTGATTTTGCAATTATTTGAATACGAATCGCCTTTAATACTGAGAATATGTCTTCCCCTTCTGGAACAACCTCACAGTTGTTATAAAATATTAATATTCAATGACTCCATACTGAAAATTCAATAAATTCACTTGAAACATCTCTGTTTTAACAATCAAAAGGTTTTGTACCCAAAAGTGATCCCGGTATGGAAATTGAGATTAATATGGCTTTGTGCTTCATGTGATCGGAAATTTTTAAAGTGATAGGATTGTTGGTCATCGTAAAATATTTAATCTCACCACGATCGATCTATTATTTCACCATTTAACTAAACATATTTCAATGATACGTAAAGTCTAATTTAGCAAATAAATGGAACAGAATTTTCCCGTTGACTCAGTATTCGTGGCCAATTATGATTATCCACGCATATCTCATTTATGGATTGTGAATCTAGCCCCTGTGGAGTTCCGTAGAGTTTATTCCCGTGGGTAAACAGACCGGATGGGACGGAACGAGAGCACCAGCCTAGTCACGTGGTCTGTGGCACCTTGCACGCGGCGCGCCAAGGCGTTGACTGGCGATCGAGACGACGCTTCCTGCTAACAGGTGTGAGTGCGCAGGCGAGGAGGGGCACAATATAGCCCAAGATTTATTGTATAATTTCCTTCCATAGTCTGCCAAGATATATCTTGAAGTGTAATACTGTTTACAGCCATGGAAACTATTTGTTTCATGGCTTGCATGACCTCCTCAAGACATGGAAGGGAAGGGAATGGAGTTTCAAGATTGACAGACAAAGTGCTGTTTTGTCTGACGTTGAGAGTTTAATATCATTTCTCTCTGGCACGACAGACAACGATGACTTCCCTGTATCTCCCGGAAATTTAAAAATTCAAACTGCCCACACTAGTCTGCTATAGTTGTTGTTGATTCCCTAGGGGCTTTGTAACGTCGTGGTTGTGTAGCATTGTGTACTTGGGTGTGCATACAAGTTTTGTGATAACCAGTGTCACTGTGATGTCTATTCTAGTGTTTGTACTTATAATCGAGGTAGGATTTGGGTAGGAAGCGGCCGTGGTCTCAAATTAGGAACCATCTCGGCATTTGCCTGGAGTAGAAGTAGGCAGCAACGGAAAACCAATTCCAGGATGGCTAAGGTATAAATCGAACCTACCTCTTCCCAGGTTTGCCTCACGAGGCTGAGTGCATCCTGTTCCAACCCTTAAAACTAGAATGAAATTTCTTGGCAGAGCCGGAAATCTAACCCGGGCCTCCGAGGTGACAACCAAGAATGCTAGCCACTATGCAAATACCAAGAAATCAGTGATTTATTTGCTTTTGGGAGTTTGAAACATCGTGATCAGCCCCTTGGTACTTGAGAGTGTATATTGAGCCTGTCTAGCAACCAATGTTGTTGTGGTGTCTTTATTAGTGTGTATATTTGCCATAGGGGCTAGGACTTCGAAGGAAGAAGTCATGACCTTATGTCAGATACCGTCCCAGTAATTTCCTCGAGTAGAAGAGTAAAACTAAGAAAATCCACTTCTAGAATGGGTGCGATGGAAATAGAAGCCAAAATGTTTCACTTAAAGCAACGGTGCATTATACAAACAAAAAAAACTGGCATCAAAACATTTCAGGACGAACTAGAGGAATATTATTTTCTGAGGAATTGGCATGTGTGTCATCCATAATTTCCAATAACTTAGCTGTAGGTCTATGCACCTGTAGGTTTAGATTATAGCATTGAATTACCATACCATATTTCATAATGATCGGATAATTCAGTGATAATATAATAATAATAATAATAATAATAATAATAATAATAATAATAATAATAATAATAATAATATCGTATGGCCTCGGGTGCCGGGTGCAAGCTTTGTTATTTGACACCCAGAGGGCAGCTTGCATGTGGAATTTCGTCGTTCCTTGCAACGCTACAAAAGTCAAGGAGGTTAGATATTAATTATAGAGGGGTTAAAACCAAAACCAAACTTTATTTCTTGTCAGCGTTTTCCAACATATTTTTTAAACAACTCCAACAAAAATTATGTCTCACGACATGCAATTGTCTTTTTTTTCTATAAAGAAAGGCTGTGCCGGAACTCTGATGATACCAATCTCTAAAATACAAAAGTACCATAGAAATCAAATGTTTCCTAACATCCTCTAAGCTCCTTGGCACTATAGCCCCGTGGTGTTGGGGTAGCGCGCCTGCCTCTCACCCGGAGGCCCCGGGTTCGATTCCCGGCTCCGTCAGGGATTTTAAAACTGACGTGAGGGTTGGAACGGGGTGCACTCAGTCTCGTGAGGACAATTCAGTTGCTATCTGACAGTGAGGCAGCGCCCCAATCACGTAAACCAAGATTAACGACCGAAGGGACCTGATACGATGATCACGCGTCACCCCAATATCTGCAGGCCCAATGGCTGGGCAGCGGTCGCTTGGTCGGCCTAGGCCCTTCATGGGCTGTATAGTGCCAGGGGTTGAGTAGAGAATGGAGGAACTTTGTGTTGGCGGAAAATCCCGAGATTAATTTTGCCATTATGAACACAGCCTACGTAATTCAAACATGCCAACAACGTATAACATCCATGTCGTGATTTTTGTCGCCTTTCAAAAATCACTTACCATGGCAAGGAGCGAACCTGAAAGCTTGGGGTTGGTAGTCCGACACGTTAACCACTCACCCACCGTGGCAAGCTTCAGTGATAAATTAGGTGAATTCATGTATGGGGAGTTGGCATGCACGCCATCTATAAGCTACGAAATCTGAGCTGTAGATGTATGTACTTGTGAATATAGACTATAGTATTGTTCCTCTAAACATCCATCCATCCATCCATTGCTAAGTTTTACACCCTCCATGGAAACTTTTCGACAGCTAATCGATCTATGCTGGTGGCTGAATCATCGCCCATGTTCTCAGACTATGATTCATCGTGCAGGGTTCGTTTTTTTTTTTTTTGGAAGCTAGAGGATATTTTCAAACAATGTTGCTAAAGTATTCTGATGAGAACAGCATTGATGCGCTGCTTTTTCCACTTAAGTGGCGATTATCTTTGAAACCTTTCGCTTTGGCCGATGTCACTGAAAGTGACAGTTTTGTTCGAGAACAAGTCTCAGATTTACCCCCAAGGACAGCGGACTGTACACTGTATACTGACTGTAAACCACTAGATAATAATAAGTCGCAAGGCTCCTATGTTATCAATACTGTAGGCCTACATGTAAAAATATGTCGTTAATAGTGTTTATAAAATGACACTAAAATCCTGTTTGAATAATATTTCATAATACTGACATATTCTGTATCATAAGTAGGGCTACGAATTTGTTGATAATGTTGATGATAATGATGATGATTTTTTTTTTCTCGAGGGAATGTGGAAAACTTTGTCTGAGACGCTTGTGGGGGGTCCGCACTCCACAAGGATGTGTGGGATTCTTACCCACTAAAAACATCGTAGCCGTCTCCCACGACGTGTGTCTCCGCACCGGAACCACTCTTGCAATACTTCAGGCTGGTGCCGTGTTTGAAGCTTTTTCCTCTTCTTTGGTTGGTTGGTTCCTCAGTTTAGGGGCTGCGACAACGCGGTCATGTAGCCCCGTGTACTTTGGGTGTGTTTAGAATCTGTATGATAACCGGTGTTAATTGTGATGGCAGTATTAGTGTGTGTTATCTGTTTTTAATTCCTATAAGGACTGTAGATATTCAATTATCAAGTAGTTCCTACTTTTACCGCCAAACGCCTCCCTCAACGACTACTAGTTCAGAACTTGGTTACTAGATGCCACCGTAGTCGGCCCTTGGCGACGAACGTTGGAACCTAAGAGCGTTAGTCAAATTTAACCTATTATTTAGCTTCGCACAAGTGTCATTAGTGGTAGGTTCTTTAACATGCCAAAAGTCTATGACATGGGACCGCCGGCTTTACTTCTCCTCCGAAGGAAGGCATGCTGAGGGATTTTAACGCTCTTAAAAAATCCGACGACTTCCTCTTTTTTATGAGTACGATGATGATGATAGTAATGTTGATGATGATTTTTGTTGTTTTAAGTATTGAACCATCTATTACATCTGTCCCTTATGATTTTTCAAAATACAAATTTGAACTTTTTGAAAATCTTGAGATTGGATGCATAAGTAAGGAAACAGCCTGAAATGAATAGGGTACAATATATCTTCTCCGGTTAGCCAGAAACTGTGCTCCTTTCGTATTTACATGTTTTGTGACAAATTATGGTGGCGCTAACTTAGGTTTCGGTGGAAAAATCTGTTTTCTTTATGTTTTGTGTTCTCAACATATTGAAATATCATAGGAAGTTGTTTGGAGATAAACTATTAATCTATTTCCGAAATAAGGCGTTTGGAAGTTTGTGAACTTTGGCAAACATCTACCAAGTCTTTATTTATCTACCTTTGCAGACATTTCTTCAACTATTATTTTTATGCAAATAAGGTACATAATCTCAGATATTAGTGCATCGATCTACTTGAAATTTTCACTGTTTATTTATGTGCATATGTGCATTCATCTGACCTAGAATAATGACCAGAGTATTTATGTAACTTGAGAAAAGATGCATTGTTTCAAGACTTCTTAAACTTATGAAAGAGAAATTTAAGAAACAACTAGAACCATGATTCTAAGCTGTATTGCAAGCCATGAAATCTTCAAGTGTATTTACTGTAGTTTCAAATCTTCAACTTCAATATTTAGGACATAAATGTACCTTGTAACAAATCTAATCTTCTAACTGATAATAGTCGGTCAACCAACAACAACAAGCCCCACAATTGGGCGATCAATGTAGCTAAATTCTTTACTTATAATAATCTTCGGGGTCGAGATAGCGTTAAACACGCAAAGAAATACGAAATCAATCCCTTACAAAACATACCTGTGGCTTGGACACACTTTTCCTTTACATCTGATACCAATCATTTTTATTCATCTAACATTTCACATTTCACAATTGTAATTTCTTCCTCTATATCCCAATTCCAGCTGTATAAATACAACTATTATCATCAACACATATTCTAACCATCCATCATAAATCATAACCCACTCCAATCTCAACAATTCATTTTCATTCTCAACAAGCAGACCCTCTATTTTATTCTTTTTCCATAGTAACACTGAATAAGACATAACACTCTCCAACAGCAGACTAAAAAACAACACACACTCATAAAAGCAATATAGAATAATGAAACTTCATCAAAGAGTAACGCATTGCTGCACCACCACAAATAATCTAGTTGGCAAATGTACTAAACTCTTTGCAGTGCCCCATCAACAGGGGCCATGCTTCTAACCTAAAAAACATAATACTATGACAAGGCTAAAACGTGAGGGTGATCCCTGTAACCATTAATTGTAATGTTGGTAACAGTGAATGATAATGCCATTTCAGTAACTTAACTATTTTATCTTCTAACGATAAATGTTGATAAAGTGTCATAACAATTGATTCAGCAGTTTGTGCGGTAGGATCATATTAAGAAACTTAACTATTTTCTTCAACTATTCAGTTAGTACTACCTTAAGTGGTTTAAGAAGAATTTGTGGATGTATTTTAGATACCATAATTATAAAACTCACCCCTTGTTGGGCTACCATAGAAACTCTTAAAATACTTAATACCTCAGGTAGTGGGGCAATATATTTGCTTAAATGACATCCACACAAAGACACAGGACACCACTTCCTTTAAACATACACATTTATTAATAATAATTACTATCCACCTGTGAGCAGGCCTCCATTATCCTTGCCTGGCCTCATAAAACAAAACAAAAAAATCAACAACATCTCCATGGTTACCTTCTGCCATGGCAAGGAACCTTTCCAATCTGCCAAGGCCACCTGCTTATTTTGCCCAGCCACCTACCAAGAATCTCTTTGGCCAAAACACGTAAGACATTCCTTGGTGGTCTATCATAGTGGCCACGGATGGCAACCAGAAAAAAAAAATAATAGAAAGAAACAAGAAGTCTCTGTAACCCACAAATGTTAGGTTACAGACGCCCCCTTGAGAGAGACTTTCTAACTGAAGGTTAGAACTACACTCTCAACCCTCAAACAAAAACATAAATTAAAAAGGAATACAAAAACATACATAGATCAAAACAAAATAAACACAGAGAAACAAATTATACATCATAGTCAGAAAACTATTGGCACTATCATCGCAGAAACAATTATTCTAGGTTCACCAGAAACACCAGCATGAATATTTTCTTCTGATATAGTAGCCGAAATTATTACACCGAGTCTATCAGACACTCCTGCTGCATCGGAAAAATCCAACAACAATATCATAGTCAGAAGAAACGGCAGAATCATCATCCAACCTGTATGTGCCGTTTTCATAATCCTCTTCGTCTTCATCATCATCATCATTAAGTCTTTTCCTTCCGACCTATCCGGAGCCCGTCTCCTTCTGTAGGTGCTTCTCCGGCTTCAATCTTGGCTGCTTCCTTCTTCTTCTGTTCTTCTGCGCCGCAGATTTCATAGTACTTCCACTTCCTCACCGTCAGTATCGTCCGCCCCCCACACTTCCTCTACCACTTCTACGGTGTCATTCATATCCTTCTCTTCCTCATCGTTCTTGAGTTCCGTGCTGCCCTCTGACAGCAGGGGGACCTGATCCACAATCTCCTCCTCCTCCTTCCGTTTTTCTTGGTCGGATGTAGCTTGCTGCTGCTTGGTCTTGTTGGGCCGTATTATGTTGCCGGGTCGAGTAAACTTGCGGTCGTCCACCGCTGGCAGCTCCATGCCATGGGCCATGCGAGCCTGCAGGATGGCCTCAGCACGCGCACGGTCTGTCTCCTGCTTGTGCATCAGCCACTTGCCTTCAGCCTTCAGTCTTTCCTTCTTCTCTTTCCCCTTGTCTTTTTCTCCACTCTCCCTTCCTGCTTCTTTCTCCTTCACTTCCTCATCTGCCTTATTTTGCTCAGCAATTCCTTTCTTCTTATCTGCTCCACCTCCATTTGATGTCCTCTTCTGTTACGTCGGCGGCGACCTCTGTGTCTACCCCCGCTACTGCTCTCTCTTCTTCGCCTGCTATTGTCTCTCCAATATTCCTCAACAACCTCGCCTTCTTGATTCTTTTTCATACGCCCCCTAGCATCGCGTACATCATAGATCTCACCTCTTCCCTTTCCTTTGCAGACACACTCTAAGATTTTACTATCTCAACTTTCTCTTCTACAATGCATGTGTTCTCAACTATGTGTTCTTTCATGAACAAGATCTCTAGGTGACATATAACTTGAGATTGGCAATATTATATGTACCTACGACCTTGTCATCGTTGGTTTTTAACCTGTAGGCACAACCACCTATCCTACGGTCTACCAAATAAGGACCGGAATAGAGTTGGATAAACTTCTGCATACACTTCTGATCTGCTGATGACAAATGCGGCCCGCGCAACAACACCAAATCATCTACCTTTAATGTATCCCCCTCCCTTCCCTGCTGTTTCAAACGTTTCTGACCTGCAGCTATAAGATTTTCGCTAACTAATTCAATTGTTATATCTCTGGGTACAGCTTCCCCTGTCGATAAACCCAAAATCCTAGCTAGTTCACTGGTAGGCTTCCTTCCCAGCTGGACTTCTATGGGAGTGAGTCCTGCGCTATCGTGTTTGGTGACATTGATCCATCGCTCAATATCACCAAGCACTGAAAATCATGAATTATAACTGTCACTCACATAGGTCCTGAACATGTGACCCATTTCCCGCATAATTCTCTCCGACATATTCCCTTGCGGATACCTAATAGAAGAATATACACACTGGGTGCCACCTTCACTAAGCTTGGTACTCCATATTTTTGCTGTGGATTGGGTCCCGTGGTCAGAGAGTATCCGGAGTGGCCTACCAAACTCCGGTATGTACTTGAGTACAATGCAGTTCACACAAGCTCTGGCGGTAGCTTTCCTCAGAGGGTAAAGCTTGACATATTTCGAAAATGCATCCACCACCACAAACACATACTGGAACGCGAACCTAGAGCTCACCAGAGGACCAGAGGTCGACACAGACCAGTTCCCCCGGCTCCTGTACCAACACAGCCTACCTAGGTCTCTCCAAGTAGCGTGTGGAGTGTTTACATTTTTGGCAAAGCTCACACGTTGCCAGAATCTTCCTCACCATGCACTGCATGTCTTTCCAATAGAAATGTCTCTTCAGAGCGGCCAAAACCTTTTCCGCACCAAAGTGCCCAAGCTCCTTGTGAGTGTACCACGTAATGTCTTCCACCACCACACGAGGAACACACACACACCACACATCCCCATGACACGTCATGGCCACCATGCGGTTCACCCATTTGAACTGCTTGGTGTCCATGACCACAATGTCATCATCACCACCAGCCTTCAGCTGTACAACAACACTACCAAGCTGCTTGTGCCTTCTCTGTTCCTCACGTATCTTCCACTCACGTGCACCCTCATCTGACCTATCACTTGTTTTGACAGCACACACCAGAATATCCCCTTCACTATCTACCCCCACCCCATCACCTGCGATTTCTGGATGGCGACTGACAAAATCAGCAAGTAAATTCTCTGAGCCTTTTACATGAAATATGTCAAAAGAATACTCCTGAATTGCCAATATCCATCTAGAAATCCTATTTGAGGTGATCCTACATGATGAAATGAATTTCGGCGCATTGTGGTCAGTATAGATTTTGACCCGGTAGCCAAGTACATACGTCCGGAACTTCCCCAGTGCATATACCAGAGCTAGCAGTTCTCTCTCACTAGTAGTGTATATCCTTTCCACGGGATTCAGACCTCCACTAGCAAGTGGCACAATACCCAGGTGACCATCATCATCATGCTGACATAACGCTCCAGCAATCCCCACATCACTGGCGTCAGTCATAACAATGTATTCCCTATCAGGACTCGGATAACTCAGAGTAACAGCCTCCCTAAACCCTTCCTTTAACTTGATGAAAGCCTCATCCATTTCCTTTCCCCAAACCCATTTGGCCCCTTTCTGTAACAAATCCCTGAAAGCCCCAGTTAGATATGAATACCTCAATACAAATCTCCTAAAATACCCACAAACCACGACAAATGATCTAAGCTGCTTAACATTACGTGGTGTCTTTGTGTTCCCAAAGGTGTCTAATCTCGATTGTTCTGGTCTAACCCCCTGTGGTGAAATTGTATGACCTAGAAATGTAATATGTTGCGTGCAGAAAAAGGATTTCTTAAGTTTCAGTGTAAAACCTGCATGAATGAGCTTCCCAAAAACTGTACTAAGATGTTGCAAGTGTTCCCTGAATGTGTGAGAGGCAATCACAAGATCGTCAATGTAGGCTGTAGTGTATTCCCTTGTTTCAGGACCGAGTGCAATGTTAATCCCCTTAATTAGCCCCTGACTCGAAGTCCTCACACCGAAAGGCACCCTACGAAACTGATAAAAGCTATTTCTATAACAAAAAAAAGCAGTGAAAGGCCTGTCCTCCTTGCATAGTGATATCTGCCAAAACGAAGAACTCAGATCAATAGTTGACAGAAACTTCCTACCCCTGAATCTTTGCACTAGATCTTCAGTAAATTCAGGACGCTGATGGTCTGGTGCAATCCTCGTATTGGCCTATCTCGCATCCAAGCACAGCCTGATTGAACCATCCATCATGGTTACCACCACCAAAGGATTAACGTATTGCCTGTTGCTATTCTCAATGATGCCATCATTAAGCATTTGATCGATCACCTCACCAACTGCCTGCATGTGAGAGTGAGCTATCGGGTACCTAGGACCGCTAAAACTAGGCCTATCCGTGATGTCAAAACTATGCTCGTACACGTGAGTACATCCAGGTTTGTCCGAGAACACCTCCCTGTGTTCCCTCAGAACGTCCAGCAACTGTGACTTCTGACCCTCGTCCAACATGGTATCTTTAACAACTGCCTCAGACTCATCTACACAGTGAACATCATCACTCAATTCACGATCATCTCTCATGATCAAATTAAACACAGGATAAAGACTGGACACCATGCCGACACTAACTCATTCTCCTCAAAAACCTCCTTAATTACCTGAACGCACCCAGCGATACTAACAGAATCCCTACCATCAACCTGATAATCTAACCTAACCCAATCCTGTTGCTCACCCCACCTGAACTTCACTTGTGCTTTGCTGTAATCTAACTTACAGCTCTGGTCCTCTAACCAATCGGATCCTAAAATGACTTTATGTTCTAAATTAGGCACAACTAACAGCACTTGATTCTTACTCCACCCATTGATCCTGATGGGTGAACACACTTGAGTTCTAATTCTCTGCGACTTAGTACCTTCAGCTGACACAATATGCACATTTGAAATTGGGATTTGTTCCATGTATATGTCCTTCAATTTCACTTCATCGTATAACTCTCTACTCACACAACTACACATGCTTCCAGTATCTAATAACACCTCGGCCTCCTGGCCCCAAATCTCTAGCTTAATAACAGGATGGACAAACATATGCTCGAGTCCCTCCTTCCCTACAGCTAATTCCTCGTCTAATAAGTCCTCCTTGACATCCAAATTATATTTAACCTCCATAGCGAGAGCAGGAATGTTATGAAAGGACTCTCCCCCTGCCCTATTTAGTGAGTCCCGTCGGTGTTTAAACTTCCTGGCCTATTGCTGCTCTCAACTTGCCTCTCATTGCCACGCCCCCCATTTCCCTGCTCTACTTCACGTGGCCTGTTCCCTGGTTGATTGTTTTCCCTGTACCCCTGATTCTCATTCCTATTTCTTCCTCTCACATAATCCTCCTGCCTGACGTCCCTGTCTCCTCTACCTTGATTATAATTTTCTTCCCTTTGATTTCTTCCATTGAAATTTCCTTCCCTTTGGTTACCCACATTTCCCTGACGTTGCCTACTTGTCCTTCTCAAAGCATCAAACCTCCCAAGCAATTTTTCCATGGACTTTATTGTAACTATATTCTGCATGCACACTGCAGTCCTAATGTCATCAGCGAAGTGACGTACTATATTTCCCGACAAGATCCTCTTCACTACCACCTAACTCTAAATTTTGACCTATAAGAACATGGTTCAAGAAATACTCGTCAGAGTGACCCCTTCGTTTCCTTGAAATTTGCCAAATAAAATTCTGTCTCTTTCCCTCCCCTTAATATTATCATCCCAAAACTTATCCATAAACTTTTCCCTGAAATCCTGTAAGCCACTGAACCCTTCCCTGAATACTTGGTATCAAGACCTAGCTTCCCCAACAAATGCAGCTGAAATTAGTTCCTCCGCCCAATCCCACTCTAAGTATCCTTCATCTAACCCCCTAGTAAACTTCTTTTCGACTAACTTCACAAATTCCATAGGATTGAACGTCCTACCATTGAACTTAGGCACCTCGTAATCTTGACTATGGCTACAGTGCCTTGAAAACTGAATCGGATGACCCTTATTTGCCTTCAAATTCTTCACTTCACGTTCAATTCCTTCCTCCATCCTAGTCACTCTCTCTCTCTCTCTCTCTCTCTCTCTCTCTCTCTCTCTGACCTCACTAATATTCTCATCAACCTTCTTCCCTAATAAAGCAAACTCACCACTATTTGCTACTAGCTTCTGATCGACTATAGCCTGTTTATCCCTAACCTGTTCTACCTTCCTGCTACTCTCCTTTATAACCACCTCAACTTTCTCTTCCACGATGCCTATGATCTCCATTCTCAGCTCTTCCAACTTCCTATCTACTCTGGAAAATTTCTGGCTAGTCTCCTGTGCCTGACTAGAAATTTCCTCTGCCAACTTCTCCTGCTTGGCATCTAACTCAGAGTCTAACCTCTGTTCCTGAGCAGAAATCCGACTACCTAGCTTAATTTCCAGAATAGTGATTTCTACTCTGACTTCACTAATCTGGCGAGTAACACGGCTGTCCTGGATAGTCAACTGCTCTTGTACACCGTCTAACTTCTCAGACATTCTCACCTCCATACCAACCATCCGGCTGTTCATCCTAGCTTCCATGCTATTCATCTGGTAGGTAACCTGGGAGATGATCCTCTCCTCCATCCCTTCGGAACTGTTGCTACGAAACAGGAGCTTCTCCAACATGGCTCTCATTGAAACTGGATCATCACTCTCTGCCACAGAAGTATCGCCATCCTTTACCTCTGAACTACTACTACCTACAGAGCCTGTGCTCTGACGTCCTAAACCCACATTTAATTCATCTCCCCCGTGCCCTAATAAATCTCCCACGATTCTACTATTTTCCCCCATCCCTATAACAAATTGCCTATCAGAACCCGTTTGGTCCTGCTGCCCACCAACACCATCCGCCAACAAAGCAGAATTGCATTCTGGCTTTAACATAGCCATCCCTAATTTAAATAACTAAATTTTGAAAAAATGCCTACAGTTAACTCCTGTCTTTGTGAGATTCATGAATTCTTCGTGCTTATACGTTGGGCGCCATTGTAATTATTTATAAAACTTACCCCCTGTTGGGCTACCATAGAAACTCTTAACATACGTATCACCTCAGGTAGTGGGGCAATATATTTGCTTAAATGGCATCCACACAAAGACACAGAACACCACTTCCTTTAAACATACACATTTATTAATAATAATTACTATCCACCTGTGAGCAGGCCTACATTATCCTTGCCTGGCCTCATAAAACAAAACAAAAAAAATCAACAACATCTTCATGGTTACCTTCTGTCATGGCAAGGAACCTTTCCAATCTGCCAAGGCCACCTGCTTATTTTTCCCAGCCACCTACCAAGAATCTCTTTGGCCAAAACACATAAGACATTCCTTGGTGGTCTAAGATAGTGGCCACGGCTGGCAACCAGATAAAAAATTAATAGAAAGAAACAAGAAGTCTCTGTAACCCACAAATGTTAGGTTACACTACTGAAAGGAAATTCCTGGAAATTGACACCCACTGCTCATTGCCCCTTACTAGCTAATGGTTTGTAATTATCACACAGTAGACTTTTCAGTTGGTAGAATAACTATCCTCATTACAAGGCATGATTCATACGGAAATGTCTATCATTTACAAGCGCTGTAAAGAACCTCAGAGGCCAAACACAGCCCTGAGCGTTATGTTAAATGATGAACTCATTTACTTTCTGGATAAATAAATTATTTCTATATTTATGAGTTGACTGTTTCAAAATTATTTATTTCTAACAAAACTTAACTCGGTTCGTTTTAAGGCCTTTGTATAGTTTCTGACACTAGTATACAAGTTTCAAGCCATGAATGCATGGTGTTTAGGGCATTTATGGATAATGAATTGGTCAAATAAATCGTAGCCCTACTTAGAACAAATGTTAGTTTTGTCACTAGACTAGTATTTTCATCCACTTGAGAAAATGGCCAAATATCGTGCATGGTTTCAGTACGGTTCTCAAACGACTTTTAACCTTTATGTCATGCAATAGCTTTCCAAATGTGTTTCATCCTGTGAATAACCTGCTCCAACTAAAGAAAACCATTTTGTCACTAAAATGTATAGGGTTATACAAAAAATAGCTGCGAGACTTGAGCAGTGAACCCAGCAGTCTGAAATAAATTGGAATCGAATCTGGAATTCAGGGTGGACAGCTAGGTCCGGATTTTTTCCTTTTTCCTTTCCTTATTCCATTGACTTTGGGCGGACTCCATCTTCTTCCCCTTTCCTATCTAATTTGCATGGCTCTATTACCATCCAGGTCTTTAAGCCCTCATTCTTCGAGGGATCAGCACAATTATATTGTCCTTGTACATCATCATCATCATCATCTTCATTTCCCCTTTTTCAGCTGACACTGGCTGGGGGCAAATATGGTTCCTCTCCACTTTGTTCTGTCGTTCCACCATTCCTCTTCCGACACGGTGTTCCAATCCAGGTTCCGTTTATTAATGCTATTCTTCACCGAGTCCATCCAATGCTTTCTTGGTCTTCCTCGTCCTCTCTTCCCTGTCATCCGTCTTTCCAGTGCTCGTCTTGGTAACCTTACTTCATTCATCTGTTTGACATGTCCAAACCATCTCAATCTGTTTTGCTCCAGTTTGTCATTTAGTTTCTGTACTTCCAGTTCTTTCCGTATATCTTCAGTTCTCACTCTGTCTCTCCTCGTTTTCTGTACCATACTTCTCAGGAATCTCATCTCAGCTGCCTGTGATCTCCTCTCATCTCTCTTAGTCATTGTCCAAGTTTCTGCTGCATATGTAATTATAGGAATAAAATATGCTTTGTACATAACTTATTTAGCCTTAATTGGTATATCCTTGTTCCATACTAGTCCCCGTACCTGTTGGTAGAAATCACTCCCGAGTTGTATTCTTCTGCTAATTTCCAAATATAGTCATCCACCTTCAGTCAGTTCACTTCCCAAGTATTTGAAGTGTTTCACCACTTCCAATTCCTTATCTCCTACTTAGATTACTCCTTTTCCTTCTTTCTTACCTCTACTCACCACCACTGTTTTACTCTTCTCCACATTTATCTTCAATCCCCATTGCTCAATCTTTTCATTTATTACGTCTAACTGTTCTTGTACCTCCATCTCATCCTCGCCCCAGATCACAACATCGTCTGCAAACAACATTATCTTCATCTTTGCCCTACTATAGTCTTTCATTGCTGCCTTCATGATGTCATCCATCACCATTAAGAACAATAATGGTGACAACACACTTCCTTGCTTTAGTCCAGTGACAATTTTAAACCATTCCGATGTCCCGACTCTAGTCTTCATACTACTGTAGCAATCCATGCACATTCCTTTTATCATGTCTCTCAGTTCCTTGCCTATCCCCCTATTTGTTAAACTTTTCCAAACTTTTGTTCTGGGGATGCTATCATAGGCCTTTTCTAGATCAATAAAAGTCAATACCATATCCTTCCCATATTCCCAACTCTTTTCAATGTTCTGTCTCAGAATGAAAATGGGTTCTACTGTTGACCTGCCCCCTCTAAATCCATGCTGCTCCTCCTCTATTTGGTTTTCTACCTTTACTCTAATTCTTTTTTCTAGGATTCTTTTCATTACTTTGGCAACATGCGAGATGATGGTGATTCCTCGGTAGTTACCACACGCCTTCCTGTCTCCTTTCTTGAATATTGGCAATATTATTCCCTTTTTCCAGTCTTCAGGAACTTTCTTCTCTCTCCACACACTCCTGAGAAGTATGTATGTCTACTGCAGTCCCAATGGTCCTGCCGCCTTGATCATTTCTATTGCCACTTCGTCGATTCCCACAGCTTTCCCCATCTTCATCTTCCTAACTGCCCATTCCACTTTTGCCACAGTAACGTCTGGTTCTTCTTCTATTTTTTCCTCCACCGTTTTGGCTGTTTGCGTAACTTCTCCGCATGTCTGGCGTCTCACATTCAGCAGCTCGCTGAAATATTCTTTCCATCTGTCCGTTATCTCTTCTGGTTTTGTCAATATTTCACCTTCTTTGTTTTTCATGAACCCAGTGTTCACCTTTTCATTTCTTCTACTTTTTATAATTCCAAACAGCAATTTCTTTCCACAATTTAAATCCTCCCTTATTTCCTGAGTGAATTCTTCCCAGCTTTTCTTCTTTTCCTCTGCAATTACTTTCTTGCAATCTCTGTTTGCTTGTATATAGTTTGCTCTACATTCTTCAGTCTTTTTTGTTTTCCATTCCTTCCAAGTTTTCTTCTTCTCCCTTACCTTTTCTTTCACCCTATCATTCCACCATGTTGTCACATTTTCCCGTGCCTTTCCTGAAGTTCTACCACATGTTTTCTCTGCACTGCTTACAAATGAACTCTTGAAATTTTCCCATTCTTGTTCCACATGGGTAATATCCGTCCTTGGTATCTGTTCTTGCAATTCTTTCTTAAACCTTTCTGCAACCTCCTTTTCCTTTAGTCTCCAGACCTTAATCTTTCTTTCCCTTTTTTCTGGTAATCTCATAAGTTTTCCTACTTTTAATTTTGCTACCACTGCCCTATGGTCTCCTCCAAAGGCTTTCCCTGGCATGGCTGTGACATCCATAAGCTCTTTCCGATGTCCTTTTTCGACTAAAACATAGTTTATCAGAGTTTTCGTTCTTCTATCTCCCCATCCATACCTCGTTATCTTCTGACTATTTTTCTTTCTGAACCACGTATTCCCTATAATTAATTGGTTCCGCTGACAGAAGTCCTTTAAGAAATCCCGTTCTGGATTCTTACTGCCATAACCATATGGTCCCAAAATCTCCTCTCTTCCTTGTCTGTCTCTTCCCACTTGTGCATTCAAATCTCCCATTACTATTATTTCCTTATCCTCTATATATTTGTCCACCTCTTTTAAGAATTCTTCTAAATTCTCTTCTTTATTCCCCGTTTGTGGAGCATATACTTGAACCAGATCTTTTGTCCCTGTCTGGAACTGTATCCTTCCTATGATCATGCTGTCACTTATATTCTTCACCTCCTCCACATACTCTAGGACATCCTTACTTATAATCATTCCTACTCCATTTTTTGCCTCCTGTCCTCCACTGTAAAACAGCCTACATCCTTCCTTTAGTTCTCTCTCCCCTTTTCCTTTCCATTTCGTTTCACTGAGACCGAGGATGGTTATATCCTTCTCTATCATGAAGTCCACTAGCTCCTTAGTCTTGTCCGTCAGGGTTATGATGTTGACTGTCCCTATTCGGATGTATTGCGACGCTGGTCGCCCATTTTTCACAGCTACCCCAGCATCTGATGAACTGCGCGTTGCCTGCAGGGACGCCCTAGCATTTTCCGAGGCTGAACCATATTTGTTAGTTAGTTAGTTAGTTATTGTTGTTTTAAGGGGCGGAACTACGAGGTCATCTGCCCCTCTTAACACAGATTAAAGAATACAAATTTGGAATTGAAACTAAAATTTTGAGGTGGACACCTAAATTTTAAGAGACCTAAATAAAACAAGATGTTCAGTAAAGAACATATAGCCTACTTTCTCCTAAATGTATGAGTATAGTTATAACTCGTTGTTATTATCAATGAGTATAATAGAACTATTCTTTGTTGAAGACCTTAGAAACGATTTACCTCTACCAAACGCCACAACCTAGATAAAAACTGCTACCATCATTGAAGAAAGAAAGATAAGAAGTATATCAAGAATGTTATGGATCTGGAGACATAATCGACCGGACTGGCTGCGTGGCTCAGCGGTAACGTTCTCGCTTGCTGGGCCCTAGGTTGCAGGTTCGTATCCTGGCGCAGTCAGCTGGCATTTGAGGGTGCAAAATTGCGAGGGAGCCGTGTCAGTACATTTACTGGCACGTTAAAGATCCCCTTCGGGCCAAAATTCCGGCACCCCGGTGTCTCTAAAAGCAGCAGTAGTTAAAAGGGATGTAAAACCAATAACATTATTATTATTATTATTATTATTATTATTATTATTATTATTATTATTATTATTATTATTATTATTATTATTATTATTATTATTACATATACGACCTGTCGTGGGCAACATCCAACTTTGAGTTGAGGCATGTCTTTACACGTCTGGTTGTGCATGGCTTTCACAACCCTAATTGAATTAACAAATCTTTCCATGACCCTACAGAGACGTGTGTATACAAACTATGTGGATATTTTCGATTGCTATTTGCCTGAAATAAAAGTAGTAATTAATAACCTGAACTAACACCAACGGCTTGAATTCAGTTACTATGTGAAATCGTTTTGTTCTTTACTTCAAATAACATTTTCAAGTAACGCAAAATAGGCTGTTACAAACCCTTTAAAATAAAAAGTAAAAATGTATCGTAGTATCATCTTGTCATTCTTCAAATTCGATGCGCATAGAATGCCAATGGTATAGTAATCAATGGAGCCCCACGTAGACTAGTCGTGACATCTAGTGGTGAAATATCGAACAATATAATCCTAACAGAGCGAGTGCATTCTAGCGGCCAGAAGAAGAAACTTTTCAATAAAATCTGGAAGTTAATAAGTAGGTCGGCGTGCAGTTACCTTTTTGGCAGCTAGATGTCTCGAGTAAATCTGCTGGCGAATTATGTTTTAATTAAATATATATTTTACACCATAATATGCACAATATAACGCTTAATTTTAAAACGTCTGAGTCATTACAAAACAATAAACATATAACATTTCAAGCAAAAATCCTAGCTCTGACCGGGTTTGAACCATATGAATTTGGCCGATAGGCTAACGCTCTACCACTGAGCTAATTGTGTCAACGAATATCGCTCTATATAAAATGACTTACATAGAACTTGTTAGCAAATAATGATTTATACTAAACGATTTCATCACTGGAGTATATTATTTACATAAAGCATTTCATACAAAGTTTATTTATTTTGTATCAGTACGCTATATTGCATGCAATACTCAAATTAGTGAAATATAAGTCAGGCACAAGATATCCGCTGCCATCTTGTCTTATTACTGAATCGGCTCAGCTTTTTAAAATCACGTCTGCACTATAGTATTACAAAATAAACTTTTAATTTCGAACGTGCCTCTTCCTTTAGAACAGTTAAAACGATTCTCGGCTCGATAATCGGAACTGGTGGGTCCCATGATATGGATTATAAAGTTTGCATAATTCGCACGGCCGCCATCCTGAAATGGTATGGCGGACGACCTTGTAGTCTGGTCACAAGACGCATCCTATACGAAGGTATGTTGTTACCAAATTTGGTAGAGATCGGATGATTTGGTTAGTCGTTATTTGATTTTACGTTTTGAACGTTTGAGTGGCCGCCATTCAGTTTTAGTAAAGATGGCGGCGATATAAAACATGACACTGAGGTGCCCTTTGCTTGTTCTACCTCTGTACCAAATTTCGTTCAATTCGGTTTCACCGTGTTCGAATTGATAGGGGGGACAGACATTCTGAGTACACACACTCACACACACACACAGACACACACACACACAGACTCACACACACACATACACACCCACACAGACTCACACACACACATACACACACACTGACAGACACACTTTTTTCGCCCTGTGTTGATCTCATAAGTCTACTTTCATTTTTTGCAAAAATCGAAAGTAGGCTAAAAATATAAAACAAGATGTTCAGTAAAGAACATATAGCCTACTTTCTCCTAAATGCATGGGTATTGTTATAACTCTTTGTCCTTTTCAAGGAGTATAATTGAATGTTGGTTGTAGTAGCTTGTTGAAATACAACGTGCTATAGGGATATTAAACATGAATATGAGGTGCCCTTTGCTAGTGCTACCTCTGTAATAAAATTCATTCAATTCGGTTTCACCGTGTTTGAATTGATCTGGGGAATGTATTTGCACACATACATGGCCGCTATTTGCAAACTATTGGGCTGATGACCTTGTAGTCAGTCATAAGATGCTTTCCACAAAAAGGCATGTTGTTGCAAAATCCGGTAGAGATCAAATTATTAGGATGGTCGAAATTTGATTTAAGCTTTTAACATTTGGGTGGCCGTCATTCCGTCTCCGTCAAGATGGCGGCGATATAAAACATGACACTGAGGTGCCTTTTGCTAGTGCTACCTCTGTACCAAATTTCGTTCAATTCGGTTTCACCGTGTTTGAATTGATAGGGGGAATCGATTTGCACACATACTTGGCCACCATCTGCAAACTATTGGGCTGATGATCTAGCAGTTTGGTCAGAATATGCTTCCCACATAAAGATATGTTGTTGCAAAATTTGGTAGAGACTAGATTATTAGGTTGGTCGTAATTACATTTTAGCCTTCAACATTTGGGTGGCCGCGATTTCGTTCCATTCAGTTTCACCGTGTTCGAATTAATAGGGGGAATCGATTTTCACACAAAGATGGCCGCCATCCGCAAAATATTAGGCTTATGACCTATTAGTTTGGTCAAAGGATGCTCCCTTCATAAAGGTATGTTGTTGCAAAATTTGGTAGAGATCGGATGATTCGGTTAGTCGTAATTTGATTTAAGCTTTGGACATTTGGGTGGCCACCATTACGTTTCCGTGAAGATGGCGGCGATATAAAACATGACACTGAGGTGCCCTATGCTAGTGCTACCTCTGTACCAAATTTCATTCCATTCGGTTTCACCGTGTTCGAATTAATAGGGGTAATCGATTTTGACACAAAGATGGCCGCCATCCGCAAACTATTAGGCTAATGACCTATTAGATTTGTCAAAGGATGCTCCCTTCATAAAGGTATGTTGTTGCAAAATTTGGTAGAGATCGGATGATTAGGTTAGTCGTAATTTGATTTAAGCTTTGGACATTTGGGTGGCCGCCATTACGTTTCCGTGAAGATGGCGGCGATATAAAACATGACACTGAGGTGCCCTATGCTAGTGCTACCTCTGTACCAAATTTCATTCCATTCGGTTTCACCGTGTTCGAATTAATAGGGGTAATCGATTTTGACACAAAGATGGCCGCCATCCGCAAACTATTAGGCTAATGACCTATTAGATTTGTCAAAGGATGCTCCCTTCATAAAGGTATGTTGTTGCAAAATTTGGTAGAGATCGGATGATTAGGTTAGTCGTAATTTGATTTAAGCTTTGGACATTTGGGTGGCCGCCATTACGTTTCCGTCAAGATGGCGGCGATATAAAACATGACACTGTGGTGCCCTTTGCTAGTACTACCTCTGTACCAAATTTCGTTCCATTCGGTTTCACCGTGTTCGAATTAATAGGGGCAATCGATTTTCACACAAAGATGGCCGCTATCCGCAAACTATTAGGCTGATGACCTATTAGATTTGTCAAAGGATGCTCCTTCCATAAAGGTATGTTGTTGCAAAATTTGGTAGAGATCGGATGATTAGGTTAGTCGTAATTTGATTTAAGCTTTGAACATTTGTGTGGCCGCCATTACGTTTCCGTCAAGATGGCGGCGATATAAAACATGACACTGTGGTGCCCTTTGCTAGTACTACCTCTGTACCAAATTTCGTTCCATTCGGTTTCACCGTGTTCGAATTAATAGGGGCAATCGATTTTCACACAAAGATGGCCGCTATCCGCAAACTATTAGGCTGATGACCTATTAGATTTGTCAAAGGATGCTCCCTCCATAAAGGTATGTTGTTGCAAAATTTGGTAGAGATCGGATGATTAGGTTAGTCGTAATTTGATTTAAGCTTTGAACATTTGTGTGGCCGCCATTACGTTTCCGTCAAGATGGCGGCGATATAAAACATGACACTGAGGTGTCCTTTGCTAGTGCTACCTTTGTACCAAATTTCGTTCAATTTGCGCTCACCGTGTTCGAATTGATAGGGGGGGACAGACATTCAGAGTACACACACTCACACACACACACACACAGACTCACACACACAATACACACACACAGACAGACACACTTTTTTTTTTCGCCCTGTAGTGATCTCATAAGTCTACTTTCATTTTTTGCAAAAATCGAAAGTCGGCTAAATATAAAAATAAACAAAAATTACGGGAAAACAAAAACATCATCATTCAAACAAGTCGTTGAGTAAATTTATACTGGAGAATTTAGATTGCTGGCCCTAACCCACTCTCACTTATAAAGCAGATAACGCGATCAGCAGCCACCGCGTCATCGGCTAATATAAGTTTGAGTGTCATCTGCAAACCAAGGTTTCTTCGTAAGTCAGCAAGATCCACACACTCGGTTAAAATGTGGGCTGCGGTGAAAACGGCTCCACAGGTACAAAGTGGGGGTCTTCCCTTCTCATTAGGTACGAGTGGGTGGATCTTGTATGACCTATCCTTAGCCTACACAAAATGATGAACTCTCTCCGTGACCGGAAAGAGCTCCGCCACACGCGAGTTGCTTTCATTTTAGGCTATTATTAAGATGGGGTCGCCACTTCCAAATTCCCCTTATTATTACTATTATTATTAATAATAATAATATTATTATTACCGTCGGTAGTAAATACTCTCGTTAACGCGCAGCGTTAGGCCATGGGACCAAGCTATCTGCGGACTCAGTATACATGGGTTCAATGCCCACCGTCGGGTCGGCCATCCTTCAAATGGTCTTCTGTGGTTTCCTATTCTCAACTCCAGGCAAATGCTGGAACCGTACTTTCTAACAGGTCACGGCCGCTTCCTTGCACACCCATGCCCAGTTTCATTCATCTTCATTCATTTCACCTGTCATTAACTCCTCTTCTCATGAGGCTGGCGTCAGGAAGGGCATCGCATCTCATCCTCGATCCCGTTGAAAATGGGGATGATGAGGGGCAGATATACATTATTATTTATATTATTATTTTTATTAGCCTACTTTTCACATTTTGCAAAAATGAGGAAAAAGTAGACTTATGAGATCGGGCAAATGTGTGTCTGTCTGTCTGTCTGTCTGTCTGTCTGTCCTTCTGTCTGTCTGGCTGGCTGTGTGTGTGTCCCCCCCCCCCTATCAACTCCTAAACGGCTGCAGCAATCAAAACCAAATTTAGTATGAGTAAAGATGTGCACCGGAATATCTCACGTCCATATTTGAAAATGATGTCAGTGCTACCAACTGCTGAAAAAACGCACTAGAAATTTGAGCTCCATGTTGGATATCTTGCAAGGTATGCATGGGAGCTATTCCAAAATTGGCACACTTGTAGATAATACTATTTCAGTTTAATTTTCAGGAGGCCAACAATGACAGTGTTGCCAAAATAATTTTAAGCCTTCTGATAGGTCCAATGTTTAAATGCATATAACTTCTACACTATCAATTGGATTTCAACCAAATTTTGTATGTAATATCTGTACATAAACATATATGAATGAGCATATTCTTAAGAGCCAACAGGGCTACCAACTGTTAATAATTGCTCTCTCTATTTTTTTAATCCAAATACCAATATATCAGAAAGTATGCAAGCCAACAGCTTTACACTATGCACACGTATATTCTGACATTTTAGATTAATTTGGAGTAACTTATATACGTCAGTTCTACCAACATGATTATAAGCCTGCTGATAGTACCAATTTTTATTAAATACATGTAACTTCTATACTATCAGTTGGATTTCAACCAAATTTCGTATGTGCTATGTGTACCATAACAGATATGACTATAAGTATTGTTGAGAGCAATCAGGGCTGCCAACTGTTAATAAATGCTGTCTATATTGTTTTTACCCTAATATCAATATACCAGAAAGTATGCAAGCCAACAGCTCTATACTTTGCACACGTATAGCACCTGACATTCTAGATTAATTTGGAATAATTAATACAAGGCAGTGCTGCCAACATGATTCTATGCCTGCTGATATGTCCAATTTTAAAATACATGTAATTTCTATACTAACAAATGGATTTCATCCATAATTGGCACAACAAGATATCATAATATTTCAGATTATTTCTGACCAGCACACGCATGGTATTGTTGGCAACATGCTTTTACGCGTGCTAATAAATCCAGTGTCTAAATGCATGTAACGTCCATTGGACTTCAACCAAATTTTGTATTCTGTACCTTAAGAGATTGAACTAAGAATATATTCAGTCACCAGGGCTCCCAACTGTAGTGCTCTATTAGGCTACATCATACCAGGTATATTTTGAACTAATTAGATATTTCGATATTACAAACTTAATTTTGTCATTATTCTAGATAGGTTCATATACTGTAGAATAATCATTGGCATGAAAAGTAGGCTGTATAGTTCTTCACGGAACTTCTTGTTATTGTTTATTTTGCGCATGCGCTTACACATTCTCAGCATTTGCTGGAAAGAAAACATGTACAATCCCAGATTCCGTATCTATATATATAACAAGAAGTTCCGTTAAGAACTATACAGCCTACTTTTTATGCCAATGATTATTCTACAGAATATGAACCTATCTAGAATAATGACGAAATTAAGTTGCTAATATCGAAATTTCCAATTAGTTCGAAATACTGTATACCTGGCATAATGTATCCTAATAGAGCACTACAGTTGGCAGCCCTGATGACTGAATATATTCTTAGTTCCGTCTCTTACGGTACTAAATACAAAATTTGGTTGAAGTCCACTGGATAGCATGGACGTTACATGCAGTTAAACATTGGATCTAACAGCGCGCGTAAAATCATGTTGGCAACAATGTCATGCATGTATTGGTCAGAAATAATCTGAAATAATATGATCTATTGTTGTGCCAATTTTGAATGAAATCCATTAGTTAGTATAGAAGTTACATGCATTTTAAAATTGGACCTATCAGCAGGCTTAGAATCATGTTGGCAGCACTGACGTATATTAGTTACTCCAAATTCGTCTAGAATGCCAGGTACTATACGTGTGGAAAATTTTAGAGCTATTGGCTTGCATACTTTCTGATATATTGATATTAGGGTAACAAAAATAGGGACAGCACATATTAACAGTTGGCAGCCCTGGTTGCTCCTTAGAATACGCATAGTCATATCTGTTATGGTACACATAGCACATACGAAATTTGGTTGAAATCCAAATGATAGTATGGAAGTTACATGTATTTAAAGTTGGACCTGTCAGCAGGCTTAGAATCATGTTGGTAGCACTGACGTATATAAGTTACTCCAAATTAATATAGAATGTCAGGTACTATACGTGTGCATAGTTTAAAGCTGTCGGCTTGCATACTTTCTGATATATCGGTATTTGGATAAAATAAATTAGGAGCATTTATTAACAGTTGGCAGTTGGTCTTAAGAATACGCTCAGTCATATCTGATTATGTACACATACAACATACGAAATTTGGTTGAATTCCGCTTGATAGTGTAGAAGTTATATGCATTTAAAAATTGGACCTATCAGGAGGCTTATAATCATTTTGACAACACTGCCATGTTTGGCCTCCTGGAAATTAAACTGAAATATTATGATCTGTACGTGTGCCAATTTTGAAATAGCTCCCATTCATACTTTCCAAGATATCCAACATGGAGCTCAAATTTCAATTGCGATTTTTTAGCAGTTGGTAGCACTGACATCATTTTCAAATATGGCCGTGAGATATTCAGGTATAGATATTTACTCCTACCAAATTTTGTTTCGATTGCTGCAGCCGTTTAGGAGTTGATAGGGGGACACACACACACAGCCAGACAGACAGACAGAAGGACAGACAGACAGACAGACGGACAGACAGACAGACAGACAGACAGACAGACACACATTTGCCCGATCTCATAAGTCTACTTTTTACTCATTTTTGCAAAATGTGAAAAGTAGGCTAAAAATCAATGTAACGTGATAGTTTGTCTGTGGGTGGGTATGTATGTCTCCTATGCGTTCATATACCATTCGTCCGATTGCGATGAAACTTGGGTGAGATATTGAGTACACTCCAAGGAAGGTTTCTGACTTAGTAAATCCATTTTACAATAGGTAGCGCACGCGTAGATTCAACAAATGAGCGACGATGCGCGAAGCATTTCAACAAAGTCCCGTATGTGTTCATATACCATTCGTCCGATAGCGATGAAACTTGGGTGAGATGTTGAGTACACTCCAAGGAAGGTTTTTGACTTAGTAAGTCCATTTTACAATAGGTAGCGCACGCGTAGATTCAACAAATGAGCGACGATGCGCGAAGCATTTCAACAAAGTCCCGTATGTGTTCATATACCATTCGTCCGATTGCGATGAAACTTGGGTGAGATGTTGAGTACACTCCAAGGAAGGTTTCTGACTTACTAAATCCATTTTACAATAGGTAGCGCACGCGTAGATTCAACAAATGAGCGACGATGCGTGAAGCATTTCAACAAAGTCCCGTATGCATTCATATACCATTCGTCCGATAGCTATGAAACTTGCGTAAAATGTTGTGTACACTGCAGGGAAATTTTCTGGCTTAGTACATCCACTTTACAATAGGCAGCGCACGATTAGATTCAACAAATGAGCTACGACGCGCGAAGCATTTCAACAAAGTCACGTTTGCGTTCATATACCATTCGTCCGATAGCGATGAAACTAGGCTGAGATTTTGTGTGCACTCCAGGGAAGGTTTCTAGCTTAGTAAATCCCTTTAAAAATAGGTAGAGCACGAGTAGAATCAACAAATGAGCAACGGCGCGCGAAGCGTTTCAACAAAGTCCCATTTAATTTCATATACCATTCATCCGATAGCGATGAAACTTGGGTGAGATGCTGTGTACACTCCAGGGAAGGTTTCTGGCTTAGTACATACATTTTACAATAGGTAGCGCACCAGTAGATTCAACAAATGAGCGATGACACGCGAAGCGTTTCAACAAAGTCCCGTATAAAGTCATATACCATTCGTCTGATAGTGATAAATGTTTGGTGAATTGTTGTGTACACTCCAGGAAAGGTTTCTGGCTAAGTAAATCCATTTTACAATACGAAGCGCACGTTTATGTTCAACAAATGAGTGACTACGCGCGAAGCGTTTCGACAACGTCCCGTATACGTTCACATACCATTCATCCGATTGCGATGAAACTTGGGTGAGATGTTATGTACACTCCAGGGAAGGTTTCTGGCTGAGTACATCCATATTACAATATGTAGCGCAAGAGTAGAATCAACAAATGAGCGACGACACGCGAAGCGTTTCAACCAAGTCCCGTATGCATACATGTACCATTCGTCCGTAGCTATGGAACTTGGGTGAGATGTTGTGTACACGTCATGGAAAATTTCTGGCTTAGTAAATCCCCTATACAATATGCAGCGCACAAGTTGATTCAACAAATGAGGGACGACGCGCGAAGCGTTTCAACAAAGTCCCGTATAAGGTCATATACCATTCTGCCGTTAGCGGTGAAACTTGGGTGAAATATGGTTGACACTCCAAGGAAGGTTTCTGGCTTAGTAAATACATTTCACAGTAGGTAGCACACGAGTAGATTCGACAAATGAACGACGATAGCGATGAAACTTGGGTGAGATGTTGTGGACACTTACGTGACGGTTTCTAACTTAGTAAATACATTTTACAGTAGGTAGCGCACGAGTAGATTCAACAAATGTGTGACGGAGTGCGAATCGTTTAAACAAAATCAGGTATGCGTTCATATACTATTCATCCGATTGCGATGAAACATTGATCAGTATTTTGTACCCGCCAGGGAAGGGGACTTAGTAAATCCATTTCACAATAAGTAGCGCAAGAGTAGATGCAACAAATGGGTGACGACGCGCGAAGCGTTTCAACAAAATTCCCTATTGCGTTCATATAACATTCTTCGATTGCGATGAAACCTTGATGAGTTATTGTGTACACGCCAGGGAAGGGCTTCGACTTAGTAATACATTTCTCAATAGGTAGCGCACGAGTAGATTCAACAAATGAGTGACAGCGCACGAATCGTTTAAACAAAAACCCCTATACGTGCATATACCATTCATCCGATTGCGATGAATCATTGATGAGTCATTGTGTACACGCCAGGGAAGGGTTTCGACTTAGTAAATCCATTTCACAATAGGTAGCGTACGATTAGATTCAACAAATGAGTGACAGCGATGAAACTTTTTGAAAGTTGTTGTGCACGCTCTCACGAATGGTTCTAAATTAGAAAATCCATTTTATGATAGCTTAGAGGCAGTTAACATGTTGTGTATCCAAAAGCACTTCAAGAAACAGAATTTCAACGCCAACACTTTCTTTGATTGGCATTGCAACGCATGCCGGGTACAGCTTGTATATCATAAGGAGCAAATTCTTGGTGACTGCATTCAGTAGGCTAGTATAGCGTGGCAAGTTAGACCTGGCCTGTCATGGCGGAGTCTGGTCTAGGAGGGGAAGTGGTGGGATCACTAGGTGCAAATGCGATTTCCCCTCTTTGGTGCGACAGCTGTTTGGGGCTGCTGGGTGCTCTTCGTGGTTATATTATGCAAGGAAAAAGTATCCAATAGGAGCATTCCAAGTGACATAGCATTGGTATTAGTGGTAATGAACTGAGAGCGCGCCCATTCACACACTCCTGACAGCAAGCTTGTTGCCGTGCTTGTCAAAGAACATAGCCACCCAGTCTTGCCTCGCATGCCTTGACAGCATCTGTACCCTGCCAAGGTTCTGGGAATAATGACTACTTGGCAACATCTAACCAGCGCGTGACGAAGTATGTGCTCACTGTAGGCTTGCGCATAGTAGTTCGCGGCTGGGAGCGATCAGTTTAGTTCGCAGCTCCTTAGCGAACTAGTTCGCTCTTTTAGTTCGTTAGGTCCCATCTCGAATTCCCTGTAAGACAGATCGTTCGCTCGCCGTGCTGCTGACACTGCACGCGCTCTTTGTTTGTTATAGCAGTCTGTCACCACTGATGACTCGTCACCAGTGATTGCTCATTCACATTGCTCTCGTTTCAAGCAATACTGTAGGCTACTGTAACAGTTACTATGCTGCACATGCAGTTCGTGTATTAGATAGCGACATGTTACGTGTGTAGTAATGTGTTTTACCTTTTGATATTCGAAGATAAAAAAATAAAAAAATATGAGTATTGAAACATTAGTGAAATTCCTTATTCCTTCCTTATTTCCTTTTATTCCTTTTAGGAACATAGGGTAGCTACAATCTTCTTCCATCTCACTCTATTGTTATCCATCCTTTTAATTAGGGTCCATGTCTTTCCTTCTGAGAAAACTTCTTTTTCTATTGTTTATAAAGCCAAAAGTCGTCATTTGTTTATCATCAGGGGCGGATCATTTCAGTGAAATAATAGAAGACTTCAGCCGGGAAAAAAGTCGCAAAGTAATATTTTAATATTTCATAGTTTACATAATCTTCTTCAAGGGGACTTAAAGGTTTCTTTCATATTATTAAAAAATGCACTGTAGTGTATTCAAAATATTGTAACTATTCTTTATTTTCTTCTTCTTCTTTCTTCGATTCGGCCAACTAGGGACCACGTCAGTTCAACTGTCTCTTCTTCCGAGCTTTAACTACCGCCCAGTGTTTCCGCATTCGTCTCCGGTGTTGTTCTTTTCTCTCTTGGGACCACACCTTCCCTGTCTCCATTTGATTTGATTTTTTTATTTCCTATTGTTGTGGGCCCCACCTTATCATATCGCCCAGGGCCCCGCAAGGCCTGGATCCGCCACTGTTTATCATTAGTGAAATACCGGTACCGTACCTAAAAGAATAACAGTATGGACGATGTGTTCGTAGAAGCATACACTTATTATTCTCTTTATGTTTTTCTCTCGCGTGGGGACGATAACCTAGACGTTAGGCCCCTTAAAACAACAATTACCATCATCATTTTTCGCGTGTATCGGCGCGTCACCATCCGATTCCATTTCCTACTTGTCACTAGGTGATGATAAGACGTACCCCCGCCCGCCGGAATTTTCATTTCTTACTTGCTTCGTGATATTCATTATTTGGCTGCTCTGAAACCGTTGGGTACATTATCTTTATGGCATGAATGGGAGGAATAGGGTTTTTTAGTTCAGAGTTTTTGTCCATAGAAGTTCGCTTTTCTTTGTGAAGCATCGTCATAATGTTCATTTCTTAAAAACAGGTAAAAGTAGTTGTATCACCATGTATCGAGAAAAATAAATATCAACTAGTTCATTCAAATGGTAATGTTAATCCAGTTCGCCGATTTTCTAAATAATTGGACATATTTTCAAATAATCCAAAATGACTAAGTTAAATAAAACTGTGGAATTATCCCCACATCTACATCAGTTAAATATCAGTAACTTATATTTATGAACCGCCACTGTATTACATTACAAATATAAGGTAGTTACTACTATTAGCGTGTTAGTTCGCTAAGGACCTGCGAACTAAACTGATCGCTCCCAGCCGCGAACTATTATGCGCAAGCCTACTAGTAGTGTGTAATACTGTTATTATAATAAACCAACATTGAACAATCGCCGCGCCAAAACTTGACAATCTTGCCACTATCAATAGATACACTCAATCAACTGAGCTGACAACAAAACAAAGCGCATGTGATTGTGCAATGAGTGGTGACGTGACGAGCTGACGAGCTACGGCGGACCCGCGCTCTCGCGCTCCTACAAGTCGGTCAGCGGGAAAAGAGCGAACGAACTAACAAGCGAGCGATCTGGGAACTAGTTCGGTAGTTCGTCTGAGGGACCCGCTCTTCCGAACTAGTTCGTTCGCGAACTACACAAGACTAGCTCACTGGTTGACAAAGAATCCAGGCGGGGGGATGACGTAATGCAACTGGACGCACATGCGCATCGGAAGGTTCAGATCTAACTTGTTCCGTTATAGCTTTACGCTTTTCCCCCCACTCCTTCAGGCCTGATTGCCCAAGAACAGCCTTACTACGCGACACGTAGAAAGTATAACTGTTTTCTGTATCAGATTGAAAAGGCCTGGGTCTAATTTCAACTCTGTTAGAGATTCCTTTAAGTTATTGGGAATCACGCCAGTGCTGGAAATGATAATAGGAACTGTCCTGACTTGTGCCATGTGCCATAGCATCCTTAAAAGTTCAGAAAGCTCTGTGTATTTTGACAGCTTTTCAACATGCTTTGTTAGCAGGTTGCCACTGTTTGGGATTGCCACATCTATGAAGGTGAGGTGCCTCATGCATTTGTCAACAAGAACCAGATCAGGTCTGCTGTGCAAGGCTGACTGGTCTGTCATTACAGTACGATCCCAGTACAACGTAAAGTTGTCATTTTCCAGTACACTTTCAGGGGTATATTTATATTATGGCACTTTCTCTTGGCTCAGCAGTTGAAGGTGTATAGCTAGTTCTTCATGTAATATCTTGGCAACAAAATCATGTCTCTTTCTATATTCTGTCCCTGCAAAATGGCGACTTCCTAAAATAATATGCTGAACAGTCTCAGATGTTGGGCAACCGTATCTGCAATGGTCATCTTGCACAGATGCATCCTTAATAATGAACTTTAGGTAGTTCCTCGTGGGGACAACCTGATATTGAATAGCCAACATAAAGCCTTCTGTTTCAAGAAACATCTGCCCAGAAATCAACCAAAAGTTCGACACTAGCTTGTCGACGTGAGTTTGGATGACATCATTGGGATGTCTTCCGTGCAGTGGCTTGGACAACCAGGCATTGAATCTATCCGAATCACGGTGCACCTAATTTTGAGTCTCTTGCTGACTTAAGAGTAGTGGAGTTGAATCATCTACTTCTGTGACAGCCTTGTGCAGAATCAAATCGTTCGATACAGAACAGAAGTATTTCCTTAGCTCATAAATCTGACGAGCTACTTGGTTGTTTATATCAACAATTCCTCTCCCACCCATATGTCTCGGTAGCCTGACTCGTTCCACAGATGACCTGGGATGGTGTTTTCGTGATTTGGTCAATGATGTTCTAATTTTCTGTTCTGGACTTGCAATGACAGTATTACTCCCCCTGATGACCCCAAACGAGTAACTAAGGATAGGGACAGCATAAGCGTTGATTGCCTTAACCAAGTTTTTACTGTTGAGGCTGGTGTTAGAAACAAGCTTAATTCTTCAGACAAATTCCTTCGTCAGATCTTGTTTCACTACTGAGTGTTCTATGTGTCTGGCTTGCTTCATTCCCAGATACTTGTAGGTCTCGTTAGTGAGCATTGTTGCAATCCGCTGGCCCTGAGCTGTTTCATATACACCTTCCTGCAGCTTTCCTTTCATAAAGTTCAGCGTTTTACATTTCTCCAGCCCGAATTCCACTTTCGCATCCTGCGAGAAGGTTTCCACTAACTTCAACAGAAACTCTAGCTGTGCTCTGGTGGCAGCCTATAGCATTAGGTCATCCATATAAAGGAGATGGTTGAGCTTTGCAAGCTCCCTGGAGTTCTTCTTGATACTGAAGCCATATTTCGGTGAATTAAGTTGGTTTGATAGTGGGTTCATCGCAAGACAGAACCATAATGGGCTCAAGGAGTCTCCTTGGAATATTCCCTTGTGGATTAGGATCATACTGGTTGCAATACTGCCATTTTTAGTACTAAGGCACATTACTGTACGCCACGTTGCCATGCCGTTTTCCAGGAAATATATAATCTGATGATCAATCTTATACATTGACGGATCAACCAATCATTGGAAACGGAATCGTAGGCCTTCTTGTAGTCAATATATGCCGTGAATAAATTTCTGTTATTGGCAAAGGCCTGGTTAGAAACCACTGAGTCAATGATAATAAGTATTTCTTTACACCCTTTGGACCCTTTCGTGCATCCTTTTTGTTGTGTTGTTAGGATGTTATTTTGTTCTCAGTGGGCATATATGCTCCTACTAAGACAGGACGTGATGATCTAATACATCGTGGGAAGGCATGTAATTGGACGGTATTTTCCAGGATCTTGCATATTTTGTGAATCTTTTGGAAGTAGATGTGTTACACCTTGTGTAAGGAAATTTGGCATCTTCTGTGAATGAGCAACAACTTCATTCACCAGAGTAGACAGAAGATCGTATACGCACCAGAATTTCTTATACCAGTAATTCTGTATCTGATCTAAACCGGGGGCTTTCCAGTTAGGAAGGCCTTTAATGATGGAAGAAATTTCAGTGGATGTTATTGGATCATATTGCATCGGATTATATTCATTAGAGATGTTTATTACTTCCTGAACCCAATGGGAGTCTGAGTTAAAATTGGTGGCTTTGGATAGTTGATTGCTCCAAAACTCTTCAATTTCTTCTCTTGTTGGATAAGGAGCATTTGAGGATACATGGTTTTCGATCAGTGCTCTGTAGAATTTCTTGTCGCCTTTGACATTATTATTTTTATTATTATTATTATTATTATTATTATTATTATTATTATTATTATTATTATCATTATTGTTATTATTATTATTAGTCTATTATTGTTATTATTATTATTATTATTATTATTATTAATGTTGCCAATTATTCCCTCTAATGTTTAAGTTAGTAAAAAAAAGGAAGGAACAAAACCTGTAGTTTTTCATAACCATTAATATTGCGTTCATTAGCCACGGGAACTCCTTTTTATATGGAATCCCGACATCGGACGTGACATTTCATTTCGAACAAAAAGTTCCGTAACGAACTAAAGAGCCTACTTTTCTTAAAATTATGATTCATGCTAATGATTAATCTACAGTATATGAACCTATCTAGAATAATGACGAAATTAAGTTGGTGATATCGAAATGTTTGATTAGTTAGAAATATAACTGGTATAATGTAGCCAAATAGAGCACTACAGTTGGCAGCCCTGGTGACTGAATATATTCTTAGTTCCATCTCTTATGGTACAGAATACAGAATTTGGTTGATGTCCAATGGACGTTATATGCAGTTAGACATTGGATCTTTCAGCACGCGTAAAAGCATGTTGGCAACAATGTCATGCGTGTGCTGGTTAGAAATGTCCTAATCTGAAATATTATGATATCCTGTTGTGCCAATTTTGGATGAAATCCATTTGTTAGTATAGGAGTTACATGTATTTTAAAATTGGACATATCAGCAGGCATAGAATCATGTTGGTAGAACTGACTTATATGAATTACTCCAAATTAATCTAAAATGTCAGGTACTATACGTGTGCATAGTTTAAAGCTGTCGGCTTGCATACTTTCTGATATATTGGTATTTGGATTTTAAAAAATAGACAGAGCAATTATTAACAGTTGGCAGCCCTCGTGGTTCTTAAGAATACGCTCAGTCATGTGTGTTTATGTACACATATTACGTACAAAATTTGGTTGAAATCCAATTGATAGTGTAGAAGTTATATGCATTTAAAAATTGGACCTACCAGAAGGCCTAACACTATTTTGGCAACACTGTCATGTATGGCCTCCTGAAAATTAAACTGAAATAGTATTATCTACATGTGTGCCAATTTTGGA